>CM076187.1:0-1250000 GCA_038277355.1 Encarsia formosa
AATTCGGCAAATTTTACTAAAGCAATAATATCACTTATTTGTCAATTTTTGCGTTTTTTTAAATTAATACACCTGGATGGATGAAAATTACACTAAAATAATTCGTCGTTTGGAAAGTCGCAAAATCATACTAAAGCAATAATATCACTTTTTATCACCTAATTCTCATAATTATCGGTACTTTAATTTTAAGTAAATACACCCTGATAGAGAGTAAAATAGGCAAAAAAATGAAAAAAAAAACAGGAAAAGTAAAAAAAACGTTTAGAAATAGCTCAGTAGCCAAAGAACCCTAAAAATAGTCGTTTAGACACTGGTATGGATAAAAAAAGAGGGATATTATTGCTTTAGTTAGTTCACAGGCGCCTGTGCGTGTGCTTTCGTGCTTTTGTTGCTCCAAAGATTAAAATCAGGCTAGGGGTATCATTCGTTGGTTCAAAATCGATTCATCAACTTGCATTTTTTCACTAAATTAATTTTTAAAGGATGTATATAGTTTAGTAAAAAATCAAATGATTATTAAAAATTTAATTGTTTAGTGAAAAATAAATAATATATACTCTTGTGAAGAGATTAAAAATTGTTACTTATTTCAAATTTATGTATGATGTTTTTTTAAGTTGCTAAAATCAAAATTAAATTCATTTTTGAATAATACTTTTTTTTAGCAAAAAAAATTTTATCTGTGTTCATTATACGAAAAAATAAATCGGTGTATTATTTTTTACTAATTATATAAAAAAAAACTCAACTTAAATTCAGACTTTACTTAAATTTTTAGTTTCTAATTTTCGATATCTTGCGAAAGATGTTGAAAATTTTTGACTTACATATAAAACTAGTTTTAAAGCTTAATTTTTACCTAAAAAATCTAGCAAGACTTTTACTTTTTTATTGGCCTGGTTGCATCAAATAGTAATGAGTTGTAAAAAATTCAATAAATAAGTAAGAAAAACCACTAAATACTCGATAAAAATGATTTCTAGCTTCAGTATACTCGATCACAGCAATTAATACACTTTAATAAGGTACTCTACTGCAAAAAGTTTTTCTTATTACATTGAATCTTATTGTTATAATGGATTTTATAAGTATCAAAAAGAATTTTTAGACAATCCGAAGCATCATTTTTGGAGGATTGTGGAAATTTTCGGAATTGTATCAAGGATTATTTTTATGACCACGTCAGATGGATCTTTCTCAAGGGTTGCCACAATTATTTAAAATTACTAATACTACAGTTACTGAAAAATTTTTTCAAAACGAGAGATTTCTTGCTCAGCTAAAAGTTGACATTTTCCCTTGAAAAAAAAATTTGAAAGACTAGTTTAAAATAGTTAAACTAGCGGTTACTTAATAAGCTTTTAATTATCCTAAAGCCCAATCGGGCTTTAACGGCGATTTGGTTTTTTTTAAACCGACTGCCGTGAAAGCCTGCAGGGCTTTATATACTTTGATTTTTGGTTTTAGGTTAGGACGCTTCAAAGAAAAACTATTTTAGGATGATTATTTCATTTATATTATACATCCCGCGCGTAGCTGATGATCCCCTGAGTAACTAAAAAAAAAAATTAACCCGAACAAAGCCCGCATTGAAAAGTTATGAACGTTTCATTTTTCGAAACGCTGATTCCCTTTGGTCAGGGGAATTCGATTTCAGTTTCGAGCATCCGGTCTCTCTGCCTGCGCTCTCTGTAGACTTAACCGGACGTGACGTATGCGGTGGGCGTGTCTATTTTTGCTGTCTCACTCTTACTGCTTACCTACAGCGGCAGACGGGGGCATGTAGGCCCGAGCCTGTAGCCATGAGGCGACTGGTGGCGCTGTATCAATTAGCAGCTCCCTACAGCTGACTCGTGAGCTGACTACAGCTGACTGCGGAGCCGCTGAGCCGAGCAGCTTGTAATGTGTTATGAGCAATAACTTTTTTATAAATAATTGATTGTCATAGAAAAAACAGTACTGAAGACCCTTATTTTCATTATATATTAAATAAGTGGTAGAATTTACAATTATTAATTTGTTTAATTTCAATAAAAGAGTATGAAATAAATAATCTCTACAGTCTTTCTATGATCATCATCATCAAAGATTTTTCAATTATTGTGGTGTGCCCTGTGAGTTGATAATAATTGTGCTGTGGTTGTGTTGGGAACCTGATGGCTGGAGGTGCATATTGGCAATATTAAAAATAAAGTTTTTTCTGAATGAGTGTGTGTGTGTGTGTGTCAGGTTGAACTTGCAAATTACTTTTTTATAATCCACCCAACTTGCAAATTGCAAAAGGTGCAATTGTAGCACATAATGTCATTGTCATACGCATTATCGCTTAATTTCATAGAATCATCATAGAAATGTATATGCTCTGAGCCAATACACCTGTAATGTTAAAGTTTTGTAATCCTACCCTTTTTCAAAAATAAACTTGATGTCTGAAAGTTTTGTAATCCCACTTTTTTTCTAAAATAAACTTGATGTCTGACAATGAATTATAATTTTGATTGTAACTGTTACATTCACTCAGGGTGTTAATGATAAATATATTTAAGTCAACATGAATCAATTATTAAAATTTTTTATCTTTTTTGTTGTCTGTATGCAAGCTTAAGTTATGCGGCCAAAGTGATTTTACATTTTAAAATTGGTTAATTAAGAAGTACAAAAGAAATAGATAGTTTTGGGTCTAGGTATCCAGTGGACCAGAAATTATGAATTCTATTTGGCATGGATTTTTAAAGTACGGATGAGCATTTGCTTCATTATTTTCAAAGTGGATTTAGTTTGTCCATCAATTATGTATGCAAAATGAATCCTAAAGTGCGGTAGCACTTTGACGGCGAGTAGGTTTTTTTAACCGACTGCCGTTAAAGCGTACGCTTTATATACATTGAAATTCGGTTTTAGGTTAGGTCGTTCATGAAAAAAACACTATTAGGATGATTATTTTTCCTTGACCATATATTCTACGCATAGCCTAAGATCCCCTGAGAAGATTAAAAAAAAAATCATCCTGAAAAATTTCTGCGTAAAGAAGTTATGACCGTCTCAAAATTCGAAACGGTGATTTCCTTTAGAAATTTTTTCGTTTCCAGTCCCTGAGCATCCGGTTTCTCTACATGCGCTGCATGTGGCTTAAACCGGATCTTACGTAACGCTGTCTCACTCTTGCAGCCTGCAGCAAGGCATGCGAGCAGGCTGCGCAGGTGAGGTGCGCGCACGCAAGAGGCCGAGCCGCCGAGACCCGAGATTCGCGCTTTGACTCTCGTCCCGATCGGACGTGCTGTCGCTCTCGCTCTAATAGTCTTTTGTTTTTCTTAACCTTTTCTATATAAATTTTTTCCTTTCCTTTTCTTAAAATAGTCAAAGTTTTTCCCATCTATCTCCATTCTATCTTTTTCTTTCACCCTTTGGCAACACGACGACGAGATTGAGGGTCCGGTCGAATCAAGAAAACCCGACTGTTGATGGCTTAGCCAGTTTTTAACCTACACCCCGACTGTTGATGGCCGTACAATTAAATTTGGTGCCAATAATTTAAAGAAGAAGAAGAAGAAGCCGAGACCCGAGCAGCTGAGCAAAAGACAGCGGTCATAATTATTATTATTTTATTACATGATTTAGAAATAATTAAGTAATTAAAAAAGTAGGATATAATAAAATATACAGCGGCATCACGCTAAATTCACTATTAACATAATTTAATTAATAAATATTATGACCGTTAACCATCAATAATTATAGAAAAATATTTGGCTATAATTTTTCAAAACAAAATATCTAAAGTCTCCCTATGATAATCATCTATGAGTTAGAGTGAGTTGAACTTGTGAAACCTTCTGCTGGTGCTGTAGAGATTTATTTATCCAGTGAAAATTGCTGCAACAAATGTCAATGACCAAGTTGAGGTAGTTTAAATGTGAATGGTGATCAATGTCTCATGGGGTTATTCAAAATGTCAGACAAGTAAATACATTTAAATCATCATTGGAATTTATAAATTCTGAGTCAATACACCAACATGGATAAGGTTTACTGCTCTCAGTTTATTTTCCAAGATGAATTTGTCTGACTATCAAGTTTAATTTTAGTTTTATCCGCTATATACCAACTACCTTAACTTGCTGCAGCAAATGTCAATGACCAAGTTGAGGTAGTTTAAGTGTGATCAATGTCTCATGGAATTATTCAAATTGTCAGGCAAGTAAATACATTTAAATCATTACTGGAACTTATAAATTCTGAATCAATACACCAACACGGATAAGGTTTATTGTTCTCAGTTTATTTTCCAAGATAAATTTGTCTGACTATCATGACCAAGTTAAGGTAGTTTAAATGTGATCAATGCCTCATGAAATTATTCAAATTGTCAGGCAAGTAAATACATTTAAATCATCATTGGAATTTATAAATTCTGAGTCAATACACCAACATGGATAAGGTTTACTGCTCTCAGTTTATTTTCCAAGATGAATTTGTCTGACTATCAAGTTTAATTTTAGTTTTATCCGCTATATACCAACTACCTTAACTTGCTGCAGCAAATGTCAATGACCAAGTTGAGGTAGTTTAAGTGTGATCAATGTCTCATGGAATTATTCAAATTGTCAGGCAAGTAAATACATTTAAATCATTACTGGAACTTATAAATTCTGAATCAATACACCAACACGGATAAGGTTTATTGTTCTCAGTTTATTTTCCAAGATGAATTTGTCTGACTATCATGACCAAGTTAAGGTAGTTTAAATGTGATCAATGTCTCATGAAAATTATTCAAATTGTCAAACAAGTAAATACATTTAAATCATCACTGAAATTTATAAATTCTGAATCAATACACCAACATGGATAAGGTTTATTGTTCTCAGTTTATTTTCCAAGATGAATTTGTCTGACTATCAAGTTTAATTTTAGTTTTATCCGCTATATACCAACTACCTTAACTTGCTGCAGCAAATGTCAATGACCAAGTTGAGGTAGTTTAAGTGTGATCAATGTCTCATGGAACTATTCAAATTGTCAGGCAAGTAAATACATTTAAATCATCACTGGAACTTATAAATTCTGAGTCAATACACCAACACGGATAAGGTTTATTGTTCTCAGTTTATTTTCCAAGATGAATTTGTCTGACTATCAAGTTTAATTTCAGTTTTATCCGCTGTGTACCAACTACCTCAACTTGGTCATTGACATTTGCTGCATTCAAATGTGATGGTGATCAATGTTTCATGGGGTTATTCAAATTGTCAGGCAAGTAAATACATTTAAATCATCACTGGAACTTATAAATTCTGAGTCAATACACCAACACGGATAAGGTTTATTGTTCTCAGTTTATTTTCCAAGATGAATTTGTCTGACTATCAAGTTTAATTTCAGTTTTATCCGCTGTGTACTAACTACCTCAACTTGGTCATTGACATTTGCTGCATTCAAATGTGATGGTGATCAATGTCTCATGGAATTATTCAAATTGTCAGGCAAGTAAATACATTTAGATCATTACTGGAACTTATAAATTCTGAGTCAATACACCAACACGGATAAGGTTTATTGTTCTCAGTTTATTTTCCAAGATGAATTTGTCTGACTATCAAGTTTAATTTTAGTTTTATCCGCTATATACCAACTACCTTAACTTGCTGCAGCAAATGTCAATGACCAAGTTGGGGTAGTTTAAGTGGGATCAATGTCTCATGGAATTATTCAAATTGTCAGGCAAGTAAATACATTTAGATCATTACTGGAACTTATAAATTCTGAGTCAATACACCAACACGGATAAGGTTTATTGTTCTCAGTTTATTTTCCAAGATGAATTTGTCTGACTATCAAGTTTAATTTTAGTTTTATCCGCTATATACCAACTACCTTAACTTGCTGCAGCAAATGTCAATGACCAAGTTGAGGTAGTTTAAGTGTGATCAATGTCTCATGGAATTATTCAAATTGTCAGGCAAGTAAATACATTTAAATCATTACTGGAACTTATAAATTCTGAGTCAATACACCAACATGGATAAGGTTTATTGTTCTCAGTTTATTTTCCAAGATGAATTTGTCTGACTATCAAGTTTCATTTCAGTTTTTTCTGCTGTGTACCAACTACCTCAACTTGGTCATTGACATTTGCCGCATTCAAATGTGATGGTGATCATAAGTTGTTTGTTCTAGTCAGGAATCAATTGGTAAATTTTACCAATTTTTTTAGTTTCACCTTATACCTAGTTATTAAATAGTTTGAAAAATAAAAAATTAATAGTTATTAAAATATCATTTTTTTTTTTAAAGCCTGGAGATAAATAAAATTAAAAAAAAAAAAAACATTTAAAAATGTAAGATACCAACGGCAACTTAGGTTTTTACTGCTATAGTTGCTATAACAGAATTATCAAAATAAAAATTTTTTTTTTATACTTGATGTTTAAAAATCAGTAAAAAAAGTTTACAATAAAATCAATTCATTTTAATTGTCCTTCAATATCGATAAAATCATTCATCTCAATGGAGTCATAAGTTTTTTGTTCTACTCAGGTATCAATTGGTAAATTTTACCATTTTTTTTTAGTTTCACCTTATACCTAGCGAAAGAAATGAAATCTTTAAAAAGAAAGACCTTTAAAAAGGTAAGAATTTACGGCGAGTGGTTTTTTTTTGGACAGAACTAAAACAAAAGTATATATGTTGTTACTTTCAGATCTATGTTAATATTAATGAATTTATCCCGAAAGATACGAACAGATGAATAAAATAAAAAAATAAAATAAAAAACCATCTTTCAGTAGAGTTACAGTGAATTCTGTTCATTTTTTTAAACTTTAATTATAAATTAATTCGAGTATCTACTCTGATTTTGATATTATGTTTTCGGGGATACGAACAGATGAATGAAATGAAATCAAAAATCATTTTCCGGACGAGTTTTTAATAAATTTTTTTCAGTTTTATTTCTTTAATTAATTTTTACTCAAATTATTTAAAATTCCTACTCTGATTCTGTTGATATTTTTTTGGAATATGAACAGATGAAGGAGATGAAATCAAAGAATCATCTTCCGGACGAGTTTTAAGTAAATTTTTCTTTTCTTTTTTACGCATCTTTTTTCTTTTTTTTTTTTTTTTAAACTTGAATTCAATTTTTTTTTAGTAAAAGTTTACTATCAATTTATTCAATTTAGGTGTCGTTCAATATCGTTAAAATCATTCGGACTCGACGGAGCCGCAGATTTATTAATTAGAATAATATTACTTTTCAAAGAATCAATTAAAAAAAAAAGCTCTTAGATTTTTAAGTCTTTTTATTTTTAGTTACCCTAATACAGTTTCTGCTTTTCGGTGATGCATGAATATCTTTGGTCGACTGTTAATCGTTAATCTGCGGCTCCGTCGAGTTCGAATGATTTTAACGATATTGAACGACACCTAAATTGAATAAATTGATAGTAAACTTTTACTAAAAAAAAATTGAATTCAAGTTTAAAAAAAAAAAAAAAAGAAAAAAGATGCGTAAAAAAGAAAAGAAAAATTTACTTAAAACTCGTCCGGAAGATGATTCTTTGATTTCATCTCCTTCATCTGTTCATATTCCAAAAAAATATCAACAGAATCAGAGTAGGAATTTTAAATAATTTGAGTAAAAATTAATTAAAGAAATAAAACTGAAAAAAATTTATTAAAAACTCGTCCGGAAAATGATTTTTGATTTCATTTCATTCATCTGTTCGTATCCCCGAAAACATAATATCAAAATCAGAGTAGATACTCGAATTAATTTATAATTAAAGTTTAAAAAAATGAACAGAATTCACTGTAACTCTACTGAAAGATGGTTTTTTATTTTATTTTTTTATTTTATTCATCTGTTCGTATCTTTCGGGATAAATTCATTAATATTAACATAGATCTGAAAGTAACAACATATATACTTTTGTTTTAGTTCTGTCCAAAAAAAAACCACTCGCCGTAAATTCTTACCTCAAAAGTACTTCATAACAGTAAATTATGTCTATGATTATTATGTGTTCTGGCTAATGATAAAATTATATGAAAGAAATTTAAACCTATAGAACTAGATATATCCAAGTTAACATGAATCAATTATTAAAAATTTTTATCTTTTTTGTTTTCTGTAAGCAAGCTTAAGTTATGCGGCCAAAGTGATTTTACATTTTAAAATTGGTTAATTAAGAAGTACAATAGAAATAGATAGTTTTGGGTCTAGGTATCCAGTGGACCAGAAATTATGAATTCTATTTGGCATGGATTTTTAAAGTACGGATGAGCATTTGCTCCATTATTTTCAAAGTGGATTTAGTTTGTTCATCAATTATGTATGCAAAATGAATTCAAAAGTACTTCATAACAGTAAATTATGTCTATGATTTTTATGTGTTCTGGCTAATGATAAAATTATATGAAAGAAATTTAAACCTAAAGAACTAGATGTATCCAAGTTAACATGAATCAATTATTAAAAATTTTTATCTTTTTTGTTTTCTGTAAGCAAGCTTAAGTTATGCGGCCAAAGTGATTTTAAATTTTAAAATTGGTTACTTTTTTTTACAAGAATTAAAAAGTACAATAGAAATAGATAGTTTTGGGTCTAGGTATCCAGTGGACCAGAAATTATGAATTCTATTTGGCATGGATTTTTAAAGTACGGATGAGCATTTGCTCCATTATTTTCAAAGTGGATTTAGTTTGTTCATCAATTATGTATGCAAAATGAATTCAAAAGTACTTCATAACAGTAAATTATGTCTATGATTTTTATGTGTTCTGGCTAATGATAAAATTATATGAAAGAAATTTAAACCTATAGAACTAGATATATCCAAGTCAACATGAACCAATTATTAAAAATTTTTATCTTTTTTGTTTTCTGTAAGCAAGCTTAAGTTATGCGGCCAAAGTGATTTTAAATTTTAAAATTGGTTACTTTTTTTTACAAGAATTAAAAAGTACAATAGAAATAGATAGTTTTGGGTCTAGGTATCCAGTGGACCAAAAATTATGAATTCTATTTGGCATGGATTTTTAAAGTACGGATGAGCATTTGCTCCATTATTTTTAGAGTGGATTTAGTTTGTCCATCTATTATGTATGCAAAACGAATTCAAAAGTAGTTCATAACAATAAATTATGTCTATGATTTTTATGTGTTCTGGCTAATGATAAAATTATATGAAAGAAATTTTAAACAGAAGAACTAGATTTATCTAAGTTAACATGAACCAATCATTGAAAATTTTAATCTTTTTTTAAATCATTTTATGGTTACAAATGAGTATTTGCTACATTTCAATGTAAATTTACATTAAAATAAAGTTATGCAATGTACATTTAAAAAATAGGTAAATACTAAAGTGAATTTTTTTTTTTTACATATGAAATTGATTTACCTAGGACTTTTATGGGTTCTGGTTTATGTCGTGGTTTTACATCAGAATAATTGAATATATCTTAGTTATTGTTAAATTATTTAGAATTTGTTAAGATCGTGAAATCATTTATTAAGACATATTTCAACAATATTAATGATGTATTTATGGAGTTTGGTTTTTTTGAACTTGTGGACAAAAAGGAAATACATTTAAATATTTACCGAATTTACGCAATAAAATCTTTAAAAAATACTTTAAAAAAAGTAATATTTACGGCGATTGGTTTTTTAAAAAGGAATCTAAATAAAAAATTATACGCTAAGTATGATCTTTAAAAAATACTTTTAAAAAAGTAATATTTACGGCGATTGGTTTTTTTAAAAGGAGTCTAAATAAAAAGTTTTACGCTAAATATAATAATCTTTTTTTGAAAATGAATTAATGAAAGAAGTGAAATCAAAAAATTTATTACGGACGACTTGAGGCCGAATTACTTATTATTTAAAAATAATTTTCTCTTCTAAAAGATGATTATATTATGTTGAATCACCTTCAATATACGTAAAGTTAACATTTTTCAATTATAGCACATACATGGGAAAACACATGCAAATTGCACACAACTCAAACACTTTTTAAAATTAAAAATTAAAACATGTTGTAATTGAGTTAGAAATCAACTAAATCACAATGTATGGCTATACTTGACCTGTAAAAATTTAATATTCTTTGAACTAAATTATCTCGAAAAAAAGCATTGATACCTGTGTTTTTTAAATTATATTTTGAATGCTCAGTGTGCTTCTTAACAACATATTTTAATTTTTAATTTTAAAAAGTGTTTGAGTTGTGTGCAATTTGCATGTGTTTTCCCATGTATGTGCTATAATTGAAAAATGTTAACTTTACGTATATTGAAGGTGATTCAACATAATATAATCATCTTTTAGAAGAGAAAATTATTTTTAAATAATAAGTAATTCGGCCTCAAGTCGTCCGTAATAAATTTTTTGATTTCACTTCTTTCATTAATTCATTTTCAAAAAAAGATTATTATATTTAGCGTAAAACTTTTTATTTAGACTCCTTTTAAAAAAACCAATCGCCGTAAATATTACTTTTTTAAAAGTATTTTTTAAAGATCATACTTAGCGTATAATTTTTTATTTAGATTCCTTTTTAAAAAACCAATCGCCGTAAATATTACTTTTTTTAAAGTTTTTTTTACAGATTTTATTGCGTAAATTCGGTAAATATTTAAATGTATTTCCTTTTTGTCCACAAGTTCAAAAAAACCAAACTCCATAAATACATCATTAATATTGTTGAAATATGTCTTAATAAATGATTTCACGATCTTAACAAATTCTAAATAATTTAACAATAACTAAGATATATTCAATTATTCTGATGTAAAACCACGACATAAACCAGAATATTACTTAATTCAAATTTTACTGTTGGATGATGATTTAAATAAAGTTAAAAATAAATGAATAGATTTGTTTGATTCTCTGTAGTAATAAATCTATAAAAACATGAAAATTAAAGATTTTAAAAGTTACACATAAGCTTTATGTGATGTGCTAGAAAAAAAATATTTTTACTCAATAGAAATTATATTTGCTAAAAGATTTATTTCACGAAGTTAAATATATTGTTGTTGAATTTACGTCACAAAAAATAATAAATTTCGTAACGGTCAAAAAAACTAAAAATCTAAAAAAATCTAAAAATTCTGCTTGATAAAAACAGAGTCTAATTCAAAAATGAAATTAATTTTGATTTTAGCAACTTGACAAAACATTATTTCTTAAAATAATAATTTAGTGGAAAAATGTAAGTTCATGGACCGATTTTTAACCAACGAATGATACCCCTAACCTGATTTTAAACATCGGAGCAACAAAAGTACGAAAGCACACGCACAGGCGTCTGTGCTTCGTGCATTTTTTTATGTGCAGGCCTTTTGGGTATAGTTTTCTCGTACCGAATGATGAGCGAAACCATCAATAATTGCTCTGAATGAGCCTTTCTACCGGTTTTACGTGCAAATATAAGCAATTTTTTTTATTTCTAAAGTTATTTTCAAAAAATTCGTGTTCAAGCCTACTGCATTTACAGATATGCAGGACTTTGCATTTTTTTGTCTTTCTTTGAACTTGATTCGAAAAATATTTTCAAGTTTTAACTCAAAAGATTTAAAGGTGAATAATTTATGATACTGGGAATACTTTTTCGCATTTTCTGTGTTTTGAAATATAAATTATTCCTGGTCAAATTATTTAAATTAAGATTTAAAAGTATTTTTCTGTTAAAATTCAAAAAGAGAAAAAAAATGCGAGCATATCTGTAATTGCGTTAGGCTTTCCACACGAACTTATTGAAAATGACCTAAAAAACCAAAAAAGTGACTCAAATATCTGGACTTGCCCTTGTCAGTAGAGCTTTTTGGATACCCTTCAAAAACTTTTTATCGCGGACCTCATACTATCTCGAGAATGCATCTTTGTCAAACTCGGCTCCGGGCGGCTCCAAAAACCCTTTTTATTGACCTCCATTTTATTTGAGAAATATTCAAAATGTTTTTATCGATTAGCAGCCAAGAAATCTCGTGATTTTGGCATTTTTCCTTCGTGGTCAGTTGATTCGAGACTTGATGTTATACTCTTATGAATGTTTAGCAGATTTGACTCTTCATCTCAGCTTGCATCTTTCTTTGTTCTAAAAAAACTTCTCTGTCAAGTTACAGGGATGACGGAAATTTTTCTCTTGTGGTTGGCTGGGTAAAAATAATTTCGGACGTGCACTCTTCATTGGTTTTACGCGAAGTAAGAAATTTACTATTAGATAATTCAAAAAAGAAAAATATACTTAAATAAAAAAATATAATTTCGTTATTGTATTTCTTTAAAAAACTGTGAAAAAACGTCAAAGCTTTATACTATACGTATTTTTTCCAAAAACTACATTAGAACTGACATTTTGCATAAAAATAGTGTTCAATAATCACAAATATTAACCTCATACTCAAAAAGAAAATATCTATAATCTGGCATGACGATTCGTGCTTACGATAAAATAAATTAAAATAAGCTTTCAAGATGATGAAAAATAAAAGATTTGTCCGTCTATGACACATAACCGACAAAATGAAATGACTTCATAGTAGGTGCCCGAAGTTAGATTGATAACATTTAATTTTTTTAATTTCAATGAACAAAAAATTTTATTTAATCTTGATAAATCAATATATCGTCAGCCACACTGTACTTTAAGTAATAAAAAAAAAATTGTTCAATTCAATTTGTCCGATCACAAGATAAGAAAAATCTCCGCTCGTAATCAGCAGCAGCGTTATCGGATTCTAGTAATCCCTGGTTAAAGTTAAAAGAAAAAAGGTAAAAAAAGAGCCGTCAATCATCGTGTCGTATCGAACACAAAACACCGCCGCAGTTAAACACCGGCCACACGTGCGCGTCGACCTGCACAGTTTAAATTAATTAAGCTTAAATTTTTAATTTTTACTTCATTTATTCCCCCCCCCCCTTCTTTTTTTTACCGGATGGCGAAACTATCGCCCAACCAAGTGTTGTTTGAACAGTTTATAGTGTTTTTTTTTTATTTTCGTACCCATGGTAAGTTACTTGCATTTATTAAGTTTTTTTTCTATCGGTTAACTTGTCAGGTATTGCTGCTATAACTTTTTTTTTTGTTTTCTCATACACTTCGATACTTTGTGCAAGTAATATCAAGCTGGTTAAATAATTAAAAACCTTAAAATTATTTTATAACTTTTTCAACATAATTTTCAAAGACTTGTTTTCATTTTCATAAACAGTTATTTTTTTTTACGAGACATCGAATTTGATATTAAATTTATCTGAGAGTATATTCAATAAAAGTTGCTGTCGTATATTTAAAATGTAACTGTTTTTCAAAATTTTAAGTAATTACAAAAGGCATTTACTGATATGAAAAAAAAAAAAGTATACTTAACAGATAAGGAAATAAGTAATGTATTAGATATTGGATAATTATTGGTATAAACCGATGATGATAATAAGCGGGTTCGACGTCAGTGAATGACCAAGAACGTAAGCTTTGTTCGATAAAGCTATAGGCAGTTATGAAAAAAAAATCTGAAGCATCAAGTATGAGACTTTTAATAATCGAAGCAGTGTATCTATTGAACTTAGTTAATAGATAATAAATTTAAATTTGAAAAAAGATAAAAAATGGTTTGGATCTTTGAAAGAAGTCAGTCAGGTATGATGATAATGGCGAAAAAAAAAATTCTTTTGATACAGTGTTAATAGGATTAGTTAGCGTTATTAGCTCCTAAGGTTGACGTTGTTCCGGGTGCACTTGGCGCTCAGTGTCTTATCCGATGCACTCGGGTCCATGTCATGCAGCATTTTTTCGGGATTAAATTCATCCTCGTCTCAATTTATATCTCACAGTTTCGATCGGTCTTCGTACTCCAGTCTTCCGGTAAGCGCTAATAATTATACTTTAAAATTCTTAAAAACTCTTAGATAAAGCATGCCAGAATATTAATAATAATAAAATGATACTTTGTTTTAAAAAAAAAAGAGGGTACAAATTACAAGAAGACAGTATAAAGTTATTAAAAGCTATTGGTAGTACTATATAACGAATATCAAGGTGCGAGTTCGAAGGCCTTGTCCATCATGACGCGGTACTCGTGATCGTAGGTGACCTTGCTGCCGGTGGCGGGCGAGGAGGCCGGATTTCTGCCGGCGTAGCCAACTTGGTCGATGTGCAACTCGAGGGCGTGGGCTATTCGCTCCCGAGCGTACTGGTACGCCCCCATGTTCTTGTGCTCCTCCTGTACCCACGTAACCTGCGGCGGTTTATTCCCCAATACATATTTCCAAATACTTATTAGTTATTTTTAAATATACCTCTCGGTTAGCGGGATACTTGGCCGCTTCCTTGATAAGCAAGTGGTAGGGAAACGGACAGATCTGCTCGATCCTGACCAGGGCGACGCTGTCCTCGAGCTTCTTGTCCTTGCGCTCCTTCAAGAGGTCGTAGTAAACCTTACCCGTGCACAAAATCAACTTTTTGACGCTGTCGGCTTTGACCGTAAGGTCGGGGTAGAGAGCCGTGAAGCTGGTGCCAATTCCGATTTCGTCCAAGTTCGACTGGGCCATGGGGTGACGCAACAGCGACTTCGGGGTCATTATTATCTGGAAGTTTTTTTTTCTTGGTATTTTTACCCTTAGGCTTTTATGTTATAAACAACACATATAAAATAAGTTTTAAACCAAAGGCTTCCTGAAGGGCATGAGTATCTGTCTTCTCAGTACGTGGACGAGGTTGGCCGGGGTGGTGAGGTTGCACACTATCCAGTTTACGTAGAAGAGCTGCTTGGTCATGGCCTTGTCCGGGTCATCCAGCTCGGCGTCGTACTCCCCGACGTCGTCGTCCGAGAGCTTGAGGAATCGCTCGAGCCTGGCCGAGGAGTGCTCGGGTCCCTGGCCCTCCATACCGTGGGGCAGCAACAGCACCAGGCCCACCTGCCTGCCCCACTTCGACTGGGTCGAGCTCAGGAAGTTGTCCACTATGACCTGGCCGGCGTTTACAAAGTCCCCGAACTGGGCCTCCCAGAGCACCAGGGAGTTGTGGTCGTAGGCCGCGTAACCGAGCTCGAAACCTTCGGTAATTTTTCATCTTTTACGAATATCTTTATTTTTATACTACTTATCGTATCATCCTTTTAACCTTTTACCTATATTTATTTAAAAAGCAAACACGTTTTAGTATGCAGCGCGTAAAGTACACCCACTTGTAATCCGCAATCAAAAATTATTGTGTTAATACTTTCTACAATTTTTAGCTGTAATCTTACCTGCATCCTCAGCCTTACTAAGATTTTAAACTCACAACTTTTAATAATAATACTTTAAATTATTTAATTTTATTAAATTAGACAAGGATAGTTATAAAAGTAATAATGACTTTGGAAGCAATCGAATCCGACTAAAATGAACTAACTCACCCTCAAAATAGTCATGTTCCGAAAAAATAAAAATTATAAAAATTAAAACTTTGGTACTAAAATTCGATACGTTAGAGTATACTTATTCATAGCAGACGGTTTTAAATATAAAAAATCATAAAAATAAAAATATTATTGGTAAAAAACAAGATGAAAGTAAAATTACCAAGAACGCTGAACTCGGAAACCGGGGAGTTGCATATGGTGTAGAGGGCCTGCCCGGGAAACATTCCGACGAGGTGGTTCGTGGTCGTGAGGTCATGGTCCTGGTCGTGGATAATGTGAACCCGGTGGGAAAAGGTGCCCCTTTCGACGTCCTCACCCGAGAGACGCACGTGGTGGCCCTCCTTGACGAGACTCCCGAAGGCCAGATACTCGGCCATCGCCCAGTCGAACTGGCCCGCGTTGTGCAAGTTCTTTCTCCTGGACAGCATCCTGTTAACCACGTTGTGGACGTTTATGCCCTTGGGCGGCGTCTCGATGTGCTTGCATATCGTCTCTATGTCCTCCTTGGATATCCCGCTCGGGGGTATAGGCTTGTCGGGGCTCTGATTTGTGAAAAATTCGGTGAAGGGCACGTCGTGCCAGTCGGCCATCTGCATCGTCTGCATACCCTGGGCCTTCTGGAACTCCGACTCGCACTGGTCCAAGTACTTTTCCGTTTCCTGTCGACACCACCCAACTGTTTAGCGTTGACTAAGTTCAACGTTTACTTTTAAAACGATATACCTCCTTGACGTGAGCCTCGTCTATGACCCCCTCCTTGAGCAGCTTGTCCGTGTAGATGCTCAAGACGTTGGGGTGACCCTGGATTCTCTTGTACATGAGAGGTTGGGTGAGCATGGGCTCGTCCATCTCGTTGTGCCCGTTTCTCCGGTAGCCGACGATGTCCATTACAACGTCGTTGTGGTACTCGCACCTGTACTCCATAGCGACCTTGCTGCAGTAAACCACCGCGTCCGGGTCGTCGGCGTGGACGTGGAATATCGGGGCGTTTATCATGCGCGCGAGGTCGGTGCAATGGGCGCTCGACCTCGAGTACCGCGGGTCCAGGGTGAAACCGATCTATTTTTTTTTTTTATTACCATTATCTCAACTATTACGGCTAATCGTTTGATCGATCTTTTAATAAAAACTAATCCTAAAGATAAACGATACCGATTAAAATGAAGAAAATTTTTAATAGGATAATTGAATTTAAACGATGAAGAAAAAAATTCAAATGATGAAAATGCATAAATTGCACTCGTTTGATGAACTAATAAAAACACAGAGCGCAACCGAAACGATTTAGTCGTGCGTGAAAATTTGAAGTAGAAGTTAAAGTAATGAAAAAGGTATTTAGCAAAGAGTTGCCTGATTGTTGATGACCGCGTGTACAACGCCGCCGGTGGTGTACTCGGGCAGCTTGCTGAGGTGCATGCACTCGTAGCAGACTCCCTGACCGCTGAAGGAGGCGTCGCCGTGGACCAGTATCGCCAAACTCTTCTTTCCAAACTCCTGGTCGTTTTTGGCGACCTGCTCCGCCCTTATTCGGCCCACCGCGACCGGGTCCACCGCCTCCAGATGCGAGGGGTTCGGCAGCACGGCTATGTGGATCTTCTTACCGTTGTGGGTGGTCTTGTCGGTGTAGGTGCCGAGGTGATACTTGACGTCCCCCGACTCCTGGCCCTCGATACCGACGGGCTTGAACTGGGTGAGCAGCTGGTGGAGCGGCTTCTGGCAGACGTTTATCAGTATGTTGAGCCTGCCCCGGTGCGCCATGCCGATGGCCGCGGTCTCGACGCCGTAGTCCGCGGCGGTCTCGAGGAGCTGCTTTACCGAGGGCACGAACGCGTCGCAGCCCTCGAGTCCGAACCTCTTCTCGGTGCTGTACTTCCTGGCCAGGAAGGCCTCGAAGCTCACGGCCCTCATGATGTTCCGCCATATCCACTTGCGGTGCTCCGTGTCCAGCGTCCGGGCCCCGGGCGTCTCGAACTTGTGTCTGATCCAGTCGAGCTGCGTGGATTATTATTCAAAGTTGGGACTTTGGCTTATATATTTTTAAGCTTCGACTTACCACCATGGGGTCGTGTATGTAGACGTACTCGAGGCCGATGTGACCGCAGTAGATGTTGTTGAGCCTCTTGATGATCTCCTTGAGGGGCAGTCTGTGGTGGTCACCGCCCAGTCTGGTTATCGGCCCCAGGCAGAACTCGCGGTTCATGTCCGCGTCCGACATACCCTCGAGGTGCTTCCTGACTACGACCGTATCGGGCAAATCGCTCGTGTTCTGGAGCGACGACGAGCCCGGGTTCGTTATACCCAGGGGGTCCGTCGCGGCTATCAGGTGCGCTCGAGACTATCATCGCAATCCTTTTTTTTTATTTTTTTTTAAAGCTTTTTTTTTATCGGGGAAAATATCGTCACATGCCCCAGCTGATTTAACAAAACTAACTTTATTCAACTTGAATTTTTACATTTTTTTCGAGTTTAACTAACTTCGCCAGAACACTGTCAATCGAATATTTAGCTCACAAATGAACTTTTGAGGATAAACCAAAGAATTGAACGGGGGAAAATGTTCGTTTGTTTTAAATCAATGTTTTTAAGTCTATTAATTATCGGGTGCATTGTTTGACTTTATACGACCAAAATACTTGACTCCAATCTTTATTTTAGATTTATTGAAAAAAAACAACTAAAAGCTATGGCCCAAGCGCATTTGACGTATTTAATAAAAACCAGAAAAATTAAGGGATATACCATATGAAGGCTTTGAAGAGAGAAAAAAAAAAAAAAAAAGTTATTTAAAAGATGTGACGATAGATATTATATTATGAGGATTGTAAAATAATAGGATTTGTGGGAAGCACAAGTTAATGGTTAATAATATTTTAAAAAAACTTGCCTGATAAGCTCTTATCGTAGCGTTAACCGCAAGGGTTTGCCTGAGGTATACATCGTCGTGGACACCGACCTGCGTCTGCATTCGAACCCCGGGCATCGATTTAATCTCGACTTTAATTTATTAAATTATTATCATTTTTTTCAATCAATTAAATATTATTAGTAATTTGACTCGGCAATCGAAAAATGAAAAAAAGCGATAAGATTAAGATTAGAGTTTTTTTTTAAATGATTAGCACGATTCCAATCTAATCTCATAGTAGTGGATTAAAAAAAAAAGAAAAAAAAAAGCTGATTGTTCTCGTGCAGTGTCAGCGCTTCCATTAGCCATTTGTTTCTCGGTGGTTGATAACCAAAAAAAAAAAAAAAAAAAAAAAAAAGAAGTAAATGAAAAACACAGTCAGACAATGTAAATAAGTGACAGTGCGAGAAGAAAGAAAGCAAGAGGAGGAGTTGAAAAAAAAAAAAAAAAGAGCAATGGTAAAGTAAAGACACACCTTCGGTCTTGGTCATGAGGTGGGTAGGTACGTCGGTTACGGGCGATACGACCTTGAGGGACCTGCCCGGGTTGAGAATACATCTACCGGGATCAGTCGGACGCGGACCGTCGATGCTCTTGAAGAAGACGTCCCAGCTCGGGTCGACGGAGGAGCCGTCCTTGGTCCATAGTTCGTAGAGGTACTCAATGTACTGCCCGTTGCTCGTCGTGAGGAAGGACTCCTTCTTCTTGTTGCTTGAATTTGTCGAGCTGTAGCATCTCCTAAACGCGCGACGCAGCATCCTTATTATTTATATACTCGTTAATTTATCCCATTTAATCCCATTTAATAAATCTAAGCTTTTGGAGGTTTTGGAGCAACACATGCTTTTGGACGGACAACTTCAGCTCGTTCGAATAATTATTCTTTACTTTATTGTTGCAGGGCCATGGAAGCTCGGTGCTGGACGAGTACAGGATCGTCGAGCTCGAGCCCGACAACGATCCCGTCGTCTTGACTCCGTACCAGAGAAACAAAATAACCACTCACAGAGTAAATATTTATTTATTTTTTCTACCAAACATTTAAAAGAGTAAGGTTATTGTGAAAAAATTGCAGTACACTATTGTAAACTTCGTACCGAAGAACTTGTTCGAGCAGTTCAGGAGGGTGGGTAACTTTTACTTCCTGATGAGCGCCATTATATCGACGCTTACCAAGTCCCCGATATCACCGTTGACGAGTTGGCTGCCTCTGATATTCGTTATAATGGTTACCGCCTGCAAGCAGGGCTACGAAAATTACAAAAAGTACAGATCCGACCAGAGGGTCAACAGTCGAGCCGTAACCGTCATTCGTCGCAAGTGTTCCCAGGTTTTTGTTTCATTCTTTTTATAATAACTTTTTTTTTTCCCCAACTCTATGACTGTTACAGTACTATTAGTTTTGATTGCGTGTATACTATTATTTTAAATCGTAGATATTTCATATACCAATGAATTTATATATGTTTTATTAGAGCTGAAGAGGCTTCTACTTATTAATTACGAAGCGAAAGGTTTTAAAAAAATAAAAAATGTATGAACAGTAAAATCCGTTGATTTGATTGAAAAAAAAGAGAAAAAAAAAAAAAAGATTTTTTATTGTTTCGTAAAGGAAATATTCAGCGAGGAGATAGTAGTGGGAGACATTGTGCGGGTAAACAGGGACGAGGACGTGCCCTGCGATCTGGTTGTATTGTACAGCAGCGAGCCATCGGGTACCTGTTACGTAACCACCTCGAACCTCGACGGTGAAACTAACTTGAAGACACTGCACGTGCGTAAGCTTATCTCCTTTTTAGCTGCTGCGACGTATTGTCTTATCTTATCTTAATAATCATTTCCAGGTACCGAAGGTCTTGACCGACCTGGAGATAGACCAGGTGGTATCGATGAGGGCGCGTCTGACCTGCATCCTCCCGACGGCCGGGCTCTACACCTTCGAGGGCAAGATAGAGGCGAGCGTCCCCGAGGCCAGAAACGGACCCCTGGACATAAACAACCTCGCACTCAGGGGGGCCAGGCTCAAGGACACGGATTTCGTCATTGGATGCGCCGTTTACACCGGGGACGACACCAAACTCTCCCTCAACTCCCAGATCAGCATCCACAAAGTCTCGACCATTGAAAAGTCGGTCAACAAGTACATATTCTGTCTTCTGGTGTTCCTGCTTTTGGAGGTCCTACTGTGCTACGTTTTAAAGGCGAGCGTTGGTGTACCGGAAAAGTTCGACGAGATATATTTGAGGTCGTACCAGAGCAACTCCCAAGGATGGCTCGACGTCATAAGCGACCTTTTGGGTTTCACGATACTCTTCAACTTCGTCGTACCTATATCCCTGTACGTGACCATAGAGATGCAGAGCTTCCTGGGGGCGTTCTACTTCGGTTGGGACAAGTACATGTACGACGAAGCTTCGAAGCAGCCCGCCGTGGCCAACACCTCCGAGTTGAACGAGGATCTGGGACAAATTGAATACTTGTTCTCGGACAAGACTGGCACCCTGACCGATAACCTCATGATATTCAGGCGGTGCTACGTCGACGGGGCGGCCTACGCGGAGAAGGAGTGCGACGGCAACTTGTACCTGCTGCCCGACAACGGAAAACCCGAACTCGCCGAGAGGGTCGAACTCTGGACCGTTTGTTCTTTTTTATTATTATTATTATCATTTTTTTTTTTTTTAATCCCATTATAACCTCCCTTAAATTAATAATAATTAAACTTTGAAAGATAAAAAGCATAAATAATATAATGAAAATGAAAATGAAAAATTAATTAGCCGGAAGTGTGGCACTTCATGATAAGCATATCGCTGTGCCACGAGGTCCACATAGCCCCGGCGGCGCAAAAGGCCAAGGCCGAGCTGCTCAGGGCCGAGTACAGGGAGAGCTTCAGACTTAAGAAGACCCAGGCGGTGGACAGTTCCCTCATGATGGACCCGAGGCTGCCCCTGTACGAGGCCGCCTCCGTGGACGAGAAGGCCCTCGTCGAGGCGGCTGCGAGGTGCGGGGTAGTTTTCCAGGGCGACAACGACTCGGACGTCATAGAGATCGACGCCAAGGGCACCTTGCTCACCTACGAGAGACTCGACGTATTCGAGTTCACCTCGGACCGGAAGCGAATGTCCGTGGTAATTAAGGACAGCGCAGAGGACGTTTGGCTCTACTGCAAGGGTGCCGACAGCTCGGTCTTTCCCCTCGTTCTCCGGGGTCAGATTATCGGGGCCAGGAGCCACGTAACCGACTTCTCCAGGGTACATTTTTTTTTTTTATTTATTTATTTATTTTTTTCAAGTTGTTGTAATTCGATTATTCACAGAGGGGATTGAGGACTCTGGTGATGGGCTACAAGAAGTTCACCAAGGATGAGTACGAGACATTCAGCGAGGAGGTCAAGCTCGCGAGGCAAACCATGGGATCGGATCGCGCCAGAGCCGTCGAACAGGTCTACGAGCAGATCGAGAACGGCTTGACCCTGCTTGGGGTAAGCGCGGTCGAGGATCGTCTCCAAGACGACGTTGCCGAGACCATGGAAAAACTCAGAGTGGCCGGTATAAAGGTATATAGTATACACTTTAAATTATTCTTAACGTATAATACGAAATTTTCACTTTAAGGTTTGGGTGCTAACGGGGGACAAGGCCGAGACGGCCGAGAACATAGGCTACATATGCGGTCACTTCAAGCCCGGGACCGAGATAATCAGGCTCACCAACATTTACTCCGACCAGCAGATGTTCATAACGCTCATAAGCTTCGAGTACTAACAGTAACTCTTTTTTCAAACTTTTATTTGATTATTAATCAAGTGTCATTTTAAAAAGATAATTAAAAAAAAAAAAAGGCGCAGGATAAAGGTGGGGCCTTACGTGCAGTACGGACTTATTGTCGATGGGGTTTCACTCGGGATCGCCTTGAAGTACTGCCCGAGCCTGCTGAGAAAAGTCGGTATGGCCTGCGAGGCCGTGCTTTGCTGCAGGATGTCGCCCTTGCAAAAGAGTCAGGTACGCTTAGCTTTAGATTTAGTAGTTTGGTGTAAAATTGATTTAAAAATTGATTATTAATTAGGTGGTACGACTGGTCAAGAACGCCCCGGGTAATCCTCTGACGGCGGCTATAGGGGACGGTGGAAACGACGTGTCGATGATAAAGGAGGCCCACGTCGGACTGGGCATACCGGGCAAGGAGGGCCGACAGGCAGTCATGAACGCCGACTTTGGCTTCGCCAAGTTCCGTCACCTCGAGCGCGCCCTTCTGGTGCACGGACACTGGTACTATTACCGCTTGGCCGTCCTAACTCAGTTCTTCTTCTACAAGAACCTCGTTCTCACTCTGCCCCAGCTCTTCTACGTCTTCTCCAACGGCTTCTCCGGAAAGTCCCTCTACGACAGCCTCTTTCTTATGGGTTTCAACATGCTGTTCACGGCCTTTCCCATACTAATTTACGGTCTGCTGGAGCAGGATTACCCGGCCGACAAGCTCTTGAAGTCACCGCAGTATTACCGACTAAACAGAAAAAACAGCCTCATGTCCATTCGATCGTTCGCCAAGTGGGCCATTTTAGGTTTGTCTCATTCGATTTCAATATTATTATCTAATTATTCATTCATTCATTTATTTATTTATTTATTTATAGCCGTGTGGCAGGCCTGCACGATTTTTTACCTTCCGTACTTTTACTGGAAGGTTAACCCTGTTAATTTGTACAATAGCACTGAGGCCGACTTGTGGAGCTTCAGCACGACGGTCTTTCACCTAGTAGTTTTAGTGATAAACATTGAGGTAATTATTAATTATACGCTAAATATAATAATCTTTTTTTGAAAATGAATTAATGAAAGAAGTGAAATCAAAAAATTTATTACGGACGACTTGAGACCGAATTACTTATTATTTAAAAATAATTTTCTCTTCTAAAAGATGATTATATTATGTTGAATCACCTTCAATATACGTAAAGTTAACATTTTTCAATTATAGCACATACATGGGAAAACACATGCAAATTGCACACAACTCAAACACTTTTTAAAATTAAAACATGTTGTAATTGAGTTAGAAATCAACTAAATCACAATGTATGGCTATACTTGACCTGTAAAAATTTAATATTCTTTGAACTAAATTATCTCGAAAAAAAGCATTGATACCTGTGTTTTTTAAATTATATTTTGAATGCTCAGTGTGCTTCTTAACATATTTTAATTTTTAATTTTAAAAAGTGTTTGAGTTGTGTGCAATTTGCATGTGTTTTCCCATGTATGTGCTATAATTGAAAAATGTTAACTTTACGTATATTGAAGGTGATTCAACATAATATAATCATCTTTTAGAAGAGAAAATTATTTTTAAATAATAAGTAATTCGGTCTCAAGTCGTCCGTAATAAATTTTTTGATTTCACTTCTTTCATTAATTCATTTTCAAAAAAAGATTATTATATTTAGCGTATAATTTTTTATTTAGATTCCTTTTTAAAAAACCAATCGCCGTAAATATTACTTTTTTAAAAGTATTTTTTAAAGATTTTATTGCGTAAATTCGGTAAATATTTAAATGTATTTCCTTTTTGTCCACAAGTTCAAAAAAACCAAACTCCATAAATACATCATTAATATTGTTGAAATATGTCTTAATAAATGATTTCACGATCTTAACAAATTCTAAATAATTTAACAATAACTAAGATATATTCAATTATTCTGATGTAAAACCACGACATAAACCAGAACCCATAAAAGTCCTAGGTAAATCAATTTCATATGTAAAAAAAAAAAATTCAATTTAGTATTTACCTATTTTTTAAATGTACATTGCATAACTTTATTTTAATGTAAATTTACATTGAAATGTAGCAAATACTCATTTGTAACCATAAAATGATTAAAAAAAAGATTAAAATTTTCAATGATTGGTTCATGTTAACTTAGATAAATCTAGTTCTTCTGTTTAAAATTTCTTTCATATAATTTTATCATTAGCCAGAACACATAAAAATCATAGACATAATTTATTGTTATGAACTACTTTTGAATTCGTTTTGCATACATAATAGATGGACAAACTAAATCCACTCTAAAAATAATGGAGCAAATGCTCATCCGTACTTTAAAAATCCATGCCAAATAGAATTCATAATTTTTGGTCCACTGGATACCTAGACCCAAAACTATCTATTTCTTTTGTACTTTTTAATTCTTGTAAAAAAAAAATTAACCAATTTTAAAATTTAAAATCACTTTGGCCTCATAACTTAAGCTTGCTTACAGAAAACAAAAAAGATAAAAATTTTTAATAATTGATTCATGTTGACTTGGATATATCTAGTTCTATAGGTTTAAATTTCTTTCATATAATTTTATCATTAGCCAGAACACATAAAAATCATAGACATAATTTACTGTTATGAAGTACTTTTGAATTCATTTTGCATACATAATTGATGAACAAACTAAATCCACTTTGAAAATAATGGAGCAAATGCTCATCCGTACTTTAAAAATCCATGCCAAATAGAATTCATAATTTCTGGTCCACTGGATACCTAGACCCAAAACTATCTATTTCTATTGTACTTTTTAATTCTTGTAAAAAAAAGTAACCAATTTTAAAATTTAAAATCACTTTGGCCGCATAACTTAAGCTTGCTTACAGAAAACAAAAAAGATAAAAATTTTTAATAATTGATTCATGTTAACTTGGATACATCTAGTTCTTTAGGTTTAAATTTCTTTTACATAAATTTTATCATTAGTCAGAACACATAAAAATCATAGACATAATTTACTGTTATGAAGTACTTTTGAATTCACTTTGCATACATAATTGATGGACAAACTAAATCCACTCTAAAAATAATGGAGCAAATGCTCATCCGTACTTTAAAAATCCATGCCAAATAAAATTCATAATTTCTGGTCCACTGGATACCTAGACCCAAAACTATCTATTTCTTTTGTACTTCTTAATTAACCAATTTTAAAATGTAAAATCACTTTGGCCGCATAACTTAAGCTTGCATACAGACAACAAAAAAGATAAAAAATTTTAATAATTGATTCATGTTGACTTAAATACATTAATCATTAACACCCTGAGTGAATGTAACAGTTACAATCAAAATTAAAATTCATTGTCAGACATCAAGTTCATTTTAGAAAAAAGGTGGGATTACAAAACTTTCAGACATCAAGTTTATTTTTGAAAAAGGGTAGGATTACAAAACTTTAACAGTTCAAGAGTATTGGCTCAGAGCATATACATTTCTATGATGATTCTATGAAATTAAGCGATAATGCGTATGACAATGACATTATGTGCTGCAATTGCACCTTTTGCAATTTGCAAGTTGGGTGGATTATAAAAAAGTAATTTGCAAGTTCAACCTGACACACACACACACACACACACACACACACACACACTCATTCAGAAAAAACTTTATTTTTAATATTGCCAATATGCACCTCCAGCCATCAGGTTCCCAACACAACCACAGCACAATTATTATCAACTCACAGGGCACACCACAATAATTGAAAAATCTTTGATGATGATGATCATAGAAAGACTGCATGTAGAGATTATTTATTTCATACTCTTTTATTGAAATTAAACAAATTAATAATTGTAAATTCTACCACTTATTTAATATATAATGAAAATAAGGGTCTTCAGTACTGTTTTTTCTATGACAATCAATTATTTATAAAAAAGTTATTGCTCATAACACATTACAAGCTGCTCGGCTCAGCGGCTCCGCAGTCAGCTGTAGTCAGCTCACGAGTCAGCTGTAGGGAGCTGCTAATTGATACAGCGCCACCAGTCGTCTCATGGCTACAGGCTCGGGCCTACATGCCCCCGTCTGCCGCGGTAGGTAAGCCGTATGAGTGAGACAGCAAAAATAGACACGCCCACCGCATACGTCACGTCCGGTTAAGTCTACAGAGAGCGCAGGCAGAGAGACCGGATGCTCGAAACTGAAATCGAATTCCCCTGACCAAAGGGAATCAGCGTTTCGAAAAATGAAACGTTCATAACTTTTCAATGCGGGCTTTGTTCGGGATAATTTTTTTTTTTAATTACTCAGGGGATCATCAGCTACGCGCGGGATGTATAATATAAATGAAATAATCATCCTAAAATAGTTTTTCTTTGAAGCGTCCTAACCTAAAACCAAAAATCAAAGTATATAAAGCCCTACAGGCTTTCACGGCAGTCGGTTTAAAAAAAACCAAATCGCCGTTAAAGCCCGATTGGGCTTTAGGATAATTTTCAATTTTTGAAACGATACTTCATTTATTGATGAATATTGTAATTCCAGCTGTTAATATTGAGCAATTACTGGACTTACCCCTTTGTGATAAGCATCCTACTGACGGAAGCGTCGTTATTTTTAATTTCGTTGGGCTACTCGTTCTTCGGGCGGTAAGTTTAAGAATAATAAAAATTGAAATAATTAAATTAAAATGAAATATGAAAAAAAAGGAGCTACGACGGTGACATGCTGTACGTGTTCTGGAATTTGTTGAAGTCGCCGAGTTATTGGCTGATAACGTGTCTGGTTGTGAGCGTCTGCATAATACCTCCTATGCTAATCGGGATTTACGAGGCCGGAAGGCCCGAGAGACTCCTGAGCAAGCTGGAAACTCAGGAGGACGAGGTTAGCTACGCGATGTACTCCACTGATACTCCTGCCTCACCCGATTTTCCGGTAATTAATCATCTTACATATAATATATACTTTATTTTAATTCATTATTAATTTTGATAACTTTTTTTTTAGACCGGACGGCTTTCGGAGCGCGGCAATAGAGCCTGGAGAAGGTTTTTGTCGAGTCCTGGTGTACAGCCTGGACACTCGGCCCAAATCGCACCCTGGAGAGGTACGAGATCGCTCCGTGGACAGAACAGAGCTGTGTAATAAGCTTTTATTTTTAATGTGTATAAAGTGTAAATAATTGTTGATATTATAATAAATAAAATCAAGGTTTAAAATATATTTATTTTAAAATTAAACTCTGAAGTCTTTTTAATAGTAACAATAACTTAATAACTTAAGAACTTAAATAATGATGTAATACTAGATGAAGGAATGAAAATGCACTAGTAATCTCACAGTTAAACAAGTTCGTGGGATTGGAGATTCCCATGAGATTCGAGACTTTTTAAGTAATGCGGGTCCGCCAAGTCCGAATCAGTCCGAATCAGTCCAGGGACAATATTGACTCGATCGAGGTTCTGCTCTTGGAGGAGGGCAGCCTGGGTCCACCCAGGTAGCTCGTAGGGTTCCCGAAGGTTCGCTGGTCCGGCGACATGAATATCGGTCCCAAACTTGCGTTCCTCAACTTCCGAGCTTGTTCCGCGGCTGAAAATATTTATTTTTTAACATATTGGTCAATTAAACTCAAAATGATAAATAATATTTATACAAACCTGTTGCGTTACTCCAAGTTGCCGGGCGGAAGTCACTGTTTATCATAGCTTCACTCCCCTGCGCATTCAAGATTATTAAACTCAATTATCACACACGTTTAACACTAGTTTTAACTAAGCGGTTTATGCGGAAGTGATTTTAACTTTTTCGTTCGTGCGATTGTGTCAATTTAAAAGCTTTTTTTTTTTTTTTTTTTTTTCTTTTTAACTTATAAGCCGCTCTACTTACGCTATATACTCGAAGCACAAGGATTATAAACATCCAAAACTGCAGCCCAAAGCATTACATGCAATGAAGTGTTTTATAAATAATATATAATATGCGTTGCGTGATTCTAGATTAATTTTTCAATTTTTTTATTCAATTTATTACCACGCGAATGACAAATTTACATGCTTCTTTGAACAATATAGCCTCGTTTACAATAATTTGAGCCTTACGCATGCTAAATTATCATTTAGCTTTAATTTTTATTAAAATTAATATTACATGCATTATTAATTATACATATATAAATGTACCTTTAAAATTCTTAATTATTATCAGACTCATCGTTATTGTTGAAGATTGAGTTTAAAGGTATAACGTTGTCGTCAAGACTAATTAACGACGCTTTTCTCATCTGAAATTATTAATAACTTTTAAATTTAACAACCAATCGAATAACTTAATTTTTTCCAACAATATTTATAGTTTAATGATGATTGTGAAGATGGTGAAGCAAAACCGATATCAATATTTTCCACCAAAAGCATATTTGTTATCACACTCGCGTTCAATAAATAAGTGTTACAAAAAAAATAAAAAAAAAAACACTAAAAATTAATTATCATAATAATAATGAAAACATCATTCAATAATCGTGCAAAGTATCTTGGTTTAAGTTAAAATATTAATTGAGCTTTATTATAATTCTAGTTATTAATGTCATTAATCTTCGGTATGTGTAAGTCTTTAAAATCCAAACTCAAAGGTTTAGTTGAAACTAAAACTAAAATTTATAATTATTATTATCATTATTAAGTAAATTTATCTGGAACATAAAGTTATTTGAAAAAGTAATTAAAAATTGAAAATTGGATAGTAGTATCTACTTAAAACTAAATCAGACTTGATTATATGTTTCTGGGTATTGTGCGTTTATTAAAAAAATCAAATTAGTTCGTTGTCAATAAGCACTAAAGTTATGAATGAATAAATTGAATAGTTATTCGTGGGAGCTATTTGTCAGTGGGCGTCCAGCAGTAGAAATATTGTTATTTACATAATCCCATAAAAAAAAAAAAAAAAGGGTTTTTAATGGTAAAGCAGGATCATTGATGGTCGGTGACGGGGAGTCTGTCAAAGTGCACGCTCTCGGGTCTGGGAGGTGGCGTGGGTGGCGTGGGTGGAGGGACGGGCTTGAAGGTTGTGAAGGTGCTGTTTAGGTGCAGGCTAACGGGTCGGTTCGATATGTCGCACTTGAGGACTATTCTGGCCTCGGGTTCGCTTAATTCTTGTGGCGCTTGGATCGACTCGGTTTTAATCTCGTTCAATCCGGTTACGGAAAAATTCGTCTGGAGTAGTGCTTTTTTTCCCTGTTTTGGTTTTCTCGTCGTGCAGGTGATGCTTACCGGTGGAGTTGTACCCTCCTCCTCCTCCTCCTCCTCTTCGAGCTCTGGCTCCTCCTGGAGGTCCTCCATCGACTGAAATTTTTTTCATCTTTTTAGCATTTTTTACTTTTAGCTTTATCAATCTATAAGGGTGTGCTGATCAATTCATTTCAAATCAGAATAAAAGTAGCGCGAAAAAGCCCGCAAAATCAAAAAACTATGCCAGTGTTTAAAAAGCCATTTGTGTGATGAATTAATGATCAAAAGTTATTTAAATATGTGCAATTTTAGAAAAATTCAAATTAAAAAAACGATCTTGTTGAGCTTGTGTGTTCCTTTAGTGGTTGGACGTTATTGTAGATATAAAAAAAAAGCAGAGTCTATAATCGCGTGTTACCAAGTCAATATGATCGTTAAATGATGATTTAGACATGCAATTTGAAATTAAACTCAAAGCCAGACCGAAAGCAAGCTTTGCAAGTCACAACTGGCAAGATTTAAATTAAAAAGTTCTTTACGAATGGATTCGGTTTCGCAGGTTTAGGGCCGGTATTTACCCCTAGCAGTTCCTTCTTTTCTCCTGCTTCTTCGTCTGCTGAAACAGAAAAAATCAATTAATTTCTTTTCATGTCATGTCAAAAAAACCTTATTAAGTAAGCGAGTTTTTTACTTTTGATTAGTACAGTAAAAACACACACACACCTTTGGTCAGACAAGCTCGCTTGTCGTTGGCAGCCGCGTCGGCCTTGGGCTCCGAGTTGGCCAGGGGCTTGTACTCCTTTGAATTAAGCGCGTTCGTCCCGGTGCTTCCGGTCTTGTGGCTCGTCCCGTTGGCCCTCTTGGTCTCGTCTCCCGCTCCGGCGTCGACGTTCTTGAAGCCCACGCTCTTGCTCCCAGGGCTCAAGGGCGTCGTAACCGTCGTACTCGGGGAGCTGGCCCACCGCTGGGATCCTCCTCCAGCCCCCGAGGCCGAGGTGGACGAGCCGGACCTGGAGCGCGACTGCTTCTGGAGTTTCCGGCGCTTCCGGTCCTTACGATCGCTGCGCCATACCTCGTACGCGCAGCCCACCATTGCAACGACGAAGAGGCACACCAGCCCGAGGAATACGTACCTGGTGACGCCCTGCTCCTCCTCGGTCTCGTCCATGTAGTGCGACTTGTACAGCACGCGCTTGGGCGGGTCCTCGCCCCACGCCCTGTCTCGGTTCTGACAATTTTTTTTTTCAAATTTTAAATTTTTTTTTTTTTTTTTTTTCTTTTAACAGTTTAAAAGCACTTACAACGCTGTCGTTCTTGGGCGGCTCGAGTCCGCGCGGCTGGGTGTGGAAGACGGCGCACTGGGCGCTCCTCACTCCCGCGGGGGCCGTTACTCTCACGGTCTCGCTGCCCTTCTTCGTGAAGAGCATGTACTCCTCCAGCGGCTTCATACCCACGCCCCCGTTGATCGACACCACTACGTCTGGTTAATTAAAAATAAATTAATAAGTTTTAAGTTATATTCGACAAGTTTAATATGCATTTAATCCACTAACTGCTGAGGCAACCGGTGTAGCCCTTGTAGGCCCTGAACCTCTTGTCGGTGGTGTTTAGTCCACCCAGTTGTATCTCGTTCGCCCCGGGTCCGTCCTCGTCGTCCTCGTGTCCCTCCTCGTCCTCGTCGTCGCCCAGGCTCCACGCGGGTATGGGCATCAGTTGCACCTGCTCCCTGTCGATCAGAAGAGTCGCGGTGTTGTTGTCCCTGACGTAGTATATGCTGTGCCTGGCTCCGTTCGAGTAGGTCCGGTCGTTGAGTCGCACCCCGAAGGCCGAGCCCTCCCGGTCCTCCTCGAAGATCAACTGGCCCTCGGACGTCAGGGCGACCAGCAGGTAGTAGCTCCTCCTGGAATCATATTATTAGATTCACGTGGGCGAAAAATTATTTTTTTTTTTCCCCATATTATGTAGTAAGTCGTACTTGTTTTCGGTTTGGAGAAGCAGGAGCGCCGAGGTCCTCTGCTTGTCGTTGGTCGAGAAGGCCAGTTGGATCTTGATGCGGTTGACCTCACCGTCCAGATCGAACTCCCTCTGTAGCACGCTCTCGCCACTAAAGTCCGCGCCTTTTTCTGTATTTATGAAATCCTTCAATTTTAAATCCCAAGTTCAATTGATTATTTAAAAAAATGATATTACCGTCGGCGCAGTGCTCCCCGAAGTAGGAGGTGAGCTCGCAGTTGCAGGAGGCCTCCTGCTTGCTAAAGTCCTCGGTGCATATGCCCTGGTTCTTGCACGGTATCGTGTCGCACTTCATGTGGCAGTTGGGAAGTACGCCCTTGCTGCCCTCGTGGTTGGCCTCGCTCGCCAAGTTGGGCAGGTCTACCAAGTACTGGCCTATCATGAGGCCCCGGAGACAGCCCACGTAGCCCTGTATCAGGTGGCCCTCTACCCCGTTTCGCAGCAAGTTGTCCGGGTCGAATCCACCCAGGTTAACCTTTTTAAAATTATTGAAATTTTATTATACTCGTATATCGTAATTAAAAGTATTAAATAAAAGTAAAGACCTGGAAATAGTCGGTGGGTGGTGCCGGTGGCCTCTGGGGCGCCAGGATCTCCTTCTCGGGGTTTATCCAGGGCTTGTTCGAGTAAGTGTCCAGAAGCTGGGGAATTGCCTCCAACGTAACATTGTGGTCGTTGACGTGTAGAGTAGTAGCTGTATCGTTTCTGACGATGGCTATCTGGACGGATATTCCGGTGTTGGCGTTAGGATACTCGACGGTTATGTTCTTGATCTCGTTACCGGCGTTGAAGAGGTAGACGATCTTGGTGCCATTGGATATGTACAGGTGAGCAAAGTTGTTCATGTGGTCGTTCGCGTAAAGTATCAGGGAGTGAGAGTCGTAGGTCCTGAGGTTTATCAATATGTTCTTGACCAGCATGCTTTTCAGCAAGTTTTTCTCTTCCTCCTCCTCGCTCGAGCTGAAGTAGTTTTTCTTCAAAAACGCACCCGGAGACGTGAACGTCAGGGCCTTGTTGTTTATGTCTGTTTAAAATTCGTTATTGTTATGAAGAGGATTTAGGAGATATGTATAAACTTGATAAATGATCTTATAATGAATGAATAAACAAACTTGTTTCGCAGAATTGTCCGAGATGAGCCCAGCGATTGTCGCAAACGCAGGTGAAGTTGCTCCACAACTCGACGCACCGGGCGTTGTTTTGACACTTGTTGGGCTGACAGGAGGGCTTGCAGTCTTTTATTATTTCCGACAGGTGGACCGACATGTAGCTGTGGATGTCGAGTATCTCCCCGTTGACCACCAGACCACGGAAACACCCGATCAGTCCCTGTCTCACGGACGACGTCTTTAGGTGTTCCCTGTTTATTTAACATTATTTTTTAAATCATCCTCAACTTGTAACTTTTAACTTGTGAATACTAACGCCGTGGCGCCCCCTATGAACATGGAGCCCTCGAAGGGCCCGAACTCCTCCTCGGTCTCCAGGTCGACCATCTGGAAGTCGGTGTTTATCATGAACCTGACGTGGTAGTCGTTGTAGTCAATCCATATCTTCTGCCACTCCCCGTTGTTGAGCTTCCTCCGGCTCTTGACCTCGAGCTCGCGGAACTTGCCCGTGTTGAGGGTGAAGTTGAAGGTCAGCTTGTAGTCGGAGGTCAGGGCGACCATGAACGAGGGGTAGTTGTGCCTGATGGGCGGCTGGTACAGGAGTATCGCCTTCTCCCCGGTCGTCCGGAAGCTGAAGGCTATGTCGCCCTTGCGCCAACCGGGCACCTCGATGTACGACTGGGACGTGGTGAAGGTCACCACGTACTTCTGGGTGTCTGGTGAGGTTTTTAAGTTTAATTTGTTAGTTTTTCGCTTGGGACTCGGGAGTTTAAGCGTACGGGAGTTGAAAACTTACTGGTCTCGACGCACTCCAAGGGACCCAGGGTTATACGACCTTGGGCGTCCTCTTCGAGATCTCGCTGCTGGAGGAAGACCATTTCGGTGATTCCCAGTGACTCCGGAGTCTCGTAGTATCCCTCGTCCGACAGCCACTTTCCGGCCGACACGTCGCAGTTGCAACTCAAGTTTGAGTTTACGCACGTTTTATTGACTGTGAATTTTAGTGAAAGTATTATTCAACGAATAACGTATTTCAGGATGATAATTAATTAAAAGGCTTACCACCGCAGGGACAGGAGCCGCGATTGACGTTGCCGATGTAGTCGACGGCGTTGCCCTTGGAGCTGGTGAACCAGGTTGCGCTGTGGAGTTCCAGGGGAGCCTTGTAGCAGTCGTACTTGACGTATTGGCTGCAGTAGAGAGAGTGCGATATCAATTCCTGGAGCATCTCGGCCGAGAACTGGACGTAGGTTATGCTGAAGGAGAAGTCGCTCTCGGTTATGGATCTGACGTCGACCTGGGAGGGAAGATTGTGCTCGACGATGGTCTTGGTCGAGTCCTCGATGGACTGAAACTCGCACTTGACCGCGGCCGGGGGAAATCTACCGTTGCCGTCAATGTCTATGGTGTAAATCGCGTCCGTAGTGTACCCCAGCAGAGCCAGTTCCTCGCAGGTCTTTCTGTACTGAGCTGCGGGCGGGGATAGTAAAAAATAATACTATTTATGAAAAAAAAATGAAGATGATAAAAGATGATATACAAACCAAAGTGACAATTTTTTCCGATGTATCCGGTGTCGGTGCAGTCGCAGGTTATCCTGTCCTCCTTGATGGAGCACTTGCCGCCGTGCTCGCACTTGTTGGGACGCTTGCACGGGTCGACGAACTGACAGTTGTCCAGGGCCACCTCGCCCACGACCTGCTCCGTGTTGACGATGTACCGGGGCTCGATTCTCTGGTCGTTAACCATTATTTCCCTCATGCATCCGACCAGACCAGCGTTACCCCTGCCGCTACCGATGATCACCCGATCGCCCAGTTCCAGGTTCATCTGAAAGAGTTTGCTCTGCTTGTTTCTGTAGTCGACCAGTATGCTCAGTTCCTCCTTGGTGTAGTTTAGTTCAACGGCGTGCCAGCTGGTGTTGTACGGAAACTTAACCGTCGCCGTTACGGTCACGTTCTCCCCGAGTACCGGGATCAGGTGGAAGCGTATCTCGTCGTTGACCACGCGTAACTGCAGTAAATTAATTAATTAAAATTAATTATGCATGAATATTGATTTAAAAAATTACCTCCCAGTAACCGGGTCCGCTCTCGCTCTTGATGTCGCCCGAGGCCACTACGGCGATGGGCTTCGAGCTCTTGAAGTCAAAGTTTAGCTTCAGGTAGTCGGTGCTGTGGAGGGGCCACCATATGTGGCTGCCCGCGAACGGGAAGGTTATGGGTATTACCTCTACCTCGTCCTCGTAGTACTCGGGCTCGAGGACTCCGATGTAGTGCACCATGGGATTCGACCTCTTGAGCTCGTATATTATTGACTTGTCGTTGAAGAATACGTACTTCAGGGAACCGGCAAAGTTGTTGTTGGATACGAGACCTCTCTTCTTGTGCAGCTCGGGTCCGCCGCCGATGTAAATCTCGGGGTCTATTATGAGATTTAGGTTATCACCCGGCACCTCGAGGACCTTTATGTCGTCGTTGAGGCTCACGTAGACCGTCGACGAGTTGTGGAATATCGTCAGGTTGTTCCAGTAGTTGATGGTTATGTCGTGACCCAGGACGGTCCGGAGCTTCGAGTCGTGGCCAAAGTCCATCTCTATAACGACGCTGCGGTTGAATATGGAAGCCGCGACGTAGTGAGCGGTGCCGTCGATCTCCCCCGAGGCGTAAAAGAGCACCGAGTCGTCCCATTTGGTCTTGAACAAAAGACTTATTCTGTTGACCGAGGAGTGAACGCGATCCTTCCAGTCGTAGACCCGAAAGGACACGTACGAAGATCCTCTCAGCGTCAATATAGTGGCAGCTGAATTAATTTATTAGTTTATTTAAATGACAAAACTTATTAAAATGAAAATTTTAAAAATTTTAAAATTTTTAAAAAATAATAAAAATTTATTAAAATGAAAAAACTCACTGTAAACGTCGCATCTTTCGCCTTCGTACTTGGTACCGAAACAGTCGCAGGTAAGACTGTTGTAGTGGTTTACGCACTGGCTACCGATGAAGCACAGATTTTCTCGGGTCTTGCACCTTAAATTGATATAATTTTTAAATTAAAAAAGATAATAAAGTTGAAAAAAAGGGACTTACTTGTCGATGCAACCCTCCTTGACGTTCTCGTGTTTGGTGGCTATGAGGGGCTTTATGTGGAGAAGATCGCTGGCAGACTTTCCCGAGCTCAAAACCATGTCCCTTATGCATCCCACAAACGACTCTATTATGTACTTTACTCCGTGCAATCGCTCTTCCGAGCTCAAACCTGTTTATCATAAACAAATGTGCTTGTACTTACGCTATATTTATTATTAAAACTCATTTTTTTTTATACGCTTCGAATAGTCAAAACTAAATAATTTAATATTTCAACTTGACTCGAGATACCTCGGCACGAGTTTTTCATTTTTTTATTCATATTTAGCATAAAATTTTATCATTTTAGAACTCGGTTTTTCATCAATTTAATTTTTATTTATTTCCCTTTATTTATGTTCCCTACTTAAAAATTGAATTGAAATTAAAGAAAGAAAAAGACCTCCAATGAGAACGACGGAGGCGAGTTCCTCGGAAACGCCGTAGTTGACTATGTGCTCGAGGACCTCGACGCTGGTCTCGGCCTGCTTGTCGTCGACCCGGGCGATCAGCTTGGCCCCGTGTACGTCTATCCTGACCAATACGCTGTGCCACTCGTCCCTGTTGAGGCCCTCGCCGACGGTCAAACTGGTAGAGTTCTTGCCGAAAACGTGGACGACCTTGAGCTGTCCCTTTTCCACGATAACGTAGAGGGCGTAGGGCTCGAGACGCTCCGGTCGGTCCTTTACGCTGTGGTACACCAGGAGTCCGTGCGGCAGCTTTGTGCGAAACTTGAACGATATCTCCCGGCACAGTCTGATGACCAATCATATCGAGTTATTCTCAAAGAGTTATTATTATGAATTATTATTCATTTATTAATTACCTCAACTGAAAAGTTTTGATACCAGGACCGTCGAGCTGTATAAAAGTGTTGCTCTGGGCGAACATGAAGGTCTTTTCGTATCCCGACTCCATGAAGGTCAGTTCCTTGCCCCTCTCGTACTTGGGCTTCGGTGCTCTGGTGGGCATGGTGGGGGAGTAAGTCGGGGTGGGGGTCGTCGACGTAGTCGAGGGCGTCGTGCTCGTTATCGTCGCGCTCGTCGTCACGAACACGCTGCCCTTGGTCACCTGCCACGGCGGTAGGGTGTCTGTTTATAAATAATAATAAAGTCCAGTTGCAGGATCAGAAGGCTAGGCGTTTGAAAAAAAAAAAAAAATGTAACCAACGATCGGGACCACCGATGCAGTAGTGCAGGCACTCCTCCTCGCTGTTAAACCTGTTGTCGTTTCCGAGGCAGCCGCCGTAAACGAAGGTCCGGCACTTGGACTCGGTCTTGTTGAAGGTCCACTTGTGCACGTAGTTCTTGCAGGGCCCGTACTCGGTCTTCACCAGGCACCGGTCCGGCAGATCCCGCCTCGTCGTCGTACTCTCGTTCGCGCTCGTACCGGAGGGACTGTTCTCCCTCGTCGACGAGACGGTCGAGGAGGTGGCTTGCTGGTTCTCCTCCACCTCCAAGGAGACGTCATCTTGCTCCTGGGTTGACACGGGTGCCAAGGATCCGGAGGACAGATCCGCGAGGAAGAGCAGCAACAGGAGCCGGCGTATTTTCACCATATTCCCCATTACGCCTCCTCATTCGTGGTTCTTGGGTTTTTTTTTTTTTACTGTACAACCCACGTGTATCGTCGATCCTTGAAACAAAAAAAAAAAAAAACCATTTTTTAAGTTGTAATGTTTGAATTGAGCGGGTCGCGTGCCGCTTGAGTAACATATTTGGAATATAAACGAGGATCGCGGACCTCCCTAGGGATACAAGGATGTTTATTTCTTTGTCGGCTGACTAGACGTGCATTTGAATTCTTGGTTTCCTTCCGGTCGATTCAATTGCATCGCAGGGCGCGTGCCCTGAGTGCCAGCTCGCTTACCGAACGTCATCGGGACGATATTTTTTATTACCTATCTTATCTTAATCTTCCTCTAATCTAATAGGAAAATCATAGTAATGATATTTCCGGGTCTTTGACCCCGCCGCGGTCTTGCACAGATAAAACAGATTAATCAAATTTGGTTGGACTCAAGAGATCGGATATGTCTTTTAAAAAATTAATAAAAACGAAAAAGAAAAAAAAAAAGAAGAGCATAAGTATAGAAAGAAAATTGAAAGATTTGTAGAGTAGGTATATGGTTTGAGCACATAATGACCAACGTCGCGCCACCCTGAGAGACAATTGAAGAGTCTACTTATGATAATCTCTCAAATAAAATGACTTAAGTGCAATTTTATGTACTAGTAGCTACACTTCTGAAACTATATCGTACTTGAAATAGCACAAACTAACTAAACTTTTAAGATAATAAAAATCTTAGCTACAGCTACGAAATAAGAAGAAGAAGATGTTATAAGTGCGCCAGCAGCTAGAATCGGTGTAAAGAAGGAAGTCATTAGCGCCCGCGTCCATTTACATTGGTACATTGAGGGGGGGAATATGAAAAACGGTGGAATTTTTCGAGCTGGACACGTGGACTAGTTTGTTTAGTTATCAAATAATTAACTTTTTATAGTCAAATAATAGATTAGTAAAGGTTATTAGGTAAAAAAAAATGAATATTTGGGCTTGTACTTTGAAGTGTGTTATGGAAGGGTGATCAAAATATCGAAGTGATCTGACCCGGCGGATGTGCTTGCCCCGCTGGCCGTCAAGCGTCAATTGTCTTCTCTTTTTTTTTTTTTTCAGACTCCAAAGCTTGCTTGCTTGCGAACTCTCGTATCGTACCGGCCTAAGCACATTTATTTATCGTAACGAATAAACGATTACATTTTTTAGCCCCAAAGTAAACATTATTATCGACTCGATAAATGTTTTAAATCAATGAACGTATATATCTTTAATTTCATTAATTTTCTCCACGTAAGCTTATTAAACAAGAGAGACCATCAGGGTCTGCTAGCGTTATAAGCTGCATAAAACAAAGTGGCTTTGACTTTTGAGTTGATGATTTTGGTCACCGGAAGTCTACTCATTCATGTCCAAATGCTCTTTATCGTTCTATTATTATAGTTATTAAATTTTTTCATAATTTTTCATGCAATTATTTACTTTTCATACGATTTAAAAAATAATAAATAAACAAGTAACTCTATTTGAATGTACTTATAAACAAATATTATTCTATTCAACTAATTTTGATCAACACTTTATTAAAATTTATCGAACCTTTGTCTTTTTTTCGTATTCAATTAAACAGTTGAGATTGAATATTAAAATCATAAAGATAAATAAAAGTCCATGTGTACATGTTATGGAGGTAAAAATAAGGTAAGACTCACTTAGTGGGCCAATCGATATATCGATCCGTTAAAGTAGCTCAAACGGCACCGTTTCGAACCAAATCTCTCGAATCAAAGGCTCAAAGGTTACATCTTGAACTTGCTTTTTATTTTAATTAATTAGATATGTACGTTTTCATTTTATTATCCACTATGACAGGATAAAATTAAATAAATTAATCTATTACTTAAAAAATAAAAACTTTTCCCGATGTCCATTACGGATGAGAGATTTGAGTGATAAGATCATTGTACTTGTTGGGGATTTGAGCTGTTGTGGAATCACGACTTTGACCACCTGTTGGCTTTTTATTATTCTTTCATTTTTATATTTTTTCACCATTTTTTAAGATTTTTTAATTTTTAAATAACAGTGTTTACTTGATATTATGTAAAATAAAGAGGTAGGGAAAAAAAGAAAAGATGTTTGTAATTAGTCTGGTAAAATAAAAAAAAGTTCATTCCATTCATTAGAGCCGCGAAGCTTTGAGCTGGTGTGACATTGTAAGTATGACACAGAAATTTGTGCACAATTTGTTGAAGAAAAATAAGTCGTACTTGTAATGAGGATTATAATGATTGTTATTATTACCACGTGTGCGATGTAATTGTGAAAAAACGTAAAATTACAGCGGTCTTGACGGTCAATTTGAATGAAATAATCACCTCCTTTACTTTATTTGAAGAATAAGATAAGCAGATGCGCAGATAGTTGGAGTTTAGGAATTAAGCTGATTTAGGAGCTACAAGATGAGTAGAGAAATGAATAAATTGTTAAACTTATTGGATCATGAGCTAATATGATCACGTGATACTTACCTTAAAAAAGAAAAAATTTGAGGAGATTATTGGTCTCGTGAGCGTCAGCTGCATCTCAATGTATAAAAAAAAACACACTTGTTACTTAGTAAACCTGTAAATCAGTTGAGAAGTATTTTGTTGATCAGATATTCGCAGGCCATTCTCGCGAAAAATCGTCGTAAAAACTTATTAACTTTTCTACTTGTCATGATCCTAGCTCACCTGTCAATTAAAATTATCAGCTCCGCGGGCTTGATTAAAGACAGGCCTGAAGTTTAAAAAAAGGAAAATGAGCAAACAAAAAAGTACGCGCTTCCAGTCCAGATCGAGCCAAGCCGAGGCCTCGTCGTCCTGAGCCATACAGCCGGCAGCTCTGGGCAGCTCGCGGCCACGACTGACTTTGGTTAAGCTGTTACAACCGCAGCCAGCCAGCCATCCGCGGCGCTGTCTCGGGGAGGGGGAAATGGCCTTTTTAGCTACACTAGCTGCTAAGGGTGCTTTTTTATGTATTTTTGACCCTTGGAACTTATCTACAATCTTATCAAAAGAGGAAAAAAATTATTTTCTCACGCTTTTATGTTTGAGGAATTTAAAAATCAGCAAAATCATAGTCCATAGATAATTCCCCGTCGAGCGTCGTCACCCTAAGCAAATAACCAAATAACCAAATACAAAGACAGATAAGATAGAGCGGACCTTTTTTTCTTATCGGAAGCAGATGATGCTTTTTTCCCTTCTTGTTTCCTGGAATTTTTCTGCGCCTAATTTTTAATTTTCATTCAAAAGAAACACTTTCACAAACAAAGTGATGAATTTGAAAGGAGGACAAAATTATGAGGTTAGCGCTTGGATAATTAGATATTTAAAAGTAGGATAAAAGTTTATACTTGCTAACAACGTTAACGCGCTTGATCAAAAGGGGAATAAATAATAATCATTCTGTTGCTTATTAGCGAGCGACTAAAATCTTTGACCCACATGTTGCGTCATTTATGTGTGCCTCACAACTGTACCTCAATAACCAAACCAATATAAATTTTCATTTTTACTCTTTTTCATTTCATTCTGCAACTTCATCTTCATCAAATTCTTTTTTTTAATCATTACACCTTCGGAGGATATCAATACTTTTTATTTTAAATAACTAATCTTTTTTCTTACCGACCTACAATTATCCTAGATAATTTACTTTACATCCAAATAGTTATTTAAAAATCATTGAATTTTTTATTTTTATCCGTCTGTTTTAATTAAATTAATTTAAAACTCAGTACTTCCATTAAATTAGATAATTTTTACTCTTCATTAACAATTATTCTATTTTTTGTTTCTCAAGTATAAACATAAATTAAATATACATTTTAGTTTTTTTGAAATAAAATTTTGATCAAAGTCTTACAATTAAAATAAAAATTTGAACTTGACAAATCAATAATTATTCTACAAAGTTTTTTTCAAAATCTTTTATAACTTTAAAATTTTTAAAAATAATTTATAAATGATCTTGTTCTTCTTCAATTAGGAATTTTCAACTATGACGTCACTTTCACTGGAGCCTATGCAATCGGCTCGTGGTGACGTATCACTGGAGCCTATGCATAGTTGAAAATACCTTATAAAACATAACTCAAGTTTTGAATAAAAACGCGCGCATTCGTTGACAGTTAGCTGCTGCATTGACGCCATGCATGACTGATGACGGTCATAAACTCAAATTCGTCTGCTGCGTGCATGTAAACAATTCTCAGCGTACTCATCGCAATTTCCAAATAAAAACTAGAAACATTTGATATTTTTTGTATTATTTATTCAAATCAAAGTTACCCATAATACATTTTATATTTTTCATAATTTTTTTGTTTGAACTAAATGGTTTTTATAAAGAAAATATCTAAAGTTGTTATTTGCTATTGTGTGCTTTTGATTAAAAAAAACTGCATCTAAATGATAATATATAAATCCTTGATGATACGTGATTCAATAAATATTGCTATTTTTTATTTATAAGGTTGATTTGAGTCAAAACTTTGGATTTGTTCACGACACAAGAAAAATCAACACATATACCAGTACATACAACTTAATTAGGTTAGCTGGATCATAACAAACTTTGGCAGGTATGTTGAGTTTTTTATTTAAATGAAATGAAATTTTTTTTAATATGATATATTTTATTTCAAACATATTTTTAATTTAATCTGCAAACGGCAACTAACTTATAATTTAAATAAAAATTAAATCAATGATATAATATTCCATTCTCAAGCAGATACATAGAGATTATGTTTTATCAAATGAAAAAATTTATTGTGTGAATATTAAATTTTTATCATAATTTATTGTAATTCAATTTTGCAGATACATTTGAAGTCAATTATAAAAGTCATTCAAATAAACTTTTGAGTAAATCAATATTAAAGTGGTTTTAAAGAGACTCTTGGGTGAAAAATGCAAAACTAAAATCTACAAAATCAGGACTGTAATGCTGTGGCTACTCTACTTTGAAATTCACTATTAAAACTTGATCAAGATTTTGAAGACAGCTCTCTTTTTATTCATACAAAACAAATATTTTAAAATAAATAAAATGTAATAAATCACCTATTCATATACCTACCCTTACTTAATAAATAAAAATGTAGTATTGTTAAGTGTGCATAATTTAATAAATGCACTTTGTTTTTCACTGTTAATCAAATAATACTTACTGTTTGTACAAGTCTTTGAAAATATTTATTGTCAAAACTTCAAGATGTAAAAAAAAAAAAAAAAAATTGATGCAGAGGATGCAACACAAAATTTGATAACAATTTACTCAAGATTGCAACAAGAACTTATTTATAAGAAGGAATAGTTAACTTAATTTATTTATCCTGCAGGTTTTAAAAAATTCATGTGAATTAATTGCTGCTAGAGTATGTTGCAAAAAAACTATATTTTGTGTATTTATATAAAATCGCTTCATTCGTAGATAGTAGTAGAAGTAGTAGTATCAGTAGTAGAAATGTAACTGAAAAAAAAAAAATGATGAGAAATTAAAAGATAAAACGTTGGTTGTTTCAGGAAAGTTGTTCATCACCGCCAGACAATTGCTGCCCATGTCTCCAAGTGTGGAGTCTGAAGATAATCCAAATTCATCATCAATCGGTACGTTACAATTATAAATTATTATTTTTTTCTAAAAAAATTTTACTGAAAATATTTTAAAAAACTGCTAATTTTTTTTACAGATTGGGAATCTTCAACAAGCATTCTACCGGACGAGGATAACTACTCTTCAATAGTTAAATCTGGTAATTTTAATAATTACAGTACCTCGAATAATAGATTTCATAAGAAATTAAAAATGAAAAATATTGATTTATAGAATACTTTGTAAACGAAGAACGAACGTCAACTCTCGAACGAGCCGAAACATCATTCGGTGAGTATATATAGTATAAATCAGCATGATCGATAAAGTTGAAAAAAAAAAAAATGAATTGTTGAAGTAATGCCGGTATCTACCGAGAGAAGAAGATCCTCAAATAAAGAAAAGGTGATTGATCCAGAGGAGGAGCAAGAAGAGACGGCGAGCAGAATCCACGCGATTTTGGAGCAGTACAACGAGCGACTTCAAACATCCCCGGAGTTGAGCAAGCAACCGGCGCGTCGAATAAGATCCGATCTACCCGAACATCTAAAGACTAGCTCGAAGAGACTTTTTAAAAAATCATCAAAATCGTCCTCTTCATCCTCTACATCGGACGATCTATAGGTATCATTTACATTTTTGAATTTTCTTACTTTTTCATTCTATTTACGCTTTTTTTTCAATTTCAGTGCTAAATGGACCCACAATCCTAGCTACGTCGTGTCAAACTCATTATTAATTACTGTACTCTGTATATAGATATATATTTACATGTCTGGACAAACATAAACTGTGTTCATCATATAGTTATGTGTGTGTCTGTTTTTATTACCAACGTCTTCAATAATATTTTTTATACTCTCAAATTTTGACTCTTTATTTTTTATTTTTTTATTATTAATTTTACAATTACCTATAATCATTGGATAAATATATCGGTCTAATTTTTTTTACTCGATCAAAAATCCCGCGACATGCAGGCAAGATCGAATCTCGAAAGTCGAATCGTTGTTTTGCACGTGTTAGAGCTGCAGCAGACGACTAAACAATCTTGAGGACGCCGCTAAAGCCAAAGGTATCACATTATTCACTGAATAATTTATTTCTCGTCATTTTATTTATTTATTTTTCGGTTAAACTATAATTTATTTTTTTGTAAAATCTGATAATATTTACTTGCTACTTTAGTTTATGTTTGAATTTTTATTCATTTATTAATGCTTGAATGTTAATAATAAGTCAATACCGATCTAACCTATAAAAAATAAAAGTTATTATTTTTTTTTTTTCAAACACAACAACAAAATTTTATTGATGGATTATTACTTCTTTCCAGATGTGAGATACTACAGTGGAGTATATTTATGATTGGGAACCTGGATAAAAATTCTTTAAGAAAACGTATTGTACTTTAGTTGAAAATTGAAAAATTCAAAATGTAGTCATAAAATTAGGCAAACCATTAACCATGATGAATCTTAAAAGGTATATTGTTTTTTAAGAATAATATTTATTAAGAATGTAATTTAATTTGATTGTTAATTTTTTTTCAGATGTGAGATACCATTGTGGGTTACATTTATGTAGATTAGGTGCATAAAAGTATAGTACTTTAGTTCAATATCAAAATTCAAAATGCTTGAAGAATCTAATGGTAAAAAAAAAAATAAAGTATTCCTGAAAATTAAGAGTAAACAAGACTTATCAAACATGTCAATTGGCAAAACAAGGAGAATGACCATTGCAAGAATAAAAAATCCAAGAAACGCAAATACAGTGAGTTAGCTGAAGCCAAGAGCAGTGAAAAACAAGAAAAAAAGCCAAACTTTGAAGCTCTTGGAAACAATAGCAATGATTTAAATCAAGAGTTATCAAAAAAATCAAGTCAAACTTGTGAACACATAAATTATTATCCTCACAAATTGATTCAGTTGATGCACCGGTTGGAACTTTCTGTTCTTTGCGTTCACAGAAAACATATACTCAGAGACAAGTATCCTTCACTGACAATCAAATTCCAGGACTCTGACCTAGATAAATTCAACAATGTAGTGATTACCGATACCAATACAAATAAATCAATTTACATTAGTGTTGTTAGAAATCACTATCTTAATTTTAATATAGGCTACGCAGAATTATTTGGCCAAAATGAGCAAAGTTTTTCTATGAATAGTTACTTTAATAGTTTTGCAAAGTATGCTATTAATGACTCGAGTGGTAGCCCCCTGAAGAAAGTAAAATTCCTTGTTATTTTCACCAACTTGAACCTAGATTTGAGGGTGGATAATTCAAACGCTTTGAAGTTTACAAACTCAAAAAGTTTTTTCCCTTTCAAGTTTGATCCCATGGATGAAGAAGAATGTGAAATTTTGAAAGACCTTTTAAATGCAAAACTCAGTTTGGCTGAAGCAAATTTTTATCAATTTTCACAAGATAAAGTTACAATTGCAGAAGTGATTAAGAGATTAAAATATTCACCATCTATTTCAAAATTGATAGAAAAAGCAAATTTATCTGAAAAACTTGAAGAAAAAATGAAAAAAAAATTTGTAACCAAGTTGGTGTTTGCAGTAAATAAACCCAACAGGGAAGAACTTGGAGTTATTATAAAAGATGAAATTAAAACAGAGCCATATGGTTATATTAATTTACTAGACCAAGTATCGCAAGCAAGAACTTTTGAAAAATTTGAAAGATAAGTTTTAAATGGATTTTATTTATTAATGATGGTTTTACACGACATGATTTTGTTTAAAAAAATAACTTCTGTTGTCACAAAGGGTAATGAATTGTCATTTTTAATTTGCGTGTCTTTCAAGATTAATAAAATAATCTACATAAGTCCTCAAATAATGGAGGTCAAAAAAACAAGTTCAACTCAACTATCTCCCAGTAACAATGTGAAAAGTAAATTTTCAATTCAAAATCAGTTTTTGCTTTTTTTAGAAAATAAAAAGTCTACCAAGGAGGTAAAGATTTTATTAGTTTACACAACTGGAGAATTACATCTAAAGCATGAAAACAAGTGTTTCATGAGAGGCAAATCACTGAAATTTAAAGAATTGGATGAAAAAAAAAAAATTAAACTTGCTAAAGAACTGTTATTTTATAAACTGCGGTAACTTATTTAAGTTTGCCGATGAAGAAATAAGTTCAGTAATAGATTTACTAGAGGTCCCATTGTCTCTGAGAGGCGAAATTAACGAGGAAGATTTGAAGAGAGAATTCTTAAGAAAAGTGATATTTGCAGTAAAACAACCCGAAATTAAAAAGTTGAAAAAGATTTTTAAAAGTAATGTCAGTGAGACATATAATTTATTATACAATTATGAAGAATTGCATGAAATAACATTGCGCTGGTTAGAATCTCACAAAGCAAAAGCAATTACGGAAAGAGAAGCGAGAAAATATACAGATGATATAAAGAAAAATTTAAGTCTCAAATACTCGAGCGAATAAGTTAAACTTGAAAAATATATAGCCGGTACCCAGGGATCGGTTGCATTTTATGAATTTATATACTTCATAAAAAAAAGGGAGAAGGAAAAAAATACTTGGAAACTTTAAAGAGTAAAGGTATTTAATTAACCAGCATAGCAACATTTGTAAATAACGCAGTCAAAATCTTCAAAGACTTGTATGAATTATGGTTTGACATAATAACATTAATTTAACAACAATGCTCTATATATTAGCTCAATCGAGATCTTTAGCCGTCCAAAGCTTTAAAAGTTTATTTACTTTGTTTATCGATGAAAGAGGAATTAAAAGTAATTATTTAAAAGTTTTAGAAAAAGAAGGTATTTTGTTGTCAAGTATGTCTACAATATTGCACGACAGTGGTATTTTAGCCGTAAAATGGTTCGATCAAGATGGAAATAAAAAACGTGCTTTAAAGTTTTAGAGAAATACGGTATGAATATATGCAGAGCCAAGCAAAACGCAGCCAGAGCGTTCGAAGAACTTAACGAACTTTGGTTAGACGAAAACGGAACGTTTTTTCAAATTTTTATAATCTTTGGCTCGATTGAAACTAAATATATAAATTCGTTGCAAAAAAAAAACATCAAATTATTAGATATTACCAAAATATTGCGAGGATCTGGATCAAATTCCTCAAACGTGTATAAAAAATTATACAATCTGTGGTTCGACAGCGATGGCGATAAAAAAAAAATTCAATATCTTTGATCATATTTTAAAGGAATTCATTGACTTGTACAATCTTTGGTTCGATCAAACGGGAAGCAAGACGCGTTTTTAAAATAACTTTGACGATTATTGGTTCGACGAACGAGGATTTAAAACTCGTCGGTTGACTAATTTTGAAAATCACGATATAAATCTTAATTTCATTTGCAGAATACTATCCAGTGGAAAAAGCTTAAATGAGTTGTTCGACGATCAAATATTTGAAAGGTATCAAAGTAAATGCGATGAACAAGCTGTTGTTAAACTCTGGGATTAATTGTGCGAAAGTTTATCGGGACGTACGAGGACGGAATAAAAACCCATTACATTTGTAACTTGGAAAATATTGGAATAACCGTATAAAATAAAAGTTAAATCGGAATATTTGGTTAAACTGGATAACGCCGGGAACGCCGGGTACAGTACCGATAAGGTTTTTGACCGCACGAAACAAATCGAATACTTTGATCAGTATTTATTCGACGAAAAGGGAATAAGTATGTCCACCGACTTGTTAGATCTTTGGTTCGATGCTCGGGGAAATAAAACTCAGATGACAATAATTAGGATAAAAAACTGTTTGGCGTTTTTATTGGAGTATATAATTAAATAAGTATAATTCTGGTTAAGTTTTAAAAGCGCTACTCAACTGTTGCTTCGACGAACAATTTTATATTACTCTTCAATTAAATCAATGTTTCTAAGATGCTTTTTATTGATCGTTCTACGTCAATATATTCAAAAGTCTGTATCCATATTGGTTCGACTCGGAAGGTCAATAAACAAGCTTACTTCAAATATTAGATGCCGAAGGAATAAAACTCAACGTTGCCGGTGCTTTAAAAAGCTTCAACAAGCTTTGGTTCGATTCACACGGAAAATAAACGGTTAATTAAATTCAACTCATTTATTTATTTGATTTGTGCTTCGACGATCAAGGGAATAAAACTCAAAAGGTATTTATTTAGCCGACATGCCGGACATATTGGCTAAAGCGGGAATAAAAGCACCTCTTAAATATCTTTAAGTTTACAAACTTTGGCGTGATACTTGAGAACATATACAGGGTGGTCCAAATTAATGTATCGGTGCATTTATCTCGAAATCAAAGCCTCGTGTGAAAAATTTTTTCAGGTAAAAGTTGTTTGGTTAGGAGGGGGAAGACAAATGGGCCCAACAGAATTGGGCCCGGGGCCTTAGGTTGGGCCCTACGGACCCAAAGTCCGTTTTTTTAAATGAGAACCCCTATTTTTTACCCTGGATTCGGAAAGAGCGGAAAATTTTACGATTTTTAGGTATTTTTTGAAATTTTTTTGGGCCTTTTCTGAGGCCCCATAAGCCCCGATAAAGTCCCCGTATGTTTTGTGGCTTTATTACCGGGAAAAAAGCATTTTTAGTACAGCACATGCACGGGAAAAGTTATTTCATTTTAAATTTACAAGAAAATGGACCCGAAAAAATTGGGCCCGGGGCCTTAGGTTGGGCCCTACGGACACAAAGTCCCGAAAAGGCCCAAAAAAATTTCAAAAAATACCTAAAAATCGTAAAATTTTCCGCTCTTTCCGAATCCGGGGTAAAAAATAGGGGTTCCCATTTAAAAAAACGGACTTTGGGTCCGTAGGGTCCAACCTAAGGCCCCGGGCCCAATTTTTTCGGGTCCATTTTCTTGTAAATTTAAAATGAAATAACTTTTCCCGTGCATGTGCTGTACTAAAAATGCTTTTTTCCCGGTAATAAAGCCACAAAACATACGGGGACTTTATCGGGGCTTATGGGGCCTCAGAAAAGGCCCAAAAAAATTTCAAAAAATACCTAAAAATCGTAAAATTTTCCGCTCTTTCCGAATCCGGGGTAAAAAATAGGGGTTCCCATTTAAAAAAACGGACTTTGGGTCCGTAGGGTCCAACCTAAGGCCCCGGGCCCAATTTTTTCGGGTCCATTTTCTTGTAAATTTAAAATGAAATAACTTTTCCCGTGCATGTGCTGTACTAAAAATGCTTTTTTCCCGGTAATAAAGCCACAAAACATACGGGGACTTTATCGGGGCTTATGGGGCCTCAGAAAAGGCCCAAAAAAATTTCAAAAAATACCTAAAAATCGTAAAATTTTCCGCTCTTTCCGAATCCGGGGTAAAAAATAGGGGTTCCCATTTAAAAAAAACGGACTTTGGGTCCGTAGGGCCCAACCTAAGGCCCCGGGCCCAATTTTTTCGGGTCCATTTTCTTGTAAATTTAAAATGAAATAACTTTTTCCGTGCATGTGCTGTACTAAAAATGCTTTTTTCCCGGTAATAAAGCCACAAAACATACGGGGACTTTATCGGGGCTTATGGGGCCTCAGAAAAGGCCCAAAAAAATTTCAAAAAATACCTAAAAATCGTAAAATTTTCCGCTCTTTCCGAATCCGGGGTAAAAAATAGGGGTTCCCATTTAAAAAAACGGACTTTGGGTTCGTAGGGCCCAACCTAAGGCCCCGGGCCCAATTCTGTTGGGCCCATTTTTCTTCCCCCTCCTAACCAAACAACTTTTACCTGAAAAAATTTTTCACACGAGGCTTTGATTTCGAGATAAATGCACCGATACATTAATTTGGACCACCCTGTATTTAAAAAAAAAAACAAAAAAAAGTTTTAAATACTGTTAATAATAAAATTTTGATAAATTGATAAAAAAAAACTGTATTTTAATAAAATAAGCCTATCCCCCTTTTAAATGATAATTTGAGCTTGCAATTAGTTAAAAGAAGTCTCAGCTATTACTTCAAAGATGCAAAGTCACACACGTGCACTAGATCAATAAAATCACACTCGGTGTTCCAAGATGATGATCTGCATCGTAACAGTTGATTATAATCAATAAATTGCTGGACATAACTGGACATAACGAAAGTCCAGAAATAAAATATAAATAGCCGGTCAGAGATTAACGGGCTTTGATAACTAATGGCTAGGAAGCCCTCGAATATTAATAATTGAGCTCTGATGAGGATATTTTTTAAAATAAAGCCACGGTGGTGCGGCTGCTCCGTCCAATTAAGTTGAGAGTTGAGTGCAGAAATTCCAAGCGTATTGTAAGGCTCGGTAAGGTGAAAAACTCCCACGAGCCGTGTCTCTTCCTTCTTCCTGCCTTTTTTTCTTTCTCATATACATTCATCAATAATTATGGCTCATTTTTTACTATTTTAATATTTTATCTTTAAACATTTTTTTTATTTTATTAACCAGCAAGACCCGTAATTTGGACAAATACAAGCGAATTTGAGTCGTCGGTTGGGTTATTTAAAAAAAGGAAAAAAAAAAATCTTTGCCGAGTCGAGTCGCGTACGTACGCACGCGAGCGAGCCAGACGTTTTGAAAGGTTTAACTTTTCTTCATTATTCTTCTTCTTCTGCTTGTTTTCTTAAGGTTTTACGGTATTTTCAAATTACGGTACTTTTTTTATACTTTATCCGTCATATGTTATTTGCAACTAAATCGATAATCATGAATTTTTCTTACTTTTAATACTTCGTTCGAACACTGTTGATGCTATTTTAGTAACTTTAGCTTCGTCTGCAGATTGAGATGTTTGCACGTAAGTGTTTACCGATGCTAAATTTACGGAAAAATGATCGGAGATGATATAAAATTGAAGAGAATTTGTAGTTATTGTAACAATAATAAGAGTAAGAAGTATGACGAAACGCGAAATGCAAGATTTAGTTGTTTGCGGCGGTAAAAGCCGTTTTAACGGTTATAATCGTACCACCAAAGCTGGGATTCCCATATCTATTGATTTAAAAAAAAACCATCAATTTTTGTATTTAGAGTAATCCTGCGCAACAAATTATAAGTTTTATTGTTCAAATAAAGGATCACTGGTTAGATAATTAAAGGTTAAATTAAGTGTTACGAGACGCTTCATTTGTACAGCTCATTATAAAGCGATGACAGCTGACAAAAGGTTTTTTTATGCAGCGCAGGTCGACACTCGTGTTACTACAATTGACTAACGGATTTGAAATACCAAGTTAGCGGCTGCTTTCACGATTATTAATATGTGTGAACCAAACTAAAAGCCCTAACGCTGTCGACTAATCACTCGAACTTTCACTTTTTTTCTCGTAACCCATCCAGAATAAACTGTTACAACGGTAAGTTTAAAGTTACTTTTGGAGTATCAATGTGCGGAGACGAGTAAAGTTTAAAAGTTGCAAGCTAGTCTGGTAAGTCGTAGCCGTAGGAGGAGAAAGAATAAAAATGCAAGAGAGTGTTATTCCCCTCTACTTGAACTTTACTGGGAGCTGTGACGTCACTGGTACCGAGGCGCTTGCTTCGCCATCCTCTCAGTCCTCTCACTCCGAGCTGCTCAATCGTCCCGCGGACGACGACAAAGGCGCATCAACACCGCGCTCGTTTTCTTTTCTTTTTTTTTTTTTTTTCATTTTTTATATTCTAATTGTACCGGTACCAGTGTTTTTTTAACTTGTGGGAACCAACAAGTTTTTATATATAAAACAGTGTTTTAACCAAATTAAAAAAAAAAAAAAAAAAAAAAAAAAAGTGTGGTGGTGAACGTCCGACAGCCGAGCCGCGAGCAAAGTAAGCGGCTGACCCCGATTTTGCTTAGTTGGCTATACTGTGTGTACAGTGTGTACGTATGTGTATGTGTACGTGTGTGACCAGTTTTTATTATTTTCTCAAGCATCTTCAGCATCCTCGTCTACCTACTTCCGGCATCCTGCTGGACAAATGCACGACTAAGGGCAACCACCCCAGGCAAGTCCCTACTTTTTTAGCTTCCATCCCTCATATTATTGAGGATTATTTGAATAAATATTTTAAATAACTGCACTTGGGGTACATAATAACTGTGGGAAAGTCGGTGTTGCTCATTGTATTACAACGGTTTGTTTTCTCGCTTCAACGTTCACAAGGGAATTTTATTTTACTTTTTTTTAAATATTCACCAATTAAATCATTCAGTATTCCTCCCAAGATAAAATTGGATCGCGGATAATCAAATTTCAAGTAAGGAGTAAGGCGATACTCGCCTCAGGATTCGAGGCTAGACGTTTTATGCCGCAGCAGCGGGTGGAAGGTTTTTTTTTTTTTTCTTTCAAAACGACGACTTTTATTACTCGCTTACCGCTGTTCATTCTTGGGGGAAAGGAAATACCTTTTTAATAGCTTTTAATTAATAAAATATAAGGTCCGAAAAAAGTTAAAAGAATAATAGGAGTAAAGTAAGTTTTATGCAACTCTGCGGAGGCGGCTTTCCCTTCTTCTCGCAACCAAAGGCATTATGATAAATCTTCTCTGCTGCGACTATTGCGTCATCACTTTTTTCAAAGACTCGTGACTTTTACGCTAACTTCAAATTATGGTTTTATCAAAAACCTTTTTTTTTTTAAATCTCAGCTTCTCATGCTGGAATTCAATATTTTTTCCTTTCCGGTCTTCGGTTATTTGCACCAGGTGTCTTACCAGCTCCTTTTCTTTCTTTCTTTCTTTCTTCTTTCTTCTTAACTGCACGCGATCCATCTTTTTTCAACTCCTTTCAATATCATCATAATAATAAGTATTTCTTTTGACTAAATAGCTTATCAATATTTATAAATTAAGTAAACCTTAAACGTTTTTCTGATTCTCTTTTTTTAACAGCTTTTGAATAGTCTCTCGGTTCGCGGGCCTTTCTCTCCGTTTTAAAGGCTTAACTTGTCAGTCTCTTTAATCCAATTTTTGTTTTTAATATAATCGCACCTTTTATAAAGTTACGCTAATTATCAATTTAAGTTAACTTTATTCAGCTCGCCAAAAACCTTGATTCTTTCTTCCCCCCACTGTTATGACTCACCGAGATTTTAAAAAAACTCTATCTCATTGGATTCTCAAATTTTTTTTTTTCTTTCTTACTTGTACTTACTTACTTACTTACTTACGTATTGCCCGTCGAGCAAGCACCGAGATACTTTCACTTTTGACGCTTTTTATTCGCTATAATGCTACATTCTTTTTTTTTGGACCTCTGTATTATTGAGCAGCGCTCAATGTGCAAGTAAGCTCAAAACTAGTCTAGACGTCTAAAGTCGAAAGTACAGAGTGCAAAAGACATATCGCGAGAGCTGCAGTAGAAAAATGTAAATCGGCTCCTTTCACCGCGTAGGCTTGCGTCTCGTAGACTACTCCAAAGTTATAAGTCGGAATTAGATTGGATTGGATTAAGTTTTATAAATAATCAAGTTAAGTCAAAGTGCTTTATCTTGGGCCAGGTAAACGGCTTTCCTGTTTTTTCCGTGTAGAAGATTTAAAATTAGGGTGAAATCACAATATCGCAATATAAAAAAAAAGAATCGAGGTTATCGGAGTCCGATTGTTCCCTGAATCGTTCGTTTGTTAGTTTCGAAAGCCTCGGTGCTTATAAATTTTCGTAACCGGATACGCGCCCCAAAGAGCCAGACGTTATTTTCATCACTTTTTGGGATTAAGTTGTGCAGCTCAAAAGTCGGAAAAGTTGTACGATTTTAATTTTAAGGTCAGGAATCGGCTTACACTTTTATGGGGGACAATTTCTCTCTCTCTTTCAAAGCCAGATGCGAGATTCGAGATGCAAATTTAATATTATATGCTTAGCTCTCATTTTGGACACTTTTAAATTTATTCATCTATAATATCAACGTTTTAAGAGAAAGAAGCAAGTTGTCGTGCCACCCGCTATTTTAAGTGTAAACAGCTCTTTTCAACCAAAAAGAAACAACTCAATAGCCGACGCGACCATCCGAGAGAGAGAAAGAGAGCCGAAAGTGGGTCAATAGGAGAGCAAATTCCTCCTGTTCGATTAACCCACAATCTTTATTTATTTATTTATTTATTTATTTATGCTCCCACACTTACACTTGCTTGGCTCCCCAAAATTATACCACTCATCAGCTGCTACTTTAACTTTTCAGCTTGAGAGTCATTTTATCAACTGACTGGTAGCAAAGGTCATTTTATAGTTGATGATTCAATTGTTACATTATTCGTGGCAGATTTTAGGGGAGCTCTTTGATAGCAACATCATTTTGAATAAGTTTAACCTGGTTGGCCAATTTATTAATGGAGACTTTTAAATTCCGTTTGAAAATGTGCAATTAACTTTAATCAAAAACTCGTGATTTTGGTGAAAATAATAATAATGAATATAATCCAAAAGTCATTTGGTTTATTTTAAAAACGAGAGCGATGACTGGGCTGCTTTTGAGAATGAGGTAACTTAAAAATCATAAGAAGAAGAGGGAGCTGAGATAAGAGATTAAACCGTTGTTAAGTAGTAATCAATAAATTTATAAAGAAAATTAAGATTATTCAAACTTTTATAACGAATTTTCAAGTTTGCGTTTTACAAAGGACGAAAAAAAAGGATAATTTTAAATAAAAGCCAAGTGGCTGTGACGCGGTAATAAAATTGTTTAAAAATTTCTTTTTTTTCTTGAACTTTAATCGGTTAACTCTGGCAAGATTATCGTATCGATTGCGTGGGACTCGAAATACACAAATTTTTTTTTGTGGCAAAATATCAACGGTTCGATTATTGTCAATTAGCATTGTCTTAATTGTAACTAAGGCCAATTGGGTAAATAAATAATATTAGTACCTGTATTAAATCTGCGCTGGACATTTCGTTCTTGGGTCTTTACGACCCTTTTACTTAACACTAATAAATTCATTAAAACTTTTTTTTAATTCATAAACTGTCACTAACGATTATTTTTAAAACCGAGGAATTTGAATATAAACATCTGCGACTTTAAAGGCTATTTTAAATATAAGCACACTACTTAATAAGCCCATAGTAATTATTATCCTTGAAGTTTGATTATATCATTTAAACTTTAGACGGGCTAAAATTTAGAAAGAAAAATTATGGTAGACAGTCAAAGTAAAACCGGCTTGGAGCTGCTTCCGTATCGCGATACTCGGAGTTGTTGTTATTGTTATGCGTGCCCTTGCGAAGGGAAACGCGCCGCGTAATAGTTGTTGTTGTTTCCTGCGGGAGCTATTACGCGAGAATTTTTTACCATATATTTATTTATTCTACAATGCGAGAGCTTTAAGTATTGTAGTCGATCATTTGGGGCTTGCACAGCTTCAAACTGGTTTTTTTACTTACGTATACTTAATTTTATTATAATATAAAATCATCTTAAGTTAACGTCTCGGTGAATAAAGTCCTCAAATTCTCCGTTCCATTGTTCTATCTCCGAAGCTGTGAGTCAGGAGTTAAAAAGGGCGCTACTTCTTGAGCTGCAATACTATCCTTATGATTTTTTCAAATTGTCGGTCTTGCGCAATTCGCGGGCTTTTAAACTCTAATTGCACCCAAAGCGGAAGACTATTTAGTGTATTATTTTCATACATCTTTAGTCATGAATTTTTCAACATAATTCTCGATAATATGATTATTAGTATTCGATAACCGAGGCACGCCAAGCCAATAAACGAAAATAAAACTTTGATCGAAGAAAAAATTCTCATAAAGTGCGTGTCCGTGTAAATAAAGGAGATTGCTTACAGTAGGTATAACGGTTTGGATTGTCACGTATTCCGATCGTGACTGGTCTATCTTGGCATAAGAACGTTGTACACAACGCAAAAGGTCACTGGGTTGCTGCACCGAGACTTTCAAATCCTTTCTTCTGCTTTATTCGTCATTGGGATAGCTGATCAATGTTATGAAATTTCAGGTATATTGCACAGCTGAGCACAGGTGATAAGAAAAAAAAAGAAAGTGTTTATTATTCGGGGGAGAGTAAGGATTCGGATCGTTTACTTTCTACACCGAGAATCAAAGGGACTTTCACGATTGTCTGACTCCGAATACGTGGCCGCGTTCTCATATTTATTCTTCTTTCCTCCAATCCAAAATGAACTTTCGATTTTAATAAACTCCTCCCTTTGATCAATTTTCATTTTAGTTTTTATTTATTTTATAATCGCAAGTTTTTATTATTAGCCCAAGAGCAATATTATAAGTAAGAGGGGAAAGTACTTTGGTTATACAGTTTAAGGAGTCTTGAAGCCGTGAAATCGGTAGCCTCGTTCCGAGCGTCGTTACCCTAATTTCACGTCGTAACCCACGCCTGCCTTGAATACGTACCTTTACTTGCCAGATATTTATTAAAACAACAACCGTACTAACTGGATTTTCGGCTTTACTATACCATGAGTCATGCCTTTTGTTACAGAAACGGTGAATTTTCAAGAAAAACATAACCACTGCAGTATTTTTCCTCGTCACCGCATCTCATCTCTCGATAAGTATCCAGTTGTGCGGCTGAGAGCATAATATATTTTTGGGATTCCCCTGGTCTCTCTTGGAGGTTCGCGCTTTAAGTGCGAGTTATTATAACCTCCAAGTAAAGGTAGAGATGGTCAAAAGCGGTTAAGTAGAGCTCGGGTGCATCGTAAAAACCGTTCGATCTAACCGTTATCGGGTCAGTTGCAAGACTAGATCAACTCTCGGCAGTTGGTTTTTTTATTTAATCGTACGGACCAGATCCGAGATACCGAGAAGGTCACGATCCAGCTCTAACCGTTACCTTTAGAAATTCCTCTTAATTGAGCCTTTTTTTAAAAAATATTGAATTTGATTACAGATAGAGCCGGCGATGAGTACGTTAAGCGACAGCAGCGTTGTTCCGAGCAACGATGCGGGTTGTAAACTGAGCAGTCGTCAAGTGGTTGTGGAAACGGAGGAGGAAGACGAAGGAGAGGAAGAAGCTTTTGGAGGAGGAAATGACTATGACGAGCGTGGCCGTAGGGCCGGTTAATTTTGGAGGAGGTATACAACCTCTAAACGGGATCATGCTGGGAGCTCAATCCAAGAGGCATCCCCAGCATCACCAGTTACAGTTGACATCGCAACCTCAAAACCAGCTCAATAAGGTTTTCTTTTAATCCTTTTGAACTTTTAACGGCTATTTAATTAAAGTGTGAGCTACCTTGTAACATAGACTCAATGCTCTTAATCTTCTTATACCAAGTGAGCTAACACCTTTTATTCAATAAAAACAATGAGTTTCTCGGTTACGTAAAAAAGCAATACATCAGACGATGATAGAAGGATTAACGAGGAGTAGAATGAAAGAGCTCTAGATTTTAATATAAAAAACCGTCCGATTTGTTAGAATTGGCAATAACTCTTGAGTTTATCGAAAAATATGTTTTATTTAAAAACTTGATACCAATAAAAAGCTAATAGATTGGGTATATCTTAATTAACGATCGGGTCTCGCGACACGCGCCATGTGCCAAAATCAAGGTTGAGTTGCGCAAAAGTTGACGGGTTCAACTAGTTTTTCCAGCCGTGAAATTCAAACCGATCGTCGAAGGACAGCCGAGAGCAGGTAAATAACAAAGTTGTGACACTCGAAAGAAGAAGAAGAAGAATCAAGTTTTTTTAATTTTAACTTGTAACTAGTTACATGATCTTAATAAATCATTAGTATCCATTCAAGCGTTTTTGATTGTTCCATTATTTAAAAAATGCAGCAATTAATAAAAAATGATTTTTTATTGGGCGGATGTGATTGATACTTTAAGCACTTCGGGAATTTGGCTGGGCTTTTTTAAAGTAGCGTCTTCCAGGACATACCTTTTTTATAAAGCTTTTAATAACGGCTGGATTATAATATTAATTTACTTTTTTTTCCACTGCATTTTAAACCTATTACTTTTTATATAATAGCTCTTTCATTTTTTTCTCTCTCAAGTGCTGATCTAATTAATATAACAAGTAACTCATTTTTAATTAGCATGACTAAAATCAAAGTTGCAAGTACACTTTTACCTTAATAATTCAAAACTATGATCTTACAGCCGAGCAACAGCGTACCAACCAAACTTTTGAATAGAATGAGACTTTTAAATTGTTAAATTAACTAAGTTTAGTTAAATTAAGTTTTATTCAATAATAATTAGAAAATTTGTTTAAACTTGTGACATGGTGGTTTCACCTCGAATTATACACACGAAACTCTCTCTGTATCAGCAACAGCAACTATTGTGTAGCGGTATAGAGTAAGCACAACTAAACAAACGACCGAGTGAAAAACAATAATTACGGGACGCGCACAGAGTTCACAGAGTTCACACGTGTGCATACACCGTTTTTTTATTTTTTTAATTTAAGCTGCCTCCAACGGTAAATTAAAATTTATCAAGTTTATAAAAAGCGTGCTTTTGCAATTGGACACAGCTCGCTTGCTTCTTCGCGTAGCTGGAAAGTCAGTGACATAAGCACCTTTGTGAACATTGAATAAAACAATTGCGAAATAAAACTTCCTGCGGGCAGTGGGCACAACGGTTACCAACTTACCAAAGCCACCGAGCATGAAAAACGCTATAAATTGAATAATACGGAAAAGGGCGACGTTATCCGTTTATAATCGGATTAAACGCCACGCCCCGCGAGATTAGAAAGGAGGATTTTTTTTTCTTTTCTTTTTTCTTTCAAACAAATACGAGTCTTTTGATACTAGCAAGTAAGATGAGGATGAAGTTTGTTATTAAAAAAGAGCAGGCGTGAAAGTGCATGCGCGACCCATATTCTGTGAGCCGGTGCACCTGCATCCGGCATGAATTTTTGGAGTCTCCGAACCACTTTCTATTGGGAATAACTCATTTATTCATTTCAGTAGGCTGAACGAGCTTTTATTATTCAAAGTTTCATTTGATTTTACAGGGGTACGAGACCCTGAGCAAGGCCAGCTCCTCGAAAAAGTCCTGGAGCGTGCGTCTGGGCCTGTCGCGGGCGTCCTCCCAGCAGCGCTCGACGGTCAGCGGGGGCAGCGCCTTGGCCCAGCAGATGATTTACGCCGAGCCATGGCTCTACGGCACCGTCCGGGGTCACCCCCATCCGATGATGAGTCCGGTTCTCTTGGTCTGCAGTTGTCCGGAGTTCCTGCACGGCACCGCCCGGGACTTGGGGAGCAACTGCCGGAAGTGCGGGGGACACAGGCTGGCGGGACTGGCCGCGATCGGGGGCACCTGCAGGCTTCCCACCACCAACGTCAGATCCAGGCCCAGTTTGGCTGGTAATTCTTTTTTAAATCTAACACCTACTCTCTTTTTATTTTTATTTTTTGTACTTTTAAATAAATAACTGGTTTTGACGAGTTCCGAGTTTACATTCAAATCACTCGAAACTTTCGTACTCGCTCAATCGCTATCTTTAATTTTTCATATGGCCGGCTAACGGGTTTAACTTTCTAAAAACCTTACGCAAGTAATTAATTTTCGCAGTAATTGATATTTCCTCCTGTTTTTTTAAAAATACAATTAGAATAATATTAATTATGGAATTGATGAAAGAGGAAGTTTATAAACTTGATCGCGAAAGTGTTTACTTAATTTATTTATTCAAGACATTGTAAGAGTTAATAAATGCATAAAAATAAGATTATTCTATGCGGCTATTATCTTAATTGAGCATTAGACACTTTGAGTTTATTAAAAAATGTTGTAAAAATGATGTGAATAAATAAAGGTGTTTTAAGCAAGTATCGATAGATTGATCATCGTAGGAGTAATAGAAGTAGTTTAGTTATCGGTTCGTCGGAAAGTAAAATCGGCTTGTAGCTGGCGCATCTTCAGAAGACAATGAAGAAAGTCTTAGCATTGAATTTTCACCAGTAGTTGTAGTAGTTGTAGTAGGAGGCTTTAAGTTTATATTTATACTCGGCTAAACATGCCCCGAGGACTTTCACCTTCGAGCCGCAGTGTGAGAAAATAAAAAAACAAGTGCCTTTGCTGCCTTCGATCCCGCTACCGAGAACAATGACAATAAACTTTTTAATATCTTGATAGCATCTTATTGTTGTTAAAAAATTTAAAAAATCCAGGTATGTTAAAAGCAAGCTCGGACGACCCTTACGACCTGATGCGTCGAAGTCGACTCCTGGAACCGCGATGCGCCAATAACTCGCCGCTGCGCCTGCAGGCGGGCCAGCAACAGTTAGGTCCCAACCTTGGTAAAAAGGTGGCGGTCGCGACGGTAGAGCCCATGTCCAGGACCGAGTGGTTCACCGAGACTCCCGAAAACAACTCCACCAGCAAGGCCCTGGACCGGCTCATAGAGGACAACAACAAACTCTTGGTACTATTAAAACTTATTTAATTTGCTTTTCAACTTAATCTTTGACTTTTCATCTTCGACAGTCGGAGCAAAAAGATAAACAGGACGTATCGACGATACGCTCCCAGCCAGGCAGACTGGTCCGCCCGAGCAAGTCCACCCACCGGAGTTGGCCCGACGAGGATGCGCCCGACTCCCGCAAGAGCATCCTCGAGTGCGAAATAAACCCCTACCGGCTCCTCAAGACCACCCAGGACTCGCACAGCAGCAGCGACGACAACCTCTCGGAGCACGAGGGTCTCTTCGACCCGTCCAAGGTTAAGTCGATCGAGAGGATACGCTCGGTCGCGGCCATCGGGGGCCAGAGGATACGCGTCTTCAGCGACCCCCTCAGCGGGGACGAAATTCCGGTAGACACCGCGATAACCAGGATCCCCATTCCAAAGATATCCCCCAAGCGGCCGCCCCGGAGGCTCAAGGAGGCCCGGGCCAACCAACCAAGAGCCTCGACCAAGAGCATACTCAAGAAGCCCGGTAATCAAGATGTCAAGAGGACCTACAAGTCGGTTTTCTTCAACGTCGACAACCTCATCTTGGCACCCGACAAGCCACCGGCGTCCGTTGTCGCCGACATATGCATCAGGTCGTTATATTCATTTATTTTTATTATTTACGGATCCAAAAATAACGTTTTTATAATCCTCCTTTACAGTCCTCCACCGCCGCCGCTAAGAAAAACGAGCAAATTGGCATCCGCTCAACCGGCGGCTCAACCGGAAGCCGAGTCGGCCATCGTCCCCGAGGAAGTTTCTCAGCAGCAGCAGCAGCCTCGATTCATAACGATTCCCAACATCAGGCCCAGCTACAAGAAACAGCAGCCAAAAGTACCGGAGGCCAAGATCGTCCCCAGGATGGTACCGCCACCGCCTCCGCCCCCGGCCGAGAAGCAGGAGCGGCAGAGTCCAAAGGAAGGTAAGTGCTCGACCAATTAAAGGACAATCAAAATCCACTAAAGTGTTTTAGATTTTAAATAGTCAGGCGAAAGGTGAAAGTGCATTCCGCTAATTCTCAGCTGGGAAGCAATTAATCTCGATTTAACATTTATTTTTAAATAATCACTTTTGGTTTTATCATAACTTTTTGTGCTGGCTCGCTTCCCCCACCCACGCTTAAAAACTCCATTGTTTCTTTTAAAACTCAAAAAATGTTTTTTTTTAAAAGTACATAGTCACGAGTCGTTAAGCTTGTAACCGGAAGCGGGAAGGCGTCAAGCCAGGAGAGTCGCGCTTTAATTTAAATTTTTGAAAAAAAGATTTCAAGAAAAAAGTAAGTTGAATATACTTTCTAAAAGCAGCGAGTATATAGTCGGAGTGCGTGCGTAAAGGATAAATCGGCTGCCATTGTCTTTATTCTCTTCGTTTTCCCACGTGCTCACTTTCCTGTTGCTCTCAATACTTTTTATCAATTATTTTGAGATGTTCGTATGACTGCATAATTCGCCCTTCGCTGGGGTTAATCGAGCTCGTTGACCCTGACCTCAGCGGCAGCAGCAGCAGCTTCCGAGTTGTTTACTTTTGATTTTTCATCTTCCTCTCTCCGAGCAGCTCCATTAATTCATCAATCCTTCTGATTTTTTATTAAATTATTTTTTATTTATTATTTTTTTTTTTTTAACGTATAATATTAATTTAAAAAGTTTAATTGTAAAAAAAAGGTCTCGCAATGAATTAAAAGTGTAAATAAAGTAAGCCTCGATAAATGCTCGTATGGCAGTTGTAGTCATGAAGTTAGTACGGAACTAAATTCCAGCTTGTTTCCGCGGCGGCTAATTTCACGGTGCCGACTCGGGCTTCATGGGAACCGATTCACCTGCTCCAGCTGCTACAGCCGCCCGAAAAAGCAACGACGACTACTAAAACTTACATTTTTTATAGTTTTTTAAAAGTTCAAGCGAGGATAAATTGGAATTAATTGATAAATACATATAAGTTTTAAAAGTTAAAAATAAGCAAGAACAGCGTGGGTGTAGGGAATTTAAAATACCGAGTTATTCGCAGGCTCGCTCGCAAAGACTTTCACTTTGAAATGCGAGCGCACAAAGTGTGATTGGAACTTGATCTCGTTATTAATGTTCTCTTGGTATTTTTTTTTTTTTTATTCATTCCACTCCTGAAAGGGTGACTTTAGCTTTTTCAATTATTACTCCTTAATTTTTAAATATCATTACTACTTTATTCTGTAAAGTACAGATGGCTAAGAGACATCAAATAATAACGCCTAGCGTCGCGGCTACAAGTCTGCCCTTTCACTCGAGCCAAGATTAAATTTTATTTATTATACATGCTATGCTTGTATTTTCACCATTTCCTTTAACCTCTTAAATTCATAACATAAACAACATTTTATTTTTAAAAATTCATCCATGCAAATGGTGATTTTTTAAATGCGCAGATGCAGGAGCTAAATCGCCGACACAAAACCCCAGTCTAACGCGGAGCCAGAGCGAGCGCTCGAGTACGAGGCCGACGACAAACGTCGCTTTCGTCGACACGATGCGTTTGAGTTTCTGCCGCACCAGAAGTGACCACCAGGACGCGCAGGACGTTATTAAACTCGGCTTCGAGGAGGTCAGGAAAAGGCTTGCCGTCAAGGTTAACTATTGCCTTTTTTTTTTCAAATGCTTAATCTTATCAGTAAACGCATTCAAAAATTGCGAATAGAGAAATTTTCAATTTAATCTCTTTTAAAAATGTTTAAAAATTTTGAAGCTTGGTACGTCGTGACCTCTCGAGATATTCTCACGACGATAGGACGTTGAAAAAAAAAAAAATGTGTGTGTGTTTTAATCTTAAAGCGTGAATCGTCAAGTCGCGTGATGAGCGCCCGCATCGAGGAGGAAGAAGACTTCGAAGAGCCCGAAGTACGTGTTCCTCACCAGGTAAGGCTGTCCTCTTGTGGGGATCAACAGCAACAACAACAGCAACAACAACACTTTTTCAAGATGAGACCGACCAGCTGGTCACCGCCCCCGGTTCACAAGCAGCACAACCTCGTAACTCCTCGCAACAACAACGTCTGCAAGATAACGGTCAGCCCGCCCAGGGAACCGCCGCCCCCGCCGCCTACCAACGCATCGCAACTCGTTCACAGGCTCCAGGTACCCTCTTTTTTTTTTTTCAATTCATCAAAACTAATAACTCCGATCTACTATCCGTATTTGGATATCCGGTTACCCGGGTACTCATATACCCCTAATTATTATTTATATATTTTATTAAAACAGTATTTTTATATTTTTTAATACATTTTTATACCCGGACATCCGGATTTTTTCGGATACCAAGGTAACCGGGTGTCTGAAAAAAAAAAAAAAAAAAACATTGTCGTATAGCATTAGACCTCTTGTTGTCAAGAATTTTCATATTATTTTGCTAAAAAAGAAGCTTTATTGTATTTTATATTTTAAACCTGGGGCTTACCAAAACAATTGGATATTTTATTAAAAGTTTCAAATACTTCAAAGTTGGAGTTGACGCGAATGAATAAATAAGTAACCGGGTAAGAGTGTTAAAAAATAGTAGATCCTAGTCCCAGTTAAAAAAAGGCCCCCAAACCGCGAGTTAAAATGGTATCTGGTGCAGATCGGTTCGAGCAGCGTAACGGGACCGAGTCGGGGCACGTCGATCCTGATAAACGCCTCTAAGGATTCTTCACCGCCAAAGCAGCAGCAACAGCACAACAAAGTGACCATAAGCGTCGGTAGCGACCTACGAAGTACAACTGTCAGCAATCCCACAACGGTTATATCCATAAACGGTCCGAAAGTTCCCACAACCAACAGCTACAAGTCCAACATCCTCATCGGCGGGGACGAGACACCTCAAAAGGACCACGACCTTCTACTCCCTTCGTCCCCACCGCAGGTAATTCAACTCGATTATTTTCCTCTTCTGCGCAGGCTAGGATCTCTTGTATCAAATCAATTTTTTTTTTTTTTTTTTTTCATACAGCTCAAAGCCAGTAATGAGCGAACGCAGCCGATCGATATCAAGCCCAAGTTCAAGCTGGTCGAGGATCTCTCGGGCTCCCCCGAGTCCTCGCCCAGGTTCCTGGACTCTCCTCGGTCCTCCTCGTCCTCGAAGGAGGAGCTCATATCAAAACTCCTGGAGGACTCGCTGCGCAAGGCCAGGGAGAACGGCGAGATCCTCGACGAGGGCAGCGGCGAGGCCATCCTCAAGATCCTCAAGCAGAGCCTGCTCAAGAGCAGCCTCAGGGAGCCCTTCGTCCAAGAGGAGGAGGAGGAGGAAAACGCCTACGAGGTCATAAAGGAGCCCATCTACGAGGAGATACCCGACGAGCCACCGCCGCTGCCCCTTAGTCCCCCGCCCACCGAGGACTTTGCGAAGAACCGGATATTCTTCGCGGACGAGTACAAGGACGCCGAAAATTTGAGCACCAAGTTCGAGCTTCTCAACTTCATAATGGACTCGAAGGAGCGGACTAGGAACGGCACCCTTGAGGACGAAGAGGAGGACGAGGAAGAGGAGGAAGAGGAGGAGGAGGAGCAGGAGGAGGATCCGGAGCGGGACCTCGAGGCTCTGTACGAGCAGAAGGAGACGAGCCTGGGGGATCTGAGCTCCAAGAGCTCGCAGATCTCAAATGTCTCGGACAGCAGCGAGGAGTGCAACATAATACTCGCAAACTCGACGGAAACTCCAAAGGTACGTATTATCGGGGTGAAGTAAAATTGAAAAAAAAAATAATAATAATAATATTTTTTTAAAATAGAGCCGGACAGTGGAGATTGAGCGAACGGACAGCGGGGTAGGCTCGGAGAGCAGCCAGGCGAGCAGCGGTCGCGGAGTCCGTTGGAGGAGCTCGCCCCCGGGTACGAGCAGCCCTCAGAAGCAGACCCACCTGCTTAATCCGCACAAGCCGAAGAACTGCGAGGACTGCGAGATGAGGATCGAGCCCCTCATAATCGACAGGTACGTTCGTCTCAAATGATCAAAACAATAAATAATCTTTTCTTTAATACTTAAAAGTCCCGTCAATATCGCGGATAAAAGCGCTGACACACTTAAGTTGGTAGCTACAGTCGCGCAATAAAGCAATTAAGCAATTAAGCAATTAAGCAATGGAGGACTTTTAATTCATTTCCGCAATTCTAGTGACGTAACTTCCTATTCTCCCGAGGATCAGCTATTCGGGCGTAATCCTCCAAAGGGTTCGGGACTTTCACTTTCGTTCAAAATTCATTTCAGCTTGGTTCAACTAACTAGATCGGCTGATCATCTTCCACTCCCATGCTTACACTTTATCAATTCCCAAGTTGAAGTGCTGTTACGATTGTTCTTTTGACTTTATAATTTTAACTTTCCCGAGAATAAAGCGATTGTCTATGGTGCGTCCAAATGTTAAAAAAAAAAAATGTATCTTTTGATTTAAGCGTGTACTCGGCTCTGGTGTGCCGCAAGTGCAGCAAGAAGCGAGCCGAGCGCAAGGAGATCATAACCGAGATCGTAGAGACCGAGGTCAAGTACGGCAGGGACCTCAAAATAATCCTCGAGGAGTTTCACCGTCCGATGCTCAGGGCCGGTCTCTTGACCCAGGAACAGCTCTCGGCGATATTCCTTAACGTCGAGGAGCTGCTCGAGCACAACCAGATACTCGCCGACAAGCTCAAGGACGCGGTCGAGCTCGCCCAGGAGAGCAACGACGAGGACCTCGTCGGGGTCGATCTGGGCAAGATATTCCTCGAGTCGGAGCGCATGCTCCACGCCTTCGAGAGCTACTGCACCAGGCAGGCCGGGGCTAGCCTCCTTCTCCAGAACCTGGAGAAGGAGAAGGAACTCTTGAGGATCTTCCTCAAGGTCTCCCAGATGGAGAACGCCGTGCTCAGGAGGATGAACCTCAACTCTTTCCTCATGGTACCGGTACAAAGGGTAACCAAGTATCCGCTTCTGCTGTCGCGTCTGCTAAAGGCGACGCCATCGGGTAGACCGGACATGCTGGAGCTCAAGAAGAGACTCAAACAGGCTCAGACCAACATCGAGCTGCACCTGGAACACATGAATGCCGTAAGTTTTTCATTTAATTTAATTTAATTTAATTTAATTAAAAACAAACAAAAAAAAGTAAGCAATTTATTATAAAATATAAACAGGAGGCCAAAGACATAACGTCGACGAAGCTCTGGCGTCGGATATCGATTATCCAGAACGGACGCAGGTCGACCGGTGAGCAGGACATGGTCAACATAAAACTGCGAAAGGTTTTTATTGTTTATTTTTAACAATTTGTTTAATAATTTGTTTATAATTTTAAACTTAAAAATTAAAAGATGGCTGTGGAAGTGCTGGAGTGGGCGCACGAGGACTCGAGGTTCGTGCTCGAGGGTAGACTTTTGGTGGCCCAGCCGACCGACAACAACTGGAGACGGGGCAGGACCGTCAAGCTGGCTCCCATAACCGCTATGCTGGTCAGCAACGGAAAGGTTATTATCATATTTTATTTTATTTTATTTTATTTTTTTTAAATTATTTATTAATACGTTTGAAATAATAGCCAAACAACGAGTTCGTCGACCTGTCGGACGACTCGCTCTTTCCCAAGCAGATCGGCGTCAAGGAGGCGACGCTTCTACTCGTCAAGGAAAAACTGGGACGATACTCCTTACTCAGAGTACGTTTTTTTTTTACTTTTTCTCTTGGTTAAAAGGTAATTTATTTAAATTAATATTTTTTTTTTTTTTTTTAATTTAAGGAACCGCTCTACCTCGACAAATGTATAGTATGCTGTGAGACGGACCTCGAAGACTACTTTGAGATTCAAGAACTGTCTTCCAAGGAGACTTTTATATTTAAGGTAAGTCCAACTTATGTTAATATTTAAAAAAAATAAATAAAAATTATAATAATTTATGTTTATTTGCAGGCTGAGGACGGGGCCCGAACGAAAAGGTGGTGTCGTACCCTGCAGGCGCACGCGCAGTCGCTCGGGGCCTGGCGCAGACGTCGCGGGGCGCTTCCGAACATCATGATTTGCGGCGTTGCCAGAAACTGATACTTATACCCTTTTCTCTATTTATAAACAATAATTTTCTTTTTTTTTTTTTTTCAATTTTTACATAAATTTTATAGTGCGTCGGCAGAAACCACGAGTTTCCCACGTGACTGTAAACGACCCGACGATATTCCTAACCTCCTTTTTATTATTATTATTATTATTATTATTATTACTTTTTAAGTTTTAATTAAACTTTTATCTATATATTAATAACATAATCAGCAAACATTTAGTATTTCCTTATTCTTTTATTATTTTATTTCATTCGAGATACGATCAGTAGCTGTGATATCGACCCGGTGTATTGGGATTTTTAACTCGAATTTCTTTTTTTTTCTTAATTAATTAATTAATTATTATACCTGCGTGCATTTGAAAAAGATAAATAAATAAAAGAAAATATATATTATTATTATATATAAATTTGTAAAAGAGGAGTGTTTACAGAAGAAAAAAAAAAAAAAAAACGATTTACGAACGACTGTACCATAGTTCCACAGCCATTAGTGTATATACCATACCTATAACATGTATAAAAAAAAAAAAAAACACGCAATTTTTAACAATCAATTTTATATTAATTCGACTTTTCATGTAACTATTTATAAAATAACTTGGCTCCCATCTTAAATTTTTATGAATCAATAAATTAAACACTCTTAACTTCTGCGCTCGATAGAACGCACGACAAATGTTACTGACAATAAGTTTATATTTCAATAAACTATCAATATTTAAATTATTCTGTCTGCGTTTTTTACTATTTTCAATAAAATATCCTCCATTCTTAATTATATTTATGTCATGTTAAAAGATTTTGTTAAAAAAAAAATCATTTTAGTAAATTATCATTTTTCCGGTTTATTTGCTTTTATTTCAAATAAACAGTACACCTGATTGTAAAAAAAAATATAAAGTCTTTTTGAGTTGATGATTTAAGTGGCCGAATATTTATTCTAAGGTTTCTCTTCGCATAAAGGCAATAGATTTCATACACTTTTTAATAAAATAGGTTTTTATTTTCATGATTTTGTAACAATAAATTTTTACAGTTCTTTAGTATAATAAATATTTCTATAAACTAAAGTGACCATTCGTATTAATCATAAAAGAATTCATATGCTGTGCATGATTTAAGAGTGGTTTTACATTTTGGTAACACAAATATAAATAAAAAATAATATTAAATTATATTAATATCAGTTGAATTAAGTTGGTTCAAAAGAAAGTTCAATGACACACATCACTCCCTTATTATATTATCAATTCAGTTTATTTAACTTTGAGTCATCAGCCTGAATTATTATTTTAAATTATAAACACTTTTTATCGTATGAATGGTTGCTTGTTTTCCTAATTAAATTATTAGTTTAAAACTTTATATGCGGAGTCTAATTTTTGCACCGCGGGCGCCTACTCAATGAATTTTTTTTTCAAAAATTAATCACTTAAAAAATGAATTTTTTTATATGATAATTTAAAAAAATTCATTTTTTATATATATCTTTTATATGATAATTTTCGATTAGAAAGCTCGATGGGCTTAACGAGGTCGTTGAACTTTATGGTCTCGTTAATTAGCACGAGACCAAGGTCGTTGAGCTCGTTAACCAAACTCAAGTTCTCGTGTATCACTACCCTGTTGAATGTCCACACGTGTGGCCACACGTGTGGCACACGTAAAATTATTTTTAAGTAGATTATTATAAAAGGGAATAAAATATGGATATAGTGAATTATTCAATGATTTTATAGCCTCTTATGTCATAAATAATCAAAAAATTGGTTTTTTTTATTTATTTTAAGTGCTTTTCTTTAACCCGCAATGTTTCGTCGTAGTCGTCGTACGTTAAAAACTGCCAAGCTCTAGAACTTGGAGCTTGTAAGACCTGGAGGTCTGAAATTTGGCAGAGGGTCTAGGTTTGGATGACAATACATGAATCCATAGTCACTTATCGACCTGGACCTCCAGGTCGCCGATGACGGGGGTACCTGAGGGAGTCATCTCCGAGAGTTTGGGCTAAATTCTTCGGGGATGACTTTGAGGAAAGTTCTAGAGTATTTATCGAGGCAATTTGGACCTGAGTACCAAGGTCACCGATGATGGGGGTACCCGGGGTACCTGGGGGTCATCTTCGAGAATGCAGAACTTTTAATACATCCCCGCAGAATTTGGCCCAAACTTTCGAAGATGACCTCCAGGTTCCTCAGGTACAACCGTCATCGGCGACCTGGCTACCTAGGTTTAAGTTGCCTCGATAAATACTCTATACCACCTCTTAAAGTCATTTCCGCAGAAATTTTCCCTAACTCTCGAAGATGACGTCCAGGTTCTCTAAGTACACCCGTCATCGTCGACCTGGCTCTCCAGGTTCAAACTTCCTCATATGCCTCTAAAACACCCCCGAAATCTATCCTAAGTCATATCCCAAGAATTCGACCCGAATTCTCGAAGATGACCCCCAGGTACCCCGGGTACCCCCATCATCGGTGACCTTGGTACTTAGGTTCAAATTGCCTCGATAAATACTCTAGAATTTTCCTAAAAGTCATCCCCGAAGAATTTAGCCCAAACTCTCGGAGATGACTCCATCAGGTACCCCCGTCATCGGGGACCTGGAGGTCCAGGTCGATAAGTGACTATGGATTCATGTATTGTCATCCGAACCTAGACCCTCTGCCAAATTTCAGACCTCCAGGTCTTACAAGCTCCAAGTTCTAAAGCTTGGCAGTTTTGAACGTACGACGACGACGACGAAACATTGCGAGTTAAAGAAAAGCACTTAAAATAAATAAAAAAAACCAATTTTTTGATTATTTATGACATAAGAGGCTATAAAATCATTGAATAATTCACTATATCCATATTTTATTCCCTTTTATAATAATCTAATTGAATAGTATATTACTTAACTAGGCAGTATGAATGGGAAACGTCTCAGATCGCATGAAATTGTCGTCCGAGGCGTAGCCGAGTGTGACAAACATGTGATCTGAGACCTTCCCATTCAGGTGCCTAGTTGAGTATGCTATTTTTCCGCACGACGGCGCCGGGAAGCGCTACTGACTGTAGCGGCAGCGACAGGGAAGTAGCGCTTCCCGGCCGGAGTGCGGAAAAATAATTTTACTTGTGCCACACGTGTGGACATTCAACAGGGTAGCTTTGAGGACTTGTTGAGTTTATTTGTGCCGACTACGATAAAAACAAACTTACTCTGCAAGGCAATGAGCAGCCGACAATATCCATTTTTCGCTTATAATCGAGCCACCACAGAAGTGTTTTTTATTTGTGTCTCGTAAATATGCTACGGCTGATCAATCCTTATCATTTTCAATAAAAATTAGCGATTTGGGAAATTAACCGAAGGTTACAGTCAGATTAATAATTAAACAATGAGCAAAATAAAAGCAACTCTAATTTATTAGCGTTTTTAAAAACATATGAATATTAAATAATTAAAAATATAATAAACTGTAGAATCCCTGTTAGTCTTTGTAGGGATTAAATGAAAGGCAAATAATTGTTTAAAATAAAATTGTTTAATAAAGTCTACATGGTATTGTAATTGTAATCCTCCTTTTGGTTATCTATAAGACTGACCCAGTCGGGAAGTCGGTTGGACTCGAGGTAGCACTCCCTGCTGATGCACCGGGAGGGCAGATCGGCTATACCGAAAATCGCTCCTCCGAGCCACGCGGTGTAGTTGGCTTTGCTCGGGCCCGTGTGGAACTTGAACGTCCTGAGCTTGAGCCTTTCGGAGTAGAGCTTACCCTTTACCAGCTGGCCTAGTTCCGACTTTAGTCGCAACGCGAAACCCTTGGCCATTGTTGTGCCCCCGATCAGCAGGATGTTTTCCGCCAGTGCTTTTCGAGTGTCCACTGGGCACTTTATAAGAGAATCCAATATCATTGTTGATAAACTGAGATTGTCGTTGTCCCTCTCCCACAATACTTCGAATGCCTTTTCCCTCACGCTTCCGGGTATTTCGTAAGTCCTCGTGGCGAAGTATTTTACGTTCGGCGGTGGGCTTGGCGGATTTTCCGTGCCCAATTTTTCTGATCTTTCCAGAGTGGTTACGAAACACGTTTGCACCTTTATGTCCTCTACCAGTTTCTCGCTCAATTCCTTCTCCGTAAGTAAATCCTTCAACTCATTCGATATTCGCCTGAATCATTGAGATCTTAATATCATTTATAATCAAAATTACTTTTAAAATTAGTTTTTAAACAAAACATACTCATTTACAGCTCGACCAGCCAGTGGCAGAGCCTGCCAGGCTTTCAGTATGGGTACACCTTCAAAAATGGGTATGAGAGTGGCTTCCTCGTAGCCAACATCGAGCACCAGAGTGGTGTCTTTACCCAGGGTGCTTATTGTCACCAGGTGAGTTGGAAGAATCATCAGGGAGCCAACCTCAAAGTGTCTGAAGAGTACCTTGGCCAATACATTCCTAAACTTTGATGGTATCAGGGGCGACTCGAGGACCACTATCCTAATGTCCTTTGGACTTATCACAGTGCGTCTGAAAGTTTTATTAAATTGATAAAAGTGTTTTAATTTTTTGAATTTCTTCTAAAGTAAGTTACATTAATGATTTTCGTTACTTTTGCCTCATATTTTCAATATCATCTCAATTTTAATTTTATACTTAATTACAACTGTATAATAATTCTTGAAAAATCAAAGTCTATACTAATAAACAATATACAAGCAACTAAATAAACTTAAGTTTGTTCACACTCACTTGAAAAAAATGTAGTGAATGAATTCAACAAGCAGTAGGTACAGGTCATCCTCGTTGGTGTAGCTGAAGACTTTTCTGATCTCTCTAGTAGTTGGACACTTGACTTCCGTTCTTATAATGCCTCTGGGTGCTGCCTCTCCGGCGTAACCGTACCTTCAATAAAACATTTTTTAATCACTTATCTGTCTTTTTATAAACAAATATTTAATTTATTAACAGATGCTCAAAATGGTATAGTTTAATTGTTTATTTTGAATAGTTAAAAACATTAGATCACAATAAAAATTTGTAATCTCCTTTTACTTAATTAATCAATACGAAATTTGCCTGGATAAATAATAAAAATACAGCTGATGAACTAAATTATTCTTTTTACTAAAAATCATCATTTTTTCAGTTTTTTATTATACACTCATAATAAAGAAATTTTAGGATATTTTTTAGATTTAAAACAGCTTTCTTTGTGGTAGTTGCATAAAGTATAAGCCTTACAGTCAAAGTAAAGTATAATAACATAAAAACAAAAAAAGAGATTATTAACAAAAACAGAAGATTGTTAACTCACTTAGTGTATGCACTTCCGATGTCAAAAACAAGAACCTGCTTGTCGGAGACATAACGCATGCCCTCGTAGCTCCTCAAGGACTTTAACTCGGTTTTTGCCGTCATTTTTCTTCAAATCATTATTTTAATTTAATTTATTTAATAAAAATCATGATGAATAAACATAACAAGAGCTTAGTGTTTAGTAATCATAGCAGCAGACGACTTGTGATAGAACATTATTTTGAGGTTAGGGAAAGTAAGCAGAAGAAACTGAAATCCAAAAAAGTAGCTCACGACTCACGTGCATGTGGCACTTTAATTTACTGCTCGTAATGATTAAATAAACAAAACAAACATCTTGTAAGTAGGCGTTTTCATAAATTTTGCAAGAATTTCAAGTACTCTAACAAAGTGTCATGTTTTCATTTCGATTAAGTTGTCGCTGCAAGTGTGTTGATAAGTACAGGTTATCGTGATTATTTTCGCATCTCTGATCTCCCCCCTAAAAAAATTACAATGAATTTTTCACGATGCAGAACATTTTTACAATTAGTGAAATCAACGAAAAATTTAGAATTTCACCGAACGCAGAGTAACAAAATAGTTTTCTCGTCTGCCTCGCCGCAAGAAATAAACGTCAAACACAAAATAACTATAAACTGTAAGTACAAAATTAACAATTTTTATGCTTTTGTTGTTTTTCAGTAATCTATTTTTTTTCTTTTTCAAATTATGATGTTTGACAGAGTATTACTAGAATCAAATTTGTTTTAAAATCATTCTTGGAAAAAACCTTGGTTTTTAATTTTTTTGTTCTGTTTGTTATTCACAGTTTTATCATACCTAGTATACTTACTTAATTTTAAAAAGTGCAATAATTCATGAATATTGTTGTGTTGAGATTATACCTTTACTGTTTACCTCAATGGTTAAAGCATAAGTTTTTTTTTTTTTTAAGTATTTGTAATTAATTTTGATTTTAATTTTAATTTAGATCAAAAAATGATGAAAAACAAGAATTTATCATTACCTTTTATTTTCATATGAGACTAGAGCTAAAGAAGTTTATAAAATTTACATTAAACAATGTTTATTAGTGTATAAAAATAATCAATCCAAAAATTTTTTAAAAAGTGTAACTTGTAACCACATAATTGTTGTTTGTATTATGTTTCTGATAATAAATAATAATAATAATAATATAAACATATTCTTATTTATAATTCCAAATAATGAATTGAATGAAAAAATTTAAGATGACAACAACACCGAGGCGATGCTCGATTACACCCGTATGCCTCGTCGCAAAATCAAAAACTCTCTGGTGAGTCTGGTGAACAAAAAGTCTTCGGAAGCCAGGCGAGAACCAAGCAAGTACTTCAAGTCAAAGTCCTCAGAAAAAAGTATTAAAAAGCCGGTAGTCGAGGTGGGACCCGGGGAGCTGTACCCCGAGGGCGAGATAGACGCAGTGGACGAGTTGGCCCTAGAAAAAAAGAAGCCCCTGGAGTCATACATTCGCGTAAACCACAAACTCGAGGAGGACCCGAAGTTCAAGGTCGAGTACTCGCGGAGTTCGGAAGACGAGCTCGTGGACGACTCCGAGCTCAAGCGGGAACTCGAGGAATTTAAAAAAACCGAAGAGATCAGCGGTAACGGACAGGAGGGTAAAGTAGTGGACCTCAGGCTCGACGAGTTCGACATGGACGAGTTCGTCAAGCAGTTCGAGGCAGTTCCGGCTCCCCTGGACGAGTGCAAGGACAACCTCTCGGACTTGGGGACCGACTTGTCCCCGACCTTCAACTTTGCCGCCTACGCCGATCACTCGAAGCTCGTCCAGACCTTCACGGATTTGGGTGTTAAGCTGTACAAAGTAGAGCAGAACCACGACCACATGCGGGCTTTGCTCACCGTCGACGTCGAAAAGGAACTACCCAAGTACATACAATTCCTGCACGACTGCGGTGTTCCGGCCGACAGTTTGGGTGAGGACCGACTAATTATTCCTTTGATAAATTTTATTAATTTATTTATGAATTTTAATTTTAAGGTGACGTAATAACCGAGAATCCGACGATACTGAAGGAAGAGCTGGACGACTTGAAGACGCGTATCAGGTACCTCCTGGCCCACAACTTCGCCCCCAGCAGCATAGCCAAGATAGTGAGCAAGAACCCGAGCTGGCTCACCTGGGCGAGCAAGCACATAGACGAGAGACTCGGTCACTTCCAGAACGAGTTCAAACTGAGCGGTACCGAGATCAGGTTCCTGGCCACCAAACAGCCCAAGCTCATCACCTACAAATTAAAGCACATACAGGAGAACAGCTTTGCCGTCAAGGAGATCATGGGTTTCAATGCTCTGGAGACCAAAGTCTTGCTACTCAGTAGACCCCGGGTGTGGATAAACAGTGAGTTTTTAATATTTATTTTTAAATTTGAATTGAAAGTTAAACAAGCTCTGTTATAACCTGTTTCCAGGTCGAAGAAAGATAGTCGATAGTTTCGATTATCTCCACAACACCATGAAACTATCTCACGTCCAGATAATAGCTCAGTCGGAAGTGTTGACAACTCGAAAGAGTCGTTTGAAAAACAGGCACGAGTTTCTCGTCGAGCTCAAAAAGGCCCAGTACAATCCGAATAAAATCGGCTACGTCGCACCTAGACTCTTAGCGGTCGGTTCGGACGATGAATTTTGCACCAAAGTGGCCAAGGCGTCGGTCGACACTTACAACATGTTCTTAAAAACTCGCTAAAGTGAAAGGATTTTAAGTTGTAAATACGTATTGTCATTTTTATAAACTTTTACATAAATAAATTTATTACAATCTGTTACATTACATTATACGTTATCAAAATTTATTTTTACTTAAATTTGAATATGAATATGATTTTTTTGACAACATATTATACATAAGTTGGAATGATATTGACCTAAGAATTTTAGTTGAAAAGAAAAAATGAAAAAAAAAAACTCAAATTTTATTGTCACACTAAAGTTCCTTCCAGTCGTAAAATAAAAATAAAAGTGGACTTTGAAAAAACAGTTAACAAGCAGATTAGAAGCTGCGAAATAGGCGAAAAGCTGCATAATAATAAAAACAGTAGCAGCTTGTTGAATTAGACTAGCTAAATTTACCGAGTTCAATTTTCTTCTGTATCGCCTTAACCGAATGATACAGGAAGGCGTCGATAATACTAGCGACGGTGAAAGTGCCCCCGATAATAGCACAGGTGTTGGTCAGCAGATGACCGAGGGACTTGAAGGTCTGAGTGTACTTGACCATCAGCGGACTTAGCTCGTAGCTAAAGAATATTCCGGGCATGCCCGAGTCGCCGGACAGTATAGAAACGCTTTTGGAATGCTTCGTTACCGAGAACTGATTCGTCTGGAGTATCGAACCGTCCAGTCTCCAAAATGTTGTGGGAACTATCTTTATGTAGTGGTGAAACATCATTGCACCTGGAAACAAACAAATTTTTTTATTTTTACATTTATTACTTCAAAAATATTTTTTTTCATACTTTCAATTATTTGATTAAAGTAAAGTAAACTAAATTTTTTTTTTTCAAATAAATATATAAAAATGTTCATTATTCCTGTTTTTCTTATTAAAATAAGTTTTTTTTTATAAAATTTCACGCCGGCTGCCAGTGATGAATTCGAGAAAGCGGACATGGGGACATAGCGGTTACTTCAGACCGTGAAAGCTCGACCAAGAGGTTATTTCAGATTGCTAGGGGTTCTGTGTGCTAAGGTTAAAGAACATTCGAATGTTTTTAAAAATACTAAATTTATTACAAAATTTGTATTACGAAATTTATACGATTGATTCATTTAAGTTTTTTTCATAAATAAATATTTAACCATTCCCCCAAGCTGTAAAACTCAAGAACCCTGAGAGTTCGGATTATTTCAATAAATAAAAAAATTAATGAATGATTCCCCCCACCACTAAACCCACGAAAGTTTGTGTGAACGAATTTAATTTTTTACCAAATAAATAATCCACCAAGCACTAAACCTTGAAAACCCTAGGAATGCAAGTTTAATTTATTAATTTACAAATGATCTCCCAAGAACTAAACCCAAGAAACCCAGGGCGTCAAAGTTTCATTTTTAACTCAATAAATAATCCCCCAAGCAATAAACCTTGAAAACCCTGGGAAGGCAAGTTTATTTTTTAATAAACAAATGATCTCCCAATCACTAAACCCACGAAACTCTGGGTGTCTGAGTTTAATTTTTAACTAAATAAATAATCCTCCAAGCTATACCAACGAAACCTCGGGCATCTAAATTTCATTTCTAACTCAATGAATCATCTCTTAAGCACTATACCAACAAAACTCTGGGCGCCCGAGTTTGATTTTTAACTAAATAAATAATCCCCCAAGCACTAAACCCACGAAACTCTGGGCGTGCAAGTTTAATTTTGAACTAATTAAATAATACTCCAAGCCCTGAACCTTGGAAACCTTGGGAATGCAAGTTTAATTTTTGAATAAATAAATGATCCGCCAAGCTCTAAACCCACAAAACCCTGGGCGTGCAAGTTTAATTTTTAACTAATTAAATAATACCCCAAGCCCTGAACCTTGAAAACCCTGGGAATGCAAGTTTAATTTTTGAATAAATAAATGATCCGCCAAGCTCTAAGCCCACGAAACCCTGGGCTTCCGAGTTCAATTTTTAAATAACTGAATGATCCCCCAAGCTTCAAACCCACAATACCCTGGGCTTCTGAGTTCAATTTTTAAATGAACAAACAATCCCCCAAGCTTTAAACCCACAATGCCCTGGGCTCCTGAGTAAAATTTTTAAGTTAACAAATAATCTCTCAAGCTTTAAAAACACGATACCCTAGGATTCCAGATTCAATTTTTGAATAAATAAATATCCCCCAAGCTTCAAACCCACAATGCCCTGGGCTCCTGAGTTAAATTTTTGAATAAATGAACGATCTCACAAACTTCAAACCCACAATACCCTGGGCTTCTAAATTTAATTTTTAAATACATAAATAATCTGCCAAGCTCTAAGCCCACAAAACCCTAGGCTTCTGAGTTAAATTTTTAAATAATTAAATGATCCCCCAAGCTTCAAACCCACAACACCCTGGGCTTCTGAGTTCAATTTTTGAATAAATTAATGTTCCCCCAAGCTTCAAATCCACAATGAAGCCCTGGGCTTCCGAGTTCAATTTTTAAATGAACAAACAATCCTCCAAGCTTTAAACCCACAATGCCCTGGGCTCCTGAGTAAAATTTTTGAATTAACAAATAATCTCTCAAGCTCTAAACTCACGAAACCCTGGGCTCCCGAATTCAGTTTTTTAATAAATAAATGATCCACCAAGCTCTAAACCCACGAAACCCTGGGCTTTTGAGTTCAATTTTTAAATAAGTGGGTTTGAAGCTTGGGGGATCATTTATTTATTCAAAAATTGAACTCGGACGCCTAGGGCATTATGGGTTTGGAGCTTGGAGGATTATTTGTTCATTTAAAAATTGATATCGGGCGCCCAGGGGATTGTTAGTTTGAAGCTTGGGTGATCATTCAATTATTTAAAAATTGAACTCGGAACCCCAGGGTTTCGTAGGTTTGGAGCTTGGGGGATTGTTTATTAGTTTAAAACGTGAACTCTGGTGCCCAGGGCATTGTGGGTTTGGAGCTCGGAGTAGTATTTGTTTACTTAGAAATTGAACTCGGACGCCCAAGGCATTGTGTGTTTGAAGCTTTGGAGATTATTTATTTATTCAAAAATTGAACTTGGCAGCCAAGGGTATTCTGAGTTTGAATCATTTTTAGGAAATAAATAAATAAACTCTTTTAAAAGAGTAATTAAATCTTCACTTTATTATTGTTTAAAAATATTTGGAAAATACGTTACACATGTTTCACCACACAGTGGCTTCTTCAGACGGTAATCATTCAACTGATTGATAATTAGTTTTGTGAGAGAATAAATACAAGGTACATCGTCGTTAACATTGTTTTGATTGTCTCCCTACTCCCCGCCCCCCCCTTTTTATATTTGTAAACGAAACTATCTGTGAAAGCTGTAAGTGTGTGTATGATGTTAACGACGATGTACCTTGTATATATTCTCTCACAAAACTAATTATCAATCAGTTGAATGATTACCGTCTGAAGAAGCCACTGTGTGGTGAAACTTATGTAATGGTTTTTCCAAATATTTTTAAACAATAATAAAGTGAAGATTTAACTACTCTATAAAAAGAGTGTATTTATTTATTTCCTAAAAATGATATTTAATCTTCATCAAGTAGAAGCTACCACTATTCAAGATTTGAATCATTTAAAAATTGAACCCGAAAGCCCAGGGCATTGTGGGTTTGAAGCTTGGGGGATCATTTATTTATTCAAAAATTGAACTTGAAAGCCCAGGGCATTGTGGGTTTGAAGCTTGGGGGATCATTTATTTATTCAAAAATTGAACTTGAAAGCCCAGGGCATTGTGGGTTTGAAGCTTGGGGGATCATTTATTTATTCAAAAACTGAACTCGGAAGCCCAGGGTTTCGTGGGTTTGGAGCTTGGGGGATTATTTGTTTATTCAAAAATTGAACTGGGGCCCCCATGGCATTGAGGATTTGAAGCTTGGGGGATTATTTGTTCATTTAAAAATTCAACTCGGAAGCCCAGGGTTTTGTGGGCTTAGAGCTTGTGGTATTGTGGTATTTGTTCATTTAAAAATTCAAGTGTATTGTGGGTTTGAAGCTTGGGGGATCATTTAATTATTTAAAAATTAAATTTGCATTCCCAGGGTTTCCAAGGTTTATTACTTAAAGGTTATTTATTTAGTTAAAAATTAAACTCGGATGCCCAGGGTTTAGTAATTGGGGGATCCTTCGTTTATTAAAAAATCAAACTTGCACACCCAGGGCTTCTAAGGATTATTGCTTGGGGGATTATTTATTGAGTTAAAAATGAAACTTAGACGCCCAGGGTTTGGTGGGTTTGGTGCTTGGGAGATCATTAGTTTATTAAAAAATTAAACGTGCATTCCCAGGGTTTTCAAGGTTCAGTGCTTGAGGAGTTATTTATTTGGTAAAAAATTAAACTTGTTCACACAAACTTTCGTGGGTTCAGTGGTGGGGAATCATTCATTAATTTTTTTATTTATTGAAATAATCCGAACTCTCAGGGTTCTTGAGTTTTACAGCTTGGGGGAATGGTTAAATATTTATTTATGAAAAAAACTTAAATGAATCAATCGTATAAATTTCGTAATACAAATTTTGTAATAAATTTAGTATTTTTAAAAACATTCGAATGTTCTTTAACCTTAGCACACAGAACCCCTAGCAATCTGAAATAACCTCTTGGTCGAGCTTTCACGGTCTGAAGTAACCGCTTTGTCCCCATGTCCGCTTTCTCGAATTCATCACTGCCGGCTGCCGGCAATCGCGCATGCGAGTATGCGAGTGTGACGTCAGAATCCGGTAACAATCAGAGTGGACTGTGGAGGATTTTCAATATGGCGATGAGTTGATTTTAGATAATAATCCGTGAAAACTGCAGGAAAATCTACAGCAGTGAGGGCAGCTTATTTCAAAATTAACAAGCGTTTCGAGACAATTCAAATTAATATTTGTAAGTTCAAGACTCGCACTAATAATTGATGAAATTTGATTGTCATCAACGAGTTTTTGTGTGTTTTTAGATATTTAAAATGGGTTATGCACCGCCAGGACATCCGTCGATGTACGGACAACCTTCGTGTTTCGACAGAATGAAATACGGTTTCACCATTGGATTCTGCGTTGGATTGGCTTCTGGTGCACTTTTTGGAGGTTTTACTGCTCTAAGGTACTCTAACCTCCACTAATTAACACACATGTGTCGATTTTAGCATTAATCAAAATAACATTTTTTCCTTTTTTTTCTTTTATACTTATCAAATTTCATAACTTTAAAACCATTTAAAGTTTTTAATTATTCATTATTAGTAAACCTTATTATTTTGACCAAAAAATGATTATTTTCTTGAAATTGTACTCAATAAATTCAGTAAATTCAGTATACTTATAATGGTGTTAAACCAGCTCAAAACTGCACACATAGTTATTGGTGATAATAATATTATGATAATTTGTCAACACACAGGCACGGCATGCGGGGAAGAGAATTAGTAAACAACGTTGGCAAAGTTATGATACAAGGAGGTGGAACATTTGGCACATTCATGGCTATTGGAACTGGCATTCGTTGTTGATAATACTTTACCCTTAGAATATTATTATTGTACAATTACTATTATTTTGTTTATAGACTGATTTGTATTGTAAAGAGTGTTTTCTTTTTTTTAATAAATATAAATAAATTTACCTTCACCGGCAACCACTGTGGAGTTGTCAATTGGATTTGTTTTACCAGGAATGTTTGTACCAAAGCTCAAGTGCCTTATTCTGTGTGTCATATTAAACTGAGAAGATGAGTGGGGCTGGACATCGTGTACTGTACAAAAAACAAAGAATTGTCAATTATCTTGCACTTATATGGTTTAAATGACAGTTTTGAGAAAAAAAAAAAAAAAATGTTTACCATGGAGATGATTTATGGAAAAACTCTCTCCAGGTGCAATGTGAAAGCTTCCGCCAACCCTGTTGACCTCCATGTAGCCGTAGATCTGACAGCCTTCGGTGAAGGCGTGCTGCATCCTCTGTACCGACTTGTCGTCCTTGCACTGGGTGAACATTGACGGATTCTGTATTGCCCACTTTCTCCTTCTGTAGGCTTCCTTTACTTCCTCGCAAGTATTGCAACACCTGATTATGATTAAACAATTATTGTTTTTAAAGTAATGCCTAAAAAAAATTTCAATTAACAAAGAACAACTCACTTTATTCCTAACTCTTCACTGGCAGCTCCATAACAGTCACCGCAGGCAGGTACGGTAATATTTTTATCTGGCTGAAAAATTTTACTTTTTTCAGTTGCAGTTGGCAATCATAATTTTTAAAACTGTTTATTTTTATAAAAATACCTTATCAGATGTTTTCTTGATTTCTGTAATATCTAGTTTTGAAAACACAAAGGTATTATTTATCAATAATTAAAAATGTGGGAAAAAAAAAAAAAACCTGTTTTCTTGGGCTCCTCGATGGGTTTTCCACTTAGATCCAGTCTCCTCTTGTAAATATTATGATCTATGTGTAAATGCTGTTCACCAGTGGTGTCCATGGCGTCCAAAGATAACACTAAAAAAAAAACATATTGTAAATAAAGAGTTGATTGGAGAGAATATAAAAACTTACAATCACAGGCAATGTTAGGTATAACAATATCCAAATTGATTCTCAGCTTGGAATTTCTGGAGGTGTCAACAAAAAGTTCCTCCTTTATATTTGGAGTAAGGTAATCGCTTACCTCCGAAATGAACAGCAGCACCATAATCGTTGTGCTTATAAGTGTTACTAATTTGAAAGAAAGAATAAACATTTATAGGTTATCCGGTAAGAATTAAAAATGTAAATGGATAAATTACCAACAGCACCACCAAAGGTCTTGACTCTGAAGTCCTCGAGGGTCTTGGGGTAGGCGTCGAGTTGCCTCAGCTTATCCGGGATGCTAAACATGATATTCAATTCGATGGATAAAAGCTCTTAATTAGAGCATAAACTGTCAGGTAAACTCGAGCCTCATGGCCTTTACCAGCCCATACCAGCCTTTACTGCCGGTCCAATTGTTGTTTACTGCCTCTACGCCTCTACCAGCCTCTACACCGTGGCAATTTTTAACTAGCTTTAGTACTTTAGTAGTTTACTACTCGGTTTACTACTTGCGTGGCAGCGGCGCACAGCGGCGCAAGCGCTTATGCCTTATACTGGGTGGCGGCTTTTTATTGTTGTTTTACTTTTTTTTTTTTTCATTGCTCTCTCGGCTACACCAATTATGCTCTGATTTTGACTCTGATTGCCGTGAGCTTAGCGTGCGCTTTTTTTTTTTTTTTTTTTTTACATTTGGTACTCTGATCAGTTTTTAATATTTTTATTTTTTTCAAAACTATAACACTTAATAAACTTTGCGTTCTGAATAACTAATCACTATCATTTTACATTCGATCCTTGGTTCATGTTTTTTTTTTCAGAGAACTGAGTCAAATTTATTCATCGAGTTAACAATTATTTAATCTATTGAAGCAAAAACAACGTTCAATAATATTAATTGAACTCCCGTAAAAAAAAAAAAAAAAAAAAAAAAAACTAATCTATTTCCATTTTTAATATAGAAAACATTAAACTTTCTTATCAATCAAAGATCTCAAATAATGAAATGTTGTTGCTTTGATTTTTCAACACTAATAAATTTTTATATTCAATTTAAAAAAAAAATAAATAATAATTTGTGTATGGGAAAAGGTTTGATAGATAAATAAAATCATTAAATCTCGTTGTAGGTATAACAAAGTTACTATAAATTTTATTGACTTCATTCATTGCAAATATTAGATTATAATTTTTGTTCAAATCCTTACACATTTAATTAGAAAAAAGTATGATTGCGATCAATTTTTATAAAATTCGATTCATAACGAGTTCGTTTACTACCTTGTACAAAATATACAATTTTTATAAATTTTTTATTTTTTTTTAATAGTTTGCTTTACCTATAGTAATTGATGCATTTGTATTATTAAATCTAGTGTGATGAATTTTTTATTTTCGTATTGTAAAAATGACACAAGTTAAACTATTTGCAATAGCAGACTTGATATTTGAAAATAAAAAGATTCTTGAAAATTTAATTTAAAAAATAGTTTCAAAAACAATAAACAATTATTAATATTACCGCTAATTTGAAATATCAAGAATAAGTGATGTATACTTAATGGTGTACATACACAGTGGCATTACATGCCGATAAAATATTCCTATGCGCATTTTTATATAATAATATTTTTTAAATATTTTTAATATTTGAATAATAATAATAATAATAATAATAAATAAAATAAACGCATATAAAAATATCAATAAAATTACTTAAAATCAATTAATGGACGGCAGACTGATGAAAAAAAAAAGTAAGATTTATCGAAAATCATAAACGATTTACAAAGTAACACTTCTAAAAGCTACAGATCTAAGCTTGTACTGGTAAGTTTGCGATAAAACGCTCAAAAATCACGGTGACGTAGATAAAAAGTATGATTAAAATTTAAAAAGATTTTTTTTAAACAGTGAGATTTTTAATAATTATTATCAATTCGGAACCACGCTTGAAGAGTGAGACCAATAATCGGTATTAAATAGCTCCAAAATATAGTTTTTTAGTTTTTGGTATAAAAAAAAATTGAATTTCAAATGATTCGTAAAGTATCTTGACGTATCAGAGAAAAACATTAATTATTAATATTGAGTTTGAATAAAATAATCTATAATACACTAATTGTTAAAATTTGAATTAAAAAAATTTTTTTAAATAAAAAAAGCTGCAAGCTTTGAAGAGGTGGGTGAGAGTTTATTAGTATATCCAGTTGACGGGCACCCACTGGTGTTCGCTGGCCAGAGAGTCCAGGGCGGCGACGACCTGGCGGAAGGTGTTGTCGAAGTCCTCGTTTACTATCACCAGGTCGATGTACTTCTCGTAGGCGCGCTGAAGTGCCGCCGACTCCTCCACCGTCGACTTCAGGTCGTCCTCCTAATTGGTCAATTTACAATATTACTTATTTAGCTTTTTTTAGCTCTACTACTTTCTGCTTTTATACTATTTTACAAGAAGAAAAATTTAAATTGTATTTTCATTAAAACCACTATACTTTATGATCAGAATTTTCAAAAAAGTTGAGATGTCACGTTTATAATAAAAATTCAGTGACGTCACGCTTATTCTCAAATAAAAATGTCGGTTTTTAATGAGCACCAAGTTTTTTAAGCGTGTACGTAGGTAATAAAAGTTATCGTAGTTTTTTTTTTTTTAATCATTAAATTATTAATCTATTCGTTACAAATGAAAATTATAAACAATTTGAATTTGAATTGAATTGAATGAATTTTTATTTATCATAATTTAAATATTAATAGCTGTTAAATAGAATGAAAATAAGCATGTTATTCTTTGGTGTAGTACCGATAAGCCAGCTCTGATAAATATAATCTCTTAAGTATAATGATAAAGAAGATGCAACAAACCTCGTATAGCGAAGCCAAGGACTCGAGGGTTCTGGCGCGTCTGGAGCTGTACCTGATGGAACTCTGACGATCGAACTACGCATACACACATATTAAAACATCTATTATTACTCTACTCTACTCTTAATTATTCACAAAACAAGTTGTTTTTTATGTACACCGCCATTATCCTGACAATATTGTTCGGGCTAACGTCGGCGAAAATCTGCTCGCCCCGGTAGTTCCTGAAGCTCGTCAAACAGTAATCCCCGACGCTCCTAAAGTCCACCTTCCGCGCCGCCCTCTGGGAGTAAATCGACGAGAAAGTCCCGAAAACGAGCTCGTAGTGAGCGCTCTTAGCCCAGTCAACGGCCGCCCTGAGGAGCTCCGTGGCTACTCCTCGGGCCCGGTGTTCCGCGTCTACCCCCAGGAAGCTCAGCTTCAGAGCCCGCTTCGTACCGGGAAAGGCCTCGAGGATTATGAATTTACCGCTGAGGGCGTCCAGGTAATGGAAGAGCTCCCTGGTGAACCTCGAGCTCATAACCTCGGAGCGGAGCTCGCAGGACACCCTGGCTTTAGTAGCTTTATTAGGATTAGGGTGCTTTACGAGGAGAACCACGCCGACGATCTTATTCCGGTTATCCACGGCGACCAGGGCATGGTTGTGGGAGAGCAGGAACTCGAGGAGCCTGTTGCTGCAGTGGTTAACGAGCTTCAGGTCCTCGGAGGTGATGGACTCCTGGTTCCTGGCGACGTAGCTCCGTAAAATCGACTCCTCGGGGTAGAAGTTGGCGTCCACAAGGGCGAGTATGTCGGTAAGGTCGTCCTCGAGAGCGAGCCGGACGGTGTAGTCCTGCATGGTGAATGAACGAGCTCGTACTGAATGGAGCTTGGAGCTTGGAGCGTGGGCGGAGATGGCGCGTAGCGGGACTTTCACTGGTGGACCAGTGCAACTTTAATAAGGTGGGTGCAGCACCGAGCGTGGGCGGAATTTTTTTTATATGGAAATACCGGTTTTTAACCTTTTTTCAAGGATTTCGTTTGGATCGAGCACTTTTTTAAATCTATTTTTTATGTAACAAACTTTACAGAAATAGTTTAAGTAGTATTCAACTAAAATAATGTGTCAGATGAGTTATGTTTACAGCTAGTTAGTACGGTTAATCAACGAAATACCAACTTGTGTGATAAAGGTCTTTTTGTTTAATTGCGGAAATAGTATTAACTTCGTCATTTTAACCGGCTTTGCGAGACTGTTTTCTTTCACGAGCCTTTAATTTATTAAGCTTTCTACACTTTGGGATATTAACTACGTACGTAAACTTGTTTTGTGAATCTTTCTTATAAACATACTGTCAGGGTTTAACAACAACCATCCATTAAATGAATATTCAGGCAGTTATATTAAATCTAGCAATAATTAATATATATATATTTAAACTACCCGATTGAAGAAACGCTTTTTTTATTCATACAGACAATTACATTTAGAAATGCAACATGAAAAAGTAAAATTATTGTAGTTATTAATAATATCGATACTTCGTACTAAAAAAGCCAGTGGAAAAGTTTTTTGAAAAAAAATGTAGTCGTAATGGTGAAAAAGAGTCAAAATTTTTCAGACCATTGTTAAATATAAAAAAAACCTATGGATCATTTCAAAAGTTGTATTGTCTTTGAAAACGACCCATATCAATAGCATGATCCTATAAAGGCTCACACAGTTCATTCGTCATTAGTCAGATCCTAAGGATCATTTATATGGATCGTGAAGATTTTTTTTTTTTCAGTACATATACAATTTTTTGCTTTTTCAGTACGAAGTATAATCGGTACAAAAACTATTTTAAAATAATTATTGTAAATGCACTTCTATAACTACAGAATAAATATGTTCTGCATTCCTATATTAAACTAGAACAAAAAAAAAAAAAAAAAAAAAAAAAAAAGTCTCCATGACATCGAAAAAAGACACCTGGGACAGTCAAAATCATGAAAAAAATTAAATTAAAAATAAAAATGAAAATTATACTTTGTCAGGTAAAAGTGCACTTGTAAGTTTGTAACTTGTTTTTATCTGTAATTGGTTCGTAACATTGTTTTAAGCGTTACGTTTAAGTAACGTATTTTTTTTGGTGTCGATGAAAAAAAAAAAGGTTACCGTGAGGTTTCGATTGCTAGCCCCGGTGGATCTTCCCAGGTCGTAGAGACTCTTGAGCTGCTCCATGCCCGGTGCGGCTATGAAGATGACGTAAGGCATGAACTCGGTGCTGTTGTGCAGGATCTTGAGAGCCCCAGGGCTGCAGTCGAGGACGCACATCCTGCCCTCCTCTATGAGCTTCCGGATTGAGTCGAGTTTAGTACCGTATAAATGACCTCCGTGCTCACCGAACTCGAGGTACCGGTGTTCCCGGATGTCCATCTCCATGCTCTCCCGGTCAATGAAGTTGTAGCTCTTGCCCTGCTCCTCCAGGACTCGCGGGGGCCGGGACGTGTCTTTTTAAAGTTTTCAAATTGATTTAATATTTTATTCAACCTAAAAAAAAAAGCTTACATGTTACTAGTTGGACTTACAAGGCACTATGGTCCCGAACTTGGCGGGGTCGCTGTTAATCAGCCTGTTCTTCAAGGTCCTCCTGCCCACCCCCCTGGGTCCAACCAGGGCCAGGGTCTTTCTCCTAAAAGGCGGCATCCTGGTTACCTCCTCGTACAAGAGCAGCTCGGCGGCGTCGAACTCGTTGTTGGACTTTGACTGGTACATCTTCCGCTTCTTCTTCTTGGATATCCTGGTACCGCAGATCCCGATCTTGTGCACAAAGTCCGCTTCGGGAGGCACGAAGGCCTTGCGACGTTCCTCCAGCTCCAAGGAGGGTACGAGCCCGGGCGGACCCAGAGTCTCGCCCTCGATGCGCCGGGCCTGCCACCAGTTAGGGTCGGCCTGGTCCACGATCTGGAGTATGTCGCCCTTCTGGAAGGCCAAGCCTATCTCCCGGCATGGAAGCAGCGAGTCCTCGGATGGCTCGTAGTCGAACAGGGCCCTCATGTAGCACTATATCAATTTTTTTTTTTTTTTTTTTTTATTACTTCATTCAATCGATTGGTGCTTGCTTCAGATTTCAATAACATGCGTCGAGTGTCAGAGAATTTTTAAATTTTAGGCCCACGTAGCAGTAATGACTTAAGTATTATGGTTCGTGATGGCAAGCATCAAGAGCTTAATTAGTCCTAATAGCTGGTAGAAAAAATTTAAAAAATTAAATACAATGGATTAATTTTTTCAAATAAACTCCAGTTAGACACTTAATTCTTTATCTACACGTTCATGTTTATCTTTCAAGTACTTGTCATGAGTTTTTTCATAATAACTTTAAATATATTAACGGTAAAAAAAATTTATGAAACACAATTTAAAAATTCTCTTAAATAATATAAAGATCCGTTGATTTTGGAGTCTCGAACACACCAAAAAAGAACAGTAACCGCATGCTGTTGTATAAATAAATAAATATAAAATGTAAGTATGTAAACTGTTCTATAATAAGGTATGAATGCATGTTATGTAGTAGACAGTTCATTATGTTTTATGTTGGTTATACCTTGGTACTCTCGGACTCCTTTTGGGATTGGTTAATCGAAAGCCAAGCAAAAGGAAAATTATTAAATCAATAAAGTCATGATTAAAATTAAATTTTTTAAACAAATAAAGACTATTTTTAGTGTAATTTATATTATATATAAGAACTGAGTTCAATTTAAAAAAAAAAAAAAAGATTTTAGATTAGTAATGAAAAATAGAGATAATAGTATATTGTTAAATAAAAACCGTTGACTTGACGGGTCGGTTAGCGTCCGCGGCTATTCCCGGTGCCAGTTTGAGGGTGAGGTTCTCCTTGGCGTCCTGTATGGCCCGCTGCAGCTCGTCCGGACTCCGGACCAGCTTGCCGTTGACCTCGAGTATGACCTCGCCGGGCCTGACCAGACCCTGACGCGCGGCCGTGCTGCCGCCCAGGATTCTCGCTATTATCAGGTTACCGTTCTCGTCCACTTGGATCGTTAGGCCCTTGAAATGAATATTTATAAACTTTGTGCTGAGATTATAAATAAATAAAAAAAATAAATAAAAACCAGTGGTTCGTTGGTCTGTCTTCTGAGTCCGACGACCCTCATGGCCTCCAGCTGCTGGTTATCGGTGCTCGGCATCTTCTTAAGGAGCAGCGGCTTGCGCTTGGCTCTGTCCAAGGAGTTGAACCTCTTGGATTCGTCAAGCTCTTCCTGTTCCTCGTAACCGTTTGAATTGGAGCTCACTCTAATTTTGGACTCCTCGTTTCTCAATGCGGCCGCGCAGTCGTCGTGGGTCTCGAGGAGGGTCCTGAGGTGCCTGCTCCTGAGCAACAGCCAAAGTTCCCGCCACTCGGGGTTCCAGGACGTCTCCAAGGAGCGGCCAATCTCCACCACAATTGATTCTATCGAGCTGCACACCGGCTCGGCGTGCTTCGGCGGTCGGTCCAGACGATCCTTTGTTAACAACATTAAGTTTTATTTAAAAAAAAGGCACTTTTGGAGTAAGCGATATAGGAGCACGGTGGGCAACCTACTTACGCTTTGTGTACAAGCATAAGCGAGTTACGAAATTATGAAAAAGAAACGCCCGAGTAAAGTATTATTGTGTATGGACTAACCTGGTGGATGGTGGATGGTGGTATTATTGATTAATTGAACTAATAGAGAGAAGCTGGAGAGAAATATTGTGGTGACCGCGCCTATGTGTGGCGTCGTCGGATCCCACGGCTACAACAGGCCACTACGCCTGCAGGTGGGGGACTGACTCTGACTTTTTTACCTTCGCAGCTCTCGCTCGCGGCAAGCTACTACGCTCACAGAGTCACTTTTTTAACGGCAATACCTACTACTACTACTACGCTCGCGCGCTCACTCTCTCGAGTCTCGATTCAGGGCCGTAACTACCATATGCGACCTGCTCCTTTTTTTTTTTTTTTTCTTTTATTTATTTATAAATTAAAATTAATTTAAATTTTTTAAACTGTATTTCACTCTAAAATATAGATATAACTTAAGATGATCAAAATAATCTACAACGAAAGTTAAATAAATAATAATAAAAAGTAGCCGCGAAGAGAATACGACCCTGTTAAATTGTACATAACTTTTAGTTGATCACGATGAAGAGAGAGAGAGAATTGAAGTGTTAAGCTGGACATTAGGAGACGTACCTTTTTCTTCAAAATCATGTCGACAGTCGAGACACGGATGCACTTTGTTGGAGAAAGAAGCGAGCTCAACGGGTAGACTGACGCATCCTACGCCCATTATTATTCTTTTTTCTCTCTTCTACTCTTTTATTCTTTACCCCCACCACTACTTTTTTTTATTGCACGCAATACTTACTGTGCGTGCCTCTTTCATTCTTTTTTTTAAATCCTCCCAAGGAATTTACATTACTCCTAGTGTGCTCAACAAACTGCATACATTTTTTCATTATTCAATATATAATCTAATTCATACTTATTCATAACTATGCTATTTATTTTTAACATCAGTTATTAGGCTTTAATCAACTAATTCTTTCATTCATTATTTTTAAAAACAGCAAAATTTTATAATTTACATATGTATACAGGGTGAGTCATTTTAATCTATAGGCTCCAAAATCACGAAACTGAAGGCCCGAACAAAAAAATTTTTCATATCAAAGTTTTATGATTTGGAGGGGGAAAGAAATGGGAACCCCTATTTTTGACCCTGGATTCGGAAAGAGCATATAATTTTACGATTTTTAAGTATTTTTCAAAAAAAATTTTGGGCCCCTAATAAGGCTTTTACATTTCTTCTTAACCCGAATCAACTCTAAAATAACGCATTTTTTGTGTAGCACATGCTTTGAAAAGTTTCTTGGTTTGAAATTTCCAACAAAATGGGCCCAACAGAATTGGGCCCGGGGCCTTATTTTGAGCCCTACGGACCCAAAGTCCGTTTTTTTGAATGGGAACCCCTATTTTGCACCACGGATTTAGAGAGAGCGAGAAATTTTACGATTTTCAAGTATTTTTCGAAAAAAATTTGGGCCCCCATGAGGCCCTGCAGGGGCTAATAAGGCTTTTAGTGCTATACAAAAAACGCGTTATTTTATGGGGTCCCAGAAAATTTTTCGCTCTTTCTGAATCTGGGGTCAAAAATAAGGAACGGACTTTACGTAAAATAAGGCCCCGGAGCCAATTTTTTTTGGCCCATTTTGTTGGAAATCCAAACCAAGAAACTTTTCAATGCATGTGCTTTACAAAAAATGCGTTATTTTAGAGTTAATTCGGGTTAAAAAGAAATAGGCCTTATAAAAGCCTTATAAGCCCCTGCAAGGCCTCATGGGGGTTCAAAAAAATTTTCGAATAATACTTAAAAATCGTAAATTTTCTCGCTCTTTCTGAATCCGGGGTCAAAAGAGGGGTTCCCATTTAAAAAAACGGACTTTGGGTCCGTAGGGCCCAAATCCAAAGTTACCATTTTCTTTACCACTCCAAATCATAAAACTTTTATATGAAAAATTTTTTTGTCCGGGGCTTCATTTTCGAGATTTTGGAGCCTATAGATTAAAATGACTCAACCTGTATAATTAATTCTGTAATTAATTAAAAACATAACAAAATATTCTTTGTTTATTTATTTTTTTTTTTTTAAGGATTTACAAAATTTTAAATAATTAGGTTGATTTGTTCATTAATTAGTTTTTAAATTTTTAATTAATATATAATTTTAAATCGAAAATTGAAAACACATAAGAAAATTATTAGTAATCGATTAAAAATTATTTAATAAATTAATACTTTAATTGATCAATTAATCAATGAGACGTTTGAATACTGTAGTTATGCAACTAATTATTTAATTTGTCAACAAATAAATGATTAGTAGGACATAATATTTATAAGGTCAAAAATGAAAATAATTTTAATCTATTATTTTTATTTCACGGTCTATGAGTAAATAAGTTATAAATGTTGTTTACGACTTTGCAAAAAAAAATTATCCCGATGACACATTTAGGAAAGATAAATTTGAAAAGAGAAGAGGGAGAGAAATACATATTTTGAAAAATAATTTACAGTGACACTAAGTGAGGCATAAATCAGGTAAAGTTGAACATTAAATAAAGTATTGGACAATAAAAAGCTCATATTTAGGTATGATTAAGCATTTAAAATAGCCCGCCCACAGTCTTCCGTGCAGTCGTGAAAGACATTAAACTTTTAATAGAACAAATCATTTAATTTAAAAAATATAATAGCTTGTAGTTGTTGTAGTTAAAAAATAAATTGAATTTTAAATGATGAATTTATGATAAATAGCTGTTCCATCCGACGGAGATCGGATAGTATTAATATCTTTAGCGAGTTTAAATTAAAATAAAGTTCAACAAACTGTAAAAGCCAGAAAAAACTATAAAGTCAACTTTAAACGAGCCAAGTATATTTTCAGAGTCCCGTCAACCATTTCTTTTCCCGCCCCGAGACTCACACGTAACTAAAATGGGACCGCACACACTTTTAATTTATCTTTCTGTCATTTTTTTCTAACGCCCATTTAATTCGTACTTTATACCTGTTATTAATTTTAAATATTTTATTAATGTCAAGTTTTTTTAACTTTATCAAAATGGACTTGTTTATAATACTTCAAACAATTTATCTATATTTAAATATTATTTTTCACAATAATTGCGTTTTCTCATCGGGTTAAAAAATTATTGTATAATTGCATAGTTACTAATTCAAAAAAAACTTTAATGTTCTGTTTAGGTGCTATAATATTAATGAATTATTTAATTATGTAAAAAAAAATTTTTTTTAGCCCTTTTATAAGCGAAGCAGGGCTCGAGCCATCGAACTGCTATAATTTTAAAAATTCGAATTTTTATTACTTGACGCCCGTAGCGTCACGAGCTTGCGCGTTCAAAATTCCTCCGGCACTTTGGCTATAAATACAGTGACAAAAGTCACTCTGGGACACGATGACGGCGAAAAAGATTTTTTTTTTTTTTTTTTTGTGACGGACAGAAACGGATTTATCTTTATTTATTCTATTTACTTATTATCTTTATAATTCAAAATAATCTCCCGATTTAAATTTAGGAGGAAGTTGTTAAGCTTTTTATTTTTGGGACTGTCTTCTTCAATGAAATCTTATTGTTATTTTGAAAGCTAGAGTCTTGTATTTACCCAGAGCCTTGTCAAACTAAAAAGTCTGCTGATTTATCTACTTTTTTCTGGTATTCGGTATCAAAGATTAACCCCGTATTTATATACTTTTGGGCTTCCTTACTCAAATATTTATGAGTTTTAGTTTTAAAAATATCAAAATTTACAATTTTTTTTCTGAGAAATCGCAAAAATTCAAATTGAGTTTGAAAAATAAATAAATTTAAACAGACGAAATCGTAAAATTTTTTATTTATTAAATAAACTTTTGGAGGCAGAAAAAAAAATTGGACGATTTTAAAATAAACGTTGTAGAGATGTTTAGAATTATTTGTTGAGATTCAAAGTTATGTACCTGTACGAGCGACCTGACCAGTGGATCGCCGATGTAGGCATCGAGGAAGAGGAGATCCGTGTCCTGGGGACTCTTGTCCTGGTTGTATTTACTCGAGCTGTCTTCGCCAACTCCAATGTTATCCACGCTGTCCTTGGACCTCAAATACGCAGCTGTAATCATTATTTATTCTTTTATTTTTATTTTTTCGGTGGAATTGTCAAATAAAAAAGAAGCTGATTAGCTTCGACCAAATTGTGTTTGTTCGTTTTTTTTTTTTTTTTTTTTTTTTTTTTTTGACCTGGTTGCCAGGACGTTAACGATACTTATCAAGTCGATATTTTATATTGCTTGCAAGCTCTTTATCCGTAATCATTTATAGCCTACTTTTTTTAATTCAATCTCTAAACAAATTAAGGGCTTTTTTTTTAAATACACTTTATAGGGCAAGTTTTATACTTACCGACCTAGTTGCATTTATAGCCAAGCCATTATTCAAATTTTTTTTCCAACTTTAATATTTAAAAATTGAGGAATCTGTTGATATTTTTGAAGCAGAGTTACTAAGAAATTAATAATAGCATCAACATTTATGTCATTTACAACTTTGAGTTTCTGTTTTTTGATTTTTCAAAAATAAACATAAAACTACTTTGATGTCGTGGATGAATCACTGTTTTAAAACAAAATCACGACACAGTTAGCGAGATCATTATGACCCAATAAATCAAAAACCATCTCATTTTCAAGTTTCCGAAAATCTTTTTTCATTTAGTCTAATCCACAGGGATCATTGACTTTTATCTTCTTTTCTATTAAAAAAACCACATTTGAGGAATTTTGGGCCGGGTAGCAGCCAACGTTTTTAAATAAGAAACTCATTTTTTAATTGTTTATTCTCACGAGTCCCCATTCCCGAGTTCCCCTTTGGTTTAAGTTATTGACACCCGCAAGCTAATTAGACTTAAAATAACACCTCGCTATCGCCGACAAAGACTTTCATCACTGCATAATTAAATTAACTTTAAATCGCTTATTTAAGCCTACTCTTAACTTTTATAATTTTAGTTTTTTTAATTTAGACAAAAATAAAAGTCTTTTATCATTCGTGGAATATTTTATTTTATAAAATAAAAAGAAATGCAAGGAACTTAATGATTTGAACAACTTTTTAAATTATGAATTTCACTATTTTTATCTTTTATTATAACTCTTGATTACGACAAATGGAAATAAATAAACAATGCAAATGGTTTAAATTTGTTATTTTTATTTATCATAGCATTCCAAGTATCTCATAATTTCAAAGTAGTAATAAAAAAAAAGGGCGATTTGGTGAAAATAGTTGATATAATCCCAGTTTGGTTCGTACCGTTATCGTAGTGGGCTGGCTTAGGTGCGAGTTGGTCCTGGTCTCGAGGTCGGGGTTGTACCTGGGCAACGGCGTCGGTGCTCGCCAGGAGCCTTCGCTCCCGCTCGCGCTTGTCCTTTCTCCCCAGGAAAACCATAATATATTTGGATTCAACTATAAGACGCCGGCACAAGAGAGTTTAAAGAAGTCATGGTGTTGCCGCGATAGCTCCACCTGCACTAGCAACAACTACCTACTCCACCTTACTGACTGGACGAGCGACACCATGCGGTTTACGCCGACATTCAACAACCGGTTAAGACTTCTTCGCTCCCTTTCTCTGGATCTTACCATTCACCAACAACTGATCAATAATTTATCTACACAATGTCCTTACCCCACTGGTCATTGCTAACTTAATAATTCAATCCAAAGGTTTAGTTTAAACTAGGAAATAAGATAGTAAGCGCGTTGGTCTCGCCGGGACGGAGCGCGAGCACCGACTGAGTGCCAATTCTCATGCGAGCCGCGGGAGGAGAAGGAGGAGAAGGAGGAGAAGGAGGAGACTATCAAATCTTTACGTTTTACCGTTCAAGCTAACAACTATCTTCCAAGGCTTTTTTTTTATCAACCGATTATTACTTTATCCCGAATAAACTCGAGCGTGCTTCAAGTGCGCATACAGGTAAAATCAATAGGATCGCGGCTTAGCTCAGTTAATAGTCCTTTTCATATCGATCAGCTGCCAACCGGGAAAACTCATTGCACAATTACCAATAATTTTAAATACTAAAACTTATTGATTTATTGATAACTAAAAGTGTCTGCCAAGAAGAAGATTTCGAAAATCCGACCTGGTGGTTGGGTTGGCGCATGCGCACAAACTAATTTAAAAAAAAGGGAGGTAAAGGTATGTACCTCTGCGAGGAAGCCTCGGCTCCGATGAGTAGTCGCACAGTTTAGCCTGCTGCAGCTGGTCCGGCCAGCAGACCGTTTTACGCGCCATGTGACTTTTTCTTGATAACGTCTACCTCGACATCCTCATCGGCAGGTGATTACACTTTTTTTCATTCTCTCGAGTCCCGTATTGCGCACTTTGAGACCACATCAAATTATTTTAATAAAAACGAAGGCAAGAACGCGAGTGACGCAAGTTTAGTAGTTTTTAAAAGAAAAGCGAAACAGGCTTATCAGTATAGGTACGAGTAACGATTCAAACTGTCACACGCGCACCGCCACACACCGCCAGCGCTCGCTTAACGACTAAATTTTCAACTCCCGGACACTATTGCGCTGCAGCCATGGTTACTACGCCGCTTGCAAGCTCGCAAGCCTGCAAGCTCAAACATTATTATACCTACTTTGACTTTTTGCATTTTCATCCGCACGCGATACCATCCACCTTTTTTTTTTTTTTTTTTTTTTTTCTTCCTTTCGGTGCGTGAGCCTTTACTCGCCTCCTTTCTTCATATTCAAAGGGTCCTTTAACTTTTAATACTATTTTTACAATTTTAATTAAATAAACAAATTTGATCCTCAATAGTTTCTTTATTTCAAGCTCCAACAGTGGTTTTTTTTGATTATTAATAACAATGCGCCAATTGTTCTTCCAACATAGCTCGATAAACCATTTTTGATTCTAAAGCTTCATTTCTAAAAAGATTTAATAAAAGTAGTTTATTTAAATGTAAACTCTAAAATATTGAAACCGGAAGTTACCCAAAATCCTGAAACTAAAAGTAAAAACTCGTGTCGGTGTGCACCTTGAGAAAAATAAAAGTAAGTGTATAATGTATATCTACCGTGAAACAACAATGGAATTAAAGGTCGTTATTAGAGCGCAATCATTTTTTTTTTCTTCCTTTTCAGGTCAATAATGGCCGCGGCGTCCGATTAAAAAGTAATTGCACCGAATAATACAGTTGCTCTAATTGTACTCGTTATTATTTTCAGCCTCGAGTCTCGACTAGGATCAAAGTGGACAGATTATTTTAAATAATACTGAGATATCTCATAAACTATGCTAATATTCAACTAAACATATTAAAATTGAAACTCAAAGTTTCAAAAGCGTACATCGATTATTTTAAAATTTTAAGTCTTTATTAATAGATTGTATATTTTGAAGCCAGCCAGCTGCAGTAACTCCATTAATTATTATTTCCATTTGCCGCCTTTGATGATTTTTTTTACAGACGCGCTCGGCGCTGCTCGGTAAGGAAGGCAGCTGCACGCGGGATTCGGGAAATTTCATGTTACATGTTCAAGTTACAGGTGTCAGCACGGGCTTTAATTTTCTAATTCAAAGTTGACTTTTTTTTTTTCTTCTTCCTTCAGAGTATTGGATAATACTCGACTTGTATTTTTTATTTATTTTTTTTTAAACCGTTATTTAAAGACTTGTTAAAACTGCACATAACTCAAATATTATATGGACATACTCTCAATGTCATTTATTTTATAACAAATTTTGATTTAAAAAATTCTTTTTTTTTTTATTAGAAGCGTTATGATGGATTATTTGGTTTATTATGAGTTACATCAGTGACAGGATTTTTAAAGTTTAGGGTCACGCGATCGTAACCTTTTAATTTCTTAGTATACGCAGGATTCTTGTTAAATTACATATTCATGATCATACCAACAATTTATTGTAATTTATTCCAATATGGAGAGATATTAACATATTGAATATTAATATTTTGTTATGAATAATAGTTTATAACATATATCATAGTTTATTTAATTGTCTTTGATTGAGCTGCACTGCCCCCCTTACAGCTTGCATGAAAAAACTTGAAATACTTTTAATAGTTGTGATATTTATGACAGCGATTTTTTAACAGTTTTTACGAAAAAATAAAAGTTTTAAAACATTATAATCGTGAAAAAATTGTAATTTATAGCTTTATCGTGAAATAATAAAATGATTGATCGCTTTTTATTTTAGTAAATTGATCCCTTTTTTTGAGTACGAGTTACCGATGTATTAATAGTTGAATAATTTACAGTTTATAATATGTATAAAGTAAGTGGACACGTGGACGCCCCAGATAGCTTGACGTGACCAGTCTACAGGATAAAAAAAAAAGTAAAAAACAATAAATTATTAATATTTTTTAGTAGTTTTAAATAAATAAAGTGAGCTTGATCTCTTAAAAAAATGAATCCACACATGAAAATCATTGAAAATGAGTCGGTAAATCATGAAAATGAATAAATGAGATGGTAGTCGTAATATTAGGCAAAGAAGTATAGTATAAATTGAAAAAACGAGGATCTATTAGATGTACTTGTGTCACCCCAGTGAACCGGAGTAGGGAGTCAAGTTGAATAAGCAGGCTGCGAGTCCTCACTCCTCAGTCGATGCTGTCGATGCTGGTAGCTCGCAACGCTCCCTGCATGTGCCAGACAACTCTCTCTTTTTTCGAAAGTGAGTGGCCAGAAATACCTGGGGCGTACCTCCTTTTTTTATTATTTATCATTTATATTGTTAAAACTTTTAACTTTAAACTTAAGTGTGTCAATTAAGTTTTTACGTAACTTACGTCAAGTATGTGTGTGTTTATTGTTTATTGTTTGTGTATCTGATTTTTATCCTGGGAATAAACAAAGCAGCAATTAGCGCTGTTATAAGAGCTTAAATACGCTCTGCTCGTTACCTTGAAAAAAAGGCATAAATAATAAAGTGAGTTTATTGAAAAAAAAGTTTTTTCCAGAAATAAGCAAGGTCCTTTGGGGGAAGATGGATCGGTGCTCGTGAGCCAGACTTTGGAGTTGGAGCTTGATCAATTACAGTTGTTTTTAATTTTAAATAAAAGTTTCGGCCAGCTCCAGGCATCATGAGGATCGGACACAAGGTGAGCCTGCTGTGATTGCTTATTATGATTGGTAGCTTTGCGCTATCGCGAGTCTCTAGTACTAACCTCGTACCCAACACTTCTCTTTTTTATCTTCGATCTTATTTTTTTTCACTTCTTTTACGTTTCAAATCTCATTTTTCAATAAATAAGTGTACTATTTTAATCAATTTTTTACATCCATTCTGACATTTACGAATTGCGAATAAACTGTTACAATTGATATATACTTTTGGACAATAAAATTACGTCTCTAAACTATTTATTTGCCGCAGTCTAAAATAATAAATAAAATTGATGGGCCAAAGTCTATAGTTACTATATTCGCGGTAAATTATGGTATAAGGTTTTTCTTTGCACCGACAATCGATTTATGCCGGTAAATTTGTTTTGAATAAATTCAAAGCTTTTCGATTTATGTAATCAATCATGATTTTACTAATCGATATTAAAATATCTTAATATAAAAAAAAAAGAAGTTTATTAATTAGATAATAATAGTTATTCACCACAAATACTTTGATTGAAAAAACGCTGCTAAAAACTTGGTTGAATCCCCATTTGAGATGAAAAATTAAATTTTCTATATACACGAGAGATAACAAAGAGTTAAACACACACGTGCAACTGTAAAAACAAAGAAGAAAAAAGTATTTAACAAGAGAGTTAAGTCTTATCTTGGTGAATATTTCGCGTTGGAGACTTTTGAGAATGATCGCCATTACAACTATACTACAGTTTACACTTGCTGCTAAAAGTAGTTTTGAGTTCAAATAATATGGGTTTTACGATCAATAAATATTTTCGAGCTTTTGTTATAGCCTTCGTAATCGTGAGTAAAGCCTCAATATTTTCATAACTTTAAGTTACGCGTGTTAAATTTATTGAGATTTTTATGAATAAAGTTTTAAACGTAAGGATTAATTGATAAATTTATAATGTATTTAAGGTGATAGGAGTTTTGTGTCTGAGCCTGGTGATTTTTTCTACCCAAGGGAGGTCGGTTAATGATAATCAGCCCGAGACCGAGAACGACGTTAACCAATCGAAAAAGGAGCCGTTCAACATCGAGGACATTATAAGCAACCTCTTCAACGGGGAAATATTCAACGGTTCCTGGATCTCCGACACCGAGATCTTCTTCTGGATAAACGAGCATCTCTTCAAGTTCAACGTACTCACCAAGCACAGCTACCTCGTTGCCAAAAATCATATTTTCGTTAGTGCAGCTTTATTTTAATTTTCATAATTTAATAAACAACAACAACCAAATTTAACTGGCCATTTCAAAATAAAACAAATAAGATTATTGCGAATTTCATAGGATAAAACATAAGGGCGCGACCGAAAGATATATTATTTACAACTTGTGTACTTACCTTTTCGAAGAGCTGAAATCCGCGTTCTTATTGTAACCCAATTTTTTTTAGTTATCTTTCTGACATCAAAAAATTAAATTTTTGCTTGAACAATATTTTTTATTTTAAATTATTCTGACAAACAATTTTGACCACTAAATCAATAAAATAATAAAGCCGACCAGAAAATTCAACGGCTGCACGACTTTTAGTTTCAAATATCATTTATCTCCCACAAGGGAGATAAAAAAAACAAATACTGGTTTGAAAATTTTTCCGAAATTCCCTTCCATGACACTCGTGAAGCCGTTTAATTGAACTGAAAAAAATGTTTCAGGACTTTAGATTGAGATTCACCTTGTCCCCCGACAGGAATTACGTTCTCATACGCAATACTACCGAAGCTGTGAGTAATTATATATTTAAATACTAATATAATGACGATTATGTGGGTCACACACACACTTATTTAATGTTTTCAGGTCTACCGTCACTCGTCGCTCAGTACTTACAGTATCCATGACATTAAAAGAAAGTTAGTCTCTTGTTTTCCCTTATTGAAAAGATAAGTAAAAAGCGTCGTGCGTGCAGTTTGATGATAAATATTTAATTATGATATTATAGTACAACGAGTCTGTTGGCGGAAGGTCGTCCGGTGTCGGTGGCCCAGTGGTCGCCGATAGGTAATAATCTGGTTTACGTGCTCGACAATGACCTATACTACCATCAGCTGATCGGACCCGACTCGCTCTCGGAAACTAGACGGCTAACCTTCGATGGTCAACCCGGAGTCATCTACAATGGCGTACCCGATTGGGTCTACGAAGGTTTTTTTTTCACTTTATTCATATTATTTCAATATTCAAATTCATATAAATTATTTTTTTTTTTTCAGAGGAAGTCCTGGCATCGGACTCGGCGTTCTGGTTTTCGCCAAACGGGGAACACTTGGCATTCGCCACCTTCAACGACACCCTCGTCCACGAGGCGATAATCACCAGGTACGGAAAACCCGGGACCATCGAGAGCCAGTACCCCAAGGAGATATCCATAAGATATCCCAAGGTAATCCTTTTTTATTTATTAACTATGTTTCTTTGTGCAACGGCAATCCTTTTTTTTTCATTTTCAGTCTGGCACTACCAACCCAACGGTCAGTCTGAACCTCGTCGACCTTTCGGACCACGGGTCCACCCTGGTGCCTCTCAAAGCTCCCGTGGACATCGTCGGGGCGTAAGTTACATCAACTTTATTTCCTCCATCACTTCGATACAGTTTTTCATTTCATTTATTTAATTAATCGTAGAGTCATAAAATTAATGAAAAAATAAAAATCTATTACAGCGATCACATCCTGTACACGGTGAGCTGGTTCGACAACAGCACCCTGGTGGCAACCTGGACGAACCGGGTCCAGAACCTGTCCCAGGTACTGAGCTACTCGCTCTCGGGTCTGTACCAGCCGCTTCTAAACACCGAGGTCAAGGACGGCTGGCTGGTCAACCCCACGGTCGCTCCTATACGACACGGGAGCTACGTCCTGGTGCTTAAACCCCACCCGGTGGATAACGATACCCTGGGACAGTTCAACCACGTAACCAGGTACCGTCTGCTCAACGGGAAGCTGGACCACGAGCTCGACCTCACACCCGGTGAGACCTGGGTCCACGAGATCCACGGGGTCAACGACGTCAAGAGAGTCGTGTACTACTCGGCCTCGCCCGCTAATCAACCTTCCCAGAAACACCTCTACGAGGTTATATACACTTTTTTTTTTTTTTTTTTTCATTTAAAGCTTCGAGCGATATTTAACCAATGAAAAATCACCAGGTCGGACTGGACAGCCCCAGGGAGTCCAAACCCACGCCCAGGTGCCTCTCCTGCAGGGTTAAGACTCCCGAGGCTCACAACTGCAGCTACGTCGGCGGCGTTTCCTTCTCCACGGACTTTTCGCACTACGCTCTGACCTGCTCTGGACCGGACCCAGCGGTCATAATAATCTACGACCTGGAGGGCAGGGAGAACTTTGTGTGGAACGCGAACATGGAACTCAGGGAGATGCTCAAGGACAAACTCTTGCCCAAGCAGAGGGACGAGATAATAAACGCGAACGGCTTCGACGCCAGGGTGAGGCTGCTGCTGCCACCGGACTTTGACCCAGCCAAGAAGTACCCGCTTTTGCTCAACGTGTAAGTATCTCTTGGTTTTAAAATAATTTCGTAATCGTAAAAATGATAATTAAACAAGGTTATGTGGTTTTAGGTACGCCGGTCCCGAGAGCCAAAGGATAACCGACGCCTTTTCGGTAGGTTTCGAGTCGTACGTGTCGACCGACCGGGGCGTTATACACGCCTTGATAGACGGACGCGGTAGCTCGTCGAGGGGCACCAAGAACATGTACGCGGTCTATCGAGACCTGGGGGACGCCGAGGTCGAGGACCAGATAAGCGTGACCAGAAAACTCCAAGAAAAGTACAGCTGGATCGACAAGAACAGGACGGGAGTCTGGGGCTGGAGCTACGGAGGCTACACGACGGCCATGATATTGTCCAAGGACCTGGAGTACGAGGTCTTCAAGTGCGGCATCTCCGTCGCACCCGTCACCCACTGGCTCTACTACGGTAATACATTTGAACAGTTGATAAAACTTTAATCGACGTTACAATACATCCGGTTTTGGAGTTTTATCTTTGTCCGTCTATCTATTACGCGTTAAGTGCTTATCTAACTTCCGATAAACATGATATGATTTGAAAATGATTTGAAATTGTTAAACAGACTCGATATACACGGAGCGATACATGGCTCTACCAAAAAAAGAAGACAATTTGATAAATTACGAGCACAGCAGCGTTTTGAATAGGGCGATGATGCTGGGCCACAAGAAATTCATGCTGATCCACGGTACCGGGGACGACAACGTCCACTACCAGCAGTCGATGGCCCTGAGCCGGGCCCTGACCGACGCGGACGTACTGTACCAGCAGGTGACCTACCCCGACGAGGCCCACACTTTGAACCACGCCTCGAGACATCTCTACCACACCATGGACAAGTTCTGGTCCGAGTGCTTCAACTACCAAATCTGACTTTTCATTATGAGATTTTTTTAATTTTATCATCTAAATTATCAGATTATGAGATTATTATTTTCGAGTTTTTATACTTTTGACTGACTTTTTTTATTGACAAGCGAATAAAAAACTATTCTCAAACCATATATTTTTCATTATATTTTCAATCCTCAAAAACCCTTTTCGTGCCAGGTGTGGAGAATAAATATTTTATTGACCCTGTAATGGATCAACGGATTTTAAGCAAATGACTATTAGAGGGCTAAGCTGTTTTAAAGTTCGCATATTCGAGTATTTCGTTCGCAATAGTGGTTCGATCAATCAAACTAAAATAACACAGTTGGCTACTTAATTGCTTACGTCGACAGTTTATTAAGCTCGCGCTCGGGCTTAGCTTTACCGAGGATTATAGATTTATAATAAAAACTTATCAATAAAACGAGCCTGTTGCATTTAAAAAAGAATCTGATATGGTCAGCGTGGCACGATGGCGTGCGAAGGTCAAAGTAGGGGTGAGGGTCGAGTTATATTTAGGGGAGAGCGTGACTTATGCGTCCGAGGCACGCTACCCAACGCACCTTCCTCTTTTTATCAAGCAAGTTTGATTTTATAAACCAAACTCAAACTGATTTTTTGGATTTAAGTTGGGTAGGTCCACTCGGAGTGTTTATGAGTCATAATCCAGGGGCTCAAAACATCTCTTACCAAACAAACAGCAGTGCAGAAACACGACAATAACGACGTGTCTTCATTGTTTCGTAAGAAGAAGAAGCTGAAGAACAAACAAAACCAATTGAGCTTGCTAGCTGTTCCCCGACAGGATCATTATTCTCGCTTCTTCTCGATAAACTTTCGTCAATTCTCCTCCTTTGAACTTACTTTCAAGAGCTAGGGGACTCGGCTCAAATAATCATTATAAATAACTTCAATTTTTCTAATAATTATTATTGACCTCCTTAGTCCTTATTCTTTCATTTTCTCCTTATTTATGTTTATTCATACAGAGGATTATTTCAATTTATTTTAATAAAAGCTTAAAGCTCGCAATCAATCCTTTTAACAGATAAGTTTTATGTTAACCGAGTCTTGGATATTTTAACTTTATTGCTTTCGAGCTCCGAGCTTTTCGATTTTACACCTGACTATACCTATATATATCTATAGGTCTCGAGTGACCTATGAATTTTTTTTTATTTTAAATCCGTACGAGATTAATTGATTTTAGAACATTATTTTTTCTTGAGCACTATTTTTGACTTATCTTGATAAATATTTATATTTTTGCTGCTCTTAATTTTTTTACTTTAAAATAAACTTGGCTTCTTTTATATTGATTTTTGAACAAAAAAAAATGATCAAGATATAAGTGTCTCAGCTTAGAAAACTTGACTCTTGCTTGAGATAAAAAATGACAATGTTCGATTAAAAAAAAAAAAAAAAATTATTATAGCTATTATATGCGAATAATAATTGTATTGATTTATTACGTTATTTTGTTGAAGAAAGTATAAGATCCAATTTTTAGTTTGTTTGTAATAGAAGCGAGTAGAAGCGGGAGTTGAACCTGGTAGCTCAAGAATAGACGCCAGGCGCTTTGCTTAGAGAGCCAATCTTTAAAATATTGAAATATAAAAAAAAGTTATTTGTTTAAATTTGTGTAGAATAAAGCAATTACGAGTGTATGCATAGTTGGTCGAGTAAATTCCTCCAGGTCCGAAATCAAAAGCCAACAAAGCCATTAAACAAGCCACCCCCTTCCCTCCCAACTACACGACTACACGTCCTAACAACACCAGGCTCTTGTATGAGAAGCAATTAATCAGGACCGCGTGGAAACTCGTCCTTCTCACTTGCAGGAGCTTACACTTCTTTTTTTTAAATCTTCCTTGTGGTCTTTGGTTTTAATAAGCGAGTCTCATAGAGTATCGAATTACTTGACAAAACATATATAAGTTTTATAAATTTTCACACCTTCAGCCAGGGATGAAGAAAACTTTTCATATCCAATTGAAAATTAAAAACTTTCAGCGCTAAAAAAAGTTTTAAGCCAAGTTTTAATTTTTTTTTTTTTTTCCCCAGTCGATAGTCGTTGCTGATTTTCAGGGGGGTGGATTAACCCGAAGACTTCTTCAATTTAACCCTTGACCCTGTTTAGCTCTCGGGATAATTAAAAATTTTTTGGATTATTGGACTTTTAAAAAAAAAAACAAAAAATAGTTTAAGAATTTTTATATTTAGTGAAAATCGATACAGACTGAAAATGGAGCTTTAATTATTCCATCTAAAGTGTTTGGGACTTGTTCTTTTTTTTCAGACTTCCCAAACTAATCGCGCAAAGTTGGTGGGGCTCATCTGTTATTCACGACACTTGATTTACGTCTAAACTCTACTGAACTTTCAGATTAATTTGATTTATTACAAACGAGCCAGGTATTTAACTGTAATTGAATATTACCTACAACTACACCAGACTATTATTCATACCTTAAGTGTACATGATATACATATTTTACCTAAACGAGGCTTGTCTACAATTATTTAACCATTATTTTTCTAATCGTCATCGATTGTCAATTAAAATTTCTTCATTGCAGTTTAAATGAATAAATCGATACGCATTTTTTGAGTGCATAGATAAATTAAACTAGTTTATGGCTATATTTTTTTTCATTTAAATAAATATTTTTAAATTCCAGGGCTCAGAAAATCGCTGCAGCTCCAAAATTTTCGAACCTAAAAAATATATTCCGAAGTTTACGTGTCGTTTCACCGTACCTTAAGGTAGTTCCGAAGCGTATATATAGCTAACCTAAAATATAGTTATAGACGCTCGTTGCCCCCACTCTGACGCCACGCGCCGCCGTCGCCACCGCTGCTCGAAATCATGCTAAAATCATGTATTTTTCATTCTTTTTGATTGTATATCTCATAAGTTAATATCGCTTGCTATGTTTATCTTTGTACGATACGATTTCTAAGATCTTGCCCTACAAGAAAACCTGTTTTTAAAAAATATTTTAAGAAAATTGAGTTTGCAATGAGCGAATAACCTTCAAAATAAATATGAATTCACGCGCTCAGCATAGGAATCCCATGTAAAAAATTGAAACTTCTGAGCCCAATATCTCAAAATTAAGTATGGCTTGGGGATTTTTCTAAGTTAAAATAATTTTTTTTTTTTTTTGTGTAGAGGATTTGGAATTAATCAATTATTACAATTGTCCTATTGTATGAGTCTCATTCGTTCATTTGCATAGTTCTTAAATATTCTATTAATGTTATTTTCAATATAAATTTTATTTTATTCAATTTATAAAAAAAAATGTATACAATTATCACGCGTACACTAAATTAACTATAATATTTATTCTTTCAAAGATTTTGTGTATTGGCACAAATAGTATACCAAAAAATTCGAAACATTCAAGCTCAAGTCAGAAACATATTCAACAATTTGATGATTACAATAAGAGAATTACGAGCAGTTTTAGTCACCTTTATTTATGATAAAACAGGAATATCGTCAGCTTATTTTAAATTTCAAAAGATCATTGAGTATATTCCTAATAGTACCGTTCTAAAATTTCTCTGAGGAAATGCCTGCATGTACAATAAAAACTCTTTTTTCCAGTGGCAAATCAAAATATTGCAGCACACTTTAAAATTGAGAAATATTTGGTGATTAAAAATATTTATTTTAGTACTCAGATCCAGTGAATTAGAGAATCTATTGATTGACTTAATTGTTGAATCGACAAACATTTGGTATTATCTAGTAGTAAAAAAAGAATTCATAGAAAACATGTTTTTCACTCGAAAGTATATATATGGCTGAATGGCAACCACTCTAGCACTTTCTTTGTCTTGAGAACAATTTTCTTAACTTCAAGGTTTCTAAGTATCGATGAAGCTAAAAATTTTTCGAGAAATTTTTTTTTAAAGCCTCAGTACGCGCAACGTGCGAACTTGTATGATACTCTATGTTCAAAACTGTAAATACAATTACAAAGAACATCTTAATCATATTATTTTTCATTCACCTGTGCAAATTCTTTGATGTTTGTTATTGAAATGAAAACTCTAAATAAACTTATTATAGTGATTATGTCGCAATTGTTAGTATTTGATATTACTTCGTGCAACGGGATGAATCCGATATGTGACCAGCTTTCACGAGAAATTGAGCCGCACCTCGCAAGCATCTTCATATCCAACACCACAATGGAAAGTCATTATTTTAACAAAACTTTAAAGATTTGCAACTTTTCCAACATCAAGTATTCATTCGATGCCAGCAGTTATTACAAACCAAATGATTATTCCAACTTATTAATCTTGAATGAAAATCCTTTGCAATATTCATCACTAGTTATCTTTTATACGAATGATTTGATTGAAATTGTGATGTTCATTGATTTTTTGATTCCGCAACTATCGTTAAGACCACGACCAAAATGTCTGATTGTTTCAAATTTAGAGATTTCAGCAAATAATAACGAGATGAAAGTTTTTAAAGCTTTGAAGTATGCTTGGGAAAAATCATTTTTGGATTTCACAGTTGTTGTTTTAGTTGATTCAACAGAAAAGACATCAAACTTTTCATCTTTGTTTTACTATTTAAACCCATTCAGTAGTATTATACATCGGGAAAAACTCAACCATGAGTCCAAAATATTACCAGATAAGCTTGAAAATGCGTACGGATATCCATTATACATTGATGATTTACCAGACTTTTATCAGCTGTTTCGTAGGTCTGGAAAAAAAGATAAACTTGACTATGACGACGGATTTTTAATTTCTTTTACAGCGACAGTGTTGAAATTCAAAATAGCCGAAGTCAAAATGATTGAAGCAGTGGATTTTACCAATACGGATGTTGTTTCAGTCAGTAGTACTCCAAGTTTATTTTTAAATATAGCCTATTATATTCCAACCGAGAGAACAATTAGACCCATATCACTATCTGTCGCCGTTCCACTTTTACCTGCAGACCAAATGAATATATCTGTCAAGACATTATTTGTACTCGCAATTATAATAACGCTTATTTTCACATTTGTTAAAATACTTCAATATAACTCATTGCTTTTACAAATAAAAATTGAAATGTTTGATATAGCGAGGATTATTTTAGGTCAGTCAATATTGAGTAATCCAAAAAAACTGGTCCACAGAATAATATTTATGACTATTGTCATTGCATCGGTGGTTACAATAGGTGATTTGCTATCGGATGTTATTAAATACGAGTTTGGAGAAATGCCGTTTGAGACCTACGAAGATCTGTACAATTCGAATTTTAGAATTTTATCAGGAAATTTTTTAGCTAAAGATATCCATGAAATGTTTAATAAAACTCAAAAATTCTTAAAAAATGAAAACTATTCGAGAGTGATAGGCAATATACTTTATCGAGTTGAAAAACTCGAAAACACATCATGCATGGACATGTTAGTAAAATGGAAAAACGTAACTTGTATAAACCTAGTTTACCCGGAAAGTTTCAATTATTATAAAAATCCAGATGATAAATCAACCGCAGTGATGAAATTAGCTGAACCTCCATTACTTACTCTAAGATATGACACAGACTTTCAGTTCTTCATTTTTAAGGCTGCCTCGCCGTATCCCTTGAAGTTTATCGAAGTTATGCGTAAAGTCAGAGAGGGAAATTTAATTCATTGGCCAGCTCTGGTTTCTGAAAATAAAAGTATTCAATACAACGAAGAGCCTCCAAAAAATCTATTTACTGGTATCTGGCAAAAATTCGTTATTTTATGCTTTGGTTTGTCAATGTCTTTAATAGCTTTTTGCGTTGAGTTATTGACACCAAAGCGTGAAAAAATTACTAAAGTTGGATTGATGTTGTACTATGAGTAAGTTTATTCTTATCTATCGATAAATATTCATTTTTTTTTTCATTTGGTTTCCAAAAAAAGAATCTACAATGTTCAATAACATTTAAAATATTTTCAGATTTTGTCTAACGATACGAATACTGAAGCAACAAATATTGAATTATTAGAATTTTAAGTATCCTTCGTTTACGAATAATTGAAAAAAGCAAGATTAAATCGACGTGACTTTTGATTTGAAGTTAACATCCATGGTAAAAATTTTTAATTATTTATCTACCGCTGTCTGGAATTAGGATGGAGGTAATTTGTAATTTTAATAAAAATTTTATTGATCTCGATTAATAAATTAGCATTCAAATCAGCATCGATCATTTTAAAAACGACACACTGCAAAAAGTCAAAAGTTATTGTTTACAAGGACTTTTGAAAAATCGATCAAGCTAAATATTCAGTACCTGGTAAACTTATATTTTAGTCCAAGCATGGTTTTTCTGTGTGAAAAAAATAAAGTTTTTATTGTTTGTATGTAAAAATATTATTCAAATTCATAATAAGTTTCCTTCGATTATCATTGTTTTTAATATTTACTGATCGTACCATTGATCTAATACGCACATACCTTTTAAAAGTGTGGCCAAATGAATGAAAATTAATAAAATTGAATTATGTAAAAAGAGTGTAAAAAATTATTTTGGTTAAGTTGGTAAAACTTTTCACCCCAGTCAGCGGTATTAAGGGGAAGCCGACTATAGATGATTATGCAAGAGAACTTGGAACATAGTAACTAGAATAAATTTGTAATTGTTTGTAATAAGTTGTAAAGTTAAAATAAAAAAAGATGTAAAATATAAATCGGTTAAAGCGCGCGGCCTCGATGATTTATCGCGGTGGCCGGCCTTGTAATTCGCGGCGCACAATTAAGCCCCGAGCATCATCATAATTCGTCGTTAGCGTTCGAATGATAAATTCAAATTTCTCAAACGTATCCTTGTTTGTTCCTCATTTTCACCGATTATCGATTTACTCTTTTTTTTTGACACCTTACAATTCAATAACTGTTAAATAAAAGTTATTGTATTTGACAAATATATTTTAATACATGCATTAAGATTTTGAATGTTGTAAATTTATTCATAAGTGAAAAAAAAAAAAAAAAAAAAAAAATGAATAGTTACTATTGTTGTTTGCCAAGCTTGTATGTATATTGTTAAATGGATGTAATAAAAAGTTGAAAGAGTTGATTTGAGTAAATAGGTACAAGGCAGTAGTGTCAGATAAGATAGATAAGGTGAGTCGATCGAAGGTTGGTAGCACCTTGACCCCCCTCCAACTTCCTCCAACTTAGATCGCGTGCGTGAATCTAAGGCAACCTTTAATTACTGTGTGGTTGTTAGCCTCGATTCTTCTTCCTTTAAATTGAATCTTTTTTTTCTTTTCGGTGTATGCAATATGCATCGGATAAAGGCTTTTCCACTTGCAAGAAGATTAAAAAAAAGAGCCGATTTGATAAAAACGAGAAAGGAATAAGAGGGAGGAAAAAGAAGAATACTGCGAATAGATATTTTTTTCCGGTAGTTTACCGGGAAGCCGATATTAGTCCAATATACTCGGTGTCCTCGAGGCAGCGAGGGAGTAACATATTGGATACCAGCTCGCTCGGTTCAGCCTCCATTTTTTTATTTAAAAATCCATCCCCAATATCTATTTTTATATCCTCGACTTTTCAATAATTATAATTTTATTTTCAACTTGTTTTATCATCAATTATTATTTAAGAAAGAGTTTTCCAAACACGTACCTCGAGTTTCGACGAGTTACTCCTCAAATTCTTTTCTCTCTCTCCGTCGAAGCCAGCCTTGGATTTTTCGATTAATTATTATTGTTTATCCGTTTACAGCCCGGACTAATTCGAATAAGATTTTTTTTTTTTTAATACTTATTTATAGTTGCGAGTTTTTATGCTCCGTATGGGCTTATTGACGACTTTGTCCCTACACTGCTTCGCATTAGCCCATGGCCCATATGGACCATGTGGAGTACGGGAAAGCCAGGGTATGTGCCTCATTCGAGTTACTCGTAAGACCAGCGCTGAACCGGCAGGCTCATTGGGACTTTTGAACCCACATATCGCCCCCAATCAGATAGTCTTGGATTAGACCAGTGCCGAAGCGAGTTTAGCTCATTGGGAAATATTGCCCCCAGTCGAGATAAACTTACGACCAGCGCTGAAATGATGGCCCCCGGTAAACACCGACTCCAAAGCAGTCGGGGTGAACGTAGTGGTCGACATAACTGACGCAACGCACGAAGAAAATAATTCCAAGTTGGTTGCGCGGAGAATCGAACCCAAGACCCCAAAGAACGACGTTGTTTCAGAAGCGAGCACGCTAACCACTGACTTAACGACCGCTCTTCGAATAAGATTAATACATATTTTTCGTTCGCTTTTTTCTCTGGAAGCTCTTACGTATCTCGCAGAAACTTTTTTTTTCGGAGCCTGGACACTTCAATTTTCAATACTAACTGATGTTAAATTATTCTTGTTCTGCAAATTATACAAAAATAGTATATACGAAAGGACAATTTATTAAATTAATTTACTAAAATCTTAATTAAATAGCTAAACATTAAATTTTGGAGAGCATCGAGGTATTCTTTCAGACATAAAAAGCGATAAAAAAAATTCTTGAATCAGCGGGTAAGGTAAATGTCCGGGATTATTGGACCCCCCTTATTTATTATAAAATCACACTTTAGACCCCGAAAAAATATTCTAAATTTTAGTATAAAAAAAACTTGGATTATAACCTTAAAACTAGCTTTAAAATCACTTCCAAGTAAGCCCTTCAAAACCTCCAAAAGTTGTTTGGCACCCCCAGGAAAATCTCGAATTATCATCAAAAGATGCACTTTTGATTTATCGGTTGCTTAAGTTTAATGTTTGTCCCCTAGGTGGCACCTTTTTTATTTACGGTTTTTTGGTGTTTACCTTGATAATTTAACCGGTGTTTATGCATAAAAATGCTTGAATATCATCTTTACACAGTTTGAAAAAAGTTTTGTGAGTTGAAACATGCAAAATATTTATATCGGAGCTTTCAAAGTTAACGTAGATTTTACGAAAAACCACTCGACGCCCGGACCGGTGAAGATAACCTGAGTTGAGTTTCTGCCGAGGAGCTGATGTTGAGTGTAGTATATATAGTATATAGCGGTAAACAAGTGATTTTGATCGATTTTCTTCGTGGACATGACTTTTGTGTTAGTTTGTAGTAAAATAAACAGTTTTATGATGAACAATAAATGAAAAAAATTATTGAACATCATTCCTGACTTATTTTTTCATCATCCTGTGAAAAAATTATAGATTTTCATGTAGTTTTAGTGTAATAATCTAGCGTTAACCAAAAAGTGTCCAATAATCCCGGACATTTACCTAAGTTGCACTTTTTTTTCAGTTTAAAAATTGTTATTTATATTTATATTTATTGCCTTTTACATTGATTTTATTAATTTATTTAAAAACCTTATTGTAATTATTTTTGTTACTATAATTTTTTTTCATTGTGTTGAAATTTTTTAAAATATTCTGTAGTAATGGCTTCTGAAATTATTTTCTACCAAAAAAACATTTTTTAAAGCTTTTAACCTCACATTTGAATACCGCAGTTTTGGAGGTTATTCACGTGAAAATTATTTTTGTAAAATTTGTAAAAGGTCAATTCTTTGATAGTGGAACTATATGTATGTGTTTTTTCTAAAAGATCTCTATTGTAAGAAGATAAATATTAATAATTTAGTACACTTTTTCAGCGTAGCGGCCATACGCGTAGTGAAAAAAATTCAATCTTAAACTTGCTGTAACTTTAAAACTATATGGTCAATTTTGATCAGACTTCGTAGAAATGTTTATTAATATCTAATAAACACCTCCAGGAAATTTGAGCTGATTCTCTATTGTCATGCATTTGGTAGAAAACCACCTTAATGCTGCTTTTGGATTAAAATGATTTCATGTAGTGAACTCTTACAGCAATATATATATTTTTTTAATATAACGAATATCTTTTCAGATTACATCACAAGAGTCTATTTTTTAAAATCTACATTTAACAAAACAGTTACTAGAGTAAACATCTAAGAGTACTTATTAAATAACATTACAGTAACGACATAAAATTGGCTTTACACGAAAAAAACGATTTTAAAAAAAAATATCTAGTTTTTATTTCGTAGAAAGTATCGTAATATAGTCTGACCAGTGGTCAATAAAAGAAAAATATAATCCCAAGTGGCTATTAAGGGAAGTCAAAGGCCCGTAGAACAAACAAAGAAGAAGAATTGCCTATCGCTAGTCGATAGGAGAATGCAAAGATGATGTTTACCAATAAAAGCACCCATGATAAACTTATCCAGAGCAGCCACACTTATAACATTAAAACTCGGTCACGGGTGCGTGTCTCATTTCCCCATTTGTCGCTTTATCTTCTTCTACTTTTTTCCCTTCCCCGTTCATTCACGATTTTTTGATCCAGCCATCTCAATTATCTCCTCGTGTACTCATCACTCGGGAATAAGTGAAGCACCGAAGATTAATAAGCCTGCCTGCTTTACCGGGATTCAATTCAACATTATTTTCTTTCTTTTTTATTATAATTTCCATTTAATTTTTTTTCACGGAATAATTGACTCAAGTCCTTTTATTCGTGGAAAGTACTCATGCACATTGTTATTTTATTCTTAAGCTTTACGGTGACGAAAGTACTTTCGGTTGAGAAAAAAGAGACTGGTCGTCGCGGGGGGTGCGCGAGCCGAACGCAGGATGGCTGCAGGAGGAGGGGTGGGAGCGGCTCGGGGGCTGGAGAGCCAGCCGGGCTGCAGGAGCAGCTCAGTGTCGACGGCGCTGTGGCGGCGCCTAAGTGCGGTCCTGCTGCGGTGCGGCTTACTTTTTCATCTCCTTCTATCTCTCTCTCTCTCTCTTTTCCCCTTCCCCCTTTTTTCATCCTTTCTTTTTTCAACCGTTTCAAGCGTTTTTTTTTTTGTGCTCTTGTTGTGGTGCTTTTAGTGCTAGTGCTGCTGATATGCCGCCCGGGCGACGCGCCGTTGCTGCCCGGCCAGTCCTAGCTCCAGCTCCTACAGGTAAACAGCAGGCCTTTTTTTGAATTTCGCTGCACCGTACGACCAACACGCCCCTTCTCCCCTCTTTGAAGACACTTTTTTTCTTTTAAGTTTATCGTAGCGTTTCCTCCTGGAAAACTTCAATCCCTGCGTTTTAGTAGCTTTAAACGATTTGGCCTCGGATGTTCGCCGCTAAATATGTATAATAAAGCGCGCACGTGTTGTTCAATACCAGCATAAATAACAAAAACTTTGGAGCTTCCGGCTTTAATTGAACTTTTGTAGCTTTTATGAGATTTATGATTGGAGTATGTAGAGCCGACAACCCGACGTTTTTCATCAGCCAGCCCCGTAAATCTACGTCAAAACCGAGTCTGTTACTCATCCTTAATTGCGAATAACTTTGATTTTTTATAGGATCAGTGGCTGTTCTCGTAAACAAGGAGGTGGCGAGTTTTTAAAACAACCTTTTTCCTTCTCTCGAGTAAATAAAGCGAGATGATTGTTGTGGAAAGCTGACTTTGCTCTAATCTCGGATCGCCGAAATTAAAAATTTTGGTTGTAAGGAATACAAGCGCTTTTATAGTTTCTATTGTGCGAGATACCATTGTGATGTCAGTAACACCACTGGATTTTCTGTAATTACCGAAGTTTTAAAGATTTTACAAACTCAAATAAATTTTTACTACCTGGTTCTTTATGTCAATAACGATCTGATAAAACTTTTTGACTACAGATTACGATAAACAATGATAAATAAAAAGTCACGTTACTTTTTAAAAGGTAGAAAAATTTTAAAAAACCAAAAAAATATGAAAATTGAACTAAATGTTATTTTGATAAAAAGCTATAAATATTGCTTGATTTACAATTGTCACAAGAATTGTCTTTTTAAAAGAACGCCATTAAAATCCCATAAAAGCCCGAGTAAAAAAAGGGTCAATTAATCTCGATCTAGCCGCACTTGCCAAAAGCTCGAGCTCGGAGTGATATTTAAAGATAATTTTTAATTTTTCAAGGGCCAAGTCAACAAAATCTTCCCTAGTCTTATTACTCGCGGATTTCCTCAACTTAAACCACTGTTTTTTTTCCGGGATAGAGTTTACCTCATTTTACTAGAAAATAAATACTACAGACAAGATTAATTTAGTCACTGTAGACCATAAACTATAATAATATTAACTTTTATTTTAAGGATTATTACAATAAAAACTAGTAAAAGATACGACTTTAGAGCTATGAAAAAATACTTAAAATATCTACTTTGACTGTAAAATTGGACTCTGTTGGTTTTGAATAGCCAAGTGGTTTTAACGAATTTTTAATTAATCTCTTGCTGTTATCATTATTTTGATGCTTACACGAGTCTGTCCTCCGAATAAAAAAACCAGAATATTAAACGAATTGAAAAACTCAAATATTAATTATGAATGAGATATTTTAATGAGCGTGTTATACCAAGTTTACTTTTCATCGGCTGAATCACGGATCTCTTGGACCGGTGCCAGATTATTCAACTTAACTTCATTTAAGCCAGCCCCGATTTATTAATCATTTTCTACACATACGACACTAGAATATTTTATTTTGAGATTTAAAATTATGTTTACATTAAATTCGAGTTTATAGTAAATTTAGTGGGTATTACACAACTTAAAATTAATTTAAAAACTATGAACTCGAATTGTTGTAGGTAAATCCATGTGGTCCAATGGCTCACTTTTAGAGCTTCCTGCTGAACAACTATGAAATCTCATGGAAAGTGGCATACTTTTAAGTATGTGCGTAAAATGTTTCATTTTGACTGCTGTCGATTAATAAAAAATAAATGTTAATTTATCTAAAAAAATGGATTTGAGTAGTTGATAGAGTAATACAAACACAAAAACAAAGAAACAATAGGTTAGGAACAATAGAAGCATCTGGATTCTGGTACTAAAAAAAAAGTAGCGTAAATATTGAAAGGAGACAGACAGACAGAATCCCCATTCCCCGGTAATCCTTTGTCGGCGGTGACAAAAGCGCTAATCGAAATGTAAAACAGCCGTTTCGATTCGGATGCCGTTGCAAAAAAAAAAAAAAAGAGAAAAAAAAAAGTTGCCATTAATAAGAGCTCGCCTCGATTCGACGGCAATTTCCGGAAGGCGCGAGCTCACGTGCTATAATTTCCTAACGGAGCGATACATTTCCGGCTACCTCTCAACTCTTCTTAATCTCTCTCTCTCTCTCTCTCTCACTTAGGGAAGCTGGTGCTTTTATTCCTCACAATGGACGCCATCAATTATCCATTCATTATTTCGGGATCTTGTACATTTATTTATTTAATTATGTTTAATTTTAAATTTTTCGCTCCTAATGATATACCGTATTGTCCGGCGTATAAGCCCCCCATTACTACTTCCGTGAAGAAAATCAACTTGCTACAGTTAGCATTTGAAGCCTGTCTCGTTCTGATCGTGCTTTTAAATTCTAAATCTTAGTGATTTTTATTTAATTTTATTATATTAATTTGTGTAATTATGACTACTAGGTTAAAGTACGACGCTACTTTTAAATTAAAAGTTATTAAGTATCCAAAAGAGACAAGCAACCATCAAGCTGCACAAAAATTTGACGTTGACAGGAAAAACGTACGTAGGTGGGTAGACAGTGAAACTATTATAAAAGAAATGCCTAAACGTAAGTATGCACTCAGAACTGGTACTGCCAAATGGCCCGAATTAGAACAGTACGTTTTGGAATTTGTATTAAATGCGAGAAAAGAAGGTATCTTTGTCTCAAGAAAATTAATTAGAAGTGAAGCTATGATATGGGCCTTGAAAAATCCAAATTGAGCAAAAAATTTTACAGCCACAGTTAGTTGGGTGTGCCCGCTTCATGGAAAGATTTAATTTTGTTTTGAGAGAAAAAACTAAAATCTCCCAAAAATTACCATCTGATTTAGAGGAAAAAATATTAAATTTTCAAAGATATTTAATCAAGTTAAGAGAAGATTTTTACTTTCCACTGGGAAGTATTGGAAACATGGACGAGACGCCAGTACAATTTGACATGTTGGGTAACTGCACTGTAGATGAATAAAAAAATTTTAGTTAAATCCACTGGACTGAAAAAAGTAGATTCACTGTAGTTTTATCGTGTTTAGCCAATGGTGTAAAATTGATGGTGATTTTTAAAAGAAAAAGCATGCCAAAAATCAAATTTCCTCCAGGCGTCCTTGTTCACGTGCAAAAAAACGGTGGCGTAAAAATATGGCTGAGTCAAATTTGGGATAAACGCGCTGGTAATTTTAACAACCGAAGTTTGCTAGTTTGGGACATGTTCCGAAGCCATCTTACAGATAAAATCAAGGAAGATCTGAACGAACAGGCAGTAATCCCAGGCGGCTTAACATCCGCTTGGATGTTTGTTTAAATAAACCTTTCAATCATTATCTTCGAGAAATGTGGAACGACTGGATGATAAATGGAACTAAGGAGTACATAAAATCATGAAATATAAAAGTACCAGGCTTTGATGTTTTTTGCAATTTTGTTATAAAAGCTTGGAATCAAGTCGATATTGTGTGGAACAATGACATTGAAGAAAGTGCAACGCTTAAAGTTTAAGATGAAGCAGAAGAGTACTGTGATGCTTATGTTGATTATTCTTATTTAAATGATTACATGCAAAAGATAGGTGATGAGTTGATGTTAGAATAAATTTTATGTTTAAATTGATTGTGTTAAAAATAATGAAAATTTTTATAAATGAAATTTTATGTATCAAAGAAATTACGCACAAACATTTACAAAATTTACTAATAATTATTGTTTTTATTTGATTTAAGACTCAGCTTGAAATAAATTTTATAAAACTGTGTACTCGGCGTATAAGCCCACCCTTAATTTCAAAAGTCGATTTTGGGGGCTTCCAGGGGGGCTTATACGGTAATTAATAGTTATATTATTTCACAAAATCACGAGTAAATTTTTTTTCCTTATCTTTCATTAAAATTTAAAGCGCTACCAAGGAATATTTAAAACTGTTGAATTTTTAAAAAGTATAAATTTTCTAAAACATGTGTAATAAATTAATACACTAAATAAATTAATTTATCAGAAGCTCCGAGTCGGACGCGAGGAAAATAAATTTTTTGAAAGTTTGATATATCGCGGTAGCTTTGCAACTGTTGAAAAAAACAAGAATAATTTGAAGGTAAAGCGTCGGCCTTTTAATTGCGCCTATTATGTTAATTTTCGGAGGAGCCACCTCCTTGTCGTCCTATTATTATTTTTTTGCCCCGGCTGCGCGCATCTCAACATTAAAACATGCATCACTATTACTTTTCATTACCTCCGAACTACGAATTTAATATTTTGTTAAATCTATCGTCACCTTTTCTTCAAATTTTGTTCCAAAAGTTCGATGTAGTTTCTTACAGTATTGATTAGTACGAAAAAAAAGGGTGTTGATTTGATTATCAAGCATAAAGTTTGTTAGGCCTCCTAAAAACAGCCCTGGAACTATTGCGGGTCAAGTACTGAATTTTAAACTCCGATTTTATTCAGATTCATTATCAGCAATGAAAACTCAGGGAAACTTTATACCGCCCCGTTAATTTTGCCCTTTTTTTTATTAATAAATTCACTCCTGATAATCTGATTAAACCAATCTATTTTCGCGAAACGTTTACTCAAAAATTGTAAATATTTGTCGATAATTGTTTCATAAACAACTTAGCGCTCCAGGCTATAAATAATACCGCGTTGTAATTCGTACGATTAAAGTGCCTTTGATTAATATATCTTTTGAATTAAGGTTTCTTCTAAAAATTACAACAATTCTTCAATTATTATTACAAATATTGATTTTTTCTTCTAAAGATTTATTTTTTACCAAATCTCTCTATTGTTACAATTTTATAATAGTCCTGTAACTCATTTGCAATATTAATATTTCCCTGTATTCAATCAGAATAAACTAAATTTAAATTTAATTTAATAATCGCACTAAATATTTAATTTAATAATATTCCGATTAATCAATTTAGTTCATTTGTAATTACTTGATCTTGATATTTATAAATCTGCAATCCTGGTTCCTAGTGCAAGAAAAAAAAAATAATAATAATAATAAAAAAATAGAAATAAAAATTAATTATGATTAATTTATTCAATGAATTCCCCTTTTATACAGTCCATCGCATTGAATCTTTTTTTCCTCGCAAAAAAGAAATGAAAATAAATTACCGAGACCCGGAGCTGCTATCATGCGGGTATCCAAGGCTGCGAATTATTCAAACCCGTCCGGCCTACCCCAAATTTCCCTACCACTACCTTTTTTTGTTTTTTTACGATGCATTTTTTTACACTCGCCACTGCAGTGTGCCTGGTGAACGCGAACGAGTAACATCCTTTGTCTTCGAGTACCATAAGTTTAGCTTAAATTTATCCAAAATTAAATAATTGATGTGTGCTCAGTGAGTGAATACGATGATCGATCTACGTCGTTACTTGTGCAAAAAAGTCAATTGATCGGTTGGTACTTCGCCGCACTTCACGTTTTTATTTTACAACCTCTAACTTCACTTCGAACCGGTCATGTCGCTCCACGACGCGGTTAGATTCGGGGACGTAGACGCGGCTAGGGAGTTGATAGACCAGGGCGCCGACGTCAACTTCCTGGACGTCTTCACCCCGCTCCACCTGGCGGCTGAGTCTGGAAACGACGAACTGGTGATGCTGCTACTTGCTTCCGGTGCCGACATTAACGCCGGCGACATAAACGGCATGTCGCCGCTCCACCTGGCGGCGGAAGCCGGAAACGACGAGACCGTCAAACTCCTGTCGAGTTCCGGGGCAATCGTGAACCAGTGCAACGTCCACGGGATAACCCCGCTGCACCTCGCGGCCAAGTCCGAGAACGACGAGACCGTAAGGATCCTCTTGGACGCAGGCGCCGAGGTAAACGTCAACAACGTCAACCACATGGCACCCCTGCACATGGCCGCCCAGTTGGGGAACGAGAAGATCGTCAAGATGCTGGTAAACGCCGGTGCCGACGTTAACGCCAAAAACGCCTACGGTAACGTTCAATACACCCAATCGTGGTTCGTGAAAAGTGTCTAGAAAGTCAATTTTTATTTACGTTCTTGAGAATAGAAAAATATATATATTTTTTTTACTTACAGAATAATTAATTTTGAAAGTCAAGATCTTTTGGACTCACTTCATATTCTGAGTCCAATTTAATGATCCGAGTTCCACACCAAACAAGCAAAAATATGCAAAACTTACCAAACCTAACCTCTCACTATAATCATTCCTAAGACTCATGAAAGTACGTGAAAAAAATTGACTCTCAAAGCTTTGTTTTTTCAACTTCACAATACAAAAATTTAAAATAACGTGATTAATTTTCGCAGGGATGACTCCCTTGCACCTGGTGGTAGAGTCCGGGGCCGAGGCCAGCGACGAGACCGTCCGTGTCCTGGTAGAGGCTGGGGCGGACATAAACATAAACAACGCCAACGGTATGTCCCCTATGGATTTAGCCTCGGAATCGGGTAACGAAGAAATAGTGCAAGTGCTGACCAGCGCCGGTGCCGACGTGCTCAACATGAACATGATGCTCCAATTTGCGGTGCGGAGCGGCAACATCGAGGCCGTCCAGGATCTCCTGAGCCGGGGCGCCGATGTTAACCACCTGGAGGAGTTCACCTCGCTCCATCTGGCGGCGGAAACCGGAAACGTCGAGATTCTGAGCATACTTCTGGAAGCCGGGGCCAACGTAAACGCCAAGCAGGCTGACGAGAGCGGATGGACCCCGGTGCACTTTGCTGTGAGTTCCGGCAAGGAGGAAGTGGTGAAACTTCTCCTGGAGGCTGGGGCCAACGTCTCGGAGAAGAACGCCAGCGGGATGACTCCACTCCACCTCGCGGCCGAATCCGGTCACGAGGACATCGTCAACCTGATGCTGAGCTCGGGGGCCGACGTGAACGCCTACAGCGTCAACGGGGCTACGCCACTCCACCTGGTGGCGGAATCCGGTAACGACAAGATCCTCAACGTTCTGGTTAACTCCGGGGCCGACGTGAACGCGAGCAACGCCAACGGGGCCACGGCTCTCCACCTGGTGTCGGAATCGGGAAACGCTGGAATATTGAAACAGCTGATAAGTTTCGGGGCCGACGTGAACGTCAAGAACGCCAGTGGGATGACGCCGCTCCATCTGGTGGCCGAGTCCGGCAACGACAAGATTCTCAAGATCCTGATAAACGCCGGCGCTGACATTGGCGCAACCAACGATTTCGAAATGATACCGCTCCACCTGGCGGTAGAATCTGGGAACGCCAAGATTGTCAAGATTCTGGTTGGAGCTGGTTCCGACGTAAACGCCAAGAACGACTTTGGACTGACGCCGCTGAGCCTGGCGAACGACGCCGGGGACACCGAGATCGTCAACATATTGAAGAAGGCTGGCGCTGAAGCTTGAAAAATGTGTTTTAAAAGTAGTCTGATGGATGTGTCGAAATTGTTGAAAAATGATAATAAATAAATTTTTTTAGAAATGATGTTTGAGTTTAGTAAAAAATGATGAATTCCTTGCTTGAAACGATGACTTATTGTATTATAATATTTGAAACTAATAAAAGTACTTCAGTTTGATGATGAATATTGTTTATTAAAATGCAACGGATGATGTCTCATTAAAATACTGTAATAAGCAGTGAGTTTTGTTAAATAGGAATGATTAAAAATAGAGATATAGATTTGGGGAAGAATAAAAAGGCTCGTGCGGGTAGTATAGCGGGTAAATGCAGATGCGGACAATAAAGGTGGTTGGTTGGACACGACAAAGCCTGTGCAAATCGTAAATATCGACTAGTAGAGAGAGAGACAGGGTTACACGCAGCAGCATCTGAGGCTTGCAGGTAGGAGGGTGGGGTAGAGGGGCAACAAGTTGGTAGATCATAATCGCTCCGGAAATTCGCCAGTCGAACTATCGCCCGACTATTTACGCTTTAACGACAGCCTAACCGCCTTTACGCTATTCTCACTTTTTATAACTTTTTTTTTTTTTTTTTTTTTACCTCACTTACTACAAAATCGTCTCAATAATTGAAATCTGAGCCAGTGAATAGTGTACAGAGTCCGCGGCTTGTAATCTGATGGTCCAGCTTCGATTCTCGGATCTGAAACTTTCTTGACTTATTGTAACATGGGGTCCTCCCGTTAATTTAAAAAAAATTAATAAGTCATATCAGTTAAGAATAATTATAATTTGTACGAATCTTTTAAAAAAAAATATACCAGAATAAGATTTTCCACTCTGTAAAAAGTATATAATATTTGTCTGGGGCGTTGCAAAGGAATTCCCCGAGGGTGATAATTGCAATAGTTTTGATGCTCCTGCGGTAAAGCACCGTCACAACAATGCTACACCCGGCAACACCCTAGAATTTCGAGTAATCTAATTATTTGAGCTTTCACGGCTGTGCGACCAAACTTACATGTTTTTTTTTGCACCGTGAGTAAATTTAATTTTTATAAATAAATTAAAATCATAATAATAAATATCAGTTATTTGGATCGTAGATATTTAAAAAAAAATAAATATAATTTGAAGATCTTGTAACTTCCCTAAACATAAATGTATATAGATATAATAACCATGTCAATCAATAGAAATAGATAAATAAGATTAATAATTCTGAAAAGTCGTATTTGCCAAAACTAAAAAAAAAAAAAAAAAAATTTGATTAGTTTATTCGTAGTTAATGGATATGTAAACTGGTATACAATGTTAAAAAAAAAAAAAAAAAAAAAGGATTTAAAATGAAGTTGTACCTATTTTCGAGAGTGAGAGCAGAAGACTGAGAATAATGAAAAAAAAAATAAAAAGTTTGTTAGGAAGGTAAAATAAAGTCGTTAGGTGAGATAGATAAGAGACTCGGTCGTCATTGTAGGTGACCTGCTCCTGCTGCAACTTCTTCTTCTTCGAGTGGGTATCAACCGGAAGCTGCTCCTCCTCTTTAGTTTACTACTGTTTTCACTATTATTTCATGCCCTCTTGACAATCTCACTCGTGCATGCATCTTAACACTCGGCATACCCATGTAAACAAAAAAACCTAACCTCAAAATTAACTTTTTACTCCTTACTTTATTGGCATTACAAAGAACACGAATTATAAAAAAAAAAAAAACTACGCTGCCGATGGAGTAAAATTGTAATTTCCCGAGTTGAAGTTCGCACCAGCTTCGAGCAGCACGGCCACAAGCTCGTCGTGTCCACGTGCGGCTGCTACGAGGATCGGGGTCGTACCGTTAAGACTTGGCGCGTCGACTTTGGCACCGGCGTCAATGAGAATAATCCCAATTTCTCTTTTGTCGAAAAAAGCCGCGACGTGCAGTGGTGTCCAGCCGTTGTTCATCGCGTTTACATCGTCGCCTCGAGCTATACAATCCCGAACTGTCTCGATATGACCGTTGGCTACGGCGGTGTGAAGGGACTGACAAACTATCATTTTGCGCTTCAGCTTTTATTCTGAAAATTTCATATCTATTAATATTGCTTTTTTTTTTTTTTCGACGAGGGAATCAAGGTTCATAACCTACCTGTAGGTCAGGCCTCCAGGACACTTCAAAATTAAACACACTAACTTTTAAAGTATAATAAGCGACAGGGGAGATTTGTTTAGACTAAAAAACAACCGATGCACGGTGGACGATCACAACAATGGCGCTGCTGCTGCTGCTGCTACTCTTGTTCCTTGCACTTTTCGCGATTAATGGGATTTTGAATTTTTAACTTTTAATAATTAAAGTAACCTGTCTTTTTATTATTATTATTTTAATTTTTAAATAAAACTTCGAATAATTAAATTTTCCTCGTCTAGTCTTGATTTTTTTATTGCAAAAAAATCGTATAGGTAAGAGAGAGATGAATTAGCTGCGGCGCCGACAGAGAAATTTTTTTTCAGCTATCGAACTTAAATCGTCATTGTATATATAATATTTGATAGTCAAAGTTAACGAAAGAAGAAAGCTGGGAAAGATGAATGAATAGAGCACAATCGTCCAAGATTTAATCACATTATGATAATTAACGCACGACTCGGACTTAATGAATCCTACAAAAGTTTTTTTTGTTTAACTTTTAACTTAATAATTCATAAGCCAAAAGAACAATGATACTCTTTGACATATTTTAATCACTGCACTTACAACCGCTTAATCGCTATTTTAACATTTCAATCTCATGCATTGTTTATAAAACAATTGAATTGAAAGTAAAAAAACAAAAAATATTGAAAATAAATATAAGTGCTGATCCCTTTGGATTAAAACGTCGATGACTCTAAATAACTCGTTTGGAATATAAACAAATAAATTCAAAGGATTAAATAATTGCCCACTCATAATTCATATTAAAAATGGCACAAATAGAAGAAAAAAGGTATAATATCAATAGTTTGAATTTTATAATAATCCGGAACAATAGTGAAAACTTGTAACTAGTGGACAGAGTTCATGAAAACACGTATTCTGCAGCTAGTTGTATGAATAATTTCTCCTACAAAAAGAAAAGGCGCTAACGCGAGTGTACTAAAATTACTTTTCTCTCGCTGCGGTGCGAGTCTGCGACTTATCCGCCGATTTTTAATTTACAAGAGATGATGATTAAATTTCAAAATTTAATCATCTAAATAATAAGTACCACTTAAGCTACTTCATGATTTTTATTTAAATTACAAGAGAATACCCACCAGCCAACATAGAATGAGAGAGGAAATAAAAAACATTTTTTATGATCTCTTTATTATAACAATAACGATCAATTTACGTCTCTACCAAGATAAACTCTGCTTTGTTGTGGGATAAAAAAAATTTTATATTTCATTTAAAAGCTCAAAAGCTTGAAATTTATCTAGAGTGCTTTTAATCCAATAAATTCACTTTTACAGAATAATTATATTAAGATTCATTAAACTTCAAAAAATCATTCGAAAGTAAAATAAAAGTAATTAAATTTAAAAGAAATAGTGAGTTAATGACCGCGGTTCAAGATTTGAAGATAATTGAGATTGAAATTAAGGTTAAATAGCGTATCTGAATGCAAATTTTAAGTTACTCCCTTAAGCTTGTCGCAGTCATGAATATAAAGAAAGAAAGAGAGTGCAGCCACCTCTAATTGACTTATTCCTTCTTCTTTTCTTGAATTTAAAAATCTATAAGCTTCGCGGTGAGCTCGTACGTGTTTTTAATTTTGATTAATCCGATTAAAATAAGCTAACCTTCCTCAGCCACTAAATCCAAGCCAAAATCCTTGCTGACATTTAAATTTAAACAAGTTTTATGTTATTTTAATGAAATGGCATGAAAATATGAAATACACATTTATTACAGGGTAGATTTTTTTTATTACTCATAAAAGCTTTTTTAGCACTTTTTGATGAAAGATTGTGGATTTATGAGAATAATTACGACCTTGAGCGGCTCTCTGAAAAATATAAATATTATTTATGTGATATATGTAGCGAATAAAATGTTATTGAAAATAAATTTAAATTTGTCTGGATTAATTGACCTATTTAAATATTGTCTTTGTTGATAAAGCAGTAATCTAAGCTTTATTATTCACACTTGATAGCTCGATAAAGTGTTTGGATTGAAGAGAGAGAAAAAAAGTCGGATGCAATCAAGAAATTCCAGCAATCCCAGCTTCCAGATTCGATCCTCGCGATCCTCGACAAAGCAACTCGAAAATTGATGGGATGGCCCAACCCTTTTTAGTGTTATAAACTCTCACGAGTCCCCCGAGATCGAGTGTAAAGCTGACTTTAAGTATCTTATATTTCCCATCTTTTCTTACAATATAGAATGTTTATAGGGATCAATTCAATAATATTATCAAAGTTTAATTTTTAATACAACATTATTTATTATTATTTAATTTTTTTTCAGAAGGTCGTACGGCTACGTGAAGCAACTTTAGTGGACATCCGTACGCGTAATTTCAAGGTAAGCGATAATTTTGGAAAGAAAAATAGTACCAAAAAAATGGTTAAATATTTAAAGAATAAATATAATTTATATTCGTGTTGGCTGACAGAAGCGGAGATTAATCGGAATAAAATCAATCAAACTGATTCTATTTTTATTCTTTCTGTAAATGCTCAATATTTTTAAAAGCTACTACGCCATAGATAGTTTAGCCATTAATGAATTTTGGTAGTTAGCGGGGGCCTAGCTTAAATAAACGAGGAAGTAAGGCGTTTAATGAATTAATCGCTCCCATTTCGGTCCGGTTCGCACCGACAAATTGAATTTTTTCAACCCAACTCGATTATTCCAACAAAAAAACTACTTCTCACCCTCACTACCGGATTAATAAATTCATTTTAAATTTAAACGCTAAGCTATTCGACGAGATGGCGATGAATTTTATTCATCACTTTTTTTCATTTTTACAATTATTATGTACTTGGTCATAATATCTGCTATCGAAATCTGCAAATTTTTACAATTTTACTCATGCGTCATTGATACATACGTTTTTTTAAAAACAATTAATTCTATATGTCCTTTAATTATTTTAAATTTTAGTTAATTGTTTCGTAACTATTTTTTAAAGCCGTACGAGAGAGAGAGAGAGAAAAGCTGGCTCTTCAAAAATACAATAATTGTGTTAATAGGTTTGAACTAGTATCAAAATACTATTTCAAATGGTAATAACACATTTTTATTTACGGGTTTTGTAAAAAACAGTCCAAAATTATTTAAAAAATTGAGTCTGGGTTATCTATCTTAAATTAGGCCCTCGGCTCGAGGTTCTTTGATCGCGCCGACACGAATTCACTTATCTCGGGGCTGGATCGTCCGCGACCTTCGAACTTTGATTTTGCAACAAGCCTGCCTGCTGACTTGGCGCGCATATTTTAAAACCAAACTTAATCCATCACGAAATGAAAAATCACTGCGAATTCAAAAAGCAATTTTTCGCTTGAACAATGATATTTTAATCTCGGCCGATACTGCATTATGCAGGCTAAGATAACGCGCTTTTTCCATTAGCTTGAGAAGAAAACTCCGGCACTGTGCGGGTGGCTGAAAAATTTTATAAACATAAATAAATCCTTAATCATTGATTATCGTTATGGCGCTTTAAGTTGGTACTTCTCATTAAATTTTAAATGAAAAACAGTGATTTACATCTTAAACGCTTCAAAAGGACTCAATATCCTCGAGTAGAGCTGTAGATGTTAACTTTCTTCTTTTGATCTTTTAAACTAGTGCAAAAAATGTCATTTTTCGCACGAGTAGAAAAAAAATCAATTAATCAATAAATTTTATTTTTGACAACCCAAAAAACTTGAAACCTCAAAATGAAATGAAAATTTAAAAATGATAAAACCGACTGAGAGAGAGAGAGAGAGGTATAAATGAAATTGACCACCAGTCAGGGGCAAGAGTAACTTAAACTCTCTCCGAAACTCGAGGTATCTAAATTAAGGCTAAATTAAAGCGGGATGAAAGACGGATCAAACAGCCTCGAGCTAGCCTCTCCGTGTACAAGGATTACTGAATAAACACTCACCTTTTTTTTTTCACATTTTTATGTTTGCCTTCAATTTTACCACCTGTTTGGCTTTCGTAATAACCAAACTGATGTTTTCTTCTTTTATATTTCATGTTTTAATCCTTACTTTCAAAATATCATTTCGAAATTTATAATTTTAAATATTATTAAAATTTTTATATTTAATTTTTTTGTTTATTATTAAGAATTTTCATTATAGTTATTAAACGTAATTATTATTTGCTTTCTAAATATTAGTTCTCAAAGTATTTTAATTTTTAATTGACGAGCAAACTAAATCGGATAAATAATTCTCACCCACTTATTGTTATAAAAAAAAAAATTGTCCCGACCGGGATTTGAACCTGCGATCTTTCAATCACCACTAAATGCTCACGTAAATTTGAGTTATTTAAGGATAAGATTTGTGAAAAAAGGTTTATGGGGACATAAAAAGATGGTCAAAGTCGCTCCGACAGAATAATTTTAAAAAAGTGGTCGACTGGTGGTCCCGCTTAAAACACTACATCGGACTTCCGTGAGTTTGCGGGCCCGCCGACGAAAAACAGATCAGCGAAGCACCGGACCATCTTGCTTTGGCACTTGGCTACTTTGAATTCTTATACCCAACGACGTACAGTTTGAGCGCTCGCGAGTTTCGCCCTCACTCCCTCGATATGACGATATCCCTCAAAATCTCACCCTTCTAGCTCTATTTAAGCGCGTAAAATCATACTTGACCACTCGAGGATTACAGTTTGACAGGTTCGCGTAATTATTGCTCTATTTAAAAGGTCCTGAGTGGCTTTTATTGACGATAATATCGAGTTGTCGGTTAAGAGAGTAGTGAATGCGACACGCAGCGGTTGAACCGAGAAGCTGATCTCGCTCGAGCCATCGGCCCGTCAACCGACTTATACAACAGCTGCTGTTATGGACAAATTTAAAAAAGTCCCTTAAATTTTAACCTTTTATAAAAACAGTGAGTTTACGTACTCATCAAATCAAAAAACGTGAGTCAAAGGAGTAACTTGTAGGTTATTAATCCCAAATAAATATGAAATATGAAGGTAAGAGTAGTGGGTGGAATAATAATGTTTGATTCGCGTGCGCAGAGAGTCGCAGCTAAACTTTGGTACTGGTACGTGTAGCTCCAGTTCACGTACTTCAAAATTAGTTGTCTGGGATACTATCCAAAAAACTTTCTTAATTGTCTCGTAAACCTTTTTTTTTTTTCTCTGCTAAACTTTAAATGTATGGACTTTCCAGCGGCTCTCGTTTTTTTCATAACATCGCGGATAGCTGGAAGCTTTGACATCAATTATTATTATAATTATTCCCGATTAAACAAAATAATCGATCAGTTGTAAGGGCCAGTTAGTCTGCTTTAACAGCTCGTTGAGAGCAGTCATACTCCTTCTCGTGTCTCACCAAGAATAAAGTCTTTAATTTAACTGATTGCCAACCCCAAATTTGCATTTTATTTAATAAACTACCCTTAATTACAATTTATTATCGGTATGATAGCAAAGGTGCAGATTTTGGGCTAAGATTTTTTTTCGCTGCAGCTCTTCGATGCTTTCATTTTCGATAAGCGCAAGCTGTTTGCAGTTGCACTTTTGGACGGATAATAGTTACCTACATGTATCACTTTACTTTTCCGGTAACCCGAAACGGAAGAGGCCAGTGTATATTTACGAACACCGAGTTTTAGTTTACCAACTTCTCTTTACTTTTTTTATTTAAGAGTCTTTTGGATTTCTTAATCGCCTCTACAATTCTTTTAAGTTCGGAGCTCTTTTTATTCGGCTGTAATAAAAGTAACTAAACAGGCTCGATTAAATGAAATAAAATTCATCTAGTTCAATATGAAAAAGAAGAATTCAATAATTGATGATTGAATATAGGCGCTTGGCTCACTCAGCGATGCGGAGGAATAGTCGATGAAAGGTAAAAGAAGAAGAAAAAGAATCTCGAAAGCTGCACAAACGATAAGTTACAGACAGCCAGCAAGGTACTGAAACTCAAAGTAACGGACCGAATAAAGTATAAGAACAGAGAGCTTAGAGGATTAAACTTATCAAATTTTTTCTCAAACCAAAACCACTCTTTTTAAGATTTTTTTTTTTGGGAAACTCGAGCTAATTAGTTGGCCCTCGGCGAATTGGATCAAAGAAGATGATTATTCGAGACTCGAGTGCGTGATTATACCTTTCTGCAACGAGTCTCACCGAGATTTCAAATTTTTATCTTTCAAATAAATTCAAAGTTAAACTTAATTTATAACCTCTTAAAAGCAAACAATCAAGGCAGGAGGGATACCACCAGAGAAAAATGATTAAAAGTGCCACCCTAATTATTAATTATTTTATAATTTTAGTTTTTTAATCGAGAATTTTCAACATTTCGTTTCATGTACAAGGTTTGGAAAAAAAAAGAGCTGACCTCAAACGTTTGAGCGGGATCCGTGGAATTCAACTCGGCTTACGAGTTGTTCTCCTTAGATTACAGCCCTCGCCGCTTTAAACTTTTCGCATAATAGGTGTAAAAAACTTTTAGCTTTTTTTAAATTTAAATCATTCCCGCGCGAGCGGCTAGTAAATCGTTACGTTCCTTTTTATCAAAATAATGACTCTGCCTTCTCATCCTCATTTTTAATTAACGTCAAAGGCGATTAGACGGATTATACCTATACTTTCTTTCACTTTCCAGAATTTTAAATTTTACGTAGGCTTTGTTTGCTCTTTTTGACGTTCGCCAACCCCCAGCCCAGCTCTGTATTAAAAATAAAAGTATCAACGCAACTTTGAGATTTTTGAGACTTTAATAAAGTTAGCCGAGCTCTACAAACTTTCTAACTGTAAATCAATTATTTATAAGATTTCAAGCTCGCAAAGTTTTTAAACAATTTTTTTTATTTACAAGGTAGTATAGATTTTTGAATTTCCATTGTTATAACGAAAAAAAAACCTTAGTTACTCTGTTACATATTTTCCTTGGAATATTCGCATGGCTAAGTTTTTACCGGTGTCATTTTTCGTATTAAACAGCCCTGAAAATTTATTGAATTTCCAATATGAGATTTTTATCTTGAAAAAAGGAAATCCTCGTGCGAGCCCATAAGTCATAGATGTCCCCCCTTTTTACGCCGAATTTTCTTTCCTTCCATCTCTGCCAAGAATTAGATTAGGTCGATCGTAGAGGAGAAAAAAGATGACCATTAAAAAATGACCGCCTCGAGAGAGAAGAACCGAAGAACCGGAAGACCGAAAATTGGAAGCTTGGCTTTATTCCAATATTAGCGTTGCTTTTAATTTTACAATTTTTCTTAACACGCTTGTAACTAAATACAGAAGTTTTTTTCTTCAAATTAAAGTTAACATTTTATTTAATTTAATATTAATCTTAATAGTGATTCAAACATATCAAATGTTCAAATTTAATGATGTTTTTGAACTTTGATATTACCAATTAGATTGATTCGTGCTCTTTTTGACAAAAGCAAATCAGATGGATCAACGTTAAGAATTAGATCTAATCAGAAAAATCATTATATCATTTATGACTATAACTAAGGTGATTCATTATTGTACTAGTCAATATTAATTGTAGTATAGTATGAACCCTGTCAAATTATATTCCTTGTTAAAGTATATCACACATCGTAGCTTAAAAAGTTAAGTATAGTTAGAAACATAATAATAATCCCTAGCATACAATTTTCGAGACTATTCATCTCTAATTAATATTCAGCACTTATAATCTAGAATGAGCTAATAATGCCTAAGTGTAGCTTAAACGCTGTTCATCTTCTATCACATAGTCGTTTGAAATATTGACTTTATATGGACTTTGAGCTCGCACATAATGTCAGAAAAATTATTATAATGTATTGGCTATTATCCTGCAGGACTTATTCAATATTGTTAATGTAGATGTTACTAAATTTTATCTTAACAGTGCTTATTGATACATATTGATTAAGTATACATAAGAAACATTAAATAAAGTTAGAGATGTTATTAGTGCACATCACCTGGTACTAAAATATGTGCAGAATCACCTAACAGAATAAAGTAATATTTAAGTGGAGGTCGTTTCATACATCAATTGACTTTACACTGAGCCCACATAATAAGTAGAGTTCTTATAGATGTATAGATAACGTCAGAAACATTATTATTATCATCTATATTATTAAAACTAATAATATATCAGTAATGTGTGAAATTTGGAGGCTGCTTACCCACAATAAACATTCAGCCCTTGTCCGGATGTAACAGTGCGTATAATCACGTATCAGCACGTTAGAATTAACATCAGATGAATAATTAAGAGGGAGGAAGACATGGTGATGAAAAAAACATGTCAGGGTACACAGGGGGAATATAAAAGACGTAGTATTGATGCTGGATCTGAATGGCCATGACCTAGGGCCATGTGTCTTTGGAGAGCCCTCAGCCGTTTCCATGGCTACCCGGGAGCTTCGACACCTTCAGAGTTCAGCGTGCATCGATCTTTGACCCCGTACGCACCAGTTGCCGAGCTCTTTCCATCGGCTTTACCTTACGCGTTAACGATTTGCTTCCTCCTTTAAGGATGTACGACCCGAGTTTTATAGCCAGCAAAGCTTCTATAATTTCTCAATGGCTTATGCTTACTAATAACTTAAGATATGATATATCATTATAATGTGAGATGGGCTTCTTACATTATTACCCTTTAGTGGCACAGTTAGATATTGTTTACGATGTTACTACCGTAATAAGGTACCTGTACCTAATATGGCCCCCCTAAGCGAGAATCGACGTTGTGGCCAATCAAATCAATATTTTTTGACGGGTAAGGTCTCATTTTAAAGCTTAATTCAAGAGCTTTAAAATGAGACATTACAAGTTCGATTTTGATCAATGAGCTTCAAATGCCAGAGGATTTACCAAAACACGGTTTTTTAAGACACCTAAAATTTGTGTCCTAATATGGCCCTCCTTGAAGTAATTAATTAATTGCAATTTGTTCCTACTTTTTAAATCAATCAGGATATAAGATTTTAAAAACTTCAAAATTGTTATTATTTTAAAAATGATTTATTTAAAAATTGAGCCTTTTTTACAATGTTTTTGAAAGCTTTGCAACCAGTAGAAAAATTTCAACTTTAAATTTTGGTCAAAGTTTTTTTTTTTGAGCTAGAATGCTTTTTTAGTTATAAAATGAAAAAAAGCTTTGAAACAATTAAATTTATTTTTCTTAAATAACATTAGGGTAGGATTTTCTAAAAAGTAAACATGAAACTAAGGACTCTTAATATCGGTATACTGCATAATAAAAAGTTATTTAAGAATAAAACCCGTTAGAAAACGAGTTGAACAAAAACCAAGGTCGCGTTTTAAAGCTGAAACAATAACGAATCGAAGCTACTTATTCAAATTTTGATCAGGTGCGTCTAAATATTTTGGCAGACCACTTAATTACAACGTAAAGTAATAACGGAGGTATACGAAACGAGTTTTAGCTATTAGGCGTGCGCAAAAATAATTTTAAAATGTTCTAAACAACTGAAAACTTTATAATTCAGTGTTTTTGACTTCTTCCTACCTTGCAGAGATGCCGCATACCTAGCATATTCAAAATAACAGGGGGGGGGGGGGGGCATATTAGGCACAGGGCCATATTAGGCACACTTACCTTATAATGTTTCATATTTTTAATCATACTACAAATTTAAACTCTCAAAACAAATATATACTTCAATCATATCATCAAATTTTATACTTCATGCTTATAGGCAACACTGCAATATTAGTAGTCAATATTATCAAAATTTACAAGTTTACTAATTTGAAGTAAGCTAGAAACTTTGATTTTATAGTATTGAACTTATCTAGGCATGCCGAAAAACAATCTTCAATCTGGAGCAAGAAAAACATTGTTGCATACCTCGAAGGAAGAGATAAAATTCTTCTCCTCGGTCCTCGAAAAAATAATCGCAAGAATCTTCAAAACTTTGGTCATAATTTAAGAAAACTTATTTTTCCCTCACGAGTAGTGGAAGTAATGAGATTATTGAAATTCACCGGGCTGGATTTTTTCGTTTTAGTGGTAACTTTGTTACAAATAACCTTACATTTTTGATGGAATTTTGTTCATTCACAGTTGAATTTTATTCAAAATGAAAGGAATCTGGTGGAGAAAAAAGGGCAAGTCTCGATTATTTATCGCTCGGTGTTTCTGGTCTTCCAAGAGCGAAAAAATAAAGTGTAAATAAAGGGCGAGAAATCTGCAAGGTTAATAAATCTTGGCCCCGGACAAGCTTTTTATCAAGATGAACTTAAGCTAAGGATTTTTCTTCGAATAAATAAACGAACGAAAGTGTCTGTTACAGTGTTACGGCTTGGGGAAAGTCTTTAGTTATATTTAGCAGAGTGTTCTATTTACGCGGCATGCGGCGTTGTTTTGAAAAATCGACGTCTGCACTGCCACCGTAGCGCCATGGATATTATTTAACTTTTGACACCAGATTTTTTTTTTACTGGATAAATATTCTCTTTCTAGTAACTCTGGCATTTTATTATTTTTTGAAATTTTTTTTACTATATAATTTTGAAAATATTCTATTTTCAAAACAGCGGCTCGATATTATACAAAATTTTTGTATTTTTTAAAACAATTATTAGATACAATAAACTTTTGTTTTTTTAAATGACAACTTAAAACCCCTTAAAAAAAAAAAAAAAAAAAGTAAAGATGCACTTAAGTTTAGCGCCAAGACACGAAATGATAGAATTAACACCCAAAAGTTTCGCTCGACTCTCCTCTCCGCATAGTCCGCATAGTCCGCATTCAATTTATTTTCAAATCTAAATTGCATTCGTTTGCATGACTTTGTATAAAATGCGTATAAATTATGAATATATTTTAACCCGTCTTTCTCGTAATTTTTTTTATCCCACAGCAGCTGTCCCTAGTTTTCAAAAATATTATTCATGTTTTTTGGTACATCATAAAAGGGGATGCTTTATGTTATATTCAGAGGCAAAGTGAAATTTTAGCGAATTCACTCTGTAGCTTTCAAAATTAAAAAATTCATGACTGCTACACCCTCGTTAGTTTTTCGTAATAATGAAACTTGATTTTTTTTTAAATAACTAAGTGGGTAGCGAGATTACTTTATCTATCAGAAATATCATAATTTATAAAATTAAAATATCTCCCCAGATGTTCGGAAGAATTATGATTTTTCGGATAATATATTGAGTTACGATAAGGTTGTCCTGAAGTATGAATTCATTTAATTATTCGCACAAAATGCAAAGTAATTTAAAAAAGTGAAGAGAATATAAATTAGCGGCGAAAATAAGTGTCCGGTTAGCACGCGGGTAAATCTGTGCAGTCGCAAGCGAGTCTTGACTAGCCGCAGTTGCGTTTCGGCCTTCATTCCGTGTCATCGGTGCTGTGTTGCTTGCGCTTTTCTAACCCCACCCTTGCAAGCTCTCGAGCTTTTTAACTTTAAGGAATACATTATTTATAGCTATATATAGTTTATCCTATTTTTACTTTTTTTCATCTTTTATTTAGTGTTAATAGCTTTGCGTATAAAATACGTTTGTTACTTTAAATGTAAGTAAATAAGGTAATCTCGTTATTTATAAAAAAAAAAAAAAATCAATGCGTTAGTTTTAATCCGATTGCTAGGTACTTGCAAAGTACAAATCTCCCATAATTGCACAAAATCTGTTTAATAAACGTAAAAACAAGATTAAATTCCATACCAATAAGCTCCAAAATCTCATCAAGGATTCAGATTAAAAAATTTTTTTTTATTTTTATTTCAAAAAAACACAAATTTTCCAGCTCAATTTTAAATGAAAAATGAAAGTCGTAAGAGCACGTTTCTGTCGGAATGAAGGGGAAAATTCCGTAAACATTATTCATCAAAAGTTTTATTACTTTCAAAAAAATGATCAAAACTTAAACAACATTCTGACCGCCCATTGAGAATATTTATTTATCCGACTCCTATGCTAAGAGGTCAAATCGTATTCCTCTTGTAAATTAACACGCGTAAAAGTTACACGTGTCAATTACAAGTGCTATGTGTTCTTTCGTATATATATATATATTTTTTTTATTCATGAATGTACTTGACCTGTAATTTAAGTTACCCAACAACAATTACACATAAAAAATAAACAAATATCATATTAATCTCACACGTGTACATAAAAGCTGTAACGTCGAGTATTAACCGAGCGAGGATAAATAATCAAATTTTCGGCTGACGCGCTGTCTGCCAATAACCCTTGGCTCTCTTTTTTTTTTTCTTTTTTTTCTTTTTTTTTCACGCCTGAAAGTTGTCAGGACTGCAGAAGCGCGGACGTGATGGAAATTTTAATTTAGAGTTTTTTTTACTCACGTAACGAATTTATCTTTTCTCTGTTTCAGAACTATCATTATGACGATGTGGACTTCGCTGCCTTCTTGTGTTCTACTGACTGTAAGTTTAGCTTTTATTAATATGTTTATTAAATTTTAAGTCAAAAATTTTCGAGCTGCTCAGAGATCTTTTCAAAGTTTTGACATAATTTAAACTTTTGAATTTTTTTCTTTTCTTTCATGACTAAGCGTTAAAATTTTTACGATCACTAGATATTTCACAAAAGTTGAGGTTTTATATTGTCTTACGGAAACTTTATAAGGAACGATTTTAATAATTTATCAAATAATACATGATGATAAATCTAAATGTATATTTTGAAAAAAAATATTCAGGTCAGCAAAAGTTTAAGTGCCAAATTAAATTGTAAAAATTAAAAGTAATGTTAGAGTTCCGATCGAATCGATATACCCTCGGGACACTGGAATCAAAAGTGTGGCTAATTTTCGACACGGGAATGCAGTTCGTTAGAGAGTTTAGCTGTTACAATCCTGGTGGTACTTTGACGCTAGTTACGCTGTTTTTGTTTTCGTAATTGATTGGTCAAAGAGAACCAACCGCGTCCAAACTTAACACTCGCGCGCTTTTATTAGTTTATCGAGCTTGATCTCATCCACGCGAACTTTAAATTTTTCTACTTCTATAATAAAAGCTTTTAACTATCGCAACCTCTTCGAACCGTATAAGGCTATCACTATTATTATTCATGCGTTTTAATTTTTTAGTCTAAAGCTCGAACTTTACTTGGTATGCGAAAAAATCCGGTAAAAACAGGATAAATTGTTACTTTATTCGTGGCAAATTTTCGGCTAAGGTTTAACAAATAACAATTAGGAAGCAGGAAAGTATAGAACTAGGAATTCGAGTAGCGTGACACGTACACATACGTACGGGGACTATAAATTACTCACGCCCTTGATGCATCCTCAATAGCTGACACTGAGCCATTGTCAATTAATCAATTCCGAATTTCTTTTTCTCTTATTCATTCATTTTTTTATTATCAGTTTACAGTTTTTTAATGTTTATTATAATCAATCGATCATTAGTATAATATCGATTTTTAAATTTTTTTTAAAATTCTTAGTGTACGTAAGCCCCTGATCATTATGAGAATAATAAAAAAAGTTAGACTACCTTGTTTTGAATTATCAGGAAGAAGATTCTCCTCTCGCTGGAAATAAATAAAGAGGCTATTGGAATTGGGTCGTTTTTCTTTTCCTTTTCTTGCTTAAGAATTCATTCCGAGATGACTGAGTGAGCTTTTAATCGGTTTAAAGATTAATTGAAAAGCGCGCTAGTAGAGAAACGCTGAAGAGTTTTCAATAAGTATGGCGTCAAATTATCAGGTGCAAGGTCCCACTGTTAATACTTCAGCCTCGAAAATCGTAAGATCCCCAGCGACAATTCCATTGTACTCTTCGTCACTAAATATCACGATAAGTGCATTTATTTTTTTCGACCAATCAGCGAGATTTTGCGTCCACTCCCATTTTTTATAAAATTCTTAATGTATGTAACCCCCTGAAAATAATGAGAATTCCCAACAGAGAGAAAAAAATAGTTAGTAAAATCTCGGTTCTCTCGAGATGGAAAATCGTCGTAAGCGGCTTAACTTCCCCCCGGCATTTTGACTACCTTTAGCCTTCGGCTTTTGTGACGAATGTGTTTTGAATTTTCAGGAAGAAGATTTTCCTCTCGCTCGATAAATCTCACCGGAAATAAATAAAGAGGCTATTGGAATTGGGTCGTAAACTCCTATTTCGTCTTTTTTTCTTTAGGAATTCGTTCCAAGACTACGTGTCGGATTGAGCTTTTAATCGGTTTTACAATTTTTTCAAAAGCGCGCTAGTAGAGGAACGACTAAATTATGTTACATATTATTATAATAGCTGCAAGTTACGATTCTCGTGTCACCCGACTATGTAAAGCTTTCGGCGGTTATTCAAATAAGCCAATTTCCATAATTTAATTTAAAAGCCAAGAAATATTGATAATATTAGAGGTCAGTTGATGATGAAAAGTTGTAAGAATCCGAATTCTAAAGCCCCTTATTGATAATTCGCGTCCTCGTCGTCGTCGATTTAGCAATGGCGGTGGTAGAAGAGGATCGTAAAGTTAGCGGCTCGTATTATTCGCGCCATTGCACATTTCCTCCCAAAGCGATCACGCTATATGTATATTCGCTTAGTCGCTCACTCGAACAGTCGAGCTACCTGATAATCCAACTTGCCTCAATCATAAAGTCTCAGTCTCTTTTTTTATTGTTTTATATTCATTTGATCTTTTAGCTTTTGACTATTTTTATGAGTTTATCTAAAATAAACTATGAATTTTAAGTGTTTATTTAGAGTTATTGTGAAGAAGCTTCATGAAGATATCAGCCTGACAAATTCAATATCGCTTCATTTTTCACCTTCTTCTAGTCAAGTCAAGCGAGCTTGCGCGTACAGGAAGAAGAGATTCCATTATTCCCGTCGCGTAACCGTTTCTCCCTGGCACCAGCAGGTGATAATGCTCGACACAGGATTTATTATTGATGCAATCTGCACTTGTTATTTATCTTACCTCCTTCGAGAATAAACAAAACAATAAATTAACTTTTCCTTCTATATTTCAATTTCTGATGAATTGCTGACTGTTTTTTTTAACTTTTTTTTAAGTACGATTCATTATTCAGTAACGAAAAATAAAAATTATATCGACCTACTCTCTTGAAAAAGGTTTCTTCACTTCTCAATTAATATTCATTCAGAATATTTCAATAAACTCATTTTTTATTCAATAAAAAAAAAAAGCTTACATAATATCTACTTAAAAACCAAGAATGCATCAAGTTTGATGACAAAACATGAGTACAGGATTAAGGGACCAATTACGACACAGCTTGCAAGCTCGTAAAGCTCGTTTTATTAAATAACGTCGAAAATTTATTAAATATTTTTTGATTACTACTCTCATAGTTGTAAACGACTTAATCGCCAACGTCAAACCCGTTATAAACCAGGACTTTCGGAGTTAATTACATTTTTTTACAATATACCCATGCGCTCCAATCTCATTTTGAATTTTCATCGCTTGTAAGTAAAAAAAAAAAAAAGAAAGAAAGCTTGATTCATACATTTCCATTTCCAGAAAAGCAAAGTCGTAACTAGAATAATTCTCCTGCTCCAGCCAGAAGTTTGATAAAAAAAATTTATCGAAGAAAGGACTATTTAAGTTTCAAGAACTTTAAGGTGCTTTTCAACTGGAGCTAGTCAAGTCCAAGACTTGAAAAAAATTATTTATAAAAAAATATATTTTTGGACTTTTGATGACTTTGAAATTTGTTTTCTACCAATAACGTCAAAAAAAAATTCTTAAAAGCTGCGTTGCTCAGGTTGCAAAAAGAAAATAAAGCTTAGATTTGGACCGGAGGGTAAACATACGTTTTTAACGACGCGCATCGGAAGTTAAAAAATCAATGAGCTTCGGGGGTAAATTTATGCAAAAAAATTAGCGCCCAAAGTCGTGCTCAGAATAAAAACGGTGGTAATGGGAGGAAAAAAAAAAAAAACAGTAATTTATGTTAATTCATGCGCAAGGCAGAGTTACGAGCTGAATTACCAGGTGAAAATTAGAGGGATGACTTATGTGAGGCACGAAATATTTTTACGCCCGAGCTTAACATTATTTTTGATGCTTCTTACAAGGTAAATTAAAATTTTAAATCAGCATTCATGAAAAAGATTAATTATTAACGATTTACCGTTAATAATTGTTGTTTTATCGAACGCGTAAAGTGTCGGCAGGCTAAAGCGAGCTAAAGGCTAAGTTATGGAAACTGAGATTGAATTCAAGCCCTCCGACTTTTGATCCTTTGTGGATAGTAATATCCAAAACCTGGAGGATCAAACACATTAGAAATAATTTTTTTCATTCAACCTCAAAGTTATTTAAAAGTCCAGAGTCGAGGACAAGTTAAGGAAGTGCACCCCGAAATGCATAAATTTGCATGAATATTAAGGTTAGAGGGTGCTAGTGGGTAATAAATGCTTTGCGTTTTACATTTAACCACGTGATACTTGAATTTATAGCGGTACCTACGGCCCTCTAACACAGCCGATCTTTTTTTTTATTCGAAATTTCATATTTCCAAGTGCTATGTTTGCAGTTTGCAGTTTGCAGTTTTCAGTTTCGTATCTTCGATCGACCTGTTTACAAAGAACTTCCTTACTTCCTGCGCGATCTCGAATCTTATTCCGAGATAGCATCGCTCTCGCTGTAACGCCAAATCGATACTTATTTTAACCATTCTACTGCTCGAAGCTACTTTTTAAAACATTCACCAGGTGGAAATATTAATATAAAAATGAAAATTATTGTTAAATACTCTACTTTTAATGATGTACTTAATTAATAAAGCTGCCACTTGGTGGCGTCTCAAAGCCAAAAGTAAAAATGTTATCACACTATAGATATACGCATTAGAATCGTAGTTTACACTCGAGCGAAGTGTCACAGCTATCACAGTCAGCTGCCTATGTTAAATCGAGTTAGTGCCTACGAGCCTGAGTGGTGAGCATGTGTACCTATAGATATCATAAGCATCTCGGACGCGCGTTTGGCAGCGAGCCCGAAACAGACTCTTGAAAAATTGTAAAGACGGACGTGCAGCTGGATAAGAACTTACTTTTGGACTCTTATTTTAATCATATTTTATTGGACTTAATGTCGAGCGAGTGTAATAATGAGATAATTTGGTATTCCAACAAACTTAATTAACACTTGTGAACTTGATTTTGAACAACCCTTTGAATATTCATAAGTCATAAGTTGGGCCAAAGTTTTCTTTTGATTTGATATTCAAACGCGCCGCGCGCGGTCGGAAGACGGAAACTTTGCGGGATAGGCTGAACCCGTGATTATTAGACCCGAGGCTATTAGTCTCATCAAGCACAGGCAAGCCACTACTTTAAATAACGCTTATCCTCGAGCTTGCAAGCTCGGAAAAAAAGTTTTATTGATAAAGTGTGTGTTGTTAGTTTGTAATTTACTTTTGAAAGAAGCTCCGTTACGATCGATTTGGGGCAGTATGGTAGGTAGGTAGGTAATAGACTCTCTTATCCTAATTTGATCGGGCCGCGGCCTGCATCGATTAATTCGATCCAAGTTTATTTTGAATTGTAAATGAGATTACTTCGCAAAACTTCGGACAATCTATGTGTCTTACCAGGAGGCAGGAAGACAAGTATTTTTTGATCAAGTTTCAACTTCGATTTTTTGTAAACTTCGAAGACAAAATTTAAGTCTCTTGAAAAACTGCGAAAGAATGCACTTTATTTTTCTCTTCTCGGAATGTTTTTCAATCAAATTTTCAATCCAGTCAGCTCTTATATACTTTTAAGATTTACATAATGCTTCAAAACTTTGGATTTTGTTCTTTACTTGAGTCTATAAAGAGTTTTAACTTAGCTTCAAACTTGGTTAGAATCCCACATAACCTCAAAGTTATAGTTTTTATTAATTTTTATTTAGAACTATAAAATATGGATGTGCTTGAGATCAATCACAATATTTTTAGTCAAATTTTACCAATTTAAAATTGTTCGTATTTCCACAAGATGCTTAAAACAGCCCATGGCCATAACCTATAAAATAAATAAAAAATATATTAACAACAAGCTTATTGTTTAGTAAAGTAGTTTTAGTAAGTAGAATGAAGGGCGAGGCATCCATGAAGCGATTTGAGCAGAACTCACGAGTTATTTAACACATGAAAATTCGAAGCAGGCATAAAAAACTGAGAAAAAAAATCAGAAGTGTTTGAAGGTATGAATATTTAAAACACTTGTAAAAAAAATAAAAAAGTAAAAGTTTATCTTACCGACATAGGAGATAGTGAAACTCTGAGAACAAAAGGTGTCAAAGTTAGGGACGCTCATGTGCGAAACTAGTCGAAAAAAAAAAAATAATTATTCTTCGGTCGAGAGAGAATGAGGTAGGAAGCGCATCAATTTAAATGCAAAATCGCAAAACCATATTTTACGTGAGAAACCTCGCAGTAAATAACAGATATGAAAACACGGAAGAAGAAGATGGTAAAAAGTTGATATGGAAGTGGCAACTTTTCGGTGAGATTTTTTTCTTTTGCTTGCTTCCTATCAACATGCGACATCTCGTTTACCTCCTTTTTAGGGTCTGCTAGACTTTCGAATAAACTGTGTGTGTGTGCACCTTTCCGTGAGTGGCTTTTTTCGTCGAATAGGATATCAATATTGCTCCGTTGTTAACTCCAAATTGGTTTTTTTTCCCCAAGAATTATAAAATTCTACTCAGAAAATAATAAAAGACTCTGAAAATCAGGCTTTTTAAAAGTCTCTGGTTCAAGCAGAAAAAATGAGCTTACTTGCGAAACTAAGCGTCTGTTTGCTAGTTTTATAAGCTTTGAGAATTTTCAAAAAAGTATGTTATCGGATCAATAATCTGTCTCGTACGCTGGACATAAAAAAAGTAAAAAAAAAAAAACTAGAGCCAGCAGTAAGCATGAATTTTGAGTGAATTTACGATACACTTGAACGGCTGCCAAAGCAATAGAATCACTCGATAGCCTTAATATTGTAACAGTTACTCGCATCATTATCTATACTATTCAGCCGGAAAAAATCAATCGCTTTTTTTTTCATGAATTTTCAATATTTTTCTAAACATTTAATAAGTACATCTTTAAGTTTGACGCCGACTATAAAGTACGCTTTTATTACAGACTCCGAGAAGTTTTAAAAGTCACAGTGAGTAATGCGAATTTATTTAAAACTACTTTGACCTCAAAATCAATATTATTTATACATTTCATGACTTTTTTTCAAGGTTACTTAAAAATATCAAATAGCACATTTTGTTAACCAAGGGCTGGCCTGGTATTTTTTAAAATTTTCTAAACGGACCCGAGCTCTTTTGTGAAGATTCTTTTCGAACCGGTCAAGTGGAATTGGCTACTTTTCAAACTTTTAGTATGTTAAAAAAAAAGACTAAAAAACCTTATTTGAAGTTTATTTTTTCATAAAAAATCATTGAAATAATAATAATTGCGAAGATGTAAGAATAAAAAGGTGCGGAGAGGTAATAATTGAGGATATCGGTTATAGGTCGGCTCGACGCGGACGGCGCGGCTAGAGATGACAGAATAAATTCAGCTCCTTCGTTCTATTTCGTCTTTTCTATTTCCCGAGCGAACTTGGTTTCGAGCCAGCTGTTACGCAACCGCGCCATCGTCCCCTATTTTACATAAAAAAAAAAAAACAAAAAAAAACCAAAAACAACAAAGTAAATATCATCAGCTGACTAATCATTATCGTTGACCCAGCTGAATCAATCCAAACTTTTGATGAGTGTTGAAAATACTCTTGGAACTATGATAATTTCCCTTGAGTTTTTAACTGGTCAAGCAGTTAACAAATTTTCTTTTTTATTATTGCAAATGAATTTATACAGTAATTTTGTTTAAAAAAAAATTAGCTTAACAATAGTAACAATATAATTGACTGTCTTACATTATATCTATTTGAACAAAAGATTATCTATTTAATAGCATTTAATAATTATGAGATATTTTGTATTTTTTACCATTTATTTTGTGTAATGAGAGCATTTTCGAAAAATTTTAAAGTTTAAATGAGCTTTCTAACTAGTGAAAGTAACTGTGATAACAAGTTAGAAAAATTTTAACTTAAAATAAGATGAAATGTAAAAATTGAGCATCGAACGTGACCCGGATTAAATTTTCTGACTTCGGAACAAACTGTAAGCCTCAAAGATGTGAATTTCAGCTCAGATAAAAACAATTCCTCAAATGTAAAGCATAAATATATTGATAAATTTGGATTAGATTTAAATAATCGAAAAAGTTGTAAGTTAGCTAAACTCGAGCTAAGATTAAGATAATGTAAAAGGTGATAACGCCGATGGGATTGGGTTATTTATCTCCCGAGGGCTCTTCGTTAAAAAGAAAAAAGCTGGTGCAGCAGCGTGACTCGCATCTCAAGATTCCCGCGCAGCTTAGATTTTCTCTTCCTTTATATTTACCGCCACCGGAAGTTTGGGGTAAAACTCCCGCCAGAGAGTCCAGAACTGTCTTGATTTTTAAAAATTTATCTCTTTTTTTTAGTTCGGGGTCGATCGATTTCCGAGGTAAAACGTGTAAGACCGCGAGGCTGTTCAAGGTGGAATAACTCAATTAAAACAAAGCGCCTGCCTAACTGTGTCAGACGGAATTGACATCGATACCACTATCTTACCCTAACTTACATAAACTATTTTTTATCACTTTTCAAAGCAACAATTTACATAATTTATTTCACCACCTCTTTAAATTCTGCTTTTATTACGTTTTCAACTTTGTCGGAACAAGTGTATTTATCCACTTTAAATTTTAATAATACTAGGACTCTTATCATATGGTTTCAAGATGTATGATTCAATTGTGGCTTTGAATAACTGGTAGCCATCTAGCGGCTAATTTTTTAATCCACCCGAAAATAAAAACAATTTTATTACGATAAAATTTTTCGACTAATTCACTGCTTTTGAACCGATGACACTCAACAATTTTGTATCGAAGGATTTTTTGAAAGCTTGAACTTTTGTTAGATCTTGAAAAAACTTTTTTATTGTAAGCAACATCTTCGTTGAAGTCTGGTGTTGAAAAAAAAAAAATTTATCTTTTAAACGAGCTTTCGCAACCGCAAAAAATTCCTCGCTAATTGAAGACGTTGTATCTCTTTGGAAGTCAATCGTCATCATTGTCCGAGTGAATGGACCGAGAAAAAAAATCCCCAACTCCCCAGCTCGGATGATTTACCGGGGGCTAATCGTACTGCTTCTTCTTCTTCTTCTTCTTTTCACCGAGCTTTTTCATCCTGCAAAGACGCTTTTTTTCCTTTTTTTTGCTTTACCTGCTGACGGGAACATTTGAATGGGCTACTCGGGAAAAAAAAGGGGAAAGTTTATCGACCAAATGGGTTTATTGGCTACGATTACTAATAATCTTACTTATCTTATTTGACCTTCATTTTCAAATTTCTTTTTATTTATTTAACCTCAAATTGGAGTCTACTACGGTATAAAAACATTATTACTAAAGGATTTTTTCGGAAACTTCGTCTTTGCGCAAGAATTTTTTAATATCAATTTATCTCTTCGAAGACCCGCTTTGTGAGGAAAGAAATTTCAAAACAAATCGTCTCGTAAAAAGAGCTTCGCAAGCCGCGATGAGTTAAAAATTTATCGATAAAATTCAAGCACGCGGGAAATATTAAATTTACCGAAAATATTTTTTTTTTTCCCAATAACCTAGCGTGTAAAATAAATGCGAGATCGAAGGGATCGAATTCCGAAATCATAATTCCCGCGTCCGAGTTTTAATTTATCGAGTCTCGATTTATTAAATTATTCTCAAACTACTTTAACTACTGGCAAATAATTTGGAACTAATTAATTTTTTTAATTAAAAATTGATTAGTTTCATAAAAATTTTCAAAATAACGTTAATTGACGTAAAAATACCTAGAGTGGAAGAAAAAATTTATTAGTAAACATAAATCAACATTGTAAAAAATATAAAAATTGAACCCATTAACCCACAAAAAATGGTTATAAATTTCTGAACACCGCTATAAACGTTAAAACTTGAAAATTAAAAATTTAACAAAATTTAAGCTCAGAAAATAAAGTATTTAAAGATGTTTTAGTTGGCCGGGATTAAATGCCACCTGCGTATTTTCAGAAATAATAAACCGAGCGTTCAAAAGTAAATAAGGTAGTTTTTCTTTCTTTTGTCCCATATTTTCGGGCTAAATTATACGGGAGAATAGTACAAAAGCGGGTGGGATTTTTTTTTTTTTTCGGAAGTAAAAGAATTTTTTACTTCCGAAATTCCCCGCGCGAAATTTGAATATTTTGCATAATAAGCAAACGCAACGTCCTTTTATGCATTCGGGCTTCCCTTTTTTCTCTATCGTAATAAAGTACTGTAGTTTTAATAAATTTTTTACGTTTCGCGAAAGGAGAGGTAGGTACCACAAACTTTTCTCTTTAAACTTTAACAAGAATATTAAACGCTTCAAATTTTATTACTTTTTGAGATTAATCCTTGCGAGTCGATCTTTTCATAAACTTCATACCTTTGAGCTCTTAACTTAAGTAATCAAAGAGTAATCCTACCGTGTAAATACTTGTTATCATATAGTTATCCATGAAAACTAATAGTCACCTTTTTCTCGTAAAAAAGCTCTACTCACTAACTTGTCTAGCGATGTTTCTCACGGAAAAAGTGCACCTGTAGTGCTTTTTTCGATAAAAAAATATATCAGTCACTCTTTTCACGGAAAAACTTAACACGTCCCAGTTATCTCGGAAAATAATGTCATTGTCATAGTCTTGTTGTAAAAACTTGGTAAAAGAAATTGAGCAGTGACAAAGGTGCATAAACCCGCCTGATTTCAAAGCGACTCTGAAGGTGGGAGCCGCGACCGTACTCCTCCGCTATTATCCGAACTTTGATTGACGCCGCGGAGCAATCTCTAATTGTTCTTGCTGTTGTACTCGCAGAATTCTATGTCTTATTTATCTGTACGAAAATATATGTAAGTTTGGTCTGAGCATGCTCGACCATAACTACTGCAAAGAATAAATGCAAATAGCAAAAGTTGTACAGCTCTTAGTAACAGGGTTAAACTCGAAGCTTTTATCTTGGGCATAATTTTGCCAAACACGATTTTCAAATTTAGCGTTTAATTTACAAAGTTTAAAATCCCATTAGCAGTGGACCAGGTGCGAGATCAAATTCCCCCGGTATAATAATCATGTAATTGAACGCATGAATTTTCACACAATTGTCCCCCTGGGAATTACGGGAATTACAACGAATTTCAATCTAGTTTTTTTTCAAACCGATATTTATGGATTTATTCGCCTCTACGTATCTACTGCGAAAATAGTAACTATCGGGATTAATCGTTACCTACGAATTCGATCTCTCATTATTCCCGCGAGACTCCAATTCCAGCCCGAGCTCAAATAAATTTACATAAAGCTATCCCCGCCCTGAAAATCAAATTTACGTCAACACTGCTTTCGCGATGATAAATTTTTCGATCTTCTTCTTCAATATTTACGTTTCAATGTTCAAATCAAACTTTGAAGCTCACCCTGTACAATTTAAATTATCAGCATTCAAATTTTGATGCTTTTAAATCGATTAAATTCTATCTTAGGGGAGATTTTTTTTCGACCGAGGGTGGAATTTCACGTTTAATATATTTTACTTTTTTAATCAGCTCGAGTCTCGTCGTTAAATTGCATTGCGGGAATCTGGGTCAGTAAACAAATATTCATTTTTTTTTTTTCTTCTTTTTTGAAAATTTATATTGTTTATTTTGGCTGTCTCGCTCGACGAAAACTAAATTAACTCCGTGACCCGATTTAATCCGCGTAACCAGAGTAAAAAAGATATACAAATTTGGAATTACACAAGCAATTATCAATGTAAACGTTGTCAACTTTGTAATTTTTCATGAATGATTATTTCAGATACATTAATACTTTTTTTAGGCTTTCAAAGGATTAAAACAATATTGTGGAAGAAAAATTTAAAATTGTATTTTTTAAATGATCCAAAAATTGGTTACGTCGCTATCGCTTTTTAATTATTCGGTAAAACAGTCGTACAAAAAGAGCACTTGTTATACGCGTTGTGAAGCGGAAAAATTAATTATGCCTTAAAAGCTCGAGCGAGTGTTTTTTCCTACTCGAGCGTCAAGTGGCAACTTTTTCACACTCGTGTAGCTCGATATTGTTCAAAACGGTAAAACAGTTATTTTACACCCAATATGAAACCAGTTTAAATTATCCGAGAATCATAATTTATGACCATAGGTCGGTAACTTTTTCTATACTATGCTCTCATAATAACGTAATACCTCATTATACACATATGAGGCCTATAAAGAGCTTGATGTTACATTTGAAGAGGTTATGAATCACTGTTTTACCGACTGATGATTATGAACCTACCATCAGTCGGTAAAACTTAGGTCGGTTACTTTTGAACTAGTGAAAAAATGTTTTTAAAAATTTGATGTTACAGGATGAGCGGGATCGTCGTGGATCTCCACCGGCACCAGGTCGGTGCAACGGTAAGAGAAGAAGCAGCAGGGGCTCGAGGAGCCGAACCAGGTTGATGGTCTTCTCGTAGGAATAGTAGATAAAAAGAGGAAGAAAGAAAGAAAGGAAGGAAAAAAGGTAGTCAAGCGAAGCGAAGCGCAGGCCGGCAGCAGCGTTTGCCCGGCTGCACCGAGCGACCTCTGCTATGAACGCCAGCGTAAACATAGAGAGGAACTCGTGGCGCCTGCCGCCCGATGAGACCGTACAGGTCGGCGATCCCCGTTCAAAGTCCGCCCAGGTAAAAGAGGTAATCCCTAGCTGCTGCCGGTTTGTTTTACCTTTTTTTTATATTCATTATTTACTTATTAACTTTTTTTCATTTTCAACCCTTTTTTTTTTTTCAATCGCGGCATGACACTGTGTTACACATACACACTGATCAATAGTCTAGTTGAACAAAACCAATTTTACTAATCTGATTATGACTTTTTTGTGTAGTTATTGTACATGCCTGGGGAATTAAAAACTACTAGTAACAACACACTTACACTCAAACCTACACTTATTATGAAGGCAAAGAAGCATTGTATTGTAGTTTTTTAGTATTTTAAAGTAGCAGTGTAGCCAGTCGAAATTGCACCGAATTGTGCGAATGCGATACAATGGAGATTCTTATTCTCGCCCCCCATCCTTTTTTTTTTTTTTTTTTAACTTACAGGATCCCGCAGCAGCAGCAGCCCTTTCATTAAAAGCTTTGGCTCGATCAAAACCGTCGCTTTTTCGGATAAATTCAAGGGTTTAATTGGTAGTTCCGGTGGAAGCGATTTTATTTTAACCCAATCCAGAACATTGTTTAACCATAAAGCGAATCTTCAAACATGGTGGTGCGTTTTAAACATATACATATATACTCTCTAACACTTTTTTTTTCAAATCTCCACCGTACAGCACTTTTCGAACGGACAGCCGACGTTGATTTTAACGAACGCGTCGTTATTCTTTGAAAGTGCAATTTACACAATTCAATAGTTTGAGCACGATTTACCTTCCGAGTCTGCATTTGAGTGTTTTTTTTTTTTTTTTTCATTTTATCGATGTATCAAACGCTAGGGTAGTTCTTTTTTTTTCAAGAGTTCGGGTTTTTATTCGAGATCGATGAAATTTGGCGCGCGAAAAAGCTCAGATCGTAAATCCCAAATTTATTTTTGGTTTGATCTTTACTCGAGACAAATTTCTGATCGAATTTGATTTATGGGGACTTGCGATTTTGATTTAAATTTCAATTTTGACTTATCGCAGAAAAATTTTATCTTCATTTTCGTGGATCAAAGATTCTAGAGGGCGCTTTTCACAATAAAAACTTAACCTCAAAATGCAGAAGGTTTTATTTTTTTTTACCTTAAAATTTTTTAAAAGCTTTACAGAGAAAATCTAGGTAGAATGTGAGGCTTGCAGTGAATAAATGTAGAAAGAAAGAAAATAAAAATTTTTGATTTAAATTCAAATTTTAACTACAAGCTTGCAGATAAAAAAATTTCTCTTTTCTCTTTCGGGTATTTAGGATTCTAGAGGGCGCTGCTTACAGTATTAACCTAACCTCAAAATGCAGAAATTTTTATTTATTTATTTTTTAAACAACTAGAAATTACTCAGCGTGCAAGCGCGCACAGACCCTTATTTATTGGTTTTGCAAAAGAAATTTTTGTTAAATAAAATAGTAACCTCAAATGCACTTTTAGAATATTTTAAAAACTTCTTCACCAACCAGCTCACGAATAAATTGGGACCCTTTACCTAAAAATTATTTAAAAGCTTCATAATTAGAGTACTAGGATGGAGTGAATGAATCTAGAAAGAAAGAAAAAAAGAGGTGGGGTTAGGAAAGTCGAGTAGCTTGATTACGAATGGAATTTTAGCACCGGAAAGTAGCCTCGCTTTGATCTCTTCCGAAAAGCGCTTTTCTCTCTCTAGTGCAGGGTGGGAGCTAAATTAAGCGAAACGATTGTCGTGCGCAATCAACAGAGAGAGAGGGAATTCCCATGAAAATCTTACGCAGGGCTTTTGAAAGCAAGCCGAGGGTTAAGTGGCTGTTCTGCAATTGTAATAACCCAGTGCATCCAGCGTCGAGCTTTTAGGGAGTTCCTACTGCATTTGCGTCCTATTATTTCATATTAACAATCTTTTTTTTTTATCTTAAAACTGGTGTTTCATGGTGAAAAATTTAGTTAGTTATTAATAAAGAATATAGTTTATCAATTTGAAGTTTGTGATACTATCTCGGTGAGCGAGAGCGCAGAATGAAAAAAAAAAAAAGTTGTAAATTCGTTTATTCGAGTGCGAAAAAGAGGAAAGAAGCGAAAGAAGGGGGGTTGATTCGATTAGCGAAAGAGCCACGCGACAAAGACAAGGGATGCATTGACGACAAACGAGGCTTAGTCTGACTCGCGGTTTTGCGAAGCGACGCCCTCGAAATGATCGGGACCTACGACAACCCGCCAATTTACGACGAGGTCCTTTACTTTTAATATTTATTTATTTATCGTGTTTGTGCTTGTGCACTTCATTCCTCTGAGTACACCCTTTGTATTCAATTTTTTTATTACTTTTATCATCGTGCCAAATTACAGTTTTTTTTTTTTTTTACTGTGTTTTTGGTTGTTATTTCACCCCATGTATTTAATTTTTTATTACTTTATTTGATTATCATCAACATTGCAGTGTTTTCTTTTAGTTCTCTCATTTGAGTACATCCTTTACATACAAATATATATATAAATATCTTTTTTTTTTTTTAACGCTCGTCAAAGTCAAATCAAATATTTACGAATAAGAAAACTTACCGTACCAAAAGTGAATAAAAAATAAAGTGACAAGTTTGTGCATTATGAAGTAACAAACAAGCAGGCTCAATTTCTCGAAAACAGCATAACTCACGCCTAGCTGTCTGGCTCCGTCGAGTCCATTGAAAAAAATTTATGTACTCAAACTCGGCGATAAATCAAGGGACGCTCGTCCTCGAAAATAAAGCAAGAAAAGTTATGAATCCCACCCGAGCCCCGAGCCCCGGTAATGACGCTCAAAAGCCGAGGCACGTTTTAATATGAATTTTATTGGCATTTTCGCTTTATTGATTCCGCGACGTTGAATAATCGCCTTTGTCATCTTTTTTTTTTATATTTCTCTACTATTCTCGTTACTACCATTATTATCATCATCGTACATTGAATGATATTATATCAATCTCATCGATGTGTGTCTATCTAGTAAATTGTGTTTTCTCTTAATGTTACTGTACTATGTAGTGGGTTTGAGCATTATTGTACAAAACTATCACAGTTCACTCAACCAGACCAACAGATAAACTCTTCAAAAACACACGACCGAATATTATTTTCACGAGACCAACACTTTTACAATTTTCTCTCTTCCGCGCACACATAGACACAGAGAGAGAGAAAAGTAAAAAAGAAAAAAAGAAGATGAAATACGCTGCTTTCCAAATTCAAGACACACACAGAGAAACTTCAAAGCGGGGGGCCGCATCGATATTTTAACCGGGCATACCTACCTATACATAAAGATTTATGTTGTGTTTTTAGTTATCGTATATTCGTATAACCTAAATATATAATAATTATTTGTGGTTTTGCTTGTCTGCATTTATGGAAAGTCCCTCGTTCCCTTATTTAGGAACTAGGCTCCTTAATGAATGAGATTGATTTGTTTTTGCAGGACTTGACGTACTCAGGCGACGGACACAACTGGAGGAGTATTATATTCTCCCTTCTAGTCATTGGCATTATAATCGCCGGTATCGTTACAGCTATTTATTTGCTAGGGTGAGTAGCTTTTAAATTTTACTAATTTACAAATCACTCGCTCCAAATAAATTGTTGTTTCGAATATATCCATTTATTCCATATATGTGTGTTTATCTTATTGTAAGTAGATAAATATTTATTGATTTTTTTTTATTTTAAACTAAAAGGTCAGTATGTCTTTTGACATCAATCGCATCGAACTTAGATAGTTCAAATTTTAAATCTTTAAAATAGTCTTTTTTTTAGAGTAGTGTAATATTTGGGATCTTGAATTAGTTTTTTAAAATTATTCTTTTTCTTTAAACACTGTTTATCGACCTCAGCCGGTAAAGAAAATTCATTCTGTGGGAATTAACTCTCAGGTCAAAGGTGATAAATAAAGATCTGCTTGAGTTATTAAATTAAAACAGTTGCTATCTTTTACCATTGGAAAACGTTAATTCCCAAGGATTTTTTTCATACATTTCGGTCGGTAAAACAGTGAGTTTAGTTTTCCATGACACCGCTTATCGACCTCACAAGGTAAAAGAAATTCAGGTAAGAAGTAAAGACCTGATTAAGTGCCACTGCAAACAATACTTATGGCTTAACTTCTACCTCTAAAAAAGATACGACTTTTAGTTAATTTTCTTACCTCGGTCGGTAAAGCAGAGTCACTTTTTTTTTAATCATACCGTTTATCAACCTCATCTGGTAAAAAAAATAAACCTCCAGGTCGGAGATAAAGACCCGATTACTTTTCTGTAACGACGGTCTGGTTATTTCCCTGAAAGTTAATTATTATTTTTACCTACGGTCGGTAAAACAGTGACAAGCGTAATATTGTTAGAAGCATTTGAAAAATCACTTTTGCGAATGGCTGCGTTTGTAGGTTTAGGAAATAAATTAAGTACCGTGGGAAATCAAGCTGCGGCAAAGCCTCGAGCGTACTTTTGGAAACTCAGTTGGCGTTAGCTAGCAACGGGATTTCCCCGGGTACGAAAATAACAAACAACAAATTAACAATCCAAAACTGATTTTGAGGTAGTAATATGCAGTAAATTTGATGATTTGAAGCACGAATTGATAGTTTTGAGTATATACGAATAAAGGGGTTATTTCAATTAATTGGATGATTTTAAAAACAGGTACGTGGACGAGCTTCTGTACTGGAGCGGCAGGCGGTTGACCCTCGAGGAGTGCCTGCACGGGGACCTGACACCCCACAGGCTGCCGCCGGCTTGGATATCGCACGACAAGTTCATCTACCAGGCTGACGACGGATCGCTCGCGCTACTCGACACCTCCAACAACTCCGTATCCCTTCTCGTCACTAATCACACACTCGTAAGCTCTTTATTTACCCTTTTTTCAAGCTTTTTAAAAAAAAAAAAAAATTCATAAAATTAATAGTCTGAAATAAGTTAGAATTTCTGATTAAAGAAAAAAATTTTATCAGTAAACAAGTAAAGTTACAAGTAACTGATTAAAATTGATTAGAAGTTAATAGCCGATAATGACTTATCCAATTGTTAAAGTTACAGTTAGAGAGTGAAGTTTACGTTTAAAGTTAAACGTGATAAACTCTCGGCAATAAATCCAAGTTAAAGTTTCAAATTTAGATCATTGACTAGAGAATCATAGAGAGAGAGAGAGAGAGAGATAGGAAACAATTACTCGGGCGATATCAATCAAGAGCTGCAAGGGAGAAAACAAAGAAAGAAAAAAAAGGGGCAGTGAGAAAGAAAGGAGAAATTGTAAAATAAGGAGAGTTGGCCGTTGGCGTGCAGGTGAAAAATCACGGCCGACCGCGAGAGTAGCCTTTCAAGTGAAATTGGATGAATGCTCTGTTTCTCTTTCTGTTTATACCCGGGAGAGTTTAAGAACTCTGACACGTGACTTAACCCCCGAGCTCGCCTCCGAGACTACGCACTCGACAATTTTACAACTAAGCTCGTCCCGGAGTTTTAATGATTATTTTGATGGTTCTTTGCCGACTTTAAATTTATATATATATATATTTTTTTTTGTGGAAATGATAGGAGGGACGCAGGGTTTTTTTTATTACGGATGTTAGAGCAACTTGCACAACTATAGAATTTTCTTTTTGTCTTACTTTGTAATTCTGACGAGAAATCCTACTAGCCCATCCTGGCTTTTAAATCTGGCCGGCTTTTGCCCAAAATCTACTGAATATTTCTCACAGGGTAGGAAAACGGGTCAGCACTGGCAAAATAAAACCAAACTGATTTTTTAAGAAAAACCTAAGCGTCTTAATTTATTAGCATTTATTATTCTTATCCACTGATTGCAACATTCAACAGCGTGAGATAATCTTTAAGCCTGACAAGGATCCGTACAGTCAGTTTAATAACATAGGTCATATAATCTTACCTGAAGTCTGCATTTAACAACACTAGCTCTTCTGAGCGCGCTTCAAGCGCGCATAGGAAAAAACAATAAGAGTAACCTCAAAATGTACTTTTCGAATATTTTAAAAACTTGTTCACCAATCAGCTCACGAATAAAAATCTTACGCAAGATGGCGATAGCTCTCTTTTATAAAGGGATTATTATCAAGTTTATGGCAATGTAATGAGTGTCTCATTTGAAAACTTTTATCTTCAAGAAAACTTCCTTTTTTTATCAATTCCCAATAACGGTCGTCCTCGGAGTGATACCACATAACCTCATCCGGTTCAGCGTTTAGGACTTCAGCAAAAAACTCGGCATCCTCTCCGATATATTTATTTTGATATGCAGTTATATGATTTATTATGGGACGTACTTTAACATCCAGCTCAACATCTTCGTATACGAAATCGGTACTATTTTCATGAAGCTTTACCCGCACCTGTAAATCCCTGAGTTGTTTACTCTGATATGTGGTATCTGAAACCATTAAGGTTACAATAATATCGATAATCCCAGCGAAGAAAAACAGCTTAGCCTCCCCAAAATCTGTCACGAATAAACTGTTACAACAGTAAGCTGCGACTTTTGGTGACTAAAATGTCCACCAAAACCACCTTATTCATGATTTTAACTTTTGTAAATTGGAGGAAAATGAGCTTTGCTGTAAGTTCGTTGATACATGGAGCCGAATAAAAAGACTCTAAATTTTAAGCTTTATTTTCCATTCGTGGCAGATATTAGTAAGCGAAAGTTGCAGCTCATTGTAGCAATTTATTCGTGGCAAATATTGAGCTAAGCTGATTTTCTTCGCTGGGATTACCGATATGCTCAACGTGGTAAGAATATTATTGATTAAACCTTCAAATCACACCCAAAAGTATCGTCTCCGTATGAATAACACTGTACCCGGTATGTATCTCTGTCTGCACTGTTGATAATATACTCATTTTGACTGATCATCGTAACATAGCCGTTACTATATTGTTTAAACCAGTAAAATTCCCCAACTTCGTCGTTTTTTGAGTAACAAGACAGAAAACCAGTTTGAGTTTCATAAAAAATTTTCTTTTTTCTCTCGCAAGTTACCACCGGCTTCAGTGGAACTTTGAGCTCTAACTCAGCGAACGAACTGTATATAGCGTTGGCATTCAGAGGCCTTACTTCGCACTTGTAATTTGCAGAGTCACTTTCATCAATATTTTTAATCTAAATAATAACTTGATTAATGTAACTGTTTATGGTTTTTTCAATAGTATACTATTTTACCAGTGCGTAAAAATAATTTTCTCCTCGTGTAGCAGTTTTTGCTCGAACGAAGGGAGTCACTTTTACTGCTTACCATTAATACGCATTTGGTTGTGTAATTAATAGGCTTATCACATTGTACCGAATATTTACTTTTGTCAACGCCATCAGAAAGGTTTCCGTTAATTGACTAAGTTAAAATCGATCCGTCTTTGCGTTTATGCCAATATACTTGACTTGCATTTTTGTAGTAAGTTTCACAAACCAACTCGGCATTTTTTCCACAATTTATGACTTGATTCTCAGAAATTTTGGATATTTTTGGTGAAAACTCTTCAAATTCTATTTCTGTTTCTACTAAACAATTACCAATATTATAAATTCATAATAAAATTATTTTTCTTATAATTTGCATTAAGATTATTTTTCACTTGAATAAATAATTTTTTTCGTCCTCCTAACCTCAAAATCGGAACTTCTACCCTTGTTTTCGGTTAAAAGGACGAAAAGTAGTATATTTCCCTTAGGCCAGAGGATTCGATTTGGCCTCCTCGTTGCAACCTCTCGGAGGCCAAACCGAACCCTCAAAGCCCGCGGGAATAATATACTATAAGTGCATAATGAAAAAAAAAAAACAAAGAATTTTCATACAACAATCACCTGAGTATGCTAAGTTGAGAAAAATAAGGCTCAAAAGAAAGTTAAAATGCTTCATGATAAAATTGTAAAAGCTAGCCCTGAAACAGTATCTTCGACGACGACGAAATTTTGACTGACGATTTGTGAGTCTAACGTCACAGAATTGGGCATATCCAAAAATATTCTGATATTTTTTATTACTAGTTCTAATCAACATGGAACGATTGAGCAAGAGTGTCTTCACTATCTAGCTCGTGACTTCTCGTATCTTTTTTTTTCTACTATTATCATAAATTCTCGAAAATAAAAATGAACTTCAAACTCATTTAAACTCGATCATTCTTTTCCCATAAAGAAGAGATTTTTTTTTTAATAAACCAGGTGCAATTACCAAGCAGCCGATAAAAGGGTAGCTAATTAGTCCGCGCCAGGCCATCCCGAAAATTAGATGTCCAGAGAGCTGACGGACGCTGCAAACAAGCTAGTTTGCATAATTCGTATCGCGCCATGAAAAATTAAAATACACGCGAAGAAAGATATGATGATAATACTACCATACCAGCGTGCGCACCCAAATTAATAAATGATAAGCGCGCTTCGTTGAAAAAAAAAAAAAAAAAAAATCATCCAGCCCGGGCAGAGCTAACAATGAGATCTCTTTGCGCTGAAATATGCTGGATATTCGAACGGACGTGTTTGCAAATTCACGCTGCATTTCGGTCTGTATAGGTACATAGATCGAGCTGGAAGATATTTGCTTGCACGCAGCTACTGCCTATAGGTATATGAATATGAGTATGGACCGTGGTGGTTTAATCATCGGGAATCACCAACGCGTTGCTTTTCTTTCTTCTTCGTTGTTCCCTGCCACTCCAAATATTTTAATTTTGCTTTTTTTAGATGCGAGACTTGCTGATTTAAACCAAATGTGAATGTAACCGAATGACCTGTACTTTTTATGTTGTTTTATCAATTGTTGTTCAAACTTTTTAATAACTGCGATCTTTCAGTTTAAAAGACATTCATATTTCAGTACTAATGGACATTAATATTTGAATGTCTTCGAAGTTGTTGCTACGGTTAAATTATTCACAACAGTGGTTTCCAACCTAACCTTAAAAACAAATTTTTATAAAAAATTGTGGGATTTGTACTAATTGATTTCTTTGAATTCGATATCTATTGAAAAAAACTGATGCCAAAACTGTATTCTAATGGCTAAAATTGATTAAAGTAGTTCTATTATTTCAGTGGTTCAAGCTCAACATAACCTCTAAATATTTCAAATAACCTACAAAATTTTCAAATAAATTTTTTCTCACACGATTCAGTTTTATTATTTAAATCTTATTCATGCAGTCTCTTCTAGTGATAGTGAAAGCTTTAAATCACCATTTACAACGTGTCGGTACTAATGAAAACTTTGAAAACTATTCCATTCGCACGTCCACTTTTCCTAGTTATAATGTACTATAAATATACCTTAAAGATAAGTTAAACTTCTGTCAATCTTATTATATCCGTAAATCAGTCTTACTGTCTTACCTCTGCAATTATTTGGGATGATAAAATCTTCGAAAGTATAAATTACCGATCGTCGGTAAAGTAGAAAACTAAAATAGTTTATATTTACCAAGTCTACTTTGCTAAAGTTAAATTATATCAATTGAAAAAAGCAATTTTGAAATTTTGGAATGAAGAAGATTGATTGAATAAACGCTTCTCTTGGTGTAAAACTCCACTGTTGAGCCGTAAATCAAAGCGTGTGTATTTTATTTTGTATTTTTAGCACGACGTAGCAATTAACAAGATGGATGCATCAATCTCTCCGGAGGTGCAGGTGGTCGGATCCTCGGGTATAGAAAACCACGGCTTTGGAGCGGCCCGGAGCGGCTCTTAAACGGAATTAGACTGAAAAGGGAGCAGCGCAGTGGCGGGAAGGGCTTTTACGCGGCTTTTGCATTACACTAATGCGTGCTACTTTTAAAGCCCGCTTAGCCGTCGACGCGCTAAAGGATTTTCATATTTTGATTGGATTAGCTGCCTAACCAACGGCATATACTGGACCGAGTTTTATTGTTTTCCGATTCGAGGAGCCGTGATTTATTGAGCGTCAACCTGGCAAGATATTTTCATATGGATTTTCACCTCCGAGATTTTACTGACTTCGAGCTTGTTTAACGACTCGTGTAACGGCATTCGATGAACGTTACCGTTAAATCTAATTGGTTTATAACTTCGTTGCTTGCACTACGATACTTCGACTTGATTTATTGATGCCTTACTGCGATACATTGTTTTCAAAAACTTGTTAAGTTTTGTAATATTTATTATTACTCCTTGTTAAAATATCGATCTTGGTTAATTTAATTATCACCGTTAAGACAAACTTCCGTGCTCGTTATCTTGAAACTTAATCTTCATTGCTTACACTTCGGGCTATTAAAGTGAACTTGGCTATATTTATTAAAAAATCTTATTTATTCTTAATTGCGCAACTTCACGTTTTAGATGATATACATTTCAATGTAGCTTTATAAACTTAATTGTACCTTGTTTATCATTAATTAACTAGCTTCGAAACTTAATCAAACTTCGCATCAAGTTGGACGTTGCTTAGAGTTCATTAATGATAATGAATAAAAATACAACGTTAACTAAAACTCGATTTTAAATCAATAATTTATCTTGTACCTTTGAAACTCATCCCGATAAAAGAACATGAAGGAAAGTAAAAAAATTGATTAGTCGTAAAGTTAAATTATTCAGCTGGCTCACCGCGAAGTGAAAAATAAAATGAATCTTGTTGAGGGTATAAAAAAAATCGGGCGATCCGGGGAGGAAAATTGAGTCCTATTTCATTAATGGTGGTGAATTTGAAAAAAAGAAGATACCTTTTCCTGCAATTTTTCGCTCGATTGAACGGGAATCAAAGGAGAATCGAGAATCGACAAAAGGGCCGATACAATTATTACGAGAACTTGATTTAACCTTGGGCTCTGCTCTTTTCGTGTAATTTTCCATCCAATGGCCAAGATTTTATACCTTCGAGAGCTCAATTTTATATTTAATATTAACGAACTATAATTTTATCGATCAATTGCAATGAACAATGATTATTGATTTATTTTGAAATTCGATCTCCTGATAAACCCTCCCTAATTTAGAGTTTTTTTATTATTCGATTCAAAAGGGAATTTTTATTTACCGCGGGTAATAAAGATTTTTTTGGTTTTTTTATTCGGGATGGAAAATGGTAATGACGTTTTTCCGAGGAAGAATTTTATTATTAATGTCATAAACGGCTTGTTTACTCGGAACGCACCACTTTGGAAAAAAAAAAAAAACCCCCACTGTCGGCTTTATTGGTATTTCGTTCCCCCGAAACGACCGAATTTCATCCCAACAGTAGGAATAATATAAATTTTTTAAAATTTCACGAGTAGAAATGATCAATAGATTGATTGATTTACGTTAAAATAACATTAATTTCATAAATCTACGTTTAATCGGTTATAATTTTATTCAAACTCGGTCATGATCAAAATTGTGAAAAAAAAGCAAAATGGTTCATCTTGTTCGATCTTTTTGGGAAAGGGGAGCGACTTTCGTTTTAAAGTGGGTGGGTTCATAAAAGCATAAAAGGTGCACTTTTGCACGATCAAACGTTCGATCAGGCCGAACGTGATGAAAAGTTTGAGCTCAAATTCCCTCGATTTATCAAATTTACAAGCGTCTTGCTTTTTTTTTACTATTCATCTCTGCTTGTACCAAATATCAATTCATTATTACTTTTTTTTTTTTTTTTAATCATGACACTAGTTCTTTTGTAAATAATATTTATTTTTTTTCTTTTATTATTACTCAAAGTTGCAATTTGGAGCTCAGATTGAAAATGGCACTCGAGGAGAAGAAAATTGAGTTGTTACAGTTGGCAACCTTTCCCGGAAAAATATGAACATAAGTGCCCAAGCGCAGTTTACATTTTTATGGAATTTTTAATTTTGATATAAAAATAGTTATTATTTAATGCAAGGGCTCAAAAAATGAAGGATGTTGTAATAAAAAAAAAAGTGTTGACCGGATACGTAAAAGAAGCGATATGGAAGCCTTCCAAATAGCATGGCGTCGACGAGGCTACCAGACCATTGATCCAAACCACCACTGCAGTCTGCTGTTATAAACTCTATCTGCGCCCAAAAATATACGCCCCAACATAAAAATTTAAACTTTATGCAACTACCAACTCAAAGCTTTCAAAAGTAACTTGGTTGTGATTAAAGATTCTTTTCTGAATTCAAATAAACATAGCTCTAAAATTTTGTTTATCTCTAAAACACTCCCAAAACAAACCGAGATTCGCGAATCGGTATTTTAACTCCGAAAAACAATCCGGATTTTGAAATTTTTGATAACTTAAAGGGTTACGCACCGTTGAAAAAAAGGCAAGAAAAATTGGTTTAAATCTCTCGAGAGCCTCGATTAATCCCCCCGAATCGCCTCCCTACCCGGAAGAGTTAATTTATCAGGGCTTTTTTAGGTTAAAAATAAAAAAAAAGCTCTCTCAGGTAAATGGTGAGACGAATGCTTTCGGTGATGGAATCACCCCGTATCAATCGAGATAACCTCAATAATTTTATACAAATTCTCTCTCGGCCCAAGGTAAACTTTAACAGAAAGGGTGAAAAATATTTTTAACTTTTTATGCTTTTATAACGACAAATAATTTTTTTTTATTTATTCATAATTAATCTTTGATTTTACTGTCCCGGAAAAAATGTTTAATATTAAATCAATTGTTTCAATGTTTCTTTCGAGTTCCCTCTTAGCAAAAGTAAGAGAAAAAAAAGGCAGTCGTTATTTAAATATAATCGAGCCGAGAGAGTCAAGAGCAATAGAAAGAAAGGGAGAATTTTTAATTAACGAATCCCAGCCGCCAGAGTAACGAAATTAATTCCTCCTTTTCTTCTCTCTCAAGGCTGAATTTCAATCATTTCAATAATTTTCCCAGATAAATAATTTTAAAAAATTGTGTTTTTTCAGAGACAGCTAAACGTCCAGGGCTACCAGTGCAGCACGGACTTGCGATATGTCCTCTTCAAGCACAACGTCAAGCCTGTGAGTAAACAATCAGCTCTATGTACATATACTCTTCGCCTACCCTACTTGCTTACGTGCATCCAAAACATCCACACGACTTATTCCAACTTCCCAGACAAATAACTATTCAACTTATTTACTTTGTTTGAACAAAGCAATTAAACACTGAAAAAACTCCGTAAAATTTTTATCATTCAATACATCCTTTAATTTTTTTTCCAGGTATTCAGACACACGTTCACCGCACATTACACCGTATACGACGTCACAAATGAGTAAGTTTTTTTTTTTACTTTTTAATGGATTTTATAAATCGCTCACCAAGCAGGGAAAGAACACTATATAAACTGTAAACTCGATTGGATTAATTAAGTGCTGAAGCTTCAAATTAGGTTGAATACTTTACCTTCCACGAAAATTTTTAAAATTAGACTGTCGCGTTTTTTATTTCAATTTGGGATATTTTAAATCGAGCATCCAAACAAAAGTTAAACGACATTTTCGGATTTCGCTAAAATTTAGCATAAATTATAATTTACTCGAATTTAATTTTTTATCTGACAATTGTAGGCAATAGAACTTATCTTAAATTCTTTTAAAAATTTTGGTTTTTATCTAACATTCATCAACATTTAATTTATAGTTAGCTTTGTATTTTTCTTAAATAATAAAAACCTTCAAAGTACAACTTACCGACGGTCGGTAAAGTAGAAGACTTCATAAATTACTTCTTTAACACGTCTACTTAGTCCAAGTTTATAGATTTAAATATCTTCCTATATTATATAGTTATATCCAGGAGGAGCTCTTTTTTTTTGGCTCCTCCGGGAGGAGCCCCTTAAAACATGTTAAATATAAGGTTTTTTGAAGGTTTTGAGGTGCTCCTCCGGGAGGAGCTCTTAATTTTAAAAGCTCCTCCCGGAGGAGCCAATTTTAGTAGCTCCTCCCGGAGGAGCACCTTAAAACGTCAAAAACCTTTATATTTAACATGTTTTAAGGGGCTCCTCCGGGAGGAGCCAAAAAAAAAAGAGCTCCTCCCGGAGGAGCACCTCAAAACCTTCAAAAAACCTTATATTCAACATATTTTAAGGGGCTCCTCCCGGAGGAGCCGTTATTTTCAGAGCTCCTCCCGGAGGAGCCCCTTAAAACGTCAAAAAACCTTATATTTATTATGTTTGAAGTGGGCTCCTCCCGGAGGAGTTGTACTTTAAAGAGCTCCTCCCGGAGGAGCACCTCAAAACTTCAATAAACCTTATATTCAAGATGTTTTAAGGGGCTCCTCCCGGAGGAGCCGTAATTTCCAGAGCTCCTCCCGGAGGAGCACCTCAAAACGTCAATAAACCTTATATTCAAGATGTTTTAAGGGGCTCCTCCCGGAGGAGTTGATTTTAAATTATAGGAGCTTCTCCTGTACGAGCACCTTAACTGTCAAAAAACTCCATATTTAACCTCTTTGAAGGGCGCTTTTCCTAGAGGAGTCGTAATTTTAAAAGCCCTTTTTAAAGGAGTACTTCAAAACGGTTAAAAAATATTATATTTTACATGTTTCAAGTACTTAAAGTATTTTAACTTACTATTTAATTTTTATAACTATTTTTTTAGACTCAATAATAAAATTTTCTTTTTTCAATTTAAATCATATTCAACAATTTTACCTAAACATGTTTGAACTTTTATTCGATACACAAACTCAACTCAAAAAACATGTTAAATATTAACTGTCAAAAAACTCCATATTTTATAACTATTTTTATGGGGGTTGGCGAGCGAAGCGAGCAGGGGGGTACCCCCTAGTATATATATATATATATATATATATATATTTTTTGTATCTAAACAGTCATCACACCCCACTGAGGCTCCAGGCATCGTCGCGAATCCAGCAGACGCGACTCCAGCACGCGGCCTGGCTGGGCAACACAACGTCCCTGATAATGATATCGGAAAACGACATTTACGTCAGGGGATCGCCGAACTCGGTCGAGGACACCAGGCTCACCGACACGGGCTCGCCCGGGATCGTCTACAACGGGGTACCGGACTGGCTCTACCAGGAGGAGATCATGCCCAGGCCCGAGACCACCTGGTCCAGCCCCGATGGCTCGCATCTGCTCTTCGCCAGCTTTAACGATACCAAGGTTTCATTTTTTCAACATTTTTTTGCTAATTAATCAATAAACTCAATTCTTTAAAAAATCTGCAATATGATTTTATGTCAGACTAAAAGTAAAAGCTTCACTCCGAGCTTTTGATAAAAAGCTTTTTTTTCATTGTTGCGTTCTTTCCGAGAAAATAAAAAGAAAAATTTGTTGAAACTTTTGCAACAATATATTTTTGTGCCTGGCAAAAAAGTGCAGTGAATAAATTTTTTCAAGTTAGTTATATAAAAAAGTAATAATAAATAATTGACTCCTGAAAACTTTAAATCAAAAGTTTATTATCACTATAATCTTCCTTTTTTCAACAATTTTAATTAATGTCCGAGCAACGCAGAGCTTTTATGAAGCTTTTTAACAATGTTATTACACGTGAATTACCTTCAAAGCTTTTTATCCGGGCGCTTAACTTGATTTATCTTTTTTAACTTTGATAAAGCTTGTTTATCGACTTTTTTTCAAATAAAAAATGTTTCAAAAAGTGGAAAATCATAAAGTATTTTGTAATTTAAAATTAAAAGTGCACACCGAATTTCATACATAATTGATCTCCATATTAAATATTCATCGTAATTATTGATAAACGTGCGGATGGGAATTCGGAGATTGATTTCATTAGATATTGTCAAAATAATGAAACTCATAAATTCGATTGTAATTAAACATTCAATTTATCTAAAATGAAAATTCCGGCTTACTGTTTTTAATTAAACCTTGGTTTTTTTTTTTTTTTTTCTATCACCGTTAAATATATAAATACTTACTGAGTATAATATATAAATACTTTTTAAATAGTATAATATTATAAAAAAAGGAAATCCGCTTGTTTAAAACAAGTAATTTATAAAAACTGATCGGTATATTTAAATGCCAGAGCTTAAAATCTTTATATTTTTGATTGATGCAATCAATAGTTTGTTTAGTGAAATAAATTTAAAAAATGTTGATATCGCACGATTGGAACTAGTTTAGATAAAAAAAATGAATACTGCGGATGATTTGAAAAAAAAAAAAAAAAATGATTATCAAGGTTTCGGCATTGGAGTTCCCATGGTTCGGCGGCAAAGCCCTGTCGGCGATGGACACGGCCCGAAAGGACGTTTTTCCGCCCTCAAAGACGGTCAGGTACCCGAGACCCGGCTCGGCGAACCCCGAGGTAGAGCTGTGGCTCGTCGACTTCACCAACGTCACCCTGGTCCACAACAACGCCACCAACAGCACGAGCTCGATGCCGGCCAAGATCAAGCTCAAGCCACCGCCCATCCTTGACGGACAGTTAGTATAATATAATATATCCTGCCTTTTTTATCGCCTTTTATTACGTCGGCTTAATTTACAAATATTTGGGCGCCGTTCAATTCTCATTGTACATAATATATTCGGGATTATTTGCCTTAGATCTCTGTGTTTGATATTTTTTGGATAATTTTTTTAATCGTGATAAATCAATATTGAAATGTTTCTCAGGTTAATTCAATAATATTAAAGATTATTATAATTGCGACACTATAATCATAATATTGAAGATTATTAAAAATCTACAAGATGACATTAGTATCGTATCTATTTCCGAAATTTGAAATTCAAACCACACATTCGATTTGTAAAAAGTACTCGTTCAATATACAATAACAGTCATTTTTATATGCTCGTGTAGGAGTTTCGAGTGTTTGAAGTTACAAAAAAAAGTGACTTGTCGATTTACGAAAATTTAAAATTCGAACGTAATGTTCGATTTGCAGAAGCATCAAAAGTGGAATAATCAATTTGAAAATAAAAGTATTTTAAAAAACTAATAAAATTAGGGAGTACTACCTGATATCCGCGGGCTGGATAGGCGAGGACTCGGGTCAGATAGCGGTGGTGTGGATGACTCGCTCCCAGAACTTGTCGGTGGTGTCGGCGTGCCGGGCCCCGAGCTGGGAGTGTGAGGAGACGCACTCGGAGCGCGCCCCCGAGGGCAGCTGGCTCGACATACAGCCCCACCCTGTCTTCACCCCGGACGGGGACAGCTTCCTCCTCCTCGCGGCCGTTCAGGAGGGCGACCAGGAACACTTCACCCACATAAAACACGTCACCCTCACCCAGCAGAGGATCGCCGTACTTTCGCATGGACGATACGAGGTGAGCGAGATACTCGCCTGGGACACGAGGTCGCACCTGGTCTTCTACCTGGCAACCAGGGATCGGGCTCCCGGACAGAAGCATCTCTACGTGGTCAAGGATCCCATAGCAGACGACCCTCGAAGACTGGAGCCCCTCTGCGTTACCTGCGACATCAACGAGATGCACTGGAGAGCCAAGTTATACTTTTTTCAGTCTTTAGGTCTTGCTACAACAACACTAAATAAACAACGGATTTTTTTTTTTAGGTTAGAGTACGAAAACTGTACGCACTTTGGTGCCTCGGTTAACCCTCCTCTGGTGGATGTACCCTTCGACGGAAAAAACGACGAGGAACTGGGCTACTACGTGCTCTACTGCGAAGGTCCGGGTTTGCCCTTCGCGGCCCTTCACTCCGTTAAAACTCACAGCTTGGTTCGGATCCTTTACGACACGAGGCTGCAGAGGACCGAGCTTATTGGCCAGCTTGCCTTACCCAAAAAACTTAATTTAGAGGTTATACAATTATACATATAATTATCAAATACTTAGCAGCTATAACAAACTATCCAACGTAAACTTGCACAGGTACCGTTGCCCCAGGGTTGGCGAGCCCAGGTTCAGCTCCTACTGCCCCCGTCGTGGCGCGAGGAGCTCCGGGACGCGGCCTTTCCGGTACTGGTCGAGGTAAACGGTCGACCCGGCAGCTCGTCCGTCACCGAGCGATTCAACATCGACTGGGGCGCCTACATGTCCAGCCACAACGACGTCGTCTACGTCAGGCTGGACGTCCGAGGGTCCCGGGGCCAGGGCAAGCGCGCCCTCTACCGGCGCATCGGGGGCGTCGAGGTCCAGGACCAGATAACGGTCCTCAGGCACCTCCTCGACACTCTAAAGTTCCTGGACGAGACCCGGGTCGGGGTCTGGGGCTGGGGGTACGGGGCCTACGTCGCCTCCATGGTCCTCGGCAGTCAGCAGAACGTCTTCAAGTGCGGTGTCGCCGTTAATCCAATCGCCGACTGGCTTTACTACAGTAAGAACTTCAGATAATACCTAACTGAATATTTGAATTGAATAAAAAAAAAAAAAAAAAAAAAAAAAAAATGAATTTGTAGATTCGGCGTTTACGGAGCGCGTGCTAGGCTCGCCGGCGGAAAACTTCAAAGGGTACGTTGAGGCTGACCTAACGCAACGAGCAAGACTGGTGCCAAGCCACAGCCTTTACCTTCTTCATGGCATGGCAGATATCTCGGCGCCTTACACCCACGGCATGATCCTTGCCAAAGCTCTTACCGACAATGGCATCATTTTTCGATACCAGGTATTAATCTTCAATTTTTAATTTTTAATTTATTTAAATTTACGCGTTTTTGAAACAATGAATTTGATTGTTTTTAGAACTACGCGGACGAGGGTCACGCTCTGAGCGGTGTCCTGGAGCACGCCTACCACTCGATGGAGGACTACCTCGCCGAGTGTCTCGCCCTGGACGCCTCCTAGTGCCTCGGACATTTTCACGTCCTCTTCGTAAACCCTTCCTCCTCTTCTTCTTCTTCTTCTTACTCCTGCAGGTGAAACATTGAAACCACAACTACGTCAATTTGCTAATACGAGCGTTTTTCGTCACCAAGCTGCACGTTTTTTTATACCTAACACGTGCGGATTTCGTAATTTTAAAAATTTTTATTTTAATTACTAGAATATTAATTATTAAGCTTATTATTAAAACTAGTTATGGGGCCTTATTCTATTGCGCATGAGCAGCATGTATAATTTTAAAAAAAATTTGGTCTATATAAGTTTTTAATTAATTGCGTTAATTTGAAATAACATTGATCGAATAGGGCCCCTGTAAATGACTATGTTGATCGTACCGTTGTTGTTGCGCGCGGGCTGACAAAATAATGTTTGTATTGTATAAACTCGAAGCTGATTCTTTATTAAGGATCTGAAAATATCAGATCAGAGCAATCCTTTTGTAAATATGTATAGTTTTTACTTAGATGGATGGACAGATTTTATCTGTAAGGCTTGAATAATCCTCCAAGTGCTGGAGTTACATGTTAAGTGTTGATATATTTAAGGTTAACGAAAAGTGATACGCAATCAAAAAAAAATGGTTATTGAAATGTTAAACTATAAGTAATGTGAGCTGAATAATATTTATTTGAACAAAAAGCTTCAATCAAATACGTTGTACCATTTGAATCAATCAATAGTTTACTTCGAATTATTAGCTAAATATTTTTGAATCATATAAAGTTAATTAAAATAGAGCTTAAACACACATCTTGATGAATTTATCTTAAATTCATTCGTACGAAGAAGAAAAAAAAGAACTTTTTTTATGCCACTCTCTGTTAATATTCGAGCAACGAGCATTCAAAAAGGGGCTACTACTATACAAAAAACTGTAAAATTTTATAAAAAGTCCCGTAATTTATATTCCCCGTCTTGACGCTGACTGCCGAATCGTCATTTTTGTTGACGTACATAGCCTTGGCATTATAAACAATTAATAAATCCACAATCAAATTAATATGAACTATATTAAACTTAATTTTATCATTTTTAAATGACACTAATCGACGAATTTTTCTCTCAAAGCTTTTTTGATCTTTAAATAAAAGTATTAAAATACAAAATAAAAAGTAAAAAAACAAACAGAGAAGTAAATGGTTATTATCTATGTAAATTATATATATATATATATATAGTTTAAGGTAAAATAGAGAGCGAGTTTATCCAACATCGGCCTCATCGTAAAGCAAATATTAAACAAACACATAATAGTAATAATGATAATAATAATAATTTTAAAAAATATTTGTATATAATTGTTCAACGTGCATCACTATTGTTATTTATATTGATATTAAAAGCCATCGTAAGGAAAAATGTCGAATTATTCTATATATTGTCATCACTTTTATCATAGTAATAGTTGTTATTGTTATTGTTATATAATTATTGTCACCAGCCATCTCATCGTCTTCACTAACGTGTTCTCGTCTATCTAAACTCGTAATCGTATTTTATCCATTAAATTAATAAATTGCCGAAAGTGCTTACAATCAAAATAATGCCTATTCAAAAAGCACATTTTGTATATATAAATTTAATTAAATTCTAAAATTGTATATCTTTATATGATACTATTTGATATAAAATTCTTTACCTATAATTGCGCATCTTTTACGTAAATTTTCTAGGTGAATTTTTAGATAAATCTTAGATCAAGCTTGAAAGCATGCCAATTTTGTCATTACTCGTTATTTTTCATTCATTCATTTATATTCCAGTTGAAAAGGCACACGTGTAATTTTCATGTGTCAGTTACGCATGTAATTTTGAATATTTTATGTTGAAAAACTAAAAATACTAAAAACTCGTTGGTCGTATGAAAAATATTAAAAATTTAAAACATTTACACATGTATGTATGTACCACTTGAGGTAAACACGTGTTAATTTACACATGTAATATTTAAAGTTCTACATTTAAAAAAAAAAAAATGGTGACATAAAAATTATCGTGTAATTGGTTTACATATGTTTGAATTACATAAAAATCTGGTAACTGACACGTATTAATCACACATGTGAGTTGGCACAAGTAACATAAAAAATGCAAGATTGAAAAGTAATAACATGTTTTCATCGGGATAACTCATTTTAATTTTAGTAATTTTATAAACTAAAATAAACTAAAAGTATGAATAAATAATTAAATAGTCTTGTACTTGACTAATAAACTTGCGAGCTTAACAATTATCGGGATACAGATGGACGGGAACGTGTGGTAATTAAGTAAATGCGCTTGACGATTATAAAAAATCATTATAATTGTATTTAATAATTAAAATTATTGTAGCACGCTAAATTTACAAAAAGAGTGTGCCAGCAGCCCTTAAATGCCGACAATCAAGGCTAGTGCAAGTAATCATAAACAATAATTAAAAAAAGGTTTACGAATAATATTAAAAAATACTCATTGATCGTTAAATAAATCAATTACAGCGGTGTAAAATCGCTAAAAAAAAGGTCGATATGTACATTTTATTAACAACTGTGGATCTGAAAGAAGAAGCGTTTGAAAATTAGTTAATAGGCCAATTAAGTTTAATTAAATTTACTTTTTATTTTTACATTATTATCTTAGTTAGTATTCGAATTCATGTTATCAACGTCATTGCAGAATAAACCTGCGCTGTAGTCTATGTCACATTAGATTTATAATTAAGGCGAGTCGTTGCTGTTCTTGAATATGATTGAGTGTAGTTGAGAAAATAATAGTTCGTGTGTATCATAAAAAAGAGAGGGTAAAACATCATCAACATTTATATTTTTTTTGCATTTAAATCTGTCACGAAATTTTAAAAATCTCACGCACTTTTTAAACAAATGGCATTTTTTGTTTTTTAAAACAATGAAATTTCTAGTTTTAATTTCTACGTAAATAACTAAAGGCTGACTTATGGAATGTAGAAACGCTTAGTTTTTAAAAATACAGAAAAATAAATAAAAGGATAGGATAGTCAAATCAAACTTTATGAAGCAATCAATTAGTAAAAGGCTTATCAATTTTTGAAATTAATCAATATTTATTAAAATAAATAAAAATATTGTGACTCTGAATAAATAACTTAAAAAAATAATAATTTATCGATATCAAAAATCATCAAGTTAATGAAAAAATTATACAATGTACTCGTAAAAAAAGTTTAAAAACTTATCTACAAATAATACATAGAAATTGAGGTTCTTCTGGAAAAAAATTTTTCATTCACAATTTTTTATATAAAAAATAACTTTGATTATTTAAATCATAAACGTCTCTGAGGATATGAATCAATACAAAATTTTTTCAAAACTCAAATTTGTCGCTTTGAAAAAAAAAAAAAACTTTTTACTAGAAGACCCTCATCCAGTAACCTCATGATATTCTTTTTGAATAAAATCACTAAAGTAAAATCAATCGACGAGCAGTCGATTTAAAAGTATAAAAATAATGGTTTTCTAAATTCTCAAATAATGACTAGAAATAACGTTTTCATAAATTTTTATTTAATTTTTAAAAAATTTATTCATAAGCTTATTATGTACATTCAATTAAACTATTTTTTAAGTCTTCGCTATTTATTAATTGATTAAAAAAAAATCTTACACAAGTCAGCATTTTAGCAAGTTTATCAACCTAAGATAAAAAAAATTTAATTTCACGTAAGTTGATTTACTTATTTAGCTTAAAACTATTTCGAATGATAAATAAATTTAAAACTCATTTTAGAAATCTCCAGATAAGATACTTATGGGAAAGATACGATTATTAAAAATATTCAAAAAGTACTGATACTCGAAAATGAGTCTGCGTCAATTAATTTAAGCAAAGAAAAAAATAAATAAACACTTGGATGTTATTTAAGAAAATGAAAAATAAATTCTATAAAAAAGAGCCTAAAATAAGTATATCGTCATTGTAATACACACATTACCAGGAAAAAAAAAAAAAAAAAAAATTAATAATAATCATGTTGTCGAAATATCCTGCGTTTTTTAATACCAGCGAGACGAGACTCAGTCCGACATTTGAGCGGAAGAATAAACAAAAAAATAAAATAAAATGTTTTCAATAAACTGTTAAATTACTTGAAAAAAAATATTTTTTGTACTTGTTTCTTTCTTATCTATCCTATCAGCCCATTCAACTTTTCCAGCAAAATTTCATTACGACAAGAATTACAGAATAACATGTTTTTGCTTTAAATGAACTTTTTCATTTTAATTTTTATAAACAAATGCGGTTTTGAAAAGTTTTGAAACTTCTGTTCATTGAATAAATGTTTAAAAGAAAAATTCGAGACGTGCCATATTGACTTTACTTAAACCAATTATTTCGATGATACATTAAATTTTTAATTTTTAACTATTTATGCTTGTAAGTGTTTTTTTCGGTTTTTATTAAATTTTAAAATAAATGTTGAGGCCTCAAAAACTTTTAATATAATTTACAAAGTTTTATGAATATTTTCTATCGTAATTAATATTACTCTTAATCAACGATTTTTTAAGAAAACGTGAAAACATTTACCATTATCAAAAATTATGATTCAATTAGTAAATATAGTATTATTTGGAAATTTTTATAAATTTTAAATAAAAAAACTTACATGATTAACAGATAATTTTACTAGCAGCATTCTAATTTTTCCCACCAGCCGCGGCTACGATCAATAATCAGCTGTTCGACTGCACACATACTGCAGTGTTATGAGCGGAATGCGAAGGTTGGTAAGTTACACCAGGCGCATGGTATTCTACACCGGTGGGGCGGTGCGAACGTTTGAAATATTGATAGTGGGGTGCCGGTGCACATTTCTTAGGGAGTTTATACGGATAAGGATAATTAATATTTAGTTACCTTGGAATATCGATAGCGGTGTGCCAGGGCATGATGAATATTACTTAGTTTCAAATAATTTGCGAGAAGTATGAAGTGCGATATTAAGTATGGGTTACGAGTGTTGATAAGTAGGAGGAGCTGGGCGACTAAAGGTAACTCGATTCGCGAGCGATAGGGCACGTACGACAATATCGCGAGTTTTGTTATTTCCGGGGGAATTAATTACAAGATAATGGATTTGATCTCCGATCGAGGGGGCGAAGGGGTAGGTCTACTGGAAGGGAGACTTATCGCTTCGTCAAGGTGCTATAAAAGACGAGTACGAGCCACGCTACGGGGGTATTATTAATTCATTCGTTCATTCGAGTAGATTCATTCCGATTCTTTTCCGACTTAGTTAGCGGAGCAACTTATCGGTAGTGCATTGTATTTCGAGTTAGCTAAGTGCCCAGCTCTATCAGTAGTTAGGGAAAGGCTAATAAAAAATACTTAGTGTGAAGCCTAAATTGACTTTGTGTTGTGAATCATTTAATCACCCTCAACGCGACTAACCCATCCTCTCCTAGTTCTCTCAAGGACACCCGAACCCTTAAAACATAGCTTGGAGTTCCGGTCTTCGCAGAGCTTACAGCGGCAGCGGCAGCAGCGCTCGCATGCGAGCCGCCGTGCAGCAGGTGCATCGGCACAGCGCGGAGCAAGGTGCTCCCACATCGTAGTCGATTCGAGCGAAGTACACCAGTTTCAGGTGAAACGACGAACGCGGGTCGGTTGTCGGGAGACGCGAGAACCAATCATAACAGCAGTATGCACAGTCGGAAGTCGCGGAACTTGTCGGTCTGCCAGCACTGCACAGTGCACCTGCATACATTTTTTTTTTAATTTAATCCTATTAAATCTTCTTGAAATACTTTTTATAGTTTTTTTTTCTAAGTCATCATACCTAAGTTTTTAAATTGTTGGAGTATCTGCAGCTGGTGAAAAATCTTATAATTATCCGGTAGGTTTATCTTTGTTTATGTTCATGCACTTTTACAGAATATACTACAAACAGCGTACTTAAACTTGTATATAATTTATCCTATCTAACTAGTTATTCAAATTGAAAAATAACGTACCGAAAATCAATAAAAATTATTGTGATTTTTGAAATTATACATTTTTTAGGTTAATTTTAGATAAGATTTTTAATCTTTACCTAATAAGAGTGTTATTATTATTATTATTATTGTTCATTTGGTGCAAACAATCATTTGATTGTTCTGTACTTATAGATTAAATTAAAATACACTCTACCAAATTTTTTGTGTATGGGCATGTGTCTACTAAACATATATTATTTTTATTTTTTACTTAAATGTACTACTTATTAAAAAATCTTGTTTATTTTATGATAAGCGTGTACTGTCAATTTTATAAATAAATCTAAATTTAAATCTTTTTACTTTTATTAAAGAGTTGAATTGAAATTATACCAAAAAAGTTAAAAAACTTTTAGTGATCATGAACTTTTGAATCAGCTCAACAAGTGTACATTGTTTGAGATTATTGTGTCTTATAAATCTTCCATGTTCCAATAAAAATTATCAAAATAATTTTTTATATTGCTACCTGAGCATAAAAATATTCATAGTATAATTTTAATATTTTCTGTAGGGTGTACTAAAAATTGTTTTTTATATTGGTACCTAATTACAATAATAATAATAATAATTTGTTTATTGGGCTTGAACAATGAAACCACATGTATAGTTTGATGTTCTATAAATAAAAAAATAAAAAAATAATGATTATTTTGAGGCCTAGCAATGCCATCAGGTGCCGAGAAGTTGTCCTCACTGCGCAACCTAATGCGCAAGGTTGCAGTGAGCGAAAAGAAGACTGGTGTGGATGCATACATAGTGACCTCGCATGATGCTCATGGCTCCGAGTATGTACAGGACAGGGACAAGAGAAGAGAGTACATTTCGGGTTTCAAGGGCTCAAGCGGTACGGCTTTGATAACACATGACAAAGCTCTGCTGTGGACCGATGGAAGGTACTACAACCAAGCTAACCTGGAGCTTGATCCCCCAAGCGCTTGGACACTCATGAAGGAAGGCCTTTTGGAAACACCTAGCTTGGGTATTAATTTTTACAAATTCTTAAAGCTTAAATTTAAAAATATTCAAATTATGCATTAGTATTGTTAGAAAGAAAACATTTGAATTTAATGATAAAACAGCAAAGTGGCTCAGCACGAACATGCCCGCGGATTCCTACATAGCCGTGGATCCTCTCTTCATAGACGAGTCAACGGCGTCCGGGATAAAGGAATCTCTCTTTGAGCAGCACTTGGTGCCAATAAACTCCAACCTCGTCGACGAGATTTGGGGTAAGGATCAACCTGGAGCCGTTCTAAACGAAATCGTACCCCTGAGCCTGGTCTACACGGGCAAGACAGCCGGGGAAAAGGTCAAGGAGTGCTTTACCGAAATGGACAAGAACTCAGTGTCGTGTCTGGTCCTCACAGCTCTAGACGAGATCGCTTATCTGCTCAACTGGAGGGGCACCGACATACCCTACAACCCGGTCTTCCTGTCGTACGTGGTGCTGTTCAACAAAAAGGTTCGATTAATTCTTCTTCTATAATTACTAAGCTTTTTTTATTTTTTTCTTTAAATAAATATTATTTAATAGGTTCATATATTCGTGCAAGAGGAGAGGGTCACCGGAGAGGCGAAAAAGCAGTTGGCGGACGAGAACGTGGACTTCGAGATACATCCCTACGAGGACGTGAGAAAGTTTTTCGGGAAGCTGTGCAGCGAGAAGAAGAGTTGCGGGAGGGTTTGGATACATAAATTATCTAATTATGGGCTGCACATGGATTGCGCCGAGCTGCCGAAGGTGAAGACCATGACGCCACCCAATCTCATGAAGGCTATCAAGAACGAGACTGAGATCGCCGGAATGAGAAATGCGTATATCAAGGACGCCGTTGGTTATTATTTTTTTCTTACTTTTAAAATAAGTTTTATTTTAAATTTTTGTATTTATTAATTGAAAAATGAAATTAAAGGTATGGTCAAGTACTTCGCCTGGCTGGAGGACAAAGTACTTAACTACAACGACGCCGACACGGTGGTGACCGAGGTCTCGGGTCTCCAGCAGCTGGAGAAGTTCAGAAGGGAGTTGGACAACTACAAGGGGCCTAGTTTCCACACTATATCGTCGGCGGGAAAGCACGCCGCCGTAATACACTTCCAGCCAAGCGCCGAGACGGACGTGCCCATAACGGCCAAGGAGCTTTACCTGTGCGACACCGGCTCGCAGTTTCCGGAAGGTACCACCGACACCACCAGGACCCTGCACTTCGGACAGCCGACCGACTTCGAGAAGGACTGCTTCACCAGGGTCTTCAAGGGACAATACAATCTGGCCAACGCCAAGTTTCCCCGTGGATTGAAAGGCAATTATCTGGATCCATACGCTCGTAAGTACCTGTGGGAGGTGGGCCTGGACTACGGCCACGGTACCGGTCACGGTGTGGGTACTCACCTGTGCGTCCACGAGTCCCCCTCGAGAATAACTTACAACCCGTACCCGGACGACACGGGCCTGTTCCCGGGTATGTTCACGTCCAACGAGCCCGGCTACTACGAGGACAACAAATTCGGCATTAGACTGGAAAACGTCGAGCTAGTGGTCAAGGTCGAGGACAATCCCAACTCGAGCAAACAGTTCTGCACCTTCGAGACTGTCACACTTGTTCCAATACAGACCAAGCTGCTCAAGATCTCGATGCTGACCGACGAAGAGATAGAGTATTTGAACGCCTACCATCAGAGGTGCTTGAGGACCCTCAAGCCGTACCTCCAGGGACCGGATAACAGCCAAGCTTTGGCCTGGCTCAAGAAAGAGACCGAACCCATCAAGAAGTAGCTCCAAATATAAATATACTCAAAGTCGTACTGTGCATTTTCATTTTTTTTTTTATTTACACCTGTATTAGTATACGGTTAACTTTAATTCAATTGCCTCGAATAAATTGTTACAAGTGAGCTACTTTTGAACTATAAAATCATCAACTCTAAAAAACTTTTTTTTTTCTGCAGGCTAAAATAATAAATAAAGTATTTTGGAGACTTGCTTTTATTGGCTAAAAGTACCTATCAATTTTTACTTTGTTCACGGCAAATTTTGAGCTAAGGTTTTTCTTCTTCTAACTTCGAATTATCGAGCTGTTTCGCTGTATATTTATTATATTGTTGTTAAAAAGGATTTACCTTAATTTATCAAAAAATGATATTAGTTTATCTCATTAATTTTTTAAAAGTGCCTGACTACTTCATTGTAGTTTATTATATTTTTATAATTTTCCATGTGTTCTAGAGCGCTACTTAATAAATATACACATTTTTTGAATTTTTATTTGTTTTTATGTGTGAAATTATTTTTAAACCTTCGATTTTCACTTAAACGTTAAAATAATAAGATATCCTTATAAGTTTTAAAGCATTTTTTTTTTCAGATAAAATATCTTGATGAAAAATATATTTATAAGATCTTTGTTTATAAATAGTATATGTTTAGAGCAACAAAAAAATATTAATTATATTCTTATTATTATAAGTTTTTTTTTCTCAAAACTATTAGCTCCTTCTAGAACTATTTATTATTTAAGCAATTGTACTTTTTTAAACTTATCGTAAAGCTTATTGAAATTGCAGAATTCTTATTGAATTTGAATCCTGCAATTTGATTAGTTACTTACCGGTAGTTCTAGACGCGCCGGTTGCTAAAATCTTCAGTCGTGCTTTGGTCGTCTGCGTGTTTGGTGCACACTGCACGCGTGTATACTTGGGAAAAATGGCACTTAACCTCTTAGTTAAAGTTCACCCAGTTGTTTTATTTCAAATTGTCGACGCTTACGAAAGACGAAATGCTGATGCTCAGCGAGTTATTGGTACCCTACTCGGTAAATCTTTAAATTTTTTTAATTTTTTCACTAAAATATTAAAAATTATATAGGTACTCTGCCTGTTTACTCTTTGTTTTTTCAACATATTGCTTCTAGAATCTTGATAAACTGCTTCTGCATGTGCAGTGATAAAAAATATTTTAAAAATATAAGTTAAACAAATTATATCTATTTAAAATTTTTACTTTTATGCTTGAGGATGATTTACTATTGTGCTAGTTACTGTCATTGAAAAAGTACAATGAACATCAAAGTATAAGAATTATTTATATCATTTATGAGTTGCACGTTTCAATTCCATAAAATTAAAATAAAAGTTATTAGAGATATATACATAAAACATGCAATAAATTAAGTGGTATTATTGACAGGAACCATAGAAAAAGGCGTGGTAGAAATTACTAACTGCTTCTGTGTTCCCCACAAAGAATACAAGGATCAAGTAGATGCCGAACTAAACTATGCCATGGACGTATATGAACTCAACAAAAAGGTCAATGCACAAGAAGTCATTGTCGGTTGGTGGGCCACTGGAAATGAGGTTTATACACAATTTATTATTATTATTATGTAATACTTGAAGATAAAATTGTTTGATTAATGTGTAGGTGACTAATCATTCGTGTGTGATACACGACTACTATGCTCGTGAGTGCAACAATCCAATCCACTTGACGGTTGACACAACTCTGGCAAACACAACCAGAATGGGAATTAGAGCTTATGTGTGTGTCAAGCTGGGTGTACCCAATGGCAAAAGCGGATGCATGTTCACACCTGCCAAAGTCCAGGTTAAAAGATATTATTTTCTTTGAAAATTAAACTACATAATAATGTTTTAAAAATTGAAATATTTTTAATAAAAAATCATTAATGCTTTTTATTTATACCTCAGATTCAAAGTTATGGTCCAGAAATAACAGGACTGAAACTGTGTAAAAAAACATTGGCCAAGGGTCCAGCCAGCAAGTCAGCCAGGTGCGTTGAACCAATGACAGATCTGGCTCAAGTTGCGGAGGCTAGCTCCAAACTTGGCTCAATGCTGGACAGCGTACTGCAGTATGTCGATGATGTACTGTCGGGTAAACAGTCTCCTGATAACCAGGTATTCACTATTTTAAATCTATGCGTTTATAAAGATAAAATTTTAATTTAATATGAAGCACAAATTAATTATGACAATAGTATACTGAATAATTTTATTTATTTTTTAATGCCAAAACACATTTTTTTTTTTTTTTTAATGATTAAGTATGTACATAAGTTTAAAGTTTTATAAATTTAACAGAAAATTTAAATAAATGAATGACTGGTTGTAATAAAATATTTAAATAAAATGTTTTTATTTAAGGTGGGACGAGCCCTACTGGACATGGTTAACTCAGTACCAAAGATGACAAACGAACAGTTTGACGAAATGTTTAACAGTAACGTCAAAGATCTACTCATGGTCGATGCCCTGTCGCGGCTGATAACCACGCAACTTCAACTAAACGAAAAATTAACACTGCTTACCACTTTGTAAATAAATTTATAATCATTTTTTATAAATAAATTATGAACACTTATTACGCAAGGTGTAGATAATTATTCTTTCAAAAGGTAAAAAATTTTAAATTTATTTGAATTTATTCATGCAAGAAATTTTTTTTTTTTTTTAACTTTTTATTAACGATAGAAAAAAAAAAAGAATTTAAAGACGCAGTTATTTGAAAACTCTAAAATCAATATAAATTAAATGCATTTTGTAAATAATCGTCAGATTGACGTAAGCTCCAAATATTTAAATCGTATTTGCCGAGGGAGTTTGAGCTGATTGAGAATAATTTAAATGCTCACTTGTCTATCATCTTGTGCATTATTGGTAAACGTCAGATAATGCAAGTGGCCGATCAGCAAGAAATAAAAAAATGGCTTCTGGATTAGCAAAATAAGTTATAAATCAAGGCCTACGCCCACGAGGACCTTACCAGGAACAAGTTTGTGCAGAAACGGCTTAAATTTTTAGTTTTTATATATTATTTTACTTTTGACAACAAGTCATTTAATTTTTCGTCTCATTTGCAAAGTTATTTTTTAATTGAAAAGACCAAATATTTTGATCACCACCAACCTGTGGATTCGAGATCCTGTGGATGCGTGTACAGGTGAGCTCATCAGGAAGTTTACAACAATCTCTATATAAAATCTATAATAAATAATAAAATCGAATAATTTTTCAATGAGCTGCGACTTTCAGTTACTAAACGTGCACTTTATTCATGATTTTAAATTTTTTAGATTGGAAGAAAATTAATCTTTGCACTGGGGTATCAGTAAGTTTATACACGGGGGTAAAAAAAAATTTTCTACACACTATTATTACCGCGAATAAAAAGACCCTTGCGATGTTTTATCATTTAGTATATTATAAAAAATACGCCATTTTGTAGCTGTACAGGTGTTAAAAAAATTAAATTCCGAAAAAAAACATCGTTACCTCCTTAAGAAATATATATTGATAAGGATCGGTTTATTATTTTTTGAGTTATCCATCACACCGACTTGAAAAAGTATAGTTTTGAGAAAAACGCAATTAAAGTTTTGAAAGACGAAGAATCGGAAAAAAAAAATTTTTTTTTTACCTTAAACAGAATCGTCGATTCCAGCACCATACATAACTTCACCTGCAGCTATTTCTTAAGTTTAATTAGCTTAGTTGAGTAGTAGATCGAAAAATAATTGATACGTATTTTTTATTTTTAAAAAGAACTGAAAATTAAAAGAGTTGCTTCCTAGGTAGCGCTGCAGTCGCGCACATAGCGAAAAATCCATATGCATAGATATACTAGCCATGTAAATTAGTAGTAATGACCTCACGATTAAAAACCATATTTCCGGTATTTTGTTAGAAAAATTGTTAAAAAAATTAAAAAATTGGTTCCATAAACTGGGCTACTTTGAAGTGCTTTGAAGCCGTGTATCTCAAAGTGCGACGTTATAGGGTAGTTCAGCTGCAGAGAATTTTTGATTATTTTTAAATCAGGATACGTTGGTAAGGTAAAGGACCCAATTGTGGTCTTAGTAATTTAAATATTTCTATAATTTATTGTTAAAAATTAAGAAAAAAGCTCAAATTCCATGAACTCTTATAAAGCCGAGTTGATTAAAGGTATTCAAAGGTATTTAAATTCGTAAATACCTACTTCCAAGTTACTTTGATAATAATAAATTTTTTATTTTTAAAACTATTAAAAGAGGTCACGATTTTGGACTCCATTTTGATTTATACTGAAATATTGCTTTCATAATGGTCCGTGCACTTCAAAATTTATTTCCGCGTTTCTCCGTTGCTCCGCTGCAGTGTGTATCAACTTCTCTCTGTGATAGTTTATACAACATTTCATCATCTTTTGAAGATTTTATGTCAAAACTCATCATCTAAGTTGAATTTTTTTTCGTTACTATAATCACTGTAAGATCAGTTTAATGTTTAAGTTCAATAGTATAATTAAAATTAATATTTTTTGAAATTCGAAAAAAATAATATTATCTATTCGACGGATTGTATAACATTATTCTTGGAATAAAATATTTTATCTATATAGATATTGTTCTTATCTGCACTGACTGATAATTTGTGATATTTTTGAAATTTCAGTCTTTAAACTCAAATTGAGAAACAGGAACGATGAAGCCGAAGGTAAGTATTGGAGTTATTATTAGAGTTATCGAAAAATTAATAAAAATAAATATTAAATTTTAGATGTTTGCTTTGATTTTTCTACAAGTGTTGATTTTGGTGCACAGTACGATTCAAGATAACAACGTAGCTCGGGTCAAAGATGAGTCTCTTAATATAGAAGTGCTATTGAAAAATTACAAGAGCAGCAGCTCGTTCAATGGATCGTGGATTTCCGGATCGGAAATATCTTATTATATTGGAGACAGCCTCGTTAAGTTGAACGTGTTGACCAAGAAGGAATCAGTTATTGCCAAAAACGAGTTTCTGGTATTTTTTTTTAGCTACCGAAAATTATCTTGCTCTATGATATCGTAAGAATAAGATTTATTAATTTATTCAGAACGATACAACATCTAATTTAGAAGCGTCACCCGACAAAAAGTACATACTCAAGTGCAATCGCACGAAATCGGTGAGTTTAAAATCCTAGGTAAGTTATTATGAACTATTTATACTATGTAATACTGACAACTTGCAGGTGTACAGGCATTCATCACTGAGCAAATGTTCGATTTACAATATCAAAAGCAGGCACGTATATTTAAAATCCCTTTATTTAAGTAAATTTTAATAAAATATTGAATTTAAACAGCAAAGTAACAGCAGTTGCCGATGAAAAGTTGGTGTCTATAGCGAAATGGGGACCCGAAGGCAGTCACCTGGTCTACGTCCTGGACAACGACCTTTACCACCTCAAAGTTACGGGTGACTCGCACGAGACCCGAAGAATAACGAACGATGGAATTCCGAGGCTTATCTACAACGGAGTTCCCGATTGGGTTTACGAGGGTATGAAGCACGATTAACCAGGAGAAACAGGAATAATTAATTAATTAATACCTTTTTTCAGAGGAAGTTTTTGCATCCGACACGACGCTGTGGTTCTCGCCCGACGGCAAATACCTCGCGTTCGCCTCGTTCAACGACACTCAAGTACACGACTTTATTATACAGAAGTACGGCGAGCCTGGAACCTTGGAAGATCAGTACCCCGAAAAGATGTCCTTCAGATACCCTAAGCCTGGCAGCAATAATCCAGAGGTTAAATTGAAGGTCGTCAGTCTGGAGGACAATAACGGTCAAGCTCACCAAATGCCGGCACCGATCAAACAAGTTGGAACGTTTGTATCAGAGACTGCCGACTCCTAAGATTAGGTATCTTCAAGTTCTCATAATATGTTTTATTTAATAGGGATCACGTATTGCTTTCGGTACGGTGGTTCGACAACAAAACCCTTACGGCGAGCTGGTCGAATCGGGTGCAAAATATGTCCCAGCTCGTGAGCTACTCCGAGGCCAAAGGTTCCGAGCTTCTGTTCAAAGACGAAATCAAGGACGGATGGCTGTTCTACATCACCGAGGCCCCGATACGTTGCGCCAACTACGTCGTCCTGGTCAAGTTCCAGCCTATAGGTAACGATAAACTCGGCTTTTTCGGCCACTTGACCAGGTTCACTCTGGCCAACGGAACCCTCAAGGACGAGGTCGACATGACTCCTGGCGCCTACTGGGTGCACGCTATAGCCACGGTGGACCTAAATAACAGAGTCGTATACTACTACGCCTCGCCACCCGCCAAACCGTCCCAAAAACAACTGTACAAAGTCAACTTGGACGCCCCCGCCAAGTCCGTTAGGTGCGTCACTTGCGATGTCCAAACTCCCGAAGGTATAAATGAGCCAATTTTCAAACTTTATTTTCACTTTTATTAAGTTTTAACTTTTAAATTTTATCCAAAAGGTAACTTGTGCAGCTACGTTCACTCAGTGGAGTTTTCCCCCGACTTTTCTCACTACGTCCTCGCGTGTAACGGTCCGGATCCAGCGTTCATCAAGATTTACCAGCAGAGCGATAACCAGGAGGTCGTTACCTGGAAGAAGAACGAGGAGCTGCGGCAAGAACTGACATCCATGGCTAAACGAAAGGTGAGTCTTGTAATATGGAGTTTAAAAATAAGATTGAAATCGTTCAAAATGGTATCAGGGTAGAAAAACGTTGTTCCGTACGAAGGACCTGACGGTGGAAGCAAACGGTTTCGACGCCCGAGTGAGACTCCTGCTGCCGGAAAACTTCGACTCTACCAAGAAATACCCGGCACTGGTAAACGTGTAAGTTCGCTTGTTTTTTGGTAATTTAACAATACTTTAAACGAGTCTTTGGTTTTCAGGTACGCCGGTCCGGGAAGTCAGAGAATAACCGACAATTTCGCGGTGAGTTTTCAAACTTTCATATCGAACCGAACCGACGTAATTCACGTTATGATTGACGCTCGAGGTACTTTGGGCGAGGGCACCAAGAAGATGTTCGCGGTTTACCGTAACCTTGGAACCGCTGAGATCGAGGACCAAATCACGGTCACCAAGTAAGTGTCTTGACAGCCTTTTTCAACGGGACTTATCTTAAATGAAGGAATATTTATAATTTTAGAAAGCTTCAGGACATGTTCAGCTGGATCGACAGGAACAATACGGGGATTTTCGGACACAGCTACGGTGGTTACGCTACGGCCATGATACTGGAAAAGGATTCCGACGACGTCTTCAAGTGTGGAATATCTAGTTCACCAACCACCGGCTGGATTTACTACGGTTAATTGTCTTAAATTTTAATTTTTTTTGCAATATTGCATTAACAAACAAATTGAATACCGTTAAGTAATGTATTTTTTTAAGACTCTATTTACACCGAACGTTACATGGGGCTGCCAACAAAAGAGGACAACCTGAAAAACTACGAGCAAAGTACCGCGTTCAGACTGGGAGAGAACCTGAGTCGCAAGCAGTTTCTTCTGATCCACGGTACCGGGGACGACAACGTCCACTACCAGCACTCCATGGCCCTGGTGAAGGACCTGGTGAGGTCCGGAGTCCTGTTCCAGCAGTTCAGCTACCCCGACGAGGCACACTCGCTGCAGCACGTGACCCACCACTATTACCGGACCATGGACAGCTTCATTTCCCAGTGTTTCAGTCAATGATTTTATAAAAAATAAAGAATAATTAAACTTACTTAACTGTGTTTTTATAAACTACTAGAGCAAAATAATTTAAATAATCAAGGTTTAACTAAAAAATAAAAACTTTTATCAAAGGAAGTTGTTCGGTTAAAGTCTCGTGAGTAGATAAATGTATAAAATATTCATAGACCAAGACATTAACAGAATTTCAATTAACTAGTTCAAATCTATGAGTCTAGCCTTTGGAATAATAAATTCAATTTATAAATTAAGTAGTAAGTATAATTTATACGAAATTTTGAAAAAAAACGTTAAAGTTTATGTAAAACTCAAAATTCGTAATCTTATGGGAACCAAAATGACTATTTAAACGATAGGTTGGCCCGAAAAATCGCATGTTTTATATATCTAAGCTTGTAGTTTAGATAATGCTTTCCGCTTTTGACCGTATAAAAGCTCTTGCTTTATCGGCAAAAAAACTCGAAAAACTACACGTAGCCATGAAAGGTCAGGCTGTTTACATTATTTTAACTCACATCGTCTTCGCTTTTGGTAAGTTAAATACCTTCTACTAAAAAGTTTATCTGGATAAAAAAAAAAAAATTGTAAAATTAAACAGCCGAAGAGGAAAAAAACGGTTACCCTAACATCCCAGCAGAGGAGGCGTGCTATAGCGCGAAAGACGACAGAATAATTGCGGGAAAAATAGCCCCCAATGGAGCTTTTCCGTACCAAGCGTCGCTCAGAACTCGAGACGATAACCACTTGTGCGGCGGTTCCATTATAAGCAACCGTTGGATCTTGACTGCTGCACATTGCCTTTACGGGTACGTTCATTGAGCGATTTTTTATAGAATTTTATAAAGTGTGAAAAAAAATTTGGTAGGCTTGACGTGTCGAGTATAGTCGTTGGTACGAACTCGTTGAGTTACGGCGGTGACAGATACCGAGTCGAGAGAACATTGGTTCACCAGAGGTACGACGCGGCCAATATCGTTAACGACGTCGGACTTTTAATGGTGGGCCCTGCCATTAGGTTTTACAATCTCGTGCAGCCGATTCGACTCCCGTCCAAAGACTTCGATTACGACAACTATCCTGCCGTTGTTTCAGGCTGGGGTAAACTCAAGGTGATTTTTTCAATTCAATTATTTTAAGTGCCTTACTCACAAATTATATTTTCTGTTTTTTATCTAGGTTAACGGTGCACCCTCGAACAAGCTACAGTACCTTCAAACTTGTCTCATGGACAAGTCCACTTGCGCCAGAAAAGTACCCACGCCTAGCGTTTACCAAAAAATTTGCACCTTCACTTTTCCCGGACAGGGCGTTTGTCAGGTTATTTATCCACTAATTTTTTTTATTTACTTCATTTTAAAACTCTTGTCTTTAAACTAAAAAATTTAAAATTACCAGGGAGATTCCGGAAGTCCACTGGTCGCCGACGGAGTGCAAATCGGGGTTACATCGTACGTAATAGCCAACTGTGCCCAGGGTTACCCTGACTACTTCACCCGAGTCGCAACTTTCATCAACTGGATACGACAGCATACTGGAATCTACTTAACTCAATAAACTTAACCATTTTTTAAAACAATCATGCTTTTTATTGTTTATACTTTTTAACCCTTTATTATCTAAATATAAAAAAAACAATTGCGAGTTATTTGAGAGGTTAAGGGGAAGCGGGCATCCACGACAATCCACGATGAATAAAGTTTCGCAGGAGCAATGAGCGAAGAACCCCAGAGGAGCTTGCGGAAGAGGAAGAGAGTGTCCTACAACGAGTCTCCCCAAGCCGAAAGCAACACAAAGTACCGATTATTGTAACCTAATATAAGTACATCCACTATAGAATATCATTTAAATGAAAAAAAAAAAAAATAGTGAAACGGAGGATCAGTCGTCAAAGTCGCGGTCATCGAGCACCGAGAGCGTTCTTTACTTGTGCGACCACAAGAAGATACCCCCGGTTATAGTTATAGAGGACAGCAGCGAGGATGAGCTGCCCCAGGAGTACAGGACCAAGCTGAGGAGCTACAGACCGGGTACCGCGTCGGCTCAAAGGCGGTGCAAGAGCAGGAACAAGACGCGACGGAGGAGCCGGATCACTCCAAATGCTACCTGCATAAGCTCAAGTTGGTAATTATTTTCTTCTTTATTTATTTTTTTTTTTAGGGTCATTCCATTTTTAAATAGTCATTACCAAGTGGGATAACATTAATTTTTTAAATTACAGAGGGTGGAATGACCCTCGAAAAAGTAACCTATTCGTGTCAAATAACTTTAAAATACATTTTTCAGCTTAAACGACGAAAAGATTATTCTGAAAATGCTCTCAAACATGAAAGTCAGTAAATCTAAAATCGAAAGAGTATACAGTTGCGCAAACTTGCACAGTGTCAGTTGAGAAAACCTTTTTTTTTATTTTTTATAAATATATATTTTTATTACAATTAACCTATACCTTTGACGCCTTATTATTGATCTGTATGTACAATTGTTTTAAACATTCCATTAATTTAAAATTCTACAAGTACGCTTTTTTAGCGATTTTTTTAGGTATGAAGTACTTTGTTAAAAAACGTTCCATCTTGTGATTAATGGACTCGATCTCGGCCTTTCCGTGCTTCATGTCGGCGAGATGTTTTGAAAAGTCGACGTTTATGTAAACCCTTTTCCTCAGATCCTCGATTTTCTTCAAATCGCTCGGACTCAGTTTGACCCGATCTATACCCAGAGTAACCAGATCCTTGTAGTGAATCCCGAGCCATCGCATCTTTGGACACAATAGTTTTTCCCTGTATCCGAGGCTGTGCAGAGTTCCGAACCTTTAATCAATAAATAAACTCCATTTTCTCAATTATTCTTATTATTCATAGTTTTTATAATTCTTTGCAGTTGGCGTTTAATTTAATGGATTTCGTTAATCCCAGCGAAGAAAAACCTTAGCCGAAAATCTGATAGTTTAGAATTTTTAAAATCTTATTTATTGAGTACCAACCTATCAAGACTATTTATTTTTTCTGAAATTTTTATTCATTATTTTTATTCTCTTATTTAACTGACTCATAAAAATGGTCATGGTCATACGTCAAATCAAAATGTCATTGCAACTTTTTTTAATTAGCTACCTCACACTCCTCTCATAAATACATAAAAGTTAATTTATATTGACCATTTAGTTTTTTAATTTTGCTTTAATTCCATTGCTCATTGAACAGAGTACTTTTCCTCTGCTCCTGAGGACTTGGGTTCGATCCCGCCTTAGACGAAATATACTTTGAAAAAAAAAAGCAGCATAAAATTTAACTTATTTTTTACAAGAATTCGCGCTTTTTGACTTGTACATATTTGTGAAAAACACATGAAAATTTATTCAACAGGACAAAACTGTTTAGTTGTAAAAAAGCTCACCTGTATACGCACATGATCTCGAATCCAAAAGGATTGGCATCCACAATCGCGTAAACGGGCAGGTTGGCCTTCTCCGAGAGCAAGTGCACTAGCATGCGGGTGGAGACGTCCGGGTATCCCTTGCCGGTGACCAGGATGCACTGGTTGAAAGCCGGACACTGCTCGTGGAGAAGCTTCTGGAAGACCGAGTCCTTCTCCACTACGAGTACGTACTCGGCCGTCGTCCTTATGGCCGTTACGTTGGCTACAATGTCGGGTACGGCGCGATACGAGTTCTGCTCGTAGTGGATAACTTGGGTGTCGTTTATCTCCAGCGACAGGTCACCGGCCACGTTACCCTTGTTTGTTGAGAAAAAACCTGGAACACCAAGATTTAAAATGTAAGAAATAAAAATAAGAATACGAAATTACGAAAAAAAAGGCTCACCAATTTCCCAAGGACCGCAGTCGAGGAGCATGCAGACCTCGGTTATAGCCCCCTCAACCTGGGACTGTTTGCTTACGAAGCTCTGCGAGTCCTCGTTCTTGAGCCTGTAAAAAAAAGCCCGCTTCGTGCAGTAGAACTCGTCGTCTTGCCTGTTCCTTATCAAATTATCGTGCGCGTGCGCCAGCACCCGGGTCATAAGGGCGAACTTCTGTCTGAGCTTCTTCCCCGAGAACCTAACTGACTTGACCCCGTAGCCAGCGTCAAGGCCCGGTGGGGTCTCCGAGTCGGAGCAGAATCCGCTGCTGGTGTTGTTCCCGGTCGAGGGTGCGCTGGACCACGATTTCGTCTTGCCGTTGACGAACTTAAGCTGGGGTGCTTCGCCTTTGGACGCGCTTATTACCAACTCGGTTATTACCTCCTCGATTCTCTTTATCAGCTGGCGTCTAGTAAAACATTTGAAATCGTACCGTCTGCTTACCAGTTTTTATGATTTTTTTTTTGATTTAATATATTTTAAAACAATAATTTTATTTTATGATTTTTACAAAATTAAAAAAAACTTAAATTGTACTCTCAGAGATATACAACGTTCTGAGGTCTCGGGTTCAATTCCTCGCAAGTGAAAATTATTATGTTATACATTTCGTTAAAGGAAAAAAAAATACAACCATAACAGGAACGACTATTTTTTCAAATTTAAATTTTCATAGTTCAAAAAACAATAATTTTTTAAACTACATACTGTAGGTGCTATAATAAATCGTCGAGGTTTATAGGTTAAATCGAATGTGATTTTCGAAAAGTTTTATTCAAATATTTTTATGACAACTTTGACGTTACTAAATGATTGTGATTGGTTCAGAATATAAAATTTAAATTTTTCGTATTTTAACAGAACGATACGATTTTTTTTAAAAATCAAATATTATAGTGAAGGATTCATTTATGTAATTTAACCATTTAACCATCGAAGACAGTAGAAGTCGGTAGAAGTTTTAATATTTACGGGTTAAATCGGATGTCTTTTCGACAAGCACAATTCGAATTATTGGTAAAATTGGACAAACGAAAACTTGGACGTTAATTTATTACGAAAGATAGGTACATTAACTGTAAAAAAGTAAGCACCGACCTTTTAGCGTCAATATCTTCCCGGTCGATCCTGTAGCACTTCTCTGAAAGCTCGTAATCGAACTTGGACTCCTCGAACTCGTCGTTAACGGTATTTGTGTGAAGTTCCGTGTAGAAGCTTACGTCGACGTCCATGGTCTCGTCATCGTCTGGAGGTTCCTGGTCCAGGTCCATGGTTTCGGTTTCCTCCTCCTCGTCAATTTTGAACTGCACGTGTTCTTCCCTCTCCCGTTTGAACAAGCTGCCATCCTGGGGCTGCAGAGGTTTTGGCTCCTCCACCACGTCAAAGACGTTGTCGTCGTCTATGTCGAAGACGTTCTCGTCGTCCATCTCGATAAAAACACTGTAGCTTTTGCAAGGATAACAAGGCAGACGGTAGTTTTGACTTTTGAATTAAGACGTACCAATCAGGTGGCGCCAATGGGTCGGTAAGGTAGGTTTACCGAGAGCTACCCTGCAGAGTCGCTAGATGTCTCTAGGTGATTTTTTCTTAGGTTTTCCAGTTTTCAGTTTTTAGTTTATTGTTCTGATTTTATGTTTTACTAAGCTCTTGTCAAGTAATAGGTAAGTGTATTCATTAGATTATTTTCAGTCGTGTAAGTAATCAATAATGTAGCTGTTTATAATTCAGTACCGTACTAAATTTTAATGGTTTTCATCAAATAATAAAAGCTTCAACAAATTTTACTCAATTTTAAAAATTCAAACTTAGAAATTTCGTAACCCGGTTGTCATTCAAAAAATGTAAATTGTTCATTGTGTGTATAGTTTTTTAAGTTTAACCAGAGGACTCATTTTCTTTGTACGCCTGTCAGTTAAAAAGAGTTTTTTTCTCGAGAGTTTAACGAGATTTTTCGAAATATCAAGAATTCGCATCTATAAAGTAGAATAAAGTTAAAAAAAGGTAGTAATGAAAAAAAAGTAAAAATAAAAAAAATCCGCAAAAAGTTGAATACTAAAACATCATAGGGGTAGATTTAGTCGATTATATTAGTAAGTTCTCGAGTGGCTAATAGACGGTAGCAAGGGAACAAGGACCACGTATCCGCGGGGGGTCTCGCTGTGAGAAACGAATAACGCACGGATTGACAATATTGATTATTATCTCTTCCGATCGCTTCCTTATGACTTCTTACTTCTTTCTTTTACTTTGGCGATCTACCCGCCCCAGATTTTTTATTTTGATATCAACGCTTTTTACCAAGAGGTTTAATGTACCGTGCGATTGGCTTGATTTTTTCAAGTGATTCGTAGTGACCGTTTTGCCGATAAATACGAATAAACTCACGGATTTCGACTTTCGTGCCTTTATCGATGCTTCAATAGCGTACTGTAAAAAAAAAAAAAAAAAAAAAAAATCTGCGAAACGTTGACATGTTCCAGTATACAAAAACTTCCATTGAACAGTTTTTCAGTATTCAAGGACGTTTATGTTTTCTAGTACAATATTAAAACTAACAATGTTATTTAAGTTTTTTTATTTTTAATTTAAACCATTTGATAAAAAGAATTTTTTAATAAAGAATATGGAGTTGGGTGAGTCTTTTGAGTTGAGCGTTTGTCATCGAAAAAGCTAAAAAAGGACCCAGCAGGCTTTATTATAAGAAAAAAAGAAAGGTTATTCAAGGTAAGATCCAGGTAGATTTAAGGATGATAATAAAAGCCGCGGTGGTGTATCGGTCTAGGGATTATTATTCGGTTCGGTGGCGACGTTAAGCTGCATTGTTGGATTGTTGGACCAGAAGCCATAATTTACCTACCGCGAGTGGTGTCGGCTATTATAATATGAAGACCGTCGCTGTCTCGTCTCCCCCAAAAACTCTCGAAAACACATTTCGCAGCCACGCGACCTAATGGTTAAGTCACCCCCCCCCTCTTTTATACTTTTTATACTTACAATCGTAATTTGTATTTGTATTTGCAGATGCGTTTGTTTATTTCTTAAATCAGGCGGGGGGTCCCCTTAGCCTATTGATTCGACAATTGATTTATTGCATTTTTCTGGTACTTTGTTATGTGTACAACACTCGAGACACTTCAGAGTCTATTATTTTCACATTCATACGAATATTAATACCATTACATATTAAGTATAGATTTCATGGATATTAGCCTAAATAACAGTAGACTTTGTGCTCAAATAATCGGCAATCGACATGAGCCCTTGAAAAAAGGCGGCTCACAAGGGATGGAGGGAAGAAGAGGAGTTGAGCAACCGATATCGTCTGTACATATTGAGTAATAATAACAAGAAGAATATTGTAAATGCCCTTGTATGCGGGTAGCAAGTAAGTACAAGTGTTGTTATTCGAGTGCACTGTAACACTATCCTTTGGACCATTGTTCCTTACTGTTAGTCGCACAAGTAGCCGATCCTTCAAGTGCTCCTGTAAAAACTGCGTTATAATATTCAAAACTACAAAAGCTCTGATTTTTGTTTTTTTATTTATCAATTAAGTTAAAGATATAAAGATAAAAGGTCAAAGTGATCAAAGATTAGTAATTTAAATTGTTTGATTCAACATGCAGGGAGATCAGAGATTGGGCTAAGTACTTCTGTACACATTGTGTCCTGCTAACTTGTGTACTCGGTGGATTCGTACAATAGGGAGAGACTGAGAGACAGATTATTAACGCTCGATTTGACCGTTGTAATCGAGACTGCTCTCAATTATTTTACTAAATAAATTAAAAACAAAAGTAACTAAATTGTGAATCTTTCAATTTTAAGCTGTTTGTTAAATTTTTGAAAATTCAAACAGTGCTTTGATTATGCGCAGAAGGTAGCTCAGCGGGGCGCGGTCTCGAGGGCGCGAATTTTAGTACGCACGAGTACGATGGGAACGAACTAATGACTTTTGTCATCTTTTTTTTTCTCCGTTCGAGTACCTTGACACTCGAGGATGAGAGCTACTTGTTTATTCTATGACAGCGACTCATTTTTTCGCACGCTCAATATATGTAAGTATACATATAAGTTACCAGTATTAGAATGTATTGAAATTATTTGCTAAAAGAAAAAAAAGAAAGTCTGTTTAAAACATCAATTAGCTATATCGTTTAAAGATGAAATTACAACACCGAAATCAAAAAGTAAAGGAGCCGTGCCCACTGCCCGTTTAATAATTGACAAGCGTGTCTAAACCGGAGAGATTTTTTTAAATATCCCTGCAACCGAGCGATTATTGACATTGACAAGCCGGCCATCGCGTCCCTTGGATCTTAATGAGGCGGAAAAAATATATATATGCAAATTACTTATTCCTCTCAGGATGCATGAAGAAGAGAGAGAGAAAAAAAAACGCGCTAATTTAATCGAGTCGAGCCGGCTTTGATAATAAGTTTTTTTGTTTTTACCCAAAACAGCCAAATTCGATAAATCGAGCTGCCTAAAATATTAAGATCGTTTAGCTCAATCAGAAAAGTCATTTTTAATATCAATAAAATGCTGATTTTTTACATTGTAGTGAGGGGAAAAGAGGGGAGGGGACGGCCACCGCAGCGCCCGACTCATCAGTACTTTGACCCTAATGAATGAATCATTTTGTTAATTTTACACAACATATTTGAAAGTTTCTACTTTAATGTGGAATTAATTTTATCTTTAAAATATATTTTTAAAAATAAGGAAAAATCACGAAAACATAACCTAATTTTCAATTTACAAAACTCTGCGACAAAAGTTTAAAAACGTTAACTTTTTCAATCTCACATTAACAAATTAAAACCTCAAGATATTGTGTACCTACAAATTTTTAGATCAAAAGTTAGAGCATTTCTTGTTCAGACGCGCATTGAATTTAACCGCTGCACGCTTCTTTTTCTTTTTTATCTTTTTCAAATGGTCGGAAAGGTACTTATTATGAAAAAAAAACGATCTCTGTATTTTTAGAACAGTGACAAACGATAAAAGAAAAAAATTGCTTGATTTCCATGAGCGTTAAATAATTAATTTAAACGATTTCCAACGACCGGAAGCATCAAGCAAGACTTTTCGACGCGAAGCACGCATGCGCTTCGGAATACAAAGTTACATTCGGTCGCGTGCCTACCGCTCAAAATTTATCTCAGAGTCACAGGGCAGGTGTGACCTGCAGTTCGGCCGCAGGAAAAAGACTTTTCGATTTTAATCTTTTTATCCTTGATTAATTTTCCAGACGTGTTCATAAAAAGCGGAAAACTGTTTTTTGGGAGATTATATCCGAGCCGTTGACTAATATGGAACATAAAATTTTGATAATATGTTTTGGTTTAATCTAGGTATTGCGAACTCTGATGGTTTGTAAAAGGGAGGCGCAGATGCAGCCTGCGGTCGTGTCGTCGCCTCAAACTTAAACGCTTTTTTTTCTCTTGTTAAGTTTATCTGCAGCTGTATAAATATATAAAATTATAAATTATACGAGCGTGCGAAAAAATGAGTCGCTGTCATAGAATAAACAAGTAGCTCTCATCCTCGAGTGCAAGGTACTGTTAAAAATCATTATATTAGTTCGAGCTACCTTCTGCGCATAATCAAAGGACTTCTCGGTTTGTTTAAAAAAACATGCTCAAAACCTTTTTCAGTATATAATCATGGATTTATGACTTTATATTCCAAGCCGAAGCAGCTCAGAGTAGCATGTCTAAATAACATGATTAAGTTGTATCGTATAAAGTTTGGTGAAAAATCAGACAATAGAGAGCTATGGGACCTGTAACGCATAATATTATTATTAAAATGCTGATCGTAAAGTAAGGAATGGCATTAGCATACCTATGGACGGACGACCACCTCGGTCGCGGCTCATTTTTTTTTTTTTTTTTTTTTTACATAATTTACATAAAATATGATTTACTATCGTGCTGTTTTATTTATTTATTGTCGATCTACCGAGTTTGATCGTATGCAGTGCTTGAACCTAATTTTTAGGCTTGCTGACAAAGTACACGATTTTCAATAAATTTTTAAATCATAGTACTCAATAAAATTTGTTAAAACAACTAAATCACGTTGAGACGCTTGCAGCTTATATCGAGTAGTGAAGAATCAAAATCCGTTAAAGTTGTAGTAATAATAATAAAATGACTGTAAAACACAAGAGATTATTAGGACTATTTATTGAATAAAATCTTAATAACAGCAAGTTATGTATAAAAAATGTACTTTATAAGTGCAGCTTGCAGTAGTTTTTTCAACCATGACAACTACACAATTTATCTTCTCTTATAATAGGCACACATATGTGTTTTTTACCTGGTGGTCCTTGACCAAAGCATGGTATTTCACAATCTTGGTCGATTTGGCACTCTACAATTAAGTTTATTTAATAATAAAACGCTCAAAGTTAGTTTATACTTATAGTGTACTCTTACATACCGTCAAGAGCAGCAAGCTGTAAAGTGAGTATGCCGAAAATAAAAATCGTCAGAACGAGTATAAATTTCATTGTTTTTTTTTTTTGAAAAGTAAAAACTGAATTATTCGATTTGAATGCAGCGTCTTTATACAGCCAAAAAGTCGACGTGGAGTAGAGCGATTTAGGTGGGGATGTTGTTCAATAGTTGAGACCGAAATTCGTCGAAGTGGTAATGGCCAAATTTACTCAGTTGAAAAAAACAAAATTAAATTATTCAATTTGAGCTTGTTATTTTATAACTCTTTAATCTACGGAACATGTTTTTTTCGAAGCCTGTAGTATTTACAATTTAAGGATAAATAAAATCGAGTGTCATTGAAGATTGTTTTTGAAAGATTAAAAATACTTGGAGGCTAATGAACTCTACTCAATAGTTCGATTACGCATTAGACACATAAAAGACCGAAATGGCGGAGTGGGGTGGGAGGATTAGGGTGAGATTAGGTGAGTCGGACTCGGGATCAGTCGAAAGAGTCGATAAAGGCATTTACAGAGATAAGCGGCTTACAACACCCAACTTTTTGATAATATCGCCTAACCAGCCCTTGTTTTCTGTACTAATTATCGACTTTTTTATGCTGCATTATATAAATTATTTAAATATATATAATTGAAAGCGGTCCCTAAAATCCACTGACAAACAAACAAAATCTAATACGTGGACAGAAGAGAAAGAGAGGATTCTCCCCTATACATCCGAGAGCGGACAATGGAAGCTCGTCATCCCCTTCTTCCCTCCCCCCTACAAAGGACATATGCTTACATTTAATATTACAATAATATCCATCACCTGGTTTTAATTTCGGGAAATCCTGTTAAAGGGTTTCGTGTATCATCTTTCATCACGCCCACCTACCGATTTTCCATATTCCTCTATTCTATCGATTTAATCGATCTGCTCAAAGTCTATTCATTTTATACCAAATTACTAGTTGTTTTCAGACTTGACTTTTGATTTAGTTGGCGACTCTGTCTGACTTATCACATGCATTGTGTGTTGTCTTTCTACTCTTTGTGGTTTAAAATATTTATCTCCCATCTCGAACCTGAAAAAAACGAAACCGATTTGTCATTAAAAAATTCTCAGATCAAATAAAAAAATTACTGGAGTGTTCTCACACTCCCTGGGGCCGGGGCCGAAATAAAAATCTCGTTTCGTCTGCTAATTACAAGACGTGTAAACGAGGAAGCCCGAATATACTTTCTACTTATGCAAAGGAGCAAAGGAGCCTTTATTTATCATGCGTCCCATCGCATCGATTAATTTGCATATCGTTGAGGACCGAGATTTACGACCTGACAATAATTCCTCCATTTTTGATTCATTCCTTTGCTCAATATTCAGCGCGTTTATCATCTCCATGATAATAACCCAAATTTTCTTTTTTTTTTCTTTCCTTCTGTCTTTCTTCGCGGCAAGCCCGAATTTCAATGCTATCAAGATTTTTTTTTTTTTCGGGATAGCGGGGATGATCAAAGTAATTAAATTATCATTTTTTCATTTACGCCGACAGACGAAGTAAGGCCGTGTATCATTATTTTCAATTTGCTTTTGCTTATTAATGGGGCCTTTATTTAATTTTAATCAACGAGAAATTTATTAATTAATCAATGTGATTTCATTTTAAATGTGTCAGCGAGAATAAATATGTCGTTGGAAAATATAATTATAAACAAATTAATATAATAAATGTAGCATATACATTTTTTTTACATCTAATAAATATGAACAATTAATTTTAAAAAATTGAGCATTTTGCTATCTGTCAAAGAGCAGACAGCTCAATTTCTATTTGGTTTTAATTATATAATAATAATAATAATAAACATAAAATTGAGAAGTTATAGTTAACTCGATTTTCATAAAGTATTTCTTACACAATAAAATAATTCCTAGAAGCTATATTAATATATTAGAATATTTGACGGGGCTAAAAAAAGAAAAAATGAGAATTATTCAGTGCAATTAAAGCCTGAAGAGGCAGGATACGAAAATAAAATCTCGAGAGTTTTTCTCAGCCCTATAGAATAAAAGGTAGGCAGTAAAAATAAAAAATACGATTCGTATATGAGCAGGCCAAGACGATACAAAACTTCTTTCTTCCGTCCACTCGACTTCTGCACAAAAGAAGAAGAGCGCACAGGTAGAAAATTTAATGAAAGGACGATCGTTCCAGTGGAGTGTACACAAGGTGACAAGTAACAACACCATGGGAAATCCACCCAAGATCCCTCTACATTAGTGATCCATCATTTGACCTTTTACACTTCCCACCTTTATGACCCCTTTTTACATTTTTTTCTTTTTTTATATCAAAAAATTGAATTTAAATGGAAGATCGATTCGGGCCCTCGATCATGGATCCAACGAGCTGTTTACTCTTTGGATTACGTGGGTGTCTTCAGGGAGATTGATTCTACTTCTTTAGATGAATCACAGATCATCGACCTTTGATTTTTTTTGGATCTACTAAACAGCAGAAAATATTTATTTCAATTCAGGTTTATAGATCGAAAATTCTCGATTTTTTATAAATTTTAAGATTTTTCATAGTATATTATGCAACGGTGCAGTATCGTCGCCAGGGCGGTTTTAAAGGCCCCGAGTGCGAAGCGAAGCGTAGCACGAGTGACTTTAAGACGCCCTGGTGACGTGCTGCACCCGTTGCATATACTATTTTATACCACTGGTGCGTAGGGCGAGTTTTTTAATTTCGAAGCGTGCGTTAAATCGAGTACCTACGTACTAGTGGTATAAAATTATTTTTTGATCAAAGTACCGGAAAATTATCAGTATTTATATATACAAAAAATATGTATTTAGGTGTAAATACAATTATTTTTTTAATTATTTCGTTTTGAAATTTATAAAAATTCGGGCCAAAACCTTGAATCTCAGACTAATTTTTAGAAACTACTGAAGCAGGATGTTAATATTTCTTAATTTATTTTATCCTCAATAATGAATATTACAAGGTGAATTATAACTTATCAATTGTCACATTCACTTTAAAAAAAAAAAAGTGTAATGTCAAAACGCCGCGCGCGGTGCACAAAATTCAATTACACAGAAGCGTTTTAAAACCGCCTGAAGTTAATTAAACGAGATGCTCTCGAATTTTTTTTCCTTCAAATTTCACTAAAAAAAAAAAAAAAAAAAAAAAAAAAAAAAAAAAAGTTATGATAAAGAAGAAGGAGGAGCCAAGCGATTCGTAAGTGACGTGGCATCGAATTAAAATTAAAAGAGCTTTTTAGCGGCGCCGCGCGCTGCCTTGGCTGCCAATTTGTCGGCGGTGCAGTAATCGTTTCGGATTTTATTGATCCGCGATTGCGTTAATAATCTTGTATGTACGAAGAGATCGTCGAGATCATTTATTTCAAACCGCAATTTAACAGCTTTTTTATTGATGACATCGACGCTTGTAAAAATCACTCGATTTTCATAATTATGTAATTATATTTTTTAATTTCTTGATAATTTATATAAAAAATTAAAAAAAACTCATAGCGTTTCGAGCCATTGTTAAATAAAATATTTTTTTGATTGTGTTTACACAGTTATAATTTGTGTCGAGAGTAGATAAGTCAGTAAAGTGTTGAGTTGTACGGTAAAATAAAAAATAGGTGGAAAGAGTAGGTTAGTAGATGGTCAAAACAGTTGAGAAAAATCTACAATAGATTGACAATATTGTAAGTGATTTATAGTGGGAGAGTGGATTCGCTTTCACTCAATTTAATCCTTATTTACCTCCTGTTCCACCTCCTCCTTTTTATTCTTTATTCTCGAATTGAATTGACTTATCCACACAGTTCACACGTTCTCGAGTGTTGGAATAAATCAGACTCGACGTACTATAATGCCCGCTTTATTTACTACCTTTTCCAACATTTTCTCGGAAGGTTTTTTCTTTTCTCTCAATGCTGTGTGTTATTTTTTTAAGTCTATATTTTTTTTTTAGATTAAAGACTCTTAAAAAATTGAGAGTCTTATAAGTTTTATATTTTATGGTTTTTTTTTAAATTTATTGTAATTTTAATTTTGATTTACACACTTATTACTTGCATATTTTTATTGGCTGTTTTTTTACGTAGTACATATAAATAAGAACAAAAGATTTTAATAAAAAAAATTTACTCGAGCTTATGAGAATTCCACACCCTTTTGTTGACTTCACCATGGTCAATATTGAATATTCCCTTTGAAAAATGGGCGTGAGAGGGGGAGGGAAGGGAAGTGAGTGAGAAATAGGCGATAAAGTAGTTGGAGAAGCAAGACAAAAAAGAGATAAAAGTTTGTCGCGTGCGTGCTTTTTAATCTAGATCGAGTCTCTTAATTTTTTGGTGGAGAGCCGCGGGAGGTCGGACGTATATAATTTAATACCTCTTCTTCTTCTTCTTCTTCTTCTGATATATCTCGAGCGCACCATCTAACAGTCTCTTTCTCTCTGTGTGTGCAGTCGGTGGGACTTTTTTTTTTCTAAAGCATCCGAAATATTTCCAACTTTTTGGATAACGAATAATTGATCTATTTTTTTTTTTTTTTTTTTTTTTTTTTATTTTAGTATAGGGTCATTCCACGTCATTATGGAAAATGTAATGAAATTATTGAGTGGCATATTATGTCTATTTTTCGGAAACATATTGCTTTCAATACTTTTTTTACGTTTTTTCATGTTTTTTCACTGTTTTCCGGAACCAACTGCAATTCCATTGAATCTATCAGTGAAAATACGGTAAGTTGGTAGAACTGTTTCTGCTTTCCCACAAAAAAAATTTGTGATCTTTGCAAATGATTAAGCATGCCATAAAAAGTGATCCTGCAAAGTCTCAATTTATAGAAGTAAGTACTTTTTATTTTACAAAGCTAAAACATTCTCATTATTTTTAATGTCCAACTTTTTTTTCCAAAGCAAGTGCAGCATCACTGAGTTGTTCATTATTTTTTTGGATTCTTTAAACGGTTATTTATTGTAAAAATAGTGTGACGGGTTTTACTGTTTTCAAAATTCAACATGAATCTATTCTTTGCATAAAAATATAAGCATTTGTCAAACCTGACCTTTAATATGAAATTGTGTGAGCATGATTTTTATACTTTAAATTAAAATTCAAGCTTGTTCATGCATTAAAACTTCAAAAATGCAAAAACTGACTTTTATTTTTAATAAAAAAGGATATTTAACGTACAGGATAAACTTTGTATTGATAAAAGGTGCTGTTATAAATAATATGAAAAAAAGTGGGAGCATAATTTTTAAACTTAGTTGTTTAAATCTGTAGTTTTACTTTTGAATTTAACTCAATGTTGCCGCAAGGCAAGCCTTGCGTTCTTGTTTTATAGTACTTTCAATGTATATACACCCATATATGAAGTAAAATGAATAATAAGAGAAAAAAATTTGTTTTTTTTTTTTACTTCATTTAAATTATGAAGATCTCAAAAAATAAAAAAACTAACACATAAAAATTATTTTGAACAGTTTTTTTTTATTATTAATAACAAAAGAATTAGTAAACGTTTTTTAACGAAAATAAAAAATATATCGCTATGAAAAGTTAATATTTAATTATGAATTTCGTGATTAAGCTATCGTGAATTTTTTTTTTGAAAAAGGTTAAATTTTCTTTTTTTACAAAACTCAAGGTCGGAGATGATAGCTTATACGTTTGGGTACATCATATATTTTTTTCAAATTTTGTTGTTGTCAGGATTCGCAGACTTTTTCAAGAATTCATGGCAAAAAAAAACCCACTTCCGTTTCGTGTCCCACCCGTCCAAGCCCTCTTTTTTTTAAATATCTCCTTCAAAATTAGGAATTATTGAAAAGTCAAATACGAAAATGATCTACACGCCAAGAGCTTTCAGTTAGTCGTAAAGTTATTAATAGTTATTTTATTTTTATTTATTTAAATTTACTTGAAAGTTCTACAAATGTCCCACCCGTCACGCTGGAAGAGGGATGAAAATATACAGGATAAGTGGACCAAATTTGGTAACGGTATCCAAACCTTCTGAAATTTCGCAGTGACTCATCTCATCGTAAAGTAAGAAACTCAAAACTTCGTCACCCTAAAATACTTACCAGTCGAGAGTCGAGACGAAGTTCAAGTTTTATTAATATTATACAAGACGCGCCGAAAGGGACTTTTAGCGGCACGCGACCGCAAAAAGGAGGAACGACAAAAGATGCAGGATTGACCTTGGAATCCCTAACCCACATCTAACGCCAGCATCAACTCTTGCGAATATCACAACTAAGTCTTCGGATTATGAAAAATAACATTTGATTTTTAGAGATATCAAATTTTTTTAGCATAAATTGATTCAAATCAATATTATTCGGCCAATCATCGAATCTCGGCCGGTTAAAAAATCGGAGACACAGCTCTTGATTAAAAAACGAGATCACCGGTATTTTTTCCTTTAATGATTGCTATATCGATATTCGGATCTCCGAAAAATACGAGATGTTTACGGCTTCTATAAACCTCCGGTTTTAATGAAGTCCTAATCAAGTGTCAATTGATAATATTTTGGACAGCCGCATCAAGATTATATAGAAAAAACTTTATTTTATCGAGCTTACCGGGGAAACTATAGAGGAATTAACCATGACAAGAAAATAATAAAAAAGAGTATAGGTTTGACACACTTATATGAAATAGCGAGTACCTTTGCGTAAGTGGGAGGAGCTTGTTATCAGTCGAAGTCAGGACAGGTGTCGTCAACTTAAATTAAAATTATTGCTCTGCGCACGCGTCGTACTCACTACTCACCTACATGCGGGCTCGTTATCCTTACGGCTTATTGGCGCGTGCCTGTAACATCTTGCATCTGCCGAATCTAACTCAACTCTTCAGAGCATCCACCTAAGATTGCATTATTTTAATTTAAGCTCAAAAAAAGAAATTAAAAATAAAATGAAATACTCAATATCCAAGACATTCGCATAAACAGTAAAATCGGTAATCCGATCTCTACATCTGTCGGCGCGTGCGGGGGCGTAGATTAGAATCTTCTATAGAGAGAGAGTTTTCAGATATTACGGCTCTGTTGGAAAAACCTCTGGTCCTTTTGTATAAAGCCGAGGTCGTAACGCATACGCAATAATACGTCCCTTTGCACCTGGTGGCGGTTAACCGCATTCGCCAATATCTCCATATGCACGCGCCCCCTACCCGTCTTTCCCCCTAGCCGAGAAAAAAAGGCTTTTGTGAAAAGGGTTTTTCTATATCGCGATTTTACTTTTACTTTTAGTAAGGCTGCGTCATTTTCCCTATTCAAATTTAACACCATTACTCTTCTATACATTTCTTACATTTTCATTATTTTTCATTTCATTTTTCTGTTGTTTATTGTTACGTCGTTGGAACGATCTGTACAAATTTTCATCAAAATGAGCTAAGCTGGCTTTTAAGCCTTATTTTAACTAATTTTTTTTATCAGTATTCAATGAAAAAGCGTGAGAAAAATAAATTTTGATCAATCTTTTGTTGTAATGAACCAATTCATCGGGATCTTAAGAGTAGGAATAAAATTTTTAAATCATTTTAGATTTAACATAGTAATAAAATTAAATAAATATTAGTCAAAATAAGTATACAAGGTGACCCATTTAATATGTTAAAAAAAAAAAAAAAATTGCATAATCTTATCCCTTTGAATTACCCGCATTTGTCCGGTGATAATATTTTCGATCATTTCGTTTTTCATCAATAACCCGGATATTATTTCTTTCCTCACTTTCCCCGTCAGCCCAGCCTTCTTAATAATCACGTGCGTAATACCAACCTTAATTTACAACCTTTTTTTTTACGATACTCCTCAACTGTAAATCATTGATTTACTTTGGTTATTAAATTTGATCTATTTCACCGCAAATCATTCTCAATCTGACTCGTCCTCAAAAGACTTATATTCAAAATTCCTAAGAGTTTAATTTTTTAGTTTTTTTAAATTTACCTTATGGTTTGAATATAAAAAAAAAATTGTAATAATATTCCCAAGAACCTCAGAGAAAAAAACAACACTTACAGTTCAGAGGGCAAAAATGGTAAACATAATTAATCCGTACAAAGTAAAATAAAAATACAGTAATAAGTAAATTGAAAGTAATTGAAAAAAAAAGTCTTGATGAGAGATTGTGCAAAAAGACGCATCAGCGTCGGCGTAATTCAGTTTCGTGACAGCTTCAGGACAATGCTTGGGGTAGGTTAACCCGATACCCATTATTAAAAAAAAGGTACAGGTAACCCAAGATCATGATGATGATGCACAAGGGGGAGGGTTGTTTTTGTTTTTGTTATTGTTTCATTCGAGAGAGAGCACGAAGAATAATGGCTTAAACACGCAAACATTATTACAATGACCGACTTTAAACTTTTGTAACATAGTTTTAAAATTTTTCGCAGAGTTCAGAAATTCACAGAATTAATAAATATTATAAATTGATATATTTAAATTTTTTAAATTTAAATATATCAACGGTAAGGTAGCCAAGGTCAATTTCAATCAATTTCCAAAATTAAAAATTAATAAAAAAATCTTTTAGAGCCGTGATTTTATTGACCAAAAGTACTTCCATTGTAACTTTTTTCGTGGCAAATTTTGGTCTAAGGTTTTTTTTCGCATAAAGGCAATAGAAATTTATTTTAAAACAGCAGGATTTAAAAATAAAAAAAGTAAAAATAGAATTAGTATTACTCGGTCGTACTTATACGCAGATGCAAGGATGCTCACCTGTCTAGGTACTCGGAGTTTGTTGCACCAGCTGTCCGATGATTTTTCTTTAAGTCTTAGAAAAATTGGATCTTAATCTCTTTCGCATTCGATATTTATTAATTACCCTTACCTCCTCACTGACCATACGGGAGACCGTTTTTTTCAAACTGTCATTAGTTTTGGAAAACTTAATTAATACTTTGTTATACAAAAGTAGTGATTTAAAGCGAATATCAACATAGACTATATTTATGCTATTTTTTAAATAATTAAAAAAAAAAAGATAATTATTGTATTGACTAAATAAAGCCAAAGATGAGTCACGTGTCAGAACTATTAAAAGTGGGGGGGAGGGGGAATCAAAAAAAAAGTGGGCTGGTGGCGGTGGCGGTAATTAATCAAAGGGGGGCAGGGGGAGGGTCAATTAAACACTAGCTCACCCCTCAAGGGGTCAACACCGATAATTGAGCGTCACGCGAGCTGAGATGATGCCATATTGGCATTAGCCCTAGGATGCAGGTATTTAGCGACCCCCAGCAGACTGTCTAATGTTTTAAGCATTACTCATCATCCCCCTCCCTCCCCTCAAATTCCAACGCATCCCCCCCCTTTTTTTTTGTCTCTGGCTCCCTTTACACAGCTTATACTAAGGGAGATTTTTTAACTATCGAATAACCTCAAAAAAATTTTCATTTTCAATAATTTACAATACTTGATTTCAATATAGACTGTTGGGCACTCAATACTCTCCATGCAGACTCTTATTTTTGTACAGCTTACTCATTAATAGATAGGCGGCATTTTTTATTTAAATTACCTTTCCAAAAATTATAAAATAACTTCCCAAAAAATTTTTAATTTTTAAAAATCAATAAGTTTTATATAATAAAAAATAGTGAGCCAAAATCAAGATGTACTACGCGGATTCAAATAAAAGATAATTAGGTTTTTTATGAAGTATCCCTTTGACAAACCGAGTGAAAAAAAAAAATGGTCGCGATAAAAAAGGCAATATGTCGGGTGAAAAAAAAAAAAGAGAAAAAAAGTTGTTAATCGGTCGAAGCCCGTATGATGGTAAAACTATTGATGTGGCACGCGTGCGTTTGTCGTTTTTATCACCACAATTCGAGCTCCTGGGTTTCACCTGCTCTCATAAATACCTACATCGTGTTTTTTTTTTTTTTTTTTTTTTTTTTTTTTTTATCACTACTCAAAGTAGAAAAATAAAACGAGGAGGAGGAAAAAGAATCCAGTGTTTTATTTTATTTTATTTTATCTTTCGAGCCACTGGCTTTAAATGCCCTCGCACGGTGTTTACCGACAATTATCGAACCAAATTGATGTTCGCTTCGTTTACTTTGTCATTTATTTTTGCTTTTTTCTTGTTTTTCAGTTTCAGAATCGGTTGTCAAATAATAGTCTTCACACTCAGGTCTAGTCAAAAATTGGCCAATAAATAGTAATATTTTTTTCAAAGTGTTTGTGTCCAATATTCATTGACTTTTGAAAGCACAGCGTTTTGGTCTAGTAGCCAAAAACTGGTCATAAATAGTTAAAATACTTAGAAAATAAGCGAATAAGAATGATTAATCCCAGGGTCTCCAAGAATAAAAAGAAAAGATAAAATTAGTTGGAAAAATGCTTCTAGGAGCCTGGTGTGAAAGGGGAGGAGGAGGAGGAGGTTTAAAATGAAAAATTCATGTAGCGAAGGTGTAGGTGGATACAGAGAATAATTGTAAGCCGCAATAAAAAGGGAAGACACGTCCTTTGAAGTTCGTCAGACAGCTCGCACCAGAAGAATTCCGAGAGCTGACGCAGCAGCCACACACGGCGGGGGTGCGTCTTGCGGGTAACCCTAAACTCTCTTGTACCTGTACCCTTCACAATGAGCTTCTTTATTTTCTTTAACGCTATATCGTCTTTCGCACCGCTCAGCTGTGCTTACCTGACAACACGTCCGAGCAGCTTCATCCCTCCCTGATCTCAACGTGACTCACTCCTTATTACTACTTATTACTACTTATTAGAAGGGCTCATCAATTCAAAGACACAGCGATAGCGATCAACTTATCAGATTCTCAGGCGTGCCATCTGGTGCAGCAAATTTATTACTGGAATATACTCCTCAGCTCGCTGGGGGTAATAATCGCTCTCTCTGGGCCAATTACCATTATGCTAATAAGGATCCACCGCCGAAACAAGCCGAAACAAGCCGATGATTAAGATATTACCCGCTAACCGTATCGAGATTCATTTTTCAAAGGCGCGATGATTGGCAATATGTAATGGCTTGCCGAAATTGTATTACCCGAACGCATGAATAAATTTTATATTAACAACTTTTAATCTTATTGCTGACTTACCGCTATAAGTGTTATTCATTTTCTTAACAATTTTCACACCGAATCTTATGCTGGCTACAAAATCACTGCTTTATGGCAGCTTCTTTTTTTTTTTTTTAAATAAAATAGTAACCTCAAATGCACTTTTAGAATATTTTAAAAACTTCTTCACCAATCAGCTACAAAGAAAAGTAAAAAAATTCAGAGTTAAAAAAATGAAATGAAAATTCTCGTCCCGGCAAGCAATCGTAAACCATAAAAAAAGGCAAGTAAAATCTCTCGTAGTTAATGAAACTAAATTGATAAAATAAATAAGAGTCCCAGGATTAAAAGTTATTGTGTAATTTTGATAGATCGTCTTCCGGCTGGGAGTTGGGACGCAGGAATGAATCACCAGCTCTTAAACTGCAGCAACACTCAATTAATATGTACACGAAACTACTAAACTAACTCAATTCTCCGTCTAACTTTTTTTATACCTTCTCTACAAACGACGCCGAGACCACTTTGCAAGATACTCGGAACTCGCTTTTTTTTATACCATTATTATTATCAATCACTTTTTTATTCATTTTTTTTTTTTTTACACTAGATTAACCTTTATTGTCTATTCAACATTTAAGCTCATAAATAACTATTAATATTTACAAATTTTATTAGTTACAGACTAAATAATTTTTTTATGCTATATATGACTGTTTTAATTGCTATTATGATAATTATAATTAATTTTTTTGAACAACAAAAATTTATTGAAATTACGTTTTTAATTTTTGCTTATGGATTCAATACTATTATTATTTTGATTAAAATGCACCCTGTGAAAATATATGAATTTAAAAAAAAGGTATGATTTAGAATTACAAATGAATTAATTGAAAAAAATGATGAATTATACGTTTTAAAAGGAAAAAGAATCCGTTCAATACTTAAAAAAAATAAAAAAGTAAGTATGTTACACAATTTTTTTATCTAAAAGACGTCAATACTTCATTAATTCACCTGTTTTTGTAACATTGTTATTATAAGGTAAACGTAATTTTTGAAAAACAAGTGTTCTCTCGAAGAAACGGATAGTAAATTAAAAATTAAAAAAACGAAGATAAAGCTAATTTGAAGATCTATGATAAGGAGTCTTATGAAAAATTAAAACTTGAAAACTTGGAGTTATTCACAGTGTTCGATAATTCCAGATCATGAAGTGTGAAATTATAATCGTTGGACTGCTTTTTTTCAGCGTGCTCGAGCAGTCTTCGTGCTGGGTCGATCCCTGGCTCAATGTAATTAAATCCATTTATTCAATACTTTTCCCATTAATTTATTGCTTCTAATCTGTTTTCAGGAGTACACGAATAAAGTCGCTAACGAAACATTTCGTCACATTAACCTTACTATACGTGCAGAAATCAAGGTACGTTGTACGTAAGTCAAATAAACAAATATATCTAATAAGTTTAAACTGATCTTTCAACTTTCAGAGATTCTCTGAAACATTATCTTACCCAATAGAGTCAGACTGCATAATAAGTGCGTTAAATTATCTGGAAGACGTCAAAAATTCCAGCAGAAAGGAAGTTTTGGAATGCTTGCATAAATCCTCCGAGTTGGACGAGTTGAGAGATTTTTTTCAGTCTGTTTTCCGTTCGGACCCGGAAATACGAAGAAAAGTAGTCTGCATAGGTTACGTCAAGAAAAATTTCAACAGGGAAATTTCGTACTTCAAAAACCTGGTTAAAAAGTGCAATATCAAACTTTAATGATTTTAATAAATATGTAAAAAATAATTTTTTTTTTTGTTATTTATTGCTAACCCAAGTGTCTGAGGATTGAGATTTAATAACTGTTTAGATTGAAGTCAAAAAAAAAAAATATGCCTTTATTCGATTAGTTAGGACATTTAAGGTATTCTTTATTGGCGTCTAGCACGACTGAAGCGCCCCCATTTTGTAGGCTCTCTACGTGCCAAATCGTATGGAAAATTTTAGTTCGAGCCTACACCACCGCTGGAGGGGAAGTCTTTTCCATAGGTCCCCTCATGCAAGACATATAAAATGATTATAAAGACTTTTGGAAATTCTAAATAGCAGCAATCAAGGATCAATAAAATAAAAATCAGGGCCCTTTCAGGTACTTGAAAATGATTGAAAAAAAAAAAAGGTACCTGCATCTCATAAGAGTCTTTGAGGTACAATTCTCACGGTAAATAATTGCAGCAGCGAGTTCTTAATAACGCGGCAACAAAGCACCCTGCATTGGTAATTGTGGATTTTGTCGGTCAGCGTCCCCTTGTTGTGGTACCTGTTTTAGGTATTGAAACACATACAAACAGGGTAGATAACGCGCTTGATCCAGAGGTATTTCGAATTCATGGGTTGGATTATAGTTGGCTTTATCTACCCCCCTTTCCGACAAGAGTATGTCACGAACACGCCCACCATTGTGTCCTGTAACAACACAAAAGCTGTTTATCTACGAGCCAAAGAGAGTTGACCAACCACCCCCTCCTGTTGTCAACACTTTCGGCTAACTTACGCCACTTTGGCTTTTGCCTTTTTTTCTTAATAATAATAAATATATTTACTATGTAGTATATAGTAATCCGATGGCTCGGTTACCAATGCCTATGACTTTAAATCTTATTGTGTAGGGTTCAAGCTAAATTGGTAAAAAAAGAGAGAGATAGGATCAAGATATAAGAGTAAAATTTTTGGGTAAACATAGGAAGCGGTTATAAAAAATAGGGGACCGAAATGTCTTCCCACACCAATAAAAGCCCATCTCCAAAAGTCATATGTATGAAAAGGGGGCGGTCGGGGGATGACACTGGGATTAAAGTGGGCTAAATGGACCCCCCACGCTTAACTTATCTGTTTTTTTGATTGATTAACCGTAAATTTAGCATCCTTTCGCGAAATGGCGATATAAACGTAGAAGAGAAGAAGAAAAAAAAGTACTTTATACGAATAATAACGGGGAAGTAAGCTGCAAGGGACTGCAAGGGGCTGTAAGGGTCGGTATGGAGCACAGCGGGGGGGCCCTTTTTCGGTGACTACTACGGCCCCCATACGTTGGTACGAGTAGCACATAAGTGGAAAAATAACTATGGGAAAGCCAGCCTTTTACAACCACTACAACCACTATCGACTTAAATATTGGGTTATTATTTTCGCGTAAGAGCCCAATCTGCTCTTGTACTCTTCTCACTTCGCCCGTAAGACCCGCTGTACCAAAGTGGTAGGGATTCCTCAATACATATTTCTTTATGTTTATAAGTAAAGATGTTGTTAGCATACTAACAGCTAGAATTATCGGATCGGGGAAAGAATTGAGTAAGAAAAAAATGTAAATAAGCGGTTAAATATTCTCCAGGCATAGCTTTACGGACGATAAATAAGAAGAAGATCGGTGCATTGGTAGCTAGCCGAAGCGTGACGCCACCTGGTCCCGGAGCCACGTGTGCAATTAATCGTACATATTTAAAAGACTTTTTTACGCTCTTAAGCGCGTGGGCGTTTCACGGTGCGTGCACTGGAATTTTGTGCGGGGGTGGAGCAGCAGCAGGATGCTGCCGAGGGGGTCGTAGCTCTCTCTTTTTTTTTCTAAATACAATTTAAAAGCTTATCGAGGTTAGGGTTAGTCCCCCCAAGATACATAAATACCAATAGTCAATTTGTACTCTTGATTATCGATATAATATAAAGGGTTCGATTAAATAAAAGTACAAGAGCTAGGGTAGGGTATCGTGGGAGGTAAGGCGAAAATCAGGGGGTTCATGGGAAATGCGGTTAAAGCCATGTGGGCGGTTTGACGGCCCCAATAAGGCATGACATGACCGATCAGTTTACCAGTTCACCAGTTTACCATCTCGTATCTTCTTCCTTCCTCTATCCCTTCATCCACTATCTTTGAGCTCCATCTCCCCTCCCCCGATTTAGTTCACACGAGCTAGCGCGTACCGTTGTAATAAACGCCCTTTATTGCCGTGATTCTCGGTGATTTTTTACCTCTCAAGACTCGAGTGCGATTAATGGATTTTTCATTCTGGATTATCGTCATTCCTTTCATTTGATTTCGTCTGATCCAACACATTTCTTTAAATTAACCTTTTTTTTTAAATTACTTCTATGGTAGTGCTAAGATTTTTCATCACTTTTTTAAAAATCAAAAACAAATCCGAAGCTCAGAATTAAGATGTCTATACGCGCCTCCGCTTCCTTCATGATCGATGCGCGCGTCCCGCGGTATTCTCCAAAAATCTGTCCATTGTGCGTATAGGACCATTTCTTCGACCGATGACCTCGAATTTCCTTTCTTAAATATTCTCTTTCAACAGCGGCGCACTCTACCAATACGTTTTTTAAATAATTGTCGCTCATTTTTTAACTTGAGGACCTTTTTAAGTAATAAAATTTACTCACCTATAGTAGCTGGAATAATTTTTTTATTTATAACTAATGTATTTTTTATCTGTAGAGTAACGGTAGGAAAATTGAGTAAATTGAGCAGCTGCAGAATAAAATGAGATTATTTGTGGAAAACCGTTGCGACGAAATTCGCGTCGACGCGCGACGTCCAATCCATCAAGCTAGACACATTTTGAGCTCGTTATACGGAGGCATTGTCCTTTTTGACTCTCATACAGCTCTTTCCAACTTTCAACATTATTGAGTTCTTCAAAGAGTTGGCAGCCGTTTATTAACACCCTCCGAACTCTATTGATTTTTCAAAAGCGTCTTATTGATTGATTAGCGGCTATTCCACTCGCAAACCCACATTTATTAATTTACTACCCAATTTTGATGCAGCTCATTTTTACTGAAAAAAAAAAAATGAAATGCATTAGAAAAAGGTCGTATAGTTAAAAAAGACTAAAAGAGCCAAGTAGATTGAAAAAAAAATTATTTAATTTAGAATGAGTTGGTGATCGAATTAAAAAATCAAGAGAGTCGTAGAATAGGAATTGAAAACGCCGCATCCTGTCGTGGACGAATTAGAGAAAGGGGCGAGGTCGCATAGATCAACGAATTAAATGAAAAAAAGGCTCTCATTGTGTACCAATTGAGATTAGTTTAGTTTAGTTTATATAACTGCAGCCGGCAGCGCAAGGGTTGAGTCTTCATATAGGGGAACATTTACCTGGTGTCCGGCAAACTAAACCCGTATCGGGACTTTTTCTCATCGTTTTGGGCTATAGCCTATAGCTATGATGACGAAAAATTAAAAGATTATGATTTTTCTCAAGACTTTTCTCCCTGCTACCGTGAGAATTTTCATTCAATTTCAATCACATGTGGGCCTTTTTATTACTGTCTTCTACACCTAAGTGGATTTCTTTTTTTCAATAATTGTGTATAATTTCATCTGTTTCTAAACATGTTTTACACGCAAAATACAAGTTATGAATTGTATAAACGATACCTGATAACTGATTAAAAAAGATATTTTATCAATCGAACAGATAAACGTTCCGATCAAACAGTCGCGCATTCCAATATTATTTCAATTCACGGCTCGCCTCCTCAGTTTAATTCCCGAATCCGGTAGGTAATCATGGCCTACTTGGTGAGAACCTCGAGCCCCAAAGACTTGGACGAGATCTCGTACCTGGTGGAGCACAACTACATGCTCGAGGAGCCGATAGCTTCCAGCTGGTTGGCCAACCGCGGAACTGGATTCACTCAGACCGAGCTCCAGGGCATGAAGAACAGCCACAGAAGTGTTATTGAAAGTAATAAGTCGCTGGTTGCGGTAGACGACAAAGGTCATATAGTTGGGGTTTTAGTCTTGATAGACGAGGTCAACTGCACCACAAGAAATCAGCCACAGGTAATGATCACAATTATTATTCAATTACTTTTCTGGATAATAAATGAAAAAAATAAAAAAAATGTGAATTTTTAGAAGAATCCCACTCCTGGTTCGGACTCACTGTCAGATCTGGAGCTAGCCGTGCGTTCAATCCTCCAAAACCTCGACTTCTACAAGAGATTCCCGGAGGCCAAGAGGATCGTTAAGCTCAGGATGCTGACGGTCCACCGGGATCACCGTGGCCGAGGAGTGTCGAGCCTGCTTCTGAAGAAGGCCACGGAGTGGGCTAAGGACAACGGAGTGGATTTGCTGTGGAGTCTGTTCAACGCGCCTGCGTCCAAGAGGGCAGCGGACAAGGTCGGCTTCGAGGTTATCGACAAGTACGACCTCCTGGAGTACGAGCAAGGTGGCAGAAGCGTTTTTGGGTTCATACCGGAGCACGTGTCTTACGCAATGGCTTATCTTTGTTAAGATTTACGATTAAAGGATTAAAAAAAAGGGGCGCGAATAAGTCTGATTGATAGTAAAAAGTAAATGGCCGGTCCGTGACCCAGAGAGGCATAAAGCAGATAATAAAGAGAAAAAGTAGTTGACCGGGACGTCCCGCCGAGTGAATTTAAAAAGAAAGGGATGATGCTTTGGCGCGTGCCTGGTAAAAGGGGAGGGAGTAACCCAATAGGTATCCGCAAGGGGTTATAAACAAATCTGTTCAAACAAGCTTACTCGTCTCGTCTGTCAACGCATTTGTTCTTATCCACTGTAGGGGAGCCGCCTGCCTGATGCTGTTGCAGGAACCAGCCGTTATTATCTACGAGTTTAATACCCATTATGGCTTTACCCCGGGATTATCCGATTTTGACTTTTTGATTCTCTTATATCTTCAATCTAAATGCTTTATCGGCACTTTTTCTCTGACACTCATTATTTACAAGAGTCTATAGTTACATTATATTTAATTTTAATAAAATGTGCATACAGTAATGGTGTTTTTTTCATTTCCTTTATGATTCCCGTATGATTTATTAAAAATAATCTTCTCCCATCTGTGTAAAGACGAACGAATGTAATTAATTGGAAATTGATAAATAATGTAAAGGGAGTACAGAGTGAGGAGTGCATAAATGTGTGTTTAAGTTGATAATAATGGTATTAAGTTACTCGGCTCATCCCTTTGCCCGCTGACTAGCATTATTGGGATATTTGCGGGCTGGGGCATATGGTTTTTTTCGTGGGTAGCAAGCTGTAGGGGGAGAAATATACGACGCGTGCCTGCACGGCCTAAACGTTCGAGGGTGTTTTTTGATGATCACATTTATGGTGGGCGGAAGACTGTTATTTGGGGACGAGATTTGCATTTTTTTTTCAACAGTTGCTTGTACGAGTATTATAGCTTTATTATAACATCAACAGCACCCCTCTTTTTTTTCGTGGAATTTATCTAACTTAAAAAGTATTTTTTTGCTTTGGAAGGCAAGGGGGTTGTAGATTGGGGAGTAAAAAAGGCGCATCGAGCTCATAAAGTCGTCTCGTCACGTAAATTTTGGAGTGGTTTATAGCTAAGTAAGTAAGATACTGCAGACGACCGCAATAGCTATAGCTACGCAGGTGAGGACGCACGACTAATGCAAATCGGCAGGGGCAGGTGTTGGCTTGGAAATTAGTTCTACTAAATTTTCCGGCAACCTTTAAAGGTTTATAGAAAAAGAATAAATTAATAGCCCTCGATAAGCGGGGAAAAAGGGTTAAAAAAGGGTCCTCATAAAAGTGTAAATAATAAAAATGCGTTTGTGGGTACAAAGCTCTTTGCGATAGTGTCATTTACAGGAGGAGCGGTAAATTATAGTACTATACAGCTATCGCGATTCCCTTTGATCCGCACGGAACCCAGGCTGCAAACACGCTCCTGATTGGTGTTTAAACACTCCCCCTTTCCCTCCAGCTTTTACACATCATCCGGAACGCGAACGACCGACGCTTTTCTGCCCCAACAATCTTCTGATTTCACAAAGCGATCCAACTTACGTATACTCTTCCCTTCTTTTTTTACCTTTTTTTTTTTCAAACAAGCTATGGTCATTATGTTTTCTTGTCACCGCTCACGTGGCTGACGACACGCGCCTCAAAATCACACATGCATGAAGAGATTATTATACCCATCTATAACTCCTGTACACACTTAACCCTTTTTTTCAAATTTAGCCTGCTATGTTCAACTATTTCAAATCAAAATACTCGATCCAAATCAACAACTTCAATTTTCATAATATTCGTACTTGGAGTCTATTGAATTTATCATCAATAAAATATTATCAAATATACTCAATTTTACACTTAGTGGTTATTTCATAATTTGAAAGTAAAACCTTTCAAGTTTTATGATTTTATGATAATTTCATACACGGTCTATGATTGCGAGTTAACTCGAGAGTCTTATTGCCAACCTAAGGTACGCCGGTTCGAGTCCCGCTACAGGCTGTCCTTAAAACCAAAGTAAAATTTAAAAAAAAAAATTTTGATGTCTGCTAATGTACAGCACTACTGTTATTAAATTTATAAAAAGTAATATTAATTAAACAAAATTTTTTTTTGTTCATCTACAAATTTTCGAATATTTAGAAGAATTTTATATTTAAGGAGGTTCCCTACCATCTACGTAAGTCAAATGTGTATTTGACTACAGTAGTCGTCTGCTCATTGGCTCAGCTACTTTCTAATGAGAAGTCATATTTAAAAGAATATAAAATCAATCGTTTATAATTATTGCTACAGGCTCCTAATGAATGTTTTGAAACAAGTATATAATCAAAGTCTGATTTTTTCCGATTTTTCAACTCATTGCATAATAAATAAAGCAGTTGATTTTCAGGCATTAAAAAATAATTTAAAATTGATAATTGTTTTTAGTAACCAAATAATTAATGATGATAATTTAAAAATAATAGTTAAACAGTGAATTAAAAAAAAGATTGATTCCAATAGTACGGTGCTGTTAAAGATTAGTCGTGAGCTAATAGTTTAAAAATAGAGCCGATTGCCGAAACTGTTCCCGTGAGTATCGTTTACCGGCTGATGTTGCTGGTGGGGTTAATACTTTATTCGAAGGGGAGGTTTATTTACCTCGTCCTTTCTGGTAAACATGTTTTTTTATTTTTTAAATAAGATCATACGTTGCAAGCAGGTGGAAGGTTTAACAATATAGAGATTATTGGTTTGATAAAAAAATGACAGACGGCACGCTTACAGTTTGGAGAATTCACGGGTGGTAGCCGAGGACGCGTGCCCGCCACATTCGATCCGGCAAGCCGTCCAAGTCCCAAGTTATGCGGGTACTCTTTTACTATATCTATCTACGTATATGCAACCGAATTCTTATGTTGGGAATCTATATCTGGGAAGCGCTAACCTACACACCTACACAAGTACCCAATTGCTCTCTTCGGCTTTTTACAACAATCATATATTAACAATATCTTAAGACTAAGCAAATTCCATTATTTTTTATTTTTAAAACCATCAAATTTTAATAAAAATAAGTTGACTCGAGGTCAAATTGGTTCGGGTGCAGCAGCGAGAGAATTTTAATATTCAGTTGGCGTACTTTTAGCAGCTGTAGAAGCGTGTAGAAGCGTCCCCTATGCGTTTTTTTATTTTCATTACTTCGTGACTAACAACTCTCTTATTCCTTTTAATAGAGAGCCACTATTTTAAACATTTCGGAACCTTTTGGTTAATGTAGTTAATATTAATCTTGTTTCGTTGATATCGATCAAGTTTTTCATGTAACTCAAGCAGTATATTTATTAAAAGATCGAAACATATAAAATTGTTTAAAAAGAGGATCAAAGTTAAGCAGGGAGCAGTTCAAACAGACGCTCTATGGTAGCTGTAATTACAGATAGGCACAGCCGATAAAACATAGGTACCCGAAACTCCAAACCGATTGGACGACTTTGTCTCCGCCCCTCTACGAGTGGGGAGAGGTGGGCGAGGCCAGCGAAGGAGTCCGCTTACGACGAGCTCGTCCTGGGATCAGTACGAAGCGTTACGCCGTGTCGCTCGCACGCGATGCCGACAGCACCACAGCACAGTGATCAGTGTTACTAGTCAGTGATTTTTTTTTTTTTTTCATTTTAATCTCAAGTGCTAAGGAAGTTTGCCGAGCTGCTTAAGAGCCGCGAGGACCTAATCTACTATGGTTGTGCTGTGAGTAGCTTTTTTTTTACTTTTTTTACCAAGCTTACAAAATTCACTTTAAAATTGATGTATTCAGTTTTTTCATATCTCGTCAATTTTTTTTACATGGTCTACGCGCACTCCAGAATCATTTAATATTCTTTTTGATTCTTTGGCTAATTCAAAGGATTTAGAGCCTCGGAAACGTTTAAAATGATGTTTTTTTTAAGATTTTCGCTTGAAATTAAAAAATTTTTTGATTTATTATATTGATTTCAATGTGTGATTTTGAAGTGCATAATAGTCCTACAATTCAGGTAGGCAATTAATAAATAAAAAATTTGAAGATAAGTTTTTTTTGCATTCTTTAAAGTCAGTCTTCATAATATAAAATTACCACTTTTGTTATATTTTTATAATAAACAAATGGTCTACGATAAATTTAAATTAAAATCATATTTTTCAATGTAAAATCGTGATAGCGTTGTGGCTGTAAAGTAATAGTATCCTAATTTAAATTCTAATTAGTTAAACAATCTAAATTACAAATATGACAAAGCCAACCAATGAAACTCGTAAATCAGAGACAATGCAAAGCTGCACAATAGAATTAGTCAAAAACTCGAAAGAAAGAAAAATAAAAGTATTTGATAAGGGGGTGGCGGAGGGCGTACACTCGCTCAGCATCATTGGTGGATGGAAGCAGCTACGCCATTGGTTCGCTCTCTAATCCTCTCCTAGCAGCGCCATCTTCCGAATTAGATCCGTAAATCAAGAGAGCTTTTTTTCCTGCTTCTTAACTCGAGGAGCTGATTATTTATCCCCCCGGCCGCGGACTCTCGTGGGAATTTATTTTTTCTCAATCGGCCAACAGCTTGCATTTATATACTTTAAATTAAGTCTTCCAAAAGTACTGAGACTTTGCTTTGATTTTAAAGAACGAAATGCGAGCTTAGGAGCTTATTAGAGTTTTCAAAAGATATTATGCACTTTAAATCCGAAAGATCGTAAAATGATCCTCAATGGTTTAAGTTTGAGGAACTCGACCTAATCTTCCATTTATTGATTTATACTAAAACTGACTAAAAAAAATTTAAATCCATAAAAAAGAAGATTCCAAGTATCCCACTTTTACTTTCGCGGATCGAAAATCTCATCTCGGTAGCAGGTTGTAATTGAGAGGTAAATAAGATTGCAGAATCTCAAGAAGAAGGGTGATGGTAGCTTCAATCTCTTTGATCTCCCCCAAAGTCATTAATTCAACGTCGCGCCTTTACGCGTGATCATCGTCATTATCGTGTTATAACTTATCCATCTTTCCTCTCTTGATTGATTCTCACCTCGTTTAACTCCTTAACTTTTTAGTTTTTACCATCAAATTAAGTTTTATTTGAAAATGTGTGAAGTTTTCCAGCAAGCTTGGGTTTAAATAAACACGTTCAAGAAGTAACGGGAAATCAGTGACTAACGAGCTCGAAAATATAATCGAATAAATTCTGGTGCGCGACAGGCTCCCTAAATCAGTCCCCGCAATGCTTATTATATTGATAAATATACATGAACTTTGAACCCTTTTATTTATTTATTTAAATCGAGTCGGGGCTCGTCGGTTTATTCCCAGGCCATAATTTAAGGAGAACATGAGCGCAAATTAAATTACGTGACCGAAGATAAGGGGGAGAGAAGGTGGTAAATAAAACCTGCAAGTGTGAATCGAGAAGTAGAACCGCAGGGAGAGAATGATTACTCGGATCGGCGATAAAGTCATCGCCCGGGCTAGCGAGTTTGTCCTCGCGGGTAAGATGATACATCGCGGCTCCGTAAGATCCTTTTTACCAGATTAACTGGCTCCCCTGCCCCTCACACCTACATACACTTGGACATCGTCTTTCAGGAAACAAATTTCCATTGATTACCACCTATATTACAGGCTAGAGCTCAAGCACCCCATAGATACTCGAATGAGCCTCGGTGTATTTAAAAATTCTCATTACCTTCGGTGCGTGGGACGATTGATTTCTCCATTTACCCCGCAACTCGTAAAATCTTCATTTAAAAACTTTTTTTAGCTGTATTCGATGTATCGTCGCGGTAACAAGAGTAAGGCCACCCACGAGTCACGACTGAGCCATCCAGAGTTTCGATCTAGATTAACCGAAAAAGCCGAATAAGGGAAATTGAGCTTAGACTAATTTAATTGCCCTTTGATTTATACGATCGAGATTAATACCACTCGCGCGGCGAGCTTCGAATTCTTACATCTGATTAACATACACCTGCGCTCAAAAATTCGCTTTTTACTAAGAGAAGAGAAGGAAGAACAAATGTACGCTGTTAGGGGAAATAAAGCGGACTTATTAATCACTCGGGCCGCGAGCGCGTCGTCGCCCACCGCGTGTCAATTAAATTTTGAATAATAATTTCAGCGCGACTCGCGGCCCGAGTGGTAGGCGTTGTTTGCATACACCGAGCCCGAGCCGCTGACAAATTGCTTTGGAATATACTGTCCTGACTCTCTCGCTCGCTCGCTGAATAACTGGCGAGTCGATAATCATCTACCTGGATTAATGCTCGCGGCCAATTAGCGAGACTTTGAATAATTTTTTGGATCTTACTCTTATATTCATCTCGTTTGGTTCGCAGGAGTAGAGTTGGCTCGCCGACGATGTCAGCGACGGTGGCTACGGGTCACTCGCACCCTCACCCTCAGCACTACCCCAACCCCAGCTCCTCCTCCCAAGAGTGGGACATAAACGACTCCAGCGTGCCCAAGGTGGTCGAGCTGGACTCCTGGTGCGAGTGGGCCGACGGTCACGTCCGCAAGGTCTACGGCCCGGACTGCGAGGAGGCCCGTCGCCACGCCTCGGGCTGGGCCATGCGCAACACCAACAACCACAACGTCAGCATCCTCAAGAAGTCCTGCCTGGGGGTCCTCGAGTGCTCCCTCAAGTGCTTCCTGCCCAACGGCGGCAGGGTCCACCTCAGGCCCGCCATATGCGACAAGGCCCGAAAGAAGCAGCAGGGCAAGCCCTGCCCCAACCGCCTCTGCTCCGGACGGCTGCAGATACACGCGTGCCGGGGACACTGCGGCTACCCCGTGACCCACTTCTGGCGACACACGGAGCACGCGATTTTCTTCCAGGCGAAGGGCACGCACGACCACGCGAGACCCGAGGCCAAGTCGACGTCCGAGGCCAGGAGGAGCGTCGGCGCCGGGAGGAGGGTCAGGGGACTGGCCGTACTCTTGGCGAGGGACGCAGCCTTGGGGAGTAAGCTCATGTCTCTGGGTAGGGGAACCAAGAGGCCGAGCAGCGAGCCCCTGGAGATGACGCCCAACCAGGTACCACCGCCGCCCCTGGTCAACGACAGAGGTAAATACTCGAAAACTCGATTAGCGTGGTATCTCTCATCTTCATGATTCATTCTACTCTTACAGGCTCGTTCTCCTGCTCGTGTTCCCCCTTCGAGTGCGTGTGCGGTAACAGCTCGAACCTCCAACGCAGTTACCCCGCGACGTCGTATCAGATGCCAGGGGGACAACCCGAGATACAGCACCAACTGAACGCCGGTTACATGCCGACGGCCGGGGTAGAGGCCTACTGGCCCCAGGAGCCGACCTACCCGTGTCTGCCCCAGGAGCACGCCTCGTCCTACCCCGAGTTCTCCACTGATCTCTTCCAGCCCGAGGAGATCTTCCAGCTGGACCAGCCCCTCAGACCCGACTTTACCACCATAAACAACAACAACAACAACGGCGGTGGTAGTCAGGATGGACTAACCAGGTCGCCCCCGAGTTTGCTCGATCTGGGCAGCGGTACCATCAAGTACGAGATGCCCGACATGACCAACGTCGCCCAACCCGATGCGCAGACGACCTACTGGAGCCACCTACTCAGCGAGGACTCCAGCAGCAGTCACGTGAGCGTTCCTCAGGTAGATATAATTACTTAATACTCTGGTTTTAAAATTAAAAATAGTTAATGTGTCTTTTTTATTTTCATAAGCCTTTCGCCTATAAGTCAAAGAAAAAATAATAATAATATCTTGAAAATCTATGACCCATGAGTCAAAATGGTTGTATTAAAATTGGAAACAATTAATTTCATTCCAGGGTCACGAGAGCGCCGACAAGGACATGAGCGTGGTCAGCAACCAGTACCCCGAAGCCTACAACTGGCCCCAGGCAGGGCCGGAGCAGTACCCTAGTCAGTCGCCCCCCGAGGGCTATGCCTGCCCCACGTACCCTGATAACTATCCCCAGGCCCAGATCCTGGACAACCGGCTGCAGGGATACAACCAGCTCCAAGCAACTCCGGAGCCGACGTCCTCGTATTACTACCACCCCAACAACGACAGATGCCACTACACCTGCGAGGTACAGGCAAACAACAACAACAACAACAACAACAACAACAATAGTTTGGGGTACAACGAGCCCTTTGTGGATTATACCCTCGTGGGCATGCTCTGCAACGAAGATCAGACGATCATGACCCAGCACCAGCAGAACGTATACGTGCCCCAGCACTAGCGGTGCAGTGAATTTTGATAAAACCGATAGTACTTAGCCTCAAAAAGACTGTTTATGATCTTCTAGTGTTATTACTATGAATGGCAAGATTAGAGCTGGGAGATTACGAAGTTGAGGATTTTGAATTACCGCCAAAATTAACCAAGTCACCTGATTTTGAAAAACCTGAGAAAATCAATAGGTTTTCAATTTTAAATTAACTTTTGTTAACGGAAAAATAAATCGAAGTATTAAATATATACGTTTAATATCTTTCTACAGTATGAAAAAGTGCGGACGTTTCGTCCCAGACAAGCTCACAAAGTAGGTAATTAATAAGGCATTGTGAGCTGGCCCTGCCTTAAACGCTACCGCAGGGCAGAGGAATCCGCAGTAGCTAACTATTTGGATAAGGCAAGTCTACTAGCGGGAAGCCAGACGCCACCTTGCGGTGGGATGTAGTACCCTACAATCTTTAGTATAATACTTATTTTCTCGATAATAACGTATAAGCATGTTCTTGTGATGTTTTTCAGTGCATATTTCAAATTTTAAATTTCGCGCGTATCGCAAGAACGCGTGGCGGCAATTCAAAATCGATAAGATTGTAAAGGTTTTTTTTTTTTTTTTTTTAAATCACTGTTAACATCGTGTTGATTCCTGTTAGATGCGCGATATAATTTTCTTGTTGATTGAATCTTTGAGACATTCCAAGTGTGCATTTATTTGCTTTAAGATTATAAATAATTAAAATAATAAAATTCAGTTCCTTCGATAAATTAAGCGTTTTTTATATTTTAAATAGAAAAAAATGAAAGAGGAAGAAAAAGTATTAACGCGTTTTCTCCGAAAAAATTACCGAGTATTTGAGTCTTTGAATGTGTAAATATATTAAAATTATAGTTGATTAAGGTTACATTATTGTAAATAAAATAAAATGTAAGGTTAAGCAATAAAAAAATAAAATAAAATAAAAGAAACAAAGCCACTGTCTCATGTAAAACTCACTCGTTCTTTATTGATTAATTATCTCTCTTTCATAAATTCGTCAATAACAATCATCGCACGATCCTTACATTTAAAACGACATAATCTATATAATAATTTATTCACTTAATTATATATTTAAAAAAAAAACCTCCTCGATCAATGTTTATGCTCCTTCTTCTTCTTCTTGTTCCTTCGCACTAACTTTTAATTTTATAATGAATAAACTATGTGCTATCAACACTACGGAACAAATATTAATATATATTATATAATGTTATTTTTTACAAAGGCTAATGTACCGCCAGTGTTGATCACTCTATAATCATAGCAGGCACGCGGATTTTATAATTTGATGTTGATGCTACTTTCACCAAACAATTGGTTGTTTTCAAACGTGCGAAGGTCTACTTTTAATCTATATTTAACGTGGGACATTAAAAATCACAATACAAGATGTGTGAGAAGCTCGATCAAAACTTTGGTGTTTCAATCTCTTTATTTAAGTTCTATCCATGGACGTGGAAAATAAGATTATATAAAAACTGCACGACTACAAATTTACTTTAAAACTCTCTGTTAGTTTCATGGGTTAAAAAAAGAGCTACGATCACAGCTATTTAACGTCGCGACAATCTCTACAAATTCATTCATTTTCGCACACGAGCTTTTTGAAAAATCTCTTACCACTGCCTTTTTTTTTTTTATACAGATCTTCAGGATAATTTTTTTTAATTTAGTTTGGTCTAGTTTTAGAAATACAGATTAATTTTACGTCTACTTGGACCTAGAACGAATAGTTTTTGATTTAATCCTTAGTCATAATTTTGATTATAAAGAGGTGAAAAAATGATTGTTTTTACGGTAATCGATGCAAAGGTAAAAAATAATCTTGAAAATTTTAGTTTCTACACACATTCTCATTAAAAACACAAGTGAAAAAAAAAAAAAGAGGAAAAATCTTACAATACTAAGTATTTGATGAACGATAAGGAATTAATGAATTATAATAATAATAATTTAAAAAATAAATAAATTGTATAAAAGATTACTTTATATAACATCTTTCAAAACTACACTTCAATTTTAGCTGTCCGCTCGACAAATAATCTGACATCGTTAGATGCTAATATAACGTGTACAAAATACAACATTTGCACAATCAATTTGTTGCGTTGAATAAAATTAAAAAAAATTAAGAAAAAAATAAATAAACATGAGGTGATGAAAAAAGAAACGAATAATTTGATAAATTTCCTACTTACATCGCTATAGGTACTACGGTAAAGAGATCACACATTTTTTTTTTTTTCTTTCTTCCTTCTTATGTAGACAAACAAAAAGGATATTTTGTTTTTATCTTTCGTTTTATCATCTTAAAACTAAATGAAACATTAAACTATCTTAACGAGGTGCATCTTCCATCGGTGATCGATGAAATCACGTCTTTACACATAAAAAAAAAAAAAATTCGACGAATGAAAATCAGTAAGCGGTACTGACAGACATAAATATTATTATAATTATTTGTTTATTATTTAGTTAAGAAGGTACCTGGTTTTTTTTCATTTATTGCACGCTTAATATGTACGAAGGGTGCAAATGTGATAAAACATATATTACTGTAATATATGTTAAATTAACGTCAATTTATACAAGTTAAAAAACCTTAAAATCCTACTTTTTTTTTTCTTTTTCTTTTATCTTCTTAAGAATTACAAGTATTATTTGTTTAAAATACAAATATTGAATTTATTTAGTTAAGAAAAGAGAGTTTAGAATCGTTATCGATATTAATATATCTATATATATATTTATATGTTTTTTTTTTTTTTTTTTTTTTTTTTCTTCTAACGATTAAGATACGTTGTAGTAATAGAAGTAGTAAAAATTTTTAAAATTAAATTAAAGCAAATTTTATCCAGCGTTTGTTAAACAAAAAAAAAATATAAAGAAAGAAATTTTAGCTATCGCTATTAATTATTCCACTAAAACACATCATATAGTCTCAGCTTTCCATTTTTATGTATTTTTTTAAAATCTTCCTTTAATTACTATATCACAATGAAATGCCAGCGCATCTAACAATGTTTGTTTATCATTTACATTAAAATTCTATCCATCTCTCTCTCCCTCTCACACTCCTTTCTTCGTTACATTTTTTTTTTTTTTTTTTTTTTTCAATTATTAATAATAGAAAAGGGGAAAAGTAATATAAACATAAAGGGATGCGGCGTTCTGTAAACCCTGGCACAGGTTTTTGACTCTTTAAATTTTACAATTGTTGTTTCCTTGAAATTTTGTTTAAAGAAAAATAAAAAACAGCAACTTAGGCGAGTAATCGTTAATTCGATGTGAATAATTTTTTAAAATCTTTTGCATCTGCTTCAATTCTCCTCGGTTACATTACTGGTTGTCAAATTTTGCTTGACCTCGGCTGCCTTAACCCGGACTCGGTAAAACTTTGTACCTTGTGGAACTTTGTAGCGATTTTCATGCTGTAAAATCAAATGAAATACAATTTTAAGTATCATTATTATTTTAATAATTGAGATTAATGAGAATTCACATGAGTTTGTAACAATTCTCATCAACTTTTGATTTTGATTGATTTTAGGTAAACCAGACTTTTGAAATAATAGTAATATTTTCATAATAACCTTTCTGGCCGAGCAATACTCCTTGTCAACGACCTCGGCGAAGATGCACATCTTGTTGGGTAAGCCGTTCGTTCCGATCTTGACGTCCAATTCCCCAAGACAGTCGGAATTAAGGAAGAAGAATATCGGCGAATCCTGGAGTATCAAAAAGTTCTTGTGGGGGTCGTCCCAAAGAACCAGGACTATGTCGCCTCGGTTGCAGGTGTTGAAGCTCAGTCGGTTCTGCAAATTCGTGTTCGTGCTCTTGGGTATCCGATCCTTTAGAGACATCTCCTTACGAGACAATTTTCGTTCCGGACTGGTCGAGGCGTTTACCATCGTTGGAGGCTCGGTTACTATTGACGCGGACGAGATGTTCATGTCCCGGCCAGCGGGCTCGGTCATTGTCGAGCTCGACATGTCCAAGCTCAGCTCGCGAAGCTTGCTTCGTTCCTTGGCTGTGGATTTTAATTTATTATTTTTAAGGTTCGAGTTTAAAATTAAATAATTAAGTTAACCCACTCACCTAATTCTACCTGAAGTCTAACTCTTTCGCTCTCAAGAGCCTCGATCTTAACTTCGGTGAGTTGCTTGCTCTCCCGAACAGCTTGCAACTCCTCGGTTAATTTCTTGTTGTCCGCTTCGAGAAGGTCGATCTTGGCTGACTTCAAGTCGCTCTCGGTCTCGAGACGTACTTTCTTTGATTCCGATACAGAGGACTCCTCGAGAGACCTCGACAATTCTTCTACCTCCGTCTTCATTCTTGAATTCTTTTCAACCTGAAATACAAAATCATTTTTTGTTTAGTACTTTATATTGTATGTACTATTAAAAGTAATCAAAAGATTTTTCAGTTTCGTTGTAACTTAATCACAGAATTTTTTGCAATTTTGGGATCAAAAGATAAATTAATATTACTTTAATTTTAAAAAATTACTGTTTTTTTTAGAAAAACTTAATGTATAATTTTCTTTTCTTAAGATTTAAGTAAAATTTATAAAGGAACATTAATGTAGCGAAAGGTACTTATTAAAAAAAATAATAACACAAACTATATAACTGTAAGATTCTAAGGAATAATAAATTTCAAGATTTTCTTAAGGTTTTTCAAAATCTCTCTCAGAAAAATGAAACACCCCTACTTGAAATCTTACTCAACTGTCAAATATTAAAATATCTTGACAAGATCAGGGGTTTTTTTTTTAAAATCTCTAAAAATATTGACCTCGAGCTCCTTGAAAAGTTTTTCCTGCTGGTCGAGTTTTAGCTGGAAGCTAGCAATGGTGTTCTCCAATTCGGATTTGTCCATCTCCAGGCTCTTGATTACGCTCTGCTGCTTGAGCAGGTACATCTCCTGCTGCTTGTAGCTATCGATTTCCTGCTCGTGTTTGGTTATGATATCGTTGGCTGCCTGCAGCTCCCGATTCAGGCTACTTCGTTCTTTCTCAATCGCCGCGCGTATCGCCTCGTCCTTTTCAGTTTCCATGTCCTTCTTCGTTTGAGCCAATATCGTCTCGTGATTTACAAGTTCGATCACGTCAAATCGCTGCAATTTTGAATTTATTATTTATTTTTTTTTTTAATTTCACTCGGCTTAATTTTGTATCATGATTTTTTTTTAATTTTGATTTATAGGTTAGAGAATATTTGAGCTGTGGTGACTGTGTGTTCTCATAACTTCAAGTTGGTAGAAACATATATTTACAAATGTAAACACTTGTATGGTGTAACACATGAAAAAGTGTATAATCACATATTTATTTCTTTCCTTTTTGTCACATCAAAATTTCGTAAGTTAATGATTTTGTATTCCCGCTCAAGTGAGATCAAATCACGTGACACGTTAAATAGTTCGAAGCATTTCGGCGGGAATTCAAATTCAAAAACTTGAGAAATTTCGTTATTTCTCAGTTGTTTAATCTACTTAAATTTTGATTACGTTTCTTATCAGTCATTTACAGCCTCAGTTAGACAAATGTTTACCTCAATTTTTTCAAGACTCGAATCACTCGGGCTGCGTTCCATGGTAGACGCCGCCATGAGTTTGAATCTGCTTCTAATGGCTTCCATTTGAGTTTTGTACTTCTCGGTTTCCTCCCTGAGCGCCTTTTGGTGCTCGGCTTGCGAAGCAGCGAGTTTTTCCTCGAGCTCCCGAACGTTAACCTCGCGAACTTCCAATGAGCTCTTCAACTGCATAGCCTCCAGTAATCTAACGTTTGATTCTTTAGCCAAATTTTCTTTCTCACTACGAGTCTGATCGAACTTTTCTCTGAATGTTCTGAAATGAAAATGAATTTTTTTTTTAGATGGATGTTGTTTTTGACTCCAAGTATTAAATAAGAACCATTATTTTGAAAAAAAAAAAAAAAAAAAAAAAAAAAAAAAAACTTAATAAAAAATCAAAGTGATAATTCTCACCTGTAAACGGAACGCATCTTTCCAAGTTCGTTCTGCTCTTCCTCGAGTTTCTGCTTCATAGCGACAATCAATCTCTTCGTTTCCTGTTCTTCAGTCTCCTTATCGATCAGCTGTTTTTTCAGACTTTCTACTTGTTCGTCCCTGGTTTGCAGCAGCTTCTTAACGTCCGACAGTTCCAGCTCGTGGTCTACGGTCAATTCCTGTTCGCGTTCCCTTAAAGTGCACACGTGGACTTTTATGGCCTCGTTTAGATCCTCCACGCGCTTGACCATACCGTCCTTGTCCACCAGAGTCTGGTCTTTCAAGTTGGTCAGCTCCTGACGGAGACAGGACAGTGACTCCGTGGCAATGTCTTTGAGAGTCAGGATTATGGCCCGGAGACGCTCTACTTCCTCCCTGGAGCTGCTCAGATTTTCCTGGAATTTTTTAAGAGATTAATTTAGTTGAGATTTTCATGGGAATAACAGAAAGTTGATGATTTTTGAAGGTTTAATCGAACATCAGTATTGTTATTTAAGTCTGAATGTTAATTGTTTTCTATAGTGTGCCATTATTATTATCAAATTTTGAATTATACAATTAACATTTTGACAGATTAAAAATTATCAACTTTTTTTTCAGCCTTTATATTTATTGTCACATGAATTTTTTTTGCAACACATAACATTTTGTGATGTGATCATATTTTGAAAATTTTTTATCTGTTATTTTATAATTCAACAATTTAGGTATGCATTGAAGTTATTTTTTTTGTATTCTATAACTATGTATTATTTGCACTGGAGCACTTATGAACTAAGACTATAATAATAATCTGCTATGAGATTAAATAATAAATTCATTATCGTCTGGAATTATCAAAAGTAAATACTGGATACTTAATCAATAAGGGGTAGCGAAGGGAAAAATAAGAATGGATGGGAACAAGTGCGACGGCAGCTATCCTGAAAAAAAACAAAAACTGAAAGAAAGGGAAACGAGAAAGATGTTCCAATACCAAATGAATAATTATTTTAATAATATTTCTTTTTAAATAAACGTCTATGAGCCATGCTTTAGCGGGTTAATAAATTAGCAGAATTAAATAAATGAATAAATGCAATGGGTCGGGCACTTCTAAAAATCAACGAGATAAACTAAGATTATATTGAAATAAATCAAGGTATATATAAAAATAAATTTTCAAAAATAATAAAATTGATAAGCTATAAACTACTATATAAATGATTACATATGCTGACAGAAAAAAAGCACTACTAAGGTGTTGTGATGTTGTGAACATATTATGTAAAAAGTGCAAACAGATATTTTTTCATGATTTTTTTCCGAGTTATTCGAGTAAAATTAGGGTAGTTGTTCCGCCTCAGTGCACAACTCAAACTAACTCTGAAATTAAAATATGTTGTAAAAGTAAAATAAACACCCGATCTTTCAAAATATATGGGTACCTGTATTTTGAAAATTACATTCTGATTAAGGAATATATTTTAATTAAAGAAAATTTTGGAGTTGTGTGCTGATTGCATGGGTTTTCCCATGTATGGCGGAATGACTATATTAAGTGAAAAAGTGAAGTGACACAGACTGACTGATTGATTGATAAATTGACACCGAGTCAGACAGTGTTGAAGACGTAGGTACCTGTAGAAGACAAACGACACCCTGGTGCTGGCTCTCGCTGAGGCTGCTCGGAAGGGACTCGTCCATGTAAAACTCGGTACCGACAAAGTTCTCCAAGTTGCAACAATTTCCCCCACTGCTACCGCTCGAACAACTCCTCGGTTCTTTCTTAGTATGAGTACTCTGCTGGCCGTCGCACGCTAACAACTTATAATCGCAGGTCTGAAAGGAGGATGATGATTTTTGGGACGGACTCAAGGGATCATTTACAACTATGGATGATGATGATGATGCTTGTAGTGATGGTGATGAACCAACCTCCAACTGTTTAGTCTGCAGGTGATGCTGGTGAGGCTGCTTTGTAGAGTTGCTATCGAAGGACGTCTGCTTCGACGCCTGGTCTATCTTCTCAAACTCCTCAGTGTCTGTTTCCGACAGATCGCCCCTGAAACACACACATTTTATATTTATTAGATCATTATTACGTAGGACTGGCAAGAGAGTTTGAACTCGCATCAATATAAGGATGCACTATTAGTTATATTTAATTTTTATATGTTAACAAATCTTTTTTCAAACTAGAGCTGTTTTTTATGATCTCAGCAGAAGATTATTCAACCTATTCTAACATTTATTAAATAAATAAATCACCTGTCACACAATAGCGGTGGTCTCTGCGCTTGTTCGGCGGTCTCCTTAAGCGAATTGTTATCCTCGGCGCTGACTTTGTTGTTGTCCTTGTCCTGATTCGTATTGCTGCTCGAGCTCTCGGTGAAGTTTTTCGAGTAGAAGAAGTGAGTTATGCTGCTCAGGTCGGGGGACGACACGCTCTCGGCTAAATCTGGAAGTCTCTCCCGAAGTGCCTCCATGTCTTCTAGAGTCAGCTGAAATTTTTTTTTTTTTTTTTTTTTTTTTTTTACATGAATACGCGAATAATAAATAATCAACGGAAGTTTATAGTTAGTTGAGAAAAACTGTAAATCAGGCGTGTACACTTACATCGGACAGAGAGGAAGGAAATTTATCAAGAGAAATTTGTGATGATTCAAACTATGCTACTCTGATCACATTTACAACTTATTTCATTGAATTACCTTGGGCAAGCCGTTGTCAAAAACCGGTGGCGCCTGGGTGGCGAAGGGCGGTGGCGTGTCTTCTAATCCCGGAAACAGTACGTTCAAAAAGTGTCCCTTGAACTTTGTCTGAAACTCCTGTCGCCTCTCGATCTCCTCGTTGTGTACCGCCACGAGCTGGTTCGCCAGACTTCCGGCCCAGGTGAGGAACGCCTTGGAGAAGGTCCGACGTCGGACGACCTCCGTAATAGCGTTTACGTACATCTCCGGGGCCTTGTGGATCTGCTTGAGGATTTCGAGCTGGCGGCGCAGACGGCGCATGTTGTCCCCGTACATAGTGATCTTGTAAAGCGTCTCGGTTATCCGAGACTGGGCGTGCTCGATGAACTTGAGCCTGTGGTGGATGTTACCGGCGAACTCGGTTTTTGACTGAAAAACGAGGAGAGGATTAGATGGTCTTTTTTAATGCACCACGATAGATCTTACAGAGTATTTAACTCGTTGGTTACCTTGGCGCAACGTTTACGAATGTCGCGAAGCCTGTTGTGATTCTCGAGCATAACGACCAGCTGACGCTGATGGGACAGACACAGATCGGGCAATACGCTAACGTCGTTGAGGTTCGAGACTCTAGACTTGTTCTGGTGGAATCCCTGGGCCAGCTCGGTCTGCTCCTGTACGATCTTCTTGGCCTCGTTAAGCAACTTCTCCAGTCCCATTAGACGATCCTCGATTCCCTTGATCTCCTTGAGGTTCTGGTCTGTCGCCTGAGACAGTGTGCTGTCGATCTGGAGATAATAACTTTTTAGTATGCTTGTAATCTAATAATTTAAAAGTTATTTTATTGACTATTGTAATTTTGTAAAAACGATCACCACCAAAAACTTCAGCATTAAATAGATTATTGAATTGACTTTTATGAAAAATGAGAATATTATATCTAATTAGCCCTTGCAAAATGTCTACAACCATCTCTATCTGTCACAACATAAAATAGTAATACCTCGTTTTTGAGGGACTCCAGGACTCGATCGTTGAACTGGTCCAGGCCACGCTCGCACATGTCGGACATCTGCTCGAGGCTGGTCTGGTCCTTGGCCGATATCCACTTGAGGAGATTGAAAGTCTCGAGTGTCCCGGGCGACGACTCTTGGATCAGCTCGAGGACCTTAGTTGTAGCATCGGACACGCCGTCACCGTTTCCGGCTTCCTGCTGCTTTTCTTCCTGCTCCTGCTCCGGGGTGGGCAGACCCAAAGCTTGGGCTCGCAGGGCGGGAAGTATCGGAATCTTCTCCAGGATCTCGAGGTCGGTACGGAATCTGAATAAACGGGGTTAACTCGATTATATAAGATAAAAAAAAAAAAAAAATAGCCAATGATAAAGTAAAGATTGAAAAATAAATTAACCCAGCCAAAAGTTCCATGTATTGTTTCCGCTCCTTGAGGAAGTCGTCGAAGGCCTGGTGGAAGCTCGAGGCCACGTTCTTCAGGTTCTGGGTGATGTCGCCGTGGTTGGCTATAACGGCTGACCAGCCCTGCTGCATCATGTGTTGGTCCAGTACGAGACGCTCGCATATCCGGTGGGTCTCCCTGGCCAGGTTGCAGCACTGGTTCGCTAAATGGGCTCGGTTCACCAGGGTCTGGTACGTTGCGGGCAAGCTCAGGGACGTGTCCACCTGGCTTTGAAGATCTATGTCTGAAAAGATCCATGCAAGCATTTTTAATAAAAAAATTTTCAACTTAATAAAACTCTAAAAAGGTCATACTAATTTTATGAAAATGTGTAATCTGATGAAATTAAAATGGTTTATAAAGTAAGTAAACTCATTTTTATTAAATATTTCAATGATAGTGTCTATCTCGTATGAATGTAAGATATGTATAATACTTATTAAAATCTTGAAAACGTGTAAGCATCACTTAGATCTCACTTAAATAAACATTGATATAGCGAGTATAATAATTAGGCTAACAGAAATTGTAATTCACCTAAAACCTGGCAATCATCCGAAAAAAAAAAGTTAAGGTGACGCAAAACAGGCGAGTTCACCTCGAACACCGATAAAAAAAAAAAAAAAAAAAAAAAGAGCGTAAATTAAGAAAAAATAATAGAATCAGCGATAGTTAGTCTTTGGTTAGTCTGGTTGCGCAACCGATGACACGCATGGATCACAGAAGAAGAAGAAGTGCGTGCGTGCCAGTTAAGCAAGCCAAAAACGTCTTGGCAAGCGAGCTACCTACTATTCAAGGGCAACCGCACGCACGTTCTTACAGGTGTACGTAGCTTTCGATTAATATTACTTATTTCATTAAAGCTCCGGTAATTAATTTTATTTCTTACCAACAAATATCTGAGTAACAAGTAACATCGACGAATATAATAATAGTATGAAAAGTTTAATTGAGGGGGAGGGGGAGTATAACAGTAAAAACTAGTTGCGTAAGAGAGAGAGAATAAAAGAAGACAGCCATGGAGTTTGATCGAACAAGTATCATCGCCCTTCGATCAACTTACTACTATTTCTCTGATAAAAAAAAAAAGTCTTCTTTTTATTGAAAAACTTATTAATTGGATTGATGACCGTTACATTTTTTAAGTGCTAGATTAAAGTCTTTTAATGAGGTTCTTCAATTTATAATAATTAATATTTATTTAAGGTTATTCGTTTGTTATTATAAAACCTATTCAGTGTTATACTTATATGTCATATTCAGGCCGTTATAAAACATAAAACAGTCGTCAGTTCTCTCACATGACTTTTTTTTCAAATTATAAGCGTTATGTGATGAGACACGTTTAATAAAGCGATAAAGGTCACATATATAGTGATTTATCAAACAAACGTTTGTCAACTAAAAAACACCTGCGAAAATGTAAAATCCGATAACCTTGAAAGTAAAAAAGAAGAAGAAGTTGGGTGGCTAAATATAAATACTAGCGTGCGTTACCCCCGAACTGTCGTTGCGTCATCGTGTTGTTGTTGTAATACCCGCAACTCGCAACAACCGTAAATTCATGCGATTTTAATATTTTTAATAAATATCCGTTCGCTTTAACCGGATTATATATTTCTCAATTCGCTCGCTTTTTTCTTCTTTTACAATGACCGTTTATTAAATTAATTGTAACCGTTCGTTTTCCTTCGTTCTAAGCTTTTAGTTTTTACTGATTTTATTAACGATCAAGAGGATTTACAAGTTTTTCGCCGTTAGGAGGCGCTGAAGTACACTTTTTTCAATTTTTCTAACCTCCAACATATGTAACTATTCTAAATTCAAATTTTAATAGTAAGTAACTCAAGTTTTCAGTTCATCAAGATAATTTATAAACAGGAAATTTTTAGAAACTACTTACAAACCTAACCTCAAATGTAGAAATTATACGACACTAGAAACAGATTCAAAATAACTATGAAATAATTATTTGATGAATTTTCCAAGTGCAAATAAAAAAAACTGGTTCAAACCGCAAATGAGGTGAAAATTTTTCATATTGTGCATTGAATTCGCGGTACGGTGTCAATGAACTTTTTTTTCCCATCCTCGCGCGCGCGCTCGCGCATCATCAAAAAGATTAAAACTCATTCTTTCTTTTTTTAATTTCTCCTCCTCTTCGCTGCGGTTGCACAATGAATTCATCTCAATTCGCTTGATTAATGTACCGCGATTGGCAATCGACTCTCGGGGTAAAAAAATTTTTGACAAATTACTCCGGACGATAAGTAAAGCTTCTTGTTATTCGATGCGCACTAGACGAAAAAAAAAGTGCGCAACACCTTGTGTCTTATAAATTTTTTAATTTAATTATGAATTGAGAGAGGCGCACTATGTTTTGTTTATTAGTCAAGCGAGCTTTGTTCTTCTGAAAGAAGGTGACTCACCTCATTTCTTCTTCTTCCTTTTTTTGTTTCAACCGAGAATTTAACTGCAATCGATTTTTATAGTGGGATACTTACTAACACACGCAGGCTCTGCGGCAATGTAATAACTTTCACAACTCGGCTCGGCCCGAGTTCGCGCTGCGGAACGAAAAGCTACAATTACAGCTTTCCGGAATATTAAAACTACACTCTTCAAAATCATTTTTTTATTTTCAAAATTAAATTCAACGTAACTCGATATTTTACTTGGGTAGTTTTGAATTTAATCTCAAAGTCACGGCTAGGATTTTTATCAGACACCCGCGATAAATCTTTCTTCTTCGTGCGGCCGATGGATCAAACGATAAAAACTCGGGGCGACCAATTATATACAGGTATATCATCCTGGCCACTCAACATACGATTTTCATTCCCAGAATTTTATTACTCCAAATTGCCGAGCTATTATACGCGAATCGTTTTGCAACCATTTGAGAGTAGAAAAAATTTCTCAAGTATCTACAATAAGTATATTTTTATAAAAATATATTGGGACAGTAAATCAAAAAAATGATAATCAATAGAAGTTTCCAAAACATTCAAATATATAGTTACACCAACTATGTTAATTAGTACTGATTACGTCACGGTTCTCAATCGATAAATTATTTTTTAAAAATTCATCAAAAATATTGCCGATAAGCTGCCTATTAACCTTGAAAAAAGAATTTAGATTGAATAAAAAAAAAAGTCTGTAATTCTGGGCGAAAATGTGAAATAATAATCTCTGATTAAAGATGTTAAACTGATCCACTTAAAATTCAGATAAATTAATCTAATAAAGATTAGAATATTTTTAAAATTAAAATCACATTAAAGTAGATTTGAAATGACCCATTTGATATAGTTATTTAGAACTGAAAAATCAATGGAATAAATTTTTCAAACGTGACCGCAAAAGTAAATAAAAGATTAAAAAATTAACTATTCAGAATGCAGCGAGCCTCTAATTACTCTAATTTTCATTTTTTATTACTTCGATTTTGTAAATTACCAGAGCAGTGGAAAATAAACAATACAAGCACGTATTAATTTCAAATAAAAAAGATAATTATTAAATAAAAATCCATTATGAATAACCGATACAATTGTAATATTTTGATAAATTAATTAATTAATACAAAAATGAAGATAGAGCTATTAATCAAAGAAAAAAGTCGTCGAGAATGATTTTGAAAAACATAAATCGAACTTGGTGACTTTTCAAGAGCGTCAAACATTTTTTTTTTTTTTTTTTTTTTTTTTTTTTGCGAAAACAGCTGCGAAGGACAATTATAATGATGATTTAAAAAATTCTGCATCGTTTGAGTTGGCGAGCCGTATCGAGATATAATCCGCCGCGCCGAGTAGTCTAGCGCGACTCGCGACTCGAATAGTTGCGTCACGCAACAACCCGGCCCGCGATTAATTTTCCTCCAAAGATAATTGCACTTTTTTTCCTTCCTAGTCAGCGCTTTTCCAAGGCTGAACTGCAGACGTTTTTATCGTCACTGGACCGACGTATTCTTCACTATAAATTAATTAAGCTGCTGTGGTTTAATTGTGTAATGCGGTTTTAACTTTTTTTTTTTTCAGATTATTTCATGGTCTAATGTCAATTCATTTAATAGTCATTTAAAATATAACACTCTTAGTATTATATAAAACTATACATAGTCGAGGCTGTAAGCTTATGAAGTAAAATAAAAGTTAAAGAATTACTTTGAATATCTAATATTATGAATTACGGGTAACTTTATGAGTAATAATAAATACCACAATTAGATCATGTCTAAACATATATTTGAAGGCTTTTTTAATATAAAAAGTAGATGTTTTAAGAATAATAATGAACTGTGTCCATAAAAAGAATCATTTAAAGTTTAATAAGTGATTCCGAAGCTCATAGTTTCGAAAACAAGCATATCTTTGATAAAATATAGAATAAATATAGAAAGCCTTGAAAATAGATAAAAAAATTGAAAAAACGCAAAGTGGCGTCGCACTGTCTAGCGGGGCCGTTAAAAAAATGAGAAGATGTTACCAGAGCCGTAGTCGAGGCTGGGCACAGGTGGGTTGTCGTCCCTGATGCAGGCCATGCTGAAGAGGAATATGGGGTTGGTGTCGGTACCAGCGGTGTACGAGCCGACCCGGTTGTTGGGCTGCAGCACGTCGCCCCCGCTTATCAACAGTATCTGGTCCTCTATGGCCACGTTGCATTCCCGCTGTATCGCCTCCTTCAACTCCAGCACCGTACTGTCAACAATATTACAAATTTCAATTTTCTTTTTCATACTTTAAGAATCAAGAAGCCCGCGGGTAACAAAGGAAAAAACGATAAGGATCGCTTGGTTTACGTAAGCAGCGCCATAATCGAGAGCTACTCAAGGCCAAAGCTACTCAGCTACAAGCGATGAGTTTGGGAATATCGATTCGTCCTCGATATTTCCGGTCATTGATTCAATAACTTCATAAGCTATTTTAGAAAGACGACCCATGAATCAAAAATTTTTATTTTAAAAAAAATAATTCTCGTCTCGGCTCAAGCCGTTAGTTTTCGCGGCGCGGCGTCAAAAATTTCCACGGCGATATCTTTGTTTCCCCTCTGCAGCCACTGCTCCGCGGGCTCGAAAGAAAGAGAAAGGAGGTGAAGAGAGAGAGAGAAGGAAAAAGAAAAGTGCACTGGGTATCGGCTTGCTTGATTCGTCTTTGCAGTCCTAGTGCGTAAAGTGCTCATTTTAATCATAGCTCATAGAAGATCATATTACTTTTTTTAATATTAATGTCTTTAACAAAGGTTAAATTAAGTACTTTTAATAGCCCTAGTGCGTAAACTTGTCATTTACAGACTGGTCACTTAAAATAACTTAATTGACCCTCAAAATTAAAAAAATTGGGAGTACCCTTGAGTATATTTGTAAAAATTACTTATCTCGCACGCTCGTCACGTGCACGCTCTTTGTGAGAGAGAGGAATAAACTTTTTAAGTCCTCGCCCTGTTAGTTACTAAAGATTGCTCAATATAGATAATCAAGGCCCACGTGGATTTGCTCTTTCACTTATCTTCAATTAAAAAAAAAAAAAAAAAAAATTGACGACTTTTCCTCCAATCGTTCGGAGTTTTTTTTTTCTCTAAATAAAAAGTGAGAATGAGAAATAACGCCGGCGTGGTTGTGTGATGTTTGATTGAGAAAAAATTTTAAAACTTGAATAGTTTCAGACCAGCACGTGCGAATTGTGATTCTTACATATGACTTTTTTTTTATAATGCTTCCGGGTGTAAATATTTTACATTTTTTTTTTCAATTTACTAGGAGTATCATTTTTTTGTATGTGAAATCGATTTCATTATTTTATGTATTTTTCAAATAAAATAATTTTTTTCTTGTTGTTATTTATCACGTCTGAACTTTAATCCACCACAATGGCAAATATAATCAGTTTCATTGTTCGATATTTATTTGTTAATAAAAAAAAGCCAGAAGATTTTTTTTTTTTTATTGAGTATAGCTTTAGCATTGCAATTGGAAATTATATAAGTGAGGTAAACGTCAAGTTTAATATATAGTACAAATATTAATTTAAAAAAAAGTCTAAAAGCACAAAATTATAAGCTGTAAATGGCACAAATAAGGTCAAAAGCATTGGTAAAAGTAAAAACTATTATTTATATTTATTGAAAGAATTAAGAAAATTGACGGAGTAAAAACAATGCACCGAAGTTATAAAAGAGCGAATCTACGGAGAAAGCAAAAAAAGATTGAGTTTTAAAAAAAGAAGTAATAAGAATCAGCTGCTCTCAGTAGGTTAATGGAATACGTTGCGAGGGCGATTTAAAAAACATGGGACGAGACAAGTGCAGAATCGACAATAAAACTGCATATTCAAATAAAAAATAAAGAGTAGTTAAAAATTAAATTTAGTTTTACTAAAACTTTATAGTTTCTACAGACGTTGAAAAAATAAAATAATGTACCGCGAATAAACAAGTTAAACCGATAATCGAACTGCAGTAGATTTATAATCGCGAGGTAGTGTACACTTATACTTTAGAGTTTTAGCTCGTTCGTTTCTTCAAACTTTCTCTGCGCTATGAGCTTTTCATACTCTCGTTACCCGACGATACCATCGGATTTAAAATTATTCTAATTAGCGCTGCTAGAGTTACTCGCGAGGCTTTATGATCCCAGAACTGTACTTAAAACCTTTTTTTTTCTTTTTTAGATAAAAATAAAATTTTTATGTTTCCTACAAGTGACCTAGTTTTATTTATTTTCAAAAATTACTTTACACCATGGAACGAGCAAGAATTTTTTGTTTTTTTTCATTATTAAAATACTGTGGAAATTTAATAACCCATGTATCTTTTTTAATTTTATAATTATTGGTATTTTAGCTTCAACAATTTGTAGGATTCAATTTTTTTAAATAAAAAAAGAAGTTACTATTTCATAATTTTAAAAGAATTTTATGATATTAGAAAACAACCTACCTAAAAATTACATAAATTCTTTTATAGTTACTCCATTTTTAATCAACTCATTAATTTTTCAAAAGTATTTGAAATTACTATGACTCACCTTTGCAGTACAATTTTGATGTCAAAGGTGATGAAGGTGCCAGTGTCGACGTGGAAAACATACAACATCTTGAGGCCGGTTTTTGTTGTTGTTGTTGTTGTTGTTGTTCTCAAAGCAGAAGCAGCAGTCAGCTAGGGCAACGGGGCCAGTCCCCACTTTTTTTTGGCGACTTTGAGGTCCCCGTGAGGATGGCCCCTGAACTTTCAACTAGCATCTAACTTCTACCTTATTATTTTTACTTTTTTTGATTCACTGTCTGACACTAAACTAGCTGCTACCTTGGGGATCCCTAAAAACTTGTCTTGATTTTTAAATTTCATTCAGAATTCTTGGCAGGATCTCTTGGATATGGCTTGACACTTGCACTTTACACGCACTTGGGAGATCAATGTTGATTAGGAACCTTGCTTTTTTTTTTTTTGACTAGTTGTTCCTTGTGTTTTTTTCTCTAGTACAATATTTATAACAGCCTTGAGTTGAGTTTGTTGAGTAAAAAAAATTTATTCTAAGTTATTGTTCTTGTTTTTCTTCTTACAGTATTCTTGTTGCTTATTTACCTGTAACAAAAAGTATTTTTTTCTTTAGGAAACTTGTAAATTTAAAGGTTACTTATGACATTATAGTTTTTTAGAGTATGATGGAGATTATTTTTTTGAGCAATTGGATGACTTATAAAATTTTGATGAAAAACAAATTAAACAAATGAAATATTTAATTTTCATTATTTAGATAAAAAGCTGAGCATCTGCAAGTTCAAAGAGTCATCATGATCCAAGGTATTATTGCTTTTTACAGACTGACAGAAGATAGTTTTTTTTTTTTTTTTTTTTTTTTTTTTATGGAAGTTTCACACACTGAATAATAAAACTTTAGATAAAAAACAAATATCCATTGTTTAAAAAAAAAGTCCACACAGTTTAAAACAGAAGATTTTTTAAAGGCCAATGACATGTAAACAAAGAATTTCTTTTTTTGCTCTAATTTCAAAAATATGTTTAAATGTCAGAAGAAAAGTCTGATGTCTGACTACACTTTAGTCTGGTTAAATGACTACATTTCGAAAAAATCAGCAATACAAAAAACTTAATATTAATTGTTAAAAAAAGCTGAGCATCAGAAAAATATGATTGCATTTTCTAGTTAAAAAACTAAAGTTCAAGAAATAAACTATAGACTTTGTTAAAAAAACAATCGAGCATCAGTAGACGCGATTATTGCTTAAAACAGTCACCTATACCATAAAAATCTGAAATCTTAGGTACCTGCAAAACCAAAACAAAAACAAAACGGCCATTGTTGGCTGGCGTCACCGTCCGTACCTTTTATTGAAAAATCCAAAAAAACGAAGCTAAATTTAGGGACGTGGTTGTTTTAAAGCCCCACAAAATCTCAGTCCGATCGATAACTCTAGTGGTGCAGATAAACCAACATAAACAATGGCTACCCTCGAAAAAGCCCCAGGATTTAAATGTCCCTGGCTGCGTCGTAGCTGCAGCAGCATTAAAATCGATAAAGAGAGAGTTGGCTGCACGCGTATATATATATACCTACGCAGCGTTGCAGCAGCTCAGCTGGGTACGGTAGCAAAACAAAGGACTCTGTGTACTCACCATCTCACTTAATCAGGCACTGGCACTTGCACTTGGCTAATACACTGTACTCTGGTGAGTCTTCAAAACATGGACAACTGTTGCTTAAACTAATCCTATTCCTATATTGTTCTTTGTGTTCGTTTTTTTATTAATGCAGTTCGCGGGTCACACCGCACTCGACGCGTACCCGCTGATCGCCAGCTGTTCACTGAGCTGCAAGGCTGCGGCCAGGAGAGAAGACGAGGGCGACTGTCGCGACACCTACCCTTGCACGGCGGATAGAACAGCATATTATATATCTCTCTCTCTCTCTCTCTGTTTTTCTGCTTTTCTTTTTCCTAGATACTTGTGGATTTTAGATTTTCACGATAGTTTTTCTAATTATTGTCGTTTTGGATTTACGGAGCCTGATTTTTTGGCCTTACTGTGAGATGACACCGAATATTTGTGTATTATATGACTAGTCAGAGTTTGTTTATACCTACAACACTTCGAGGAAGAAGTCAAAAGAAGCCAAACGAAGTTTATGCCGGTATTGACATTGCGTAACACTCAAAGTTTTTAGCTCTATGGGAAATCGGGACTGACACGGTGTTTTTACCATTAAATAATACACGAAAATATCAAAATTTACGATGTTTCACTTTTTATGAGGGACTCTGTAACGTTACATTTACGTTTTGTTATTGTCAAAATTCAAATAATTTTTTTAGCCGGTAAACAGATAAAAAAGAACAATTTCGACCTCAAAACAATCTTAATATATGTATCAAAAGTTTGAATTTTTACAGCTTATTTTTAAGAATAACATAAAAAAAGTTGATTTTGTTATTTTGACGGTAACACGAGTGAAAAAACATTTTTATTATTATTGAGTGCCAAATTTTATTGTAAATTTGACTTGACTTTATAATATTCAGTAGTTTGTTTAAATAAACTCGCCCTGCCTTTTGAGTACAACCAAAAATAAGACGTAAAATTTGCGTATCTAACACTAGATAAAATTCGAAAAAATAAAAACAAAGGATTGTTTTGGACAAAAATCAATAACATACAGACAAGTTTTGCATGCCTGAGTATAAAGTTTTTAAATTTTACTAATGCTAATCATCAAATCCTAAAACAATAATTTTAAAAAATTTGAAAAAAAAGAATAAAATTACAGCATATTATTACAGTATTACACACCTGGGTTTTTTTAAATTAAAAAAACATAATACATAATTCAAAATCCCACCCGATAAGTGCAACTGAAAAATTTTTAACAACAATTTACGACGCTCGAAAAAAAAGATAGTCGTAACGAACGATCGGACGCGCAAAAAACTTATACGAATTTGGTCGTAATATAAAAATATAACTATAAATTAGTCGCGCGTGCGAAAGTTAATAAAAATTGAATGAATTAAAACTGTCACAATTGCGATTAGATAGCGGGGACGTTCGTGACTCGTGGCTCGTCGGAGATAAGAGTATAAGACTCGATTAAGAATTTTCGGTTTGCCATAGATTAAAAGTGCAGCTCAGTGTAGTAATAACTAATAATTAGATTACTAGATAGACTAATCTATCTTAACCTCCCAGAAAATCGAGGTTAACTACTGAAAAACAATAAAAGACTCACAATCGATAGTTTTTCCAATTCGACACACTTTTCTCCTGCACTGCGAAGACAATAAAAGCAGCGGTTGCGCAAGTTTGTTCGTTGCTTACTTATAAAACTTTGAATTTAGATTGATTACGTTTTGAATTCGCACGTGGGTTTGAATTTTGGCGCTCAGTGGGGTAGCGCATGCGCGTAATTGAATGCACATTGGAATATTGGATTGAGACTTGAGGCGTAGTAAGGTAGGTACAGCAACCCAACTTCGTAGTTGTAGGTAAAATTAATATTTCGTGGGGAAGATTTTTCGTTCCCCTCTTTTTGCGCGTCAGTTTTTCACTCTCTCGAGTCTCATAGATGATCATGATGATGACGAGCCAACGCGTTTTTATTTTTTTTTGAGCTATTTATTTTAATTGCACCTACTTCTTTTTTATTATAGTCTGGAAATCATTATATTAGAAAAATTTTTTTTTACAATAAAATTTATTATTGTATTAATGCACATGTAAGGTTTTACGAAATACAAAATAAAATAAACAAAGAAGTTTTAATTGCACACGTTTATCGTTAGAAGTGATTCAATGTGCAACTTTGTAAGTGCAATAAATGAAACCTTTAAATAATTGAAATAATGTTACATGCGCGGGATTATCAAAAATGACACATTAATTAGTTTAGGTAAAATTTTTCATGTAACATGTTTCAATTTGAAAACGCAAATATTAATCATATGCCACGTTTAAAATCACATGTGTCGTAGGACTAATAATGAACAACTAGATATAAAATAAATTAATTTAATAAAATAAAAAACATAAGTATGTAAAAAATAGACATCAATGCTACAATGTGTAACTGGCACATCCACGTTAATTTGAACGTGAAAAATTAAATGAAAACGACATAGGTGCAATTAAATACAAAAGCAAAAGTTAAGCGTGACAACAACAACAACAACAAAAACAGGAAGGGGATATCGAGCCAGTAACCCAAATATTTTAATATTCCTTGCGACTAGCGCGAAAACTGCACATAGCGTTTTTTATTTATCAATTCGGATATCATTATTCATAAAATTAAAAATTTGAAATCAATTTTTTAACAAAAATATTCAAAATAAAACTAGTATGATTTTATTATTAATTTGATTTGAGTATTAAAAAATCCTTTAAACGTAATTTCGGATCTATGATTTAGAAATTGAGGTCTTTTAGGTTTGCACACGCCACACACTGATAAAGAATTAATTAATTATTGCCACCTGTGCAGCAATACCGGAAAAAGAATAGAAAAGGGCCGGTCGAAAGAGAGAAAATAAAAACTGCGCCGCAGACAATTTCGTGTGACTATCGTCGAATCGCATGAATAATCGGTCGAATTAACTATCTATTCTCGACCTCAAGGTTTACTTACAATATAACTTGTTTATTTTACAAATAATAATATTGTCTACTCCCAGACCCAAGTAAGTAAATATAAACTAGTACGGTGGCTTTTTTTACTCTTATCGGTCAATAAACTCTCTCGAGCGGGACATTTAAATCTTCAATTCTAAATTACCACGATAAACTCTCTTATGCAACTGAGACTCTTTTCGTTCTAGATTGTGGAAATATTCCGTGGAAATTTCTTTTTTTTTTCTCATTATTTTACTAATTTTCATAACGCTTCTTCATTTTTTTTTTCGTGGTAATGTAAGATAATAAATAATGTTATTACCAAACGACGATAATTCAAAAAAATTTTTTTTTTTAAGTGGCAAAATTACTAATCCATCTTTATTATCATGATCAGTTATCCAGAAATTTTATTTTTACCAGGTACGCTCTAGTATAAAAAATGTTATAAAGTCGGTAAAATAAAAAAATAACAAAGCTTTCTTACGTTAAAAACCAGTGATTTCGTTGCAAAAAAAAAGTAATTTATTTTTCAGATAAGACAAAAAAGGTTGATGTTCATAATAATTTCCGGGTCCCTCGGGGTCCCTATAAACCAATCGTGTTCTTGAACTTGTTTTCTCGTCGAAAGAAAAAATAGTGTATCATCAGGTGAGTAGTGCGACTCCAGCATTAGGTATATAGAAACGAGGTCAACTAAACCGGCTTGTTTACATCACGTGACCGCTAAGCTCTAACACTATAACGTATCTTATAATTTATCTTCTAAAAATTAAAAACATAATCTATCGTAATCATTAATGTACCAATAATATTTCGTTATCACTTATCAGTACAAAAGCTACTTAATCTTGTAGCTATAAAAACAAAAAAATTTTTAATTGAAATTAATTTGACGCGAAATTAAGGAATCTAAGCAGTGTTGCTTGCCTGCGGCTAGTTCGCGTCTATTGCGTCGCCGTGCAAAGTTTTTTTTTTCTGCTTATTATGTATTTATTATTTTTCCTCTATTAGCTGCGCAATGTTTTTCATTCAATTTGACAACACCTTCGAATTTTTTAAATTCATGATCATTCGCCGCAGGAATTTGATTCATCTAATTGACGTCAAAGTTGTGTTTGGTCAATCAAATATTATTACCAACTTTGTTCATAATATTTGAACTATGATACAGTTTTATGATTAATCAAACTAGTTAATTATTATCGAAGATTATTTCAATAATTTTTTAATAATTTACAGCGTAAAATTTTTAAATTTTAAATTTTACGACGATGCGCTGCGGGAATTAAAATCCACTTGATACTTCATATTGACGTCAAACTCGTGTGTTTAATGAATGAGAATTTTTTGATAATTTGAGTTTGAATCTTATTCAATCTTTGTTTATTTATCACGGTATTAACAAAGAGATTCAAAAAGTCAATAATATTAACACTTAATCTTTTTTTATGCCACAAGATCAATGATTCAAATGTTATTTATTAATAGCCGTTTATTTATTGAAATAAAATTTACTTATGACTAATTTCAATCCCCGAAAGGATTAATTTGGATTTGATTATTCTTTGTTACAAGAAGTATAAACCCTACTTCAATAATATACAGTAAAAACGATAAATAAAATTAAAATTATTATTATTATTAAATGATGATTAAGTGTTAGATGGAGTTTTATGATGAGTATTTAATAACAGTATATATAGAATGAAATACTTATAATTTAAGAGTGAAAAATGAAGATTAAAAATTCGAATTTTTTTGTTGAGTCCTCTGTTTAGGGTTCAAATGATACATTATTTTGTTAATTTTTTAAATCTTAAACATGCATAAAAATATTTAACAAGATCACTAAAATAAGTTGAATCGAATAATCTCGAATAAATTCATTGAAAAGAGTCATTGTTAAATTAGCGATCTTCGGGTCGTCCTCCTACGTTTGTTTGTTATTTTTAGATAAGCCCGTCGCTGCGTTTGTTTAGAAATTACTCTAAAACACAATGCGCAATTTAAAAATCCTCGCTAAAACAAAAAGCAAAAAAAAAAATTTTTTTATTTAAAAAAGTTATGCGACGCATCAGGACAATTAGCATAAATTAAAAATTCCGCCATGGACAGCAATGAAAAATACGTATTTCGTCAGATTATAACACTTAATCACACACGTGCTAGTACAACAAACCCGAAGAGGATCCAAAATATTTTGATTCCTGCGTAGACGAGACTGGAATATTGAGTTTTTGGTTGCGTCTCTATAAGGTTTAGTTGCATCATGAATTTTCAAAATGAACTATCAAACGGCTTTTTTTTTATTCATAGCTAGCTCGATGTAATAGTTATGAAACTGATAACCAGACACTTTCATACTGATTAATCTGTAACCTTAATTTCTTCATTTGTTGCGTGCTATTATTTAAATTTTTAATTCATTTTATTACTTAAACAAATATAAAAAAAAAAAAATTCAAACTTTTGAAAAATTTTTTTCTGTTTTTTGAATCTACGAGTCCATTTAACAGAAAAAGTCCAAGACTAAATTAATGGTCCCAGCGAAGAAAAACCTTAGACCAAAATCTACCACGAGCCGCGACTAAATCATTATTTTCATGATTTTAATTTTTTTAGATTAGAAGGAAATGACCTTTGCTACCAGCATAAAACTGAAAATTCGCGGCTGGTTATATAAAAAAAAAAAATATATTGAATAAAGTGATTTGGATAAATTTGAGTCACATAAAGTCGTCTCATTGTAACAGATTTTGGGAAGCTAAGCTGTTAAAATAAGACTTGAAAAAAATCATAATACGTTGTCTGCATTTTCACCGATGACTAAAAATTAAAATCATGAATGTACCAGAGGTGTCAATTTGTTTAAAGTGCGTTCATGTTCAGCAATCAGCAATCACAACGCTTGTAGAGAAGCATATATAGTTGGTATTTAAATAAGTTTGTAGCGGCACGTGTGTGAAAGAAAAAAAAAAAAAAAAAAGCTTGGGGGGCATGGATGTAATCGGTCTCTTTCATCAGCTTTCATCGGTAGTTGGTACTAAAATAACGTCGTGTGTGTGCACTGTGATTAAATTCCCGCAACGTACGAGAATAGACGCGAAAATTTTAAAATCAAGCTTTACTAATCAAATCTTAGCGACTTCTTTTAACAAATTTAGTTTTAGTTTTAGTAGCTATTATATCACGTTCGATCTTTTCTTTGAGGCGCGTGCACATTTTTTTTACACGGCTAATTGTAAACAAACATTATGGGACCGAGTATTTTTTTCATCATTTTTTATAGACACATTATCAGAATCAGACAGCAGCAAATAGACAAAACATTTTAATGGCGTTAAAAAAATTATTCTGAAAAATGATTAAAATATATAATTAAAACGGTGAATTTTCACGTGACCCCATGGCAGGCAGAATGAACGCTTCTCTCGAGTCTCGAGGTCACGAATATTCTTCTCTTCTCTAGGCTAGGCTGCGGCATAGCTGCGGCGCACGTGTGACTCGTTCGGTCGACCCACGCCTGTTTCGGCGCTTCTTCCTTTACCGATACGCATTCTCAAATCTCCCCTAATTTCTACTTACTGCGCAGCTTGTAGAAACTTTTTGGCCAAATATTCATTCTGTTCTGAAGGAATATGCTTACCAATAATTCTATTTTTTTTTTTCTATTTACAACCTCGTTACAAGTACCTTCAATTTTCAATAAATTATTACTCCGTCAAAACTGATACAAAAATCTTAAATTTTATCAAAAATCGAGAAATTTCAAGAAAATATATTTCCAATAAGTGTGCATCTTCCATGATCCTAACAAAAAATTCTCTCAGACTACAATCGTTGTCTTTAAAAATCTAAACTATTACAACAACACCAAATTTTTTATTTTTCATCATTATTACTCCGATACATAAATGATACTTTACACAATAATTATGAATTTTCCAAAAACTTAACATTCTTGCAAATAAACTAACTTTAAAAAGATACTCACCAAAATTTTCTGCCCAAAATTTGACGATCTATGGATATCTTCTAAATATTAGATATTTTGCAGGTACATTGAAATTGGGTCGATTATTTAAATTATAAAATCAATTGACTATTCATTTGGTACTGAACTGTCAATCACGATGCAGGTTGTATCAGTTTATAGAATTACAAATTTACGGTTAATGAATTATTGATCACCATTTGTGAATTAATTACTAATTTTTTTTTAAATACTATTATCTTCCAAATGATTTTAATTTCAAACTGTTTAGAACTTTTATTTCAAGATATACCAATGTTTTTTTTTTGTTATTTCTCTGCGCAAATATAACAATAATTTTTTTTTTTTTTTTTTTTTTTTTTTCTTGAAGTATTAAAATAAGTGGCTTCCATGAAACTTCTCTTGAATAATTTCTCTCAGTGTATCAATGACACGACCATGCACATTTGCATGTATTTAAAATGTATACACTGCAAATACAACTTACCTATAATTTATCATCGATTTGAAAAATTTCGGATTCCTACCTTATCGGCCGTTGGCAAGTACGGGCATCAAATTTCTCAGCAATCAGTTCAAAAAATTCAACTTATTTAAAATAAAATTGATAAAGATCAATAATAAAACTTCAGAATTAAAATATTTTCATGAACAAAGTATATTTCAGTAAAAGGAAAAGTCATTATCTTTTATTTATTTCTTCAAAGTATTTTTATCATCGTAGTCATTTGTTTCAATGAATTATCCAATATTTGAAAATAAAAGCAATACTTTTTTCGGTTGTAATTATTATCATTGGAGGCTTTGATGAATCGTTCTATAAAATAATTGCAACGTGACACAATTATCGCTGAAATTCATTGAAACTCGATGATAAAAATCCCTCGCTAATTCCGAATTAACGGTCTGTGTTCGTTGACCTTTTACGTTAGAAATAACATTTATTGCTACTGGGATGATAATTTTATCAGGTGTCGTTCGAATGTCAATATTGTTGAATTAGCTTTGGCAACAACTTCTGTAGAAAATTCTAATAAACTGTTATAAATAATTTTTTTTTTGTGTTCAATCAGAATCCCATTATTTATTTTCATTAAATTAAGTTAATTGAAAACAGATGTTAGTTGTTTATAAACTTTTATTAATAATTTGTATTTTCAAACAAGCTTAATAATTAAATTTTTGATTTAATTTAATTTTTACTTGGTATGCGAAAATTCATCATTATTGGTTGTGAAATCATAGTTATTCTATGAAATTAATATTTAAAAAATTACAAGCATCTTTTGGTCAAACACAAGCGTGATCAATTAAACAGTTGCTCTACAAAATTATAATACATATTTATCATTATCATTTATCTTAATTTCGACATTTATAGTTCTAAGTATTTGCAAAAAAGTGGTATAATCTAAAGTTTCAGTATAAAATGTATACAAATTTTATTCTCGGCTTTCTTACATGATTCAAAGTTTTTTAGAAGTACAGTTCAATTGACCCGCAAATACATTCTTCTCTGCAGATAAATATATTCGTTAGTATGGGTTTCTGGATGTTAATCCGCGTGCTTACATTATGTTTGAGGTCTATGATTTTTTATCAAATCTCAACTACGAAGTGGTACATGTTCCATCTGATTTTCTGCCATCTCTGAGGTGCGTTTTCTGTATTTTGGTTTTCTAAGCTTGTGTGGCAAAGCATAAATAAGCTGATTCCAGGAATGAGAATCGCCCCACTTGATATAAGTTCGATTTTTGAGGTATAATCTCATTTCTTCATCGAGATCGTCTACATTTCCTATGTCCCCGTAGACAATAACAATTACACGGATTCTATTTTCCTCTTCGGCCTGAATAAGTTTTTTTTTTTTTTAAATTAGATTTAATCTTTTCATCATTATTAAAATGTATCATTAATAAATTCTACCTGACTGAGTGCAGTACGTAATTCCAATCGGCACCATTCACTTTCAAGAAAGTTTCGAGAAACTACGATTATCGTTCGCCTTGATTCTTGTACTGATTTTAGAATTTGATCGGATATCCAATAACCTGAACATAAATAATTTGACGATGGAAAAATTATCTATTGCTTAAAAATATTTAAAAATTTTAATTTTGAAATAAGCTATCAAAAATATTTAAACCCAATTTTTCGTTATTCTTCGACTTACCAGCTAACCAGTCTCGACTGTGCATACAGAGTTTGTAAGAATTTGGACCATTTTCCAGTTTATCTACAATTTCTTCTAGCACAAATGCTTCATCTTTGTGGGAGAAACTGATGAAGGCGTCGTATGTTTTATCTTTGTCCAATTCATCTTCGTGAACAAACCACATGCACCAGTGCTTAGAGTACAACCAGATTTTTATTTCCTTACTGTGTCTGTAGTAAAAAGCTGCAAGCATCCCTAGAATCGTTCCACTCGTTGAGATGATGACTGTTAAAACTAACCAGAATAATATACATGTTTGAAAGTGATTTTGAAGGGATACTTCTTCAGTGCTATAATGACACCTGGTTTCTTTTAGATGCCTTATTTTTGTCGAGTGGTTTTGTAAAAATTGGGTTAATCCAAAGGTTTCACAATTACAGACCCATAGATTATCGTGGAGGGTCAGGTTAAAGTTATTCGAAAAATGATCATTTAATTTTTTCAAGGTAACGTCATCGAGATGAGTTATTTGATTGCTTTCAAGTTTTAATTCTCGAAGATTATCCGTCAAAATACTTTTTTTTACTTTAGAAATTCGATTGTTGGACAGATTCAATGATATTATGTGTTTTGATAAGTTACCATTTAGATCTGGAGTTTCGGTCAAAAGATTGTTACTGAGATCTAACTTTATAGAGTAATTTTTTTCATTTTTATACGAATTCAAGAAGTAAATTTCAGAGTTCGTCAAGTTTTTTTTCGAACAATCCATTTTTAATACACGCGTGGTTGGATTCTCTGAGCAGCTGCAGTTTTCAGCACATTTGGTCAGTTCACAAAACAAATCTCTGTAATCCAGCCCAGAAACCAGATGACCCTTCAATTCAGTAGGATTTTTGCACGTCAAGTTTGTAGAATGAAATATTACTTTTTCATGCCATGTTAAATCAGATTTGTCATTTCGAAACAGACCTGAAAATTCGATAAGATTGCAGTCGCACAAAAGTTGATTACTATACAATTCAATTATAAGTTGAAAATGTGGATCCCAATGAAAAACGTCAAAGCTCATCTGTTTATATTTTACATCATCGTCCTTCAAGTAAATTGTGTCCAAGCTGGGTCCTGGTAATGACAAGGTGGAATTCAATGGAAACCCGTATAAAATATCGTACAGCTGAAACAATAAATTTCCATTAACGGCCAAGTTTTCATAAAATAAACCATTCGGGATGAACTTAAACTAACAAGGAGAAGTCATGCTCTGATTTTTAAGAAACTTTGGGAATCGTCCTCATACTTTCAAAGACAAAAGAAAGCACCAATAGCTACCAGTAATTTTGCATTTTTCTGAAAACTTTGTGAAAAACATGTTACATTATTGAGATTTATCCTTAGGTGTATGAAGACTATTCTCAAGATTCGTAAAAATCGGCTCTCCGGAGGCAGTGACCAACCCATATAAGTTTCTTAATAGTATGCCAAAATGGTTTTTAAATTAAAAATTAAATACTACGGCAAAAGAGTTTTTTTTACATTCATTTTTTCTAAACGTTGCCTGATGAAAAATTTAAATGTCAAATATTAGCAAGTCTTAGTTTCTATGTTGTACTTAAATGCTTTGAACTTTTTTGAAAAGTCAAAATTACAAATATAGCGCTATTCGAACCTTACTTTTAAAACATTGTTTTTACTTACATCGATTTCTGTAATGTTGTTAAACCCAAATTCTAGTTTTAACTTTCTAATGTCAGGACTATTATGATTGCTACCACAGTATGGTAGTTTATTAATTTTGTTGAAACTTAAGTCCAAAAGTTCAAGTTTTGTGCACTTTACATCCAAAATACTACACCAAAAATTGTCAATACGGTGATCAATGGTTAAATTGTTGGCTCTTAAATCTAAAACCTGTAAGCCTGCTGCTTTTTCGCAAAAGTTATGATGGATATCAATTAAATCGTTGTGATTTAAAGATAACTTCGTTAATTTTGGGTTTTCTAAAGCTCTGTAAAAAATTTAAAAAGTTTTATCATTAAAATCTGATTCTTTATTCTCTTCTCTAATGGCATGAAGAAACAGTAGAAAAATTATAAGACTTAAAACCTTTAAATAATTGCATTTAAAAAAAAAAAAAAAAAAAAAAAAGAAAAAAAAATTGAATTATCGTTGCGGTGTGTAACTGTTTTTTTTTTTTTTTTTTTTTTTTTTAAACTTACGGTGATAACTTAGTTAATTGATTGAAGCTCAAATCTAACTCCTGCAAAGTCACATTTTTTAATAATTTTAGCGGCAAGTCCATCAAATTATTTTGACTCAGATCAAGCTCCTTTAAGCTCACGTTTTCTAATAGTGAATCGGGTAGCATCTTTAGTTTATTATTGCTAAAGTTAAGCGTTTTCATGTTTTCGTTATTTTTAAATAACTTTGGTGGCAAATCTATTAAATTGTTTTCACTAAAATCTAGTTCTACTAAACTTACATTATCAAACAGAGCTTCGTGTATCGTCTTTAGTTTATTATTTGAAGCGTTAAGCTTTTTCATATTTTCGTTATTTTTAAATAACTTTGGTGGCAGATCTATCAAACAGTTTTGACTCAGATCAAGTTCTTCCAAATTTACATTTTCAAACAAATTCTCGTGTATCGTCTCTAGTTTATTATTCCTAAAGTTAAGTTTTTTCATATTTTCGTTATTTTTGAATAATTTTGGTGGTAAGTCTATTAAATAGTTTAGACTTAGATCGAGTTCTTCTAAACTTACATTTTCAAACAGATTCTCGTGGATTGTCTTTAGTTTATTTTTGCTAAGATCTAGTTTTTTCAGTTTTTTAGTGTTAGTGAATAGTTTTGGTGGTAAATCCATCAATTTATTATCGCTGACGTCTAACTCAATCAGTGACTTAGTTTCAAAAAATAAATCTTCAGGAAGATTCGTGAAATTGTTCATTCTTATATTAATTAGTTCGAGTTTTTTGGAATGCTTGAAAAATTCACTGGGTAAAGTCGACAAATTACCCCGGTTTTCGTACAAGTTGAACGATTTTAGTTTTGTATTTCCGGTGTCAAGTAAATTATTCGGTAAATCATCAAATTCATTGAAACACAATTTCAAGTGTTCCAAATTTTTGAGTTTCTTAAAAATTCCCGAAGGTAAAGTTTTGAGCTTTCTGCTATTATTCAATGTAAAATTGCGAAGGTTTTCCAAATGAAGTAACGCTTCTGAATCAATTTTCTTCAATTCTTTGTTACTGATTAAAAACAAATAATTCAATCGAATCAAGCTTGAAAAATCATTTTTCTTAATTTCGGTCAGAAAAGTCTCTGACCATCTTAATGTTTTCAAATTATCAGAATTTATAAAAAATTTATCTGGTATTTCCGTAACATTTGATATCTCAAAGAAAAATTCTTCAATCCGAGGAAGATCATAAATCAGATCTGTCGTTAGAATATAATCGTACTGTCTCAATAAAAGTGAATTTGATGGTAGGCCTTGCAACTGTGTTCTCACAAGTTGTACGTCATAAAAGAGAACATCTGTGATTGTTACGTTAAGTTTTTTTATGATATCCAGAACAATATTTTCTTCAGGAACAAGCGTACAACTATCGATAACCATAACTTCCATTTCTCTTCGTTCGAATGATTTATTTATTGAAAGCACTGACAAAGGAGTTGATTTATTGAAGCACGCGATATTGATGTCGTATAGTAGAGGATCATTCCAGTTAATCTCTTCCTTTATTTTGAGAAACTCATCTTGATAACTGATTTTGTTTTTTGTACTTTTATAAGAAAAAACTGCCACAAAACTGAAGAAGAAAACTATAGTGACGAATACTGAATTCATTTTATACTGTAGAAAAGCTGAAATTTTAAAAATTTATCAACTGTAATTACAACTTTATGCACCTTAAATAAGAGAGCGCTTATTGTAATCATAATTTTTTTTTTAGATAATTTATACCTAATTTTTATATTATTTTATGAATTTATTTCAAATTTTGATTGTAATGTTTAGATTATTACTTGAATTTTTATGACAAGACTATGACTGTTTTTGTGACAATAAGTGACTTTATTTTCAATTTTAACTTTTTTAATTTTTTGAATTTTCAATTGTAGAATTTAATTCTCAAATCAAACAACTGCATTAATTTTTTAATTAATAAATAATTAAATTAAATCTATTATTTTCATTTTTCTTAAAAACAATTTTTAAATTTTTTATTTAGAAAATAATTTTTACGAACGCCATTCAAAATAAATTTAGATTTTTTTAATAAATAAAAAATAAAATAGAAATACTTGAATATTGCTAATATTAATGCAAGGAAAATTTAGATAAGAAATTTTACATTCAATTTTCATTTTACCTAGTCAATTATATTTAATTTATCTTATAATGTCTTTTGTCTAATTTTTAAGCAGTTATTTTATTTTATTTGGAACATTGGCATTGTTTACAAAACTCTTAAGGTGGATCCAGCGACCTGCACCGTATCAAGCTGGGGCCCCTTTAGGGTGCAATCTACGAAATGCACATTTTATTTATGTTTATGTTGCTATGCTGTAAAAATAATTATTTAAACGTATCTAGATATTAATTTCGAAGAATTAATACGTAAAAAAAAAAATAATATTTTTTACAAATGCCCCGTCGCACCCCATAATCTAGTACGTGACTGAATTTTTCGAAACGTGGCAACGTCCCAATCGGTTGACTATTCGCAGTCATCAAAAGTCGAAAGTGCCAGTACATTATCTCAATATTAATTAATAATTAATATTTTGTTGAATCTTTTTAAATAATAATTTTTTTTTTATTTGTAAAGTCACCCATTAGGATATACACATTATAATGCGTTACAAATATTGAAATTAATTTACTAAAATATTATCAATTTTAATTAAAGGTTTTGAAAAAATGTTTACCTCTTTGCGTCATTGGTCACCGAAGGAAGATTAAATCCATTTTAAAGACAAAAATAGCGGAGGTCATGAATAAAGCTGAAAGAAGTTGATAGTAGTGAAGCGCGATTTTTGTAACTCGCACAGTAGTCACAAATAATTAAAAACTAATATTAACGAGAGTAAAAATTCAGAAGAAAGTAAGTTTAATAAATAAAACTCTGAATAAAGTTTGTAGGCAGACGACCGCTCTCATGGACCAGTCAAACTCGACTATTGGACCCGAGAAACGCAGTTTTATCTCAAAACTTGCCGTATGCTGAAATATTTTATTAAAATTTAGAAAATTACGCTGAAACAGCAGCAGTTTAAAGAACCGAAAGTTAGAGCTGACCCCCTCTAAAATTACCGATTACAACCACATACACAAAACTCACTGTCTGTCACATACAAGCCTGAAGTGATTTTTGAATTACTTAAAATACGTGTAAGCTCAAACGGTCACCAGCACACACATGATAGTAAATTTTATAAATTATTAAGTACGTATACTAAAACTTTTTTCATCAAAAAGAAAAAAAAAAAGTTAACACAAATATTTTTTGAGAAACAACTAATTGAACAGCTCAAGCGTTAGTGTTGCCGGAGATACCCGAATTCCCGAGCATGGCCAACTAAAAGATGATTACGCGAACTTCAAAACTATTTTAAGTGATAAATTAGGTGATAAAGAACTACGAGATATAACTTTGGAAATCTCATAGTCCGACCGTTGGTCTGAGTAGATCTTTCAAATTCTCTTTACTACCTTGTACCAGGATTGCTGATTTTTTAATTTTAAAAATAATTAATTACAATTGAATCAGATCGTTCAATTGAAGAATTAAATTGATTGAATTATTTTTAATGAAGAGTTAACAATTAATTTTATACTTTAATAAAAAATGTTACATTAAAATTTCGATTCATTCATTACCTTTTTCTTTTAAAGAACAATAGGTTAACAGGTTAAAATTTTAGTCACACTTACATCACGTTAATATCTTATAAAAGTTAATATTATAAAAACTTATCATTAAAAAAGCTTGTGAATTATTATATCACTTCTTAATTTTAACTAAATGATTTATGTTTGTAACAGCAATTAAGTTTCGAGTTACTGGATATGATACTAAATGCTTATTTTATGTTTGAAGTTTGTGATTTCTTCAAAACTTCAACTTCGAAGTGGTACATGTTCCATCTGATTTTCTGTCATCTCTCAGCTGCCTTTTCTGTATTTTGGTTCTTTAACCTTGTGAGGCAAAGCATAAACAAGTTGATTCCAAGAATGAGAATCGACCCACTTGATATAAGTTCAATTTTTGAGGTACCGTTTCATTTCCTCATCGAGATCGTCTACATTTCCTATGTCCTCGTAGACAATAACAATTACATGGATTCTTTTTTCCTCTTCGGTCTAAATGAAATTTATTTATAAATAAGATTTAATCTTTTCATTATTACTAAAATTAATCATTAATGAATTCTACCTGACTAAGGGCAGTACATAATTCCAATCGACACCATTCACTTTCGAGAAACTACGATTATTGACCGCGTTGATTCTCGAACTGATTGAAGACTTTGACCGGGTTGTTGTGTAGGGTCAAGTTAAAGTTTTTCGGAAAATGATGACTCAATTTTTCCAAGATAACATTATCCAAGTGCGTAATTTGATTGCTGTCAAGTTTTAATTCTTGAAGATTATCCGTTAATATATTCATCTTTACTTTAGAAATTCGATTGTTTGACAGATTCAATGATATAATGTGTTTTGAAAAATTACCATTTAGATCTGGAGTTTCGGTCAAAAGATTGTTACTGAGATCTAACTTTATAGAGTAATTTTTTTCATTGTTATATGAATTCAAGAAGTAAATTTCAGAGTTCGTCAAGTTTTTTTTCGAACAATCCATTTTTAATACACGTGTGCTAGGATTTTCTGAGCAGGTACAGTTTTGAGTACACTTGGACAGTTCACAAAACAAATCTTTATAATCCAGTTCAGATACTTGGAGATTCTCCAATTCTCTAGGATTCTTACACGTCAAAGATTCATAACTAAACTTTACATTTCTATGCCAGAATGAGTCAGAATCGCTATTTTGAAGCAGACCTAGAAAGCTGATAAGTTTGCAATCACACAAAAGTTGATTAAACAAATAAATTTCGAATTGAAAATCTATAGCCCATCCAAGAATTTTCGCAAGTTTCATTTCATTCTTTTTGTCATCTTCACTTAAGGAAATTGTGTCCAGGCTATATCCTGACAAGGCCAAGACAGAATTCAATGGAAAACCGTATAAAATATCGATCAGCTGAAATCAAACAGTAACTTTAGTTAATGGTCATCTAAAAAAGTCTCTCAAATTAAACTTAGACACTAAATACGATGCCAAAATGATTTTTAAATGTCACGTGATAAACACTTCCTCTTTAAACTTTAGAAAATATCGCAATTAATGTTGTATTTTTATTTTTTGAACTTTTTGAAATATCAAAATTACAACAATGGCATTTAAAATTTTTGTTTCAGAACATTAATTTTTTACTTACATCGACTTCTGTAATATTGTTATGCTCAAATCCCAGTTCTATCTTTCTAGAGTCAGGATGATTATGATTGCTGCCACAATATGGTAATTTATTAATTTTGTTAGCTTTTAAATCGAAAAATTCAAGACTTTTGCATTTTACATAGAAAATGTTGCACCAAAAATTGTCAATATGGTCATCAATCTTTAATTTGTTGGCTGTTAAATCCAAAATCTGTAAACCTGTTGCTTTTTCGCAAAAGTTGTGATCGATGTCAATTAAATTGTTGTAAGCTAAAGATAATCTCGTCAATTTTGGGTTTTCTAAAGCTCTGTAAAGAATTAATAATTTATTTAAAAAAAAACTGAATTTGTATTCTTCTTCAATCATACAAAGAAACAGTAGAAAAATAATGAGACTAAAAAATTTGAAATCATTGAATTTAAAAATGAAGAAACGATAATTTTACTTCAAGTCGAAAAGATTAGGCTAACATAAAAACATAGAAATTTTCCTCTATAAAGTTTTTGTTAAGTGAATAAAGCTACATGAAATTTTTTTTAAATTACGGATTTTTTTAATGAAATATTATTCTAGTGTATAAATGATATTTTGTAAAACTTACGGTGATAATTTAGTTAATTGATTGTAGCTTAAGTCTAACTCCTCCAAAGTCACTTTTTCAAATAATTTTAGTGGCAAGTCCAACAAATTATTATGACTTAAATCAAGCTTCTGTAAGTACACGTTTTCCAACAGTGATTCGGGTATCGTCTTTAGTTTATTATTGCGAAAGATGAGCTTTATCATGTTTTTGTTATTTTTAAATAACTTTGGTGGCAGATCTATCAAACAGTTTTGACTCAGATCAAGTACTTCAAAAATTACATTTTCAAATAGAGCTTCGTGTATTGTCTTTAGTTTGTTATTCGAAAAGTCGAGCATTTTAAAATTTCCGTTATTTTTAAATAATTTTGCTGGCAAGTCTATTAAATAGTTCTCACTAAGATCAAGTTCTTCTAAACTTAAATTTTCAAACAGATTTTCGTGTATGGTCTTCAGTTTATTATCGTGAAGGTCAAGTTTTTTCAGTTTGTTGGTGCTAGTAAATAGTTTTGGCGATAAATTCACCAATTCATTTTCGCTGATGTCTAATGTAGTTAATGACTCAGCTCCAAAAAATAAATCTTCGGGAAGATTTGTAAATTGGTTCCTTCTTATATTAATTAGTTCCAGTTTTTTTGAATTATTAAAAAATCCACTGGGTAAAGTTGACAAATTACCTCGGTTACTTTCCAAGTTAAACGATTTTAGTTTAGTATCTTCGATGTCGAGTAAATTATTCGGTAATTCATCAAATTCAACTGAAGATAATTCCAAGTGTTCCAAATTTTGGAGTTTCTTGAAAATCGTAGAAGGTAAAGTTTTGAGCTTTCTGCTTATAGTCAATGTAAAATTGCGAAGGTTTTCCAAATGACATAACGCATCTGAATCAATTTCCTTCAATTCTTCGTTATAGACAAATTTCAAATAATTCAATTGCATCAAACTTGAAAAATCATTTTTCTTAATTTTGATCAGAGAAGTGGCAGAAATTTCTAAATTTTTCAATTTTACAGAATTCATAAAAAATCCATCGGGTATTTCCGAATCACTTGATAAGTTTATTATTAAGTCTTCAAGCTGGGAGAGTTCATAAATCAAATCTGATTTTGGATTACTTTGAAACAATTGAAGTGAATTTATTGTTAGGCCTTTCAACTGTTTTCTCACAAGTTCTATGTTGATAAACATAATTTGATTGGTCGTGACATTAAATTTTTTTGTAATATTCAGAACAATACCTTCTACAGGAACTAGAATACAGTCTTTTATAGCCACAGTACTAAATGCTCTTCGTTCGAATGATTTATTTATCGAAAGCGCAGACAAAGGAACTGTATTTCTTGAGCACTTGATAATGGTGTAGTTTGATAAAGGATCATTCTGGTCAAATCCTTCCTCCATTATAAAATACTTATCTTTATAAATTTTATCTATTCTCTCAGATAATGCTACCTTCAAACTGAAGCAAAAAACAACAGTAACGAAGACTGAATTCATTTTATACCGTGGAAAAGCTGAAATTTTAAAAACTCATCAACGCTCATATACACCTTTTAATTATTTATTATTTATTGTTACATAATTTTATAAGTTTATTGCAAGGCTCGATTGTACTGTTGAAAGTATTAATTAAATTTTTATGACAATTTTAATTTATTTGAACTGTTGATTTTATAAGTGAAATCACTTCTTATAGTAATTTATTATTTATTATAATTTTGATTAATCTAGAATTTTAAACTGTTTAATTATTAAAAAATTTAAATTTTATTAAAGTCAAAAACTTTTTATTTCAATTAATTTTTTTAAATCAAATCTCATCATATAAGTCAAATAGTTCGCAATTGTTGAAAATAATAAACTAAAAAATGAAAAATTTAATATGGAAGATTTATCGAAATTTATACCTTTGAGCGTCTTTGATCACTGAAGAAAAATTAAATCACATTTAAAGTCGAAAATATCGATAGTCACGAATATAGCTGAAACAAAGTGGACACACTCAATAATCGCAACTAATTACAAAGTGATATTGACCAGAAAATAAAATAAAATTGTAATAAAATAAATGACACCCTGGTTAAAGGCACACGACCTACTAGACCGCTCTCATAGAGCAGTTAAACTATACTATTGGACCCGAGGAACGCTGATAAAATCTCTTGGAATTCAAAAAACTGCGCATTAAATTTAAAAACCCGAAATCCCCTCCAAGGTTTTAAATTAAACTCATACATAAAGATCACTTTCTATCTGAAACAAGCTCGAATGATTTTTTATCTACTAAAAAGCTTACGCATTAACGTGAATTTAAAAACTATTAATTGTACGTGGATATGCGTAACTTTGTAAAATTTCATATGTTTTGTAAAAATAAACTGATTTAATAAATAAAAATTAAATTAAATATTAATTGATTTTTTTTCCAGCTGTACGTATATTAGTAATTAATCTGGGTAGGTTATATGATTAAAAAAATTTTTTTACCGTAACTACTTGTTTACCTAAACACTCAAAACTGTAATAAAAAATGTATTGGTCATAATGACATCTTTGACGTTAATAATACATTTTTCATGAAAACCAAAAAAAATTATAGTTAATTTACCTAGAGAACTCGGAAAAAACATCTAGAGTTGCTCGACAAAATTCGCAGCATCATGGGTTTGAAATTCCTACATTCAACGGATCAATAAGATGTAAGTTTAATTTATAGGTGGATTTTATATATTAATTTTTTTATATTTTATATATATATTTTTTAAAACAATAAATCTCTGATTTAATTTTAAACATAACTTTTCAAAATGTATACTTACCAAAATTTTATGATTTCGGATCGTTCAACTGAAGTCATTTTTTTAATTCGCTACGATTTTTCCTAAACAGGCATAATTTCACAATCTTATATTAATAAAAATTAATCGACTTTTACAGTATGTAAAGTGCATAGTGTCCGTTGATCAAAATTAAATAAAAAAATGAATGAATGCTTAAAAAGCCAAAGTGCATCAGGCCAAAGGCAGTAGGCCAGGGCAGGTCCCAGTTATTGAAAAGAAAAAAAAAACCAGGGTAGTAGTATAAAAAAAAAAAAGAAAAAAAGAGGAAGCGTGATGTGAATTCGAGGTCGCATAGAATCTCAAAAGTTGGCTGGCCTGCAGCAGGACTAAAAGTAAATTAGCGTGGTATGCTAATAAATAATTCACCGCGCGGGTTCAAAAAGTAGTTCAGCTGACTTGTTGTTTCTTATTCTTTTTAGAAGAGGGTAGCTTCAGATGCTCGCGCGTGCTCCTTGCGAGGGACAAAAAAAATCGGGAGTGGGGAAGACTGAAGTCCCAGAGGCTATAGTACAACCAGCCAAAGAGTTTAAGGACGAGCGTCGATGCCGTGACTTTATGCATTTAACAACTATGATCTTATCGGACGGACCTTTTTAAACTATCTTTTCCGCGTTTGTGCATATTGTGCATACCGACGACATCCATGATACCTACAACAAGGTACGTTCTTATGCTATTTTGAACATTATAAATATTATATTTATCCTGAAGTGGAATCTCTGATTTGTTTGTTGTTCGGTAAACTAAAAAATAATGAAAATATGATTTATTTGAACGAGATCAGGCAATTGGCTCTGCTTGCAGGCTGCTTTATACTGAGCTTAAGTCTAGGATGTACCAATAGTTATAATGCAGATTACGAGGATGACAATGATCAAGAAGAAGAGTGGGTGGTGCGAGTTAAGGGAGGAGAAAAAGCAGCCTCGCTTCTGGCACATCGCTCCGGATATTCTTACAGTGGTCCGGTAAGTGTCTAATTATCATTTTTTTATTTACTCGAAAGGACGTCCAACCTTTTTAATTTGATCACATCTTATTTTGGCCGTCGATTTATTTTCATTCAATTAACATTATTCTTAAATCAGCGGCTAAACGACCTTTTATTGGGATTAATGTTTGCAGGGGGAGGAAAGAGTCATTAAGAGTCCCTAATTATATCTTTTTTGTTGAACGTTACAGGTAATCGGCTTCAAAGATACGTACATGTGGCACAAGACAAACCGATCAATTCATTTTTATAGAAAAAGAGGAAGTTCTACTAGGATGCAGTATAATAATTTAAATCAAAATTCAAAGGTAATTCAACTAAAGATTAAGAATTTTTTTAAATAAATTTAATAATTAATAATAATTTACGTTATAAAAAAGTAATTTTTTGATTTATGAAAAAAAAAAGTTAGTTATTGGTGAAAATAAGTTTATATGATTTATACCCTTTAAAAAAATTTACGTGTGGGTGTACGCAGGGATGTTTAGTTATAAAAACTCCTCGGTTTATTTTAAATTAATAAAAATCAAAGAATTAAGAGTTTAAAAAAAATTTGAAGATCATATGGGCGGACCAACAAGTGGTACTGAAGCGTCAAAAGCGGGACCTCATTTCGATGGACGAGCTCGAATACTCGAGCAGGTATCAAAAGCCGCGACGCGCGAGCTTCAACGACGAGCTTTGGGACCAAGAGTGGTACTTGGAGGCAAGTCAACTCCTTTGATAAATTAATTAATCCATCTCGATTAATAATAACTGTCTCCCAGCAGGACTTGAACAGTAAGTCGTCGAGGAGCAGCGAGGAGTACAACAACCAGAAGCTCGACCTGAACGTCATGCCGGTATACGAGATGGGAATAACGGGCCGAGGGGTCCGGGTGGCGGTGTTGGACGACGGCCTCGAGTACACCCACGAGGACCTGAGGAAGAACTACGACCCGGAGATCAGCTACGACGTTACCGACCGCGACTCGGACCCCGCGCCCATTTACCGAGAGCCGGCGTACAGTCACGGCACCAGGTGCGCCGGAGAGATAGCCATGGAGGCGAACAACCAGAAGTGCGGGGTGGGCGTGGCCTTCGAGGCCCGAATCGGCGGCATCAAGATGCTCGACGGTACGGTCAACGACAGGGTCGAGGCCGAGTCCCTGGGGTACCGTACCGACCTCATAGACGTGTACACGGCCTCCTGGGGCCCGCCGGACGACGGCAAGAGCCTCATGGCCCCGGGTCGGCTGACCCTGGAGGCCTTCGAGAGGGGAATCAGCGAGGGCCGGGCCGGTCGGGGTAGCATATACGTGTGGGCCAGCGGCAACGGGGGCACCAAGTCCGACCACTGTGGGTGCGACGGCTACGTGAACAGCATCTACACGATAGCCATTGGGTCGGCCAGCCAGACCGGGTCGTTCCCTTGGTACGGCGAGATATGCCCCGCCACCCTGGCCACGACCTACAGCAGCGGGGCCAACCAGGACCGGATGATAGTTACGACGGATCTGAACGACACCTGCACGACCAGCCACACCGGGACCTCGGCATCGGCGCCCTTGGCCGCTGGTATAATCGCCCTCGCCCTTCAAGCCAAGTGAGCTCGAGTTAATATTTAATCTTGTTTTTTTTTTTCAACTGAATGATTATTGTTGTGATAAGAACGTTTAAAACTTGAACAATAAATGAATAATAAGTTAAAATTGTTAGCCAAAACCTGACGTGGAGGGACGTGCAGCACTTGACAGTTTACACATCTTACTATGGTCCCCTGAGGTATAATAACTGTTTTTTTTTATTTTTTAAACCAGCTCATTTATTTAAAAACTTATTATTGTGACTTTGGTGACTTGTTTAGAGAAAACGTAGGTTGGTTCAGAAACGGTGCAGGCTTGTGGTTCAATCCGCGATTCGGTTTCGGCCTGATAGACGCGTACGCCCTGGTAACTCTGAGCAAAAACTGGACCAGTGTTGGAGAAAAAAGTACTTGCGTCGTACACTCTTCCATCTCATTGTAAGTTTTGGACAAAGTAAAAAAAAACAAAAGCTGTTTTTGATGAATAAACGTGGTGATAGGTTGGGGAGTAAGATACGTTACGGCTGGCCCCAAAAAGTAGAGTTCGAAACGGAGCGAGTCTGCCCGAGGGGCGCGAGAAAGGAAATAAACTTCCTCGAACACGTCCAAGTCGAGGCCAACATCGAGTACTCAAACCGAGGCGCACTGCAGATACACCTAACATCGCCATCTGGTTCTTTTCATTTTATTACTTCAGCTATTAAATGGTGTCTTTATAAATAAGTTAATAATAATGATTTGTTGAAGGTACGACAGTCCAGATACTCGGCTCGAGGAAACTCGACGACTCTACGGAAGGATTCAGCAAGTGGAGCTTCATGTCGGTTGCGACCTGGGGAGAAAATCCCCACGGGACTTGGTCACTCGACGTGCACGATCAGGTTTTATTTTCTTTACTTAGGTGAAATTTAAGAAAATATTTTAATAAGGAAGAAAAATCAAAAAGGATCAGTATTTTATGTAACAATTTATTTAATTTTAAATTCTATAACAATAATATTAAATTTATTTAAAACACTAAATTGCACTATTTTGACACTAAAAAATTTCTTGACTAATTTTGTTCGTTTATTGATCAGACGGGTGAAAAAAAAAACATCGGAACACTCGGCATCCTAAAATTAATACTTCACGGAACAAAAGAACGTCCTCCTTCGAGTCAGCGGCCTCTTTACAAAACCTCCGAAGTCCAAGAATCGTTGGTCAACCTTCAGGACAACTTGGTAAGCTGCTCATATTTTTTTTTTTTTTTGCGTTTGATTATAAAGACGCTTGTTTCAGGGTGGTTCGAGTACGAACGACGAGAGTAACTTCGTGGACGAAGAGTCGTCCTCGAGACTGACCAAGAACCGCAGCGACGACGACGTTACATCGGCAGCGGGTCAGATCAACCGGGAAGATTGGCTTGTTCAGTACTTGCTTTCTTAAATAAAACCATTTGATTTTAATGCAACTGTCTATTTAACTCGTACTCTATCCTACTTAACTATTCGAGATATTATTTGTAATAACTAAAATCTGAAGTCTGCGATATTTATAATGATCTAAGGTGGTCCCAAATCCCAAATAAGTTAATAAAATTCTCCTGGATTATTTAGAATTTGAACTTAGAGAATGATGAGATTACAACCTCCCAATTCCTCGAGTCAGAACAATCATTTTAATTCTCAATCACAAAATTAAATCACAGAGATCGCGAATAACTATTTGTTTTGGTATGAAACACAATAAGTCAAGAGAACTTTTTCCCCAGACAAGAGTCTATCAAACTGCAGCAGGAATAGTCTGGTTGCTCATGGCACTAGCGGCAAAGGCCAGAAATTTAGGATTCCTGAGGACCAGGCTGCTCAGAAGCTGAATGCTGGCGTAGGTGTCGGCCCGGGTGCCCTTGCACATGGACAGCTGTTCCGAGCGCTTGTTCGTGCTCGCGAGCTCTTGGCAGCTTATGCCGTGGTACACGTGCACGAGATCCAAATCCGGGGCCCGGAAGATCGTCAGATCCTCGAACTTTAGTATCTTCTCGAACAGGTCGACGTCCTCCTTCCCCCAGCCCTCGATGCCGAGGTCGAAGCCCCCGACTCTTACGTAGTCGGACTTGTACATGGCTGCGATACCGTACCCGAAGATCCGCCAGAATCCTGACTCCTCGTCTATCTCCAGCTGGTTTTTTCTCATGCTCACCTTGGGGTCGTACTGGGAGTAGACGACCGGGAAGTAGACGCTTTTGGATCTCTGAGTGTTGGCGATTATTCGGTCCAGGGCCGGACCAGAGAAACTTATGTCTACGTCGACGAAGAAAACCAGGTCGTCGTCCTCGAGAAGTCGTGCCCCGTGGTCGAGAGCCCGAGCTCGACTGAATTTACCCGATCCTTCGATCAGAGATATACGATCCGGGCCGTACTTATCGCTCAGACGTCCCACTAAATCGCGCGCCTCCTCGTCGTAGTGTACGATCATGAGCTTGCAGGTTTTATGCGAGGAGTCGGGGGAGTTCAGACAGCAAATTCGCTCGTAGTTGTCGAGGAAACGCTTGAGAGCCTCGCGTCTACCGGAAACCGGGACCACGAAGTTCACTACTTTACTCTTGTCCTCTCGTAGCTCCCGTACCTCCAGTCCTGAAATCAAGGAGTCAAAGATATTACTTTATTCTAAAGCACTTCTTGAATTCAGAAACGTGCTAAATCAATTTCGGTTAGATAAGTGATATCTCACAATGCTCAAGATGGTGAGAATTAGCCTGAAATAGCACTTTTCTGAGATAGAATTTTTCAAAATGAATTATGACTTGGACCTTGGAGCGATAAATCGCGATCCCGAGTAAAATCACCTAATTCATAAACTAATTAGCCGCTCATAATAAAAAGAAAAAAAAAAACCTGTGAATTGCTGTCTGAGGTACAGGTGACGTCTGACGGGCAGCGTGACCTTTTTTCCCCTGTACTTCTTGTAAATGAGCAGCAGGTCCAGGATCGTGTAGACCGAGTTCTGGTCGGGCGAGTGCGCCCGGTACCCGTAGAGGGCCTGTCGCTCCTCCACCAGGCGTCCCCGCTGCCTCGAGCAGGAGTTTATGGTCGACATGACCTCCCGGACTCCGTCCTCGAGTCCCTCTCTGAGGTCCCCGTGGATCCTCCTGCGGGGATTCGAGTCCGACAGGCTGTACTCGGATCGGGATACGAAGTTCCAGGAGCCTCCGATTCGGACCACCTCGGTCTTGTTGCGAGGCTTGTCGGATCCGATCTCGGAGTCTCGCTCGACCTTGAGCTTTTTGTTTTGCAACTCTTGGATCTTCAAGCCCTGTACGGAATTTCGAAATCTTTGTTAGTCCAGCTCATTGTGATATTTCGGAAAAAATATATTTTTAAAAATTATCTTAATTTTTACGTCGAAAGCGTCATTTTATTAGCGTTTTTTCACGCCCATTTATAAATGCAACGAAAATTAAAACCTTTTTTTTTTTTTTTTACCTAAAATTAAATTCCCCGTTTCAACAATTTCAGAGCTGGTTTACTTGTATTTCGAACTGGGTTTTTTTACACCGGAAATGTGAATCAAGTTTATTTCCGGTTTTTTTTCGTGAAAAAATTAGTGTAAAAATTCAAAATAAGTTGTTATTATAATAAATTAGAATAATTTTGATCCAAAGAAGATTGAATTTTTACAGCTATTCCGCGGCGAATAAAAGTAACTTATAAAATCGAATTTTTTCCAATGAATCACCATCCTAAAAGTCGCTCTGAAAATCTGACAGAACCGGTATTATGATAAATTTATTTGAGTGTTAAAGAATTTCTATATATTCGATTAATATTTGAAAATAGCTGCATTTATTTGGTAAAAATCCATTATAAATATAAACTATTAAAAAAATTTATTACTATTTTTATTTAATACTTACGGGTAAAACCCATGACGTTTTAGATTTTTCAGTTACTTACAAACACTACTTAATATTTAAACTTTGTAAACTAAAATGTTAAATTTTCTTTAAAATTTAGTTTTTAATTAAAAACACTTGTTTACGATTATCACAATTATTTATTGTTTATTTATTAAAATTAAGTCTTCTGAAGATAAATTTGTACGCAAAAATGTCCGTAACGAGGTTAAAATGTAAACTTGTAAGAAAAAAAAAGTTAAAATCTAAAACCAGCGCGTAAGTTTAAATTCGCAAAACAGCTCGCTCAACCGGTCGTTAAAATCTAAAATCTTTCTCACCTTGACGTAGTTGTGAAGTCTGTACATGTGTCTCGGGCTCTTGACCGGATGCATGCTTATGGCCCTGTGAACCTCCTTGGTCTTCAACCTCCCGGTGAAGGCCAAATCGGCGCTGCTGTTGTGGTAAAGTATGCTCTGCATCTCGTAGCTCCAGGTGCAGCTTATCCCGGCGAACTTCCTCACGCACCGTCCCAGCTCTACGTCCTCGTGGCTGGTGTACAGATTACCCAAGCAGTACTTTATGTGCGGCACCAGCCTCTTCAACGTCTCCCTCGAGAGCAATACTCCCGGACCGCCCATGCAGAAGTTCTCGTCGTACTCCAGGCTCAACAGGCCAAACTCCTCGGTGTTGCCTCTCCCCGCTTGGCCTACGTACAGGGGCCTCCGCGAGTCAACGCTCCTTAACAACGACTCCAGTCGGTCCATCCTTACGTAGAGGTCGTCGTCGGCCCTCAGGAACCACTCGTAAGAGTCACCGTACTCCCTCCACATGTGCTCGAGCATGAGGAAGGACTTCTTCTGGGGCGGGTAGCTGTCGTCCACCCTGGCCAAAGGGTGAAGTTTGTCACCCAGGAAGTCGGACCGGCTCGTTTCCGAGGAGTAAAAGCCTATGTCGCCGGGTACCTCCCTGCCCCAGGACTCGTAAACCGCCCTGGCCCGGGTGTCCAGATACTTCCTGGCCGTCATCACCCCGACGAAGAGCAGACCTCCGGGCTTCCTCGAGGGTGCTGCTGCTGCGGGTTGAGATGTAGTAGACTGGACGAGCGGTTGCGGTTGTTGTTGTTGTTGTTGTTGTTCTTGTTGTTGGAAGAGAAAGAGACCGAGGAGGAGTCCTGCACCCAGGCCCAGAATCGCGCTGGTCAATCCCTTGGACCAAGCCCGTTTGCGCTTCATTGTTTAAAAAAAGCGCATGATTTAGGGACTGGAGACCAAAGTCAACTGAATGCATGCTGCAGCGGCGGCGGAGGAGTCACGACCAAGAAACGAGCTGGAATTAAGGAGGAGAAGGAGAGGAGAAAATAAAAAAGGGGAGAGAAGAGAGAAGAAGAAGAGACGACGCAGCTTGTTCGTATGCAGCGCACACGAATCGTACACTTTTATTATTATTATTATTAAGCTACGGGTAGTGGGTACGGACGATGAGGAGATGTATTTTGAGTGTGTGCGCCCTGCGGACACTCAATTTAATAATCAAGCGTTGACATTACATTGCCGATGCTTTACGTTTATTTTTTACTTCATTTATGCACGCCTACGTTCTTTATTAAACTGTTTCAAGTTTTAGTTGTAAATGTACATACGATCCAAAATCTTTATCAAATTTTAATAATCTTCAATAACTTTACAATCATGCGTATACTCAAATAAAAATAATTAGTTTTAGGCTCATTACTTCATTACTACACGCGATGATTAAGTATGATTACTATTTATTGCGTGTTTTATGAGTTATACGTAGATTCAACTTTTGAATTGAAATTAATAAAAATAAATGCTGTAGAAATAAGTTTAAAATTAATAATTTCAGGGACCCCGATAAAATAAATTTTGATACGTTATTAATTATTTGAATTAAAATTTGTTAAAAGTTTAGTTCTATTATATTTAAAAAATAACATAATTAAAATGAATTTTTGTAAAGTTATCTGAAAAAAAAAAAAAAAAATTTACAAAATTAGATATTTGGTATGTTACACTATTATTTATTTTAACAACACGTGTTTTAGGTCAAATTTATTAACTTTTACCAAATATGATTCAAAAAAATTATAACATTATATAAAAAAAAAGCATTGTTAAGGTGGTTTTCTACCAGAGCTAGTCAAGTTCAAGACTAAAAAAAAATTATTCCACCAAATTACTTACAATTGGTTATTAAAATTTATTTTTTAACTTTTTATGACTTCTGAAATTATTTTCTACCAAAAAAACATTAACATCACAACAAAACATTTTTTTAAACTTTTAACCTCGCCTTTGAATATTGCAGTTTTGGAGGTTATTCACGTAAAAACTATTTTTGTAAAATTATTGTGAAAAATTGTAAGAGATCAATTTTTTGCAGTTTCAAGAAATGAATTCTTCGATAGTGAAACTACATATATATGGTTTTTCTAAAGGATCTCTATTGTAAGAAGGCTTATATGAATAATTTAGTACACTTTTTTAGCGTGGCGGCCATACGTGTAATGAAAAAAATTCAATCTTGAACTTGTTGTAACTTTTAAACTATATGGTCAATTTTGATCAGGCTTCGTAGAAATGTTTATTAATATCTAATAAACATCTCGAGAAAATTTGAGCTGATTCTCTATTGTCATGCATTTGGTAGAAAACCGCCTTAACTTTTAAAGATAGAAAAAATTGAAGTTTAAATATAGAAAATTTCAAAAAAAATCGCGCCTTTTCGACCATGGTAGTAAGTTCCGGTCTCCCAAGTCCACCAATGACCAGCGTAGTGCCTCGGAAGTGACGCCTCGTGATCGCACTATACATGTATATGCTTACGCTAGCCGTGGGTACGCGAGCGCCCCCGAGTGTTGAACGACCCGAAGCTGCACCTGCAAAAGTCGGAGGAAGAAGAGAGAGAGAAAGAGAGAGAAGAGAAGAAGGGAAGGAGCCGCCACCACCGCTTCTTTTTCTGCATCACTCTCAGCCATATTTTAGAGCAGTGAGGAGCTGCAGGCGGCCAGGAATAAAGGATCGATTAAACATTTAGTTTTTATTTTAAGTTTTGTTTTTTCGGTTCTAACACGCACGAAACCTGCCAGCTGCGCTGCGACAAGCCCGATCTTCGCTGGTATTATGAGAGTTAAGAACGAAATGGACGACGACGAAAAGGGGTGAGTGGATTCTTTATTATATCCATCGTCCTTCCTCGTTATACCCCCTAACCACCTTTTTATTATTTCGATTTTTTTTAACCTTAAAGTTTGTTTATTGCTCAAACACTCGCTTAAATAAACGTAGCTTCGTACTTGTTGGATCCCACCGCGCGCTTACCTCGTGTCCGTTGTTCGGTCCGCGGGCGGCGCGTTTTTTCCCCCCCATTTTGGTCCTTGTGCATCCACGATCCACCGTATTTTTAACCTTATTTATTTTCTCTCAATGTTTTTTTGTTAGTAACAATATTGTTGTTTCGGAGCAACTCCTGATAAATTACAGAGGAAAGTTAGTTCGCCCCCCTCCCCTCCTCCCTCTCCCTCTTGCACGGCAGCTATGGCGTCTCTAGTACGTTAAAAAAAGAAAAAGTCATGAAAAATATTAAAATGATATTTTTTGACAGAAAATTGTTTGTTGGGGGCCTGTCGTGGGAGACGACCCAGGAGAACCTTCAGCGGTACTTCAGCCGATACGGCGAGGTCATAGACTGCGTAGTTATGAAGAACAGCGAGTCAGGTCGGAGCCGGGGATTCGGCTTCGTCACCTTCAGCGATCCCTCGAACGTCGGACACGTACTACAAAACGGACCTCACCAGCTCGACGGAAGAACCGTAACTATCATTTTTTTCTTCTTACTTTTAAGTAATCCATCTATATAATATAAGCATTACAAAAGAATCTTTAATTTTTCATTTAAAATCAAATCAATGATTTTAAACTTCTGTATTTCATTTTTCTTTATAAGTCAGAGCTGCACAAAAGAACCATATTATTAAATAATTTTTAATTTACACTCTTATTGTCTGTATATAAAGCACAGTCTTTTAAAAGAAAGCTACAAATGTAGACACATTTCATTAGAAAAGTCTCGATGTTTTGTATTTGGTTTTTGTGAAATCAAAGAGATCAATTCAATCTGTTAAATATTTTGTAAAAACTACTAAATAGTTGAATGGAAAAACTGTTGCTATCACTATACTATTTCTGAAGTAAAAAAGCTATAAATATAGACAGTTTAAAAAAAAAAAGTCTTTGAAAATTCAGGATTTTTTGTTTGGTACTTGCTTGTTTTTTGTGAAAACTACACCTAGATGGAAGAAGTAACTTTCATGCTTAATTTTCAATTTTACCTACTTTATTTGAGCCTGTTTAATTTTTTTACTACTGTTTGTTTGACACAAAAGTCCCAACTTTCCAAAAAAAGATTGACAAAATTTTTTGACTATGCTGTAAGGTATTTTTATTTGAATAATTAAAAAAAATATATACGTTCAAATCTGGAAAAATCAGAGAAATTTTTTTTTAAAAAGGTGGTTGAAACAAAAATTTTGTAACAACTTACCACACCAAAACAAATCAAATAACTATTGACATTTAGCTTAATTGTGATTCTATTCACCACAGCATTTATTTACACATAATTTATAACTTATAAATTTTTCTCCAAACAGATTGACCCAAAGCCATGTAACCCAAGGACCCTCCAGAAGCCCAAGCGTAGCGGAGGATTCCCCAAAGTATTCCTGGGTGGCTTACCTAGCAATGTCACCGAGACAGATCTCAGGTCATTCTTCCAGCGGTTTGGCAAGGTCATGGAGGTGGTCATAATGTACGACCAGGAGAAGAAGAAGTCCAGGGGTAAGGACTTGTACTTTTCATTAATTTCCACCTTGTTTTTTTATTTATTTTTTTTTTCCCCATCCACTTGTTTAATTTTTTTAATGGAGCACACTTGTCATTTTGAAAAGTTATTTTTTATTTTAATTTTATTACCACCTTACTTACTTAAAAACTAAGTTTATTGAGAATTTTTATTATGATTAAGTACTAGCTTTACTATATCATAAGTTTTATTATTGTATTTAAGGCATAACTAGCATAGGAGCATTGTTACTCTTACTCTGTATAATAACAAATTTACCTATAAGTTTACCATGCGCCTTATATTTTTTATTATTATTATAACTCTATTTAAGATCTATTTAAGAGTGCTTTATTGTAGTTAAGTGATGAACTTTTCCATCATGGCGGTGCTGTCTCTAATATTAAAATTAAAAGTGTCGTTGTTTATTACCTCAAGAATTCACATACATGAAGAAAGCAATTTTTTTTTTTTTTTTTTTTTTTTATTTAACTTATAAACAATATGATTATTATGTGGCTGGCAATAGGCTTTGGATTTCTCAGCTTTGAGGACGAAGATGCAGTGGACCGATGCGTGGCCGAACACTTTGTCAACTTGAATGGAAAACAGGTACAGCATTAATGCACGAAAAGATTAATTAATTAATTATTTTAATCAAAATTTAAGTATTAATTTAAGTTCACAAAATTGTCAAGCTATAGATTAAGAAAAAGATGTTTGTTGTGTAAGATAAACTAAGAATTGTAATAGTTAAAATAGCTTGTAAGACTGTATATTCATACTCTTACATGAAGAGAAAGAAATTTTAGTAACTTTAAATTTAAATTATGCTTTTCAATAAAACATAAGCTCAAAATTGTGGAACACACTCATAGTAATGAATACTAAAATTTACTTTTCTTCATATAGTTATAACTAAGTATAAGTTTAAAGGGATAAGACTGTATGAATATAAATGTTTACAAAAAATTTATGGTATCCAGACTAGGAGGTACAAGTTACTTGAAAAAAAGCATTTTGAATAATTAAGAAACTAACTGGGTGAAAATTATTAAAAAAAATTTCTTCTCAAGTGACTTGGGTCCTTAGTCTGGACATCAATTAAAAATATGGTGGATGGCGTAAAAAATATGAACCACGTGACGATAATTTCAGGTTGAGATTAAGCGAGCCGAGCCCAGGGACTCGTCGAACAAGATGAACGACAACCACCAGGGCCAGTGGGGACCTCCCCAGCAGGGTCCACCAATGGGAATGGCAGGACAGATGGGAGGACCGATGGGGGGACCCAATGGACAGATGGGCGGACCCATGATGGGAGGACCAATGGGACCACCGGGCAACATGATGCAGCAGTACCAGGGCTGGGGCACCAGTCCCCAGACTGGTGGTTACGCTGGTTACAGCACCCAGTACAACGCCCAGGGTTGGGGAGCACCCCCAGGGCCACCCCAGCAGCAGCAGATACCGCCGCCCCCGCCCCATCAGTGGGGCAGCAGCTACAACGTGCAGCCCACTGCGGCTAACCAAGCCTACGGCAACTACGGTTAGTTTCATATTTATTGTGGGGCAGTGTTTCATATCTTAGAAGAATTTAAACAAAAAGATTAGTGTTTTTTATTATTTTTCGACATAGTGCGTAAAAAACGAACTTTGAAATGGTTTTACGCACTCTGGTCAAAAAATATATTTCCAGACTGGCCTGCGTCTTCACCAGAACTCTTTGAAGAACCTCGGGCTCCGCTTCGCTTTGCCCTCGATGCCTTCAAATCGCCCTGGCGATGACGTTGCACCAGTTTCGAAATGTACTATTAAAAGACAATTTTGTCAAGTTAGGCGTGCTCTGGTTCGTTTATTTAACTTAGGGGGCAATGTTTGAATTTAGGGCAAAAGTCAGTAAGTTTTACTATTTTAAAAGCAAATTTTTTCAACTCTAGTGTCAAAAGCAAATAATTTTTAAAGTTATCCAAAATGATGCAATGATAAAATATATTTTGAGGTGATGAGTATAAATTCTAACAAAAAAGTACTCAATTCGTAGGTTATTTTTTCTTATTGATGCCAGTGTATTTTTATAGAACATAATGTTATTGAGAGTGATAATCAAGTTTTTTTTTTAACATGTAACTTTATAGCAAGTCACTGTTTTCTTAATAGGAACTGTCAAGTTTAATTTGATGAAAAAATTCAGAGCAATGGAAAAAAAAATTTCCAAACATTTATCTATTGAAAAAATTAAAGTTGATAGACCTTATGAGCTGTGAAAAAAATAATAAAACACTGGAATCTGAGCTTACATTGCCATATTCTGCACGAGTGTGAGAGAGACAGAGCGCCGTGCATCTCTTGATCATATCTCTGTTTTATTAGCATTAAATTGATGAAATTTTGGAGGTTGGGTTGTTAAAGTTTAGTCCCAAACTTAAATTTGTTCTCTCCAAAAATCCCAAAGAACAGTATATTAATAAAAGGTTATTTATGAGCAGGGGACATGTACTCTCGTCAGACCACCGGTTCAGGTGCACCGGGAAGCGGCAGCAGCTCGACCAAGACTCCAGACTACGGCGGTTACACCGGGTACAGCAACTACGCCGACACTTCGGCCTACCCTCAGCGTTCGTATCAGGCTGGCGAGAGCAGCCAAGGTGGGTACGGCGCCAGCGCTCCGAAACCCGGTCAGCAGGGCTTCGATTTCAAAGAGTGGCCCACATCATGACCGTTTTAAATACCGACCTCACTCCTCAATCTATAACACTACCACTTTTTCTTTTTTTTATCTACTATTCTCTAAACCATGCAGTTAACTCTTTCAACGCAATGAACTATTTCTACGACCGTTTCAAGATCAATTTTTCATTTTCTTCTTATTCTTCTTACCCTCTTGTTCGATGAAATTTCTACAAACGAGCTGCCAAGGAGCTTAGAAAAACTAAAGAAAAGGAGAAAAGTCAAGTTCGTGTGGTCTTTAATGGCGCTAGAGAGATTACAAGTATAACACAGTTTTTTTTTTTTTTTTTCTTTCTTTCAATAAAGTAAATTTATTACAATATTTTCCACTAGTTTAATCACCAAGTATTGACGACTCAGGTCTACAAATTGAGCTTTTGTACAAGCTTTTTTTTTAACCAATTTTTTCTTTCCTTTTGTTTGTTATAGTTATTACTACAATTGTTGTTACTACTGTACACTTAATTTTACATTTTAAATTTATTTTAAACTGAGCTTATTTTTTTATTTTTTTTTTTTAATTCGGCGCTCAACATCTCTCGTAGGCGTGTTTTATGTGACAATTTAAGCTAATTGCGAATTTAATATTTAATAATGATTAAAAACATAAAATTAATTAAAAATGATGCAGTAAGAGTTAAAGTTGGTTAGAGTGCATGTAATGAGTACGTGAAAGTAAGCGTGTGAGAAAACCTGAGTGAGTTATTTAAAAAAAATAAAAACAGATTAAAACAAATCAAGTGAGAAATAATAAAATAAATAAATAAAACTAATTGAGAGAGTCAGAAGGTTTAAGAAACTAAATTTAAGTTAAATAACTTGATTAAACAACAATACCAACTACTAGATTTACAATCAAAGGTGTACTGATAAATAATAATAATAATAAATAATACATTAGTAAAGACGAATTAAAAAAAAAACCGTGATCATAAGAGTCAATAATTGATAAGCCGATCTGTAAGTAATTGAAACAAATCAATTGACAGTAGAGTAATAAACGTGTAATTAATTACTTTGACCGCGCCAAACAAAACTACTTTTTTGAAAAGTTAGACAAAGGCTTTTCAGCCCCACATCATGTATACCTCTTCTATTTTTTTTAAACAAATTAAAAATAAATCTTGTACTTGTTGAATTTATTTTAACTTTAGAGAGTTTTCTTAAACATTTTTAGTACTGCCATCCTCTTATTGGGGGTGGAAAAGAATAAATCTTGCATATTCTATAATCATTTACTTTTGTACAAAATTAAAATATAAGATCAATGACTATAAAATAACCGATAATTTTTAGAACATATTGTGTACTTTAGATCATTTTAAATATTTGTTTTTGTTTTTTTCTTTATCTTTTTTTCTATTTTATACTAAGAAATGAACTGATTTTTATTAAAAAAATTTACTTGTAAGCGTACGAATCTAAGATTATATCCTATTTTTGTGATGATTATTTAGTAATGGTAATGATAATAAATTTAATTAAATTTGTAAATGTAAACAGGAATTTATACATACATAAATTTTAATGATGAGAAGTAATTTAATTATGGATTATTGTTATCGTAATTTTATGGTTAATTTTATGAATAAAGTAACATAATAAATAATATATAGTAATTTTAAAACTATGTGGCTATGCTATGATCGTGGATAATCTTGATATTTTTAGGTTTCAATTACTTGTTTAGAAAAAAAAAAAAAAAAAAAAAAAAAACTTAAGACGAATACGAGTACGAATTTTAAGCTACCTACTTTTAAACACGACATTGTACAAAATAAAAATAATAATAATGATAAACAAGTTTTTATTGCTCTGACTCTCTCATTTGGTTTGAATAACGACAACATACACTGCTTAAGAACCATTAATTACGTTATTACGTGTATATTTTTAGGCGCTCCTTCATTGTTTTTTACTTTTATTATCTTTTTATTAAAGTTCTGGAAGCTTTATAAATGTAAATGTCTACCGAGTAAGTTTTTAAACTAAACTTTTTTAAGTACTATTAAAATGTAAAAATAAAATAAAATAAAACAAACAAAGATGAAAATCAATTTGTATAAATTTATACATACAATAATGATAAATTAAAAATTCAAATATGAACTTAATACATTTTTTCCATTATTTACAAGATTATTGAAAATCAAATTAATTATAAATAATGATAATGATAGTAATATTCAAATAAAAAAGGTAAATCGAAAAAATTATTTTTTTAATATCGTGATTATGTTAACTGCGTTAGACTAAAATTGTACATAAATAAAGTGATTATAAAATATCATAGAATTAATAAGAAAGAATACTTAAAAAAAATTTAAAATTTAATGGTTTATCGAATTAAAATAAAATAATATAATAAAATAAAGTATAAAAACGACATTAATCTTCGATTTCAGTGACCTTGCTTAAAATTAAGAATTTTTCCATAAAAATAAGTGCAGTCGTATAAGTCCGAGAAAACTTTTGTATGTGTTTTTGCCTCTATGCTGTTATTATTCATTATTAGATATAAAACTCATTGACATAAGACACATTATAATAATAATAAGGAAATTTTTGATACAAATGAAAGATTAGTTTAAAAATAATAAACAAAAAATTAATATGATGAATTAAATTTAAAAAAAAACAAAAAAAAAAAACAATGAGTAAAAAAGGCGTTTATTAAGACTAAGCAGATGAATATATTTATTTTTTAAAACTAAATATATATTAATATTTTTCGATTGTTATGAAATAACCGATCATGACTAATGATGATATTTGATGATAAATAAATAAAGAAAAATGCTAGCACTTTAGGAAGACGTTAAATTTTTTTAATTATTGAGGAATTGTTTATTATTGAATAAAATAAAAAAACTGTTGAACCGTGTCTGAGTCGACTATCTCTCGGCTATTGATTGTTAACTATTTTTTAAATATCTTTTTAATTTTTTTTTTTATAATCTAGTTTTATTTGACTTAAATTACGGTTGTAATTTCACTCTACTCTCGCACACATTTGTAAAAATAAATTTAAACAACTCTTTTTAACTCTTGATGATTATATAAGAAAGATTTTTTTGCAACGAAGAGAGTTTAATTTTTAAGCGTTTTATTAAAAGTAAAAGTAAATTTAAAAATAGATTTTCAAAAAATCTATCTGATTCGTTGCCTCCTTCGTTAATTAGTCGTTAAACTATTTATATATACAAATAACAATATTATTTTTTATTGTATATTTATGATGAATTTGAAGAAATTTAAAGTCTATAGATACGAAAAATAAATAAAATAAATTAGAGTGAAAATAGACATAAGTAAAAGTTATAAATAAAAATAATCAGTTTATCATAAAATAATGATCATGAGTTGTGTGATGGTAAAACAGAGAGATAGTTAAGTATAACAAGAACTTTCATTAGAAAAAAAAAATCATGATAAACCAAAACAGTATCAACAACAACACTAATAATGACTTTGAAATATACCGAAAAATAAACTCACCAAATATCATTGAAAAAAGTAAAACAAAACAAAAATAAAAGCACAAATCTGTGTGAAAATGAGTATGTTTGCTGAGGCATAAATGAAACTAAGTGTGGGTGACGAAAGAAAAAAAAAGTAATAATTAATTAATAAACAAATATCAATTATTTCGCTTGAATAAAAACCATAAGATTATCGAGTTTAAAGTTTAAGTCAAAATCAATCGGTATCAAGCCGATAATTTTCATAAGACTGGTTATAGCAACTAATTTTTAAACATACTTTAAAATCCTTTTTTTAAACCTGCATGTTCTTATGTTCTTAATTATTTTCATAATTATGATATATATACATTCATAAGTTTTTTTTACTTACCATTATTTTATTATTATAATTACTTTAAAATCTGTTTAAATGCTCGTATAATTTTAAATTAATTATTACTGTTTTTTTTTTATTTATTATTATTTTTTTTATTCAAGTTGATAATGTGTTGCATTGACCAAGATAAGGGATGATAATTGTACAAATATAATTAAAAGTAAAAGTAAAAAATCTAAAAACGCACGATTCAATAAGTATGTAAAACTAATTTTTAAGGATTTAAAGAGTCAAGAATAAAAAGTAAAATTTTCAATGTTAAAATCAAATGTTAAGTAGGGAAAGAATGTTATAAGCCACTGACTTTTCTTGTTCTTTTTTTCTTCATAAAATATAATTTAATACGTAATAGCTTATGCTCCTGGGCTCTCTTTTGTCGAAAATAATTATAAATGATGAAAAAAGGTCGTAGAAAATGGCGCCTTTCTTAGTGACGTACACACACACATACACACTTATTATATTATTTTATTTTTATCAAAACCCTCGTTTAGTACTAGGACTCCTTTCTTTTGTGTTTTACCTCGCCTTTTTTTCTCTCTCTTTCTCTTTCTCTCTTTTTTTTTTCTTTTTTACATTAAGTTGAGCGTAATTTTAACGTTACTATATATTTCAATAGCATATTTATTTTTCATAAGTCGTGATTTTTCAACATGTAATGCTTGGAAATGTTTTGCTACAACTAAATGTACTTTTTATTATAATAATTTACTTTTAATCATTATAAAAATTTACGTTTTTGGAATTATTTTAAATTTTATAAAAAAAAAAAAAAAAAAAAAGAAACAAATAAATTAATAAATAAACAATAAACTAATATATTATATATGTATGAACAAAACATACACGCATCCAAACTTCATCAATCAAGTTCCTTTTACTTTAACAATTATTTTATTTTATTTTTCCCCACAAATCTCTCGTCCTTATTTACATTTTATTCAACGGTGACCAAATAAATTTTTTTTTTTTTTTTTTTTTTTAATCCCTTCATCTTAATGTTTGCACGTACAAGTTTTTAATAAAAAAAGAAAATCTTGAATTATAACTTTTCAAATAATAATAATAATAATAATAAGAAAAATGAAACTTTAATTTTATAGTTAACAAGAGTTGTAAGGTTTAATAAGTTGATAAAAAAAAAAAAAAAAAAAACCTAAATATACCTAAAGAATTAAAAAAAACTCGGAGGCGTATTGTTGACGAGAGACTTATGAAAGTGCTTGAATAAACAATAAGCTATCATTAGTTGGAATAATAATAATAATAATAATTTGTGTGCACTTAAACATTGTTATTATAGATAAAATAAGGTCAATAAAAGCCTGACTGCAAATAATTGTAACTGTAATTTTTGATAGATAATGATGTGTCTGATTAATTAAAAAAAGTTAATAATAATAATAATAATAGCAATTCGTACATATAAACGTGTCTTGAGAAGATAATTAATGAACTGTTATGTGACCGTCTTAAGTAATTAAGTAAAGATTATTGATATCTATTAGGATTATCTATTATATCAAGGATTTATCACTAAACATTTAAATAGTATCCCTGACGAAGTTCAAAGTACTTGCTGTACCTCAAAGACTTTAGCGCCTATTACTTCAACAAAATTATTATTATTATAACAAAAACAAGAACAACTTACTTTTTTCACCACAACTAAAGCCTTTTAAATGCATATTTTATTTTATTTTTTTAACTTGAACATCGAAATTTGTTGAAATTTGTATACCCTTTTTCACTTGTCGAAATCACACTGGCAACTGTAAAATATTGATAAATTAAGGTAAAATCGTTTTAAAAAAAAAAACCAAAAGTCTGACTGTCACGATTATAATGGATCTTAATAATATACTTTAGCGTAAGTTAGAAAAACAACATTGATTTTTGACTAAGATTTGCTTTTGGCAAAGAAACCTTATATTATTATTAATATTATCATTATTATTATTACAATTACTATTATTATTGATAAAGGGAAAAAAAAACAACATAAACTTAATGATAAATAAAGAGTAAAATTATTTGTTTAAAATTAGTAATAAATTACTGTAATAAGGAAGAAAATTGTGATTTAATTTATAACAAGACATAGTTGAATAACTTTTTTACCAAAATAGTCCATAAAAAAAAATCCACACAGACACACATAAATGGTGAACTTCTCATACCTACCAATCTAAAAAGTATATTAAATAAATAGTAATAGATGTTTAATGTTAACGATAATAATATTTATTAATATAAAATTAATGTAAAAGGATGAGAGATGAAAATAAATTGATAAAACCCGTAAGTAATAATAATAAAAAAGTAAAAAAAAATAATAATAAATAAAAGCTGTTTCTCAGTATGTTTTTGAAATATTTAGTGGATGTATAAGTAGAAGAAGAAGAGGTATATACGCATATTTATAAAAGAAATGGGTCCACGAGGCTCCTTTACTATAATTATCATAGATAAAACTTTCTTCTCTCTCTCTTTTTTTTTTTTTTTTTGCCAGAAACAAATTTTAAAGTTTACAATTCTTTATTATATCTATATCGATACTTAAGATTTAACAATAATCATTATAAATATATATCTTATTATTATATATAATCTTAATATAGTTTAAAAAATATATAATGATTATATAATACTAATGATATTAACTCTGCGTTGGATCTACTATAATTATACGTAGCTATACATTAATCTTAAGTTGACATGGTGATTATAATACTACTGCATAAAATAGAGATGAAAAATTTTGCCTATTAATTAATATATACATACCTCAAAGTAGATGATATAACTGATGGAAAAACTATTATTAAAAGGAAAAAAAAAAAGATATTGAAGATTAAAATCTAAATCTCTTTATTCTGATCCTTTCTTCTGAATCCTAAAATCCTGTATGAAATATCACGCAATTATTAGGTAGTTTTTATTTGATTCTTCATCTTTTTTTTCTTTTCATTTCTCAAAGTATTTAACTAAGTTGAGTTTGTCCTAGGATCAGCAATGTTTTAATTTATTGATCGTAGTAATTAAAAAGGTGACAGGTTTTAAGGTAGATACCTGCTTTACCGACGGTGCACATAATGATTGTTATTCAAAATTTGAATACGGTGTTGATTTTTCAAAAAAGTTACAAATATAATATATATATAAACAAAGCTTTGTAGCAGGTTACAGGTAGGTAATAAACTACCTAACCTAACCTTAAAAACCTTAATAATTAACCCGCCACCTGAAGCAAGAAGGCCGTAACTGCAAGCTGTAACTTCGAGTATTTTAAAATCGAAGTTTTGAGATTTGCCGATCTTATTATAATAGAAATAAGAGATTACCTTAAAAAAATTCATAAATTAATAGCTCGAAAAGCCAAAATGAAATAAAGTAAAAAAAAAATTGAAGATTTATGCAGTTACATAGGTTCTTGCTTAAGGCGGCAATAAAATCATAAACTTGGACGCGTCGTATTTAAAAAAAAAAAAAGTAAATTAATGTGTGCTTGTTAGATATAGTAAAAAAACTTAGGTGGTAACGAATGAAAATTATTTAAACAGGGTTACCAACGGGCGCAGGGGTGCACCTGCAGAACAACACAAGTCCGCCGGCGGTTGAGTTCGTCGGAGCCGGAGCCAGCGCAGCGGCGGCCTCGATCCAGGGCATCGGACCTCAAAGGAGCCACGGACTTTCAAACAGCAACAACGCCTACCATCCCTACAGACGATAGTTTTTCCTTCTTTCTTTTTTTTTTTTTTTTTTTTTTTTTTTTCTCAATGTTGTTACTCGTGGGTGACAATATTACCTTTAGTTTTACCCTCATTATTACACTATTAATATATACTAACAGCATTCCATCTACGTTATAAGTACTTCTGTGATTTGTATATTTTTTATCGAGCGACTGGACAACCGTTTTTACTTATAAGTATTTAAACAAATTATTTAATAAAGTTTGTAATTTATTATATAAATGTCTAACAACTTATTTTTAACATTAATTTTAAGATTTTTAATTCATTTGAGATAATGTTTTTTTATGTACGCTGCTGTGAATCCTGAAGAAGACAAGCGCAAGATGAATTTTGAAAGAGCGATAAAAAGAAGCTTTTTTTATTTTGCGACTCGATTTATTTAATAATAATTATTTAGATATCTCTTAAATTTAATTTTTATACCTTTGGACTTAACTATAATAATGGTAATTTTTATAAGTTTATTTATAAGCATATCCACCGAAATGATGAAATGATAAGTTATAGGTACTGCAAACAAGTCATCAATGGTTCGAATTCATAATTTCGGGTCTTTTAAAATGATCTAAGGATCGTTTATTTTGACGACTTTTTGAAACGATCCTAATCATATTTAGGATAATGTCGATTTTTCTACCAATAATCTGAAAAATTATGCATTCCTTTACCTGAATTTTAATGAATCTGATGCTCATTGAAGGAAAAAAAAAAAAAAAAAAAAATCCCTGATGTATTCGTAGTCTAGTTCCTTTCCATAATAGATAAGAAAGAAAAAAGAAAGCAAGTACGTATCGAACTAAAAAGTGGCAGGAGGTAGGTAAGGAATAATAAAAAAAGAATCTTAATCCAGTTTAGTACAGTGATCGCGTGCCGTAAGGTATAATTTGTTATATCGAGTTTGCAGATGTAACCGAAACTCGTAATGCATGTCCGACTCTCTAACTCTTAAATACTTAAATAAAAAATATTTGAAAAATCCTACGTTCACTATTTTTGAGCCGTACATCCACGTCATCTTCAGGAAATATCTCAACATCTACCCTTGGAGAAACTGGATTAAATTTTTTTTTACATCCAAAGCTAACTTTTGGAGTTGAAGAAGGGTATAATTTTGGTCTTACAAGTACTTTGAACTAAATTGAATAAAATGGTATCTTAATTAAGAATACAAACGCAAGGTCACACGTGCATCACGCTTTTCTACGGTATAATTGTTCGAAAATTGTATTTTAGCCGATCGAAAGCGGCTAAACTAATTTTAACTCTTTGGAGCAAGCGTTGGAACTATTTTTCTATAAATAAATAAATTTCCAAGTTTTTATTATTTTTAGATTTTTTTTTAAATTCTTTAAGATATAATAGGATACATAAAAACTCTTTCAGATTAAAAGTTTTCGCAAATGACTATTATTTTATGTGATTCTGAATAAATATTAATTTGAACTTAAAAAAACTGAATTTAAATGACATTAAAAAATGAAGCATTGATTTAAAAAAAAATGGAACGAGCACGACGTCGTGAAGTTACCAAGGCCCGCGCTCTCTCGGACCTATAAGACATAAAAATGCGTGCGGTTAGGAGGGGTAGGATCCCGCCGGTTTGGATAAATAATAAAAATAACCTTGAAATTGAAACGGGTTGGTGGTGGTGGTGGAGCAGTAGCAGCGCCAACAGCAGTCGACTATGTCCAATTTCCAAATTACCAAGTTTAAAAGTTAAATTTTAAAAAAGTTAAAAAAACAGCACCGATCGTGATGTTACCCAAATTCGTTAAAAGGTGGAGGAGAATAAATTAAAACAAGCAGGCTAAGGGTAAGTAAGTCCGTGAAAAGTAGGACTCAAACAAGCCCCCCCGCGTAGCATTGATACGAATAAGTGGGTCAGCTGCCAGCCTCAGGGGGGGAAGGGGTGGGGTGGGTGGATCATACACCGAAGCTCACTCTCGGCTGGCTTAGTTTAGATCGAACCAGCGACTCAATCGTACCATGCGGATCAGCTGATTCGAGCAACTATGTCTCAGCCCGCCCCAGAGGAGGCTCAGCCTCAGATCGTCAAGAAGAAGGACCCCCAGGCGCACTACCAGATGGACAACTTCAACCGGATCCGGGAGATCGTCAAGCGGGCCATCGCGGCCCACCACACCTTCATGATCCACGGTAGGTCCAGGATCATCCGGGATTGTCTCCTCGAACGAGGCTGGTGCGAGAAGTTCCACAAGAAGAACCACCCGTCCCCCAACGTCCTGTCCTCCAACTCGGACCAGCACTCGAACCTCGGGGTCGACTCGAGTCCGACCACCCTCATGGCCGGGATCGGCGACCTCAGCGACCGGACCAACGAGCGACTGCTAATCTCCAGGATGCTCGGGACCCACACCGTGGACTTCCTCTGGAACGGGGGCAGCGAGTGGACCGGCTGGCCCAGCCAGGAGAACAAGACCACCATATTCAATAGGTTCACCAGGGCCAGCTTCACCTCCAAGGTCGGACTTTGCTCCAACGTCCGGCAGATGCACTGGTTCTACGAGGCAGGAATAGCCAACACCCTGTTTCCCAGGTAGGGATATCCATTTGAGATCTATTGCGAGATTTGTGCGAAGAATAACATCTTCGATCAAATAGGCGTCATTTTATTCGCATTTTATCGTCATTTTATTATAATATGGTACCAATATTCCAAAGCTAAAATAATAAATAAAATCTTTTAGAAAGATGAATTTCGATCAAAGATTATTCTTTGCACGGGCAAATAAAAAATCCATATCCAGCTATCGGGTATCTCGATCGTCTCAGCGAAAAAAAAAACCTTTGCCGAAAATCTGCCAAGATTTTGAAATCGAGAGATTATCGGGTAAGGTTTAAGGTTTTTTTCGCTGGGACCATAGATCTATAAATGTACTCAAAAGTATCCGGATATGCAGGTATCGAGGTGTTTTATTATTTGAAATCTAAATTTAAATGAAGATATTCTTGGATAATTTATTTTCAACATAGATTATTGTAGACACTTAGATGTCTGGTATCTGGGGATTATTATCAGGGTCTTAGGTTACCCTGATGATCCAGGTCCTCGAATAGGATACCAGATCATAACTTTGGTAATTCCCCAGATGTTACAACATAAGCCAGCCCGACCAGATGCACTCGTTCATCGAGGACTACCGCATGACCGCGTGTCTGTCGTTGCTAAAGTGGCTGGTCGACAAGAACGACGACGAGTCGGTAAGATCCCCGAGCGGGCAGGTACCCCTGAGAGCCCTGGACTTTGCGATCGGGAGGTGCAGCGACTTCATCGGGAGCAGCTGCCACGAGGACCTGGACCAAGAGTTCGACAAGGTATGGTCGCACCAGTGGGAGCAGTTCATAGGCTGGTACTGCAGACTCGTCCACGGACAGGGTCAGCTGGTTTCGAACAACGTACCGCTGTCCAAGTACCTCCAAGCGGCGAGGCATCTGCTCAAGAAGGTGGAGAAGCACTGGCCTCAACTCGAGATGGACGGGATAATGAACATATGGATTTTGAAACCGGGCAACAAGAGCCGGGGACGGGGTATAGTTTTGATGAACAAGCTCGACGATATACTGGCCAAGGTCAATCCCAACTACGTTAAGAACGGAATGGGAAGCTGCGACTCGCGCTTCGTAGTACAGAAGTACATAGGTACGTATTAAACCATAATATTCATAATATTATAACAAGATAGGTGCAGTTTATTTAACAAAGCCTCTATTTAAAAAGAGCGTCCACTTCTGATATACGACACCAAGTTCGACATAAGGCAATGGTTCATCATAACGAGCGCCCAGCCCCTTACCATATGGGTGTACCGCGAGAGCTACCTCAGGTTCTGCTCCCAGAAGTTCAGCCTAACCGACTTCCACGAGTCGATCCACCTGTCCAACAACGCGGTCCAGTGCAAGTACAAGAACAGCCCGGACCGTCACGAGTGTCTGCCCTCGGACAACATGTGGGACGTAGCCGCGTTCAAGGAGTACCTCAGGGTCGTGAGGGGCGACCCGGAAGCCTGGGACAAGCTCATATACCCGGGCATGAAGCAGGGCCTGGTGGGCTCCTTGCTGGCCAGCCAGGAAGCCATGGACCGACGCAAGAACAGCTTCGAGCTCTACGGAGCCGACTTCATGGTCATGGAGGACTACTCGGTGTGGCTAATCGAGATAAACAGCCACCCGGACATGAGCAACTCGACCAGCGTTACCACCAAGCTGTGCCGAAAGGCCATGGAGGACACCATCAAGGTCGTCGTGGATTACAGGGAGAACAACGGTAGCGACACGGGCGACTTCGAGCTCGTTTACAGGCAGAAGGTCGTCTCCAACGCGTCCTCCTCCTCGGGCTACCTGGGATCGGGCCTGTTTCTGCACGGGACCAGGATACCCATGAATCCGGTCATTGACTTGACCAAGAAGCCGAGCATTTTCACGCCCCAGGTAACGACGGAGGTGTTTACTAGATATTAATAAACATTTATACGAAGCAATTAGTTTAAGATTGAATTTTTTTCACTACGCTGCGATAAAAAAACAACTTTACGCATACTATGATAAAAAATCTTGAACACTGTAAAATAAAATGTAAACAGGTGAGCAGCCAGCAGCTGACGAAGAAGCTCGACCTAAAACCAGTAGGAGCGGTGAATCGGGTAGGTCCGGTACTGATAGACCTGATTGAGTCCCTGGAGCTGCAGCTGGACCACGAGTTCTACGAGTACCTGAAGCTCAGGTCGACCAGCGGCTTGACCAGGTCGGCCTTTTTTTTACCCAAGCTCAGTCCGGCCCCGAAGACGAGCCCCATGTCTCAAAGCTTGAAGTGTGACACCGAGACCAACACAAATCTCCTGTTCATGAGCTCGCCCGCTGGAATGGCCGGAAACTACAATGGTACCGCGCCCAACGCTAACTTGCCCCCGAACACCACCACCACCAACAATGGCAACAACGTCACTACCAACAAGGTACTTTTAGATTTTTTTTTTTTAAACTAGAAAACTCGTAGTTCAGAAAAAAAATTGAATAATTTTTTGACGCAGGTTTCAACTGGAAAATCTTCAAAATTGAACAGAAAAAATATTCACCATAAAAAAATATTGAAAAGGGAAAACCAAATAAAAAATCCGACCGAAGTAATTGGTGCAATACCGTTCAAATCAACAAACAAGGCCTTTATACCCAAAATTATAGATTTACACCAAAGAGATGTCAAAAACAAACTTTCCAATTACGCGGCTTCTCACTCTGCTGCCAACAAATTTTATCACGTTGTTAAAGCTCCCGGCTTCAATGGATCGGATAACATTGTGAGTTTTTTTATCAATAGAACCGGTCCTTTATATATTTAAAAAGACAAAAAGTTTTTTTTAATTTTATTAACTGAATTTATATTATTCGCAGATTTCAAGTCAAGTAAGTGAAAATTTTGCAATAAGTAAAAATAAAAAAAGCGACGTTAAAAAATTAGCGAAAACCGCGAGTACAAAAGACATACCTTCTTCGATTTCAAGCAGATTAAAAGGTCCGATAGACGCCCAAAAACCGGACATGAAAGCGTCGCAGTCGACCTTTAGCTATGGCTTCAAGTTACATCATCGTCCGATTAAAAATAAAAGAAATCGTGCTAAAAGTAAACCCAAAATTTTTGACGTCGATACCAACAACATTTACGCCGTCGGCCTTGCTGTCAATAAATAATTTTTTTTGTTACCTTTTTGACCAATATTTTAATTATTATTTTCCAACTCTTGTGATCCATATAAATTTTAAATATTTTGTAAGAGAATAATTTATTTTGAATAAACATTTTTTTATAAACGCGTCGTGCCTTTTTATTTAATATTCTTAAGTTTTAATGTTGGGCTGGCAAAACAACAATTTTTTTATGTTATAAAAAATTTATTCATTGTACCTTCATTTTTGTCTTTATATTTTTACATAAATATATACTTTTGAAACGTTAGAATATTAACATTAATATATATTTATTATATATTTAAAATAATGTGAAATTCATCATAATTATAAAGTGTTCTTATACATCTCTCTAAAAGCACTTGTGAGATTTATTAACACTGTACAGAACTGTTACATGTAAATGACACTTGATTAATTTTCTATTTAAAATCATTATGAAATTATATAATTAATAATAAATATGTACAATTATTAGATGTGATAAAAAAAAAAATTAGTTTGAATTAAATGCTGAAAATTGAAGAAAGTAAAACTTGGCCGGAATAGTTTTTTTCCAATTAATTGGCACTTTGTTAACTATGTAAGAATGGCATACATATTATCGGACGTAATACTAAGAATTTTTTTTTTTTTTTTTTTTTTTTTTTTTTTTAATTAAGTTCAAAAAAAGGTCAAGTTGAAACATGATCAGCGGGATTGCAGTAGGTCCAGGGTAGTTCGGTGCCGAATTTGCTTCGGTGAACGGCGTTTCTGGCAGCGTACAACCTCTGGAAAAAAAATAAATAATAATAATAAAATAAAAATAAACCCAATTTAAAAAATTCATCCATAAAAATTGTTTAAGAGACCAGTACTTTTATTCGAATTATCGAGGTTTGTCTGTACCTGTTAAACGGAGTAACAGTACTTCGTTTTTAAGAAAAAATTCTTATCAAAATTGCGTTGTCAAATACTTGAAATTTACAATTTTAGTTGCTTCTTTTTTGTTTGGAGTATCGGAAAATAGTCGACACGTTACTTTTTATTTTTTCAAAAAAACCGTTTTAAGTTTTATTGCCCGATCCGGTTCCAACAGATATTAAAACTCAATATCTTTCCTCATTTAAAGCTAGGATTACATTAATTGAGTCAAAGGAAAATAAAATATGTAGTTTCGTCTAGCCCAAAATGAAAAAAAGCGCAATCGTACCGGGTTATCGATGTACGACTCGCAGGCGTAGCACCAAACTGAAATGTCGCTGAAGCTGAGAGTGAGCGGGTGAGCGCTCTCCTCTTCGTGGTGCAGAGCGTGGGCGTTTATGTTTCTTGCGCAATGGACGCTGTAGCACTCGAGGCATATCCAATTTTCCTCGGTGCTCTGGCACTCGGTGCAAGGACTCTCGACGTCAATCCCACTTTCGGGTACGTCCTTCACAAAGTCCTTCAGGTGCGGACAGTCGGTAAGCGGCAGAACCGCGAACATTTCACCGTCTACCAATGCCTACAATTTTTAATTTTACGTTTATAGATCACAATGTACAATTAAATTAATTAATCTATATGTTTATACGGACCTGTAAGTTCTCTTGTATGTAGTCAATAAGGGTCGTTCTTCCAGATGCGTCTTGAGCACCGGTCGCCGACGCCGATGCGGCTCCCTGTTCATTGTCCGAGTTTCCGGCACCGCTTTCGGGTTTCTTGTCTTCGTCAAGGTTGTTTGAGCACTCTGTTATCTTCAAAGCGTCCAGACCCTCCTCCAGGAGTTTGACATCGCTCTGCTGCTCCGAGGACGCCGCCGGGCAAAGTCGCTCGGTGGGCTTGGCCCGGGGTACCTTGGCAGACGGCAGGATGTTCTCCTGGGGCAACGACTTCTGGTATACCAAATTCGGCCAGTACTTTTTGTGTACTCTGAGCACGTCGTTTATGGTGTTCACTGCACTGGGACACGGAACCAGGTTTGCGTCGAGCATCATCAGGGGATCGCCCAGCAGGGACTTTGTGCACATCATCATGGCGTAGGATATAGAGTTTATGTTGTAACCGCCCTCCAAGCTCAAGATCACACGACCGTTGGCCAAAGACTTGAGCATGTGCGTCATGTGCCCGTACATCTCGGGGCTGACCTTGCAACCTGCAATTGTTTAATCACACGTTTTAGTAAAAACTTGAATTCTTTGATTTTCCAGCTTAAATTTATCATTAAAAAATGAAAATCCTTTATAATAAGGGAGCACGCTAGATTTAGTTGAAAATAAAATTAGACTGACCTCCCAAGGGATCGGCTACGCAGGCGTCGAAGCCTGCAGAGACCAAAACCAACTCCGGGTTGAACTGGTAGGCGATCGGCATGACGATTTGCTGAAACGCTGCCACGTACTCGGCGTCGCCCATTCCTTTCTGTAAATTTTAACAAATTCGTCTAAGTATATTCATTAAGAAATTGTCTCTGAAAGCATGACTATTCTTAATAACAGTACTAAAATAAGAAAAATCAATATATCAATTTATACACTATCCTGACTAGACCTTAAGTATTATAGCCTCTGGCTATTCGATTCAAATCAGTTTTTTACTATCAATTGTATATATAGTAACAAATTATTAATAAAAACATTTCATTTAATTTTAGACCGGAAGAGACTTTTATTTACTAAAAAAGGCTTTGTTATGATTTTATGAATGAAGAACATTTTAGTACATATGAAGTATGAATAAACCTTGTTCCAGGGCACGTTGACGTTGAATCCTTCGGCCTTTCCGGTGCCCACCTCGGTGTAATTAGCGAGCTTCGAGTGAGGAAAGAAGCTTCCGTTGTCGTACCTGTGCAGGGACACATACAAGACCCTGGGATCATCTTGGAGTATCTCCTGGGTCCCGTTACCGTGATGTATGTCCCAGTCCACGACCAGGACTCTCTTCAGCTCGCGCTTCTCAACCGCGTACTTGGAGGCGATGGCGACGTTGTTGAATATGCAGAACCCACAAGCGGCGTCTCTCTCGGCGTGGTGACCCGGGGGCCTGACTATGGCTATACCGCTCTGGCTCTCCCCGTTCAGTACGCTGTCCACTACCTGGAGCAGGCTTCCGGCCGAGACCCGCGCGCTCTCCCAGGTCTCCGGGTGCAGGTAAACCGAGTTCATGTCCGCAGCCTGCTTGGCGAGGTCTTTCAGCTTGGTCTCCCCGGTTTTTCGGATGGTGTCCAGGTAAATCTGCGAGTGGGCCAGGAGGATCTCGGAGTCCTCGGCGAGCCGACCGGACAACAGGTGGCAGCGGGGCAGCAGGTCGTAGTCCTTGTGCTTCGCGAATATGCTGGATATACGGGACGGCTTCTCCGGATGCGTCTCGTCCACCACGTTGCTGTGCTTCAGCATGCGCTCGTCGTAAGCTATACACACCTTGTTCGGTGCCTTGGCCAGCGATGTGACTGCAAATTAAATGCTTTGATGTTAACAACTTGTACGGTAACATAAATTATTGTAATTTTTGGTAAAATTTTTAGTAAAATGTTGAGTAAAATAAAATAAAATAAAAAAAGAAGAAAAAGAAATACATCATAGTAGTCGTTTTCCCCAATACTCGACTGAAATGCTTGGATGACACTGACCTATAGGGTCGTAGTTGTAAGAAAATTGATTTATACCCATTTGCAGCTGTTTAATTGTTTAAAAATTGTCCAAAAAAGGAAAAATAATGCATCAGCCGGGAATCGAACCTTTTTTTTTTTTTTTTTTTTTAAAAAGTATTTATTTGCTTAAGAGTACATGAGAGATGGGTTACAGAGTTGGCGCAAACAAATCAAACAAAAAAGCCAAGAATACACGTTAATACAAACATATGGTCCCAGTGGGACAGCTCGTGTCTGACTACGCTTACGTAACAGAAAACAAATTTCGGTGATGAAGGTTGTCGGCAAAGACGAATCGTCGCATACTGCCATGTCCACAAATTGCAAAAGCTCAACAGGAAAAATAGGTTAATGGTACATATAAAAAAAACCTGTTGCAAAGACACGAATGGTGTGAGAAAAATAAAAATAAAAAAAAGAGTATAACAAATCTAAAAATAGTCAACTAGGCTTCCGAGCCGGAGTCACAATCCTGGTGTCTTGGCGAGACGTGGTGCGGGAGTCGCTGAGGCTATACACTGGTTGGCTGTCCTGTCGATGTAAATCAGTGGGCTCGATGTCTTCTGCGTGCTCTGCGACGCTGCTCATCTCTGTCTTGGCGGCTAAGGGACAGCCACCAGTACTTACTTGCGGACTTGTATCCATCGCTAATGTCCCTGTCAGGTAGGCATTTAGAGTAACTGTGGTTGATCGGGTTAGTGATGGCAGTCGGATCAATGGTCTTGTTCGATGGGTGACGGCGATAGTGGTACAGGATTGGTACGTTGTCTTCATCCTGTATGCAGCCGAGCTGATCGTAATGCATGAAGGCGTGGGGGTGAAGATAGCCTGTAGGGGCCTCTTCCTCGCAGCGTCTCTTGTCCATACGGCTGTATTCCTGCAGGTATTTGTTGTCAATGTCGGACAACTTAGCGAAGTAGTCTCTCGATAACTTTATCAAGAACGAGTCGATCCTGGGAATTCCGGCCCTGTTGTAGAGGATTTTGCTACTCACAAATCGCTTACTATCTTGCTTGCGGTACAGGTGAAGGCAAGCTCGGAGACAGGATCTTTCAAACTTACGCAGTTTTTCCATCGTTGACGCGCTGGTATTCCAGAGAATTGGCGCGGCGTATGTGAGTAGGGGACGGATGAGCAGCATGTAGCAGACCAGTTTGGCCTTGCTTGATAGGGCTCTGTCGAAGAAGAGACGGCTGTGAGCTTTGAAAGCGGTTTTAGCTTTCTTTAACTGTTCGGTCGTGTGGACGTTGAGCCGGAGGAGGTAGTCCAGTTGAATGCCTAGGTACTTGACGGACTTCTTGGGTTTGATGACGAAGTCCTTTGGTTCGCGGTACACCTTTATCTTGAAATTTTTGATCTCGTCGCGGATATTCTGACCTAGAAAACGGAGAGGCCGGTGGAAGAGAATAGTCTCGCACTTGGTTGGGTTGATTTTAAGGTTCCATGACTGATAGTGCTTGTCTATACGATTGACTAATTTCTCGAGGAGTTCCTGGATTCTGCGAGGACTGCGGTGGGCCACCATGACGTAGAAGTCGTCTGCGAAGGATACCGAGTAAGTCCCGTCCCCTGAATTCATGCCAAACAGAAGGGGGAGGTTATAAGTGAATATATTGAATAACTCGGGAGAGTTGACGGTCCCTTGCATCAGGCCCTCGACTATAGAGAAGATCAGCGACGAAGTGTTCTCTCCATCCCAAAGAACAAAGGAACGGTTCTGGGTCATGTGCCAGATGAGTTGAACGAAGTCCAGTGGAAAGCCCAATTTGTGGAGAATATATAATAAACCGGAGATCCAAACCGAGTCGAATGCTTTCTCCAGATCAATGAGGCACGCTCCTACCGTTTCCTTCCTACAGAGGTGAAGGTTTATGTCGTTGATTACCTTGTGAGCTGCGTGTGTTGTACTCAGCTGTCGACCAAATCCAAATTGATTGGGGGAGATTATTCTATTCCCGAGGACTGTAGATTTCAAAGTGTCGTTGATAATAGCCTCGAAAACTTTGCTATCAGCCGGGGTGAGGCTTATTGGCCTGAAACTGGATATGCTGGTACTTGGTTTACCCTTTTTTAGAATCGGGAAAATCTTGGCCCTCTTGTAAGATTCGGGGTAGAATCTGTTGTTAAGACAGTTGTTAAATAATACTGCATAGTCGCAGATCATACTCGCTGGGAGGTGCTTGAGGACTATCGGAGGTATGTCATCCAAACCCGTGGATGTCTTGTTCGGCAGTGACCGAAGGATGTTGCCGACCTTCCTTGGGTTGGTGAAAATGATGCTGCCATCAACTTGGCGAGGTGAGGTAGCAGGATTGTCTTCGCTGAAATCAGTGATTGTGTTGCCCGTGTCCATATTGCGTTGAAAGCTGGCGCATAGCTCGGCGACGACTGCATCTACCTGAGCTCGAAGAGCGGTGCCGGTGTTCGTGTGACGAGGGGCATTGATAGTCTCGAAGTATGCACCCATGACGTCAAGGATCTCTGTGGGCGATCGAATAAAGATTTTTCCATCCCCTGCGGAGGCATTGTCGGGGAGGATGTTCGCCCTGTCCAAGATGGCGGTGTCCGTCGTGTCCACCTCCAAGCAGTCAATCTTCAGCTGGCCCTTAGGTCTGTAAAAACGGTTGATCTTCGGGAAAAAAGACATTGAGTCCCGGGTGTCAATGGATTTTTTCAAGCTATCCCAATATTTGCTGTAGGCTAACCTGTATTCGGATTTCAGGCTGGCGTTGAGAATATCAATCTGCCTTCCAAGCAGATTAATTTTGTCCAGTTTGTCAGGCACAATGTCCAGACCAAGCCTAAGTCTGTTGAGCGCGGTGATAAGCTGGGATTTGGTCCTGTGCAGAGCCCTCGCTCTCCTGCCCGTGTAGATAAGGACGTTATCCCGAGGCTTGTACCTGGGTACTGTACTGGAGATCCCATCCCGAATCGCGTCCTTCAAGTGGGATAAGTGGGAGGTAATTTCCTCGTTCGTGAGATTTACGTCGGCGGGGACGGTGCTTGTGTACTTTCGTGCCAGGTTTTTCTGGAATTTGCTCCATCTCGTTTTCTTGTAAGCAAATCTATGCTTGAGCACCGGGTCGCAGGAGTCGAGGGGAGACTCTGAACACACGTTGAACAGTAGGGCCTTGTGGTCGCTGCAGTAGTCTATAACTCTCGCTCTGCCTTGGTCGAGATTGGAGAATGCTAGCCGACTGTCGACGATGCAGAGGTCCAGGTAGGAGCACGCTGCCGGAAAAGTCGGAGAGGCCGGAGGGATAATCCTGGCACGGTAGTTAAGTCCCTCAGTCTCAGCCCATCTCTTCAGGAGGATGCCCTTCCTCTTGGTGACTGAATCACCCCATGCAGTGTGCCTTGCGTTGAAGTCACCAGCCACTATAAACGAGTTCTCGACCGACTGCAGGTCGAGGCCAGAGAAAAGAGCGTTCAATTCGTCTGTAAATGCCAGGTTCGCCTCGTTGTTCGCGTACAGTGCGACTATGAACAGATTACGACGATCGAACTTGATTTTCAGAATAGTAAACTCGATTATCTTATTGTTCCTTGATGAGGGCGTGTATATCCTCTCGTAGGGAATGGTGTTTCTGACGAGGATAGCTGTACCACCACCTCTGCTACTGGCATCACGGTCAACCCGAATGAAATCGTAATCGGTGAATTGGAGCTTGTAACGTGCGCTGAGTTTAGTCTCGCCCACGAGGACTATGTCGAGAGAGTTACTGGTGGTGAAATGGTGCAGGTCGTATCTCCGGTTTAAGGAGATCAGGGAGTTGACGTTGATGGCGGCTATTTTAAGCACGCTCGGGGGCTGCCCGAGCGGTTCGTGACTGTGGTTGTTGGTAGGAGAAGGTGTATGGCTACTCTGAGCCATCATATAAATCTGCATTCTGGAAGAGGATGTCAATCCTTGAGGCGTTCTTTCTGATTAGGGTCAGCATGCTTTCGAGCTGAGACTTGATCGCGTTGATTATTCTGGCTTCTATGTTAGCCGAAGAAGAGTCCGGGTTCTCGGGGCTTTGAGTGACCGAGGTCGGGTGTTGGTTAACGGGGAAGCTCGAGGCCCAACCACGTGAAGTGTGCCATTGGTTCTGCGACGGCGGAGGGGCGGGAGCGATATTCTGCCTCGCAGGGGGCCTGTCCGTCCTCGAACGTCTCTCTTCATTGCGAGTCGAGTCGCTTTGGTGTTTGCATGCCCTAGCAAATTTGCGGAAGTGACAACCCCGATACGCCGCGGAGTGGCCAAATTCATCGCAGTTAATGCAGTAAAGCTGACTCTTGTCTTGGACATCCTTTGGGACGGTACACTCGTCCTTCTCGTGATTCTCCTTACAGCGGCTGCAACGGTGCGCGAGGACACAGTTGATGGCAGCGTGGCCGAGTCTTTGGCAGTTGGTGCACTGCGTGATGTCGCGCTTTTTGAGTTTCTCCCATCTGACCTTTTGGTATAGCACGTGCTTCTCTCTGGTCAGTAGACGGGCGTCGCTGTCGGGGGTTATCTGCACCAAGAAATGCGAGACAGTACTGCTGCTGCCTCGGAAAGAAATTCGTGAGACTTTCGCGAGTTTGACGGAGTCGTCAGTGAAGAGAGACTTCAGGTCTGCTTCGACTTCTGCCTCTGTGTAGTTGCCTTCCACCCCTTTCAGCACGAAGTTTTTCGGCCTCTGGCTTTTCGGTGTGAACGTATAGAATTGTGTTTTCTGCTCCTTCAGGAGGTCCTTAGCGATGACAAAGTTGTCACTGCTGGTGATGAAAATCGTCTGGCTATTGGCGTCCGTCTGCCTGACGAAGTAGTCACCCCTGTTCATTTTGCTGTTAAGTATGCCGACGAGTTGCTTGATGTCGATGCCGGTCGTGTAAATCGGCGGCGGGCGATTGCGTCTGCCAGCCCCGCGCGCAGTAGGAGCGGATTGCTTGCCGGTGGCGCCCTCATCACTGATGGGCGAGGCGGTCCGTGCGGACACCGACGGTGGTCTGGTGGGTGGATAACCAAGAGGCTGCTGACGCGAAGTCAGGTTATGAGCGCCGCTTTTGTTTTTCCTCACTGCCGTGGGCGGAGGGTGCTCGAAGGTGACGTTCTGCGGTGCATCCGAGAGCGGGGAGAACTTGTTGACGGTGTTGACAAGCGTGGTGGTGTTGCGACTAATCAGCGCGCTCTTCATTGGTCTTTTGGGAAGTTCCCACGATTGATCACTCTCGGTCGGTTCAGTCTGGCGAGATCGTTTCAGCGTCAGGTTAGGGACTACTGTGGACATTCCCCGAATGCCGAACTCTTTCTTTGTCTGCCTGAATAGGCGCTCCATCGCGGTGATGTTTACATTACCTCTGCGCGGGGTGGCGGAGGTCTTTGCCGCGTTCATTAAGAATTTAGACAGCTCCCCTCTGTCTTGGGGTGAAGTAGCCGGATTTCCGTCTGTACGGCCCGACGAGGCGACCTTGCCATCGCCCACTGGTTGGATCTCGTCGTCGATATTCATAGTAGAGTCATTCGCTGCGTCATCGTCCATGATGGCCGGGGGGGGGGGGGGCGGCTTGGCGCCAGGTAAAGAAGAAAAAAAAGAAAAAGGTTGGCAAGCGGCTTGCGCCGATGCCTTAGCTGCGTTTGTCCCACCAGGAGCTAGGTTCGACGTAATCGCGAGGTGTAGGCGTCCGTCGAAGAATAGGTTAGGTTAGAGATGCGCGGGCTATGCGGAGCGATTCTGAACGCGTGCGTTCGCTACGGCTGCACGAGCGCTACTCCCCGGGAATCGAACCCGGGCCGCCCGCGTGGCAGGCGAGCATTCTACCACTGAACCACTGATGCTTGGAGAGGGGGAACTTAAACTTGGCTACACTCCACCGAATTCGTGAAAATCGGGCGAAAATTGATGATTTTATTTTTAGAAAAAAAAATTTTCCCATTGAAAACTTTTTTATAGAATTTTCCATACAATTTTCTATTTTTATCTTGATAAATTTTATTTAAACATTATAATTATTAACAACATTGATGAAAGATTTAAACAATATATTGATATTTCAAGATTTTTCCATCGGATGTCACCAGTGTATTTTATTTTAATTGTTATAGTAAGTAAATGTAAAAAGTATATCGTTTATTTAAATAATAAACAAGGCACTTTCACTTTAGTCGGTCGGGTTGCCAGTTGTGCAGGGGCCTCGACAGCTAAAGCCTTAAACGGCCTATTTTAAGTCAAAAATTACTGGTTTTTTTTTTTTTTTTTTTTGTTTATAAATAGAAAAATTAACTTACACTTAACGAGACTGTCCAGTTTATCGTCGATCACGCGCAATTCCTCCTCGCTCTGTTTCGGGTAGCAGTTGCGGGTTTCGAAAACGCTCGGTAGAGTCTCTGGACCACTAAGGAACAATCAAGAGATCGTAAGTATTTAATTCCTCATAAATTCAGTTTAATTTAAAAAAATGAAAAAATAAACGTACGAGAAGGTAACAGTTGGCAAGTGTCTTTCTTGAGCGTCAGGGTCGTCTGGTTTAACGGGGTCATTTACGAAGTACGCGTCCTGGTATTGGTAGCACTTCCACTGGAATCGATGCGCGTAAATGACGTTCAGTATTGTTTCTTGGATACTGTAACAAAGCACATAAAATATTGTAAGTAACCTTGAATCAAGTTTAGAAAAATGATGAAAATTGTACCTTTTGGTCGGTGGACTTAGATCTTTAATCATCGGACACGGGTCTCCCAGAAGCGTTCTCAGTGTTAGAGCAGCGCCCTCCGCCAACGATTTCAAACAGTATCCACCCTAAAATTTTCAACATAATTTAATGCTTGTTTTTTTTTTTAAGATGAATATTAAAAAAGAAACTTACTTCCAAGATGACAGCGACTCTTCCATTGGCGAGACCGAGTATCGAGGACAGCAGATGCGCGTAGCAGGCTGGCGTTACGTTCATCTGACCCTTAAATTCGAATAATTTATTATAATTACATATTTTCATGTCTCATTAATTTATTTCATCAATGAATGTTAAATAAGAGTTGATAGTGTCATGAGAAAATAAACAACAAAACTAGTAGTATAGAGAATGTAATAACAAAATTATAAGATTTAATAAATTATTCATGAATAAAACAATCTATAAACTAATTTTAGATGAATATTAGAAAATGATGTAAAATTAATAAATGAATAAAAAAAAGAAAAAAATTTAACCTTTTCATCACCCAATGCCGAGTCAAACCCGGATGAAACAAGTATAAGTTCAGGGCAAAACTAGAGAAAACATAAAAGAAAAATAATTATTTACCTCTGGACAACCGAGGGCCGCATCGTAACCAGCTGACACTATGATCAGGTCTGGTTGAAACTAGAATATTTCAACAAAAATATTTATAAAAAAACATAAATTTAATTGAAAATAAATGACTAAAAGGTATTACTTCGTATGCCATGGGCAGCAGCACTTGTTGGAAAATCGCTATGTAGTCGGCGTTCATCATACCAGTTTGGTTTAGAGGTACGTTGAAGTTGTATCCCTCGCCGGGACCCTCGCCGATGTAGTGGTAGTTCGACTCCTTGAGGTTTGGCCAAAACTCACCGTTTTCGTACCGATGAATAGAAAAGTACACAACCCTAAAATGAAGAATTTTTAATATTAATTTTCCTTATTAAATATATTCAATGTTTTTTACGATATGGTGAATGCTCTAGAGAAATGATAGTTATAATAGGATTTGATGTAAATTTTGAAGATATTGTTAAACTCTGAAAAATCGTGATAAGTTACCTCGGATCGTTGTAAAACATTTGTTGGGTCGCCTGTCCATGGTGTACATCCCAGTCTATGATAAGAATTCTTTTTGCCCAGTTGTTCTTTAGAGCCACTTCGGCCGCAATAGCGACATTGTTGAAAAAACAGTAACCACAGTACTCCGCTTTCATGGCGTGATGACCTGGTGGCCTAATTTTACATTTTTTTCTTATTATTTATTGCAATAAATATGGTACAATCAATAGTATAACTTATTCTATTTTACAGCACACATAATATGTGTTATATATTTATCTCCACAATATTCAAAAGTAAAAAGATTCAAAAAAAGTTGTTTTTCCAGCCTGTAATCAGTATGGTTTTACAATTCACCTTATATTGCACATTTCACAACTAAGTTAAATAAACTACATAGTGTAGTAAATAAAATTGTGTTTAACAAATAAAACAGAAAATTGCAGAAATTAAATTAAAAATTAAAATTTAGATTACGGAAAGCTATGTAGTAACATTACATTGAGTAAATTCTGTGTTGAAACTGAGTAAATTATGAAATACAATAAGCTAATATTCACTCAACAAACTAAATTTGTTGGTAAGTTTTTTTTACTATACTGTAAACTTTTCGATGCATTTATTGAAATATTTCAAGTTTTTAAATGATTACCTTATAATGGCCATTCCATTCTGTATTTTTCCTTTGCATATATTTTCAACCAGATTGATAGTTGACCCAGTTGCCAACAAGGACAATTTGTATGTGCTCTGAATATTATAAATAAGTAAGTTATCTAGCATTACATAATTATGCTCTTATTTCTTATTGATACTTGTAAATACTTACAGGATGAAAGTAAATCGCATCGTAGTTTGAAGCCAGTTCCTCCAGCTTGACTACATCCTGAGAGTTTTCTGTACCCTTGAGCTTCTCTATGTGTGCGGGTGTGTGTTTTAGTAGAAGCTCGCTATACTCAGCTGGTCTAGGCAATATATGCTTGCACCTGTCTATTAGTCCCAGCTCCTGGCACCTTTGCAAAACTCTGGTGAACCTTTCCGGACACTCGGGGTAACCCGTGTCCCACAGGCATCTGTGTTCGGCCATAGATGGGTCATAGACCACACCGGTGTCGTTGCAAGACATTTCCTTGGAGTCTATTGCCTTCTGGTATATATCACGGATTACAGTTGAGATGTTAGCTTTTTTACCAAGGGATTTCTTGTACTGAGCAGCCTGTTTCTTGGCAGCCAACAATGCAGCCGATGGCTTTGCCTGTAATTAATTAGCTATTATCATTTTTCAACAGATAAAAACTTATCAGTGATAAGATTTGAAATAATTTATGAGGTGGAATTAGTGCAACTGTGTGTTCTGTTAGTAAAGAAGTATATTAAAATATCAGTTACATTCAAGATCCTTGGTTTATTGTTGATTATGTTGTTAGTGTTCTTTGATTTCACAGACATAGTTACTAATCCATTGTCCAATAAAACATGTCCAGCTTTTAAAACTTCAATCAGTCCAATTTTTCAGAATATGATTCAGAATAGATGAATTTTGATCATATTTCTATATGTAATTCATACAATAAGAAAAATTAAAAAATGTAAATAAGTGACATAAATTGTAAATATAAGTTTGACAAATAAAAGTTAGAGGAAAAAATAAATTAATAGCAAGAATAATTTAACTAAAACTTGAAATAAACAAGATGTTTAATATGTGGTAATAAATTAAGTATTAGCCAATCAACAAGTAAACCCAACCATATATAGTGTGAACCAGTGAGTCATGTGATTTTTTTACAACTCAACATTTTAACAAATTGAAATTTTTTTTTTTAATAGTCAAGATAATTTATTAAAATTATTACAATAACGAATATTGATTGCACAAAAAACATAAATAATAACTTTTTAAAAATTTTTTGTTCCAAACATAACCAAAAAATATCGTTGTAAATCAACAAACTACAATATAATTTGAATATCTCTGATAAATTTATGAAATAAAGTTAATAAATTTATTAAAAATTACCATTAGTACGTTTCCGTCATGTAAATAATCCTTCGGGTAACCACCATATTTTGTTGTAACAACTAACACTGGAAAATATTTGTATTGTTACTTTTGAAAGTTGTAACAATGAAAAAACTGAATAATTTGGGTTAATAAGTTTGAGTAATACTTTTATTCCGTGTTAATCAAATAAAAAGTTACTGTAATTTGTCTTCGTCCGAGACCAAAAAGTCTCCACGGACCACGAGAGAAACGAAATAAACAAAACAAACTGTCTCCGCTCCGCAGCACGAGAGAAGCAGACGCGTCACGCCGCACGCGTGCTGGAGAAGCAGAAATTACACTGTGGTAAAAACTCAGGTGAATAATATTAAATTTCACTCGTACTATATTTTACTGTGAATAGAAAAAATTTGTTTGTACAATATGGTTTACTGATAGTATCATTATGATAATAATAATTTAAAAAGTGTCAAAACAGTCGAGTCGAGTACCTATAAAAAAAGGTAAAAAATCCCGCCGCAATTGCTCATTGGTCTCCCACTCCTCGACCTAACCAATCACTCGGCCGATTCAAATATTCGTTAAAAGATTCGAAATTCACGAAAACCTTGCAGTAGGGCATGCAGATAGGAGCAAGCAGGCAAGGCAGGTATGTTCATAAGCCAGGACCATCGTCGTTGAAACTCAACATTGAAAAGGGTTATTTTTTCTTTTTATTTGTGTAGTTTTTGTTTTTTAAACTTTATCCTACCTGCAGCTCTCAAAGAGCTCTTAAAAAAAGAATAGATAAGAAAAAAAGAAAAGCTGTTTTCTCTGCTCCTCAAAATCTGCATAAAGTGAGTGTCTGTCTGCTAGAAAATTTTACAAAGTGTTTTCTTAACCATAATACTTACTAATAAATAATTTTTTTTATCATAAGGTGAAAGTACTGATTTTGGATTTTTAATTTTCACAGGTGTGAGAATAAAATCAGGCCAGCATGATCAAAAACAAAGAGAACAATAGTCTCCAATTCAAAACTACAACTCAGTCCAAAGCCTGCAACAATGCAGCGGCTACGGTTGTGCCACCGTCATCTTCATCCAAGAATGTCACTCAGCAAAGTTGTCCCTCCAAAGCAAATCCCAAGAGGTCAAACGAACTCATGCCTCCTCCCAAATTTCCCCTGACTTCAAAGCAACCTGAACAGAATACTGAGGTGGTCAACAACAAGAAACCAGAAAGTGGCAGTACAATGCATGATAAAAAGACAGAGAAGAAAAAGTCAAGCAAAGAGGAGAAAAATAAAAAGAAGTGGGTCATAACGGACTTTGACATTGGCAGGCCACTGGGAAAAGGCAAATTTGGGAATGTTTACCTGGCCAGGGAGAAGCGATCAAAGTTTATAGTGGCCATGAAGGTGCTTTTCAAGGATCAGATTGTCAAAGCCGACATTGAGCATCAGGTCAGAAGAGAAATTGAAATACAAACTCATCTAAGGTACTTTTTATTTCTATATTTAAATTTAATTTACTAAATTGTGTTATTAGGTATATTATATACTATATTATGTTAGCCTGGATATATCTAAATTGACTGAAGCTGAAAATTTATGAATAATAATTATTATACAAGATGAAAAACTTTTTAGTAAAATCAAAAAAATATTTTTTCAAGGCTATCAAAGCATTAACTTAACAGAAATTACTTAAGTTTGAATTTCACGGGTTTTAATTTTTTAATTTACACATATCAATTGACTTCAAAGTCCTTTATTATAAAAATTACAAACGGAAAAGTTTACCACATTTGATGCTGGCAAAATCATTAATAAATCTTGGTTTAATAACAATATAAAAACTTAATTATATTAATAGTATATTATGTTTACATTTTTTAAATCATACAAACTATTATAGATTTATACAAATGTTATAATGGTTTTCAAATATATTTATGAAAAGTTTAAAAAATTAAAAAGTTGTGGAAAGTTTCAATGAGGACCAAAAATAAAAATTCAAAATTCAAATCAAAATTTAAAACTCTTTTCAGGCATCAAAACATTCTCAGAATGTACGGGTACTTTCACGACGAGTCGAGGATCTATTTAATACTGGAATACGCCCCAAAAGGCGAGCTGTACAAAGAATTGAGTGCCCAACCTCACAAGCGCTTCGACGAGATCAGGTAAATTTTTTAAATTTAAAAGTTGATTTTTTACATGAATTAAGAGTGCCAACGGTGCTTTGCTTTCTCGGCTGATATCAAATTAAAAACAAAATAATAATTTTAAGTCAAAAATATAATTTATATTCAGTTTATTCATGTACGAAATATGAATCTTTGAAAAACTATAAAAAAAAGTTTAAAAATGAGACTAATAAAGTATTTAAATTAATTAAGTTTATTGAAGTTTGTAATATACTGTACTGTCTCAAATGGATGATGGTAAAAAAGTTGACCATGTGTTTTAACATTTTTTTTTAAATGTGATCATTCAATAGAATTTATAAAATTTCAAATTTAAAATATCCACGTCTTGTTTTTGGGTGCTATAACTTAAAAAATTATTCCAGAACTGCGACGTACATATCCCAGCTGGCGGACGCTTTGAAGTATTGTCACGCCAGGAACGTCATCCACAGGGACATCAAGCCAGAGAACCTGCTCCTGGGTCTAAACGGAGAGTTGAAGATGGCCGACTTCGGCTGGTCGGTACACGCGCCGTCCTCGCGACGAGAGACTCTGTGCGGTACCCTGGACTACCTACCCCCGGAGATGGTAAACGGACAGCCCCACGACCACACCGTCGACCTTTGGGGTGTCGGGGTATTGACCTACGAGTTCCTGGTAGGGCGACCGCCATTTATCTCCGAGACCTACGACGGTACCTACAACAAAATACGGAAAGCCAGCTACAGGTGCCCGCCCCACGTCAGCGACGGCGCCAAGGATCTCATATCCAAGGTGAGATGAACTTACGATTTTTTTATTACCAGGGCTACCAGCTAAACTTCGAGCTTTTTTAAAATTTTCAAATATTGTAAAACTTTGAATTATCGAAATAAAAGAGATCAACTATTTGATAAAATTTTATTTTGAAATCACAATATAATGAAAAATAAAAAAACCAAGTTCTTATATTGATAAACCAATGGCAGTATTAGATTCATTGGAAAAAAAAAATAAAATAAAATTGAATGAAAACTCGACTTTGATATTTATGTCTGATTCAGCTTTATTAAATTTCATAAATTTTATCAACAAATAATAATATGTACGATTTAATTGTTTTTAGCTCCTGGTAATCAGACCCGAAAACAGACTGAGTCTCACTGGGATACTTCAACACCCGTGGATCGTTAAAAACCGCACGACGCAGCCAACAACTATTTAACGATCTCTACTTTTTTAATAATAATAATTCTATTCTTAGATTTTAGATTTTTAATTGTGAAAGTAAAGAAGATGGAGGATTATCTATAATTATAAGATTTTAAGGTTATTTTTAGCAATATACATTTTTATACATTTTTGTTAAACTTTCTATTTGTTTTATTTGATAAACCGTCCTGAACGAAGAGTTAGGGATTAAAAACAATATTTGTGATTGTAAGATTAAAAATTTAATGATAATAATAATAATAAACTATCTCTCTACTATGCTGTACAAAAGAGTATTTATAATACATTTGAAAAAAAAGCTTTGTATATGTACAAATTAATTTAAATAACTTCAAAACCAAGTCCCTCGCTCTGCCTCTTGGCAACGTTAAGTACGGCCAGGAGGTAACTTCTGAAGTCGGAGTTTAGGTAAAAAGTCGCCGCGTTTTCGTAGTCTGCAATGGCTTCAACGCCGGTCGTAGTTTCAGTCGTAACGAGGTAGTCGTCGTTGGTCGCGCTGTTGTTGGTCGTGCCGGTTGTGTTTTGGCCGCTCTGGGCTAGTCCTGCGCTGCTGGTGCGTAAAAATTCGGCGACTCTGGCTCTCATCTCGTGATCCATCACCTAGATAATCATTTTTACATTTAGAACCGTCATGTGCCTCGGTTTCGGTTCTATTACTTTATACATTGACATTCTTAATACATTTTTACTATTGATGGGTACAGGTACTATTCAATAATTTTAGAGGAAGCATTAATAAACAACAGAGGCTACTTTTTTTTTTAATCCAAAAATAATTTTACTGCAGTAAACTATAAAAGTTCAATAATATAAAGTCGGTTAGGTCTAAAAATATCAGAAGCTATACTCAATACATTTATTTTCTTAAAAATCAATGAAAACTATATATTTTTTTTTTTTTTTTAGAAAAATAGACAAACCGCATGTCTTTAGCCCTTATGGGTTCTAAGGTATGAATAAAAGTTGAAAAATAACTATTTTAGCTCCTAGGGTCCTAGAGAGGAAATAGCGCTAAAAAATTTCTTTTTTTATGCCCTTATGTATCGCAAATAATCGTATAACTGCTATTATTTATTTATTAAGGTTTAAACATATTCAACTGCTTATATAGATGTAAAAATTTGTTGGTTGTTTTTATATAAAAGTCCTAACATTGAATCGGACATTGAAAATCCGAAAAAAAAAGCTTGCACTTACGTTGGCACTCCTAACGATATCCTCCTGCTGAGCGTGGTGATGCTCGGGCGTGATAACTACTTCATGGTGCGAGGTGGTAGCCGCGGGCGACTGGGCCAGCGAGACCACGGCAATCGGCTTCTCCGAGGACCTCGAGGTACGCACGAGCCTGAGCACGCTCACCGGTTCCGAGGGATTATTCGCGGCCACCACGAGATCCTTCAGTGGGTAAATCTGGGGATTTTCCGAGTTTGCGTATTCTTCTTCGTCCACAATCAAGGAGTGCCTGGTGAGAACCAATACCATGTCTCTGTTGCCACCCTTGTCGGCACCCACGACGTACAGTATAGAGTCGTGGCTCTTCCTCAGGAGCGAGTGAAGCCGCCAGGCGTACCGCAAATTCGAGCCCTGGGTGTTCCTGTTACCGTACCACTGGACCACCGGCCTTTGACGGGGCTGATAAGTGCATAAGGACATTTTACGATTTACCAATATTTATAATTTTTTATTTATTTAAACATCGTTACTATGTTAATTATTAAAACCATAATAAGTGAGAGCTCCAAATCAGACAATTACTTATTACTAGATTAAAGTGTAATTCTGAAAGATCAGGTATTTATTGACAATAAGGCGGAACTACTACCTCAAGATTTAGATTGATAAGTAACAGAAATTTTCTCACCGAGGGCAGCGATATCCAGCCCGTTCCTTGCAGCAATCCCTGTCCGGTCCTAGCCACCAGCTCGGCTGCCCCACTCAGCGGTTTCGTAACAGCCCCGACGAGCCCGAGTCCAACTCCGGCGACGATACCCCGGGTGGAGGCGCCCTCGCCGGACCAGGCCTGCTGCAAGGGGTGATGAGCCAGTCCGGCGACCGCGGCCAGGAGGCTCATGCCGAACCCGGTGAGTCCCTGGTACAAGCCCTGGGCCACACCCTGGGGTCGCATCCTCCGGTACTCCTCCTGTCTCTGAAGATGTTCCTCGTCGAGGGTCAGCCGGTCCAGGTTCCTGGCGACACTCGAGGCCAGCTTGGTAACCGAATTGACCGTACCCGCGGTCACGTGCTTGATCAGACTCGCCGAACCGTGTGTAACTCCGACCAGGAAGCCCCAGGGTCCCTGCAGCAGACCCTGGAAGGGCATGGACACGAAGTCCTTGAGACCGGTGCCCAAAGCCTGGGCGAGACCACCCGGGGAGCCCAGAATCTCGAGGGAGCCGACGACCCAGCCCACTCCAAAAATCGCCCCCGATAGGTAGTGCATGGCCAGGGCGTTCCCGAGTCTGTACGGCGTGCTCATGAGTTTCTTCCTATCAAAGGTCTCGAAGTACAGGGGCGAGTGGTCGAAGGCCACGTAGAGGTGGACCGAGGTGTGGACGCTCAGGAGTATGGAAACCGGGTCTATGCACAGACTGTCGAGCCTCAGGGGGTTGCTGAGGATCCTGGCGTCGACCTGAACGCACTCGGGTATGCAAACTCCCGAGCGACATTCCTCCGTAGGTGGGGAAGAAGTTTGGCTGTCCCGATGGAAGACCAGACACGGGGGCAGGATGCTCGTGGTGAAGTACTCCATGAGGAGGGTCACGTAGGTGCCCTCGACGTAGGCGCTCACGGGGGAGAGCCTCACGGCCACCTCCTTCATGGTACCGTTCTCCCATACGATCTCAACGCCAATCAGGGAATTGTCCACCAGGTGTTTGACGTTCCTCTTGAGGTTATTACTCAGATGGATCTCCGAGTTTCTGGGCTTGAACGGGCTCTGGCTTACTAGGACCACGGGAAAGTCAAAGCCACCGTGGTCGAACATCTGATTGTCCAGCTGTAAATCCCCTACATAGACGCTCAAGCTGGTGTTGTTTTCTCCGGAGTGGTTGAGCATAGCTATGGCGTCCGAAACGCTCAAACTGGCCACCTCGATCTTGTGGTTCTTGTCGGTCAGCTCCTTAAGAAGGACGATCGAGAAGCCCTGGAAGTATACGGTGATCGAGCCCTTGGGGTCCTTTGGTGGTAATGATTTTCGGCTCGGGGACAGCGAAAGGTTTTTTACGGAGTCGGTTTCGAGACCCTCCTCGTGCGCCGAGAAGAAAGTCGAGGTTGACAAACTCGTGGAGCTGCTCGTGCTCTGAAAGATCGGTCGTTTTGTTTTACAGTTTGTAAGCTGGTTTAACAATTATTAAAGTGTATAATCAAGGTACCTGTAAATTTGAAGATAAGAAAACTGTGTCTTCCGCGCAGTCGCAAGATACATGATTTTCACTGCTCTGGGGTGTCAGTTTGTTTTCGATGTTGCTCCTGATCTCTTGGGCTGATATTTCGACCTGGAAAAAAAATCTCGAGTTAATTTTGAGAAGTACTCTTGGAAATACCAATGAAATTAATTGATCGAGATTTTACTTGGGAAACCGAGGTGAAGGTCAGGTAGGTCGTGTAGCACTCCTGTCGCATGGTGAGCTTGACATCACCGTAGTGGGGCAGTCTGACGAACTGCTCGGCCGAGAAGGTTGACAAATCAACGGGCTTCGACCACCGCACCATGTTGTTTTCTAAAAAAAACCAAATTTCTTAATGACTTTGTTGAAGTTTAATGGTTACGACTGAATATGTTTACCTCTGTTGTCGGCGGATACGAGCATCGAAAGTGGGGACTCGCCGATCTTGTTGACGGGCAGGTCGGGGAGTCGACTTCCGAAACTCGGCATCGAGTAGTGACACGAACTCTGGCTGCTGACCTGGCAACGCCACCTGAAGTGTTGGGCGTCCGGTATCACGTCGGCTGTTCGTGCAAAAAAAAGAACAAAAAATCTTTAAATCGGTCAACCTTTTTTTTAAAAAGCAATCTTGGTAATTGAACTCTATGAATAATCGTCAGCTGAATTTTCTAGAAATCTTATCATTATTCGGAGTTACAATATTCTGAATGTATGAAAAATTTTAATTGAAAATAACCAAATATTATCTGAAAGATAAATTTAATCATAAGTAGATAAAATTTCAAAAATTTTAAGTAATTAGAATTTCAAAAATCTACAAGCTATTTTCAAACTATTTAAATTATTCAACAAGTTGAAAAAAAACAGTAGTAATTCATACACGAGTCTTCGTTGGCTTGACCGAGGACCAGACCAAAGGGACACTTGTTGTCCAAAAACAGCTGGGGATGAGTGTCGTTGTGGACGATTATGTACAGGGTGCTCTTATCCTCTTGGGTGGTTACGACCACCGGTACCGTGGCTCTATTCTTGGGCAGAGCCAAGCATCTTCGGCTCAAAGTTTGGTCCACTCGGATCGGACACGAGTACTCGCCGTTACCATCGGATCTAAGTAGTAGGTAAAGGGCGTAAGACTGTTCCTGTTCTGGTCCGTCCTGCCTGGCCGCTTCCATGCCCACGGTGTGCCACAGGACTATGGATACGCCAGACCTAAAGATTTGGGATTTATTAATCTACGCTTCGTTTTGAAAAAAAAAAAAAAAAAGTCAAAACCAGATATTAGAATCTTTTTTTTATGTTTTCTTGAATTCCATAAATTTTCAAAATAAATCTGACATTTTTTTCAATTTTTATGTAATACTTGCCTGAAAAGTGTTTTTACAAATCTAAATCGTACATGGTTATTAGTGACTTTTTCTTTGTTTTTTTTAAAGATAAAAAATAATCCTCAAAATTTCATCTCCACTGTCTATCACGGTAATTTCGTAAAAAAAAAATGTTAAAAAACATACTTCGAGCCACTAGACGGAGCCACGTCGATGCACTTGAAGTCAGACAAGTCAAGCGCGGCGATGACCGAGTCTACCGACAGCGGAGCCGTCAGGTTACTCGGTACCGCCAGTGCCAGTACGCTAACGCTCGAGTCGGTCATGTTTCCCAGGATGTAGTTGCTCTTTATCCTTATGACCCGCATGTCCTTGTGCGAGTACGAGTTTATGCTCATTATGCATAGCTGTTTTTTCAATAATTACATTATTATTATTGCTTTTTGGTGATAATTACTTAATGATAATTACATACGCTGGACAGACAGTCGACGGATATTTTGATGTTTCCCTCGAGCGGTATTAGACCCTCGATTCTGGGCATGTAGAAGCCCTGACTCCAGTCTGACTTAACCAGCTGCAAGGCCGACGACATGTGGAATATACCGTCGATGCCACGTATACCAACGTGAAACGTGCCCTTTAAACAAAATTTTATAAATATTTTTTAAATCATTCTTTTATTATTCTGAAGCTTGCAGAATTTGATACATAATTTTTTATACGACTAAAGATATATAAACAATTTAACTTCTTCGTACGTATCGTAAGACTCACCTCCAACTTTGGTGGTGCGACTATGCCGTAGTGAGGAATCTTGCACAGTTCCGAGTCCTGGGACACGATGGACAACTCCGTACCTATCGAGTTAAGAACGAAGCACCACGGCTGGAGTTCCAAAAGTAGAGTGCTCGAGGCGAAACCGGCGTCCTCGTACTTTACCTGGACGTGGGTCTGGGGCTGATCTGCCGCGATCCAGTTGTAGCTCGAGGAGCCACTGGAGTCATCGAGGTTCTGAAACGGCCACTTAACTTCCTCTTTGGACACCGAGTCCAGCTTGGCCAGTATGTCCCGGATGTTCTCCTTCTCCGGTCGCTTGAAGAACTTCCTCTGGTCCACGCAGCTGTAGGACAGGGGAACGTACGGATTCGACGCCGATACACCAGATCTAAATAAGCGTAGACACAAATTTAATATTATTTCACTTAAAAGTACGCACCCAATTGGGGTACTTCTTTAAATAAAAATAAAACTCACTCGATCTGGAATGTAAGCTGGTGAAAGTGCTCGTAGGTGCCGGGGCAATACAATTGCTGGGTCTGGCCGCACCCGGTAACCACTGTGTTCTGGGTGACCTTAAGCGAGGGTGTGTCTATCTGCACCCTGGCAGGCACCGGCAGGTAGCTTCTGATCATGTACAGGGGACTGAAAATCGCCAGAATCCTGTTTGCCTTGCCGACCTCAAGTATGACCCTCACCCATATACTGATGAACTGTCCCCGTTCCTGCAGGGGCACCTTCACCAGCCAGGGCTGGCCCCACCTGGTGTTGGGCTGGAGCGGTATGTCCCCGGTCCAGGACAGATTCGGCACGCTGGAGAACCTGAGACGCATGGCTACGCTAGTGTGGTCGGCGAGTACTATCGACGGTGGCCTGGTACCGCCACCCTGGATATCGTAGGACCTCGCGGGGGGCTTGCCCTTTGAGGTCACCAGCTTCATCTCGAAATTGTCCGAGAGATGGTTGGATATCACCAGGTGTCCGATGAACTTTATTAGCTTCTGAGAGGCGGACAGAGAAGACACCTCGACTATAACCGACTGATCGTCGATAATTCCGTCGACTCCCACGGAGAAGGGCTTGCTCCAGGTGTCCTCGAGGGCGAGTCTCAGGTATTTGGCGCTGTCGAGCCTTCGCCAGGAATAGAAGTGGCACTGCCTGGTCTGCAGCAGGATACTCTCGTCTGTGCCGCTCTGTCCGAACCTCACGGGGACGTTGGTGTCGTTCGCCACGACGTACCTGGTAGTCAGCACTGCGGCGTCGTTCTCGGTCAGCAGGTTGTTCCAGAGGTGACTCGACAAGGCCAGGGTGTGGAATACCGAGGGGCTGAGTTTGAAGGTGAAGAGGTCGCAGTACAAGGACAAATCACCGTTCGACCACTGGAGCTTCGTGGGCACGGAGTCCAGGAGCTCCTGCATGATTAGGGGACCGTAGTCCAGGACGTTGAGCTTGACCTTACCAGAAACGCTGAGCAGCAGGGAGTTGGAGGACCACTTGTTGACCGCGAGGTTGACGTCGTTGTACTCGAGGGTACCGAAACACTGGGTCTCGGGTACGGAGTTGGAAAGCAGCTCGAATTCGGCCAAACCCGGTAGTTCCTCGCTCGGCTGGTAGTGGTTGTAGAACGACACCTCGATGGAGCGAACGTTGAGGGCAGCCTGGATCGAGGGCACCGTACAAGGGTTGAAGTACGAGTCTATGCGTAGACAGGCTATGAGGGCCTTGCTGGATAGCAGGCCGCCCGAGGACAGTATGAGGATTCGCCAGGTCGAAGCCGTGGCTTGCAGGGGCACCTTGTCGGGAAGGTCCAGGCGGTAGCCGTCTGACTCAGACACGTAGAACTCAACGTAACGCTGGTAGGTCATAAGGGTGTCGCTCCAGAACTCTATGGCGCACGAGACTCTAGAGCTTGCGCTGTCGATCTCGTCATCCCGTCCGGTGTCTGTGTCTTCGTCGTACGACTGGGAACGAATGGAACGGATGTTAAATACTAGGTAATAAGTATGACTTAATTTAAGAGTTTGAAAAATATTCTCACTCACCCCGAGTGGGACTGGCGACACGTGAATTCTGGTGAGAGCCCGAGGATGCGGGTAACGCCAGGACATGGCTTGCTGGGGAAACGTGAAGAAGACCACCTGTAAAATAGATACAAAAACATGGTAACCAGAGTCGTTTAAAATATATTTTGTTAAAATATATACACATATCTCTCACTTGGTACGGAAAGGGAAGTTCGTCAGCAGTGCCATCGATGAACTGGAACGCCCCGGACTTGAGGTCGTCCTTGTAGTGCTGTTCGTGTATGGTATTCTCCTTTTCCTCGTCGTCCTCACCCTGGATATCATCATCGTCGGCCTCGTAGGTATCAGCCCCAAAAAACCTGCTCGACACGTTCCTGTAATCCTCTAACAACTTCCTCAGAGTGATAACGTGTTTGGGTCCCAGGTTGAGGTAGACGCAGTCGCTCTCCACCCGCAGCTGCAGGAGCCTCTCGCCGCACCCCAGCCAACTCTCCCAGGCCAGGCGTATCGTGGCCGTGCCGCTGCAGGGGTTGAGGAGAACCGAGTTGGGAGTCGACAGGACGAGCGACTCCCAGTTTACGTTGGTATAGGTTCGTTCCGGTCTGGCGACGTTGGTCACGTTTGCGAACAGTGAGACCAGACTTAGGACCAGTCCGTCGTTCTGGTTCTCGGTTTCCACCGACAGGACCAGCTGCTTGCTCGTAAAGGTAAGGTCGGGTAGGTTCAGGTACTTCGAGCAGATGGAGTTGCTGGAACTCTTGTCGTGATATATCTCGACACCCTTGTTACCCGAAAGACAACTCATGATCTGTGAAAATTCATTTGATCAATAGTAGGGAAGATATTGTATAATTTCTAAAGTTCTCGATTCTTAATGTATTTTAAGATTTATTTGAAAACGTTTCTCTTGATAGTTGGAGCTACCTTATTCTTAACGAAGGTAATGTTGTCGAGGCAAGATACGGAAAAGTGAAACTTGGTAGGTCTGCCCATGTCAATATAAAACTGGGAGTTCTTGGTGGTCTGCACGTTCGTCTCGCACTTAGCTATCAGAAAGGAAGGCGGTATTCCGGTGTCCGGGTGAGGTTCCCCGCTCTTGGTTTCCAGGAGACAACTGTCGTAGTCCGGGGCAATGGGTATTTGAGATTTAAAATCTTTCGGTTTGTGGTCTTTGGATCCGGTGAGCAGTGCGAAGTTGAAGCAAGAGAGCTGGATCTTTTGGATGTACTGTTCCTGGTTTACGTAGAGGTTCGGCTGGTTAAACATCACGTACAGCAGAGGCTGCTTTAGCCACTCGGTTGATTTCTGGTGTTAATAATTAGGAAAATTTTAAAAAAATGATAGTGTTGCATCAGTTAGGTGAATGCATAAACATAAAAGTGATATAATTCCTCAAGATGTGATTATCGCTAATGATTAAACATTAGCTCAAAGACAGTAATAGTTGCTAATAATGAAAAAAGCCTTGCTATTAAACATTCATATACTGAAACACAAATAGTTCAAAAGAAGAAAGGAAAATAATTTGGTCATTACTATCTGAAGGACTTTTATCATAAATGTAATAATTAATTTTGAATTATTTTCAAGTTATATTTGACTTAAACGAAAAAATGTTACCTTTTGGTAATCCTCCACGAAGTTCACAGTGACGTACTTCAGGTTGTCGTATATAGAGAGGCTTATCTTACCACAATTGACCGCAAATTCGTACGGACTAAGCGCTCCTAGCGTTCCACTTAGGCTCTGCTCTTTGTCCACGGTGAAGTTCGTCGAATTCGCGCTCTCGAAATCCACGCCGCTGTCGATCTCCGTGGCGTTGCTGCTGGTCACGTCATCCTCGGAGGAGTCCCTGCTAACTTCAGGGCTTCCTTTACCACTCAGAGTGGTAAGTTTATTGCACAGACCCGAGATGAGTTTAATCTGGTCCAGGTTAACCGACAACTCCAAGTCGGTGCAGTTAATCTCGGCGGCGCTCGCGTACACCATCGTGTGGGGCTTGAATACGACCGCGGGGGCGAGGATGAAGCTCAGGTCGAACCTGGATATCAAGGGCAAAGATACAGAGTCCGAGGAGAGTTCCAGGTTGCTCGTTCCTTGGCCCAGTTTGTTCCACTCAACCGCGGGATTCTCGTTCATAGTGTACAGATGCATCGACTGGTTCTTACCGGTCCGCTTGCTCTGGTACTCGGTCCACGTGGTAGTGTGGATGGAAAAACCGTCAACGTTAAGCTGGTACTGCCTGTCCTCTACCGCAGAGCCCGGAACGTTGAGGATGTTTGCCTGGGCTGCCAATTGGTAGATGTCGGCACGAGTTGGGACACGGCATATCGGGTTCTCGGCGTGAGGCGTCGCCTTAACTACCTCGACCTGGATAAACAATTCCATTATTATAATTTTTTTTTTTTTTTTTTTTTTTTTTTTTTTATATGAAACATCTCGAATCTCGAACCTGAAGCATGATCAGATCGTGGTTTTTGATATCCGAATTCAAAGGATCGGAAGATCCAAGGGGCATCACGAGCCGGAAGCCCTTGAACTCCAGGTAGACCAATGGAAGGCTCTCGTTCCTCAAGCTCGATATCCCAACAAAGGGCGGTGTAAAAACGTAGCTACCAGTCTGGCTTACCGATCGATCCACAGGTTTGTCGTTCCGTTTACCGATAAGCAGTGGCTCCAGAAGAGGCACGTAGCTCTCGAGGACGCTCAGGGGTGCCACTACCTCGATCATTTGGAGCTTGACCAGGACCTCGGTTATCAACGAGTCGTTTGGCTGAAGCGACAGGACTTGGTTCTTTGTTGGGGTAGCTTTGACGTTTTTTGAGCTGTGCCATCTGGTTTGGACGTTACCGGATTTGGCTATTGTCAAGGTGAGATTCAGGAAGCCCGACTCCTCGCTCTTGCGGTCGAGCTTGCCGGAGTCCTCGCGACCCGACAACAGCTGACCCACGTAGTCACCGTAGTCCCAAGGGTGACTCTCGGACTCTCTGTGGTGTGGAAACGATACATTATTTACTACAATTCAATACTTAGCTGAAAATCAGCCAATATAAAATTGTCGATAAAAGACTGAAATACATTAAAAATTGAGAAAAAAATGAGGAATCCTGGTAAGTCGGTATCCAAAAGATCAGATACTTAAATTTATTTAAATTGTTTCTTTAAATCAGCTTATTTTGCTGGGACCACACATCCCTGTTGAATGTCCACACGTGTGGCACACGTAAAATTATTTTCAAGTAGATTATTATAAAAGGGAATAAAATATGGATATAGTGAATTATTCAATGATTTTATAGCCTCTTATGTCATAAATAATCAAAAAATTGGTTTTTTTTTTTTATTTTAAGTGCTTTTCTTTAACTCGCAATGTTTCGTCGTCGTCGTCGTACGTTAAAAACTGCCAAACTTTAGAACTTGGAGCTTGTAAGACCTGGAGGTCTGAAATTTGGCAGAGGGTCTAGGTTCGGATGACAATACATGAATCCATAATCACTTATCGACCTGGACCTCCAGGTCGCCGATGACGGGGGTACCTGATGGAGTCATCTCCGAGAGTTTGGGCTAAATTCTTCGGGGATGACTTTGAGGAAAATTCTAGAGTATTTATCGAGGCAATTTGAACCTAAGTACCAAGGTCACCGATGATGGGGGTACCCGGGGTACCTGGGGGTCATCTTCGAGAATTCGGGTCGAATTCTTGGGATATGACTTAGGATAGATTTTGGGGGTGTTTTAGAGGCATATAAGGAAGTTTGAACCTGGAGAGCCAGGTCGACGATGACGGGTGTACTTAGAGAACCTGGACGTCATCTTCGAGAGTTAGGGAAAATTTCTGCGGAAATGACTTTAAGAGGTGGTATAGAGTATTTATCGAGGCAACTTAAACCTAGATACCCAGGTCGCCGATGACGGTTGTACCTGAGGAACCTGGAGGTCATCTTCGAAAGTTTGGGCCAAATTCTGCGGGGATGTATTAAAAGTTCAGCATTCTCGAAGATGACCCCCAGGTACCCCGGGTACCCCCATCATCGGTGACCTTGGTACTTAGGTTCAAATTGCCTCGATAAATACTCTAGAACTTTCCTCAAAGTCATCCCCAAAGAATTTAGCCCAAACTCTCGGAGATGACTCCCTCAGGTAACCCCGTCATCGGCAACCTGGAGGTCCAGGTCGATAAGTGACTATGGATTCATGTATTGTCATCCGAACCTAGACCCTCTGCCAAATTTGAGACCTCCAGGTCTTACAAGCTCCAAGTTCTAGAGCTTGGCAGTTTTGAACGTGCGACGACTACGACGAAACATTGCGGGTTAAAGAAAAGCACTTAAAATAAAAAAAAAACCAATTTTTTGATTATTTATGACATAAGAGGCTATAAAATCATTGAATAATTCACTATATCCATATTTTATTCCCTTTTATAATAATCTACTTGAAAATAATTTTACGTGTGACACACGTGTGCCACACGTGTGGACATTCAACAGGGATGTTAATAAATTGAAAATAACCTCGCATAGTGGTAGACAGACGCGGTGGTTATCTTGTGCTTGAGCTTAAGGTAGACCGATTGAATTTCCACGGACGTTATAATGTCCTCGAGTTCCAAGACGAGCTTCAACTTCGGATACTTTTCTCGTCCCAAAACGTACGACTTGCACGCTACCTTCGTTATCGTCCACTGTATGAACGCTGTATACTGGGCCAAATCCTCTGCGTCTTCGTCTGCTGATTAAAATATAATCATCAATATCGTACATATTAATAATACTGGTAAAATCGCGAATTTCAATGAATAAGATAAATTAAATAAAAAACACCAATTTTACTCAGAACACGATATGTAGAAAAGTCCCCTTAAACGTCTGTTCAACTACCGTATCTTTTAAATAAAAAAAAAAAAAAAAAAACAGTCACGTTTTTACCGGATTTTTAAACTGATGTATTTATAATGGGTATAAAGGTACTTTTGGTAGTTGCAGTTTCCTTGAGCGCGGGTATTGTAGAGGTAGTAGTTGCGGCGTCCTCTGGGTACTGCAACTGCTGGGTCGGGCTCGAGGAACTCTGTCTCTGTCTGAAGTCCTGCAGGGTCGTCAAATCTTTGATCAGCAGGTCCTTCTTGACGCTTTGCTGACCGCTCGAGTGTCCTGTGGGGCCACTGAACCCTGCGCTCAACACGTTTTCCGCTACGCTTTTTATGAACTTTATCTGAAATTAAAATTTTTATCACGATTTTACAGTCAGGGCTCGCGATAGGATTAGGGACTTTTTTGGATTTTTTTATTTTTTCGAAAAAACTTCAAAAATTCAAGGACGTTCAACTTTGACTACTCGAATCAATGTTTATAATTTTTTCTAGTGATTTTTAGTTAAAAATTGAAACAAACAATCCTGAAATTTCAGAAACACGTAGTCTTAGAATAGTGGTTGCCAACATTATAATTTAACATTATTATGGATCTTTTTTTTTGCCAACGATCGGAAAAATTATGCTTTTTTTTATCATTTGTGACCTTGGGATTTCATAACATGGTATGTAAAAGTTTAAGAACCTGCTCCTCGGATACTGAGAATATGACTGGTGACGTTTCGACGTACAAGTTCAAATTCATATTTGGGATTTTGATGTTCTTGTTCGACTTCTTGGCAACGAAGTTCAACTTGGCGTCGAAAGTGGCCTTAACGCAGACTTTTTTTATGAAATTTCTTTGCACGTCGTTCTTCAACGTGAGGCACTCAAAATCCAGCAACTCCAGAGTCCAAGGGAAGCAGTTGGTACCTAAAGAAAGATATTATTCATACATTGATACGAAGGATGCAATTTTTTTTTTTTAAAGTAAAGTATTGATTTGATTCTTAAGAATAAATATGAATGATTCGAATAAACTACGTAATTTTACATTTACAAAAAATTCAACTCCAACTACGAGTTATCGAGTTTTCACCGTACTTTAACTAGCAACCAACCTTGACTCCACAAGTTCTTGGGCAATACCACCGGAAGCTTGCGGGATTCCCCGAGGTGCCTAGCTATCACTTCCGGGTTGACATTTGAAGAGTTTACGCTGATGACGGGCGTCTGGATCAGCAGGATTTGTAGGTTGGGATCGTTGAGCAACGCCTGGCTCTTGGCCTGCTCGATGTTCTCGGCACCGATGGCGCTGACCGTTCTCGAGGGCACGTATACGCTTACCTGGCCAACGTACCCGCTGAAGACCACTCCGTACCACCACGGGTGTAGCCTTATCAAGCTCTGAGCCAGGCTAACGTCGACTTCCGGTATCTTTGGGTTCTGTTTCGGGGGTGGCAGCGTATCGGTTTCCGGTACGGTAGACTTTTTTCTCTCGAGTTTACGAGCGTGGTTGTGGTCAGAGGAGGACGAGTGTACGCTCTCGTGGAGGCTGGGGAACTGGGCGCGCTTCTTACCCACCGAGTGCTCCGACACGGCCGAGGAGACGTCGGTCTGGGTCGGATTAGTTACGACGAAGCTCTCGGATCTCACGGAGATGGACCGGGTTAACCTGGGACGGTTCTTTGACAATACCGGGCGGTAACGCAGCCACTGGAAGAGAAGCGGGTCGAGGCAACTCTTGATGGGAGCTATCTTGAAGGAGAGTATTCCCGGATACTTTTTTGTGCTTTTGGTTTCGTTGTATTGCAGTAGCAGAGTCAGGAGCTGCTGATCTTCGAGGACTGAATCGTTACTGGAAATGAAGACGTTTTCATTTTAATTCTATGCAATATGGTTGGTTATTTGGCTTAGCTAGAATAAATTCAATTATTAACTCAATTAAATTTTTCATAAAAAATTTAAATAATTCCAAACAAACAAGAAGTTTGATCAATAAACATTCGATCTGTTCGTATAACTTGCCATTTACAATTTTCCGAAAGTTTTAACAGTATAAACAATCACTTCGATATTTAAGTTGAAATAAAAAAAAAGATAATCGAGTTATTTACCCAGATGACGTTAGGTCAAGTTCCGGTCCGGACATGATGAAAGCTTGCTCGAATTCGTCGTGAGCAAAGACTTTGACTCCACCGATGTTCATTGTGCAAGCTGTCGCACCCTCGGACGATGATATGGCTTTTAGATTTATATTTTCCAAGGCGATCTCCAAGTAAGTTGGACCTGGGTGTAAAAATTAATAGATCGCTCGTTAAAATTCCAAAATCACCTAGACTTTTATTTTATCAACTTTGTGGATAATTTGTAAAAAAAAGTCGTCAGATAAACTGGAATTAACTGACTGAGTAAGGTAAACATATTTTATCAAAACATTCGAACATTCATGACGTATTAAACGAGTTAGTTTACCCCTTAGTTCAGGGGACAAATTAATAAATTCCAGTTTACCCACGAGGTCGAAGCAAAACAAACTTTTTTCGTCGCAAGCATCGCCGTACAATGACGAGCAGACCATAAGGTTCCCTGCATCCTCGGGGTTTATCAGGGACGCGACAATAGCGGAGGCAACCAGGACCTTGGGCTTCGTCCCTGTAATAGTAACAGCGTCCAATTTAACCTCGTGGCTGCTCTTGACGGTCTCCATCAGCCTCCAATAATCGGGGTACAACAAACTCCTAGAGGTGCAGTCGATCCCGCAGGGCATAACGATCGACGTCCTGAGACCAGGTCCAAGATTTAGTTGGCCACTGACACCCCGGAGGTTTAGCTTGGCGTCCCTGTAGCACCTGGAGAGCATTTCCGGGGGCATGGCTTCACCGCTCCGCTGCTTCGAGGCGCAAGCTACCAGTCTAAAGGGGTACAGGGGCTGATCCATGAAGCCGGTCATCTCCTCGCACTCGATGCTCAGACAGGGATCGTCGGTCAAGGCCGGGCTCAGGGTAAGCTCCTCCGTGGAGCTTGCGAGCTTGCGAATGTGGTGACGGGGCGTTGCGAAACGATGGTCGGCCAGCTGGAACTGGACGGCGATATTGAACACGGATAAACTTGAGTGGACCAGGGGGATGTTCTCGCGGAGGGCCTCGAACTCCTCGACGGTTACTGGTGGCAGCTCCTCGAATGTAGGGGCTAACAAAATCATACAGTTTTGAGATTTTATTTTTACAGGCTAATAATAAAATTATAACGGAACTAACCTGGTTTCGAAGTAGTGTAGGGTGTATAGTCGTAGTTGTTGGCGGCCTCCTTAATCTTCTCAATCCGATGAAACAATCCGGAATTAAGTCTTATCGTAAGATTTCCAATGCCGTACCTTATGTGACGCTCCTCTTTGAAATTACTGCAAATAAAATAATATTATTACGATTTATAAAAATTTAATTTATTAAATTTAATTCACCTGTACTCGTAGTTGGAAGCAAAGGCTGCCAACTGTTCGGGAGTAACGTCGTCGGGTATTTCCATGTAGTGTACGTAGTCCATGCAAAAGGCCGAACTCTTCTTCATCAATTCTGGAACTTGGGTTTTTAAATAAATTATAAATCAGTGTTGGTACCAATTTAAAAAAAAAAAAAAAAAGACTACCTGTGACAGAGGCCAAGTGGTAGGCAACGTCTTTCTTGTAGACCCTTTTCTTCCCTTTGTTCTCGATGGCTTCGAAGTCGAAGAGCGTGTCCTTGAGGTAGTCCACCCTACTCTTGCCGGTGGTAAAGTACAGTGGTGGCTTAAACGTTTATAAAAATTATTAATTTCATCATATTCAAGACTCTCAACTGTTGTAAAGGTGTTACCTGTGCTCCGTCGACGACTTCCAAGTAGCCGCAGCTGCAGGGACCTCGTGGATATATGTTTATGCTGCCGCATCCGAGGGTAAAGTTAGTCATGGTTATGCCCTGCAGGACCGCCTCGAACTTGGCTTCGGTTAGACGTATCGAGATGAACGACTTGTACTTGATCTTTCGCGACTTGTAGAACAACTGCTCCTTTACGCTCTCCACGGTCTTTTTTAAATTAATAGTAGAAACATTATAGCGAAATATTAGAATATAAGAAATATTAGACGCTAGATACCTTGAAGGTGACGGTAGCTTCGTCAATGTACAGACCAAAGTCTATAACGTGTCCCATGTAAGCCAGGTGCTGCTCGTCGGACCATTCGGTGTCCCAATCCATCGGCAATATACTCGACATTGCGTTCCAGGCCCAAAGTCCCCAGCCCACGTTAACTCCTGCACCAGCACCTCCTCCGACTCCGATCGCTTGCAGTTCTTCGGCTAATTAAATTAAACCAAGTTTTAACATAGCCTTCTTCTACTAATAAATGAGACTTAAGCGATTCAAAAAAATTTGGACCACGAATTTATAGAATAACAAACCAGTGGACGTTCCATCGGCCTGCTCCGCGGTCTGCGCCAACGAAAGTTTGTCTTTGTTAGCCGAGGCTTGTCTGGACTGGAGCATGGACAGCAGGGCGATTAGCCGAAGTATCATGGGTATTTGCTGCTCTGTAACGCTGAATTCCATTTTTTGGCAGTGCAAGTCGAGCCTGGTGACCGAGGCCCTCTTGGCCGTGTTGTTGTGGTAGTTCATTATCAGCCTTATTGTCATTGAGCATCTATACAGCACTGGATCCTTTAATTTTAAATTAAAGATTAACAAGTTTTATTAATTACAACAAACGTTCTGGTTCAAAAAAAGATTTCATCATGTATATTATTTATTATACACAATCACTAATTGGAAGTTAGAGATTATTATTATTATTATTATTATTATTGTAATCAGTAAGGTGATGAGAAATCATACAAACAACATTATTGACTTTTATTATGTTATTTTCAAAATAATGAATAAAAATAAGAGGAAAATGCAGTACTTAAGTTAATTCAGTTATTTTTAATTTTTTTTCGAATAAGATAATTTATTTAATTTCATTTTTAAGGAATAACACAAAAAAAGTGAAAAAATTGAAATAATTGAATAATTATTATTGACACTCACTTGGTAGATCTCTATTTTCCCCGAAGTATCCATTCTATCAAGGCACAGTGTGAGATCCTGAATTTTAATGACTTTTTGCAGTTTGACCTCATAGCTGCTTATGTCTGGAAAAGATTTTGACAAGTTAAAAAATGATGAATACTGTAACAATGATTTCTTTTTTACCCTCAAAGTATTAAAAAATTTGGTGTAAGAATTACTAGAACACTGTTTAAAAGTAATACATCCAACGGTATTGGACTATTTAAAACTGAATGTAAAAATTTTGTTTATAGATACATTCAATCATTCAAATTGCTAATTTTATGAACATTACTATTAATATTATTCATTGTTTATTTTTTTAATTACATTGATTTCTTAGAATAGATTTGAAAAAGCATCTTTTGTCCATTGATATGATTGAGATATAAAAAAAAAAAATTTAATAAAATGGCATTGTATTAGCACCTGTGAATGCGGGTTCCCAACCTTCATCAACGCTTTGCATTGACAAAAATCTAACATTTATACTCAGAACAATGTCCTCCTCAACATACTTTAATATCAAATTGTTACAGTTGATGGTTATGTTGTTTATGACTTTAGTTATTATGCTCTTGATGTATCCTTGAGGCGCGTCTTCTCTGTAATTATTATAATTTTTAAAATTCATTGAAATATAAAATAATAACCAAATAATCAAGCAAAAATACATACTGGGGTATTTCAATGGGCTTGGGCGGTACCAAATTTGGCACACTCTCCGATTGATTGTCATCTTTTAGCTTCAAAATGCACTCTGGAGAAAATTACAAAATCATAAACAATAAATACAAATTTTAAAATGAAATATATAAAGTATTCATAAAAATCTTGTAGAAGTTATTGCGAATTTAAATCAAGCATCAAATGAAAATAAATAAAATGTATGAACCAATGGTGTTGATGGTGACAACAATTGGCTCTGAGGTGATCTTGACCCAAGGTACGTGTATGAGAAGTTCGTGTATGTGTCCACTGACAAAGGTGAATGGCAGTTGCAGCTGGTCTTCCAAAACTTCCAGCCGTAGATCAAGATTTTGAAACGATGCATCTCCTCCCCACAAGGAAACCTACATATATATAAGTATGTGTATTGTGTTTGAATAAAATTTGAAAAAAAAAAAAAAAAAAAAAAAAAATTAGTTGTTATAGAGATGCTGGTTACTTGTGACTGCTCCGGCTTGAAATTTTTGACATACTTCTCAACATAACTGAGAATAACTGGTGTTATGTACGACTCTAATTTGAACATTGCACACTGGTGATTCAAGTCTCATGCTTCAGCCCTGTTTATCACGTCTGCTGGAATAAAAAAAGTTTATTCAAATATTTGTTAAATAAGTAAGATGATTTATTTAATTACGGAAACAGCAGTTGGAGACAGCTTTGCAAAGTCCGGGCGAGTATATTGGTTATAAATAAAGTTTGAACACATAATCGCGATTCTAGTACCGAATAACCAATAAAATTAATCACAGACGACTTGATAAACTAGTAACACTAATAAAACTAACTGTAAAAGTATAATGTTACTTTGAAGTTGTGGAAAAACAGGTAATGTCCACGTATGTTGTTGATGATCAGTCCCAAATCCCAATCAGTCCACGAAAACAAACATAGGATCCATCGCGAAAAAGCAGTCTGCTAGGAGCCCCAGCGGCTACAACAGGCACGTGTTTGTGTATACATATACCTATTCGGAGGATTTTACCAACTGTTGATGCGCCGCGTGAGTCAGCCGTAGTGATAAGCTGATAAATGAACTTTAAAATTTTGATCCTGATTTTAATTTTTATTAGTTTTATCACATTCGTCTACGTTAATTTTAAAAATTTTTCAAATAAAACAAATAAAAAATGAAGGACTAATCAGCTGTGCCTACAACATTACGCGGGTGGTGCAATCAACAATAATTAAGGTTAGTGTTTATTTATAATAATTAACTGATGATAAAAGGTGCGAACAATGCGAATTGTTGGCATTTGTTAATTTTAATGAGTTTTATTTATTACATTACAATAAACTGAGGGTGGAAATATTATCCAAAACAAGTCGAAACCTGCATCGAGTCTAAACACGCTTTTCTTTGTTACTTTTTTCCTTTTCTTTTCATTTCTTTTTGATCCTTTTAAAAAGTCGTGCTCTCAAAAAAAGTGTCTCATTCTTTGAAAAGCGGACCAAGCAATTCGAGAAAAAAGCGACAAAGGCAAGGCATGATCCTTTTTTAATACATGGCGATTTTTTTAGTTCAATGCCCTTTTTGTGTGTATCAGCCTTAACCTCTTAAATAAATTAAAAAAAAATTATATTAATTTTTCAGCCCTAATTTTATTATTTGTATCAGCTTTCTAAGAGTCAGTCTAGCCCATACAAAAGTGTGCAAGCCTTTGTGAAAAAAAGTAGTTTTAATAAATGAAATTCTTTTTATTATTAATTATTAAGTAAACATTTGAAATTATACGTTTCGTCGATTTTTTAGCACTCAAATTTGACTCTTAGACGGTATTCCTTAGTCCCGAAAAAATTTAGGGGAAGAGACAAAATACATGTTAGATAAAATTTTAAGTTAATTAGGAAAAAAAACGAAATAAGCTCAGAATATATCAATTTTCACAATAATTTGAAAAAGAAGTATAATTGTGATTAAAATTTATTTTTAAAACAATCGAAAGTAAAATTAAAATTAAATTAAATTAAAATTTATTTTTAAAGTACATCGAAAGTGCAGTAGTCGATCGAATCTGCCACTTTGAACGTTCTTAATTTATTCGTTCTTTGCTAAGCGCGTGGAAAAAAAATTGTTCAAGCATAGGTATCTCAAAAGTCTGAAGTCGATGCATTCGCAATTCTGCCCTGAGAGTCCGTGGGTTAAAGACTCTCGAGATGGTTTAATAAAAAACCAAAGGTTCAAAAATAAAAGTTAAAAAAAGTCTTGTTTTCAAAATTGAATAGCTCGGTGCAATAAGGCTTTTCAGTAAGCGTCTTACGAGTGTGTATAGTTATCTAAAAACCGTTGTCGTTTCTTTTCTAATGCTTATTTTGATCTGAAACTTTCCAAAAAACTTCCTTGATAATTGAGGAACAGTATGGTTGTGTCAAGTTTTACTAGCTCAAAACTTCCTCGCACACTTTTTTAATCCGAAGTTGGTGGTTAAAAGCGTCAAAGTTTTTTTTTCATAAAATCGTGTGTCATTCCCTGATTATTTTCAAGATTTTTAAAATGGACCATTAGAAGCGGAAAGAGTTAAATAATCGTTGTGTTCAAACCCCGTAAGAAAATATTCATCCGTTCCCAAGATATCGAGAGTTAAAAACGAATTCTTTTAGTTTTTAAGGTTAGAAAAAAAACGAGGTTTATGATTTTTAACTCAAAAACTAAAAAAAAATTCTGATGACTTTATATGTAAAAAAGATGCGCAATGTGATTCTACATAAAATGGTATTTTTTTAATTTTAGTTCGTCAAAATTTAAAAAACACTTAAAAATCGACTTCAGCAATCTTCGGTTGAACTAGGATTCGGCCGGCACCGAGCTATTCAATTGCTCTTTTTATTCCATAATTCATCTATAAATAAATAAAATCAGTTTGAAGACTAAATATTATTCCTATAAAGTTAAAAAGATGTTTTTTACGTAAAAATAAGTTCTTTTATAAGGTAAAAATGAAAAATAGAAAAATTTTATTTTCAAGTGATAATAAAAATAAGGAAAAATTCTGAAAAAAAAACGTGAAAAGCATAATTGAAAGCGGGAGTGTCGGTGGGCTTTAGGCTTTAGGTATGCAGGCCTCCCGCGGTGGAGCATATAGAGATCGCATTGCGATGAGAGGGCGGAGTTTCCGTGCCCGAAATTTTTTTCGTAGCCCCCCGACAGCGAAAGGACAAGAGCTGTCAGTCTCCAAACTCGCCCAATACATATATTTCCAATTCTACTAAAATTTACCTTTTTTTCTTTTTTTTCTTTTGAAAGTTATCGTTTGGTATCTCATAAGATCGTAATTGGCCCGGACGAAAAAAAACATCTGAGACCAAGAATCCATAAAAAAGTACCATTACGTGATTTTCCGGGGAAAAAATATCAAACAAAAAATTTTACGTAATTTTAATGTAACGTTGCAATTTTTTCCAAGAAAACTGTCCTGTTAAACTTGCTACGGGTCGGAAGACAACATTCCCCGAGGAAAGTGTAACCAGTGTTTTTATCCGGGAAAAAAATTACATTCCCTCAAGACGAAAATCTATCCCAAGGAAAAAGTAATCTGCACAACTTATTCCGGGTAAAGTGCAACGTTGAGATAATTAACGATTGCGGAATTCGTTTTTCATGTAAAAAGTTTGAAGCAGACTAAGGGAGCTTTTCCTTAGGAAATCGTAACGTTGAGAATATTTTCCGGGTAAAGTGTAACGTTTAGGTGATTAACGATTAAAAAAATATTTTTCAAAGTGAGAATCTACAATATCAATGCTAACTTGTATAAAGCAGGCCAAGGAGCTTTTCCCGATGGGTCTGAAGTTCGTAACGTTGCTCGCAACGAAAATGTGAAATATTTCCCCACAGCCTTTAAAAGTGATTCCGCATGATTTTATTGAATATAATGAAAGAAAATCTTTTAAAAAAACCCTTAAAAAATTTTGGAGTCAACACCTAAAAGGGAACCACCCTTACGTAAGGGCTAAAAGTTTTAAAATGTTCTCTAAAGGCTCCATTATTGATCCCACGAGTTTTTATCAGGGGGAATGGAGAAAAGTAATAAAATAAAACTGTTAAAAAATTTTCAACTTGATACCTGAAAGGGAATCACCCTTACGTAGGGACTAAAAGTTGAAAAAAGATCTCTAAAAGATCCATTAACAATTCCGCGTGTTTTTATTCCGGGATTTGGCTGAAAGTATTATAATAAAGTTGTAAAAAAATTTTGAACTTGATAACTAAAAGGGAACCAACCTTACGTAAGGGCTAGGAGCTACGAAATTTCTCCAAATGACTCCATGATTGATTCCGCGTATTTTTTTCATGAAAAATTCAAAAAAGTATTTAATTAAAAACGTAAAAAAATTTTGGAGACAATCCCTGCAACGGAACCACCCTTACGTAAGGGCTAAAAGTTACGAAATTTTTTTTGAAGATCCCATGATGGCATTTGCGTAGTTTTAACACTAACAAAAAATAAAAATAAAATTTTGAATCCACAATTTTATTCTAAATAAGTATTGCACAGGAAACCGAACTCGAGACCACCCTTACGTAAGGGCTAGAATCTCGAAATCTCTCTAGAGACTCCATGATTGATTCCGCGTATTTTTTTTATGAAAAATCCAAAAAAGTATCTAATGAAAAATGTAAAAAAATTTGGGAGACAATCCCTACAACGGAACCACCCTTACGTAAGGGCTAAAAGTTACGAAAATTTTTTTGAAGATCCCATGATGGATTTTGCGTAGTTTTAACAATAAAAAAGATTAAAAACAAAAACTCACAAATTTATTCTAAGTAATATTGTACAGGGAACCGAACTCGAGACCACCTTTACGTAAGGGCTAGAGTCTCGAAATATCTCTAGAGACTCCTTGATTGATTCCGCGTATTTTTTTTTAATGAAAAATCCAAAAAAGTATCTAATTAAAAATGTAAAAAAATTTGGAAGACAATCCCTACAACGGAGTCACCTTAGTAAGGGCTAAAAGTTACGAAAATTTTTTTGAAGATCCCATGATGGATTTTGCGTAATTTTAACAATAAAAAAGATTAAAAACAAAAACTCACAAATTTATTCTAAGTAATATTGTACAGGGAACCGAACTCGAGACCACCCTTACTTAAGGGCTAGAGTCTCGAAATATCTCTAGAGACTCCTTGATTGATTCCGCGTATTTTTTTTAATGAAAAATCCAAGAAAGTATTAAAATGGAAAGGTAAAAAAATTTGGGAGACAATACCTAAAACGAATCCACCCTTACGTAAGGGCTAAGACTTATGAAAAAAATTTTATGCGTCACTATTCCTTAATATAGAATACACTTTACTTACAAGACTGATTTTCTTAACTCTCTCGATGGATTTAAAATTGTAACGTTTTGGGTAAATACTGCAATAAATATTTAAATTTTGTGAGTGGTCCATAAATTGATTTATTAATCCATTGCTCAATGTGCTTTGCATGATCAATTAAGACTTTTTCAATTATATCTTTAATATATTTTAAGTAAACTAATTAATATATTTGCAGTTTATATTTTTGTTCATAATTTTTTTTTTTTTTTTCAATTTTATTGATATAAAAAAATACAGTGGAATAAAATATAGAATTTAAATATAGAATTATATCTTACTATCCCTTTTAAATATAGAATTATATCTTACTATCTTATTATTATCTTTTTTAATGTTAAAACTACGCAGAATCCATGGTATCTTCAATATATATTTCGTACCTAGGTTGCGCACGAGAACTGGCCATGACTTGACCCAAGGGTGTCCGATCACACAATGGTGATCACACAATAAGCACGCGAGATGCGAAAGATTTTTGATGCGAGGGTAAAAACTTGAAATTTTGTACCCTGGTTCGAAAAAAAACCCTCTGGGCTCAAAATTCGCCAGGTGGACAATAATTTTTCCGAGAATTTCTCGTCCAGTGTGACATACAATTTTTTCATAAGTCTTAGCTAGCTAAGAAATAAGTCTAAATAATAAGTATAAGAATAATAATTTATGCATAGACTAGCTTAAATAGTCTTACGTAAGGGTGGTCTTGAGTTCGGTTCCTTGTGCAATACTTACTTAACATAAACTAATGAATTCTTGATTTTGTTTTTTATTTTTTTAGTGATGAAATTTTGCTGAATCCACTCTGGGATCTTTAAAAAATGTTTGCATAAGTCTTAGCCCTTACGTAAGGGTGGATTCGTTTTAGGTATTGTCTCCCAAATTTTTTTACCTTTCCATTTTAATACTTTCTTGGATTTTTCATTAAAAAAAATACGCGGAATCAATCAAGGAGTCTCTAGAGATATTTCGAGACTCTAGCCCTTACGTAAGGGTGGTCTCGAGTTCGGTTCCCTGTACAATATTACTTAAATTAAATTTGTGAGTTTTTGTTTTTAATCTTTTTTATTGTTAAAACTACGCAAAATCCATCATGGGATCTTCAAAAAAATTTTCGTAACTTTTAGCCCTTACGTAAGGGTGGTTCCGTTGTAGGGATTGTCTCCCAAATTTTTTTACGTTTTTAATTAGATACTTTTTTGGATTTTTCATAAAAAAAATACGTGGAATCAATCATGGAGTCTCTAGAGAGATTTCGAGATTCTAGCCCTTACGTAAGGGTGGTCTCGAGTTCGGTTTCCTGTGCAATACTTATTTAGAATAAAATTGTGGATTCAAAATTTTATTTTTATTTTTTGTTAGTGTTAAAACTACGCAAATGCCATCATGGGATCTTCAAAAAAAATTTCGTAACTTTTAGCCCTTACGTAAGGGTGGTTCCGTTGCAGGGATTGTCTCCCAAATTTTTTTACGTTTTTAATTAAATACTTTTTTGAATTTTTCATGAAAAAAATACGCGGAATCAATCATGGAGTCATTTGGAGAAATTTCGTAGTTCCTAGCCCTTACGTAAGGTTGGTTCCCTTTTAGTTATCAAGTTCAAAATTTTTTTACAACTTTATTATAATACTTTCAGCCAAATCCCGGAATAAAAACACGCGGAATTGTTAATGGATCTTTTAGAGATCTTTTTTCAACTTTTAGTCCCTACGTAAGGGTGATTCCCTTTCAGGTATCAAGTTGAAAATTTTTTAACAGTTTTATTTTATTACTTTTCTCCATCCCCCCTGATAAAAACTCGTGGGATCAATAATGGAGCCTTTAGAGAACATTTTAAAACTTTTAGCCCTTACGTAAGGGTGGTTCCCTTTTAGGTATTGACTCCAAAATTTTTTAAGGGTTTTTTTTAAAGATTTTCTTTCATTATATTCAATAAAATCATGCGGAATCACTTTTAAAGGCTGTGGGGAAATATTTCACATTTTCGTTGCGAGCAACGTTACGAACTTCAGACCCATTTTTCCCGAGGAAATCGTAACTTTAGAACTTTTTTCCGAGTAAAGTGTAACGTTGAGGAAATCATCGATTATAAAGATATTTTTTAAAGGAAAATTTACAATATCCATGTCAACTTACTTAAACCAGAGAAGGGTGATTTTCCCGAGGAAATCGTAACGTTAGGACTATTTTCCGAGTGAAATGTAACGTTACGGTGATTAACGATTAAAATGCGGTATTTTATGAAGGAAAAAATTTCATACTTTTATACAAGATAGAATTGATCTTGTTGCTGGTTTGGTAGAGTTGTCCGAGGTGGTTGTAACAATCTACCCGGGAAAAGATGCATACGTTATGTTTTCCATCGAAAAAATTTCCAGTATCTTTTTTTTCACTAGTTTTCTTGAATAATGTTACTGGTTTCTCGGATAAAGTAGTTCAAGGGAGTGAGATTACATTTTAACTGGGAAAATTTAACTCGTTACTTTTTCTTTGGGAAAAAGCACCCTTTTCTATTGTTAATAAGTTTACACCAAACTTTCAATTTTCTACCTGGAAAAATACCATCTCAATCGTTGGACGACTCAACGTTATGCTTTACCTGGAAAAAAGTTCTAAAGTTACGATTACCTCGGGAAAAGCTCTCTTGTCTGCTTTAAACAATTTAGCATTGATAGTGTAGATTCTCACATAGAAAAATATTATTTTAATCGTTAATCACCTAAACGTTACATTTCACCCGGAAAAAAGTCCCAACGTTACGATTTCCTCGGGAAAATCTCCCTTCTCTGATTTTCGTAAGTTGACATGGATATTGTAAATTTTCCTTTAAAAAATATTTTTATAATCCATGATTTCCTCAACGTTACACTTTACTCGGAAAAAAGTTCTCAACGTTACGATTTCCTCGGGAAAATCTCCCTTCTCTGGTTTAAGTAGGTTGGCATGGATATTGCAAATTTTCCTTTAAAAAATATCTTTATAATCGATGATTTCCTAAACGTTACACTTTACTCGGAAAAAAGTTCTCAACGGTACGATTTCCTCGGGAAAAGCTCCCTTAGTCTGCTTCAAATAAGTTGGCAATGGTCTTGTTACTTTTTACCTGGAAAAACAATACCTTTATCGTCAATTACCTCAACGTTACACTTTACCCGGAAAAAGTGCACCCGTTACTTTACTCTCGGAAATTTTCCCTTTTTATTATTGATCGTTATTGTTATCAGGGAAAAAATATACTAATTACTCTTTTCTCGGAAAAATGTGGCTCATATATTGGCCGATTATTTTGTTGTTACAGTTATCTCGGAAAGTTAACTTGTTACAGTTTTCCTGTAAAAAAAAAACTTGTTACGTTTTTCATGAAAAACTGGTGCTGTTACTGTTTTTTTTCGTTCGGGCCAACGAGATAGATTATTTTAGCGTTCCCGAATTTAATTTTAAATGTTGAAAAAATTATTGCACTAAATATTAGGTTGTGTCTAGGTACTATCGCCGTGTACCGTACACGGTACACGGTAGCTTTTTACTTTAGATCCTATAATTTATTCCAAATAACCCACTTAAGTTTAAAAAACTACTAGTTTTTACTTTAAATCTAATTACCCATCCTAAATAACCCACTTAAATTCACAGAGTGTCTAAAGTAACTCTTATTTGGTACCGTGTACCGTGCACCGTGCACCGAATACGGTACACGGCGATGGTACCTAGACACTTTCTAAATATTAGTTATTTAAAGCTATAATTTTATATGGAAATATGACTCAAATGTAAATTAGTTTTTAGTAAAATAACCTACTTATTTGTTTTTTCACCAATATACCTCATTAATCATTTATAATTGATTTTTAAAATCAAAATTCAATATAAAAATTTTTAGGCTTGTAAAAACCATATCAAGTATATTTTTTAATGTTTTTGATCAAGGTTTCATTGAGAATAAAATGATGAAGTTACTATTAATTTCATATTTTAGTTTTAGTTACGACTTTGCGAGAAAATTGAGTTGTGTTACAAGCTTATTAATTGAGCTCAAACACGTGCTAGACTGTCTGACAACTTGTTGCTTTAACGGCGCAGCAAGAGACTCGGTATTTCAAACTTGATTAATGATCAAACAACTTAACTTGAACCTGCTCTCAAGTTCAACATTTAAATTTATTATATCAAAATATTTTCATATTCCAAATATAATGATATAAGATTTAATAAACTAGCAATTTATTATTTTTTTTTAATCCACGAAAATTTTATACAAAATTATGGTTTTGAACATCGGCCAATAAAATGCGAAAAAAAATTTCATTTGCATTTGCCAAATTTTCTTTTTTTAATTTCAAAACGATTTTTTTATTAGAAATAAATTATAAAAAAATTTTGATTGGTAAAAAATTAAAAATTTCGTAATTAATTATTGCTAAACAAAAAAGGCTTATTGACAAGGCGCATAGCGATACTTTTATCTAAAATCTTCTAAAAAAAAACCAAGAAACGATTTTGTTTTTTTTTTTTTTTTTTGAAAACTCGACTGACATGTAACATAATAGACGATGAGCTAAACGGTAAAGCAAACTTGTTTTAAGACCAAAAATCGGTCTGGCGACTGGCGTGTGTATGGGCCGTTGTTGAGATTCGGAGCCGCACGAGCCGCACGTGTTTCCACTTAGGCGCGACGGGGTGCAGTAGCTGTAGAAGAAGAAGAAGAAAAAAAAACCGAGAGAGGGAAAGAATAATTCCTATAGGTTTTTTCAACAAATTTTAGCTTTTTTTTTAAATCTTATTTATGCTTTTATTTAACTTTAAAAGTCATAGTCACCTATAAAATCATTGAGTATTAGAACTAAAAATAAAATTATTTATCATTACTCTCTACTTTTCAACGGTACCAGCGAAGAAAATCCTTAGCCGAAAATCTGCCAATAAGAGGCCGAAGAGAATAAAAAAATTGTAAACACAAATAAAATCCGATTTGTTGGGCACTAACTTATTACTATTCTTGATGTTTTTTCTAATTTTTTAATTGACCATAGTCCTTTATTGGTAATTGTTAAATTGGCAGATCAACGGGAAAAAACCTGTTAAAAAAAGCTTTGAGTAATAATATTATTCTCTCAAAATTTCCCCATTATAATTTTTAAAAGCACATGCGAGTTTTTTCAAAGTTTCTCTATGAACAACCTATCTTGTGAAAATAGGGTCGGAAACTTGTTGTTTTAATTTTAAAAAAATTGATACAGCTACATGAATTAAAGATTTAAATGATTCTTGATATAATTCGGAGCGACGAATTTACAATTTTCTGAGATTTCAAATTTGTAGAAAATGAAAAATAATAGGAATAACCAAATCGATGAATGAATTGAAAAAAAAAAAGAAATTAGATCAGGCAGTCACCCCCGTGGCAAGAGTTGAAAAGAAGGAAGGAAGCAAGGGTAAGGTGGTGGGGACTGGGTGAGAGGAGCAACTTTCGGCGATTCCCACGCAGCCGACCATCTGCCCTGCTCTTTCTCAATTGCTTCTTCTTCTTCGTTGACCCTCACCGTACTATTTTCAACTTACATTTTTTACAATCAAACAATCCACCAAAACTAGCACCAATTTACTTTTTCATTATCATACTTCACGGCTCTTCATTGCCAGTTGGAACTTTTTTACAATAAATTTTAATTTTATTTTTAAATCCTTGTAATGTTTATTTCGATGCTCCCAGCGAAGTAAATCCTTAGCTACGACAAAACTACTTTTGGCCAGTAAAATTTCTCTAAAAGACTTTATTTTTTATTTTATCTTGCTAAAAAAAATGTTAAAATTACCTTTGCTACCATACCGATGATATATTATAGTACTAGCCGCGAATAAAATGACTTTTGACTATTTTATAAGTTAAAACTTAATAGTCATTTTATTCGTGGCTGATGTGTCGAAATTTTTTTTTTTAATTGTATTATATCAGCGAATAGACTGCAAAGGACATTTTCATATTATTTCTGCAGAGTAAAATAATAAATACATCTGTTGAGAGACATTTTAGTGTCACTATATTCGTGGCAGATTTTGGGCTAAGGTTGTTTTTCGCCGGAACCATCGATTTACTAAAAATGTTAATCATTTGTTAAATAAAGGAGTTTATTGGTGTTATAGTTTTCGTGGCTGCAAATTAGCTTGTCATTTTTTTCGCCCAAATCTATAATTAGCCATGACTTGCTTTTTTCTTCGTAAAATGATTATTTTTCATAAAATGCAGGCTAAAAATGGCTATCTTGTTACAGTTTAAACTTCGCAAATCCGTTTCCACAAGTCGAAAGGATCAATTATATCAAACTTGCTTAGACTAATAATTAGTTTCTTATATTTGACAATTAATAACTGATGAAATTGAAGTTGATAGTGTAAAAAAAGGTAAATAGCGAGCGGTGAAGATAATAATGTAAGCGTGGGAACCACGTGCAGGCAGGGAGCTCTTAATTGTGTAAGTTGTAAGCATCATGCACGCGCCGAACCGATGCCTGCACGTGCTACTGCGTGACGCCGCGACCGGCTTACAGCTGCACTTCCCCCCTATATACTTACTTACACTTTTTTTTTTTTTTTTTCCTATCAAATCTCTTCTTTTTTATTTTTCTTTCTTTACCTTCTCTTTTTTTTTGGAGGACCCTCGAGTACCTACATTTCTGAACCCAAGGAAAAAAAAGAGACTTGCTTTTTTTTTCTTGCTGGACTCGTGTCTATAATTTATTCGGATAATTTGATTATTTATTTTATCATGAGTAAACAAATAAATAAATAAATATTTAAATGACGCGAATAACCTTTTATCGGCCTAGGGCGAAAATATCAAATTCAATAATTGTTTAGCAACGAATTTATCATAATGAATTTTTCACCCTCGGGACATTATATATATTTCCCACACTTTATGATCGTACGGAAGCGTGAAAACCCAAATCACCCCCTAACTACGAAATACATTCGCTGATATTAAATATTCAGAAGATACAAAAATTAAAAAATTTTTAACTTAAGCTCAACCCTTGAGGTAGGTAGGTTTTACCAAACTTTGATTTTTTTTTTAGTTCAAATTGATTATAATTGATATGAGTGTCATGAATGAGACGATTATTTTGCTCGTAAAAGCAATTGTCTGAAAGACTAATAAACCGAGGTAAATTTTTACCATAATAAATAAATAATTCAACGGTCGCAGCGAAGAAAAACCTTAGCCGAAAATTTGCAGATTTGAAATTATCAATGAGAGGCTGAAAAGATTTAAAAAATTAAGGTTTTTCTTAGTTGTAAACGTCGAAATATGTTTATTAAAATCGTTGTTTTTTTTTTTGCTCACGATATAACAAGTGAAAAACTCTTAGAATTTGAAAAAAGGCAACTTCCGTTAGCGGTTTCCCAAAATCGGGTAAAATAAACGTATAGGCAGCCCTGTAATTATGTAGAAAATGTTTTTCCACGAAGGCGTCGATCTACCAAAGCCAAACAAACTCGGTGGCCGCAGTGGCTTTTCTTCATCTTCTTCATCTTCCTCTGCTTCCTTTTTCTCCTCGTCCCCCTCTCCATAATGAGACAAGAATTTCGGACCGAAAAAAAGGCGCAACCTTATAGGGGCTTCAAATTCATTCAATACCTGACTAAATTCCAATTCTACTGTGTTGAAAACATATTTTTCCAAAGAAAACTCCTCACTCTTTTTACAAAAAAAGTTAGTCTACAATTTTTTGAAAAATCCAAATTATATTACGCTTATTTGCTCTCGTCAGCTTGTCAACAATTTTGCTAGTTATCTTAAGAGACTTAAGAGCAGTGCAAACTCATTCCTAAAGCGATTATACCTTAAACTCAGAGAAAACATATTTTTGGATGAAGAGCGATTTTAATTACTCGGAAGACCGTAATTTTCCAATTTTACACGCTCATCAATTTCGGTTTGGATTTATTTGATGCGGAAACGGCTAGCGAAAGTTAATATTTTTTAAGAGCTTTAGAATTTATTAAGTATAAAAAAAGGTCAATTTGGAGGTGACAAACGTACGGATTAAATTTATTTTTATTAATTTTTTATAAAAACTAATGTAATTTTCATTTAAAAAAAACTATTTTTCATTAATTCACTTAAAAGGGGCCAATCCATGATTTTTGTTACTTATTTTTACGTCATTTTTTGCAACAAAATATCTGTAAAAATTAAATTTATTTTATTAGCTAAAAACAGTCTCATATCAAAAGTATGAATTTTTACAACAAACTAGTTACCAACAAAACCAAAAAAAATTTTTTTTATCATTAATGGTAAAGCTGGTAATTCTGAGAGACATGATGGCAGGTATAATTTTGTAAGTGACTCTGTCCCTTAATTTATTGGAGCCTGTTACTTGGGAAATGAAACCGCGAAAAATATAGCCGAATATAAGTAATTTAGTGAAATAGTATCCTAGACGTGTAAAAACGTGTTTGGGATAATAATGGCTCGTCGGATTATTCAAAAAGAGAGGATGCCCAATATTCCCACAAAATTTCCCTCGTCCAGAGCTGCAGAGGAGTATAATAAGCATAACAAAAGCATTGGAGGGCGCACGAATATATATTTTGAAGAAAAGGAAGAAGAAGAAGAAGAAGAAGCATCTCGGAGGTTCTTTTCCCACAGATATAATTCGGAGGAGGTGCAGCTGCTCGGTAACGGGGGTGGCGAGATCGTGGGAGCCACCGACAGCTGCAGCTGCTCGCTCACTCCCGCGAACACGTGCACGCACCAACCTGCTATTCAATCTCGTCTTGGAACCTGCAGAGTGGGGGTATAGCCCTGAGCCCTTATAAGCCCCACCGGAGCCAGACTCGGCATTCATTCTAGCTCCAACCGGCGATACCTGCACTTCAGTTCAGTTCAGTTCTCCCAGAGACAGCGCCAAGATGCATTTCCTACCTGCCAGCTTCTCAAACATCAAGATCCAGTCGAAAGGCTTCATCAAGGTAAGATTTTTTCTTCAAAACTACTTTTTAAACAATCAATCAAATTACAACTATTTTTACGAACGAGTTTTTTTCTTCTTTTTATTTACAGATGATGATCAAAAACCCACTTTTCAAAATCAAAACCAAGATCCAGACCAAGAAGCTCCAGTTCGAGCTCGACCAGCTCCAGAAGCAGCGCGACAAGGCCTACGCTTTGCACCTATCCATGCTGGAGCAAGTGAGCAACGCCATAAGCAACAACCAGGTCGCCGAGCCCCAACAACAAGTCGCCGAGCAACAACAAATACAACTAATCCAAGAAGACGAGTGCTGCTGTTGTTGCTGCTGCTACGGCTGCGACCTCAGCTACGAGTACGACGACAACTTCGCCAACGAGAACCTCGAGAACATGCAGTACATCTGCTAAATCTCATCGTTATGTGTTGTTGTTGTTGTTGTTGTTGCTGCTGTTTTAGTGATTTATTGTTGTTGTTGTTGGACCTGGAGCGTTGTTAAAGTTGTTTTTGTGAATACCAAGTTGTGGTGATAAGCCTCGATCTCATAAGTTTATTGTGATCCGACCGAGATGATCAGTCAGTGCTGGTGATATTTTGTTTTATTTACTGACTTTTTTAGTTTTAGTTTCTATATAAGCTACCGATGTCTTCCGGTAATGATGTAGAAAATCAAAGTTTGGTTTTCACAGCATCTCGATCTCTCAAGATTCTCGCGATTCAAATTTTTTTGAACTTCGAATAAGTTGTGATTTTGATACAAGTTAAATTTTAAAATCAATGATACCAATGTTACGAACAACGTTTGTACATTTCGTACAGATTGATAAAGAACGCTTGTAATTTTTCATTTTGAAAATTAATCAAACTACGATTGTAAATTTCATGCATAATGATTGTTACGATTAGAATCAATCCACATTAGTACTGCGATGAATTAGATGCTTTGAACGTTTAAAATCAAACAGCTTATTAGTTTTAAGTTGATAAAGCAAGATCTGTGATAATTGTAAATAATAGCGGTACCCGCTAGATACAGAAACTAAAATATATTTAAAGCATGATTGCTTAAAAAAAAAAAAAAAACACACACCTTTGTTTTCATTTGTCTGTAAATCCCCGAAAATCCCAAAAGTTGTAAAAATGATTGCCGCCCGGCTACACCTGTCCGAGAGCCGAACGTGATTTAGACAATGCCGCGGACCCTTGGGAAGGAACCTTGGGACCCCCCGCGGACAACATTTTTGTGACTCAGGTGCACGAGTCTCTGGTAAATTACGACGATGCACCTGCCTTTAAATTTACTTTCCCACGATTACGGAATTTGCTTTACAAAATTAAAATACTTTTTTTTTTTAACTTTCACTTAGCGTCATATTTTTGATGATAAATTTTTGATCTAGCCTGATTGATCTTTTTTTTTTAATTATAAATTAAACTTTGACAGTCTTTTATAATGTTCTTTTGACTTTATTTGATCAGTTTTTTATTTTATTTAAAATATTGGTGTTGCTCTAAACAAAACTCACGTGGCATATGCACACATTCAATATTTTTTATTATTTGCTCTTTAAAAAATTCAAATTTTTTCTCATTTGATTAAAATTTAATAAATACTGACTCATCACAAGCTTATCTTTTTTTAATTATGATAATTTATCTTTAAACTTAAAACCAGCTTATTATTATTATAATTTTAAGAATTACTAAAATACTGATGTTGTTCTAAAGATGAAGCACGTGGCATACGTACAAAAGGCTTTGGAACTCTACTCTGGGTAAAAAAAAATCTATTGTGTTGAACACAGACCCCTTTTTGGCATTATTACGGAAGTTTTTTCAAAAAACAGTTAAATCCTTTTCAATTATTTTTGCTTAATCCTTGCTTTCTTTTAACGATGTAGTCTTAAAATTTCAGCCAGTTGTTACATACATTTTTTTTTACTAATGATTAACAAGAATTTTCAAAAAATGACAAACACTCTACATTCTGTAGAGTATTAAAATAAATTTTTTTTTTTTTTTTTTTTCAATAAAAACAAATTCTTATAAGATTTTTATAAATACTATTTTTGTTCTTTTATTTTTTAGTTTAAAGTAAAGTTTGAACAAAGAACTTAGATATACAGAATCCAATGAATCGTACTCTTGTTTAATCATAAGTATTTAATTTCAAAGAATTAAAATTTAGAATACTAGTACCACTCAGCGCGCTGCAAGCGCGATAGGAAAAAAACAATGATTGTAACCTTAAAAGGCACTTTTCGAATATTTTAAAAACTGCTCCACCAATCAGCTCACGAATAAAATCTTACATTGAAAATCTCACCAAAATGGCGATATCTTTCTTTTATAGATAGATATAGATAGATTCATCAAAATTAAAAACTTGCATAAAAAACACATTTTTTTTAAAAACCGCTTGGTTTTTAAACTAATTTCAATTTATTTATTCTTTAAACTCAAAACTGCTTTAAAAAATAATAAAATAAGACATTAGGGTCAAATAATAAAGGGTTATTAAATAAAAATGATCAGGTTATTGTCAAAAATTTTATTTCTTTTATTGTAAACTTGTACTGTAAAAATACTTTCTGTGTAATATTTTTTATCAAAAATTTCATTCAACTTGAAAACGTCAAATCAGTGATAACTATACTACTTTTAAGTACAGATGGTTTTTTTTTGGAAGTACAAAAAATAATTCACTCGATGAAGAAAAAAAAAAAAAATACATAAATAAATTCAATATTTTTGTTTATATAAATATTTACAAAAAAAAAAAATAAAAACTATGTACACTGTACAATAAAAACTAGTTTATAATAGTTTGACAATGGATAGATTTGGCCGCGGTTTGGGGGCCGAAGAAATAAAAAATAATTAGTATTAATATCACTCTCGTAAGGTACTAGTATCGTATGACTATGTTGTGTTTTCATCACAACCTGCGATTATCTTCAATATTCATTATTTTCCTTAATATTAAGTCTGTTTTATTGGTTAAGGATTCATTATAATATTTGGCTTAAATTTATTCCAGCTCGATCTTTTAATAACTTAAACGTACATAATCAAGATCAGTTTAATTTATACAGCATTCATTTAAAATTTTCCAATGATCAAAACATATTTTCAATAAAAGCCTAGTACATATGAACAGTAGGCTTGCCAACTGTTTGAATATTAAAATTTTTTTCATTCATTTAAATATATTTTTAAAATACTGATTACCAACCTTATTTTTTTAGCGTACTTGGCTACTCATTCAAAAAAGTATTTTTCTGTATATATGGGCTAAAGTCAAAAAGTCCGCCAAGTTTTTCTGCGGAATAGCATGAAAATTATATGATTCCTATCATGGAAAAACATCATTTGATAGTTATAAAGCTCAGTCTGTCTTGTTAAAAAATTAATTTTACGGTTTATATGTGAACTATTTTTGGACTTTAGCCCATAACACCAAGCTGATTTTGATTAAACACGCTTCAATTGAACAACAATTCATATTTATAAGAGTACAAGCTGGATGGCATTTGGTACAAGACACATGAAAAAAAAACGCACACAAACAAAAACAGTATGTAAAAAAAAAAAAAAGATAAATAAAATAAATAAAATAACATCTTTCTAATAAAATAAAAAATCTAAGTTGCTTACTGAAAATAATGGAATGTATAATTAAAACCACCAATCCATAAAAAAAAAGGTTTAATCTTAAAACAACTCGGCTCAACGTTTGGCAAATTTTCCGTCCTAGGTTATATAAGCCGCACTAATCGCGCGCACACACAGTTCAGTAGGCCAGTTCGGCCCCCCAGGGTCTGTAAGGCTTACCCACGGTCTGCTGCTGGTGGTGGTAGGACGACCCTGGCGCCGGTCCGCCCGTTGGCTGGAGGTAGTTCCCGTGGTGATGGTGGTGGTGGGGGTGCGGCTGGTACAGGCTCCCGGCCGGTCCAGGGTACTGGCCCGTGGACCAGCTGAGGGAGGTGGCCGCTGCCGGGTTGTCGTTGGCGCTCGTGGTCGTGTTGTTGTTGTTGTTGTTGTTGTTGTTGGTAGCATTGGGGGAAGGTTGCTCGTACTTGATGGCCGGGGCGACCTCGGGGGCGAGCTCCCGGTGGTAGCCCTGAAGGTGGGACAGGAGTCTGAGTCGCAGGGGGTCGCGCTCGTCGAGGCCCTCCATGCTTACGAGGTAGCGGCCCACCTCGGCCGCGCACTCGCCCCAGCCCACCGCGTGGTAATCCATCGCCTTCGATGGACTTGGACTCTGGTAACCCGACTCGGCGACATCTCCTGGAAAAAAATTTTAACATTTTTAGCTTTTAGTTATAAACAAAACCTATGAAAATAAACAACCTTTTAAACGTTAAATTTATGAGAATGTTTACATTCTACTAATTCTTCTTCGAGCTAATAATAATAATAATAATAATATTGAATTTTTTAGTTTAAGTTTATTGATAAAAACCAAAGTTTTGGACTTATGAACCTAAAGTGCCCTAATATCCCAGTTACAGTCAGCATTTGTGATTCAAGTACTACCACAGCATATGAATTTAATTTTTAATGTAGATTAAAAATTTAAAAACGAAAGATTGTCAAATTTATGAAAAACTACATAATATTTATTTGAGTTGGCAGCTGTTTCAATGTTATGGCGTTTTTTTGAGACTAAATTTTTAATAAAAAATTCCATTAATAACACTTTCATTGGGGGAGTGTTTGTATAAAATAATGAATTGAATTTATTATTAAAAACGTCAAAAGGTTGAAACAGCTGCAAGCGGTCGTTGGGTCAGTGGTTAGCGTGCTCGCTTCTGAAACAACGTCGTTATTTGGGGTCTCTTCGTTCGTTGCGTCGGCTATGTCGATCCCTACGAAAAGTAGTTTATCTCGACCGGGGGGCCGGGGCCTATATTTGGGGTATACCTTCCCAATGAGCCTGCCGGTTCAGCGCTGGTCTTACGATTAACTCGAATGAGGCACATACCATGCGCTAATGCGAAGCAGTGTAGGGACAAAGTCGTCAATAAGCCCATAAATTTTCCCTTTGGTCGAGAAAAAAAATAAATCAAAATGAAAAGTTCTTGAAAGTGTCACAGAATACTTAATGAATTAGAAAAAAAAAAAAAGTAATTATCCGGATAAGAAGGTCAGGAGTGAGGATCGAGGAAGAATTTCGGGACAGCTGTGAGGAGGAGTTAGCTCGGTGTGCACTGTGCGAGTCGCAGGAGCTGGAGGTTCCCACACGCGGGCGCACATCTGTCCCGTCTGAGCCGAGAGCGGGGTGTACGTGTTAGTGGTGGGGCTAAAGCAAGCATACAGCCAGGCTATAAGGGCCAATGGGGCAGGGGGAAACCAATAATATTAGTATCGTGGGAATACCCTGGGAACGCCGCTGCTTAATCCCCCCTTTTATTCTTGACTTGCGCTCGCTCATTTTTCGCTCTTTTTACTTCCCACAGCATCCAACACCTGCCTTCTGCAGGTACACACGCGGTTTTTCCGATAATTCTTAACTCTTCCTTTCTTTTTTTTTTAAATACTTTTTTCAAATTTGCCCCTTACAATGGAAAAGCTTTTTTTTTCTTTATTGTTACCAACTTTTACTTTTTTTTTATATCTATATGGATGAGTGTTTGTTTATTTTCAATTTAAAAATACACAAACTAAATCATTTTTTCTATAAATCTGCTTTCAAACTTAAATAAAAAAATTATCTCGCACGATAAATTTTTTATTTATTTAAAATAATTAAATACAGCGATTGGTCTTAAAAAAAAAAAAAATCAAGCTTTTTTTTCTATGCAATAACATCGAATCTAAGCGAGCTGTTTCGTTGCCCCAAAAACAATAACAAAGTGCAAAAAACCGATTCTATAAAGTTAAAAAGCATTAAGTTGATGATTTTTATAAATAAATTTTTTTTAATCGTGGTATCAACATTTAAAATTTAAATAAACAATGAAGTATAAAAAAAATTTAAAATCATTTTTAAAAAAACGAATATACTTTAGGCTGCGGAAAGGTCAACGCTGTTCTCCGAAATATTAAAATATTATTCCTTATTTAAATAAAATGTATCGGTTCACCGTCTCATACAGATCAAACTAAAAGAAACTTATCCAAAAGCTATGGTACCCAAAAAAAAAGGTTACACAACCACCTGCAATCTTTACTGTCACTATCAACCACTCAGCGCTCTCGAAAATGACAGAACTTTCCACGTGAAATTTAAAAGACGGCGTAAAATTCTGGCACTTATGGAACCTCTGCAACCGCTCACTAACCCAAACATCGTTGTGAAAAAAAAAAAAAACAAGCCCTAAGCTCGAGAGCTTGCAAGCTCCAGCCCTTCAAAAAAAAAAAATCTCGACGTACCTTTGACATGCTGCGTGAGCGGGTGTATCTGGGGATGCTGCTGGTGATTCTTGAGCGCCCTGAGGTGCTCCACCGTCAGCTGCAGGATCTCGGCCTTCTCGAGCTTACCGCTGTGGGGGTCCCGGGCGGCCGAGGGCACGAGCCTCCTGAGCTCCGACAGCGAGGCGTTTATCCTGTCCCTGCGTTTCTTCTCGATCATCCCTCGCCGCCTCTTTCTGGAGCTGTGCTGGCAGGAGTCGACGTTCCCACCCTGGCCGCCAGCGCCACCGGAGGACTGCAGCTGGGGCGAGTTGCAGGGCTCCTTGCCGCTCTCCTCGGAGAAGACGTCGTCGCAGTCGGAGTCGCTCATCGAACTCACCGGGTGGGGCCGCTTCTGCAAGCTCCTCTGAGAGGGAGGAGCTTGCTCCGGGTGGTGCTGGTACTGAGGAGCTTGCAGCTGCTGGGGGTGGTAGTACCCCGGGGGGTAGTGACCCTGGTAGTGGTGCTGCTGGTGCTGAGGGTGCGGGTAGCCCATCGTAGGAGGAGGAGGAGGAGGAGGAGGAGGCGGTGGACCAGGAAGCTCCGAGGACAGGAGGGTTCCGTTGTGCTCGGACTCGTCCGGTCTTCCGGCCACCACAACGCGCCACATTATTATCGGAGTCGCGATAAAAACTTGTAAGTTGGTACGTAGTTAAGATAGTAAATTGTTAAGTTGGTAAAACACGTGAATGAACGCCTGCACGCACCGGCGGCAGCGCGTGTGCACGGGTCGCGTGCCGGCAAACGTATGAGCTCGTAGCCAGCGTGCACGAGTCTGCAGGCGGTCGGCGTGCGCCGCCGCCGCTGCTGCAGGGCGATATCGTGGGAACTTGGTGCATGCAGGGAACTGAGTCGAGTCCACCCCAGCACGTGACCTCAACCCCTTCGAGATGTTTACCTGGTCAGATCTGGCAGACTTTCGTTTATAACAATTGTACATGCTCAATTTTAAATAATCTATATATTAAGGGCTACTTATTATGTGCGTCAGTCGGGGCTTAATATTTAATTTTACTACTTTTTTAGCTACGATTTTCGTGGCATAGAATTTTTCACCCATGGGACACAATTAAAGCTTTAGTCAAAGTCCTAACTTTCCAGTCCAACATTATGTGTTCTGTATCAATTTTTTTATACGCGTAGACAAATGGTCAATTTATAAGTTCACGATTTTAACGAATTTTCATACAATCCAAAAAAAAAGTTCATATATATTAGTTTTGAACCGGTTGAGACCGGATTGGTTTTTATCTTGTTATATTGGGGAAATAGACAAACCTGCTTATCAGAATAACGTTTAACTACGTTACGAAGGCTCATTTTCCAAGTAAAAATTTTTTTGACACATGTTAAAAAAAACCCACCCGCTGAGATGGAAAAAAAATTTCAAAACTCGCAAGAGATACGAAAGTTGGTTCCCGCGGTAAACAAGAATATTTTACTTGAGTAAAATATGTAGATTTATTATTAATTTCATTAATCGATTAGTAATATGATATTTCGTACCCAGAGTGCGATTTGGGTTTTCACGCCCATGCGTGAAGCCGACTAAGGGCTCGCGATCATCCTTGTAGGGTAAGAAAACGAGGGTGTAAAATTTATTATGCTAAATTTTTTGCTAAACAATTGTTTAGAAAATTGTTATTTTTCGCCCTTGGGTGATAAAAAGCACTCCAGGATCGATATTTCGCTAAGAGTGACTTAAGGTGGTTTTCTACCAGAGCTAGTCAAGTTCAAGACTAAAAAAAAATTATTTCACCAAATTACTAACAATTGGTTATTAAAATTTATTTTTTAACTTTTTATGACTTTTGAAATTATTTTCTACCAAAAAAACATTGACAATCACAACAAAACATTTTTTTAAACTTTTAACCTCACCTTTGAATACCGCAGTTTCGGAGGTTATTCACGTGAAAATTATTTTTGTAAAATTACTGTAAAATTTGTAAAAGGTCAATTTTTTGCAGTTTGAAGAAATGAATTCTTCGATATTGTAACTATATGTATGCGGTTTTTCTAAAGGATCTCTATTGTAAGAAGATAAATATTAATAATTTAGTACACTTTTTCAGCGTAGCGGCCATACGCGTAATGAAAAAAATTCAATCTTTAACTTGCTGTAACTTTCAAACTATATGGTCAATTTTGATCAGACTTCGTAGAAATGTTTATTAATATCTAATAAACACCTCCAGAAAATCTGAGCTGATTCTCTATTGTCATGCATTTGGTAGAAAACCACCTTAAAAAAAAAAAAAAATAGATACTACTAAAAATTTAAGAGTTATTAACAATCTAAATTAAAGAATTGCAATTCGAAAATGGAAACTAATAAAAAATCGAAGAAAATAAAAGTTTCTAGAATTCTGTAAATGTAGTTTTTGAAAATTTTAAAAGAAAACCGAAAAAGTGATATTGAAGTCAGCGATAATAAAAGACTAGATTCTTCCACCCTCAGAATTACATTCGTATAAGTATATTGTTTTGAGCGCGTGACGCTCTTTCTGATTGAGAAACTCGTGCGCTTGCTCACGCGACCTTCAATCAGCCCCACTGCACGCGGTAATAATGTGCACCGCGTCATTTGATGTTAATTTTAATTTTTTTTTAATTTTAGAAATCGATAAATGTGAATTATTAATCCCGGAGGGCTCTTTCTCTCCCTAGGACGAAAAATATCAAATTAAAAAATTGTTCAGCAAGGATTCAAAAAATCGGTTTCCTTACGATCACACGCCACACAGAGAAAAATGAATGGGAGTTTCTCCTATTTTTTATAGTACTCTTCGCCGGCAGTTACCTTCTTAGTAAAGTTTATGTACTCACCCATACTTTTCTCATAGGTACTTAGAAATAACTCCTGGTGCACTCACTCGACTTCTCTTAGAACTTTTTCTCGTAGCTAGTGCTTGGAACCAAGAATACCGGGTGCTTCAGGTCGACTCCTGGTGCACTCGGTCGACTTCTCCTGGAACTTTTCCTCGTGATCGATGCTCGGGATTTAGAATAAGGTACCGGGTGCTCCGGGTCGATCCGGGTACTCTGTACCTTGTTCTATATCCTGAGTACCGATTACGAGGAAAAATTCCAGGAGAAGTCGATTTGGTGCACCAGGAGTCGATCCAGGGCACCTGGTATTCTTGGACCCGAGCACCGGTTACGAGAATAATGAGATATTTCTTAGTACCTATAAGATAATTTAAATTGTGTAATACTTAAGATATTCGTCTATATTTAATTTTTAAAAAACCTCGAGGATGATCTCCAGGTATACCCGTCATCGACACCCTGGTCGTCCGGGCTTACCTCATCTGCGACCTTATATCTAACCCGGGTCTGCAGCGTTGTATAATATGTAATAGTCTTTCTATGATTCGCACATCTCACGAGGATCATCTCTAAGATTTTTAACCTATATATTTATTGAAAAGTACAATTTTTCTAAATTGGAGAATCTATTTTTTTTTGTCGAATCTCATAAACTATTAGTGAAATCTCCTATTTATTTTTCTCTGTGCACGTTCTCCGTGCGTGACGATCGCACGGCGGCGTGAAAAGCAAAATCGCGCAATAAATACGAAATTGATATTTATTATCTAAGGACTCTGTTAATCCCGATTGATTTTCAGTTATTTTTTAAAAGAAAATAAGTGACTTATGCATCTCTAGTATTCAAAATGTTAAAAAGACTTTTGGTTAAAAACCCATAGAGTATAGAGTGCTTTAAAATGAAATAACAAGCTCATTAGGTAGCGCACGTGTGAAACCGAGATAAAAGATTCCATTATTTTTCGAAAAATTTCAACAATTTACTACAAAAACAATGAAAATAAGCTCTAGGGTAGGGGGGTGCCAACCCTAATATAAACGATAATCCGTGAGAAAAAATGAGCATGGGAAGCAAGCAATCAAGGAGCGAAAGTAAAAAGAATGAATAAGTAGGAGCCTAGCTGGGGGGGTGGGGGATCGTAGCCTCAGTGCGGACAAAGAGTCGCGTGCCTTGGGGGTGGGGGAGAGAACAATAAGTACTTTTAACAACTCGCGCCCTCACTTCATTTGTATTTTCATCATTTTTGTCTTTCCAGATTTTTTATTTTCTTCATTTCATTTTCACAGTTTTCAAAAATCAACCAGTCAACGATTTATCTTCGCTCAGGCAAAAAAAAAAAAAAACAAAAATATCCTTGACTCTGGTCAAAGATACCAGACTGTCCACTTATTTATTCTTTGTGCTATCACAGCGGGCGGTTATATATAGCTTATATAACGCCTTGTATAATTGACAAAGTGACCATTGACCGGGGATCGAATTCCTCCCCTATAGGCTATATAGTAGAAATAATAAAAGAATGGATGGTCAACCACTAGAGAACAACTGTCCGCGCGACAACAACTAAGTGACCGCGCTAACCATCATCGTACTTTACGATTTGTTGTTTCTTCTTCTGTTTCCATCTTTCATACTCATATTCCAATAACACTGTACTGTAATTGTACTTTTGGGACCGGAGTGACCACCTGCCCCTTGTTACAGCTTTTCCAACAATCATTATTTATATTCCTTGCTTTTTTTTTTTTTTTTTTTTTTTTTTTTATTGTCCACCAAAAGTTTTAACAATAAATAAATAAAAAAGTTAATTAAAAATTAATAAACCATTGTTTGAGATAGGATAAGTCAAAAAAGCCAACAACCATCTACATAAATAAAATATTTAAATATATATATTTAATTATTTATATAATAATAATAATATTAAAATAATTAATTACAACAAAATAATAATAATAATAGTTATAATAATAAAAATAGTTATAGTAAAGAAGTTCTTGAGGTTTATAGAATTGCTTGTGATCCACGCCACGATGTTATGGTGTGATGTCCGGTCGTACAAGTGTCGGTACCCTGTAAACAAACAAACGTCAACAATTATTATCATTGTTTATCAATACATATACTTAGTAAATAAAAAACAAACCTGCATCAACATTAACAACTCGTCCTGGGTATCGACTATCTTTACGGGGAAGGGCGACCCGGGCACGAGTACTCCGGCCCACCTGACCTCGACCCTGTAGTCCCCGGGCTCGGTGGGGTCGTACCGGCACAATATTATCCGGTCCTTCTGCGTCTCCCTCTGCATCTCCACTCTGAAGGCGCCCTTTGGACCTCTCACCCTCACCGTCAGCTGTCCCGCCCCGGCGCCCCGGGTGTCGCAGATGAATCGCGACTGGAAGCTCGCCAGTACCCCGTGCTCTATCCCGGGCCCGTACACCCTGACCTTCGAGGCGTCCGGGGCTCCGGAGACTTTTAGAGTGAAGGGCGAGCCCAGAACGTGTTCCCCGGCGTACTTGATCGTGAGGGCGTGACGTCCCGACTCCTGGGGCTTCACGTTCAGGGTGAAGGTGGCGTCCCCGTGGTCGTAGAGCTCGCAGTAGGCGACCTTGTGGGGCCCTACGCAGTGGGCGGTCAGTTCCCCGGGTCCGGCCCGCCTCGTGTCGATGAAGCTCTTGATCTCCTGGCCCACCACGCCGTACTTTAGACCCTGGCCCGAGCACACGACCCTGCTCGCGTCCGCCGCGCTCGATACGTTTATCTGTAGGGGGCACCCCTTGAGCTGCCTGCCGTTCCAGGAGACGGTCATGAGCAGCGGGTCCGAAGTGAAGGGCGTGTAGCTCGCCCTGTAGACGCTGTTACCCAGGTGCTGCAGGACCACGTCTACCTCGCTTGTGGGGGAGAATATCTGGACCTGGGGCGTACCCGAGCCCGCCTGGGAGCCGTCGATCGTGAAGCTGACCTGCTCGCCGCACTTGGCCGACGTCAGGCCCCGGCCCCTCAGCATTACCCTGTTGTTAGAGTCCTGACCGCTCGTAGTCGTCTGCAATAATATTATTATTATTGATAAAATTAGTTTTTTCTATATCATTTTTCAATGTTCAATTGTAGTAAACAAACCTCGATTTGCTGCTCCGAGGCGGAATTAGCGGGTGTTACGAGCGCTAGCTTGGGTGCGCCCGGGAATGCGACGCCGTTGTAGAAGAGCTCGATCTTGTGTTCACCAGGAGTCAGTAGTTCCGCGTCTGGGGGCACGAGTTTCATTCTGTTGTTGGGTGTGTTCTCGAACCTGAGGGCCTGATCGGCTATGGAGCCGGTGAGTTCTCCAGGTCCGGCCTCGGCGACGTCGAAGCTTATTTTGCTCGAAGACCCAAGCTTGAGCCGCCCGAGTTCGTCGCATAGTGCGGGCCAGCCCCCGATGACCCTGAGGTTCCTCGTGTCGATGATCTTGGGATGCCAGGGTGACCCGGGTAGTTGCTGACCCGCGCACACGACCCTTACGTCGAAGACCCCGGGCTCCTGGGGCACGTACGATATATTCCAGGTACCGGGGTTCGCCCCGGCCTCGACGCTCGCCTTGGCCACGCTGTCCGGGCCATCGACCTGTACCGCGGGTGGACTGCGGCTGCCGGTGACCAGGAAGTACGCCGGCTTGGCTACGTGCCCTTGGATCAGACCCTGGCCCTTGGCCCTCGCCTGGCCCGCCGACTCGGCCACGCACAGGAACGGGCTTCCCGGTACCGGGCAGCCCCCGAAGCTCACGTTTATGGCGTAAGACCCGGGCACGCTTGGGGAGAACTCTATCATCTCCGTGACGCCGTCGTTCAGCGGCCTCGTCTGCAGGGCGAGCTCCTGACCCAGCGGGCTCGTCGCCGTAACGTCCAGCTCCGCCACGCCAGCGTCCGACTTAATGACTGGAATCAAGATTATCGTTTTGTGTGTTATACACAATACATTAACAGGTAGAAAAATAAAATAATCTTACTCTTGAGAGCAAAATGGTCGTGGACGGATATCGTCGAGGGTCCGACCTCCTGGATCTTGATCTTGGTAGCGTCAAAGGCCTGGCAGAAGAAGGGCGATCCGAGGACAGGCTTGGTACCGTGCAAAACGTCGATTTTGTACGTCCCGACCGAGTTGGTGGTGAACTCGGCCAGTAAGTTACCGTCCCGGTGCTGATAGCACCTGACGGGTACGGCGTTGCCCTGGGGACTGCTTATGACGACGTCGAACTCCTTGCCGGGTCTTCCCAGGGTCTCGATGGAGAAGGACGTTATCTTGCCTATAGCGGATTGGTAGAGACCCAAACCGGTCGCCGTGACCTCCCTGCCGCCCGTCGGGCCCCGAACTGTTATGTCCAGAGGGCTTCCTGTAATATTTTAATAATCTCGTTGATTAGCTCTGGTTTGGTTTTTTACCGTGGAAGCTGTATTTTGGAAAATCTCATAATAGGCTGATAGTGAAATACCACGAGAAGTAAACGTAGTAAAAACGCTTTGCGCGATGGCATGGGAGCCAATAAAATCGCATCCCTTACAGAAAGGGGCGGAGCCTAAACGGGAAAATCCATGGCGCACAAGCGCAGTATTTCATAGTAAAAAAACCATATTTATTTTCCCTTCGTAATAATATATCATATTAGCTATGGATATGGGGGCGCTTGTATTAATTTAATTTAATATCACCTCCAGAGGACACGATATCAATCCCATTGATGCATACCTTGAATGTGAACGTCGTTGTACTTGAGGTGGATCCTGTGTGGTGCGGCGCGGGTCGGATGGTAGATTATCTCGTAGACCCCGTTGTCCTTTTCCCGAACAAGTCCATCCACGTCGGCGCCCCCCGACCTCACGGAAACCGTAAGCTTACCCGGTCCCGCCTCCTTGGGTGCCACAACTGTTTAAATCATCATCGTTTTATTAAAAACCAAAGCATTAAAATAAATCAATGAATAACTAGTATAGTACCAAAGGATCCCGACTTACCTAGAATGGTACCGGGTCTGTGGCATATGGCGTCGGAAACTTCCTGGATAAGGACCTTACTCGGGTCGAAGGCTTGCAACGACTGGGTGCTGATTATCTTCGGGCCCTGGCTGAAGGCGACCGTGTAGGTTCCGACTTGCCTCGTGCGTATCTCTACTCTGTGCAAATTCGAGTCGAGCTTGGTCAGGCTGCACGGAATGAGGATGCCGTCGGGACCGGTTACCTCGGCCGTTATGGGACCGCTCAGGCCCGACATGTCCAGGTCCATGTAGGCCGTGTTGCCCACCCTTATTATCGAAGGACCGTCCAGGATGCTACCCACTACGGGGCACTGGAATGGACTCCCTGTTTTACAATTTTTTTTTTAGTACTTTACTTGAATATTTTTTAAGGTTATAACAGTAAAACTCAAAGTCAAACCTGGTACATTGTCGTCGTTGAAGCTTATGTTGACGTAGTGCGTGCTCATGGTCTGGGGGACGAAGGTAACGTCGTAGAGTCCCCGGGCGCAAGCTACAACCTCGGCCTTGACGGTGTTGTCCTCGGTGCTGACCACCAGTTCCAGGGTTCCCTCCCCGGCTTGGGCCGCGTCGACCGTGAAGGTCGTCGCCTGTCCCAGCAGGGCCTCGGTCAACCCGGACACGTGGACCTTGGTTACGTCGTAGACGTTGCAGGCGAAGGGTGAGCCCTTTATCGGCTCCGAGTCGAGGAGAATACCGACGTTGTGTCTTCCGACCTCGGTGGGGGTGAAGCTTATTTTGTACTTCCCGTCGAGGGGCTCGATGGTTATGGGCAGGGCGATGTTGGACGGAGGCGTCACTATAACGTCGCACTTGTTCGTGGAGCTGACCTGGGGGTCTACCGTGAAGGTTATGGCTTGCTTGACCGCGGCCATCTTCAGGTTGTGACCGGAAATCAGGGTCTGACCAACCCCGTAAACCTGGCACGTGAAGGGCGAGCCCGGAACCGGTTCGCCGTTGAATCTCACGCTTAGACTGTGCAGCGCCGGCTCCTGGGGCTTGAAGTTCACCCGGAACTTGGCGTTGCCTTCGCTCTGAACGAAGTTCGGAACGTTCTTTCCGTTTACGGCGACGATGATCTCCAGGTTACCCGCTCCCGCCTGACTCGCGTTTACTGCAATGAAATCATTCGACGTTTAACGTGTGTTGCTAAATGGAGGATTATACCGAATTTACCTACGTAAAAGACGTTTCAAAAATTTGGTTTTTGGATGCGTCTCATACGTGGGTACATACTCACTGCTGAAGTAGACCGGTTTTCCGACGACTCCGGTGTTTATGTCCGTAACTTTGACCTGGTTCGCGTTGTACGCCTTCACGAGGAAGGGACTTCCCTGTACGTGGGAGCCGTTGACCTTGACCTGAACGCTGTGGTCCCCTACGTCCTTGGGCACGAAGCCCGCCGAGTAGGTCGTTGGCCCGGTCTGGTTCACGTCCACCGAGAGACTCTCTCGGGTCGGAGCCAAAACCTCGATGGTGGGTGCCGAGTCGGCCTCGATGACAAAGTTGGCCACTCGGTTAACGGATATCTTTTCCAGGGCCTCGCCGACGATGACCTTCGCGGAGTCGGTCACCTGGCAGGTGAACGGACTCCCCGGAACGTCCTCGCCGTTGAAGCGCAGGTCGACGGTGTGGGCCACCGGCTCTCGAGGCGTGAACGATATGGCGTAGGTGTGGGGACCCTGGGCCTGGGCCGAGGTTGGCACCCGACCGCCGTTGACGGTTACCTCCAGGTTGCCCGGTCCGGCCTGGCTCGTTTCCACTGTTATAACAAAAAACCGGTTATTGGATTTAAGTTGGGGCTTTGCACTTTGCTGGTTTGAAGTTGTAAGACTTACCGAGAAAGGTTACGGGCAAGCCTATGACTCCCTTGGGCGAATCCTTGACCTTAATGGCGGCCACGTCGTACACCTTGCAGCCGAAGGGACTTCCGAGGACCGGAAGGTTACGGTGGCTGACGGATATCCGGTGTTCCCCGACGACTCGCGGCGTGAAGGATATGGTGCAGGTCGTGTCCTTATTGTCGGTCACTTGGGCCGGCACGGCTTGTCCGTTTGGTCCTAGTAGATTATCAGACGAGGCTTTTTTTAACTTTCTCCCTTTCTTTTCTCTCTCTCTTAATTATCTCTGGCAGTGAGGCTAATGAGAAAGCTGACTAGCTCTTCCAGACTAACACTTTTTTTACTACCCCTCTTTCTTTTTTTTTTATTTAAAATTTTTTTTTTAAAGCCAACAAGTCTTGCACGTGACAAGCAAACTATCAAAGCTCTCTGTATTATTATTATTATTATTATTATAATCCATCATGTATTTATCTATTACTTATGTATGGTTTTTTCAAGCGTTATACTATGGCAATTCTATACATTCTCACGTTAAAGCTTTGATATTTATTAATTTAGTCATTTGGATATGGACACTCTGACGTGAGAACGCTGGTTTGTAAATATAAAAAAATTCATTTATTTATTTATAAGAAAAAAAAGGTATTTTTAAATGCAATCCCTTGGGCTTATTATAATATTGTTATTAACCGATTTTTTATCGGCCTTGTTTTATAGTCTCATTAGATCCCTCTGCCTTTGCAAGCTTTTAATCTTTAACTATTCATTGTATAAATTTAATATTTTATATATTTTTTATATTAAAACTGTAAATGGCAATTAAATTAGCGACTAAATCAGACTATGAAATAAAAGTGAAAAAAAAAAAAAATTAGTTATTTTGAAGAAAGTAGGCAAGGAAGTTTGTCAAAAATTTAAAACTTTGCGGCAAAGCTCCTTGATTATTCTAATTACTACAGCTGCTTTTTTAAAAAAAGCGTTAGTTACTGTAAGAGTGATCAAAAACAAGTCATGCAAAGTATTAGTTGTCAGCAACGATTAAATTTATAGTTAAGGGTTAAGAGTAGTTAAGAGATAAGTAATAGTTCAAATAAAAAATAACCTTCACCATGTTTTTTCTAAGATACGTTGTTATTCTTGTGCTCCCGTTAGATAAGTTAGATACCGCGACCGAGCTAGCGAGCGATTTTAATGCAGGGTTAGGACAAAAAAGATGATGTTTTTTTTTTCAAGTTCAAGAGGTGTCTAGTAATGTCGTAGTCTTAAAGCTGGCCGACCTGCAACAGATACATTTAAACTGCTCTAAAACGAAGTTTACGTTGTTAAAGATCATCTAAAAACTATAGGGGAAAAATCAATAAATCATAGATACAGTCATTTTACACCACACATTAATTCATCACCTAAACACAAATATTTATCTATTTTCTATAACAACCAATCACTTTTTTCTTTAAATAATTTTTTTTTTTCATAGTATGCGTAAAGTCTTCTTTTACGCATTGATTTTAGTGCGTAAATGATCACATCACGCACAATTAGAAAATATTAAAAAATACAAAATTTTTTTTAATTTTTCCTCAGTGTTCGTCAAGCGATCATTCAACACACTAAAATCGTTACGTAAAAGATGACTGTTCGCAAACTATAAAAAAAAAATACTATTTCGGTACTGTATACGTAAAGCTCGATGTTTCGCATTGGTTTTAGTGCGTAAAGTGTCATTTTACAAACTAGTGCGAAAAGTATAAAATTTCGACAAGAAAGACCGTCTAGTTTTTAGTTTTACGCTCTGGTTTGAAAAATACCGTTTTATCCACCAATGTGCGTAAAATCGAACTTTGCTCATACTTAAACAAAAATTGGGCTCAACGACTACACTCGGTGCGTTAGGTCGTGTTCAACACCATAAATTCGAAAAATACTATTAATTGAAAGAAAAAAAATGTGTTAATCATTACTCTTTATAATTTATCAAAAGTTTCAATAAAATAAAAAACAAACAGATATAGGTTACCAAAGTAAACTATCAGTGAAACACATTGGTGTGAAAAGTACCTAGTACTTCGAAGTGTGCACAAAAAACATAAAAGTATTCATAGGGTGACATATTATTATAGTATCTGGTTAGTCGCTGGGGTGAGTACTGACCTTCAACGTTAACCTCGACGTCCTCGAGATTTCCGCCCGCCACGTTGCTGAGAGTAAGGGTGCTCTGCCTTCCGAGGGGGGCGCTGCTGAGAGCCTGACCGCTGACGGTCACGTGGGCCTCCGGGCTTTGGGGTCTCGCTATCAAGGGGCAGCCCGGTACGGTGCGCTTGTTGAAGGCTATGTTAACCAGGTGCTCGCAGGACTCCAGGGGTACGAAGCCCACGGAGAAGCGCGCGTTACCCTGGGGGGTTACCTGGGTCGGGATGTTCTGGCCCCGGGCCCCGGAGATGGTGATCTCGAGGTTGCCCTCCCCGGCCTGGCTCGCGTCCACGCTAAAGTGCTGGGCCTGGCCGACGCTCAGCCGACCGACCGGGCCCACCACCACGCGCTCGGCGTCGAAGACCTTGGCCATGAAGGGCGTACCGTTCACGGGGTGACCGTTGTACTCCACCCCGACCGCGTGAACCCCAACCTCCCGGGGCGAGAACTCGGCCGTGAAGCCGGTGTGTATGTCCCCGGTGAGCTTTACGGGAAGTTCCTGACTCGTCGACAGGGAGCGCACCGAGACCGCGAGTTCGGCGCTCGCCGTGCCGTCCACGGACATGTGGAAGCTCGCGGGCTCGTTAACGGGCAAAAGCTCGAGGTGGGCGAGGCTCAGGGTGACCCGGCTCGTGTCGGAGACGCTGCAGACGAAGGGACAGCCGGGTACGGGCTCGCCGTTGAACTTGATGTCTATGTAGTGGGGCTTGGCGACCTCCGGGGTGAAGCTGACGAGGCATCGTCCGCCCCCCACCACCTGGACGTGGTTCGGCACCTCGCCCTCGTTAATCGATATCTCGAGCTGCCCCTCGCCCGCCAGACTCGCGTCTACCCTGAACTGACAGGCGTGGCCCACGACGGCGCTCGGCACCTCGGTGACCTGTATCAGGCCGCTGTTGTAGACTTTGGCCACCAGGGGTCCGGCCGGCAACTTCTGTCCGGCTATGCTGACCTCGACCAGGTGACTGCCCACCTCCTGGGGCGTGAAGGACACCCTGAACTCACCGGTACCAGGCAACTCCTCTATGTGCGCACCTATCTGTCGCTTAGATGGCGCTGCGAGTAGAAATATTGATTTAGACAGGGTGCTGGCGTTAAGGTTTGAGGTTATCAGGTTAGGTTTGAAAGTAATACTCACTGAGAATTTGGACCTGGATCTCCTTGCTGGTGAAGCCAAGAGCCGAGAGCTCGAATATGGCCGGGCTGCCCGCGGGCACGAGACGCACCGAATCACCGACCACCGACATTTTTGGTGGGCTCGGCATTATGCCCACTTTCCAGGGAGACCCTGTAACAATAAATTTTTAATTAATCAACCTTTTTTTTTTTTATTCTAATATTTACAATGTACGGAAACTAAGGCTCCCTGCTATATTTTTAATAAACATAACAATTTTATACAAGTAATGATTATTATTTTTATTTTTATCCATGTTCATTGATAGCATTAAATTTTGTTCCGTAGTACACCTTCGTTTACTCGTTTTGCAAGATTTATGATTTTACCAATTACGTATTTTTTTTTTTTTTTTTTTTTTTTTTATTCCAGATTGATCAAAAGTAATTAAAGTCTATGACTAGGTAATTTTACTAAATTAATAAAAAATTAATAATTTAATTTATTCAATAAAATGATAAAGCTACTTTAAAAATTGCCCGAACCGAGGATTGTAAAAAAAATCCACAATAATAAAGGTGCCCGAATAACCAGGTCACCGATAAATCAGTCGAAGTATGACTCGGATGACTTCGTAAACAATTATCGTACGACCTGTGACCCGAACAACCAGGTCACTGTCTTCTTCGAGGAATTGGACTTAATTGAAAATTATTCAAAAGTAAGCTTGATATAATTTAACAAAAATTACCAGTAGTTACAAAGGTAAAAAGAAATGAAACGAGAGTCGTTGATGAACGAGGAATGAAGTTTCCAGAATAATAATCGTCAAAAGTAGGCTTTTCATTATCATACATTAACATACATATTTAAAATTCGGTTCGGGTACGAGCCTTCGTCTCTGATGAAAAGCCTAGTTTATTAACCGAAATAAGCCAGGCGTTCCCTTAAAATAAAAAAAAAAAGATGAATAAAAAAATAAAATAATAAATCCTGAGGTATGCAGCAGCGCTAGAGAGAGAGAGAGAGAGAGAGAGGATTCCGAGTGAGCCGCAACAAGCGAACTATTAAGTTTGATCCTCCTCCTCCTCCTCCATACCCAAGACGCGGTTAAACCAGCTTTCACTCCGGTGCTACGACCACGACAACTATTTTGATGACGACAAATCACTCCCTACTTTCAGCTTCCAGGCTACTACGAGCAACCTCAAAAAAAAAAAAATCTCAAAAACTTGTGCTAACAGTGAAAAATAATTTCGTAGCAGCGATAAGCAAGCAGCGAAGCCTTTGCAACGACGGTTTACAGTTACGAGTACGAGCCAAGCTATGCCAACCTGTGGCTAGTCTACGTATCCTGCATTGAATGTATATCGATCAAAAATCAAAATTGATCAATCGCGCATGCGTCCTGGTAGCTAAATTATTCAGCTAAAGTATGAATCCCGGTGCTCCACCCATGCTAAATTCCCCGGAAAAGCTAAACGTACCTCGAGAAAAGAAAGGGAGGAGCGGTGTCCTTAGCTGGAACTCTCGATCGATCAATTATTTACACTCGCGCACTTAAACACACACTATAAAGACCTAAAAAAAAAAAAAAAAAAGCAAATCGGCACTATACGCGACAACCTGTTGCCCACCTCAGGGAAACAGGCGAGATAGATCACATAATCGTTTGTCCAGGGTGGCTTGTATATTTTCACGGTCGGAACTGAGTCGACTGCAGCCAGGAGTCCCGCTTCTGGTGCACTGGCGGAGGCCGGAGTTGCCCCCCCCCCACCCCCCACCACCTTCCTCGGAAATACCACAGCGACGACGGAGCCTGCAAAAGAGATAGTAGGGGCCACCTTGGATCGAGCCGGCACTGGCTTCAGGGACGTACCCACCTAGCAGCTGCATTCCTAAACCTACTTGTAATATTCTGTCGATCTTTTACTTCCTTACTTCTTTATTTTTCATTACGATTTATTATTATTTTAGCGCCCTAGGCATTAAACACTCACTTTACCGCTTCCCACCTGTCGCGCCTTTTTTTTTGACCCAAATTTTTTTAATTTACATTTTTTTTTTTTTTCATCGACCTACATTTAAGTATTATCTGTTGACATGATAAAAATTAAAAAATTTTGAATATATTGTGCAAGTTAAGTAAATAAAGTTTGAGAAGAAAACTGAATGAAAATGTAGGCCAATGGGACAAACATGCACTAAAGGAGCGCGTGCGACTTTGGTGACGCGTACGCGTGAAATCTTACTCTCGGAATGTCAATGACCCCCTTATACACATACACACACATATTATATAATTTCTTACCGGGTACGCTTTCCCCGTTGAAGGTCATTTCCACCAGGTGGCTTACCGCCTCGTGGGGTACGAAGGACGCCAAAAACCTCTGACTGCCCAGGGTCCGGACGAAGCTGGTTACGTGTCCGCCGTTAACCAGGATTTCTAGGTTACCCGATCCGGCGTTTGAACCGTCAACTGTGAACCACGTTTTTTTTATACTTAATCTCTCTTAATTTATATAAAATTTTATATGCTTCTTTTTTCTTAGTTTATACTTGGGTACTAAATGTTCAATATTTAAGCTTTATGTCATTCTAGAGCTTGTCTTAATTACAATGGAAATGTTATGATAGTTTTTCGTAATGAGGAGACTTGCAAATTTTTATTTTTTTTAAGTTCGACATTTTTAGGCTCGAATCGTTCGTATGAATGTTAAAAATAAATGTAAACTCACTCTCAAATTCAACGGGTTCGTTGACCACACCGTCAGGCACGTTAATAACGTGAATGGCCTTCGAGTCGTAGGCCTGAGATCTATGTAAACAAATAAAAAAAAGTTGATAAATAATTATTGGCAACTGAAGTGTCTTAACATACCTGAACGGTGAACCTTTGATGTGCTGTCCGTTGTACAGGATTTGTATGGTGTGTTCCCCAACCTGGTCGGCAGTTATGGTGTAACTTTGACCTCGAATACTAGACTTTTGCACAGGCACGGGTCTAGCGTTTGGTCCTTCAAATTATTTTTTTTTTTGGTTATTTTAAAAATACTATGTGAGAAATTTCGAGCATGACTCGCTCCAATAAAGATTATTGTAATATTCAACTTTTTTGATAGCGAATCAGGTTAGAAATCATTGAGTTTTAGTCTTAAGACTTATGAGTCTTTAGAATAAAATTGGAGTTCTGGTTCCATAATAAAACTCACCAGTCACTATAACGGCTATCTTGCTCGCGTCCAGAGACGAGTCCAGGGTGAAGGAAGTGGGCCGGTGCACCGCGAGCATGTCCAGTGCGCTTCCGGTGACCAAGCTATCTCCGTTTTCCTGGCTCGTGCTCGTGTCCAGTTTATCCTCGGCTTGGTCGTTCTTCAAAATACTCGTGGACATGGACGAGAACTTGTTGTAGTTACTGGTTTTGTAATTCGGGCTGCTTGGTTCAGTGTTCTTCGTGGTACTACTCTTAAAGCTATTTAGCGAAGTGCGGTGGTAACTATTGTTTTTTTTATTAATACTGTCCACGTCGTTGGTGCTTTTGATTTTAGATTTAATAAGACTAGTGCCGTTTTGGTGCTGTTTTTTCGTTGCGTTGCCCAGAGACTCGAGATTCCCGCAGGACAGCAGCGACTTTGTTTTCTCTATGGCGTCCCACGAGTCGCGTCTGAGCGACCCGTTCTTCGATGACACTGAAATTTAATTTTAAAATTATCAAATGGACTCTGTTTATATGACTGTTTATATCAATAGTACCTTTGACGTTGCTGCTGGTGTCTATTGTGGGTCCAACGTCCTTAATCGTCGTCGTGCCATTTCTGGCGTATCTCTCGCGCTGCAGGGACCCGTAGGCGGGCCTGTCCTGTAAGGAATCCTCGCTCTTGCCGTAGATCGGCCCAGGGCTGTGGCTCGAGGCTCGTCCGTTCAACTGGGGCTTTAACGAGCTCGCGTGTCTGCTGGGCGAGTTGAACTTGTGGTAGTTGCTCATCTGCGGGTTCGCCCCGGGCGAGGGCGAGTTGGACTGGCTCCTGCGTTGAGCTCTTCTGTCCAGGCTGCCGCTCCTGTGGCTGTCCGTGGGCGAAGCCGTGCTGAAGTAGTTCCCCGAGCTGTTCAGCTGGTCCTTGGCCCTTCGGCCTACCCTCAGCAAAAAGGGCGAGCCCCTTACGTCGGAGCCGTTGAAGTACACGTATATCCGGTACTTACCGGGGCTCCTGGGTACGAAGGACACCTGCAGGTACTTCGAGCCCGGGTGTTCCTGGGACACGTAGTGAGGTACCGACTGCTTGTCGTGGACTATGTCGATGTCTATGTCCCCCAGGCCTCCGGTGCCGCTGTAGTCGAGCCCGAACGAGAAACTCTGACCCGGGGGCACGACGTCCGAGTGGTTAAGGTTGACCAGCCGGATTCCGTTGGGGTCGAAGACGAAGCAGGTGAACGGACCGCCCTGGATGTGAGCACCGTGGTGGGTTATGGCTATGCTCCACTCGCCGGTCTCGTCCGGCTGGAAGGTAGCTACGTGCAGGCCCTCCTGGTTTTCGTGGACCGGGCAGCTCAGGGCACGGGCCTGCTTACCGTTCTCGCTTCCCGGGGACCAGGCCGTCACGTTTATTCCCTCTCTGGCTAGACTAGACCCTGTTAAGGTGGAAATAACAGAGATTAGACTTTCTTCGTTTTATAAATAGTAACACTCAAAATACCAACCGTAACTATTGACTAGAACTTCTACGATGGATCCAATGGCGCAGGGCTCCATCCCGGACGACTTTATGGTGGTCAAGGGCGGATGGACCCTGAAGTAGTACGGGCACCCGGTGAGCAACTCGCCCTCGTTGTACACCATGAGCTTGTGCATCCCGATCTCCGTGGGTACGAAGGTACCCTTTCCGTGCAAGCCGCTCCAGGTCAACCTACAATCGACCCTGCCGTTGGGGCTCTGAATCTCCGCCCTGACCTCCCGGGTGTTGACCTCCTTCGAGAGCAGCTCGAGTTTGAAGTGCGCGGGCTGGTGCACCCTTGCGGATGTGCTGTCTATGTTGACGGCGACCTGCTCGCTTACCTGGGGCCGCGGTTTAACCCACTGGAAGTAGGCCGCGTAGGCCATGACACCCAGATGCTCGACGTTCCTGTCGGCCATGTCCTTGGCCTTGAGCAAGGGTTCGACGCCCAGCTTCTTGCCACCGTCTATACCCAACTGGAGGTTGTGCTCCCAGGAGATGGAACTGGGATCGAGCTTGTCGTACGCAGGCGCGGGACCGCCGAGATTGCGGACTAGACTGCACAGAGCCCTTCCGTCGTTCCAATCGGTCTGTAAAGTTACATTTTTTTTTTTTTTTTTTTTTTAGTTTAGTTTATAATCACGGCAAGGATTTTATTTTGATCATGCATATGCAGAGATTCGATAAAGTCGTAAGCTTCAAATTATAATAATTCTGAGTTATAATTGATATTTAGAAATTATGACTGTTGCGCAAAAAGCGGTTTTTAACACCTGTGCTACTATTTTTTTTTTTTTTTGAGTCTAAAACCGGTACAGTTAATGCTTACAATAAAATTAGATGCGTCGGATGTCACTTTTAAATCCAATTTTCGTTTGTAATTTAATCATCAAATTCTACCTAAGATAAATCTCAAATAAAGCAAGTATCTGATTGAAGGTGTTGAATGTCCATATCGGGTACATCTAAATAAACTCCATATTCGTAATTGTAACCGATGAGTCAGAATAATACTCCTGACTCAACGTCTACGTACCGTAAAATTTCTGATGGGCGCGTGGGGAATCTTGGAGTTGACCCATCTCAAGGTCGAGTGGAATCCCGGCGAGTTGTCCTTCATGAAATACGACAGGTACGTCATCCCCGAGAGCTCGTCCAGGTAGGGCGAGGACAGGTACTCGGGCTGGAGAACCATGGGTATGTCGAACTCCCGCTTGGATATCTCCATGGCCTTGCGGCAGTTGTACACTCTGTCCTCGGGATCCAGCTGACGCCAGTTCGGGAACAACCCGGGCTTGCAGTAGTTAAGTAGGGCGCTCAGGTACACCCCGGAGTTCCAGTCCGTGGTGAAGTTGTTCACCCTGCATTCCGGCAATACGGCCTGGAAATCAATAACCAAATACCTCAATCAAAAATTGTCTTTATTTTTCGATGATTTTATATAAATTTGGATTTTTTTCTCAAATTTTATGAGTACATTCTGAGAATCTAAATTTTAATTTGATTGCAAGACCGATGAATAAATTTAAATAAATATATTTTGGTTGTGAAAATTGATAATAATCTTAAACTTATCGTATATTAACTAGATTTTGTTCTTTCGAATTGTTCATAAAGATAACCGATAATTTTGGGATTTTTTTTTTCAATTGTTTAAGCTAGCGCAGGTCGTTAAAGTCGCAAGCAAGTCTCATGACAGACAGGCAATAACAACAATGCAGTGGCATAAACACGCGACATGTAGTATTGTATAACAATGAGGTAAGTACTTTACCTTGAGCCACGAGAGCATCAATTTTCTCGGCGGGAACTTGGACTTTCCTATCTGGTACCTGACTATGAGCGACCATATGAGACCCAGTATCAGCTTTAAGTTCCCATTGACGATATCCAAGTTTCCTGCAGAATAAAAAACATATTGTCAAGCATGCAAAGTAACAAAATAAATGAGATAAAAAAAAGGTACGCTCATAATAGAAGAATAAATTAGTCAAAGAGCGATAAGATAGAGGGGCGCAAATAATAGACTCACCTATGTTAACGAGCTTGACACCGTCGGCCTCGATGGCTTTGAGAGCCGCGGAGACGTTCTCCAGGTAGTGGTGCTGGTTGACCGGTCTGTCGTTCCACCTGAACTTACCCTTTTGGACCTTTGAGTTCAAAAGCACCTCGACCAGGGCGCACAACCTGGTTCCGTCGCAAAAGTCCTCGGCGAGGTCGATCACGGGACCGCAGCTAACACCCCGGTCGGACTGCTTGAGGTGCTCGTTTATCCAGTTCCTGAAGGTGTTGGCCTGTATCTCGACCCAGAGGTCCTCGTGGCCCTTGATGGGCATGCCCTTGGCCGCGGTGCCCTCGGCCGACCTCGCGACCAGGCCCACGAGCTCGGCTGGCTCGAGCTGCTCCTTGTCCTCCTCGTCGGCGTCCTCGTTGGCTCCCGGTCCATTGTTATTGTTATTCGCACTGGCACTTTTACGTTGGTCTTTTACGTTGGTCTTGTACTGACGGTGATGCATCGTCGGGGAGTCGGACGAACACTACCGTACAAGTCGCTACTGACTCGAGCAGTTGAGCTGCAGGTAAATAATTGAGAGAAGAAGTAGTGGTCGTGTAGGCGCCGCCGGTGGACTACACCCACACACTCGCATACCACAGCTGAACGCCCACCTGTTGATTATTACCTACTCCTCCTTCGCCTTTCTTTTATTTTAATTTTTTCTTTTTGGTGTCTGTGTTGGCCGAGTGTGTCGCTGCTAAACGCCGCCCAAACTCACCAAAGTTCGGAGCATCCGTCTTGATGGTTGCGAAACCGGGTCAACTTTTATGCAGGCTGCTACGGGTCAGCTGTTGTTGTGTAGGACCCAATCCAGCCAACTCTTGCGAAGGAGCAAGGAGGTGGTTGCGCTTCCCCAGGCGCTGCAGTCATCGGACTTCCCCTTAAAGCCTTCTACCTTTGGCTTTTTCGTTCTATTAATTTACTTTTTTTTTTATCACCAAGAGCCCATAACCAGTCGGAAACTTATGTTATCCCCATCTATCCTGGTTCATCTCGATGATTTATACTCAATTATTTTTCCGATAAATTTGGCGATTCTAATAATTAAATATCGTTCGGTTCCAGAAAACAATCCCAAAGATTCATCAAAATCCTCAGCTTATCCAATTTTACTCGGTTTCTGATTGAAATCCAACTGGTAAACCAGCCGGACTAAAATCCCATTATGAAAAATTTGTATTACCTGCGGCTATATTTCCTAAAATTTGGGATAATTACTCATAAAAAACACATGATTTTTTATGTTTTTTTCGAAAGACGAAAACAGTGAACAGTTTATAAAAAGTGCTTGAGCTGTAAGACAATTTTTCGATCTGTGACCAGTTATTTGCATCTAAAAGGAGTTAAGCCGCGGTTTTGCAGGAAAATGTTTGACAAGTGTCTTTTTTTCCCAATAAATTGACCATGTTTAATTTAAAATTACTTTCATTATGTACACGATCGTAAAAGATAAAATAACTTTTATTAAAACTAAAAAGTAAATCAACAATATTACCAGAAGAGGTCATAGCTTTCGGAACGCGATTTTGAAGAAACTTTAGGGATCTTTTGTTTTCCGGTACCAATTGACGAATGCAACTCTTGGTAATTTTGACTTTTATTTAAGCAATATGCATCCAATAAAATATGTTTAGCCCATTTTTAGACTTTTTTTCATCATCTTTTTCATGTAATAAATCGGAATTTCTCACGTTTATAAAGTTATAAGGTCATCTTCTTTTCCAGAAAAAAAAAAAAAAACACTTACGTGAAAAATACAACGTTGACATTATCGGATGTTTAAAATTATTTAAAAATGAATTTTTTCAATCATAATTTTATTTTATTTTTATTAAATTTATAAAATTAAAAATTACATGGAATGAATAAAGCCATTTCAGCGATTTTTTTTTTTTTTTGATAAATCACTAAATCCATCCTAAGTTAACAGTTCGACATTTTAGCTAGTAATTAGCTTTGAGGGGCTTTATTAACAACTTTGGACTAGACATTATGCACAATATTAAAACAAGCAAAAACTTCTCCGTAAAAATGGACGTTTAAAAAAGCTGAATTAAATTCAACTATAGTCCTTTGACATCATTTCTATCATACAAAATACAATTATTTTACAATATTTTAAATCAATAACTCTTTATCTATTTAGTCGTTGGTGACTTGTGTTTGAGCAACGACGATTTCAATTTCGTGCTCTGGAGTAGGTTATAAGATCCATACTTTGTAAATTTCGATGACGCAAATGGAAAATAAAATGCTCGAAACAGCCAGTGCGAGCTGAAAATAATATAAAAATCAGCGACTCGTGATTAATTTAGTTTTTAAGAATAAAAAATTATTTCAATAAAGAGTACCAACCTTGACGCATCTAAAAATTTGGAAGATTTTATAACCGCGAATCGATTAGTTTGACGAGAATAATTCGGTTCTAAATTTGTTTCCCTTCCGAGATCCAAATCCATCAAAAAGTGACACTTGTCGACGTCGAACTATAAATTAAAATACACACTGTTATTAACAATAAAAATAAAACTAAAAAAAATTTTTTTTTTTTTTTTTTTTTTTTTAACTTACGTATCTCGAAGGTTCTTCGGCGTTAATGTCGTTGAAGTGCGGCTGTAGGATACTCGTCGCGTTTTCATGATTCGAGTACGCCTGAGGCAACTGACCCTTGAACTCCGACTTCAAGTACTGTAGTTCCCAACTGTAAATCATCAATTTTATAAACGTCAATAAAAAAAAAAGTATACCGTACCAAGGGTGAAAAACTCTACTTTTCGGCCCTAGGTGCAAAATGTGTTTTTTTCCATCGCCCATTTTTTTGAAGATTCCAAAAATTAGAAAATTGTAGAGTGCAGTTTAAAACAAAAAAATTCGGTTTAGCGTAAGAAAAAATTCATTTTTCGCGAGCCAGAAAGATAGTCCGGATAAAAAATTAAATTTTTCGCCCAAGGGTAGAAAAAAAAAAATTAAAGTCTTACTTGCTGGAGGGAAAAAAGAAGCTGCCCGGGAATCTGTGCCACTCCTTGCCGACACAAAAATTTATGTCCATGTCTTTGGGCACATGACCACTGGCTCCTAACTTATTGACCTCACTCATTATCTCTATGGGCGCGTGGTAACCTGATCGATTAGACAAAATCAATTAAGTACTCTAAAGCAGTAAAATATATTACAAATTAAAATTATTGAAAACAATTGTTTTAAACAACAGTTAAAATTTAAGCCTCATAATGGCCATTTTGAAAATTAAAAACAAGTGTTTTTTATAATTTAAGTTAAAAATCAATTAAGAGGTATTTGAATCCTTACGAAAATATACATATAATAAATATATTATTAATAGGCTGAAATTAAACTCGAGTATGTTGAAAAATTTAAATTACCATTGTACAGGGTGAAGGATCTGGACAGACCGAAAAATCCGCAAACTACTATTGCCGAAACGGTGATAAAAGTTGAGTACTGCAGGTAGTGGTTCGAGTAAACCGTGTTTCTCGATAACTTAGTTCTCAAGAAAAAGTAAAGTTTCTGTAAAGCGTCCAGAGTAACTGCACCGTTCAGGCAAATTAGCGGGTATATTGGATAAATAAATCTCTCCTCCTGGGAATAATAATATTATTTTTATAAATTATTGAAACCATTAAGTAAATCTGATGAATTTCGTTTATTTGAAATTTAAGATCTTTTACAGTGACTTTGAATTTATGATATTTAAAAAAAGAAGAAGAGTCTTGCTAAAATAATCAAGTTTGAGCTATATTAAAACTTTATGTTTATACTTTTATAACGTTCGAACAGGTTTAGAACTTTTAAATCTTAATGGTTCAAGTCTGAAGCTAAAAATTAAAATATTTTCAATTTCTTATAAAAAACTGTGGAAGATTTTTAATGGTGACTTCGAAATAAGTTGGAGATTTGACTTTATCAATTATACAAACCTTGTGAGGTTGATAGAAGAAAACAAGACACCATAAGTACATCGGAGACAACGAGTACCAGTAAGGCAAACACGAATAGTGTCTGGGCCTGGCTGGCACAAAGCACCAAACAAGCAACTGTTTGAAAAAATTTTTTTTTTTTTTTTTATTAATTTTTAATATAAAAAAGTATTCCAAAATTGTATTTTACTAAGTAATAATTTCGTGCATTTAAAATCTTCAGTAATAAGAAAATTTTGAAATTCGTGTTTTATACTTCAAAAGTGAAAATTAACGAATTTCTGAATGCGGATTAAAAAAAAAAAATTGGAATTAAAAAAAAACTAGTACCAACCAAAAACAGTGGTGTCAACATAGCTCCCACAAACACAAAGTTGAAATTGAGTAAACCATTGTACAGATAGTAACTGACGGGTTCCGTCCCATAAATATTTGGTCCATGGGATGTAAAAACATTGTACAGTATAATGTTGAAGGGTGCAACAACCAACTTTCCATAGTACATTGAATCGATCCACACCATTGGGAACAAAATTACAGCTGCCGAGATCAAAACCCACTTTGTTAATTTAAGCCATTCACCTTTGTTTATCAGCATTTCTATCGCGATAGGAAATCTGAAAAATTTTAATCATTTTCAATTAAATTCAATTAAGTAAAGTCAAATTAATAATTTATTTATGCTCACCCTAGCAATGCTGCAAAGGGCCAACCTAAAAGTGAGGATATTGCAGTTGCAAATATGGCCAGTTCGTACTTGCGTCCGTACCAAGCTGCTACACCAACTGTACTCACGTACCTTTGACAATAAAAATATAAATTTGATACTCTGAATACTTAAAAACGATAAATCATTGATACTTACATTGAAAATGAAGAAGGCAGAAATGCTGCACTCGATATAAACATACCAGTGCTGAGAATTGAAAATGCAAGGGTCAGTCTGGCTATGTGCACCCCAAACTCATGGCAAACGTTTCTGAAATTCGTCAATTATTCATCAAGATACTTTTAAATATTTGAGTTGAGTAGTTAAGTTGTCAAACAAACTTGTAAAAGTAGACTTCCGAAAGAGCGCATCCCACAGAGAGCAAACAGCGTACAAAGTAAAAAACGTTTATGGGATTTGGCTCAAACAAGTAACAGTAGATTTTGGCAGGTACCATGTGCATAAGTAAGTAAGTGTAAGATCTGAGGGCGTATTCTGGACTGTACTCCCAAGTTTGTTGTCCACTTTTGTAGAGTAAAAAGTGTCCCTTGATAAATCACATTAATTAATAATTAAGAGTTATTTTACACTTATATTAAATATTTATAATAAAGGGTACTTACAGGCTCCCAGTAATTAAAAGTCTCATCGCAGTCGGTTATGTGACACCACATGGCGGAGCAAAATCTTGCAAGCAGTAGGAATTTGAAAGCCGTGTCACCTCCGGGGTAAATAAGATTGATTCCATCGTTATTTGACTCTTTGAAGTTTTCCTGCTTTCTGAAAAACAGACATTTTGATGTTAATCTTACTGAATTAATTATCAAAGTTTACTTTCTAAAGATTTTTAATAGTCTACCTCAAAGTATTGTATATAAGTAGGAAATCAATAAATTGTGGATTGAAAAATTAATAATACATAATTATTTATTTTTTAATCCTTGATTACCATTATTTGAATATTATTTATAATTAAATAACTAATTATATTATTTTTCCTATACTCTCTATTATATTTTTTATTTGTCGAGCAAAGATACCATAATGCAACAAATGAAACATATTTCTTTACCACCTTATATGCAGGTAATTTGTTAACTTCTATAGAATTTATTGTACACTTTATTAGAGTATTTAAATAAAATAAATAACACGTTTATAAGTTTTAAAATTTTCACTCTTTATTTGATGATAAAATTATACAAAAATAGTTGTAAATTTTAACACTTATGTTATTTATTTTAATTAAATTTAAAATGAATTTTCATCAAGTAACGACCAGTTCTATAGATTGTATTAGGTTATATTTTTCTGGTGATAAATTAAATAAATAATTAAAATTATCTTTCTGAAAACTTACTTGTGTTTCTTATCATCTTTATTTTTGAATTCCTTTTTGGATGACACTGCACCACGTTGACGCTGTTTGGGTGCCATGTGAATAAAACTATGCAGGTGGTCTTTTAAATAAAAAAATCATTAGAAGAGCTTTAAATTGTTCAAATTTAAAACACAAGCACACTAGAGATCATTTTATTGATAAGTTTATTTATTCAGAAAAATTGTTCATTTTATTCAATAATAAATTTTAACACGTAGCCGAAAAACAAATAGTTTATCGCACGGTCGTGGTTTATCGTCAGCTCGCGGAACATTTAACAAGTAGTAAACAGCTGATTGGTCACAGAAAGTGCGGTTATCATTGTAGACGCGACTTGAAATAAATTTTTAAAAAAACTAACGCGATTTTCAACTAATAGTGTATAAAAAATAACCAAAAAAGTAGATAAATTAACTTTTAATTGAAAATTTGAAAACTTAACGAATTACCAAAGTTGTAATTTCATTTAAAAAATTGTATGGCGCGTAACTAGATTGGTTTATTGTAGGATATCACTGTTAAAGAGACGCAACGAGTTTATCAGATCATAACACTTCACAAGTGATGAAATGTTTACAGTTTACAGTTTTATAATGTTTTTAATGGCCGAGTGCAGTTAATCAGTGAAGTTACTTTTATGAATCCTAAAGTCTTAAAAGACATCATCAAATTTTAACAATGGCTCAGGCCATTGATACTAGTAGCAAGCCATCAAACTCTGGTAATTAATATTATCTTCATAATAACAAACAACATCTGATATTATTTTCTTTAAAAATTGTGATATCAAGTCATTTTTTAAATTTGAAAAATAAAATGATCTCCCCTCTAGCAACTTGGTTTTAACTATATACAATGTATTTAAGTTCACATTCTAATACAATAATTTTTCATGGTCTAATTTTGCATTATATTAAACCAAACATCATAATAATCTGTATGATTGTAAATTTTAAAGAATCATAACTATCTCTGATAATATCTAAAGTGCTTTATTAACTGTTATTATTATTTATAGAAACTGGAGTCTCGGTACTAGAATGTGCGGTTTGCTTACAATCCTGTATCCACCCGGCTCAGCTGCCTTGCAGTCATGTTTTTTGTTTCTTGTGTGTCAAAGGTGTCGCCAATCAGAGCAAAAGATGTCCTATGTGCAGACAAGAAATACCACTGGACTTTATTGAACGTCCTCATTTAGTAGAAGCTCAAAAGAAAGACGATACAGTGCAGTCAGTTGATGACCCAGCCACCTCTGAAGAGTACCAATGGTTTTACGAAGGGAGAAATGGTAAATCTACTGACAGTAGACTTGAATTATTTAAAATTAAATTTTATTAATTAAAAAATGTTTCCCATGCTTACATAGAGAAAAGCTTAATGAATATTAATTATGAAATAAAATTGAATAAGAAATGACTAATTGAATAAATTAAAAAAAAGGTTGGTGGCAATACGACCAGAGAACGAGCTTGGAGCTGGAAACCGCTTACAAGCAGGGCAAGAGATCGTGCGAACTTTTGATTGCCGGATTTCTGTACGTAGCCGACTTCGGCTCGATGTTCCAGACGCGTCGTAACGATCACTCGAGAAAACGAAGAATCAAGCGAGATCTCTACAACGCTCCTAAAAAAGGCGTCGCGGGACTCAGGCTCAACAATCAGTCGGATCGCGACCAAGATGAATCTCAGACCGTGCAACACTCGCAGCAATCACAGCAATCACAGCAACCGATAATTAGGGAAATCCGGGGTGCTGAGAGATCCAACAGTCCCGCGAGTGACAATATCGGTAATTTTTTTCATTTTTCAAATATACAATTTATTTATTAATTAATCTTCTAATAATTTAACAAACAGACGGCACGAATACTCCGATACCACCTAGCAACACGCCCCAGACTCCAGCCGGTGGTACGAGAAGCGGGGACGCGACTCCCTCGACCAGGGATCAGAGAAACGACTCGCTGCACCAGGTTTTGGAGCAGATGCGATCCTTGATCATGAGAGGTAACCTCTCGTCCGGCGCAAACCCAGATCATTTCAACGACATGCCTTGGATACATCAGACCTCCTCTTCGGACGAGGATCAACCCTCGTAACTCCAACGCCATGAAACTATTATTGCATTTTTTACTTTTAATTTTTTTTTTTGTGAGCAAATGTGACTGTTTTTTTTTTGTGACTGCGAGCTAGAATTCGGGTTTATGCTGTGTTTTTACTTTTTTTCCAGACATCGCTGTCCTAATTTAATTTTATTATAATAAACTATTATGTACGCACACTAGAGGGCACGTGTTTCATGTACGTAGTTGTTAATATTATCATTTTATAAATTACTCATCACTATTTAATAAATTGCTTATATTTTTCTATTTATTTTTATGATCGTTTTTTATTACTCGTTACCCTCAATTTTTCAATGTCTTTTATAAAAATTTTATATGCTATATATATGTACAGCAGACAGCACACTATACAGTAAAAAACTATTCACTCTTCTCGAAGTTCAGACAATTTGCAAGATGAAAAGAAAAAGCTATTGATTCTGTTTAGCCTTAAATAATGGACGAATATTTTTCCTTTTTTTCCGAAATATTCATATATTTTATAAGCCTAAATATATCTCCGTAACCTTCTGCGCAGTGAATTAAAAATTTTGTCTATTCAAATCAGGCATGCCTGAACATTTTAAATTTGGCGCGTCCGGCTTTACAGTTTTGAGAGGCCTGGTGAGCAGTGTTGGGTAAATGACAATTCTGGAAGTTTTCGACATGTCGTAAAGTCGAAAATGTCGTAAATGTATCAAATGTATAAAAGTTTGTCGTTAATGTATGAATTGTAAAAAATTCAAAAACGATTTATTTCAGCTCATAACCTAGATTTTTTCTCAATTAATTTTGTTTGTTTACATTACTCTTATTTTAATTTTAAGGGTTTAGAGCTTGAAGGATAGCTGATCAGTTTATTTATTGAACTTGGGTGCCCAGGGTATTTGGGGGTTTAGAGCTTGGGGGAGAGCCGATAAGTTTTTTTGTTGAACTCGGGCGCCCAGGGTATTTGGGTGTTTATAAATTGAGGTATAATTGATAAGTCGTTTATTAAATTCGAAGTATGAATTAAAAAAACCTAATCTTTTTGCTCTCAGGTAGTCTTTAAAGCCTCTCAAATTTAAATTGTCATAACGTTTTATTTTATAATTTTTAATTTATAAAAAAGTTTTTTATACAGTTAATTCTTTTCTTTCTTTTTTATTTTATTCATTTATTTTTCCGAAAACAGCAACTTGATGATGCTTTATGCAAATTTTTTTTTTCATTTTTTAATAAATTTTTTTTCATAATATAGAGTCTCTGCACGCATGTATATAATAGTTTTGATAAATTAAAAAAAAAAAAAAAAAAAAAATCGCGTCGGAGTTTTTGACAAATATTTTTGTCAAAAAAATTTACGACTGTCTTAAACTACATTTTCGACATGTCAAAAATGTCATTTAATACAACCTATTTTCGACATGCCCAACACTGCTGGTGAGTAGGTATCACATATGCATTGAAAGTCGTCTGCTTCAAGGTTGCTCTGAAAAAGTGAATTATAGTTACGCATTACAGAGGGAAGTTAACCTCGTAAATCTCGAAAATAATAAAAAATGCCAAGAGCCGTGCCGAATCGCAACGTAACGCCCTTGGTCGACTACTTCCGGGGGTTGGTGAGAGGCAGACCCCTGAAGGCGAACGCCCTGAGGTTCGCCAATCTCCTGGCAGCCAGAACTCAGCCACCCCCGAACTTGCCTGGTGGACCCTACGCCAGGACTACCGACATCTATTACCACAACAGGGATGCCAGACGCGAGGTACAGCCACCCTTGATCGTTGCCAGTGGTCAACTTGCATCGGGAAAAGCCACGGAGCCGCTCAGCCTGACTCCAGGAAAAACCTACCAGCCGGAATGAATTCTTATTTGTGGTGCTTTTTTTGGTAATTTTTTGTGATCGAGATAAATTATGTAATTACTTAGATTAATAAATTAAATTTATTGTTTATTGAAAAATTTAATTTTTGACAGTGTTGTGATTTCATACTCTGAAAATTTTCTATTTTACTTATAATCAACGGTAGAGTATTGTACCTAGCATAAATTTCTAACAAACAACATAAACTTGATGGTTGAAATAAATTTAGTTCAATTTCTTTAATTTATTTAAACTAACATGCCATGATGGCCTTTTACATAAAAATAACATAGAAAAATTATTTAAACTATAGCATGGTTGGCGCTAAATTTGTTTTGATTAAATCAAAATAAACAAACTTTTATCAACAACAGTTACTATAAGGTTTAATCCAAACTTTTCATAGTATTCACAATTTATCATGAAAAGTCAAAAGTTAAACCATGTTAGACCACATGATTCATTATCTGTAATTATGCAAAGTATTTTCATAAATCAAATTGTATTCTAAATTATTTCATACTCTTTTTATTCACTGAAGAGGGTACTGATACCCTTGAAATTTTCTAAACTGCTACTGCTTTAGCACTATTATTTTATTTATAATTAATGGGCAATAGGCCCTTTTTACAGATTCAATAAATTAAAGTATTAGTAACACAAAATTATTTATCTATACATGTGACTAAAAATTTGATACTAAAAGTAATATTTTTATTAATTTAAGATAATTTTAAAAAAGTATTCATTTTAGTTTAGCCATCATGACAAATATAATTTAAATCAGGGCTTATTTTAAAAGCACCTAAAGTAGTTAAAAAACTTAAATAAGTAGCGTTAAAAAAAATAAATCTTGAACAAAATTTTTAAATAAAAATCAGTTTTATGATTTAAAATAGTTATTTTTTTAAGGAAAATGTAATTAGATATGATACTAGAGTTCTCATAGTTTAAATGCCACATTATTTGAGACTATTATAGTTTTATTGTATATAAATTTAATAAATAATAAAATATCAATTTTTTATAAGATTTAGGTGAATAATAACGCCAGGTAATTTTCAAAATTACAAGTGTACAAATTATATTTAACCTGTATTCATACGTTATAAAATTTTGAGAGTCGGTAAAACTTGATTTTAAATAATGGATTAAATTAGGTACACAAAACAAAGATTGTTGTTTTAAAATTACCGCTATTTGAATTCCTTGCTTTTTTTTGCACAGCAAATTTTGCTAAGGATTTTTATGATTCATTACAATTACAATCGTTTATTAATTTATCAGCTATTGTTATGATTATTTTTAATTTTCCTATTATTTTACTGAAGAAATTGATTTTTATAAGTTAAACATCGATTTTCGGAGTTCAATATTTATCAATGGAACTTTCTATTATTTAATTTCATTTGTTTTTAATTAATGAGTTCTCAGCCCATTGTACAATCAAAGTTAAGTTCTGTAACATTCCGTGATTGATCTGTCATTGAAATTAGATTCTTTGTTTGCATTAGACCAAAAATGAGTAATTTTCATATTCATTTATATAAATATTCAGAGATACTGCTACAGTTAATCGTCAGCCGCCGAATTCAAAGACTAAGGCTACACTGACGTTTTATTCTTGACTATTAAATATTCTTAAAATTAACATTGAACGGTTTTACAAAATTTTTATAAACATTCAATACATAAATATCTTTGATAATTTTTGTTATTATTCCAAAAATATTTGTTTCACTTTATATCATTACCCTGTTCAATTGATATAGCACTCATTTGCAAGGGTAAATCGTTTTTTAGTTATTATTTAATTAAACTAGATGCATTCATTGAATTTTTTTTTTCAACTGAAGAAGTCAGCAAAAAAAAGTGTAATATAAATCTTAATACATCGTTTTCTTTTGCATTGATTGAAAATATTGAGAAAATTTAATACGTTACTTCAATCAATAATTGATCGAAGGTCGCAACAAAACATTGAAATTGATTCAAATTGATTGATAATACTACTTTGCTCAGAGAGTTGTCACTTCTTGTAAACTTGCAATTAAAATATAACATCAACGTAAAAAAAAAAAGAAAGAACTTGTAAAACTTAATAACATTTTTCTTTTTTTCTTTATATTTCGTAAAATAAAAATCTAGTTCAATCTGAATTTAAAAACTAAAATTTTGCTGTGATTGTTCAGTACAAAAACAACTATTATCCTTTAATTTTCATAAGTAAAAAATCAAGTTTATTTTGAATTTAAAAACTGTGAGTAAAGTTTATCGAATTCAAAAACTAAAAGAGTTTAACAGGTGTAAGTAATTGAGCATATATTTCGTTAAATAAATGTATGTAAAGCCAAAGAATAGTCAAATTAAATTTACATGGAGGTAGGCGACCAGAAATTCATCTCCCTGAGCTCCGATGGTTTGGCCTGTAGGAGGTCTTTGGTACCCAGGTAGCTGAGATTCTGGGACGATATGGACTTTTTCCTGGCGAGAGCTCGCGGTGGTGGAAGCTCGTCTTCGTCTTCCTGGGCGATCTTAGCTGATGCAGTGGCCAGTTCCCGAGACTGTCCCAGTATACTACCAAGTAACCAGCTGTTCTTCTGGGTATCCTCGGGTGGTACGAAGGTGCCGGTAAAGAAGCGGTTGTTGTAGACGCGCCTTCTGGACTTCGGTGAGCTGTCCGGGGTCCCGGTTGGCGTGGCCAAGGGCGAGGCTGGCAACGACTTACTGAACTTTCTCTGCCTCTGCTCGGGTGGAGCCGCTTGCTGTTCGGACTTTTCGTTGGATGTGAACTTACCAAAGGATATTATCTGACTCGCCACGCTGACTATTGACCTGGCAACAAAAATTAATAAATTATTATCGTAACTGTTTATGTTAAATGTTTTAAAAATGATAATTGCAACAACTAATAGGGGTAATTTATGTACTACTTTGAATAAATAAATAAATAAATTTATTATTCAACTATAATAAACCATCCCTACCTGCCACCTGCACTTCCTGCACTTTCTGTTGTAGTTTCAGTGGGGAATTGGCTTACGACAGCGGGCTTGTTAGCAACTATGATCTTTGGTCCAGTGTCTTGGGATGTTTGGAAGCCAAGCAACTTACTGGTTAAGCTGCTCGTGTTGCCGTCGCTGGCGACAGTCGTATCCACCGTCGAGGATGACGTGGACGACGACTGCTGATATTTTGGGTACCGGATGTAGAAGAATGTATCGTCTGCCGGAGGACTGAAAGTGTTTTCCGAGTAATCGAATCTGTAATAATAATTATAATGATGTAGCTTTAAAATTTATTGTAGGTTCAAGATTATTATTTTTTATTTGTTTTTAAAATGGTGTTTATAAATTCTTACAAGAATATGAATCTTTTAAACTAATTCTATTTATGATCTTGGAAAATCAAGTTTTGCATTTACTGTAAAATTGTAACAGCATTAAGCTTTACAAGAAAAGTTGTGAAAAACAATATTTTAATAGAATGTACTTTGGCTCAAACTTGAGAGATGTTAAATTTTGTAACTACTTATTGTAAAGAGAACATTTGGGTGGATTAAAACAAAGACTCAAGTTTAATATATATAACTTCAATCCTGTGTATCAATCAATAAAAAGAATTTATCTGAATACTTAAATGTTTTTTTAAATTAAACTCTTGTACTTAAGAGCTGATAAAATTTAAAAACATGCCTCACATTTTTATGCAGCTAGTTCAAGATTTAATCAAAGATAAGATAGATAAGATTTTTAACCCAATTCAATTTACCTAGTTTCTAGCTTTCCCTTCATCCATTGTGGTAAAAATGTAGCTTCTCCAATTGATCTATCGGTTGGTCTTGAGGATCCCATTTTAATAAAAATTTATTTATTCAGTAATTCTTAAAAAATTTGAAAATTTAATCCAGGCTGTTATGAGTTTTTAAGTGTCTATCTGTACTCTGTCTATTGTAGCTTTGTGTTTGTATACCTGTGGGATTTAAATTCTAAGAAATTGAACTAGATTCCATTGAAATAGAATACCATTCTACTAGCCTGAAACAAAGAGTGTATATTTTTATTTTGTTAAAATTAAATTTAGTTTATCAATGCAAAAGCATGTTATAGCTTAAAAATTTTTGACACAGTATAAACAAAAATATGTTGGATGGTAAAAACAATACAAAAATGGTAGATACCAGGCAATCTAAATAAAAATTTACACATCATCACATTCAGTGATAAAGCTCATTACTGAAGAACCTCTGTGTAACTGTATACATGCATGATTTCATTAGCTTAGTATTAGTAACAACTAACAAGTAGTTCAGCTTTGGACTGCATAAATAACAAAAACAATGAAAAGTTTTGTGTTCAGAAATTTATGTAATCAATGAGCTCACATACACCCAGTGGAAAATCCTACACAATTTTTAAAATGAGATTTGTTTGTTGTTTTGGAATATTAAAAGTAAATAAATAATTCTGCAATTGCTTACTTTGTAATAAACACATTAGGAAGTCTGAAGAGAACAATTGTGTAATGTTAATTGGGTGAAAGTGTGTGGGTAAGCAGATATATTTGAAAAAAAAAAAAAAAAGTCAAAGCCTGAACAATACATGTTAATTGCAGCTATTATGATGTTATGTACCTATATGCTACAGTTACAGTAACAACTGTTTGATGTTTAAGTAAGTTGGGTGAAATATAATTTGTAAAACTCTTACCCTATCTTTTCTGCAAGTGTTTGAAAAACTTTTGGAAAGAAGAGACCTCATAATTCACAGCGAACGTTCGATGATTCCTTTAAAAATCTTTACACAAAAGCACTGCAACCAGACGATAGTTTTGACTGCTTTGGACTGAAGCTAAACTAAATAAAAATCGACTCGAGCATCGTCTGAGTTTCCTTTCCTCTTTTGTCTCTGTTCTGATCAGCTGCCAAATGCGATTGGTTTCGAGTTTACACTTTGCACTTTACTTTTTGCGCCGAGTTGAAACTTGGAGCTATGTTCAGGTTAGATTCGAATATCGAACTATCGATTATCGAAGTGAATTTTGTAACTACACTCATACACTGAAAGTTAAGAGCAGACTCCTATGATGGAATTTTTTTAAAATCGACACTTGTAGGATGATGATATCGTCATCCGCGCAGCTGCCAGCTGCCTTGGTATGTGAGTAGAAATAAAAATTAATAATAGTTTGTTTATCCTCTTTGATTTAAAATTTATAACTGTTATCTGTCAGTGACTACACGAGAAAGAATTAGTTTAGTTTAATAAATTTTAAACTCTTAGCGATCGATCTATTAAAAAAACTTATACCTATATTTGGTAAATGTACAAACGCTTTATTTGTTTATTTTATTTTATTGAAATACACAGGTCACAGAATTAAAGAGACCATTAAAATATTTCCCTCTCTAAGAGAAAGATGCTGTTATACAGTAGTAGTAACAGTATAATATATCAAGTACAAAATTACAATTTAAATTTAACAATAACTTTATTTTATTTTTATTTACTAATAGGCCTTAAGCCTTTTCAATATTTAACAAAGAATTATTAAAATTAATACAAAAAAAAATATTTAAAAAAAATTACAAAGTTTTAATACAAATTTAACATACACACTCATAGTACATCATAATCTAATGCCATCACAAGGCACATCTAAGTTCACTGAATTGAACTACTTTGACTAAGTTTTAACAATGATTTATTACTTTTTTTAGTGCTGGAGATTTTTTAAATGGCAGACATAGATTTTTACAACACTGGTATCGATGAAAACTACCATACCTGTTTTTCAACATTAACAAAGGACATTGGCAAAAATTTTTCATCCTTTAAGGAAAAAAATGAGATGTACAAAGAAAGTTATCCTATGCACTATGCAGTTGCAGTCAAGGACATAAATCTACTCAATCTACTGCTAAATGCAGGTATATCCACCAACCAAGTAAACAAAGATGGTTTTACTCCGCTTCATGTGGCAGTTGACTGTGGAAATGAAGAAATGGTTGATGTGCTTTTGACTCATGGAGCCAAAGCAGAAGTCAAAGATATATTTGGAAGGACAGCTTTGTTCTTGACACTGTGCACGAGTTGTCTTGACAGAAGAAAAATGACAAGAATAGCTAAATTAATCTTAGATTCACACATTGATCCTAAGGTTTGTTTATAGAATATTTTCTTTTTTATCTTAAAAATTACAATAGCGATGATTGAAAATTTATTTTAATATTCTCAGGCTCTTCTAAATAATGGTACCTACTCGGGTGAGATAGCACTTCACTGGGCCATTGAAAATGACCTTGAAGAAATGGCCTTGCTGCTTTTGAAGTATGGAGCCAATATGAATCTTAAAGACAGGAACGGAAAGAATTCGTTGTTCTTTTCCATCCAATTCAACAGAGTTAAGGTGGCTAAATTTTTATTAAAAAACGGAGCAAAAGTCAACGATAAAATGAACAATGGCATGGTGATTTTGCATGAAGCTGTTAAACAGAGAGCTGAAAAATGCATTCAGTTACTATTGAGATACGGGGCCGACGTAAACGCAAGAGACATTTATGGAATGACACCTCTACACTTATCGGTGCAGTTTTACTACCTGGATGAAAGAAAAATGGATAGAATAGTAAAGCTTCTTCTAAACAACGGAGCTGTGATAAACGATACCAGTACCACTTGTGGTGAAACTGCCTTTCAGTCTGCAATAATAAACGGCAATGAAAAGTTGGTCAAACTTTTTATAAAGTATGGAGCTGATTTGAATTCGAAAAACATCGAAGGCAAGAGTCCACTGCACTACGCTGTGCAATACAGCAACAAAAATATAGTCAAACTGTTGCTGAACAAGGGAGCTAGAATCGACAACAGGACCATCGATGGTAAACTCGCTCTTCATGTCGCCGTAGCTGTGGAAGATGAAAACATTATAAGAATTCTTCTAGAGTACAACGCTGATGTGAATTCGGTCGACAAAAGTGGCAAGACGCCCCTTTCTTTGGCATTCGAGGTAGCCCTCATGCGAAGCATATACAACCCTTGGAACGGATTTTACCCAAATCACTTGGAAATCGGTTGCAACAGCAACATTTTCGAGCTTCTGGTTAAGTACATTGCCAAATTGAAGTACATATGCAATGAAAATCTAAGGATGATGAGTATGGATGATAAATTGTACCTGTTTTACTTGCAGTGTCGGAGGGAGATTGTTAAGATGAAAGAAATCAATAACATATGTGATAATATATCTTTGTACAAGGTTTTGACGAGAAGCGACGATGCTCTCATTGGTTACGCGAGAAACAAAAATTTGTACGATGTTATTTACTCCGATATGTACGAGTGTGTTTTTCCAATTTACTACAATATTTTGAAGGAGAGATTTAACAGAGCAAACAAAAGAAAAACATTGTTGGAATCGGGGGTGAAAAGTTTTACCATGCTGATAAAACCATACTATTTGCCGGAAATTGTCAAAGTCAAAATATTGAATTATCTGCCTTCTGATGATTTGAAAAATCTAAATTTGCTACAGGGGGATCTAGAGTTTTGAATTTACTATTTAAAAAAAAAAAAAAAAAAAGTCGAGAGTGGGGAAGAAAACATTCCTGCAGGTATTTAATGTTATTTTCCAAAGTTGCCAAGACCAGTGAATATAAATACTTTTGATAACACTACAGATTACAAAAAAAAAAGATTTGTTATTTTGTTATAGTAATTAGTCTGTGATATCATTTCATTAAGTACAAAATATAAATTGTATTTGTTAAAAAAACTGTATGTTAATTGTTATAAACTATTGAAATAATAATTTAAAATTGTTAAAATAACAGACTATTAGTTTAATTATTTTCCACCCCTGTAGTTTTAAGCTTTTTAAACTTAGAATTGAATCTTAAATATTTTATTGGCTTTTTTTACTCTGGATTAATGTACAGCCATAACCTTTTAGATATGATAAGCTTACATTAAAAAAAATATATATTTATTTCAACAAAGGTAAATTTGTTTATGATGAAATTAAAAGAAAGGTGGTAGTATAACTTCAAATGTCTAGATTAGATTTAAACTTAGCCGCGCATTTGACACGCAGCGCTACCTACCATAGGTATCGCGAATCAAAGAATGTCCGAACTCCGAAATCCGAATCACAGAACGAAGATGCCGATCTGATGAATTATCATCGCAATGGATTGCAAAATGCAATGTAGCGCAAGCATTCAACAAGCTCAGTTGATTTTCTTTTGATGAAAGTGTCAGTTCGGCTTATCTAATGGCTGTAGATAATAAAAAGTACCTCCTAGAAAGAAGGTACAAAGGGCCGACGCGTGCGTGAATAAAATATCAAGAATAATATAAAAAAAAAGTACCAATGGACATTTGGTAATGACTAGAATCATGTGATAATCTAGGCAGGATAAAAGGTGCAGTGCAGTTTTAGGTTACATTATCGTAACAACGGCAAGTGCACAGAAGTGAGTGAGTGTACCTAAACTGTTAGTAGGTAAAAAAAAAAAAAAAAAGTGGGTGGAGTGTACCCAAGCAACCTGCAGCTGGTTCAGCAAATGCAAATGCAGTTGAATGTTCAACGGACTACTCATTGCTGATAGCGTAAGTCTTCTAAAAATAGTGACTACCCAATCCCACCAAAATTCAACACTGCAGCAGTACAATTTCGTCCAAAAAACTATAAATACTTACCTACGCGCGGTTTTCTTGTTTACGATACGAACTCTTGGAATATATAGACTAAAAAGATCGCACGTGCTGAAGAGATAAGTGCGAAGAATACGCCCTTGGCCCTTTTCGCACGCGTCAATACTTACTTTTTTTTAAAATTAAAGCGTTTTATTGTAATCGTTGACCTCTGATGTGAAAAAAAAATTCTTCAAACTCCGGGTATTATACCAGGCTTGCTGTACCTCGAAGGGCGAGGCGCTCGTAAATCTAAAATCCTCCTTCGCTGGCAGCTGCACCGGATTTCAAAATTCATTGTCCTATAGGGCTGCAATTAGCGTTTACTTAGAAATAAGTGGCCTGATTCTTTTAAGCTGTATAAGCGGTCAATCGCGATAAATTTTATTGATTCGGCAGACTTCAAAGCTCTATTTTCTCTTGTACTTTACAAGTTTAAAAAGTTTAAAAAGCAGAAGATATAGAAGCCATTCGCTCAATAACAATTAACCGCCGACACTTCAAACTTTACGCTTGAAAAGCTTTCTCTAATCTGGTTGTTTATGTAAAAATATCTAACCGATCAAGGTCATATAAAATTCGTAAAAGAGTGAAAATCGATAGAAATGTTGTTATCTTAAGTTAAACATTCATGCGAAATTGATAAATGATAAAAGTTTTTAAATCTTGCTGCATATATACATTTGGTGGTATTTTTCATTAAACTGAATTTCCGATCGTTTAAAAAACAATGTTGAATGTTGAATACCAAGAATAACGCGAAAGTGCATAAAAGTAAATGGTAAAATAACGGCCTTTGTAGGCTTGCCCGGCTCCCGCGGCTCGGTTTTATTAATAGCCCCGTTCCGTTGCCATCCAAACTTCAGCACTTCAACATGTGCACGCAGCTGTTGTATATTATGCTACGTCCAAACTAAACTAAAAAAGCTTTGTTTTCAGCGAAGAACAGATCAAGATGCAGGATACCGAGGAACAAAAGCACTACGAGCTCAGGGCTCGGGGCAACAGGTCAAGATCCATGACGCCCTCGAAGCAGCAAGACAACGAGCACTACAACCTGAGAAGAAGGCGATCGGCTACCCCGGCTAGCTCGGAACAGGTGACCAGCACCGGGAACAAAGTAATGGAGTCGATCCTGGAGCACGACGACACTGTGATCATCAAGAGGACGAACTCGGAACGACGCTCCGAGAGAATTCAAAAGTCGAACAAGAAACATATTTCAAACGGACAGGAAGAAGCGGGTAAGAAGAGCATTAGGACCAGCGACTACTCGTCCGAGGAAGGTGACAGGGACGACTCGTCCACCCAACACCTCGGTTCTGCCTTCGAGTTCTACAAGCAGAAGGGCGGCGATTACTGGAAGTTAGTAGATTCAGGGAATTTTTTTTTTTATTAACAGTTTCAAAGTCGCTTCGAGCTTCAAAAACCCTTTTAAAATGACATTTTAACTGTTTAAAATAATTCAAACTATTTATAAAATTTATATTCTTTATGAAGACTTTGAAAAAACTGTTAATTTATTAAATTTAAGTTCGAATAATAGAGTAGCTACGAGATCACTAAAAAATTTAAATTTGAATAATCTTAGAACGTTAGGTTCCTGAAACGTTTTACTTTTTTTATAATTAATTTTCCATTTTTTGGATTTAAAATTTTTTTAAACTTTCACAGTTATATGATAGTTGGCACTTTTTATTCACAGGAGAACTTGGAAATCCTGGAATTTTTAACTTTTCATAATTTACTTTTGCCTTTTATTATGAAATTATAAAAATTTTAAAAATAATACAATTTTAATAATACTCAAGTTTAAAGTCACGATTTAGATTTTGATTAAAGACTTAAAAATGTTGTCGAATTCAAAATTTTCAAAGTTTTCTTAAAGTTGGTAGGACTTGACTCTGTAAGTAATAGTTTTGTTTACAAACAAACGCACTCGAGTGGTCGGAGTTTCTACGTCTATTGAAGTTCGTCGATCAGTCTTAATCGTTCAACGACCTCAGCAGCATCGTGTTTTAATTATAAATTTCATTAAATTTCAGCAAGTTTCCCAAGACCGACTACACGTACTCGCCGTCGTCGACGTGCCGTTATGAGTTTGCGCCGAACGTAATAGCACCTCCGAACATGTCCCGAAGATCCTTAAGATCGACCGACGGAAGTTTATCTTACACCAACTCACAGAGTTCCCAAAATCTGTCTAACCACTCCGAGGATCAACAAAACGAAGTCTACAACGCTAAGCGTTATTCAATGGTACTGATTTTCTAAACTAAATAATTTAATTTTCATATTACATATATTATTAATATAAAAATATTTAAAATTTCTTTCAGGATAAGGTACCTCAAGTCGTGCCCCACATAAGAGTATCATCGGGGAACGACAATCAGTACACAGTTTACAAGAAGACCTATGTAACGCAGTACACAACTCGTCACGATTCCATTTATGACTCCGCCGATGAAAATATGGTCAACGAAAGGTACTTAATCATGAGAAATTCTTGAATTTATAACTTTTGAACAAATAAATATTTTTTCATTTTTACTTTTTTTTTTTTTCAAATTGGCAATACAATATTAGGTAAAACTTTTAAAAGAAAACCTGGAAGTGTCAGGGAATTTTTATTGTAATTTTTAAAAATTAAAAAAAATTGTTTTAGCTATTATTTATTTATGATGTTTTATGGGCTAGATGCCCCTTTTAATACATTAGTTTACTTAATGAAATTTATACAATGATAAAATTCAATCATAATAATTAAAGTATAAGCATTTAGTCACAAGATAAAAAAATCACTTGTAAGTTGGAAATTTCACTAATGTATCACATGATTCAATTGTCTATTTGCTTAGCAGTAATGATTGTCAATCTGAAAAATTTAAAGCTCAATATTTAAAAATTTTGAAGCTTTTTCATTATTTTTGGTCACGATTTTGAAAAACCTTTTTGAATTTATTTTTCAAAATTTCAATTAAAATTTAGAATTCAAAGTATGTACTTTTATTACTAAAAAATTTTATCAACTTTTTAAGATGTCCTGGGAAATTTTTTTTTTTTTTTTTTTTTTTTTGAAAAATTAGTATTAACCCTGAGGCAATACTTAGGCATTAAATTTTTTAAAAAATTTTTTTCTCGTTTAAGAATTTATGAAAAATGGGCGAGCCCGCTGAGAAACAACAAGCACAGCCTTTCGGACGCCGAGTTAGACGACGAGTTTACAATATCAAACAGTCATTACAGATACAAAAGAACCAACAACAGCACCACTCAGAGGGTTAGCAAACTAACGTCAATCGTATCCACCTGTTTTTTCACTATCCTGCATCTACTAACTTTCAACCAGTTCAAAAAAGAAGAGTTCAGCACTAGTCAATACTACAGAAGTTATCAAGGTTATTTTTTTAACGAATGTTTACTTTAAAAAAAAAGGTGTCTTGGACGCCTGTTAGAAGCAAATTGTTTCATATTAAAAGAATAAGTTTTGATTATATGTATATTTTAATATTTATAAACTTTAGGTTCATAAATCTTAATTTGTTCATTTTTTGCATTATTTTTATTTATTTATTTATTTTTATCAAAAAGTAGTAGTATAGAGGTGGCCATATTATATACTGTATAGTATAAATACACATAAATATTCAGGATAGTGCTGTCGGATTTTTAGTGTCGTTTTTTACGAATTGAATCGCTCACATAAAAAGCTTGAAAAAAAACCGAATTATAAAAATTTTTGATTTACAGAATCGAGGTGGAGCAAGTACAGAAGATGGATAGATATATTAATGCAGCACATGTACCTGGTGCTCGTAAAAGTTCTCCTTCTCGACTCGTGGCTACTAAGTCGAGCTTCGAATATTCGTAAGCGAGTCGAAGGCAGACGCGCCAAAGTACTCGGCTTGCTTTTGTTACTTCCTCTCGTTCTCGCCGTCGGTGAGTCTTCTTCTTCATCTTATTTTTGACCTCGATTTGATCATGAGAAAAAAAAAGCACCCGAGCACCTCTCCGAAATCGATGAAATTCAAAAGTTTGATTATTTGGTTGTTTCAGGCACTTACGTTGCACATGAGCATGTTTTAAATTGTCTAAATAACCTGCGAAACGTTAGTTACAATTTTACCGAAACGGGCATTCATAATTTTACCGACTTCGGCTTGTTCGATTATAACTTGTTGTACAAATATCTGTCGACCTTGAAAAACGCATCGCTACCTAATTTACCAGATGTGAAAGTGCCTTTTTCGTCCCTACCAAGCTTTGGTTGGGAGTAGTCCTAAGTAACAACTGCTCAGCTAACAATTTCTTTTTTTTTTATTGCTAACACAGCTGCTTGCTTTTTTTTTAATAATATACCTAGCATTTATTATAATAAGATATTTATAAAAGAGTTGACAACTACATAAAATTTATGATATACTCTTGCTCATCTGATTAGAATATCAAAAAGTATCCGATTCACGTGTTTTTTCTTTTTTTATATTTAAGTACGATATGCTCTAATGTAATTTCGGTCCAATGAAATCACTGGATCTTAGTTTCAAAAACTTAAAAAAATTTTTCTTTATGAATATTTGTTTAAAAATCCTATTAAAAATTATCTACTTTCAGATAAATTTATTTAGTAGTTGTCCAACTCTATAGTGTAAGATTTTGTTCTTCTACTACAACTACTTATGGTGCAGTGATTAAAGTTTTACTATAACTGCTATAACTGTAATGGCTTGATATGCTTACTAAAAAATTTAAAAATGATTTGCTTTAACCAGGGTATTAATAGAGTTTTTCAATGTAGACAGCGTGTGAAAAGTAAAGAGAATAAAAAAAGAAAAAAAAAAAAAAAAAAAAAACGTTTCGCAGTAAATAATAGTAGACAGACGTAGATTATTGATGGGAGAAGGATAGCGGTTTAAAAAAAAAAAAAAAAAAAAAAAAAAAATTATAAGTGACGACTTAATTAAAATGTCGAGTGCATGCAGGACACCCAACCGTAATGAATAAGTATGAGCTGCTGCGCTGAACTCGGGTGAGTTTTTAAACTTGATCTATCCTTCTCTCTCTCTAACTTAACACATACACACACTAAAACTCAAATAACCGCTGATGTCATGATTGTAATAATAATAATAATAATCTCAATCTCGCTTGTGTGCCTTTTAACGCTCCGTAGTGTCAATATTACGCAACAAAAAAAAGTCACTTTCTCATCTCACTCGAGGTCTGCTTTACAAATAACCATGATCAAATACAATACTTTTTTAAGCTTACAATTCGATTGTTTAAATTTGATACAAATCTACTAACCCGAGAAAAAATTTCTATTATTTTCTTTTAATATTGATGATTTTATTATTTTTTTGCAGGCTGGTTTTTACTGTCGTATCTTTTAAGTAGCATTCCACTTAATTTCAAATCGGTACCTTCGAGTTTAGATCAAAATAGTTTTATACCGCACTACGTTCAAGATGAAAATAGTAATTATGAAAAGTACAATCAGGAACTCAAAAACACGGTTGATCTTTTGCTCGACCGAGTACGAAATTTGGAAGAATCCAAAAGTCAACAAATGGCAAGTTTATTCTCATTTATCAGTTTCATTTTTTTTTTTACTTAAAATATACTTGTTAAAACATTGGTGTATTTATTTCATCATGTCTTAAACTTAAAAAAAAAAATACATTAGGTACTAAAATTATTTTTTTTTTTATATAAAAGTTTATTTAATATTGAAAAAATTTTCAGAATTATTTATTCAAAATTTCAATCAGAAACAAAAATAACAATTCTAAGTGCTTAAACAAAAGCTAAAAACTTCAAGATAATACAAAAAAATGTATAAAATTTTTTTTTTTAATTTGCAAACCCTGATTATAAAATATCATTGTTTAGTAATACCAGCTCATACTTACTATTCCTTTTCAGGAGAAAATGGTGAGTCTGGAAAAAACTCTCGAGTACCAAAACACCGAGATAAAGAGGTGCAAGACCGAGGAGATGAACATGATCCGTGACGAGTTCAAGAAGTTGAAGTTGATGTACGCCGAGTTAAAAAGCTGCTGCGACGAGTCGAGCAAAGTAGCAGCAGCCCCGGAGCAAAACCAGGACGATCTGAAGAAGCAAGCCGAGCAGGTGATCGCCGGATACTTCCCGAACGACTTCTCGAAGCAGGACATCGTCAGGTTGTTCCAGATAATGAACTCGAAGATCCAGGAGAGCAACTTCGAGAGACCGACAAGCGTCGTTTCGGCCGGGGACGACGAGATACGACGCATTGTCACCGAGGTCCTCAAGGTAATTTTTTTTTTTTTTTTTTTTATTTATTAGTTTAATGTATAGTTATGAGACTCAGTATGATTAAAATAGTTTCAAAATCTTTAAATCAATTTAAGCTTAGATATAAAATATTTATCAAGAGAGAAAAAATGAAATTTTTTTAAAGGTATACGACGCCGACAAAACGGGAAGGGTCGACTATGCCCTGGAGTCAGCTGGCGGACAGATAGTTAGCACGAGGTGTACCCAGCGTTACAACATCCACACCCGGGCCTTTAAGATCCTTGGTCTGACCCTCTACTACGAGAGCAACAACCCTAGGACGGTTATCCAGGGTAACAACCTCCAGCCGGGCATGTGCTGGGCCTTCCAGGACTTCCCAGGGTACCTCTTGGTTAAGCTTCGCAGTCCCATTTACATAACCGGCTTCACGGTGGAGCACGCGCCCAAGGCAAACTTACCGAACGGCGAGATGAAGAGCGCACCGAAGAAGTTCGAGGTCTGGGGTCTCAAGGAGGAGAACGACCTAAACCCCGTCATCTTTGGGGAGTACGACTTCCTGGACAACGACCAGAGCCTCCAGTACTTCCCCGTACAGGTGAGGCTTTTTTTTATACCCCCTATTAGCCTTTGTTCAAATTTTAGGTTTGTTACAGTAAAACAGCTCGATAATTCTAAATTCAAAGAGCCGGGCCGAGACTTCGAATTATCGAGGCATCATGGCCATTTAAAATTTTATTTTTTACCTTAATAGATCTAAAAAATTTTATTACATCTGTTTGTAAACTAATTTTATCATCATAATATTCAATGCAAACACAAAATTTTCGAATGAAAGTAAACATCCAATTCGGTGTTTTTTTTTTCTTTTTTAGAACAATTTTTAGTTCTGATTTACTCCGCGAGTCAAAACAAAGTCATGGTTGAGCTATCGTAATCGACAAAAAAGTCTTATAATCTCTGAAAAAAAAATTTATCACCAACGATTGATTTTTAATATTTCAGAACACATCCATAAGTTCGCCGTACGAGTACGTAGAGATGCGAATTCACAGTAACCATGGTCAACTTGAATACACGTGCCTGTATCGATTCAGGGTTCACGGTACCCTGGCATGATGATCCTATTTTACTTTTAAATCAAAGATAATTAAACAACCAAACCAAAATAAATCATCTTCTTCTTCTTCCTATGAAAGCCTGCCATGGCCTTATTTAAACCGATAAGACGACGCTTCTGAAACGTGCCTTTGATATTAGCCGCCGTTGGCTTAACTTTTACGCATAATTTTTAACGCACGCCCGTATAGATTATATCTTTTACAGATCTTAATGACAACAACAACAACAACAAATTAAAGCTATTACATTTATAGATCTGATATTTAAAAAAGTTGTATAAAGTTTATTAAAGTTTCATATTTGTAAGGTATTTTTGTAAATGTTCCCTAGTACGCAGTTAATACTTGTTTTCAAAGTTACCGACTATTCAACAAGTTTTTAACGCTTTTGAACAACAACGGTAGACCGTTTAAAATAAAGAATAAATAAAGTACAAATTGTAAAGCAACTTACTAGTTGGTAGTCTCTAAGTCACGCTTGCTGTATAAATTAATTCGTCGTTGAGTTTTATCTTTAAGCGCAGTTGTAACTATTTGTAGCTATGTAAAATAGTGTTTAGGTTTACTAAATAAGCCAATGCATCACACTAATTTAATGATTCTCAAAATAATATTTTCTCAATCTTACATTTAAAATTTTATCAGGTTGAAAAAAAAAACTTCTGAGAATCATTAAATATTAATTTATAAAATTGATCATCCATTATCGTATTTTGAAGATCTCCACGTTTAAAGATCTTTGAAAAGCTTTGGTGGCTGTGGATTGTACCGAGTACAGGTCGAGCAATTTTTATATTGCAAATTTTGCATAATTTTCCGATCTAGTTACATTTTTTTTATTTTTTTTAACATTCGAAACATTTTTTTTTTTTTATGAAAGTCACACTTGCAATCGTTTATTTATCATCTACTTTCTTTTTTTGTAATTTGACTGAGATTTTTATAATTTAACTACAGTGATGATCTTGGAAGGTACATAAATATTTTCTTCAAGCACGTGATATATTACTTAAAAGATTAAAAGTAATTTTTTTTACAAACAGCAACGATTATTTAGTAAGTTTTGAATAATATATAATTAAGTCGTCACTTGTAAATGCATGTTCAATAAAATACCTTCCTTTATTTTTATCAAAGTGTCATAATATGTACGAGAAATACTATTAAAATTTATGATTAAAAATACGTAAAGATTGTTATTATTTATTTCAAATATCAACTATTTTTTCCTACAATTATAATCTGAATTTCTAAAAGTACGATTAAAAAATACTTGCTCCAAGTTGAAGTTGAGAATCTCAAACCATTTGAATTTTAAATAAAGTAAACAATCATAATTTTTTTTTTTTTACTCTGCTCGTGTTCAATTTGAATATTTAAAAGCTCAAACTCGACTCGGCAGCTCTTTGATATTATATTCTAAAATTTCGTTTTTTATTTTTAAACAATTTCAGATGAAATTTATTTATTTATTTAATTCACTTATATCGGCAGTTACCGATCGAGTAGAAGGATCAACAGGTGTATGAAGTGCGGCTTGGTGGTAGCTGGTAGCAGGTAGTTGCAATCGTCCTTTAAATAAGTTTAAAAATGTATACAAAATCGTTAATAACTAATTTAAAACAAGTTAACCAGTGAAATAATTTTTATTGGCCTGAAATCTAAAAATTTACAGGAATTAAAAGTTTTTTTTTTTCGTATTCGGCATATACATAGTCCGCGAAAGAAAAAACCTAACCTGTTTTCTGGTAGCGAGTTACCTTTGTTTATGATCAACAAGTTGTCGTCGGTTTGTGAAATATATTATGATTGAAGAGCGGCTCTAACTAAAATACTCTGTCTTAAAAATTTAAAAACCCCGTAAGTAAAGATTTAATTAAAAAAAAAAAAAAAAAAAAAAAAAACATTTTTCATAACTCGATAAATAAAGATTATTTGAAAAAAGGGTAGCATGGGTACCAGAACGGTATCAACGTCGGCGGTGGTACCAAGCGAGGCCAACCTGTCCGGTGTCCTGAGGCTGCTGGAGGACATGTCGAGGCTCTCCGAGGACAAAGACACAGCCGACGTTGTTTTTCTGTTGGGCAGGGACGAGTCGCCAATTTACGCTCACAGGATCATACTGCAGGCACGGTGCAAGAAGTTCACCAGGGAATTTCACAAGAGGATCGGAACACCCGGAAATCCTACACCTATAAGGATGCCTCACGCGCATCCTGATACTTTCAGACAGTTCATAAACTACGTTTACACAGGTGCTTTTTTTTCTTTTTTCTTATATGGCATTTTGGCATGTCAAAATAGTATTTTTGAATAGCATACTCTTAACAAAAATAATACCATTGTATTTTGAGTGAAATTATGAGAAGAAAATATTCTTGGTGTTTTTATTATTTATATCGTCGATTTTTCGTGTAAATTCATACAAAACGCAGAAAAAAAACTTTTCGACCCTCCATATGATGAATTCAAGTTTAAAATTGTTTTCCAGGGAAAATAATGCTCCAAGACAGCGGAATATTCGAGATGCTCGGCCTCGCCCAGGAGCTGGGCGTCGAAGAGCTCTGGCGAAGCTGCGAGGAGCACGTTTCTCTGACCCTGAGCCCCGACAACGCCTGCACCTTATTGAGCGCCGCCCTGGACGCCCAGGATCAGCGGGGGGCGGGTACGCTATCGTTCATAGATAAGTGTTTCGCCTACATAGGTGAAAACGCCGCGGAGACCGTGAAGACCAACGCGTTCTGCAACCTGCCCCAGGAGGCGGTTATAAAGCTCATATCCTCGGACTACCTGAGCCTGGAGGAGGAAGACGTGTGGAGGGCAGTGTTAAATTGGGCAAAGTACCAGGCGGGAGTTACCCAGCCGACTCAGCACTGGACCGAGGAGGAAAGGGCCAGGGTTTGCCAGCACCTCGCGGGAGTTATTAATCACGTGAGGTTGCTACTCATCGACAGCCAGGTTTTTGCCGAAGAGGTCGAGCCCACCGGTGCTGTACCCATCGAGCTTTCGCTCGAGAGATACAGGTAGATTTATTATTATTAATAGTGAAAATTAATAATATTTTGAATAAAATAAATTTAAGGTACGCGGCACTTCCAAACAAGCACGTCGAGGGCGTTTGCTCGGACAAACGTTTACAGCCCCGGGTCGGTTCGTACCTGTTCTCCGGTTCAAAAATATTGTCAAAGGACAAAATGGGATTTCAGCGTCTTCTAAATCAGTGGTACGGAGTAAGCAAACAGTCCTGGCGGTTGATTTACCGAGCCTCGACTCACGGCTACGCAGCCTCGGACTTTCACCTGTACTGCGACGGACTGGCACCCACCTACGTCATCGTCTTGGGTAAATTATTCACTATACAATTAATCTGTAAAATTCACCGTTCTCTTTTTAAAATCCATAATGGTTCTAGCGTATAAAATAAATTTATTAATGATGATAATAATAATTAAAGGTAGCAGAGGCGAGGTATGCGGTGGTTTCAGCGACATACCCTGGGGCAAGCCGAGTGCGAAGGGTCACCACTACACGCCCTCGGACAAGGCTTTTCTGTTCAGTCTGATAAACAACCAGGACGTACCGCCCACAAAGTTCGACATAGTCAAGAAACCATTCGCCATATGCTACCACCCGGACATAGGACCGATCTTCGGTGCCGGGGCCGATCTTCTGATATCGAGCAACTGCAACGCTAACGTGGACAGCTACAGCAACTTGCCACACAGCTACGACGGCGAACACGCCTCGAACTCGGTACTAATGGGCGATTACTACTTCACTGTCGTCGACTACGAGGTTTTTACACTCAACAAGCCCATTCCACCTCATAAGCCTCCGCATTAGCGATCAACGTTTTTTATGTCTTCATGATTCACATTTTTGTCGTTTTAACATAATTCTGGTAAATTGAGCCAATTTTTTCTACTTAATTTTCTACTGATCTCGATCTAAAAACGAGCCCTTAGTAAATGGGTGCTTTTTTTCTAAATTTACTATTTTTATTAAATTTTAAATAATTTGAGTTAGTTGAGAAGCACTTTTTATCATGCATTTTATACTGTTTTTTAAAAATTGTAATATTGTAACGAACGAGTCATGTTTGTATTATTTTTCTTTTAATAAGCGCTACCTACAACCAATCTAACAGATCTTACGGTTGAGATTTTTTGCTATCTAAACTCGTGAATCGAGTCTAAGGTACTACGGCTAGTTTTCAAGATCTTCTGCTCAAGATTAAAATAAATGCGCGACTTTGGGATGTTTGAGATGTTTCAGACGTCAGGGTCATTTTTTTTCGGGTTTTGTTTTACTATCTCTTACCCTTGGATGTTAAAGGCTCGGTACACGTGTATTTATTTGTAAATTTTTAAATATCTAAATCTGATTATTTTAAAGATAATTTACGTGAACACTAAAATCAATACTCGTTTAAGTTTAAATTTAATTGCTAGATTATAGATGTTGTATGTATGTTATGTGATATTTATTTTTATACAAAGTATATCTTTGCAATTCACTTATTATGATAGTTAGATAAAAAAGAAAATATGTTAAAATTATAATTATTTTTTACGTCTTTTAGCGATCTAGATCTGTATTGGGATCAAAATAATTTAATCTTTTTGGCTTTGTGATAAAATATATTTTTATAATTACAAAAAATAAATAAATAAATAAAACTATAAATAGAATAGTGTATTCTTCAAAATATTTGAAAATGTTTAATGTTGACCTTTTATTCCCCATTCGAGTATTTATCACATTTGTTGTATAATAAAAATCAAAGTTAATAATAAACAAAAACAAAAGTTAACAATGAATTTATTGTTTGTATATTTATTATCTATTGTCGAACTCGAACTATTCAAATTTCATGAAAACACTAATTGCAGCCTGCCTCTGCACTTTCAGTCATTTAACTATTTTTTATACAAATAATGATATTCTGTTAAGTTTATATAAGTTGCGGTCAAAACAATTTCAATTTGTTTGACTTTGGGATAAAATATGTTTTTACACTTACTCAAAAAATAAATGATTTATGTGCAGTATAAATAATGTATTCATTATTATATATAAAATATTTTAACAATATGTACAGTTAGCGGACATCTTAACTGTCCCAAGTTTGAATTTGCCGCAGAAAAATGATGGCCGCTAAAGTCGCAGTTTTTGTGGCCTACCAACCCAGCGAGGGGAAAAAAAATTTTCTCAAACAGAAGCGTAAGTAAGGTTAGAAGACACATGAGTTTACAAACAAGGTGTTTATCATTTATAAAATGCATTTTTTTTAAATTAATCGATACCGCTCACACGTGATATTTAAATGATTGGTGATCTTGAAAATTCACTCAATTTTTTCTATTTTATTTCATGAAAAATAAATTTCAAAATAAATTTTACAAGAATTTAGGAAATTAAAAATTTATAAACAGCCAGTTAAAAAATAAAAAATTAGATAAAATTACCTTTCTAATTACACTCGAACTTCACTTTAACACCAAGATCACCAATCATTTAAATATCACGTGTGAGCGGTATCGATTAATTTAAAAAAAATGCATTTTATAAATGATTAACACCTTGTTTGTAAACTCATGTGTCTTCTAACCTTACTTACGCTTCTGTTTGAGAAAATTTTTTTTCCCCTTGCTGGGTTGGTAGGCCACAATAATTGCGACTTTAGCGGCCATCATTTTTCTGCGGCAAATTCAAACTTGGGACAGTTAAGATGTCCGCTAACTGTACGTCGTTTAATAATTAAACCTTTTCCCATTCGCGTGTTTTTATATCGCATCGATAAAAATAGAGACAGTAAAAATAAAAACAAAAGATAACGACGAATTTATTGTTTGTTTTTATTATCTATGTATTGTTGAACTAGATTCGAATTTCACGGCAGCACTATACATATATACATAGCCATAGCTATAGCTATAGCTACCGTGGACTGGTCACCCGTCACACTTGCAGAGCTGCAGCGCAGCTCGCGCAGTCCAGCTAAGTCCGTCAGCCTGCAGCAGCAGATGATATCGAAAGTTTTGTGTATGACTAATAACAATAAGTAATAGTCAGGTGCTGAGTAATGTGAGGGAGAAGAAAACAGCTAATAATATATAGATTATTATAATATAAATTCCCTGTAGTACAGATAAAGTAGAAAGAAAAAAACAAGAGGGGGGGACAACAATGAGATGCGGGAAGGATCATCTCGGAGAATATTCCTGATAGCAGTAGCAGCACTGGCCTTCAAGTACACTATCTGGAGCTACTTTTTATTCTGGCGAAAATCCTCTAGCTCCGTGAAAGACCCTCCCAGCTCGACCTCGACTTCAGGTAAAAAAGGCTAAAGTCAAGCTGATCCTGATACAACAGCTGATTGATGACTATGCCAAGTCTAGCTAGCTCCTGATAGGTAAAACGTTTCATCGTCTTTTATTGCTGTCATTTAGTTATATTACTATTTTCTCTCTCTTTTTCATTATAATTGTTCTTATTGCTTTGGTTGAGTAAACTTTAGTGCCCTTTGTTTGTGAAAGTTTTTTCATTTTTAGGTTATCTTTTCTATTTACCCCCTTCTCCTCCTTTTACAGTACAATTCAATCTCAAATGTTATTACTTATCATTATCTCTCTAGTTGTTAGTCTCAATGTAACCTACAATAAGCATTGACACTAATAAACAATCTTTCAACATTGTGTCACTGCAATTCTTCTTGTATACATAAACATTTCATGACTCGGTATTTGTTATCAATTTCAGATACAACTGTAAGTAACATGAGGTGAAACTTGATTTAAATAAAGAAAGTCAGTGAATAATTGCAAGATGTATGGAGATGGAGAGCTCGAAGTCTCCGAGGGATGGAGACAGATTCGAGATCTGAGCACCACAACAGATCCAAACATCAGTTCTGCTATACAGGACGAAGATCACTTTTGTAAATTAATTCTTTATAGAGAAATTAAAGACTCCAGGTTAGTGACAAATGATGAATCTTATAATTTTAACGCTCTAAAGCAAGATAGTGGATTATTTTATTCATCATTTTTTTCAGAGTTAGAATATGGGATGTTATAATACTAGTTCCAAATCTACTGTTTCTTCTCTTCATTGCTATAAGATTCAACAGAGCAAGACTGAAACTCAGAGCCACAAGCAGTCCAATATACTTGGCGTTTTATGGTCTTGTTATATGTAGCGTTGTGATATCTGTTATAAGATGTGTGGTTTCAATGACTGTCAATGCCGCTGCCGACGTGGGTGGCAAAGTCGACAAAGTACTCTGGGTTACCGTCAGATTTTTCCTACTGTCCACTGAAATGAGCGTCGTCATTTTTGGCCTTGCATTTGGTAAGAGAATTTTTATTATTATTTTTTACTGTTTTGATTTGTTTAGATGAAATATCTGATGTCTAGTAAAAATAACAAAAAAAAAACAAATTGTAAAAATTATCTATCACATCATGTGTAAATATTAATTATAGTAACAAGAATAAAATTTTGAATTTTTAGGTCACTTGGACAGTCGCTCGAGCATCCGTAGGGTTTTGCTAGCGACGTCTTTTATAGCACTCGTTTTTACCATTAGTCAAGGAACTCTTGAGTTCGTTTTACCCGATGATACATTCAACATACCCAGTAGAAACTTTTATGTATTCGGGCACGGAGGTATGATGTTTTGGTTTTGCAGCAGCGTTGTTTTCACAAGTGTAAGTTTTATTTTTCTCCACAACGACCAAAAAAAAAAAACAAATCTTTTCAATTTTTTTTTTTTTTTTTTCAGATATACTTGTTTATACTGATCCTGCCTTACACGAGAATACGAGAAAGACTAACGCTTCCCTGTAAGTTAACTTTTTAAAAATGGTAATACTTGAATGAATATGAAAGTAACTAAAATTTCGTTGCAGCTCGTAAAAGTTTTTACGTCTACGCAAGTTTGCTCGCGATACTGGATCTAGTTCAATCGATTGGAGCTGGATTATTGAATTACACTCAAAATCCAGTCGGTTTGTGCGTCATTGATCTAACAGCGGCTATATACTTGACGCTCTTCACTCCTTTGGTTTACCACACATTTTTATCGGAGTTCCTTGGGTAAGTTTTAAATAAGAATTTGACTAACGATAAAGTCAGAGTTTATATTTTTCATACTTTCAAGTTCTCGGGAGTCATCCCAAAGAATCATGAGTCCTGAAATTGAATCTCAAGAACTATTAAGTCTGTCTCGTTCTAAAATTTTCCTTTTTCTCTAAACAATACCAGAATCTTTTTTGGAATAATAGAAAAAATTTAGTCTCATTCCTTAATTTTGAGACTCGTGAGTCTTAAAAATGAGTCCCGAAGACTCTTGAGTCTCAATTACTCCGAGTCCGAAAAATCAATGCGTTGGACTCGTGAGTCTGGTTAAAATAACTTAAGCTTGTAAAAAAAAAACATAAAGTTAATAATAAAATGATTTCAGAGTGTCGCAGCCAGGTCTGAACTTCTCGTACAAGGCCCAGGTCGACGACACCATGGAAGAGGACACGGTCTCTTTGCCCCACCAGCAGAGTTTTTCGTCCTTGAAAACCGACAGCGACTACATTTATCAGGTCCATACTCCATGCTTTCACGCTCCTGGCGCTCCGTCCTCGCTCTATCATTCCCAACAGATAGTCAAATCAACACCCAGTAGGATTTTAAAAGATCACAATCGTCATCCGCTTTCGGTACCAAAGACCATTGTCTTTCGCGATTACTCGACAACCAGGTCTAAAGTAACTTCCGATCTGCAGTTGAAAAAACGGGAGGACTCTAATAACTGAATTTTAACGATTTTGTTTCTCGGTAGCGCAGAACCGATTTCTCTTTAATGTTTTATTTTTTTCAGGGTTTTAAATGTGATTTTTTTTTTTTTTTTAAAGAATAATAAGGGGTCGATTTTTTAAAGTTTTTTGAAAACTATTAAATTCCCTTAGCTTGTATTAAATTGGTAAATTTTTTAAAAATTTGTTAGTTCGAGGTATGAACAAATTTTTGTTTTGTGATATTAAGATTAATAGTTGTTGAGTTTATAAATATGTAAAAAAAGTTGTAAATTTGTCAAAGTTGCAAGAGAAGTAGTAAGCCCCATTAAATTTTAAAAATATATATGTATATGATTGTGCTGATTTAGATTATTCAATTAAACATTTATTGTTAGCCTAAATTATTTGTTTTATTTATTCAAAGTTTAGTCAAAGCAATTTTGGTTGTTGCTTTGAATAAATTTTTTTGCTTATTTCCCAATCACTGTCAAAGAATAGAATAAGAAAAAAGTGTGACGATGAATATTTATTCCAGAACCACAGCGTGTACGACTCGACGCAGTTCGACGTTAACTCGACTCCGATAAACCCGCTTTACGCGGCCTCGCTTCAGAGTCCCGACAGCATCACCGGTTACAGCATCGACAGCGGTAACTGTCACGTTCAGGAAGCTGAAATACAACATCAGCCTCATACCTCCACCAAAGAACAACTCAACCACCATGAACAATAACTATCGCTACTCACGTTTTTTAAACAAGTATTTTGAACTTATATTCACAAGAATATCGTCGTACTAAGACTATTAAGTACTTACTGTATCGTTATTGTAATCGACTATCGCCCGCAAAGCTCAATGTTTATCATCAAAAATTTTTTTTTTTTTTTTTTTTCATGGGGACGACTTAGAAAAACGGTATTTTTTAATGACGTTTAAGTATGTAGGTAAATTTAAGGATTATGTAGATGAAATTGTCAATTTAAATTAAGCCTAGTCATTGATATTTCACCTTCGTGATCGTAGGCTCAAAATAAAAAATTTTATATTGTAAAGTAAATTTATTAAAATACTATTTTTCCGTATTATTATGACGAAGTTATTTTAAACTAACATTCATTATTTGTGAAATGACTTTTAAGTCATATTAAACTCTAGTCTCCGTAATTAATTTAGTTTTTAAGTTGCATGTCAAATATTTAAAATATCAATTGAAAAGGAACAAATAATTTAATCTTATTAGTAAAATTATCTTTTAAAAGTGTTTAATACACACTTCGGTTTCGTATATACGACAGTGAATATATACATATAGTATTTAATTAAATATAATTTAAGATTTAACTGAGGAAAGATAAGCAAATAAATTTTAAAAATCCCTGATTTCGGTTGGTAAATATCGTTAATATTTTTAAATATCTTTTTATTTATGACATTTCATTGATTTTGTTTTTGAATTCATCTAAAAAGTTAAAAATTTTAAGGACTACTCGCCTTTTTTAGCGAAAAAAAAAAAATCAAATCAAATCAAACGCGTAAAAATCCATGCAAAAGGAAAAAATTTATCAAATATCCTACCTCGTTATTATATATTTTGTAATTGTTACTGTAATTATTATAATTTATAAAAAAAATTTCGTTGGCAAAAAAGCAAAAAAGTTTAAAGTATGAAGTTGGATTCAAAAATTTTTTTAGTTATACACAAATAAATTATTGGTTCATCCGTGAGCGTTATTTACTTGAAAAATACTTTTTTTTTAAGTTGTCTCCGATAAATTATAACTAATTTATTTTTAATTTTTATCTAAATGATTGTTAAAAATGTTTTTTGGCATTTTAAGTATGAAGACGGCGCCGTCCTAAATAATTTGTATCTATTTTCACTAAGCAAGTGTGCATTATCAATAGGGTGTATTGATATCGAAATTTTTTAATTAATTTTTGTTTTTACAGAAATAGATATTTTAATGTTTTTCTACTCTTGTATTATAAATAAGTAAATAACAATGTAACCTTAAAGCAAGGTGATATTAAATTTTTAACTTTGCTTATCAAGGTCGAATGGCATTTAGTATCTGTGACAGAAAAAAACATTGAAGAAAAACTAAGGCCAGGACTTGAAAATAAAACCTGACATAACTGAAATAATGTCGTGGTGCAAAAAATACTAGTAGAATCATTTATGTACCGTATATGTATTAATATTGTAAAGTTTAAATGAAATTAAGTAACCACTACACTTTTTTATTTTTATTGTAATTTATTTGTCAACTCACTTGAAATTTTTTTAATATGTTACTGAAAAATTCATAAACAAGTTTTCAGTTGCTTGTAATGAAATTATTTAGTTTAACATCCAATGATCAATTTGAATATATTTTTTCTACAAATCTTACAATTTTGAAGTAAAATTATTTTCACTGATGTTGAAAAAAAAAAAAAAAAAACTAAATCGGACATATGTACTCTCTGAAATATTATAATTCAATCCTTTTATACAAAGAAGTTCAAGTATTGCAATTTTTTGTAAGTATGGTACAAAAAAGTAAAAAATAAAATAATACTAATAATATGCAATGTGAAATAGAACTTGGGAAATATATTAGTGATATCGTCGTAACTTTGGCGTAAACTGAAAATTTGGCGTAAACTGTGTTGTACACTTACAATATTAGTGTCCTTGACATCAAACTTATCTTGAAAAATTAAAAAAAGGTTATTTACATTAGGATCATCAATTTTTTATAGCTAATATTTACAATAATTTTATTTTGATTGTGTTTCAATGCTTAATTTAATGATTGGATTTTTTATTTGCGTAATTACAAAGACTAGCTAAATATAAAAGTTACATCGATATCATCAATATATTAAAACATTAAAATCGTAAGCATAAAGTCACCTAAAAACATAATAACATTAAATAAAAATTATTGTCGCTACCATTTACATAATAATATGTAGTCATATAAATGCATAATTTTATATTTTTTATAGAATTGCTGTCTTTGAAAGGAAGAAAAAAAAAATCTAACTTTTAAAATTACTCAGAACGATATTGTTTTTCTATAGAAGAAAATCAATAATTCATAAGTAGTGTATATATAATACTCGAAGTAATTAAAAAAAAAATATTCGCATTAATTTTAAATTAATTATTTGATTAAATATTTGATAAAATGGTTGCCGGAGGTTAAAAGAGGATAAGGGAGATTTAATATTTTCATAAAATAATAAAAATGAACGAAGTATGAATAATTTTTAATTGACGAATGAACGACTTATATATATACTTGTTTGAACCGTAAACCAAAACGCATCTGTAATATTACTGATCTGTACACTAGAAAAAATTAAATATTTTTTTGTGAAAAAAAAAAAGCGATTTTGTTAATAAAACACTAAAACCCGATCGTATTAAATTTTGGGCTTGGGCAGTTGGTAAAAGTTCCAGGTCTTGAGGACCTCCGGATCCCGACTCTCGAGACTTCGCAGGCAGCCTACGTCACCGCTTCGAACGAACTTCATCAGCGGGCTCAGCAAGAGCGTCGAGGGCACGGCCATGTTGAACCTGGGGTAGAGTCCGTGCGCCGACGAGAGGACGTTGGACACGACGAGGCCGATCATAGCTCCGGTCGATTGGTCGATTATCGGACCCCCGCTCGCCCCACTTTGGACGCAACAGTTGGTGCACACGAGCTGGCTACTTTCCGATACGACGCAACCTTGGCTCCAGGTGGACCGGGCCGAGTCCCCGAACAGCGAGAACCCCATGGTCAAGACTCGCTGGCCCTTTTCGGGTACAAACTCGGACAATTTCAAGGACGTCGCCGAGGCTAGGGCCGAGGGGATGAATTCTCGCTCCAGCTTGAGAACCGCCACGTCGTAGGGCTGATCGTCCCGAGTCTTGTAGACCAACTGGGCGAGCCAGCCAGCCGAAGTGTCGCTGCAGTGGACGACTTTTATTCGGCTTCCAACTGGACTCTGCAACAACCAATTTTCCCCTCGTATTGACTCGATATAAAAAAAAAATGTTATACGCACCCCCAGGAGTACGTGGGAACAAGTGAGGATAGTCCCGGTCGGAAGATCGAGGATGACCCCCGTGCCCCAGTAGCCACCGCACTTGACCACCACCAAGCTTCTGTCCAGATCCGAGTCCAGCTCCTCGGCCGGCGGCGGTAGCCTCTCAACTTCCTCGAGGACGAGTACGCGCCGCAAGCTCGAGCTCAGATCCGCCGCGAACGCGTAGTCCACTCGCTCGCCCCGGCACCAGCTCAAGGAAGTCAGTACCATACCGGCCAGATGTCTTTTGCCAGCTTCCCGGACGTAGACCGGGGCTCCCTCGCATCCGGGCACCGAGCTTGCGTCGGTCAGGATCAGGCCGTCGATTTGGTTGCTGAGCACACCCCGCGAGATAGAGCCCAGAAAGGCGGGGTTGCCGAAGGGCACCGACTCGATCTCCAGGGCGTCGCCCCGGTTCAACGAGCTCGTTCTAAGAGTCTGGTCCAACAGTTTCCTGAATAAAAAAAAATGGAATATATTGAGTGCAAGGTTAGTTAACTAATGAAAAACAGCCACCTCAGAGTAATTGTCGGCTCTTGGGCAGCGGGCTCCGATCTGAGCAGAAGAAATATCGAGCGAGCCCACTTGTCGTCGAAGGTGTCGGGTCTGTCGAAGCTCCAGGAGAACAAGTGCGTCGTAAAGGCCTCGTGTACCACGGGACACCGCCATAGGAAGGTCAGAGAGCAGTGCTCCGTCTTGGCCCGGCTTTGGACCCGGAATTTAGCGGGCAAGTCGCGGGGCACGGGTACCAAGCTGTCCAGTCTGTCCAAGTTCCGAAGGTAATCCAACAACTTGTCGGAATTTAAAGTCAAGAGAATCGAGCCGTGGGTGAGGATCCAGCCGTCGAGTTCGATCCCCGATATTCCGTGGTCGCTCGTCAACGGAGCCACGAGCACGCTCTTTATGTCGTTCATTTTATCATCTGCGATGCTGTGGACCACCTGTGGACAATTTACAATAAGTATACGAGTCTAAACGATAAGAAGGGAAATCTGTCATGGATTATTTCAGTGGTGAAAATAAATCATCAGGAGTTTATCCGTTAATCGACCGGGAAGCATTTATTAATAAATAAAAATTATCTCTCTCGTACTGCACCAGGATGAATTTACACATTCCAACAGGTAAGATTTTTAAAAACTTTTTTAAAGGCTTGTACGAAACTGGGAGGACAAATTTTTCAATAAAATTCAAACCCTCCATTTATTTACTAATATTTTGCATCGACTTTTAAAAAAAAAAAAATAATCCATCTCCGAATAGCTAAATTCAATCGCAATGCCATTTCTTGAGGTTCCTGGAAATCTGGATAGTTGCAATTTACCGCGGCATGTACTTTATATTAATTAATTAATTATCGTTAAAAAATAAATTATTTTCATTCATTTCTCACCGTTAAATTTGTAAATCTCATTGTTCGTTGAAATAATACTAGCGCAATCAAATCAAAATAAATTACATGCGTGAGTGCAATTTTACTAAGTTTTTTATTTTTATTTTTACTTGCATCTGCAGCATCCTTGATACAATTTTAGCATTGTTCAATCTCGCTTGGTACACTCAATAACTCGATCGAGACGCGCAGGGTAAAAAAAAAAGTACAAAATTAAAAAAAAAAAAAAAAGGTGTAAATTGTAATAAACAAGAGAGCCATGACGATGTAGGCTCTGACGCAAGTCGCGGTAACAAACAACCACTCGAATGATAAATCTTCTGTCTACTGCGCATGCGTGCATGGAGTCCTTAATTTGTAAAAATAAATTTAAAATAAGAAGAAAAAGAAAGAAAAATAAGATAAAGACGCAGCTGGTAGTAAGTATGTATAATTGCAGACTGCTTGGCGTCTCTTATCATCGCGCTGCAGCTGCTCCGATAAATTATTTTTAAAAAGTACCTTTGATTACTCCGAGTGCCGGATTACCTCGATGGGGGCCTATGCAAGGAATTTTTTTTTTTTTTACTATTTCAATTAAATCGCATAAAAATTGAGGTCAGGGGCGCAACAACTCCTTCCAGCTAGAGGGTGTCCTGAGGACCTCCACCCCCCTCCAGCCCTTAATAAAATTGACGTCAAAAAAAAAAAAAAAAACGGGGCGCTCGAGTTCAACGAAAAAGCTCTAAGCCCCCAAAACCCTGGAAGACCGAGTTCAATAAAAAAAACTGATCAGCTATCCCCCAAGCTCTAAGCCCCCAAATACGCTGGGCGCCCGAGTTCAACGAAAAAGCTCTAAACCCCCAAAACCCTGGAAGACCGAGTTCAATAAAAAAAAAACTGATCAGCTATCCCCCAAGCTCTAAGCCCCCAAATACGCTGGGCGCCCGAGTTCAACGAAAAAGCTCTAAACCCCCAAAACCCTGGAAGACCGAGTTCAATAAAAAAAAAACTGATCAGCTATCCCCCAAGCTCTAAACCCCCAAAACCCTGGAAGACCGAGTTCAATAAAAAAAAAAACTGATCAGCTATCCCTCCAAGCTTGGGGGATTTGGGGGTTTAGAGCTTGGATTAGACAAAATTGAGCGTAAAAGAGATCATCACTTTTAAAAAAATGTATCTAGTGCTGATTAGAATAAATTGAATGAAAAAAAATTGGGTTATACCCGTTGATCCGGCACTGCATAATTCATAAATTTGAACCTATTTAATTGTCAGCTCTCCTGCTTGACCAGACTGCTTGGCGACTGCACACCTGCAACTTACGTCAAGAGAAGGTAGACGAATATAGATGCAGTGGGCAGTGGCCTCTAATATACTCGGACCCTTGTCATTTTTTTTCATTATTATTATGAGCACTCTTGCCACCGCCGCGCCGACCTTAATAACAAGACGACAACAACTCTTATTATCTAATAATATAACACTCACACACATCTTTAATTAATCAACGCTTCACGCCCAAAGTCCAATGATCTATATTGTAGGATCATATGTCAAATACTCTTGATTTTTTTTTTTTTTCATTTTAAGTAATCTGTCAACGAAATGGGCGAAAGCCGTCATCACCAAGGCTAATAAAATTTGAAGAGTTCATACGTAAGTAAAATTGCTCTTGAAATTATTCCCTATTCTTCGAAAACACGAGCCCCCGGGGCGCGGCTCCCCGAATAGTAATAAGCGTATTTTAGTTTATAAACTACCGCACGTGTATCTCTTTCAAAATTACACGAGCTGACGAGTAGCGATTTTTTATTCTTCTCTGCGATGCATTTTTTTTTCATCTTATCAGCTCAGCTCCAAATCTTCCACCAATCAATTTTCTTACGATCTACAATATGTTTTAATCATAAATGTTTAAAGGCATTCTACTAACCAAAAGTTATAGTAGCTCATTGTAACTTTATTCGTGGGATATTTTTGGTTAAGCTGTTTTTCTGCGCTTGGACCATACATTTTTTCAATATAAAAAGCTCTACTTTAGCTTAATATCAGATTCTAAATCAATGTCTAATGTTAGGTATTTGTTAGGTATTTGTTAAATCATTAGAAGAACAAACTGTCATTATTGGACATAAAAGATTCGAAGAAGAATGAGGTTTAAATGAGAAAAATTGATTATATGCAAGTGAAGTTTTATCACCAACCTCCGAGCTTTTTAGCGACAATTCATGAAATTGGAATCGATAATCTTCCCAAAGTTTGAATAAACTAAAACAAGAAACGAAAAAAAGTAATAATAGTGCAGACTGCGTTATTTATATAAAATATGAAATAATCGGTAATAACAAGTTAGTTTTTATGAATGAAGGGGGATGTTAAAAATAGATGAAAATAGTCGTAGGAGGTAGTAGAGGGGGAGTCAAAAGGGGGAGGAGCCACGGTTAACGAGGCCGCCTCCTCCCATTGGAATGCGCGCGCATTCCTCCCTTTTTTTGCCTACTCTTCATCCCTTTTTTTTACTCTTCGAGTTACCTATATAAGCTCACCCCTGCGAGCTCACTTCGCGCTCAATTCACGCTCCAGTACAAGTGCTTATACCCCCCCCCTCCCTTTTTTTACCAGTGATACCAACCTTTTTTTTATTTCGTCTCGATTTTGTGTTTTTCGGTAATCGGTACCCCCAAACGAGTGTATATCGAGGCTCGAGATACTTAATCAAAGGTAAGTTACATGTTTTTATAGATTATTCATGTTTCGTTACTTTACATCAAAATTAAAACTGCTCTAAAGTCTTAACAGATTATGTATTATTTTAGCTAGAATATGAGTCATTTGATGCATTTATAATAAAAAATAATTTTTCGACGCAATAGCCACGAATAAAATGACTCCTTAAAATTTAAAGTCATTTTATTCGTGGTAATAGTGTGACTAAAATTTTTTTTTACAATAAATATAGCAACGGTATACTAGCTAGTAAATAATTTTTTACCAAGCCCCAAAAGCTAAATCGTGGCAAATATTGGTCTAAGCTGTTTTTCTTGGCATAAAGGGAATCGAAAAAATCAGCACTGCCTGAGTCATACGGACTAGAGCTAAAAAGTAAAGTTTCGTTTAATTTGAGTTTCGGGGTGAACCTGAATGAATTTGAATAACCGCGGATCGCAAAAAAATATTTTTTAATTTACAGTTTGAAATATTGATCCGTTAAAATGTAGTTTATTGAGTTACGAGTTACCCCCCAACCTTTCACTGGTCTGTTAAAAATTGGTTATTCATGACCATTTTTAGACCAGGATAGATCCATCTGAGTGAAATTCCGAGAAAATTAAAAATTTTATTTCATCGGGGTCACACGAGTTTATTTTTTATACCGAAGCAACTGTCACCTGGACACCCAGGTCATCCGAATTGGACAAGATTGAGGATTAACATAATTTTTTACATCTTCAATCTCATAAGCAGTGATTTTTGAATTTTTATTTTTAGATTTGGTTCTATTCCTAAAATCAGATACTATTTATAGAATTTTTTACATTATCAGTCGAATAAATTTATTCTTTCATCATGGTATTAATAATTTATTCGCGTGTAAAATCCCAGAATGACTCACCAGTTTAATAGCTTTGCGGGTAAAAAAAAAAGTATGTAAGTAGTGCACCTTGAAGAACCAATTTACAAGACGTTGTTTCAGCGGACCATTTAGCGATACATTTAAAAAATATTTTATCATCACGGAAGTTACTTTTTACTCTATACAGTTAAGTGATTCTTCTCGAATAATAAATTCTCATTAAAGTGCAAGGTTGGCCACGTTTTATCGAGATCCATCAACGTTTAACCAACTTTTGCCTTCTTTCTTCTTTATCCACCTGATCTTGTTTTTAATCGGTTGGAATCTCTTTATTCTATAAACTGAGTCATTCCTGTATAACAGCTAACAGGACCTTTTTTTTTTCAAAATCAAATTTCTTTTATGTTTTTTTGGGTACCTCAAAGTGACAATTGAGCCCATTTTATTTATTCCTCAACTCTGGAGTGTGACCCATATTGAATTTTCACAACTTACAAAATGGACTTATACCCATGAAACTTTGGGAATCGTTTTTTCATATAAAATTATGAACAAAATTACTAATTTTATTTTTTATTTCTGTAAGCTTTTATGATAATTTCATAGTTTTTTAGATAATTTTCAAAAATTTCAAGAATTTTAAGGCGAAAATCTCATAAGTTTGACTATATTCGATTGCTATGATTAAAAGCTTTTTTAAATTTTATTATGTCATGGAAATCTAAATTTTACATGGTCCAAATTTTAGAATTCGGACTTATAAATGTTATTTCTTGAAGTTAAAAAAAAAAAAAAAAAAAAATCGAGATTTCAGATCTTTAAGGGCGCTATGGGATTGGAGCACGAATTTTTTGTAAAATTGGTTAAAAATACGAAAAAATGACACAAAGGACATATCTCGTACGTCTTGAGGAGCACCGATGTTGGCGTAACTTTGTGGAGTTGAGAATTATTTTCTTATACCAAAAGCTTAACGAAATCACCAATAACTTCTGGCCATTTACAGTACTTATTGCCAATTTTTCGGAAAAACGGGTTTTTAGCTTATTTTTAAAAAAATTCGTACTCACCGAATTAAAAAAAAAAAAAAAAAAAGATAAATATTGGTAGCGAGAGTGAGTTGAAATGCAGCAATTAAAAAAGTAGAGATGTACAGCAGTAGAGGCTAAATATTACAGTTAACTGGTCGTCGCTCCGTCGATTCGTCTGTACAGGCTGCAGCAGCAGCATCGGTCAGTCGTGCTTAAGTGGTCCAATAGCGCGGACACAATCTATATGTCCATAAAAACTCTTTTTCTTATACTCTTTTTTTTTTTAATCCTATTGTTACAAGTGCTAGGTGTAAGTGGTGATTTTAAAAAGTAACATAATAAAATCTTAATAATGACAATACCGCAGTTTCGTATAATTGTAATTAAACAAATTAAATATTAAATAGAAAATAAAAAAAAAAGTTGAAGGGATGGATTGCGTTGAAAAGAGTACGAGAGGTGGTTAAGTGACGTGAGAAAAGCTTAGCCGCTGCAGATAAGTTAAGTAAGTGACCGATTGCGTTGGGACTTGGGGGACGACCCCATGATTATTATAACAACTCTCTCGACTAATCTAACACATCATGGCACGGATACCCCTTATTAACTCTTTTTTTCATCATTTTTTTTTTTTTTTTAATTTCATTATACATAAAACAATAAAAACATAAATGTTTATTGGCTTATCCGCACTTAAGATCGTCCCGGTCTAATAGCCAAGGTCGCTCAAGAGGAAGTTTTTAACCAACTGGCATCACTTATTAATTATCCTCAATCTAAAAAAATGCTCGTGCGCCGCGTCTAAACTCTTCTTCTTCTGTCCAGCGTCTTTCGACAATACCTACCTTCAACTAAATTCAATCCTCACAATATCATTATTACTATTTAATTTTTATAAATTCAATTATATATTTGAAATATGAATGCAGCTTAAGCTCAAAGCAAATAATTGCCTTTTACGGTTTTAGCTTTAAATTCGATAAAATGAGTTGTTTTTTTTTTTTTTTTTTTTTTCTCAAATCTCGTTTTCGGCCTCGGCTCACCCTAATATTATTCATCCCTTTATACCTAAGCTTTAAATTCACTTGTGGTACGACGATCTTGACCTGAAACTTTAATAATAATAATTATTTTTTTTTTTCTCGCCAAAAGATTAACGAAAGTCTAGCGATAATTTTTGGTTTATTAGGATCGGGAAAAACAGTTTTTCTACAATTTCGCATTTACTTTATTTTTTCATTAATTTTTAGAGATAAATATATTTATACCGAATTTTAGTAATTTTGATCATGCACATACAATAAAGACAACGTTTAAAATCTCAATTGAACATGGTCAAAATCACTAAAATTTGATCCAAAAATATATAATTTTTCTCTAAAAATTCACTATAAAAAAAAAAAAAAAAAAAAAAAAAAAAAGAAATGTTAAAAAGAAGCTAAAAAAGTTCCATATCGGCTGTTCGGTAAAAAGCGTAAAAAAGGCCCAAAATGACGCACGATTTCATGAAGCTTTTGGCATAAGAATATAATCCCCAAGCGATGAGCTCTCCTGGTTAGTCAGCGTCACCCAACACTTACGAATTTATGACAACACAATAAAAGTGCTAAAAAATAATAGAAGCATCATAGAGTAACTTGTTAGGAATTAATCAAAAAACAAGATAAAAAAAGGTGATAGATGACGTTTAAAACTAATATGTTTTTGAAAATACGATTCGTAAATAATAATCTGATATAACTTCTCGAGAACATAGTCGAGAACAAACAAACGACGATTGTCGCTATGCCGCACATGCATTACGATCGTCAAACGACGACGCTACGCAATTAATATTATTGTTGTTGGCTCTGCTGCCCCGTTGTTAACTCATCCAAACGCTGCACCGCGACTCGCGACTTTCCTCTATTAGTCTATTTCTAACTTTTTCTTTTAATTTATATTCATTTTAATCTTTACGATCATTTTTCGTTTTATTATACATCCTCTTATCTAAAATTAATTTTTTTTTAGTTTAAAATATTTTAAAAAAATAAAAAAAAAACTAGTTCCGGTCTTTTATCGAAAATATAAATATCAAAACTAATTTTAATTTATTTTTCTTTTCATTCATTAGCGATTACAGAAATAAAAACGTAAAACCCAAAATTATTTTCGTAACAAAATGAAAATCAAAATAAAAAATAAAAAATTAGTTCCGGTTTTTTATCGAAAATATAAACATCGAAACTAATTTTAATTTATTTTTCTTTTCATTCATGAGCGATTACAGAAATAAAAAAAAAAAAAAAAAACCAAAATATTCAATATTGCGTTTAAAAAATAAAAAATAAGTTCCGGTCTTTTATCGAAAATATAAAAATCAAAACCGATTCAATTTGAGATTTTGAATTTAGTTTCTAAATTAAATAGTAAATGTAAAAAAGTTGTAATTGCGATAGTCTCGAGGCAGACGGAATTAAAATGTAGATAGTTGACAAGCGTGTTGAACTCAACGCGCAATCAAAGCGAAAATGTGTAATTAATTTATTTTTTGTCATACTTTTGACTAACGTCATTGCTTACCGGGTACTTGTTATTTTGGTACAGTGATCTCATAGTTATTAATCTCTCAAATTGTTCGAAAATTTTGCCGATTTTTCTTCCTCAATTTAAATAATAGATTTATTATTAGCACCACGAGTCGTTTAAAGTTTTATCAGATCAACGCCAAAATAAATGATCAATAGTAGATTAGCAGCTCGAGTGTTTTATTTTTGACGAAAAATCTGCGTCAATTTAACTTTGCTTATCAATCAAGTCGTCACGGCGGCTTTTGAAAAAAAAAAAACAGTGAGGTTCGATTGACCTCAAACTGCGAGAGTATCGGAATGGTGAGCCATAGTCAATAAAAATTGATACGAATAAATTAAAACGATTACGCGTAGCGCACTTAGCTGCGTTAGATTCGAGATGAAATAGGTCAGTTTTAACGTTACGACATCGTTTTCTCGTCGGATGCATCCAACAATCCTCATTTTAATTACTTTTTATTACTTTTTATTATTACCATTAGCAAGCTTAGATAATTTTTGCCGGCCGGCTGATTTGATATTTCTCCGCACTAAATCAGCCAAACTTATTCTTGAAGGGAAAAAAACAGGAAATATATCAAAGATTTTTGAAATGATTGTTTATTCTTGTTCCCTCAAAATAAAAATAATAAGTAGCGCTAGCGGGATTTTAAAATAACGTTCTCAAAATAGGTTATTTTCTTTCATCTTCCTTCTCGAAACAAAAGTTAAGTGACTAATAAAGATTCCCCTACCGCAGCCAGCCGGCAGGATCGTTAAGTAAAAAACCTGATAAATGACTTAAAAATTTTATGAGCTCACTGCACTCGATGGATTTAGTTGGAATAACGATGAATCAATTGATTATCGAAATAATGAAGTTGTGATCCGAGTCGGATCCAAGTCGGATCCAAGGTAGCACCCGCGTAGAGATAACCGCTTTGAAGACTTATTTACGCGCGGGCGGGTGGAATCAAAGGGAATGGGTAAAAAAGGCTGCAGGGGCAGGAGAAAGAGAAAGAGCCGCAGCAGCAGCTCGAGAATCGTCTTTGGCCGCAAGCAAGCGAGCAAGCAAGCAGAAGAAGGATAAGAAGAAGAAGAAGAAAACAGGCTGGCGGTGGAGTAGTGGGGGACCGAGTGAAGAAGCCGATTGGGCGCCCGATACAGCTATAGCTATATACCGCTGTATCCGCGATCCGAGTATTATAAGCAACCGACTTGGTGCACTCGCGCGCTAGTTTACGATCGCTTTACACCCGACAAACTCTTCAATTGCACTTCTTTTGACTTAGCAGTGTTGTTTTCCATCGTATTACCAAGTGTTGTTTTGCTCTTCAAAAGTGTTGTTGTTGTTGTTGTTGTTGTTAGGAGAGGAGAAGTTTTTAAAAAGTGATCAGCAACGGCATCCTGCACAGTCACGTAAGTTAAATGGATAGCGAGCTTGATTGAGCGCTAAACGAGCGCCAAAGCGCCGCCCGGAGCCGCCAGACAAAGCGGCGACATGTGCACCAGTTGTTGCGGAACGCACACATTTTCCGAAAAGTTTCCCACGCTCCTCCTTTGACTACCAAGTCCCTAGATTATCATTTTAATTGTCTATACTCCTCGGCGTAACCAGAGGAGGGTAAGACGAATCTCCCTCGAGGGATGCAGGAGCAGGAAGGAAATGATTTATTTTTAGCTACTCCGGGTGGTGGTAATTCAGCACCTTCGGGTGGTCGTCGAACGCACGACTTTCGAATATAACGAGTGTCAAACGCCCCATGAGTGTAAGCCGACTCGTACTTGAGGCATCGATCTTTTATTTTATTTATCCGCTAATTACTTTGATAAAAATAAAATCAAGAATCTCGCGGCTGCGGCCGTGAACCACCTGCGGCGCGGCGCACGATTTTTCACCAAGGACGACTACTTTAACTCAACTCGATCATAAAACCTGCCCTGCGGGGACTCGACGTCTACCCTATAAACAATAACTTTAATTAAAGACTTAAGGGGCTGGTAGCTGCGAGCTTATTTCCTCGATCGGTAACGCAGTTTTCTAATGGGGAGAATCTTGGCCTTCTCATCCTCCTCCACAAAACTAAAATAACCATATGTAATTGATGATTACAGAACGCGGGGAGTTCAAGAAGAGGAGATATTCAGAGAAATGTAAATATAAAGCTTGCCTGATTGAAAACTCGTGGGTAGGATAAATATATATTTAAATAGAAGCGTCTTGGTTGCGCTCAGCGCCAAGCAGTCTGGGACAGCTGCAACCGAAGCGTAACCCAAATCCCCTCTACGGCTCTACCGCTGCATAAATAGTGGAATATTTAAAAAATTAAAAATTCCCATCGAGTTCTTAATAGTCAATTCCCAAGCATTTCGTGAAGGTATTCGCCTGGTTGGCTGACTGCACGTCGCCTACTGAATTTTTCATTCTTCTTGCCTCTTCGTACGCGAGGAGATTATAATTTAAACACAACAAGGAGCCAAGGTAGTTGACTTTTCATCGAGTGAGAGTTTGGCTTACCCAATCCGGAAAGTCTCTTATAGGAAGCTGATTACGAACACGCTTAGGGTTAGATGATATTGGGTCATTGGTGGAATAGCCAGGCCACCCTCGAAGCGAGCAAGGACCAATCAATCGATTTAAGGGCTAATAAAAACATCATCTACCCTCGAAGGGCCAATAAAAACAATTTGATGGAGTTGATTAATCGAGTTTGTGATATTGCTTTGTTGTAGGATCAATTACTTATTATTAGATAAAATATCCATCGATCTCGCACACTCTTAAAGTTCCAACTGTTTGCGGGTGAAAGGAACGGCTCGAGTTTGAGAGAGAAAAGTGCTCCAGTGATGAAGCTGTCGCGAGGTTATAGCGAAAAATTAAAAAAAAGGGGCTTTTTTAAACACAGAGTTATTAATAGCTCATACAAGCCAAGGCTGTCTTATCGATAAGAAAGGAGTCGTAGGTTTTAATAAGCAGCCTTCGCTCGCAACGTCAATTATCCACATTCTCGCGCGTGTCTCTTTTAATTTAAATTTTGTTTGTTATGTATATATGTGTTTATTAAAATTACAGATGATGAAAAATCAGAAGGAGGAGAAGGAGCTGTTGGTGGAAAGATCAGGGGAGACCGTGTCAGGCTCGACGTTGGGACTTACGAGCTGCACCAGGTCCTCCGGTTGCTTCAGGCGGACGAACACAAGCACCAGTAAATCCTGTACAGATCTTAGTAGGACGATCGTGCTTTTGGCGATCCTGGTGCTCATGGGGATCTTCTGCACGAGGCAGGCCGAGGCGGGGACCCTCATGGGACACCCCTTCAGCAAGAGGTCCTTCATGGACATACAGTGCAAGGGCGTCTACGACAAGAGCCTCTTCGCCAGGCTCGACCGCATTTGCGAGGACTGCTACAACCTGTTCCGAGAGCCCCAGCTTCACACCCTCTGCAGGTTTTTTTTTTTTTTTTTTTTATATATACGTTCATTCACCAGTACAAACCTGTTTAATCAATTATGATGCTCCCAGCTAAGAAAAACTACTTCCAAAATCTGCCACCAATGAAGTTTTAATGAGCTAAAGTGAGTGTAAGAGATTTCTCTTCTATTTATAGCACTCACTCACTCGCGAAACTGCGAAACCGCTGGGAGCCGCTACCATGACTCTTTAATCTCTCAAAGCACTAGTAAGACTCGATTTATTTTAACTATCATTATTTACAGAAAAAACTGTTTTACGTCCGACTACTTCAAAGGCTGCTTGGACGTACTCCTGCTGGAGGACGAGATGGAGTGGATCAAGTCGTCCATAAAACAACTCCACGGTGCTGATCCTGGGGTTTAGGTGCTTTGTTTTTTTTTTTTTTCTTTCATCTTTTTTTCTTTTTTTAACACCGCAGAAGTGAAAGTTACTCGCGTTTTTGGATTTTATAACAAGACTAACTATTATTTATCTCTCCTCGACTCTCTACGCTTTTCTCCATTTTTCTTTTTTACTTTACTTTTGCGCAACTTTTATAATTGCTGTCTGCTTAACGGCCAACGTCACTGTACCTCAAGATACCGAGACTCCAAACGAGTCTCATAGGTAATTCCGTATGACTTTTTTTTTTTTCCTTCATTTCCATTCCATCGAGTAAGTATATACAAAAGGGATTTTTGACTGTATATACGGAATTTCCTAATCTTTTTTTGATTGTCTAACACATATTTTTGACAGGCAATGCTTTTTTTCATCCTGAAAGAAGAACTAACAAGATTTTTGAATTTTTTACTGTTTTTTTTTTTTTCTAATTTTATAAAATTGTGGTTTCAGGAAAAATTGCTTTGGCAGCGAATACTTCACGAGCTGCATTCAAGCTCTACTGCTGGAGGACGAGAAAGAAAAGTTCCAAGAGATAGCCGAGTACCTTGGCCGTCGGAGGCGGCGCTAAGTAGTTAAACAAATCTTTTTTTTTTTTTTTTTTTTTTTTTCTTACCAACCCGAACCAACCAACAGGAGACTGAATCAAAAAAATCACCTCGATAATAAATTCACATCTTCATGACTACAACCCACTGCACCGAAGAACAAGAAGAAGAGAAAGTTTTTAAAATTAAAAAAAAAAAAACTACGATAACCGACCGACGACCAGACGAGAGTACTGCAGTAGTCAATTTCATTCAAATGAATATTATTCTAGTCGATTCTTTAATCTTTAACTTATTTATTATTATCTTTAACTACTTATACTTATTAAGTGTGCACTACCTTTTTTTTTTTAACAACATCGCATTTTATTATTAAGCTTGCTTACAGCTTCAAACGTGTAGTGAAGCGCGTTTAATTTCGAGGTATTTTTTTTACTGGTTTTATTTACTCAGTTTAAGTTGTAAATATTATTTATTCATAAGTTTTTTTTTTAAACTAAATCACAAAACTTTTTTTTTTTAATCTGGACACTTAGAAATTAATGGTGTAAATACAGTGCAATCATTGAGCATAAAAATGGTATTTATTGTTGTTAGTATTAAATCTTATCTTTGCAGTATTTTTTAATCAATAACAAGGATGATTGAATGATCCTTTGTAAACCTCGACTTTTTCTTGTGCGGGCGCATTTTTTTTTCTCTCTCTCTCTCTCTCTCTGTAATCGTATATAATTGGCTTTATTTATTTAAACAAAAAATAAAAGTAAGAGGGTCACGGAAATTGTGTAACGAACCATTCCAAATCATCAGTATTTTTAAGTTGTTTCAATGCGAAACGATAATCTGCATTTTTTTTTTTTTATTTACGATTCTACTTAAAACAATTGTTTCTTCGGTAAGTCTTTTATTTGTCACGAAAAAAAATACTTCTAAATTGATCGTTTTTAGCATAAGTATTGATGTTTGTACAAAACAAAAATGAAACAAAAAACAAAAAACAAAAGTAAATTTTTGGAAGCACGGTAAACTTTAACTGTACGAGTTAAAAATAAAATTATTAATTTTTACTTAATTTTGTTTTATTTATATCTTAGTTACGATAACGACTTGATTTTTTTTTTTTTTTTTTTTTTTTAATGTAACGCTGGGTACTGTGCAAATGTATCGATTGATTATTATTTGTTTGTTATTGTAATTATTATTATTATTATTATTATGCATAATTAAACGAAACAAAAAAAGTTAAATAAGTCGATAAAAATTGTTAGATAAGCAAAGAATATTCTGGAAGCTTTATTAATCCCAATCGAATCCAAAGCTATAATTATTGTTATTATTAGAAGTGTCGAATTATGTTGACCAGTGAGTCATAATTTAAAAAAAAATGAATAAAAAATGATGTGCGTATGTTAGCTGTGCCGGGATGAATTTCTAATCAAACGACAGTCGAATTTTTTTTTGTGGCATTGTTCGGAGCTTTTTTTTATCTTCAAAATAATTATTTCCGCCGCTTCGTTTGTTTATTAACTTTTGAATTTACTTTTTAGTCTGCTGCGACGATTAAATTAAAATCTTGATTGCGAATGATGCCAACTCTTATCTAATGACCAATTATTATCATCGTTGTATTTCATGTAACCAACGACCGATTTAATTAAAAACTTATATAGTAAACCATGATTGTATGCCATAAAAATCTTAAAAACGTAACTGAATATATTATTATGCATTAAAAATTAAAAAAAAAAAATGAAAAAAATGAAAAAAAATAAAAGAAAATAAAACCAGTTTTACAAAAGAAGTTTGGAATTGTATCCTCTTCGATTAGTTTAATAGATTATAATAATAATAATGATAACTATTTTATGTATACATCATACACACATATACATAAATAAATAAATATATATATACACATATATAAAAGAAAGAAAAAAATATTCGTGATGTATTATGGGTAATATATGGATTACATATATAAGTATACAAAGAGTATATTTAAAAAAAAAAATCCAATTATTTGCGTGAATAAACGAATGAATATCATATTAAACTTGAGTGTATTTACTTATTTGACTTCCCTATCTATGATAATTTTGTTGAATAAGCTAGATTTTATCGAAATTGAGCAATAGTCTCGTCAAACCTTGATTAGAATGATAGACTTGAGCAAACAGAATTTTCAACACAATTTTAAAAGTAACATCGTGATTTTTATATTGTTTCGTAAATTTTAATAATTTTCTAGGCCAATAGTTTCAACGACGTTAAACCGTTTATTCATTTCTTCTTCTAATAATAGTCACAATTTTTTTTTATTTCAAAGTTACGTAACGTTTAATTTGATGATTTTTATTCGCTTGCAATTTTAAATTTAAATGCAGGAGTTTTAAGAATGATCGCAATCTTATCAAAGACGATTCTCATAAATTACACTCGCAAAAAACGCGTTGCATAATTTTTTTGTAGGATATACAAGAAACTTGTGAATTTAAAAAAAATAACTTACCTGCAACGAGCACAAAGATCACATGTGTCCTGCACCGCACTAATTACTAATTAAAAATTCAAACAGTAAATTTTTCGAATTTTCACTGACCGCTAAAGCGCGCATGCGTTGTTGCTTTTAAAATATCAAAATACACCAAAAGCAAAAACTGCAAGACTGCAGTTAAAGAAAAAGTAATAAAGTTAAAATTCTCAACCGTGAAATGTCAATGTTTTTATGAATTATTGAATGTTATTACGAGTTATCTGCAAGGTTAGAATTATTGTTTCTATGATGAACTTGCTCGCAGGTAGCTGGGTTATTAAAAAAATCTCAACTCAAACATCAATGTAATGCCGCAGACACGGTGTTTAATTGATAAAAAAAGTCACTTGTTTTTTAATTTAAACCAATTATTTATCTCTCCGGTGTCGAGTTTAATGTATAATTTCATGACTTCGCGGAAAAACCTGCATCGCAAGTTTACCAGCAGACGACAATTTGACACAAACAACAAATTTTGTACGGTGGCGCCATCTTTATTTCTTATTTGAATTTTAAAGAACATTTTTTGAATCTGAACAATTTCATGTGAATGTTACTTTTTGGGTTGGATCTTTTTTTTATTTTTAATTAAGTTCATGGTAAATTAGAATGCATTTTTTCAGGAGCTGCGGATCTTATTTTAAATTACTTTGAAAACTGATGGTATGAATAATGAATTTGAAATTTTTTGTAGACAAAACTGTAGACATCTAGTGTATGTACCTACATAACAAATTAGTAAAGTTAATTAATTTTTTTTTGCTATTACTTCATCTTTTTTTCCGTGACGGACGTTATGTAGTCTTAAAGTAAAAAATTCTAACGAAAATATAGAACATTTTTTTTTTACAAGAATTTACTGAGTTGAGGAATTTTTTATCTTATACTTTTATGTTTAACAGAATTGAGATACATGATGAAAAATAATTTTGACACCATTATTTTTCAGGGAAATACCCAATTATTTGATTTAAAAATCTTTATTCAATTAGTAATAATACAATTTTTTCTTTTGCCAAGTAAATAATTTCTATATTCTTAATAAAATAATTAAATTAAAAAACTAAAATAAAGCTTTGATGTTAAAGACACGTTTAAATAAAAATTGCCTACAATGATCACATCATTATACATTGATTGCCTTGGATAAAAATGATTCAATATTTAATAAATCATACAAAATAAAATTATGTTTTTTAGTTTAAAAAATATATCTTAAAAATATAACTACTCTTTGAAGAAATTAAAATTTCATTATACTTTTTTCCACATTAAAATTAGATATAAAATAAAACTTCAGTTAAAAAATCAATAAAATTTGAAACACAAGATAAAAATTTTCACAATTATCGAAAATAAAATGTATTTACAGATTGATTAAAAAAACAACTCTTCGAATAACGGTAATTCAACCGTAATCTCATAAATTTTGATAGAAAAAAAAAAAATAAATAAATAAATAAAATGGGACACTTAACCTACTGATAAAATGAGTAAGATATTTTACAGACGAATTAAGGGGATCGCATCTTACACAAAAATCTCAGCTGCAACATCTTGACTTCCCCGGCGTTTGACCTGAAGACTCCCTCCTGGTTGTCGATGGACAAAAGCGTACCAACGGATTCCCTGTCCTCGCCTATGATAACCTTGACCCTGTCGTTTTGCGAGGGCACGACCGGCTCCAGCTGATCGCACATCAACGTTACCGATCTGTCCTCGCGAGGCAGGAACACCGTGCACATTCCACCCTTAAATCACATTTTATTAATCAATATTTAGTTTTTTTTTTTTTTTTTTTTTTTTTTCAAAGTAAAATTAAAAATGAGCAATGTATAAAGTTTGAACTTGGGATTACTTTGACCTTTGGGTTTTTTTTACTAAAAAATGTTTCAGAAATGTCTCGAAATTTGAAGTCATTTGGAGAAAAACTTGCAAAGTTACAGTTTTTAGTAAAAAAAAAAAATAACCCCAAAGGTCAAATTGACCCCTTAATTTCGAATTATAAAAACTACCCGAACTATTCAAACTTTAAAAGGCTGCCATATAAAAATAAATGAAAAATTAAAAAAAAAGAGTATAAACTAACGGAGATGGTTTTTATGTATCCCTGCTGTCCAGCGAGGTCCGGATCTTGGTGCGAGTCTCGAACTCTGACCTCGATATCGGTAGTATGCCAGTCGCTTCCGTAGATACTCGAGCCGTGGCTCGTCTCAATGCTGGAGCCTGGAGTTTGCGGGTTGTACGGACTGCCAACTCCACCTGGACAAACATCAAAATTATTTTCAAATCAATCGAAAAAAAAGATATAGTATTTCGAATAATCGATCGATTAATTTCTGTTAAATATGTGTAAATATAAAATTTTGATAATCAATCTCAACTGATTTGGCACAAAAATTTATTTAGTCCTTGACTTTATTAGCCTCAGTGTGGTAGAAAAGCTTTTTAATCGATCCGATTTTTTTTTTTCAAGTCCCCTTACCAGGAGTCATGGGGCTGTTGTAGCCTAGCGGGGACGGTGTGGCGAAGGCTCCGTGGGGACTGCTCGTGTAGCCGGTACCAGCGGGCGAGGGCGTGCCGCTGCCGTAGGCCGCCGGACTAGGGCTCGCCGTGGCCGAAGCTACAGGGCTCGGACTAGGCTGGAATGGCCCGAAGCTGTGCTCCGAACCGTACATGCCCGGAGTCTGGGGCGTGAAGGGACCGCCCGAGGGATAACCACCCGGGGCGTAGCTCGGCGAACCGGCTTCCTCTATGTTGTAACCGTCGAAGTCGCTCGACCTGGCCGGAGTGTTGGTCACCGTCGGGTCCCAAGCTCCAGATTGTCCTGGGGAAAGAAAAAGCGGATTTATACAATGGAATATTTCAAGTTAAAAAAAAGACCAAACTTAAAAATTTTAAGCATCAAATAAAATTTGAGTCTTTTTATTATAAAAATTTCATTGGATTACCTGGAGTACGAGATCCAGCGTCGTGCGACGGAGTCATGGATCCATAATGAGGAGTCCTCGAGCCCGTCTCGTACATGGGAGTCATAGATCCCGCGTGCATGGGGGTCTTTCCTCCCGCTCCTGAGTACATGGGAGTCTGGCTGCCGGCCGCGTAAGCCGGGGTTCGACTGTAGCTGCTGAAGCCGCCGTCCTTGGTCGGCACCCCGACGTTGGCTATGTGTCCCCGGTCCACAGAGATCGTCTGACAGGTCGAGTGCAGCTCCACCCTGGCCGTCGTCTCGGTCGCGTCCTTCACTATTCCCACGTTGCCCTTGTAAGGACCACCCGTGATTTTGATCGTCGTGCCGATGAGGTCACGGTCCCGACGGGCACCCGAGCCGCGACCTCTGCCTCGACCTCCACCCCCACCACCTCCTCCTCCTCCTCCACCGCCTCTGCCAAAGCCTCCTCTGCTTGGTAAATTTACAAAATTAGTCATTCGCTTGAATCCTGTGTCCCACTTTATGACTATAAAGCCCTCCTTAATAGACGGTTTTAAAATTTTTGTTCGATAATTTCATCGGGCTTATTCAATGTAACTCTAAATAAAAACTTCGATAGTCAAAAAGTGGGCCACGAATTCTTTTTTTTTTTTTAGATAAGTAATAATAAATTCGATCGTACCCGCTTGGATGCATGGGCGAGGCTATTCTCGGAGACATGAATCCGCTGACCATGGGCGACATGGCAGCCGCCGGATTGGCCTTGCCACCCCCGGCCAACTGCAGATGTCTGGTCTTGCAGACAAATATACCCCCGTTGTCTATGAACATTCTCGAGTGCAAGAAGGCGAAGCTCCTGTAGAGGTGTTTTATCTCTCCGCCTCTTCCACTGTGCGGTCCGTCTACGACCTTGACAATGTCCTTCTTCTGTATGGTGTTCTGTTGTGAGTCGAGGGCCACGGTGTTTCGATTCTCCTTGCGCTTGGTGAGGCCCTGAGGTCTGGCCTCCACGACCTTGCCGTGCATGGACAGCACGTGGAATACCTCGCGCTCCAATCGCACTATGACCCCCACGGTTTGGGGATCCAGCTGGACCAAATCACCCCACTGGAACTGACCCAAGCTGTCCACGCCCGTGGCCATGTCCGTGCACAGCTGCAAATCTCTTGGAAGTACCTCGAGCTCGTGCATCGACAGGTCCGAGAACAGAACGACCCGGTTCGGCTCGACCCGGACAATCAGGCCCGTGTCGCCCTCGTACCTGCCCGCAACTACCTTGACGTGGTCCCCCATGGTGAAATACTTCCTGAGCTCGTTTGACTGGAACTCGAGGGCCTCCTTGAGCTCCTCGTGCTTGGGCATCACCATTATCATGTTACCGTCCACGGATACGACCTTACCCTGGAGGTTCATCAACTCGCCCTCGCAGACTTCCACGTTGTCCCCGGGACTGAAGGTGTGGGAAACGGACTTTTCCTGTTTACCCGCGGATACTCCCGTTACCGGAGCCCCGCTGAGTTCCAGATCTACTCCCTCGGGAGTTTCCTCGAATTTCTCTAGCTCGGAAAGGGTAGGTTTTACGCCGTCGGCTATTATGGCGCTTGTCGTGAATGTTTTGTACAAAAACCTGGAACAAAAATCGAGTTGTTTAGTCACAAGTTTTATCTATTAACTGTATCACATCAATTGGCAATTCAAATTCACTTGGAATTGTAGAGATTCTCACCCTTTGCGGCTGTATCTGTTGCCTTCAAATATAAGAAAGTCACCGTCGCTCGTAACCTCCCCGCCAATGGCTCTAATGGCTTCCGGGTCAAAGGGTTTGGCCGGCGGTCGTCTCTTTTTCTTCCTCTTGAGGGCCTCGGACTCGGTCTGGGCGGTTCTCAGGGCACCTCGGGGCCTCGTATAGTCGATCCTGGGAAGCAGCTTCAGGTGAACCTGGTTTTGCGCCAGATCCACGTAGTCGACCTGGGCGATGTCGTCCTTGTAAACGCCTCTCTTGAGTCTCACCCACTGGTCAGCCTTGAGCCCAACCTGTTCCTTGACGACCCGAAGAACGTCGGTCATCTCCTTTATGGGAACCATCTGCTGCTTCCAGAAGCCCATCTTGAGATTTCCCACACTCTGTATCGCGGCCTTTACATGGGGCTGCTTGTACGCCTCGATGTAGATGTACCCTTTTACGCCCTCGGGTGCCACCACGGATTTTATCTGGAGTGGCTCGTCTGTTTGGAACGGTAATGTGTTTAGTTTTAAATAATGATATTTTATTTCTAATATAAATATAAATTTATAAAAATTCCCATAAAATAAAAACAGATAGCCGCAACATACTATATATTTAAGAACCTTTAATTTTTGGTTCTTATCAATATGGTACCTTTGCAACCCCCGCTGCGATGTAAAATATGATAACGCAAAGTACGTACCGGTAAACTGATAGGTGAGGAACTTTCGCATCAGCAGCAGAACCGTGTTTTTCTCCTCGCCAATCCGGCACTTAACCATCCACAAGTTTGGATCTTTGACGCCGGGAAGCAGAGTCTGTTGGGTTATCTCGTCGCTCATCTCCTCGCCACCGTCCCCGAAACGATGCGCGGCTGCCGACTCGTTAGCGTACTTGTTCCTTAGGTACTCTTCTATCTCGTCTTCTTTTTGAGAACTGCAACCAAAAAATATTCAAAGTTTGTTCCATGGGAAGAAAGTAATCAAAAATACTATTATAAAAATTCAAGTTATGAATTACTAAATTTGATTTAAAGTGACGAAAAGCCAAAAATTTCTTTTTTCGCTCTTTGAGGTAGAAATGATGTTTTTCTCCACAAGATGCAAAAAATTAAATTCCTACTCACTCCCATAAGTTTGTTCCTCTTCGTCGACCCTCTATTTCCCTGGCGGTGAGACCGATTTCGTCGACCTCGTTACCGACGATGCCGATCTCTTGTGCTCCCTCCTCCCATTCTTCGTCGTCTTCAACCTCATCGTCGACCTCGGCTTCTTGAATTATGAAGTCGTAGACCTGTCCCTTCTTCTTCTTTTTCTTTCTCGGTCTGTCGTCGTCCTCGTCATCCTCTTCCTCTTCCTCGTCGTATTCATCCAAATCCTCACCTTTGGATTTAATAATTATTACAAATTTCATACTTAGGTGGACTGTACGAGTATGAAAGTCAATAAGTCGGTAATGTTTCATCGCGGAAATACATTTGATTATTATTATTATTTTTTAATATTGTTCATCAATTCCTACTTCAAAACTGAACATTATTATGCAAATACATGATTTTTTAGTTTTAAAGCCCAGCAATACATCTTAATAAAATATTTAATTTTACATTACGTGAATGGTTCGGTACTGATCGACTTTTTAACTTTCACCGATAAAAAGTTGATAAAATGAGTACCTTCTGGCTCCTCCTCTGGTTCTGGTTCCTCCTCAGAATGAGCTTCTTCTGCCTCATCATCTCTTGGAGATCTAAAACCAAAATTAGGAATTATTTTTTAGTCTACAAACCCAAAAAAAGTACATGATACTTGAAAATTTCTATACAAATCCAAAATGAGTCAAAATAAATTTCACCAAACCGTCAATTCATATCAACCTGCCCACCACAAAAGTAATATAAAATTGAAGATCTAATAAAATTAACAAGTAACCAAAAAATAGTAATTACCTAAATTTATTGTCTTAATTTTTTTTATTACATAACTATTGATTTTTTAATACTCAATTATAGTGATTTTGTTTTTATTTATAATCAAATAACTAATCAAAGTATTTTATTTACATACATTAAGTGTTTGTTTAGGTATTTACTTATTTTTTTCAGTTATATTAATTCTGATAGTAGCGAAAAGATACTAAAATACAGTTATCTGTTTTTTTTTAACTACGTACAGGTAACTTATTTACTTCTACAAAATTTAGATTACTGATAAAAGTATATTTTTTCTAGTAATAAGAAATAGAAATTTACCCAGAGCCCGAACGAGACCTGGACCTGGAGCGTGATCTGGATCTGCTTCTTGACCTCGACCTGGATCTCGAGCCGGACCTGTACCTGGATCGACTCCTCGACCTTGAGGTGACCGATCGACTCCTGCTCCTGGAGCCACTACGACTCCTGGATCTGGATCTCGACCTCGACCTCGACCTGGCTGGACTTCCCCCTGCGCTTCCTGATCTCACAGAGTGATTTTCGCTGTCGCTTTCACCTCTGCCTTTTCTTCCTCCTCCGTCGCTCTCGTTGTCCGAGTACACGCTTCCCTCCGAGTCTGACATCTTTACTTTATTGTTATTTCGTTAAACTGTTGAAGAAGTAACAAAAATTTGTTTTTATTTAATGATAAAAATGTGATTGTGGGTGGAAGAAGTTCAGAAACATAACCTATAAATGAATAATTTTGTTTCATTTTTCCAAGTTTTCTTAGTTTTATGAATGTTTGATATGGCGAGGATGATTGAATCGAGATGCATTAAGCAATAAAAATTCAAAGATAATTTTTTTATTTTGGAGGACGCTAGAGTAATGATATTTCTGGAGTACAGAATGTCGAACATAAGGATGAGCTTACCGAGATTTAAATTAAACGCTTCGTTAGCACTTGACTGCAGTGATGTAAGAAACTCTTCATTATACTTAAAACTTCGAGTTTATAAACAAATTTATTTGGAAAAACTGTTTTATATAAATAAACAAACTATTAAATTGCAGCGAGACGGAGACGTTGCAGGCGACGCAATCAGCGCGTGCCCCGGCATCTGCAGTAAATTCTACAACTACTTTATCATGTATGGGAACGGCCAACGGGTTGATTGCGAATAAAATCAGTTTTTTTTTTTTTCCTGTAGGTAAATAATCCAAAATTTTTTTATTTTTTAAAAGTCTTGAGTAGCCTTACAGTTGTGTAAATACAGCTTAAAAAATATATTGTTTTCTTTGGTACTGATAAAGTCTTACAAAATTTGTTTATAACAAGTAAGAATTCTATAAAAAATATCAACACTTCAATAATCTCAATATGGTTCTAAAAAACAACAAAAATTCTTAATGGTACGGTAACAATAATCTCAAAATTTATAATAATTTCTTCATCTTTCCAACATTGATATAATAAATAAAAAACACTCTCAATATTAACAATCATCACCAACTCAATCCTGTAAAAACAATCGATCTAAAAAAGCCTGCTGGTAAATAAACTTTGAAATTGTAACAGATAACCAGGAGGTATTTTTTTGAAAGAAAAAATTTTGATCTTTGAATTTGTTTTTAATTTCGGTAAGTACCAGCTGGTTCATCAAGAATCACTGACTCAGCCCATAAACGAGTGCCGTGCGACAGGGCGCGTAAACCAGCATGCGGTTGGCTCTGTCGGCGAAAGGCTCGGGCTGGGTGAAGTGCAAGACCTTCGCGTCGACCCGGCTCTCCCCGCCAAACTGTTTGTCGTCGCTGTTCAGTACGACCTTGTAAGTCCCGGCTTTGTCCACTCCCACGGGATAGTCCGCGAACGACTTAGTTGGGTGGAAGTTCAAGACGAACACGAGATTCGCTCGCTCGTAAACTATAACTTTGTCGTCCTCGTGCTTCCAAGACACGTAAGCCGGATTCCAATTGAGCCAGCCGTAGGTTTTCTCCAGCTCGTTAACCGCCCTGTCCCAGTTCGCCATGAGCTTGTACCTGAGCAGATCGTCGTCAACCAGGTTCCATTGTCTCCTAGCGTACTGGTAGCTCTCGTTGTTGCCCACCCTGGGGAAGTCGAGCCACTCCGGGTGTCCAAACTCGTTACCCATGAAGTTTAGGTACGCCTCGCCCCCCAGAGAGTGGGTTATCAACGTAATCATGTTGTGAAGCGCCAGACCACGGCTTATTATAGGGGTCTGCGGTGTCAGCGAGCTCATGTTCGTGTACATCTCCTTGTCCATGAGCCAGAACGCAATGGTTTTGTCACCCACCAGAGCCTGGTCGTGGGATTCCGAGTAAGCCACGGTTTTTTCCATCCATCTAAATAATTATTTATTTATTACGACGCTGGTCTTAATCGTCTTATAAAATTAAACCCGTTTGAATAACAAAATTTTTTAAAAAGTGACCTGCGATTGGTAAGGGTCCAAACGATGTCTCCCATGTTCCAGTCCTCGTCCTTCTCCTCTTTGAGCAGCTTGATCCACTTGTCGGGTATGGCCATGCCCAGACGATAGTCGAATCCCACTCCACCTTCCTCGATGGGCCTGCACAGTCCTGGCATTCCGCTCACGTCCTCGGCTATCGTTATCGCCTCGGGGTAGAAGTGGTGCAAGAGGTAGTTTGCTATCATCAGATACACGACACCCTCGACGTCTACGTTCAGTCCGAAGTAGTCGTCGTAGCCGCCTCCGAAGCCCTGGCCTAGGCCCCTCGAGTGGTACAGCATCGAAGTTACACCGTCGAACCTGATAATTTAAAATTTTTAAAAACTATCTCGTACAATAATTTTTAATTTATTTAAAATAATAAAGTCAAAAAGTATTTAAAAATAAACCTGTAGCCATCGAAGTTGTACTCTTCCAAGTACCAGCGTAGATTGGATAGCAAAAATCTGAGTACTTCGTAGTCGCCGTAGTTGAAGAGTCTGCTCCCCCAGAGCGGATGCTCTCCCCGACTGCCAGAGTGGAAGAAGCACGCGTCGCTACCGTCGAACATGTTGAGTCCGTCCAGGGTGTTCTTCGAGGCGTGCGAGTGCACGACGTCGAGCAATACGTACAAACCGTGCTGGTGGGCTACATCTATCAGCTCCTTCAACTCCTCAGGAGTTCCGAACCGAGAAGACGCGGCAAAGAACGATGTCACCTGGTTTACAACATATTTTGCAATTTTATTTATTTCAATTTTATTATTTCTTAATTTTTAAATTGTTATTATTATTATTATTATTTGATTTTCCTTACCTGGTATCCAAAAGAGGCATAGTAAGCGTGCTCCATCACAGCCATCAACTGTATCGCGTTGTAACCCTGTCTCACAATTCTGGGTATCACATCCCTTGCAAATTCCAGGTAGGTGCCAACTCTGTACTCCTGGGTGCCAATACCAACGTGACACTCGTATATTCTCAGACTCTGGGGCCTCTTTGGTTTTTTATGCTTGGCTGTGTATACATTCTGAGGTTCCGGGTGCCATATTCTCTGCTTGTAAGTTACACCATCCTTAGGATTGCTTGGCTGTGTTACATATGTGGCCCAGGGACTTAGTCTCTCTATGATCTCACCGTTTTTTCCTGTGATTATGACAAGTTTTTAATTTAAACCTATGAATTCATTCAAATTACTGTGTAAATTAATTTTTTCAGGGTAACTTTTCCAGTTTTTGCTTGGAATTTTTATTTAGGGTTCTAATTGAAATTTTGCTTTAAATTTTGAAATTTTTAAAAACTTTAAAAGCATTAACAGCTAATTATTTATATTTAATGTAATCTGTATGTTATTAAACATTAGTTTTATATTTATTCATAACTATTTTTACAAGTATTAAAAGCATGCCTATGTTCATAACTACAGGTTTTGCAATGCATATTTGTATGTATCATTGTAAATGGTTTCCTAAAAATGATTATTAATACTTACCCTTAAGTATAATTTTGACCTCGGAGAGGTGTTTTATTTTGCAACTGCCATCCGGGTTGGCGGGCAGTGTGAGTTCCCACTTGCCAAACTCGAGTTTTTTGTAAGGATGATCAAACCTGTTCCAGCCATTGAAGTCACCGGTCAGGTAAACCTCTTGGGCAGCAGGTGCCCACTCTTTGGCCACGACAGAGTTGTCATCCCTGATGTGGATACCAAACTTCTTGTAGGACTTGGTAAACAGGTCCAGGTTTTTCTCTCCCGTCTCGATCCTCTCGATGTAGTCCTTGAATAGGGCGTACCTTTTCTTGAGCTCTATCTCATAGGGCTTTAGGTAGGGATCGCGCTCTAAGAGCTTGTCCAGCTGGGGTATTTCGATCTTGGAAGAGTCCATGCTAGACCATTTTCCGCCCATGATTGCCGTGAATCTGAAAAAATATCTATAGATGTGGTAATTTTTAAAAGTTCGAGGTGGACTTCAATTTACTTGTTGTTTGCTGGGAAGCCGCGAAACGTGTTATTCCATGACCCGGTTGACCCTCAAGAATTTGCGAACCGTGACTTTGAGCCAATGAACACCAATGAACACATTGCCGGCAACAATTAGCAATGCAGTTGACAAGCGCGGTGCGCGCGCGCATCCTTAAAACAGCTGATTTAAAAAAAAAAAAAAAAAACAGCCTATATAGGTAGTCTGCTCCTGCTCCGGACTCCGGTACTTTAAAGTTCATAAACAAATAGTTTTTTATCATGCATTTAGACTGTATAGAATGTGAATAGGGTAAGTAAAAAAAGTTTCATCAAAAGTTCACTGCAAAATATAGAAGCAGATTAATCCGAGTATTTTAAATTTTGAATTGGTTTTAAGTTTTGCCGGTTTTCGACCGTTTCAAAAATCAAATATTTATTTGAGTAAACAGCAATAATAAATAGAACTAATTCATGAATTTTTGGAAAATTGTAAATTCATTTTAAAGAAAATTTGGGTGTCATCGTTTTTAAATGAAAATGTTTCTTAGTATTATACTAATAGTATATGCAATCTAGACTTTAGGTTAAGTTTGAACAAACTTCAATAACTGTCTTTTCTTTTTTTAATTTTAGAAAATTTGTAATTAAAAAATATACCGAAATTAATTTATTTATGCAGTGCATAATATTAGCCATGATAATACCCTATACATAGTTATTATTCTCAACAGATCATTCAGATCACAGTGAAGGTGTATCATGTAGATGGTACACCAAAGTATATGAATAAAAATAAAAATAAACTAATGTAAAACCATTGTGCAGTATTAAATTACATATTAAAGACTTTGTTCATCAACGATCTTTATTTTGATTAGTTTTGATTTTAACAAAAAATGTTATTTGTAGTGTAATTGAAGCTCTACTTATGAACGTCCCAAATGTTATCAGAAAAACTACAAAAAATAAGAAATGAGTGTACCATCAGCAGCAGTAGGGGACAATTACAGTCTCACGGCTCGAATATACTGCAACCAGGGTGCCATAAGGTCGGTGAGGTTCAGCGAGGACGGTGCCTACTGCATAACCAGCGGGTCGAACAAAAAAGTCAAGCTATGGAACCCATACAGAAACGTATTGCTCAAGACTTACGCTGGCCACGGCAACGAAGTCATGGATGCCTGCTCCAGCTGCGATCAGAGCCAGATAGCCTCCTGCAGCATCGACAAGTCGGTCATCCTCTGGGACGTCATGGCTGGTACGCCCATTAGACGGCTCAGGTGCCACACCGGTATAGTCACCACTGTTTGCTTTAACGAACTGTCTACCATGATAGTGTCAGGATCACAGGACAACTCGGTCATGCTCTGGGACATCAGATCGAGGTAATTTTTTAAGTTTTCGTAAAATATTCATATTTAATTCATTTCTAAGATTGAATAAGAATTTAAAAAAATTTCTCTTTTATTTACTGCTGTATTCATATGATTTTTCCAGGGCTCTGACTCCGGTGCAAGTACTACCCGACGCTAAGGACTCCATATCATCGGTGAGGATAACCGACCACGAGATCCTTTCAGCCTCGTACGACACTAAGTTCAGGAGGTACGACATAAGGGAAGGCAGACTAGTTACCGACTGCATGGGCGAGGTCATAACCTGCGCCAATTTCACCAAGGACAACCGGTGCGTTCTGGTCAGCTGTGCGGACGGGTCCGTCAAACTCGTAGACAAGGAGACCGGAGAGCTTCTTGGAGAATACGAGGGTCTCAAGAGGAGCGACCTGTGTCTGCAGTCCAGCGTCAGTCACGACGACAGACTCGTTCTGTCTGGGTCCAGCGAGGGCCGGGTCTACGTCTGGGAGCTTATCTCGAGAAATATCGTTACGCACCTGTCCGATGACAAGTCGGCTCAACATCCAATTGTGTCGATAGCTGTGCATCCTAGCAAAAACAGCTTTCTGGCTGCTAATGGATCTGACATACTACTGTGGGAGAAGGAGCCTTGAACTTGTTTTTTTTTTTTTTCAAGAATAAGTCGAGTCTGGGTGTTTGAAAACTAAAAGTTTAAGGAAAAACTCAAGTGTTGGACAGTGAATAATATATAAACAGATATATTCAAGTAGCAAACAATTTCTATAAAATTTAACAGTATTTATTGTTTGATTAGTTTCACGCAACCTCTGGACTTTTCAAAAGTACAGAGTTATTAATGATAAAAAAATTAATGATCCAGTGAACAGTATGAAAATAATTTAAACAACACTTCAATTTAATGAATGTGACGCTACAATATCATGCTGTGATGTAAATTCAATAACATGTATCTTTTAATTTTTTATATTGTCCTTGTAAACTTGTAAAGTTATTTTAATAATTCTTTGTAATGTATTGAAAAGGCTTACTGCCCATTGATAAAATAAATTAAAATCAAAAAAACTTAATAATTCTATTTGTACATACATAGAAATCCTACAGAAAAATCCTTTAAAATAGTGCTCCTGCCCCAAACTATGATGAGAGTTTGTGAATGTTCGACTTACATTAGTTGTTTGGAGGGGGATAGCTTCTGAAAGTAATATTAAATGTACTTAACACATAAAATTTTCTTAAAATATCCCTTGAAATGACAAACTAAGAAAAACACACAAGACAGCTCACGTAGTTTTCAAAGAACCGAGGTAATTCTCATCCAAGATTCCACTGAGGATATTATAAGTCTCCTCGAATTGCGTTGAGCAGGCCTGTACTTTGGACACAGTGTCCTGGAGCACGAGTTCGCTCTTGACCAGCTGCTTGTTAACGTCGGTCAGCTCGTCCATGGCACTTGTGATGGTCGTAGTGAGGAGCTCCCGGATGTTCCTATCCAGAGACTTGTTGCACTCCCTGAGCTTTTTGTGCAGCAAACTGTTGTACTTGACGCAGCTGCTCTTGGTATTATGGCTCGGTCTTACCGTGCAGGTGGACGGGTCAACGGCATAGCTCGCGCTGCTCACGCTGTTGTTGTCATCGTCGGACTCACGCGCCTCGCCCTGGATTATGGTACCCGCGCACGAGTTCGAAGCCAGAAGTAGTGGAAATCCGAGCGCGGAGGATGCTTTTACTGTAGAGGATTCGTCGTCCGATTCCGGGGCCTCACCGGATATTATAACGGCTTTGGTCTCCATTTAATCTGGAATAAACTTTTGTTTATCATTGACGGACTAATAATAATAAAAATAGTTAACATGTAACTAATACATCCAAATTTCCTAAGAAGATATAATAAGGTATTTTTTATTTTACAGTTAAAGATTAAATCAAAAAATATCTTACTTTGGAAACAATCTAAATTCAGATCTTTCTATTTTTCATAACATTCAACTCCACATGTTAAAACACCTCGCCATGCCAAACCCCAAAATAAACCTTGGCATTTGTAACAATTGGTTGATGATGTTGCAATCCAACTGGTAAAATTATGAGCTGTTGTAGGTGAACTGGTGAAACTGTTATCACTGCTTATTAAATTTTCTTGTAAAGAGAAGGTTCTGTAAAAAAAAAAAGGTTTTTAAATTAACTCTTTCTAAGTAAAGGTTTTGATAAAAACTCATACTTTAAATCAAACATATTTATACTTTCTTTTAAATTTATTAATTAAATTTTATGACTGTATCATAGCCTGCACTAGATTTATTTGTATTAACCAAAAGTAACAATAAACTTTGAAGCTACCAATACTATTACAGTTTCTGAGACTGGCTAAAAAAGTATTCCAAACTATTACTTATAGGTCTATAAGTTACATTCATGTTAGAAAAATAATGAGATGTAGTACTCTAAAATTTATAAAATTTAAAGTTGTGATCAAGAAATAGTTTTCTTATAGAATTTGAAAACAACAAATAAAGATAGTCATGTAAAGATTATATAGTAAAGTCCAGAGAATTAGTTTTTTTAATAGAAATTTTGTACTTAAGTAGTTTTTTTTTACCTGCACGCAAGAAATACACACGAAAACAAATAGACGAGAGCTCGCTACTGCCTACTACTTGTTTGTAATTGTTGACCTATATATATCAACTCGCAAGTCGCGTACCGCGACACGTCAGCGGCTGATGACGGTCACGTGGAATTTCAAAATTTATTTTATAGATATTAATTTTTCAAAATGTAATTATTTTTTGTTATTTACAGGAGTATCGAGTAAAAAATGCTCCTGAACTATATATCAATTTTTTTAACGTAAAAAATAGAACTCTGGAGAAAAAGAAACCAGCTGTAAGCATGACTCTGCAGACTGCAGCCTAGCAGTAGAAGTGATGCGTGCGGGTGACAAGTGTCGTGCAGCCAAGCACCACGTACACCAGCTGTTGTTCAGTATGAAGTTTTTCTGGTTTTTCTCTTTCAGTTGACTATAGATTGGAAGGATTTTTATTTTTCCCAATCTCGTATCATCTCGCTAAGTTGATTTATTTTTGCAACTTCTTGGTTGCAGGCAGTGAAAATTATAAAAACGTCCGATAATAAAATTGATGTCGAGATTGACGCAAATCCACTTACCGAAGACGTCTATAACCTAGATCCGTAAGTTCTCCTGCACAATTATAATAAAACTTGGTAATCAATTTCACTTATTGTGATCCTATTAAATTTTAGGTACTTGTGATAGGGCTGCTCAGTCATGCTTCGTCAGCATGATTGCACTTGTTCACCTGGAGAAAATAATAAAACTTTTACTAAAATTCAAAGTAGCTTGAGGTCGAGGTGAGAAGTATTGAGAAATTTTTTGTTGGTATAGTTAATTAAAGTTAAACATGACGTGGGGAAGAAGAAAGCAGGAAGGTCTGTTGGCCAAGGTCAACTTTCCACCTTACACCCTGCAGATGCTCACCAGCAGGCACGTCCTCATTGGTGGAGGTGGTGGTTCATCGAGGACCGGTGTTGCCAATGGCTTTGTTAGTTCACTTTTTATTTATTGAATACTTAGTACCACTTAACAAAACAAAAAAATTGGGAACATTAAAATAAGCATTTAAAAATTTAACAAAAAACAAATATTATTGTCAATGTGAACAGACTTTAGAATATCTGGAATACTTGACTGCAATAATATCAGTACTTTTCAAATTGTTTGTAGTAACTTTACTGCTAATTATGGTTGGTTATTTATAACAACCTGATGATTTATATTTAATTTATATCTCTTTTTGTTAAAGGACACTTTTGTCCATTGGTGAGTTATGAATAAATTAATAATTTCCAATCTTTCATAAATAATAATATTGCAGTTTTTTAAGCTGACTTAGTTTCTATTAATTTTAGTTAGTTTTTTAGATTTCTTATAAGATTGGAAACATCTATATAATCAATATGACTTATTATTCTTTTGAAAACTACTAATAAATCTTAGTAATTAAGTAAAAATTAACATAAATAATCTACTGCTTATTGGGCCAGCTGTTAATGTATTCTAGATCAGATTAAAAACCAAAAAATGCTATTCAAATTCTAAAAAAAATTAAATAAAATTTTAATTTTATATAACAGGAAGTGTTTGAGCTTTTCCACGATGGAACAAAGTTTATCGCGGAGAGAAACACCAGGTGCGAAACAGGACCAAACGTCGTTATGAACAGTGCGACCCACAACGACGGAAAGAAAATGTGGCTGGCCGCAGGACAAGAGAGCCATTGTCAGGTCTACAACATCCAAGCGAACGTTGTCAGCGAAAACGGAAATATTCCCACGCCGACCAGTGAAACTGTTTCCAACGGAGACGGTGTCAGAAGAAGGAGAAACGACTCCAGGGTGGAGGACATTAAGGAACAAGAAAGTGCTCACAAAAAAATACAGCTTGTTTTCAAACCCCTTGACAGCACTCAGACTGATTTTGGGTTAGATTATTTATTTTTTATTATTCTTTATTTATCAAATCATAAAATACAGATACGAGCTTAATTTTAATTTATTTATTTAAACAATTTTTTCTCACTCATAGTGACTTACAGTAAATTTATTTAAAAATATGATAAATGTCCAATAATTTTTTCAGCTCTGCGCCTGTACAAAGAGTGGTAAGGATAAGTCCTAGCGGTAAAATCATGGCTACGGGTGGAACTGACGGTTGCATAAGGCTGTGGCACTTTCCAAAGGTAGCTGGTTACCACGAGTTGAAGGGCCACAATAAGGAAATCGACGACATTGACTTTTGCCCGAAGAGCAAGCTACTCGCCACCGTTGCCAAGGATGGTAAACTTTTGATCTGGGACGTGGCCAAAGGTTTATAATCATTGCTTAACAATAATACTACAATTATAAAATTACAAAATTTTGTTTTTGACCAAATTCAAATCTTGCTCCTTTATGATCAACGTGAATAATTAAAAGTCAGCAATTTTTTTTTTTAATTTTTAAATTTTGTATTACTAGCAAATTTAAATTATTCATTTTATAAGACTGGAACAATGTGTTTTTTATTGATTTTATCAAATTTTATAATAACTTTTATGAATTTTGTATCAGGTAAAAAAGTCAAGGATCTCACGTGGTCCACCCCCGAAAACTCGAGGTGCATCTTCAAGCGTTGTCGGTTCGTAAAATCCGAATCAGAAATTCCGAAAAGTCCCCAGCGTCTGGTCACCCTGTCGAACTCTCTCCCCTCAGCGGACAACAGAGCCCGAAGTAAGATTCACTACGGCTACCTCCAGCTGTGGAACGTCGACTCGGGTCTAATGGAAAAACTCGCGACCTACAACAGGGAGAACCTTTCCGAGCTCGCGGTCTCGGACGACGGCAGGTTCGTCGCAGTTGGTACTATGTCTTCCGGTACCGTCGACATGTACGTGACCTTCAGCCTCCAGAGAGTCCTGCACGTGCCCAACGCACACAACATGTTCATCACCAGCTTGGAGTTCCTACCAAGCGAGCCCCTCGACGGACCACCGGTGACCAGCAACTCCGAAGCCGCTGTCATCAGTTGTTCCGTCGACAACAAAATTTGTATACACAGCCTGCCCTACAGACGTAAGTTTATTCTTTGAAGTTTGGCTCAGGTTTAAAGTTTAAACTTTTTTTTTTTTTTAGTCAGATTTGAACCTGAAGCTTTAGATTCGAACCGATTGAATTTCTCAGCCTTGATTTTTTTTTTTGTTTATAGACTACGTACCGTTTTGGGCGTTCCTGTTGCTGGTTATTTTATTCATTTCCGGTGCATTTGCCTTGTGCAGTTTCTTGGGACTTTGACGAGGAGTCGTAAAAGTCGAAAATTTAGCATTTATTTTTTTTGTTGTTGTTAATGTGGCAATGAATGAAGGACAGCTGCACCTCAAAAGCTTGAGCAAATATCAATTTTGCACTTTACAATATGTAGCAGCAATTATTTTTCATACAAGGTAGCAGTTGTTGCTACTAAAATCTTAGCAAATATTAATATAAACTAGTTTATATAGTTAATGTTGTTATTACTATTATTATTGTAATATATACATGTATTTTTTTAAAAGTGGTAATGTCTAATGTTTATAGGTGAAGTTTATTAATTATTGATTAAATTATTAAACAAGATCATTGTTTACTTGAAGAAGGTGTTGATTTTTTAAATTTAAATTAATTATTTTTATAACCCATCCTCAGTTTGTGCAAATGTTTAAAAAATTATGCTTCGTCGATGATTAGTTTTGTAAAATAATAGTGTAGTACCGTGTTTTTCCTATTATAAGTCCGGACTTATATTTTTTTTTTTTCGCGAAAAGCGCAGGCGGACTTATATTTGGAGGAGGACTTATATTTTATTTTATTTAGTTTGACTGGATAGACTTTTTAATGTATTAAAAAATAAAAATAATTAATAATAATATAAAAATATAAAAATATTTATTTGTTTTTACAAAGATATGAAGGAAAGTTTATAATAAGAAAAGGAGAAATTACAGAAAAAATTTGAATTACTCTACTACTGCAGCTATATCATCTTCTTCGAGAACGTCCGAATCATTCATAATATCTGGAATAACAGCTTGATTTTCTCGAATTTCTAGCTCCTGCATTACAATTGATTTTTTGTATTCTACGGTAAAAGATTTTTTCGAACTCATATTGACTGAAATATGAAAATATTTAACGATTGTTAACTAGATACACAAGTATAAACAAAGTAATCAATGATTAACTAGATACACAAATATAAACAAAGTAATCAATGATGGTTAATAAATAATACTTAAAAATAAATACCTGAGCATAAATAATTATAGTATTCCGAATTATGGTATTTAAAACTATTATATTATATTATAAGTTCACTGTATACACAAAACTAACTTTGAAACTGTAGAGAAACTTCACATAGGAACGTTCAAGGTGAAATACAATAGGAGAGTGATGACAGAGTTTTACTCCGGTTATATTTATAAGTGCCGTTGTTTACCTACATAAAGCGGACTTATATTCTTAAAATTTTGAAAAAAGGCAGGCGGACTTATAATAGGAAAAACATGGTAATAAAAGTAATGATGCAGATCTGAATTTTTCAAGTATTAAAACGCGCAACCCTAACAAAATTTTTAAATTATAACAACATTTGGTAATTACTGCGAATTCAAGTATCACGAAGTTTACAAAAGTGGTTTAAAGATTAAAAGCTATTCTTATAACTTTAAGATAATAATTTTTCTTCGGTTTTGAGCGTTGAAGAAACAGAAATTACAGTTCCCATCAGTTTTCTGAGATAGCAGTTACGGAAAAAGGTAAGCCGGCCATCATATTCGAATAATGTATTTTCCGCGGTGGAACAGTGATTTAAAAAACGGTCATGAAAGTTGGCGGTGTAGTAAAAAAAATTGTCCCGTTAGCGTAGAAATCGACGAAATAATTAAGTTAGAAATAGTTTGAAAATTATTGTTGGATTTAAATCAAAATAATGGGCTTCATCAATTCGCTTCAGTACACTTCCACCGGACTGAGCATATTTCTTCCTCTTATAGTATACTCCTCCACCAACGCTATTTTTCACTTTTTAATACTTAGTAGTAGACAGTTTAATTGTTTGCAATCCTAACTTTATTGTTAACTCTGCGTTAAAATCCTATTTTTGCACCGACGACCCTTTATTCCGTTAGGATTGCGCAGAGAATACATATAGGCACGACGGACACAAACACAATTAACAATGTATTCTCGTCATGATTAATAAGTAGTTACGTAAATAAAAAAATCGCAGCAAGTAGATATGTATGTACATACGTAGCTGCGAGTGGGGGGCGACCGAGGACTTTAATTTTTAAAATTACCAGCTCCCCAGCTGATCAGTACAGAGCAAACTGTCAGACTGGTTAAATGGGTAAGATATTTTTTTAAATATTTTATTCGGTTGGACCACTGTCGATAAAGTAGATTGCCCACATGACTGCTTAGCATGTGGGCATGAAATCAGGTTACAAAACTCGCGTCTCGTGTTTACTCTTCGAATGAACAATGTAATCGTCGTGTTGACAAATAATCTTTACTGCAGCTGCGATGACCGCATCTACTTATATTTTACTCGATCTTTTTCAATAGTTTAGTTTGTCAATGTATAAATTTATTATTCACTAGTGTGCTCACATGCCCCATGTAATCTAAAGAGTACCCATCGTTGTTGTAAATAGTTGTAAATAATTGTTGTTGTGTGTATTTGTATATATTTTTGGATGGCGATGATGATGAATTTGCCGAAACAACTTTTGTCCGTTCTTTCGAAACCTTATGCAACAGCAGCCGCCAGTGTTATCTGTAGAGGGGTGAGCCACTCGCCGGATTTTTTATTTAGACAGGTAACAATATATTTTTTAATATTACTATCTTACTTAAAAATACAGGTTTTTTTTATAAAAACGTTAGATGTAAATGATTAACATTACTCAGCATTGGTGTCATTAATTATTCATCAAAATCTCACAATGGTTTTTGTTAGCTAGGTAGTTTTCCCAAGATTTCAAGGCCAATGAATATCGTTAAAATGCGTTCCTTCAAAGTTCAAAACACCAGTAAATTCCAGCTCCAAAATCAAAACATGGACTTGTAAATTTACTGGCTTGTTTGAAAAAAAAAAAAATTAAACAACCAGTTGGTGAACGTATAGCGTGTAACAGCTGGTAAAGTTAGCTTTCAATTGTGTGTAAAAAAACCTTGATAAATTTTAATCTCAAATAAAAAATTACGAAAATGTTTTTTTTTGAAAGTTAGGAGCTGGCTAGTTTAATTTCGGAGCCTTTATCGTATAAAAAAATCCAATTTTTTTTCAAAATTACTATTTTTTGAATTAAATGCGGTAAAGCTTATAACATTTGTAATAAATAAAGCTAGCTTTTACAAGTAACCGTCTAATTAATTTCAAACAGATAATTAAAAAATATTCACTACTGTTTTTTTTGTTGTAAAAAATGATTTTATAAGTTTTTCGACCCGGCATCGAGCACCTACACGTACCTGCTGGCGGACGTAAACAGCAAAGAGTCGGTCTTCATCGATCCGGTTCTGGAATGGGCCGAGAGGGACACCAAAATCATCCAGGAGCTCGGACTCGATTTGAAATATGCCAGTGAGTTCTTTTTTTTCCAAGATGTTTACAAAACTTAATAAAACTGTAAAATTTCGTTTAATTGACGGCGCTTGCTTGACAAAAAGCCTAGATAAAATAGAACCGTAGATTATTTTTTATTTTCAAAGTGCTCTGATTTTTATTTTAAAAACAAGCTAATAACTATCGATTAAAATTGATACCATTTTTTTTCAATAATCATTGTTTATTCAAAACTTTATGAAAAAAAACGCTTTGATACAGATGAAATCAAAATTGAAAAAATTCTTGTGGTTTTAATAGTTATTAAACAAATTTTATTTTTTTGTTTAAAAACTAGTGAACACCCACATGCACGCGGATCACGTGACTGGTAGCGGTAAACTAAAAAAACTCTTACCTAACGTCAAATCGGTGATATCGAAGGAGAGCGGGGCGCAAGCCGACTTGTTGCTGCTTCCCGGCGACTCCATCCAATTTGGCAGGCACAAGCTCAAAGCTCTACCGACTCCGGGACACACCGCAGGTTTGTTTATTTATTTTTTTTTTTTTAAGTTAATTGTTGTTATTTTGTTAATGAAAAATAAAAAAAGGTTGCATGACGTACGTGTGCGAGGAGCAGGGAATCGCGTTCACCGGTGACACTTTACTTATTCGCGGCTGCGGCAGGACCGACTTTCAGGTGAGCCTTTTTTTTTTTTTTTTTTTATATAATTATTCGTAAGAGTCGGAAATTTTATTGTAAAATGGAGTAAAGTAAACAATTTTAATGTCAAAGCCATCATTTAAAAAAAATGAATCAAGTTTCATAGCCAGCTTTGGAAGTTTAAATGAATTAATTTTAAAAATATAAAATAAAAATTACAAATTTTGAACTTTTTTACTTAACCAATCACAACAAGAATAAAATTTCAAAAACTTTTTGAACTTTACTATTTATAAGTTAAAATTATTATACAGGGTGTACTATTGGTTCACCCGGTATATTTAAAAGAATAAATTGCTACATTTAATTTGAAAAAACAAAGGGTGGATCTGCCGAGACGCTGTACAAATCGGTGCACTCGGTGATATTCAAGCTCCCGGACAACTTCAAGCTGTACCCGGCGCACGACTACAACGGTCGGATGGTAACAACCGTGGCCGAGGAGATCAAGTACAACCCGAGGCTTACGAAGAGCCTCGACGAGTTCGTCAAACTCATGAACAATTTGAACCTCCCGTACCCCAAGATGATCGACAAAGCCGTGCCTGCTAACAAAGTATGCGGTCTTCACGAAATTCATTTCAACTTGTAAATACAGCACGTTATTCTTTATTTTTTAAATTTATATACATATATATATGATGTAAAGTACAAAAATACGTTACTCTAACGACGCATAATTATTATTGTAATTAACATTAAACTAAACTCTTTTTCATACATAAGTAAGCTAGCTTTTCTTTTATTCAAACAACTGCCGGGATACACTGGTTTTATAAATCTCTCTCTGTATAATATAATAAATATAATATAAAAATCTGTTAATGGTATGTATGGCGAACATTAGGTGGTAACTAATGGTAAGTGGATTAGTAAAAGCTGCATTTTATCACTGGTTCAAGGCACCAATTTTTGAAGTTACACTCAGCACCGGCAATTTAATACTTCAGCTTCACTTTTTATTTTCAAGATTTTCAAATCTTTGTACACTGGGTTTTACAACTTATTCCTAGATCTACACGCACCTGTAGATTTACATATTTTTACCAAGTCATTTCTGTTTTAGATACGTACACGATAAAAAAATTATAGTTAGTAACTTTGAGATAATAAGTTGAGTTTTTCATTAAATTATTCGACGACTTTAAGCGTTTTTCGCCTGCGAAGTATGCTATTTTATTATACACATAAAGCTCATTTTATTATTACTATGTATTATTTCACAACTTAAAAAAAAAAGGAAGAAAAAAATTGATTGCCTGTTGCACAGACAAATTAAGTATGCGAAAAAAGTCGTTTTATATAACATTTAAGCATTATTTCTAAATTTTTTTAGAACTGCAAAATTTAATAGCAGTTTAATTTCGTCTTATTTTAAAATTTGTCCTCAATTAAGCTCATCAAGTATGATTTTTAAGCTTATTTTAATTTTTACAAATTGATAATTCTTTTCCAAATTACCGCTTAACAATGAAATAAAAAGGAATGTTGAGTTTCGACTCGCTTGTCTGCAGTATGCATGCCCGCGTAAAATAACGAATACAATTTACACATTTAAATGAAAAAGCGTTTAAAAAAGTAAAAAAATGTAATAAAGCCTAAGCGTATGTTTATGACACGTGAGAAACTTGAAAAAAAAAATCAAGTTTTACAGAAAAATTTTAAACTCAATGCTTGACGAAATTTTACAGTAGTGAAAAATAAAAACCAAGCACATTATCATGGAATGCCAAAACTTTTGCAACTTCTCCTAAAATACACATGTTTTAAAAAGCTTGCAAGCTGCGATAAAAAAAAAACTAAAATAAAATAATGTGTCCTAGAGTAAGTTTAAAAAAAACTTAGCACATGTTAAGTTTAAAAAAAATGCACTCGCTCGCATTACGCGGTTGTCGTGGGGCAAGCTCTGAAGTAGTCGGACTGGTTGACCTGGACGTCGAAGCCCTCGACTTTGATGTTGGGAGGAACCGAGTTCGAGCCTGGATGGTGGTACTCCTGATTTTGATGATTTTGATGGTGCTGCAAGCCCGGTACGAAGTTTTCCTGGTAGCAGTTTTGAATAGGACCGCTCAGGGGATCCGTGGCTGGATCTTGCGGGTATTGTTGCTGGTGCTGGTGGTACGACGAGTCCTGCGTATAAATATTTAAGGTTTTTAGTATTTTTCAGCACGCTCATTTATTTATTTAATGAAATTTTACAATAAATTCCTATTTACTGTATCGTTTACTATAATACATAGCATGTAACAAATTTTTAAATATAAAAATTATAAATATTAAAATTTCATGTTCTCAACCAATCACAATCATTTTGAATCAATGACATTTGATCTTGGTTTATCTTAATATAGAGGGATTAATTTTAATGACAATCTTCGACAGAATAACTTAAAAAAAAAATTTATTGAAGCCAGTTAATAATCCAGTGATGAATTAAAAAAAATTATCCAGTCGCCTGGTTTCACAATTAACTGGTTTATCGACGGGTTGTTTGATTTTGAAAAAATGAATTGTCAATTGATTTATTGTTTTAAAGCTTGCAAGCTCTTCTCTCGCAGTATCGAAAAGTTACTCACATTGACGTTTCCTGGTGGTTGCTTGATGCAGGAAGGACCGTGCAGGTTAAGCATGTCGACGAGCCTGCGTCGTTGCGTCTCGAGTTCCTGAATTTGGGACTTGAGTTCGTGGTTTTGCGACTCGAGGCTCTCGGACTCCTGGACCAGGATAACCGTTTTTTCCCTCTTCTTTAGTCTGCACTTAGTAGCGGCTATTTTGTTCCTCTCCCTGCGTCTCCGTCTCCTCTCCTCGTCCTCGGGTGTCAACTAAAAATCATTAACACTTTAGCGATTGATCATAATTTTAATCGAGTTGAAAAAAAAAAAAAAAAGAAAAAACAAACCCCGTGAATACTCTTGGTGTTGCTGAACTCGTCGTCCTCTTCGTCGTCGGCGCTTCCGTCCTCGCGTTTTTTCGTCCTCTTCTTTGACTCGTCCCCGTAGTAGACACCGTTTACCCGTCTTTTCGTTTGCAGCGTCAGCTTCAAACCTTCAATAAATAATGAAAAAATTATTATACATCTTGGACTTTAGAAGCTTTAAAGGGGGTATGAACCTTCTTTGATGAGCTGACTGCAGGTGTGCTGTATGCTGGGGGGACTGCAGGTCTGCTCCCCGCTACTCGTCGAATCGGCTCTATCCCGAGTTCGGAAATTTTCCATGCTACCCAGCTGGTGGAGGTTGCTCTCTGTATCCTTGTTATTGCCTTGTTGTTGCTGCATTAAAGCACTTCTGCCGTTGAAGCCAGAGTCGAAGGGGTTGCTCATGGCTATGAGGCTGTTCACTATTTCCGGAGTCCTGGGTGTAACCTCGTTACCCCCGGGGGTACCGGCGCAGGCTATTACGCTGAGGAGTGTGTTGTTCGCGGGTGGAGCCGAACTATTTTGCTGCTGCTGGCTCATGCCTGATGAACTCAGATTGGCCTGTCCAGGCTTTACGTTTACGTACATCTTTCTTTTTCGGCTCCAGCGGCTACATTTAACATCTGGAACATTTTTCATTATAATAATAATACTTTTTATGGTCTCAGCCTTTTCGAGAATATTTATTTTTAAATCAAAAAGTTATCCAAATTTGCTCTGGTCAATGGGAAGGATTTTTGAGTAGAAAAATTAAGTAGAAATCTTGGGTGATTTTCGTTAGCGGAATGATGAATATGACATGAAAAAATAATGATTTTTAGCAAGCTTTATGACGGTGAAGAGAGATATTTGAAGTAGAGTAGTTACCACTATGATCATTAACTATAGTCAAAGTAGGCCGGACAGCGTCGAGACTCGTGTTTCCACGAAGTATTAAATCAGCCACAGCCGGCAACGTTAAACATGCAACATCTGATTTAAATTTGTGCAACCAAACTCAACTTCGTTTTTTTTTTTAATTCTATTTAGTATACAATTTCAACAAAATTTATATCATTACTTCGATGGCAATAAAAAAAAATTTTTAGGTCAAAATTATTTTCCTTTTTCGAGTTAAAAACAACTTTGAATGAGGAAGGTGATTGAAAAAAAATTGAGAAGATTCGGAAAAAAGTACAAAGATACCCAGATAAATCGAAGTTTGATCCGGAACTTGAATTTTCTACGAGATTTACTACTCATAAAAAATGTAGAATCGAAAATGCTTACGACAGACAACTGCATATTTTTTGGGTAATTAGCCAAATCTGTTCTCATGAAAATTTTGAAAAAAGCAGTTTTCGAAAAATTAATTCAAGCAGATAATAAAAAATATTTTTATAAATATTTAAATGTGTGTTATCTCAACGAAAATTTATTCGTAACTTTCGAATAATCGAAATTTGCCAAAAAAAGCAACATAAAACAATTGAAAATTAAGAGTAACTAAATAGCGTGAAGAATTCGAGTTGATGGAATTAAATAATTATAGCGCTGCTGTTAAATGTCCATTGTCTTTAATGACCGCCGATGCGGGCTATACTGATCGAGATTTATAAACCTCTTTTTAAAAAATATTTTTATAATATTTTTTTTATAGTCAAAATAAACAAAACTTTTGCAATGTTGTTTTTCAGGTAATACAACGAAACTAGACTATCCGAAAAATACCATTTAAGTTAAACAAAACAATATAACAAATTTTGATGATTTTTTCTGTTATTTTAGTTAAAAATTATTTTTTTAGCCTATTCTGACGATAAATTACGACAAGAGGGAATAATTTTGATCTAAATTTATTTTTTGGGAATTAACAAAACTAGACTTTTTTAAATCGATTTTCATCATGTTAATTTTTTTTTAACAAACTGTTAAAATTCTCTATAAATTATGAATAATATGGAATAATTTCGATCTAAAAACAGTCTTGTAACAGAAGTCTTCTTATTCAGTCACGGTGCTTTTAAAATAACTTTTAGTTACAACCGAGTCCCTGGTTTATACAATTTCATTAATAAAAATCAAAATAGTACAGAGTACACACAATATTAAAAACATAATGGTCGTCCTTGCATATGTCAGCTGTCCATTAGCCGTATAGTAGTAATAATAATTAATGCATCCATTTTGACGTATGATCTTAGTTCGAATCGTCCGTAGTCGGTGCGAGTTAAAAAAAAAAAAAAAAAAAAAAAAAAGAGAGACAAAGAAGAAAAAGAAGGAAGGTGATGATGACCTTCCCATAGACTAGTAGTAGGCTTGGCTCGCCTTCGTTTTTTCTTCCTTTTCATTCATTCACTTCCCCTCTCCCGGCTCCCACCAGCTACTCGAAAAATATTCTACTTTTCTTTTAAACTAATTTCATGAAGAAGAGTATCAGCTGATCTCTTGAAAGATATGAATAGACGCGCCGCGGCATCAAATATTGTTAAGCTCATATTTGGGTCACGGCTTCGGGTTTTTAGATGTTTTTACCATCGCCGGCACGTCCCGACTCCCGAGTCTAATTTTTAATTACGTTACGCCATGCACAACACCGAATTTAAATCTTACTGTTTCACCTCCTAAGAATTATTTCAATTCAAAATAACATCGCTCGAAACGACCAAAAATCAAGACCAAACTAAAAAAAGGTAGACTGGCAATTTAATTAATGATTATCGACGTTAATTATTTTTAAAAATTTTGAATTATAAAAAACACTATTTTTTTAAAGAAATTAGTGATTTTTAAGACTTTTTTCCATGAAGTAATTTAAAAAAAAAACAGCAAATATATAGGAAGATTTAAGTTTTTTTTTACGAGGAAATCGTGTACAGAGACCGTTACTTAGAGAAAGTAATTTTGAAAGTACTTTTCCACTTTTTTAAATTGAAGACAAAGCTTGAAATGACTAATAAGGCGTGATTTATGTAGCGTTGCTTTTTAAAAAATTAAAATAAAATGTAAAAAATAATAAGATACCAATACTTTATATATAATTTCAATGAAACTAGTAAGAACCGCATCGTAATCAAAACTTCAATAGCTTTTATTTTATAAACAAAAAACTTTCTCACCTACATATTTTTACATAGATTTTAAATCTATAAAATAGGTTAAATTTTGGGTCACAGTTTTTAAAATTTAGAAAAAAAAAAGAAAAAGTTATGATTTTTCGGTGTGAAAAAAAAGGTGTGTGCACTCTTGCTCACCTCCGAGCCAGCCTCAAGCAATCCTAGATTGAGATAAGTAAATGATCAATCAGACTTGATGACGATGACGAAGGATCAATTAACAATTATATGATTTTTCATGGTAGCCAAGAATATTTTCATTACAATAAACGATCAATCAGAGGAAAAAAAAAAAAAAAGGTCACCCACCTATTTTTCCCTCGATTTTCCCGTAATTTACCAACAAACAACAAAAGAACACTACTGTCAGTACATACACACGTGTGTGCAGCGTTGCATAATAATTGCAAATGAAATATTTTCTTCAGGTTTTCCGAGAACACATCGCGGCTATCAAAAGTCTTAGTCACCAGGATTCAAATGCTGCAGTTTAGATAAATTACAATTCTGCGTTTATAACTTTTCGACCAAACGTTTTTTTTTCATTAAATGGACTTGTTAAAAGGAGACGTTAGTAGGTACGAGTTTAGTTTGAGATGTTAATTTAATAGCATGCAGGTAGATTGTATATATATATGCGGGTATGCGCGAGCTTTGAACTAAGCCGACAGCAGCTTTATTTATTTTAAAATTTTCCCTGCTTCAAGAATGAGCAATAAAATAGAAAAATCGTGCTTGTAAGTCACGTATGTGCTTCATTACTATTGCGCAAGATAAATCGTCCAGGTAAAAAGTTTAAAATGAAAGATTTAGCAGACAGACGGAGCGTAGGCAAGGAGCTGAGGAAGAGTAAACAAATAAAAATGTTGTTTGAGTATACCTGAAGCAGTGCAGCATGATCGTCTTTTTAACTTTTTTTTTCTCAAAAAAGGCGTGGGAGTAGTCCGAAACTCGGCTCACTTACACAATAACAACAGCACCAACAACGATAATAACAATAATAACATTAACAGGCAGCACCAGCCGAGGAGTCGAAGGTCACCAACACTGACATAACTCGCACTCTCCTTCCAGAACAAATCACACCCACGTGCTTATTCCCATCCACCACCACTTTTACCTACTTAACTCATTCGAACTCAATTCTATAAGTAAGGGCGCGGTTTATGGGGTTAAAAAAAAGGTAGAAAGAAAGAAAGAAAGAAGGAAATAAAAGTTAAGCCGGCGCCCGCGAGAGCAAAGTGTAAACTGACTGAAATGAAGCTGAATCGGCCTAGATCGAGCCGCCGCCGCGTGCGTGCATGTGGGTTTATTTATAGACCGTGTCGTCATTCCACCAACGGCAAACGGGGACTCTGCCATTGGTCGGCGCTTACGACACCGATCTACTTCCTCATTGGCTGGCTTTAGCTTTGGGCGTTTTTTTATCTACTCTTCGCATCCATGGATCGTCCGAAAAATCCTCTCTCAAATTCTTATTGTTAATTAAGGATTTTTTTTATTTTTAACCTAACCTGTTACTATGTAGCGTTCTGTGGGATTTTTTGGTAATAAATATAATTTTTAAAATCTTGACTGAACTTTTGGGAGATCTTATGCCTGCAAATGTGATGCTTCGAAAAAAATAGGCCGATATAAAAAAAAAAAAAAAATTCATGCCTTTTCTTTGTTTTTAGGAAATCCTCCAATTTTGAATAATTTTTTGACCCAGTGCGACCGAGCGGGATTTCCGAATCTGAAAAAACCGCTTGAAAAAAAATATTTTTCCTGCAAAATTGATGAATAAAATTATACAAAACTCCCAAAAACAAAAACTCGTTTTTTATTTATTTGTTCATTTTTTCAAAAAAGTGGGCTGAACATGAAATATCAATAGACGCAGCTGTACAGACGTGTAGGTATAATGTATTGTCTAGAGGATAATAGCTGAATAGAATAATAATTTGTAAGTAAGATGAATAACGATCCTAAGTGCACACAATTTCCTAAGTTACGATCATGTAAAATTACGCATATGTAAAACACGCTATAGAATCATGCGTCTGGTATGTGCAGACATTACCATTGGCGGGATCATATTCAATATTTTTGCTTTCTCTTGCACCTTTCAGGGGTGCAGTTAGGAGTTATTGTTTTCTTTAAAACATTCATATTACATATTTATTCGCTTACCTGTATGCACATATATTCTTAAATCCTCATAGCTTTGCTATTTCATCTTTATTTTATAAATCACTTTTGGTCACTTTTAAAAAAATGCTTATTACAGTACCAAAAGCACGAGTACACTGTATTCTGCTGTATTTTATTCATTTCCACTACTTCGATGAGTGTTAAAAAAAATGATGCAACTTTTCATCAATTTTTAGACTCATTTTGATTTTTTGCGCTTTACCAAGCCGACGAACTGTCATTGGTTCGTCACGTAGCAGACGACGCAACTCGTTTTCCGCAAAATGTGGTATTTTAGGGTTCAGGCACGTCAAGTTACCAGCTTGACGGGCGGTTGAATTTGACTTAGGCGTGTTCTATATCAGTGAGTGAGAAAAGGGATTGATAAATAATAAAAGCACTTGTATGGTTAACTGTATTTTAATTATAAATAAAAATCACTATTGACAATGTTAAGAAAGAATTTAGTTTAAATGAATATAATAATTATGTTGACAAAGCTACTCGGTTGAGTGTGGCTTGAGATGTGCACGGTGTGGTTGACGGTGCAAGACTGACTAGGGGGGCCCCCTGCGAACAGGGACGCTCAGGCCCAAAAGGGCCGCCTTGCTGCATCGGTGTTGGTGTGTGCGCTGTCCATGAGCGCCGCACAGTACACAGCGCGCGGTGCCAGGTTCTGCTTGCGCGGTTGCCGCTGTGCTTGTTGTGGCGGGTTTCCACGGGTCGCCACAGCTACCCCCTCTCCAGAGAGCTTCGCAGGACGAAGGAGCGAAGGGAGCGAAAAATGAACTTTCCGTGGTGGCTTTTGCTGTTGCTGAGGAGCTTGTTGTTGTTGCTGTTGCTGCTGAGGAACTGAAAAGAGTTGTTGAAGTTCGTGGCCAAGGTTCCACTGGAAAGGTTCTTGCTGAGATGACGAAGGAGTAGATGTTTGTTGTGGCTCAGACTCCGCGCTTGGTTGTTGTTGTCGATGAGGGGTAGTTTGATGCTGTGTCTTAGATTGTTTTGTTTGTTTTTGTTGAGGAGCAGCTTGTTGCCGTGGCTCAGACTCGTTGTTGCCCTGGGTTGAGGTTGAGGGCTGAGGTTCAGGATTTTGGCTGTGCTCCACCTGTGGTAACCTGACATGATCCAGACGTTCCAGGTATGCAGGCTTAAGTTGGTCAGTGGAGACAGTTTTTTCTGCACCATCCTGGTCGATGACGTAGCGTTTTTCGTCTAACCTCCGAATGACCTTATGTGGTCCTGTGTACGGAGGTGTCAGCATGGGCTTGACTCCGTCGACACGACGAAAAACGTGTGTGCTGGTGGCCAAGTCCTTGAAGACGAACTGCTTGTCCGGCTTTATGTGATGTGCCGAGGGTACAGGCTGCAAGGCTTGGAAATGTGCACGGATTTTCTGCAAGAAAGTGACTGGGTTTACTGGTAAGTCACGAGTGATAAAAAACTCACCAGGAATGCGGATGGTTGCTCCATATAGCATTTCAGCTGGTGACGCGCCGAGGTCCGGCTTGTAAGATGTTCGTAGACCAAGCAGAACTGTCGGAAGGATCTGGGTCCACGGGAATTTGTCAGAGTGACACATGAGGGCGGCTTTCAGTGTCCTGTGCATCCGCTCACACATGCCATTTGATTGTGGGTGCCAAGAAGTCGTTCTGATTTTGTTGGAAAGTCCCACTAGACGGCCAAGAGACTTGAAAAGATCTGACTCGAACTGACTTCCTTGATCTGATGTTATGGTGATGGGGGTACCGTATTGACAGATCCAGTGTCGGTACAGCTCCCAGGCGACTGTTTCGGCCAGCATGTCCTTCATGGGTACTGCTTGTGGCCATCTGGTGAAGCGATCCACGATGGTGAGACAGTATTTGTAACCGTCGGCGGGTGGTTGCAGAATAATGTCGATGTGGATGTGGTTGAATCTCGTGCCAGGAACAAGGATGTGTTGTGGTGTTGTCCTGTTGTGCCGAGATATTTTTGATTTTTGGCATGGAACGCATTCGCGCGACCATCGGATGGCGTCTTTGCGAATACCAGGCCAGACGAATTTTTGTGTCAGCGCTCGAGCTGTCACTCGACCGCTGGGATGAGCTTGACCGTGGATGACGTCGAATGCAACCCTGCGCAAAGATGCGGGCAGGTAGGGTCGCACGACGCCAGTGGAGACGTCACAAATGACGGGGTTGTCCTCCAGGTCCAGTAGTTGCAGGTTCAGCGAAGTTTGTCCGATCACTTGCTCCAACTCGTTGTCCAGTTGCTGTGCTGCACGGATGGTGGCGGCGTCGAGTAAGGTGGGCATCGTGATTGCATTGATGCGGGAGAGAGTATCCGCTGGAACGTTGTCCTCACCTTTGATGTGTTCAAGCTTGGTGTTGAACTGCGATATGAAGTCGAGCTGGTGCAGGACTCTTGGTGACAAGTCTTCGCTGGGTCGTCTGTGGCTGTTTTGTACCAGTGGTTTGTGGTCGGTCCGGGTTCGGAACTCACGACCGTCAAGTATGTGTCTAAAGAACTTGATGGCAGCGAAAACTGCAAGTAGTTCTCTATCGTAAGGGCTGTACTTCTTCTCTGTGCTCGTGAGTTTGCGAGAGAAGAAACCCAACGGCTGGATGATGTTGCCTTCGTGTTGCTCAAGTGTTCCACCGATGGCGACGTCTGAAGCATCTGTTGTTAGCACCAGCTGTCCAGTTGGTGAAATATAAGCGAGTTTTGTGGCTGTGATGAGTGCTTGCTTGCACTGTTCAAAGGCTTCAAGTGTTTGCGGAGTGTGAATGATGCGTTTCATGTCACGTTTCTTGGTGGAGCCTTTGAGACAGTCATTGAGGACGGCTTGGTGCTGTGCTGCATGCGGCATGCTCGATCTGAAATAATTTATGGTGCCTAGGAAGGCGCGCATGGCATGACAAGTTTCAGGCAAGGGAAAATTTTTTATTATTTCAACCTTGGCATCTGGGGCTGAGTAGCCAGTGCTAGTGATCTTATGACCTAGGAATATTACCTCTTCTTGACCGAAAGAGCACTTACTGGCGTTCATTGTCAGACCGTATTTTGCTAGTCTCTCGAAGATGATTCGCAGGTGTTCGAGGTGTTCTTCGTGCGTCTTTGACATTACCATAATGTCATCTATATACCAGACGACGAAGTCCAGGTCTTGAAAAATTAAGTCTGCGAAACGTTGAAAGGTCTGGGTGGCGTTTTTGAGACCTGGTGGCATTCTCAAGAAGACCCAGTTCCCGAAGGGCGTCGAGACGGCTGTCTTTGGTACGTCCTCTGGCGCCACAGGGATCTGGTAGAAGGCTTTCTCGAGATCGATGACGCTGAAAATTTTGTTACCGTGAACTTTAGTGGCAAGCAGGTCTTCGATCCGAGGAATGCTGTATTTGTCCGGTATGGTCTGGTTGTTGAGCCATCGGTAGTCTCCGGTTATGCGCCAAGAACCATTTTTTTTCTGCACCAGGTGGATGGGGCTGGCGTATGGACTGTTGCAGCGCCTGATGATGCCGTGGTGTTCAAGTAGCTTGAACTCTCGCTTCGCAGCTTCCAGTTTTTCGCCAGTCAGTCGCCGGGCTCGTTGAAAAACTGGTGGTCCCTTAGTTTCAATGTGGTGCATGGTGTCCGAGTTGAAAGCCATGTTGGGTGCTGCTCTGGGAAGAGAAAGGTGTTCGAATTCCCTGAGAAGGCTGTGGTACTGCTTGGGTGCGTCCGTAACGTAGGAAGCTGCAACCACTGAGAATCCGTGGAGGTTAGTTGGTTTTGTGAAGCCTCCAGACGAAACCGTGGTTTCTGGGTCCTGTAGTCGTTGTTGTTTCAGATCTATGACCAGACCGTAGTGGGTCAGTAGATCTGCGCCAATGATGGGTCTGTCAACGTCAGCAACGGTGAAGGCCCACCTGATCGGCCTTCGGATGCCCAGGTTAAGCTCCAGGTACTGCTGACCGTAGGTGTTGATGGTGGTCCCGTTTGCGGCGTGCAGCTTGAGACCAGCGGGCTGTGGAGTGTTTTTTAGAGCTGTAACAGGTAATATAGATAAAACTGAGCCGGAATCCACTAAGAAGGTGTTGTTTGAGTTCCGGTCCCAGATGAAGAGGCGGCTTTCTTGAGGTGTTTTAACTGGTTGCCTGTCGTCTACCGCCGAAACAGACGACAGTGGCCTTAGTTTTCCCTCTGCTGCAGAGGCTGGCCGTTATTGAAGTTGCAGGGCTGCAGGCATCTGTTGGCAGCCGAGCCAAATTTTGAATGGTAAAAGCATACTCCCGGTATGCCAGGTCCAGGGCTGTGAGGACGGCTGCGGCTGCGGCTGCGGCCACGTGGTGCACCACCGTTGTTGTTGAAGTTGTTGTTGTGGCGCTGCTGACCTGCAACCAGCGCGCGTACCTCAGCTAAAAGTTGAAGATTTGCAGCAAGCATTTGACCCATTGTATTGGCGATGGCGTTAAGCTGGCTGTTGTCCTGGTGACTTGCTGCAGCTACAGAAGAGCCTCGAGGAAGTTGTGGCTCAGGCTGGACGGCGAAAACTCCCGCTGAGGGGCTGCTGCGGATGAGTACCAGTAGTTCATCGGCCGCCTCGGTGAGCTCGTCTATGCTGCTTTTTTTAAGTGGCTGAAGTATCATCTGAGCCTTGCTTGGGAGGGCCTTGAACCACTTCACTCGTAGCGCCTTGTCGTCCAATGTACCCTGAGCTAATTCCCTCATACGTTTCATCAGAGTGGACGGTTTGTCATCTCCAAGGGTGAGGTCACCAAAAAGTTTTTCCAGTTTTTGGTCAGGAGGATCTGAAAAGTTTGCGATTAATTTCTCCTTCAAATTTTTATACTTATCCTGGGTTGGTGGGTTCGCCAGGATGTCGGAAACCTCCATCAATGCTTTCGGGTCAATGTGTGTCAGCACTGCGTTATAAAGTTCTAAGTCATCGGTGATGCCAGCGGCCGACAGGATGGCTTCGACCGTTTTGAACCAGATTTCTGGCATCGCGGATATGAATTGAGGCAGTTTGACGTCTTTGTTCGTTGACATTTTGAGATTGGTTCGTGGAGATAGAACGTTGTCGAGGACGTGCAGCTCCAAGCCAGAAGAAGAGTCTGTGGGCGACTGCTCAGAAAAGTTTGGCGATGATGGAGGTGACGCTGGAGGAGAGATTGACTCCACCGTGTCGTTGGTAGCAGGGAAGTCGTCGTCTGGAGTAGGAGTGACAGCGTCAACGGCCACAAAAAAGGTAGTAGATTTCTTACTGGTTGTTTGTACGGCAAGCTCTTCCTCTGGAGCAGGTGGAGGCGTACCGGCTGGTTGTTCTCCCTGCAGCTCGCTGGTGTCACGGTGTTCCTCTTCCACTTGGCGCTTAGCAGCAGCACGTGTTTGTCGGGGTGTATGGTACATGACACATCATGTGCCACATTTATGCAACCAAAACCCAAAGTTATTTTTAAAAAATGTACAGCACAGTTAAAATTTTGCACTGTTTGTTAAATGTTCACGCGCGTACTTCAGTAAGCGTAGCCAAGCCACTTTGAGCGCGTCGGTGCAGTGGCGGGAAACTGAAGTGGGGGCGGTAGCGTCTTGTGGGGGAGGGAGAGAGACGCTCTAATGGCGTGGAAAATTCCAGAAAACCGACGCCGTAATGGCGGCAACTGACGCGGCGTCACTTTCACTTTCGAATTTTCACAAAGTTTATTGTTTTTTAAAATCACGCTTTTTTCACTCACAAAATGTTTCAAAACTCGGGGTCACCAATGTGGTATTTTAGGGTTCATGCACGTCAAGTTACCAGCTTGACGGGCGGTTGAATTTGACTTAGGCGTGTTCTATATCAGTGAGTGAGAAAAGGGATTGATAAATAATAAAAGCACTTGTTAGGTTAACTGTAGTTTAATGATAAAATGAAAATTAATGTTGACTGATTACAAGTTAAGAATGTATTTAGTTTAAGTGAATATAAAGATTATTTTGACCAAGCTACTCGGTTGAGCGTGGCTTGGGCTCTGCACGGCGTGCGTGGCGGTGCAAGACTGACTAGGGGGGCCCCCTGCGAACAGGGACGCTCAGGCCCAAAAGGGCCGCCTTGCTGCATCGGTGTTGGTGTGTGCGCTGTCCATGAGCGCCGCACAGTACACAGCGCGCGGTGCCAGGTTCTGCTTGCGCGGTTGCCGCTGTGCTTGTTGTGGCGGGTTTCCACGGGTCGCCACAGTACGTCTTTTCGAAATTTTATCAGAGGAATTTGCGATACGGACTGAAAATTCAAAGTTTTTTTTCAAATTTAAGCTGGCTTATGAAAAGATCAAGTGGAAAAATAATGATTTTGAGGTTGTAACTGTAAATATTTAGTAATAAATAATAATAAATAATAAAATTGTTAAACAAAATAAATATTTATTATATACACTTTAATTACTGGCCAATCATAATAATTTATTATATACATTTGATGTAAAAAATTATAAACTAGTCTGACCAGGTTTCAAAACCTGCCTGACATTCAAGTTTATCCTAGCCTCAGAAATGTAAAGTTTGGCTTTTTTCCAGTCTTCATTGTCAATTGACTCTTTTTCTTCCCAATAATTGTTATCACTTTTAAGTATTCTTGGTACTCCATGATACCGGATCCTGGATGTACCCGACATGACCAGCACATCACCACTATGTAGAAAAATAGCCTGAGCATCGTCCTCCTTATCAAACCCTCCAACAAGGAAAACAGCACTTTGGCCAAAACTGATCGAGAACAGAGGAGCTTCGAGAAATATCTCAGAGTGATCTGTGTGACCAGCCAGGGTAGAGTTCATTCTGTAAAAGTTGACAATTGCAGCCTCGGCTTTGAACTGGGAAAATCCCAGGACATTTGCAAAGTAACCCGTCAAGTTTCTCAAATCATCTGGGACTTTGGATTTGGAGTCTTCCGAGTAGTGTTTGGTGTTCCAGTTGTGATGGTAGCCCAGCGTTGCCCACCTCAGCTTCGATAATAGTTCTTTGTCTGATCTGAAAAACACAAGTGGAAGTAGTATTTTACATCTGATTGAAAAGAATGAATGAACCTTACCCAAAACATGATTCCCACCAAGATTTGTCACTGTTTGAAAACCCATGTTCATCAATGTTGAGTATGTTTGGTTTTTCTGTGTACTCTCTCAAACATCTCAATATCCACTGCCGTTGTCCAGCTCTACTGAAAGGATTTTGTATCAAAATTAACCCTGTAAATTTATTTATTACAAAGATACTGAATTTTGTGATAAATTTGAAGGTAAGAAATTACCTGGTATGTGATTAAATTCATAGATACTCCAGTTTTTGGAAGATTTCAGGCCTAATCGGAGTTCCATTGACTCGTCACTAACATTTTCATCTTGAAAAGCGGAGGTTTTTCTAACCTGAACGATAAATGATATTTAATAATAATAATAATTGTTTTTAGAAACTTGATGACTCACGTGTTGATCGTTCGGTGGGTGTTTAATGTCAATGACTTCGTCAAAATTAGGGGGTGGTTTTCTGGATTTATAGTATTTAAATCTATCGTTGAACTGCATAGTGTTTATTTTTGTGGCGACCCGTGGAAACCCGCCACAACAAGCACAGCGGCAACCGCGCAAGCAGAACCTGGCACCGCGCGCTGTGTACTGTGCGGCGCTCATGGACAGCGCACACACCAACACCGATGCAGCAAGGCGGCCCTTTTGGGCCTGAGCGTCCCTGTTCGCAGGGGGCCCCCCTAGTCAGTCTTGCACCGTCAACCACACCGTGCACATCTCAAGCCACACTCAACCGAGTAGCTTTGTCAACATAATTATTATATTCATTTAAACTAAATTCTTTCTTAACATTGTCAATAGTGATTTTTATTTATAATTAAAATACAGTTAACCATACAAGTGCTTTTATTATTTATCAATCCCTTTTCTCACTCACTGATATAGGACACGCCTAAGTCAAATTCAACCGCCCGTCAAGCTGGTAACTTGACGTGCCTGAACCCTAAAATACCACATTGGTGACCCCGAGTTTTGAAACATTTTGTGAGTGAAAAAAGCGTGATTTTAAAAAACAATAAACTTTGTGAAAATTCGAAAGTGAAAGTGACGCCGCGTCAGTTGCCGCCATTACGGCGTCGGTTTTCTGGAATTTTCCACGCCATTAGAGCGTCTCTCTCCCTCCCCCACAAGACGCTACCGCCCCCACTTCAGTTTCCCGCCACTGCACCGACGCGCTCAAAGTGGCTTGGCTACGCTTACTGAAGTACGCGCGTGAACATTTAACAAACAGTGCAAAATTTTAACTGTGCTGTACATTTTTTAAAAATAACTTTGGGTTTTGGTTGCATAAATGTGGCACATGATGTGTCATGTACCATACACCCCGACAAACACGTGCTGCTGCTAAGCGCCAAGTGGAAGAGGAACACCGTGACACCAGCGAGCTGCAGGGAGAACAACCAGCCGGTACGCCTCCACCTGCTCCAGAGGAAGAGCTTGCCGTACAAACAACCAGTAAGAAATCTACTACCTTTTTTGTGGCCGTTGACGCTGTCACTCCTACTCCAGACGACGACTTCCCTGCTACCAACGACACGGTGGAGTCAATCTCTCCTCCAGCGTCACCTCCATCATCGCCAAACTTTTCTGAGCAGTCGCCCACAGACTCTTCTTCTGGCTTGGAGCTGCACGTCCTCGACAACGTTCTATCTCCACGAACCAATCTCAAAATGTCAACGAACAAAGACGTCAAACTGCCTCAATTCATATCCGCGATGCCAGAAATCTGGTTCAAAACGGTCGAAGCCATCCTGTCGGCCGCTGGCATCACCGATGACTTAGAACTTTATAACGCAGTGCTGACACACATTGACCCGAAAGCATTGATGGAGGTTTCCGACATCCTGGCGAACCCACCAACCCAGGATAAGTATAAAAATTTGAAGGAGAAATTAATCGCAAACTTTTCAGATCCTCCTGACCAAAAACTGGAAAAACTTTTTGGTGACCTCACCCTTGGAGATGACAAACCGTCCACTCTGATGAAACGTATGAGGGAATTAGCTCAGGGTACATTGGACGACAAGGCGCTACGAGTGAAGTGGTTCAAGGCCCTCCCAAGCAAGGCTCAGATGATACTTCAGCCACTTAAAAAAAGCAGCATAGACGAGCTCACCGAGGCGGCCGATGAACTACTGGTACTCATCCGCAGCAGCCCCTCAGCGGGAGTTTTCGCCGTCCAGCCTGAGCCACAACTTCCTCGAGGCTCTTCTGTAGCTGCAGCAAGTCACCAGGACAACAGCCAGCTTAACGCCATCGCCAATACAATGGGTCAAATGCTTGCTGCAAATCTTCAACTTTTAGCTGAGGTACGCGCGCTGGTTGCAGGTCAGCAGCGCCACAACAACAACTTCAACAACAACGGTGGTGCACCACGTGGCCGCAGCCGCAGCCGCAGCCGTCCTCACAGCCCTGGACCTGGCATACCGGGAGTATGCTTTTACCATTCAAAATTTGGCTCGGCTGCCAACAGATGCCTGCAGCCCTGCAACTTCAATAACGGCCAGCCTCTGCAGCAGAGGGAAAACTAAGGCCACTGTCGTCTGTTTCGGCGGTAGACGACAGGCAACCAGTTAAAACACCTCAAGAAAGCCGCCTCTTCATCTGGGACCGGAACTCAAACAACACCTTCTTAGTGGATTCCGGCTCAGTTTTATCTATATTACCTGTTACAGCTCTAAAAAACACTCCACAGCCCGCTGGTCTCAAGCTGCACGCCGCAAACGGGACCACCATCAACACCTACGGTCAGCAGTACCTGGAGCTTAACCTGGGCATCCGAAGGCCGATCAGGTGGGCCTTCACCGTTGCTGACGTTGACAGACCCATCATTGGCGCAGATCTACTGACCCACTACGGTCTGGTCATAGATCTGAAACAACAACGACTACAGGACCCAGAAACCACGGTTTCGTCTGGAGGCTTCACAAAACCAACTAACCTCCACGGATTCTCAGTGGTTGCAGCTTCCTACGTTACGGACGCACCCAAGCAGTACCACAGCCTTCTCAGGGAATTCGAACACCTTTCTCTTCCCAGAGCAGCACCCAACATGGCTTTCAACTCGGACACCATGCACCACATTGAAACTAAGGGACCACCAGTTTTTCAACGAGCCCGGCGACTGACTGGCGAAAAACTGGAAGCTGCGAAGCGAGAGTTCAAGCTACTTGAACACCACGGCATCATCAGGCGCTGCAACAGTCCATACGCCAGCCCCATCCACCTGGTGCAGAAAAAAAATGGTTCTTGGCGCATAACCGGAGACTACCGATGGCTCAACAACCAGACCATACCGGACAAATACAGCATTCCTCGGATCGAAGACCTGCTTGCCACTAAAGTTCACGGTAACAAAATTTTCAGCGTCATCGATCTCGAGAAAGCCTTCTACCAGATCCCTGTGGCGCCAGAGGACGTACCAAAGACAGCCGTCTCGACGCCCTTCGGGAACTGGGTCTTCTTGAGAATGCCACCAGGTCTCAAAAACGCCACCCAGACCTTTCAACGTTTCGCAGACTTAATTTTTCAAGACCTGGACTTCGTCGTCTGGTATATAGATGACATTATGGTAATGTCAAAGACGCACGAAGAACACCTCGAACACCTGCGAATCATCTTCGAGAGACTAGCAAAATACGGTCTGACAATGAACGCCAGTAAGTGCTCTTTCGGTCAAGAAGAGGTAATATTCCTAGGTCATAAGATCACTAGCACTGGCTACTCAGCCCCAGATGCCAAGGTTGAAATAATAAAAAATTTTCCCTTGCCTGAAACTTGTCATGCCATGCGCGCCTTCCTAGGCACCATAAATTATTTCAGATCGAGCATGCCGCATGCAGCACAGCACCAAGCCGTCCTCAATGACTGTCTCAAAGGCTCCACCAAGAAACGTGACATGAAACGCATCATTCACACTCCGCAAACACTTGAAGCCTTTGAACAGTGCAAGCAAGCACTCATCACAGCCACAAAACTCGCTTATATTTCACCAACTGGACAGCTGGTGCTAACAACAGATGCTTCAGACGTCGCCATCGGTGGAACACTTGAGCAACACGAAGGCAACATCATCCAGCCGTTGGGTTTCTTCTCTCGCAAACTCACGAGCACAGAGAAGAAGTACAGCCCTTACGATAGAGAACTACTTGCAGTTTTCGCTGCCATCAAGTTCTTTAGACACATACTTGACGGTCGTGAGTTCCGAACCCGGACCGACCACAAACCACTGGTACAAAACAGCCACAGACGACCCAGCGAAGACTTGTCACCAAGAGTCCTGCACCAGCTCGACTTCATATCGCAGTTCAACACCAAGCTTGAACACATCAAAGGTGAGGACAACGTTCCAGCGGATACTCTCTCCCGCATCAATGCAATCACGATGCCCACCTTACTCGACGCCGCCACCATCCGTGCAGCACAGCAACTGGACAACGAGTTGGAGCAAGTGATCGGACAAACTTCGCTGAACCTGCAACTACTGGACCTGGAGGACAACCCCGTCATTTGTGACGTCTCCACTGGCGTCGTGCGACCCTACCTGCCCGCATCTTTGCGCAGGGTTGCATTCGACGTCATCCACGGTCAAGCTCATCCCAGCGGTCGAGTGACAGCTCGAGCACTGACACAAAAATTCGTCTGGCCTGGTATTCGCAAAGACGCCATCCGATGGTCGCGCGAATGCATTCCATGCCAAAAATCAAAAATATCTCGGCACAACAGGACAACACCACAACACATCCTGGTTCCTGGCACGAGATTCAACCACATCCACATCGACATTATTCTGCAACCACCCGTCGACGGTTACAAATACTGTCTCACCATCGTGGATCGCTTCACCAGATGGCCACAAGCAGTACCCATGAAGGACATGCTGGCCGAAACAGTCGCCTGGGAGCTGTACCGACACTGGATCTGTCAATACGGTACCCCCATCACCATAACATCAGATCAAGGAAGTCAGTTCGAGTCAGATCTTTTCAAGTCCCTTGGCCGTCTAGTGGGACTTTCCAACAAAATCAGAACGACTTCTTGGCACCCACAATCAAATGGCATGTGTGAGCGGATGCACAGGACACTGAAAGCCGCCCTCATGTGTCACTCTGACAAGTTCCCGTGGACCCAGATCCTTCCGACAGTTCTGCTTGGTCTACGAACATCTTACAAGCCGGACCTCGGCGCGTCACCAGCTGAAATGCTATATGGAGCAACCATCCGCATTCCTGGTGAGTTTTTTATCACTCGTGACTTACCAGTAAACCCAGTCACTTTCTTGCAGAAAATCCGTGCACATTTCCAAGCCTTGCAGCCTGTACCCTCGGCACATCACATAAAGCCGGACAAGCAGTTCGTCTTCAAGGACTTGGCCACCAGCACACACGTTTTTCGTCGTGTCGACGGAGTCAAACCCATGCTGACACCTCCGTACACAGGACCACATAAGGTCATTCGGAGGTTAGACGAAAAACGCTACGTCATCGACCAGGATGGTGCAGAAAAAACTGTCTCCACTGACCAACTTAAGCCTGCATACCTGGAACGTCTGGATCATGTCAGGTTACCACAGGTGGAGCACAGCCAAAATCCTGAACCTCAGCCCTCAACCTCAACCCAGGGCAACAACGAGTCTGAGCCACGGCAACAAGCTGCTCCTCAACAAAAACAAACAAAACAATCTAAGACACAGCATCAAACTACCCCTCATCGACAACAACAACCAAGCGCGGAGTCTGAGCCACAACAAACATCTACTCCTTCGTCATCTCAGCAAGAACCTTTCCAGTGGAACCTTGGCCACGAACTTCAACAACTCTTTTCAGTTCCTCAGCAGCAACAGCAACAACAACAAGCTCCTCAGCAACAGCAAAAGCCACCACGGAAAGTTCATTTTTCGCTCCCTTCGCTCCTTCGTCCTGCGAAGCTCTCTGGAGAGGGGGTAGCTGTGGCGACCCGTGGAAACCCGCCACAACAAGCACAGCGGCAACCGCGCAAGCAGAACCTGGCACCGCGCGCTGTGTACTGTGCGGCGCTCATGGACAGCGCACACACCAACACCGATGCAGCAAGGCGGCCCTTTTGGGCCTGAGCGTCCCTGTTCGCAGGGGGCCCCCCTAGTCAGTCTTGCACCGCCACGCACGCCGTGCAGAGCCCAAGCCACGCTCAACCGAGTAGCTTGGTCAAAATAATCTTTATATTCACTTAAACTAAATACATTCTTAACTTGTAATCAGTCAACATTAATTTTCATTTTATCATTAAACTACAGTTAACCTAACAAGTGCTTTTATTATTTATCAATCCCTTTTCTCACTCACTGATATAGAACACGCCTAAGTCAAATTCAACCGCCCGTCAAGCTGGTAACTTGACGTGCATGAACCCTAAAATACCACAGTACGTCGGTCGTCGGTACGTCGTACGTCGCGCGACGGTCCGCGTTCCGTAAAAAGTCAGCTGATCAATTTCTTATTCCTGTCTACTTATCGAGTCTAAAAACATGTCGGGCAAGGATAAACTTCCGATTTTTCCCTCTCGGGGGTGAGTTTTTATTAATTATATGACTCTTTACGTGTTTAATTATAATCCTCGAATCCTTCTTTTCGAATAGTCAACGTACTTTTGAATACGAGTCTTTTAAATGTAGCACTGCGACGTTTAAAAAATGGGTGTAACCCAACTTTGAGCGTATTATAATCCGCGAAATATTAAAGTTTAGTCTCGTGACTGTCAGATGGTTCAATCATAAAAAATCATAATTTTCTAAAAAATTGATCGAGTGTAGAAATCGATAGAATTATTAGTTTGACGATCAACGCTTGTTAAAATGTACAGTGCAGGTCACGTGCCTTGTCAATTGAAATTAAAATGTTTGTTTCAGAGCCCAAATGTTGATGAAGTCTCGGTTAGCGGGAGCACAAAAGGGTCATGGTCTTCTCAAAAAGAAAGCTGATGCCTTGCAGATGAGATTCAGAATGATCTTGGGTAAAATTATTGAGGTGAGCTTTATCTAATACCAAAAAAATTTCAATTTTTTAAACAGTTTTTATAGTTTTATTTGACAATTAAGACCCCGCCATAGGTGTATCCCAATTATTCTCATCAAAAATATATCAAGTTTATTTAGTACAGCTATATTCAATAAATTCAAAAACTGTTAATATTCTTTTATTTCATCAGTCCCTAAGTACAGGTAATTTATAAATTTCTATAGATCAGTGCTGTTTCTTCTTATAATATGGCTTCATAATAATAATAATAATAATAATAATAATAATAATAATGTTTTTTTTATATCCATCCAAAATATATAATGCAAAATATATATTAATAAATATTTTAGTGGTAATAAATCATTGTATCTACACCTTTTATGATAAAACTATTATTAACTGAAAATTGTATTAATTTTACAGACAAAAACTCTCATGGGTGAAGTGATGAAGGAAGCAGCCTTTTCACTGGCGGAAGCAAAGTTTACAACCGGTGATTTCAACCAGCAGGTGCTTCAAAATGTAACAAAGGCTCAAATAAAAATACGCTCAAAGAAGGACAATGTGGCAGGTGTAAACTTGCCAGTCTTTGAGTCCTACCAGGATGGCACAGACACTTACGAGCTAACTGGTCTGGCCAGGGGAGGTCAGCAATTGGCTAAACTAAAGAAGAATTATCAGAAGGCGGTTACACTGTTGGTAGAATTGGCTTCCCTACAGACCAGTTTTGTCACACTTGACGAGGTTATCAAAATAACGAATCGTCGTGTTAATGCTATTGAGCACGTTATCATTCCAAGAATCGAGAGAACACTCGCGTACATAATATCAGAGCTGGACGAGCTCGAGAGAGAAGAGTTTTATCGGCTCAAGAAGATTCAGGATAAGAAGAAACAGGCCAAAGCTAAGGTATTGACCATCATTTTTTCTAATTTAAACAATTTAAATAATTTAATGATTTATAAACCTTTGCCTACAATGAAATACAAAATAAAATTTGTCGATACGAACATATCGATCTGTATACATATAAAAAATTTATAGGCTACATTTCAAGTTTATTAAGGTATATAAATATATACAAAATAAAAAATTAAATTAATATCTTTATTCAAAAATATCACAATTAAATATATCAGGTTAAATAAAAATCGTTCAATAAACAGAAGTATCGAAAATCAAAATATCCTTAACTAATTAATATTATTATCGTGATTAATGGATTAGATTTAGTCAATAATTAAAACCATGTTAATTTTTCAGATGGAAGCATTGAAAGCTGAAATGATAGCATCAGGACGAGACGACATAAGGGAATGTGCTAATATGCTGGACGATGGTGACGACGATATTTTGTTCTAAACGTTTCCTGGTTGTTAAATAGAGTTATTTCAACAAAAAAACAAACAAATAAACGGTCTTCAACTATAATGTATTTTTGAATTAGTAGCTTGATGAGTCTGATGGAAAATTTCAATCACAGACTCACTTTTTATTAATATTTTTTAATTGAAATTGTTTTGAATCGTTCATCTGAACTATATATATCTCTTGTTTTTTAGGTGTATGCGTTATGATTCAAAAGTAAGGAAAAAAATTGTTATATGAATATTGTAAATGATACCCACAAACAAACAAAAAAACTCGAAAGTTTTTTAAAAAACTGAAAAACATTGCTGATTTTTTCTTATGCAATAAAAATAATATAAATATCTACTGTTCACGCGTTCTTATGTGTTATGAGAATGCTTGGTGTTGAGATGTTGAGTATAAAATTTTATTATTATTTAATGAACTTGTAAAAAGTTTATGTAAAAGATAAATCTACAGTGTAATAATTTGTAAAATTTATTTAGGTCGCTATATTAATTTTAGTGCTGATTAGTTTTATTAAAAATTGTCTCTTGAAAACTACACAGTATTTTAAAATATTGTAAAAATAATGTAATGTACAATGAAAATTTACATATTTTTTTTTTCTCCTATTAATAAAAAATAAATTAAACTGCCTGTTAATGGTTAAACCTTAAATTGTTATCATTAATTTTCATAAATATTTATATTATCCTAAATGCCAATTAAAAATAAATTGAAATTCTTTCTTTTAAAAAAATTTATTTTTGAAGAAGAGTAAAATTTAATTATTTTTAAATAAAGTCTTCATTGATTTTTAAGATTATGGCTACTTTTATAAGTTTATCAACAAATATCTCTATTTCTTCAGGAGTTTTCCCATTTATATTCAATGCATAATTAAATTTACAATAATGTCTGTAAATTTAGTAGATAATTAGAAACGAAATACAATCAATAAATAAATTTATAGACACATTTAGTTTTTAGTAGGATATAAATAAATCAATTGATAAAACCAATGAAATGTTTATGTTTGGAGCTTTAAATTATTCGTCTGCAAAGGTAGATCCAGAACCGTCTGCTACATCATCATAAAGCTCGGCCGCAAGCGAGTGACGAGTTTATATTTAACAGCTGGAAAGTGTACACGTAAAAAATAGCGAACTGAAAGTAAAAAAATTTAAAACTATTAAAAGAGCTTAATAAACAATCTGTGCTTTTCACTTAAGAAGAGAGACCAAGATTACTATATTAGATTAACCGTCAATTATCGTCATGATGTCTGTCTTCAAACTCACCAGCTAATACAGTATTTTCTGTAAATATTTGTCCACTTATTTCAATTTTTGAGTTTTCATGATTAAATCAACTAAATTTACATGTTTCTTCTAGGGTTTGACGAAGTTGAAGATGCTTTTTTATTGTTATTCCGTTCCAAAGTATAAATTGAGGTTAAGTTGAAGATGGATGTGACTGTAAACTTTAAAACCTGCCTGAAATCAGCTGGATTGCAGGGCAAAACTCTCTTGGCTCATAGAAAGGATAAAAATGACTCGATTACCGAGCCCAAAGACAGCCCAAATAAGTTTTTCTCCGAAGCCAAGAAACTAGTCGAAGAGTTATCAAAAGTTTACCAAATAATATCAAAGCACCGCCAGGTTTACTTCAAACTTGACAAGTCATCAGACTCAAAGTCAAATCAGGTTTTGTTCAAGCTGGATCTTGTCGTTCGAAACGTAGCACAAAATTGTCTTGAAGGTAATGTTAATAATATGAGTAACAAAAAAAAAAAAAAAGTTGTAAATCACATATCAGATTATCAATAATTAAAAATTTGTAATAGTAATCATCATAACTATCACAAACCAAATCCATCTTTTTCAAAAACTTCTAACAATCCACCTTTTGATTTTTGAACAATGAAATTTACTTTCTTTCTTTTTTTATTAGACTAATGTTGTTTTAACAGTTTTATTGAAATAACATTGTTTCAGGTATCAGAAATTTAAAAAGCAAAACGGTCACCACGTCCCAACAGAACCATGAGCACCAGCAGATAATCATAGGAGCTGTCGAGAAGTACCTACAGTTTGTACAGAAGTTCTTTGTCGACTTGAAGTACACCCACAACAAAAAGAAGAAGATGTTCTCGGAGCTTGAAACTGCGACCCTGGAAAGGAAGAATCGTCAAGTTCAGCCGGAGAAGATACCAAGTAAGATTCAGGAGATGAACGATGAGATCAGAGAGGTTTTGCATTACGAGGATAAAATAACCCAGGAGGACATACAGATATTTGAAACTGAGAATGAGCAGTTACACAATGAGCTGAACACACTTTCAGAGGACATAAAGAACATAGAGAGCAAAGTAACCAACATAACCGAGCTCCAGAACTTTTTCACTGAAAAAATACTTGGCCAGGACAAGAACCTAGAAAATGTTCTGACCACCATTGTGGGATCCACAGAGGATGTCAAAGAGGCCAATGAACAAATAAGAAAAGCCATACAGAGAAATGCAGGCTTGAGGGTCTATGTACTATTCTTCCTTCTGGTTATGTCTTTCACACTGATATTCCTTGACTGGTATAATGTATAAAGTTGTAAAAAAAATAAGGTCTTTTTATAAACTAGAGTAAGGTGATTTATATTGTGTATAAATGAATAATAATCATTCCAGCTGAATGGTGTAATATTGTAATATTGTAAATAAAGCATTTTCAAATCATGATTATCTGAAGGCAATAAAAAATTCGAAAATATGAAAAATAAAAAGTATCAAATGATTAGAGTTACAGTTACTCAAGAAATAAGATCATAATTTTTTTATTTCTGTGATTTTTTTCATACATTATTTATTTATTGTTTCAAAGATGGTAAATTAACATTAATAATTCTGAATATTTTGTTCAACTGCCATAAAGTAGTAAAGAAAATAAAAATTTTTTTAATTTTTTAAAAAACTTATGAAAATTTTTTTACCGATAAAATTTCAAACTAAAATTCTCACAAGTTAAGTTTTTTAAAAAACAGACTAGCTTAGTTTTTCCTACGCAAGCTGTAGATAAAATTTTGAAAATTTTCCAAATTCCTTAGCTCGGTTGCTGGTGCGCCGCGGGGGCGCTTCAGAGGCAGTTCCGCGATTCGCTCAGGTTCCGTTGCACAGTCGGCATGAACTGCGGGCAGACGCAGACGTACAGGATGTATAGCTATATAGTATCGAGTGTAGGCATTTAAACAAACAACAACATTAAGAAAAAGACAGATAGACTAGAACAGCTGGAAAGCCTGACTGCGGTGCTGAGATATTAAAGCCGTTTTTTTATACTCCAAATCGTCCTGCGAAAAGAAACTATGTCGTGAATCAGTGAGCCAGTTACTTAAACTTTTGATTTTCGGGTACAACAATACACGTACATCATTTAGTGAGACACTCGCAAGAATATTTTACAACTTACAACACAGCCTGACTTACTGAAAGAGTAGTACGAAATATGGCTGCCAACGAGCATCAGCAAAAAGTTGGTTTTTTTTTTTTTTACTATTATTTTATCTTTCTCTCTTTTAATTTATATTTATCATTTTTGATCAATGGTGGACACTCGTCGGTGTTTTTTTTTTTTATCCTCAGCGATCGCAGAAACGCCATGACCTTGAGACATTTCTTATCACTCTCACTTTTATTTTTTCTATCAGCCTACTTAAAGTCATTTATTTTGAGCAGTAGCAGTAGATTTTTTTCTTATTTAAAGTACAAGGTCGTTCATGAGTGCGAGAGAGCGAAATAAAAAAAGGTGCTTTGTTCGATCTCTCTCTTTCTCTCTCTTTCTTTCTTTATTACTTTTATTTTCGGTCAAAAGACGTACACGAATAATCATCATTTTTTTCTCATCGCTTCCCGTCTAGATTCCTTCAGCTAGGAAACGGAGTAACAGATGTGCGATTCTACCGAATATTTATTTATTTATTTATTTATGCAAAGCCCCCCCGACGATTGATTTTTCCTCTTCTGCGATAGAAATTATTTATCATCGATTTATTAATTGTAAATCACAAAATTCGTGAATGGCTGAGTGAATAATTTAGCCTTTTTTATCATCTTTCTATCCTGCTGGTACGAAAGAAAGAAAGAAAGAAAGAAAGATCAAAATGGTTTCTTTGTGTAGTTCGGTTCCCAGCTAGAGCTTTTTAAACATTCATACGTTTTTCTGCAGTCCGACATTTTCATTAACGTGTCCTGTGTTTTAAATTTTTCATCACTAAACGTACGCGTATGTCGGGTGGAAAATCTTTTAGCTGATAGGACGTGACGTTACAGTATTCATGTTTTTCTTTTGTTTTATTAATACACTCGTATCGAAGAAAAAAAAAAATTGCTAGATTTTCATTTAATCGTTACAGTTTATACGGTTTTTTTTTTTTTTTTTTTTTCAACAAACACTTGTTAGGAAATGTCGATAAATCATTTTCAACTCGTATAAACTGTTAAAAAATGGGTAAAAAAGTCCATATGGTTAGTAGAGTAGAAGAAAATGATTGCTGCTAACTTTAATAGATTTGGAATTTGAAACACACACACACACACACACACACTTTGATTATATTTTCTGTCACAGTTAACAGTATAGTACATACACACACTTACACGACGTTAATTTGATGATAAAGCAATGGTGGCTGATTATTTTATTACATTTACAATCTAGTTGTACTTATTCATTATTTTCCTTCTTAGCATTTATTTATTTATAAAAAAAATCGTGCTAGCCTAGAATGATATATGCTTTAAAGTAATTGATTTTCCACATAATTTATCTACTATCAGCTGATGATGAATAAAGAACTTTTATTGTTGATTTAACAGCCCAATTAAAATTGTATCAAATTCATATTATTGAAACATAGCTATTATGTGGACTCTTAACAACTTTTTTTCTCCCAACATATGAGTTGTAGTTTGCAGTTAAACTTTTAATGATAATTTCAATAGCTATAACACATTTGCAGTGCAGCAGTTAACTTTCTCAATTGAATGAACTTTGATATAATTTTTTTTCTCTTTTTATTTATAATCCAGGCTAAGAGTTAATCATTTTACTAAACTAATTCATGTAGGTTTTTTTCATTGTTTCTTGCAGGGGTGGATTATTGTTCAAGTCAATTTACTTTTTTTTACTAAAATTTGTTTGTTTAAATTTTTTCTCGCGCCCAGGAATCAAAATACTTCTAAATAAAAAATTTGAATCTAATTATTTATAAAAAAATTCATTCACAATTCGGGGTTGTAGTTGAAAATTTCTACTTTTTATTCATCGTGTTAAAATTCCGAATTAAAGAAAAGCTGGTTTCAACCTCTTTCATAAACTATTAGTTTGGATGAATTATTTAGGTGAACGAAGAAAGTTGACCGATTTTTTTTTTTTTTTTTTTTTTTTTCAATTTGTCTAAAGTAACGAAAAAGTATTTTTATTGTAAACTTTACAACGCCATTAAAAGAGAGTATTCAAAGATTATTTTTATTGATGTAACAGATTAAAAATCGAAACAGAAACGCCAAAGATGCCCAAAAACATTATTTTAAAAAATTTAAAAGTAAAAAGTTTAGAAACCGTTCCAAAAAATATTAATTTTAAAATAATTTGAAAAAAAAGGAAAATTGTTGAATAAAAATGTAAACTTAAAAATTGCAGGACGAAGAGGATGGAAGCGAACCTGCTCATCACGCTCGACGTCCAATGAACGCGTTTTTGATATTCTGCAAGAGACACAGAGCCGCGGTTCGCACGGCGTTTCCGCACCTGGAAAATCGCGCAGTTACCAGAGTCCTCGGCGAGTGGTGGGCTATGCTTTCCACCGAACAAAAGGAGGCCTACACTAACTTGGCTCAAGAGGTCTTTTTTTTTTTTCAAACCTTTTTCTCCCAAACCAACTCCCTAATGAGCTAATTTAAAAAAATTGAATATTAAAACTTGACAGTACAAAGACGCGTTTCTAAACGCAAACCCGGACTTCAAATGGTACAAGCTTCCGGCCCCGCCCCTCCGTACGCTAAACACGAGGCCCACAAACAAGAAGCTGGAATCCGAGGACGTCGTTATTCTGGAGTCTCTTCACTTCGTATCTTCGAAATTGGACGAGGAGGAAGCCATACAACCCGGTAAGCTCGCCGACGAGTCTCAGATCGGCGGTCTCAGCTCGCTCTTCACTCCCGAAAAAGCAGCGGCGGGCTCGAACCTCCCCCAGGACTCGGATTCCGATGACGACGAGGGCAAGGAAGTCGTTCCGAAGCCACCCAAGAAACGGTACATCGACTTACCGCCGATATCCAGCCACCTCAAGGACGAGTGCAAGGCCGACCTCTTCGGGACTGGTCAGAAGAGCAACCTAGTGGTTATTTATTTTTTTTTTTATCTTTTATGGATACGTTTTTAAAGCCAAAGCTATCAATTAGCTGAAAAATTCATGATTTTTTATTGTTTAGGGAGCTGGAGACACGTACATAGAAGACGCCTCGATGGGGGAAGATCACAACACTTTCAGAGGAGAGAGAAGCTGCAAAGGTCTGAGGTATCAGAAGTTTTTGGCCGAACAGAAGCAACGACGAATATCCGGTCTACCAATGTAACATTATTATTAATAATCGTCATTTTTACATCGGTTCAATATTTATTTTATTGTCAATTTTATTTACAGCGCCGATCAACAGAGAAGCAGAGAGAGAAGAAATTCATTATCTTCGAACATTAGCGAAAAAACTGATTCTCTTAGCAGCGAAGGCACGAGCTCCAGAGGTGATTTGGAACATCTCGTTGAAGGGTAACTACTTTTATTTTTTGATCACTGAGATCGATTATTTTCATCACGAAAAACTGAGATTCATTTTAGTTTTAGAAAACATAATTTTACATGCTCCAAATCAAAGAGCTCGAATTTTAAAATATTATTTATTTTAAAGTTCATAAACTAATGAAGAAAATGAGAGATTCCAGAACTCTGGAGCATGAATTTACTTAAAAAATGTCTAAAGACTAAAAAAGTGACTCAAACGTCTGGTCGTTTCCTTGTTAGATACCATTTATAAAGTGTTGAGTCACGGATTGATTCTTTTTTTTTTTTTTTTTATTTATTCAACTAGGCGTAGAATTTTTTTTATTTTATAAATTTTTAAATAGTAAAAAAATTTTCATTTTAGAATATTTATGAATCTAATTTGAAAAAAAAAAATAAATATATTCTTAAGACAGACACAAAGTTAAAAAAAAGATTCTAGATGTGAGTTAGTTCTTTTCTAAACGAAATCTGATTTAGCATGTTTCTAACTTAAAACGACGAAAATGGATTTATTATTTTTACTTTTTGATAAAGAGCCGAAGGCCACTTGGAAGCTTCGAAACCCGAGGACACCGAGACTGAAGGCGCAGAGGGAAATGGAATTCCGTGGAACTGTCGCAAAAGGTTCAAAGCTGAGTAAGTTTTTATCTTTTTTCGATTCGTATATAATCCAGAGTTCAGATACAGATAAAAAAATCTGGAGAAACTTGGAAAAACGTATTAAAATTTATTCGCTCTTTTTCTCAGAGACTTCAATTTAGAAAAGAAAATAGAGGCGCTACCATCCCTAAGCCTAGAGGAGTTTCAAGCCATGAAAAAGCAACAAAGAACGAAGAAGAAAAAGGTCATGCAAAAAGTTGTTGGAACATCGTCAGCCAAAAGACAGCAGGACAACTCGTCGACTCAGAGTAGTAAAAAAAGCGATTCGCTTCTTAAGAAAGAAATGCAAGAAAAACACGCCGCCGCGCTTTTAGTCGGAAGCCAGAAGAGAAAAGCTCGCAAGCAGAGCATCACAAGAAATACAGTGACTATGGATTCCCAAAATTTGGACGCTGCAGGTACCTCGAAAGGTAATGATAATTTTTTATTTCAAGCTTTTAATTTCAAAAATAAAAGTATGAAAATTTTATAATTCGAACATTTCATACAGAATCTTTATAAATTTTTAAAGGAAAGTGATTTAAATTGCGTAAATTTTTAATTACTAATTGATTATAAAAAGCAGATTATTTTTATAATTGTTTCTATTTTTTTTCAAGATATTTTAAAATGTTGAAAAATAATTTTTTAATTTTTCAGCATGGTGCGAGTCACCTGGACTAGAGGCATTGGCCTGTCTGGCAACGGTCGCCGCGAACCGTACAAAGTTGACCAAATCGTAAGAGAAGACTAATATTAATAAATAAATAAATATTTTCGACTAGATATTTTCATTAACTTTGAATAATTAATCTGCTGTACTGTATACACGCTGATTTATTACGTTACTGTTTGTAATACCGTCGTTTTAGCAATATCAAATATCAAACGTAGTTAAGACGTCCTACCTACCTTTTTTTTTAAATTTCGCAAAAATTTAATCGGTGTTTTGTCTAAACAATTTGATATTACGGAAGGAGAATTATTTATAACGATGTTTTTGTCGTAGGAACTACCTTTTTTTATCATGAAACTATCACCATTCTCAAAGTCTGGTGTTTATAATTAATTGTACATAAAACAATAGGTGCAGTATTATAAAAAATTTTTTTTCGTTTATACATTAGTTTTTTCTTTATGTTTAATTATCATTATTTTAGTTTTACTACGAATTTACTGTTAAAATCTAATCAAAATATTATATTTATCTACACTACGTAGATGACACGTGAATTGTTCATAAATTTCCAGAACAAAAAAAGATTTATTTTTTACTATGGCACACACACTTTATTTAATCGATGTGTTTGAAAATTTATAAGCTTCCAGTGCACTTGAAATTATGAACAATTTACATTAATTTTTTATACCGCTCAAACCTGAGAGAAAAAGAAAGTGAGTTAAGAGATTGAAGGAGTCGTGGGTCTTTTTATACTATAGAGTCGTTTATCGGAACGCTAATGATGAAATATTGTTAGCCAACTATACACTGATGCTTTTAATGGACCAAAACCACTTTTGTGATAATAATAACAAACATTGTTTCTCTAGAAAAAAGAAGAGAACATTCTGTATCAAAATAATCAGAAGTTAACAAATAGTCCATGTAAATAAAAAAAAAGTATAGATTTTTATAAGTAAATCATGCCTTTCAAATTGAAAAAATTCCGATTGACGATTCCAGAAAAAAAAAGAGAGATGATAGACTCGCGGTGGTGATGAAAAAATTATTAATTTTGAGGCCACTAATACATAAGTGTAAATGTATAATAATATTTAATATGATATTTATACATATATAGTTTTTAATATTAAAAAACTGAAGGATTTTTGTGTGTCTGAATATGATGATGCAGGCTAAAGTAAGTAACTTGACTGTGATGATTTTTGGCTAGATGAATTTTTAATCTTTTATATTTTTCTACATTTTTAATCTTACTGACAATGATTTTAATTTTCGACTTGTGGAAAAATAATGACGATTATTGTATGTTTTTTTTCCAATGTTAAGGTGATCTTTCAGTAGTTTTTACTTTCTTTTTTTTTTTTTAAAAAAGAAGCTTTATAAACATTATATTTATTAGACTATGTCCCTGGTTGGATATTTATTTTTTTAAATTAAAATAGTGCTCCTTGCAAAAAAAAACCACTAATCTGAAAAAATAGGGTTGTCAACCACTGTGTTTTAAATATTTTTTAATGAAAAGTTTTCAAAACTGCGGTCCAGTGAAGTCATTGGACCGAAATCACGTTGCGAGTATATCTATATAATATATTTAAATTTTTTAAATTTTGAAACAATGAAAAATACTTTTGATTTGATTTGATAAATTTATTAGTTGTACAAAAAATTGACAACTCTATTAGCTGGACAAGTAAAACCTACTGTTGATCATTTGCGATTGAACTTGTCTACCACAGAGAATGATTTTATAATGAAAGCATGTAGAAGAGGAATTAAAAACATGGGTTATATTTCAAATGTGCCTTGTTGAGGTAAACCAGAGAGTGAAGCTATTTTTTTTTCATGCAACTTTGTAGTTTTTTCTTTTTTGTACTGCACTTGCTGGTCAGTTGTGCTGGCGGTTAGTGCTCAATTTTTTGGTAAATTTTTACGATGATTTTAATTACGGTTTTAAATGTTTACTGTTTGATACTTGGAAAAAGCTGAAGAGAAAAAAAAAAAAAAAATGAAAAAGAAAACTAGTTGTTAGTAATAAAGAAAGATGATGATACTATGATATATACACAAAATTGGTGTATTATTCAAAAGTTTTTGTATTTTGCTGCATAAAAATATAAAAAAGAGTGTAATTTAGCTTTAAAAGTAAAATAACGTTACACGATTTAAAAACAAATAAACACACTTACACATACATCTTTGAACATGAATATGTATACACATGCTTGTAACATATTGTATAATTAATGTTTATATCAACAATAAAGGTATAATATTTTGATGTAATTATTAGTTTTTTATAATTTATTGACCTTTTTTCTGTACGTTTAAAATTGTTGTAAATAAATTTGCCGTAAAAATAAGTATAAAGTTATTATATCTTCTTTAAAAATTAATCAATATTTATACACTTCAACCTCGATAATTTAATTCGAAATTTTATAATTCAAACTGATGATTTTGAAACTATATTTTGTGTAAATATAGTTCAAATTCTCGAGAAATAAAAAAAAGTTTACAAATTTCTTGAAAAATTATAATAAATTTTTAGATTTTTCGGTTAAGAAAAATCCTCGTAAATTCGAATTTCGATGATTCAAAGTAAAAGTTTTTGGTGATTTTTATTGATTGCATGAGAACCCTCTTTTAATTCAATTTTTCGGTTTATGAAAGACAAACGAAAACAATTTTGTCCTAAAAGCAGTTTTATAAAAAAAATTTGAACTTTTACAGCTGCAGTTTCCTCATTACTTGTAGTATATAAAAAATGAACATATAACATAACAAGATTTTTGTTGTTACCGAGTCCCTGAAAAAAACCATATTTGAACAGCTGTATAAATAATATCGTGAAAAATAATCCTGCAAACTCCGAAGAAAAGTAGCGCATTTTTGCATATTTTTTCGAGGAATGCTAGACCAGACGATAACCTGTCTATCAGTCTATATAGTAACATCTCAGTTCTTATACTCCATGGTTTAGTGTTTTTACAGCAGTACCAAACTACCAAGCAGTACACTGTAGTCTGTACACACTGATCGCCGGAGTTTAATTATGGAGGTTAGGTTCTATTTTTTTAACAATTACTTACAATCTAGCTGCTTTTTCGTAAAAATTATTGATTTTTAAGTTCTTGGTTATCATTATCATACCAACCTAACCCCCAATAACCAAATCACCAAAATAATTCCCTTTGCACCCTTTAATTTTGATGTGTTTTGACAGCACTATCAGTGTTTATAAACATCTTAAAATCCATCGCAATTTATAATTTTGAAGGAGTTTAAAAAATAAGAACAATGATCGTTTTAACCCAGATCGACGAGTGCTCTGTAAACGGCGACTCCGGTGCCGAGGACGACGAGGACGAGGAACTGTCCCAGGGTGGAGGTGGCTCTGGTACCGAGAGCAGCAGCAACGACAACAACAGCAGTAGCAGCAACACGACTACGGACAGCGGCGAGGAAAGTGCCGACGAACAACCCTCCGAGAGTTCAAGCTCGGAAAGCAACAGCTCCGTCGAGGAAGACGACGAGGATAACTGCAACCCTAATGACTTGCACTTGGAAGAGGTAATTTTATTTTTCAAAGTTACAACCAAAATCAACAGTGTTCTTTTTAATATTAGTTCACTTAGTTGTTTTACAATATATTTTATAACAACATAACATTGCTACTAAACAACAGGCTATAAATACATAATATTCAAAACACAAACATGATGCAATTGATACAAAAGTATGAAAATTAATCATAAAGCAATTCAAGAAATAGTTCAATTCATAATCTAATTTATTAAGACAAATAGGGAAAGTGTAGAAAAATTAAATAATATTGATAACTTTGCTCAGAGAACGGAAACAGTTGTGGCTGGCGGCACCAAGGTCAAGCTTCCTCAGGACTTGTGCGAACAGCCATCCATATTCAAGGAGATGCTGGACTATCCAAGGTTCTGGGACGAGGGTCTCAGTGAGAGCCAGAAGGAGTCGCTGTACAGTTTCCTGCCAAATTTCCCTAAGGACTGCAACATTGAAGCCGAGCTTGACAAAACTCTGGACATGTTGTTTCAAAGGGAAATTACAAGGTTAGCTTTGTTCTAAAGAATGAATCCCAAAGTCATGTGAATTGTTGAAAATCTTCTTGATTTTAAATGTACTTGGAAATTTTTAGAATGAATTTTAAGAATTCTAACCAAAGTAAAGCGTACCTACAGATTTTTGATTTGAAAATTAATTTTTATCATCAAAATATTATTTCAACAATTGTAAAATCTTGCAGTACTAATATTATTTAATTTTTTCTTGTTAAAGATTTGGAGTCAACCCACTTGACGACTTCCACAAACACCTATCGGCCGGTCACTACAGGCCGGACATAAAAAAGATGCGCTCCAGCGTGAAAAAAGCCCAGAAAAGAAAGTACATATTCGAAGAGCGAAAACGAGCGTACGAGCTTACCGGCAAACTACTAAAGTCCAGGGAAAATTTACTTTCGAGTGCGTACAAGCAGGGATTTAGTCAGCCGTCACACAGAACTACCTCGAAATCATCGTCGTGGAAGAAACCTAAACCCGACCTGCGTAAGTCTATTTATTTTCTAATATATCTTTGAGGTTTCAATATTTTAAGGATATTTAAAAATATATAAACCGGTAAACTAAAAAAAACGTAACATTGTATTCGATTTAATTTAAAGTTGAAGAACGCACGAGTTTGAGGTACACGGAGGAGCTGAACGCGATAAACGTCGAGCTGGGTTCGAATTCTCAGTTGGGCGGGTCTGACTCGGATTCGGAGGACGACTACGACGACGACGACGGCATCAGCGCCGCCTGTTTGCTCACACCCTCCCAGGCCAGCACCGGTGGCAAACTTCAGCAGCAGCTTCAGCTTCTACAGCAGCAGCAGAGGAAGAAGAAACGAGCCGCCCTCGTTGTTCAGCAGCAGCAGCAGCAGCAGCAACAGCTCCTCACCACCAAAGCCATGCACTTCAGGTTTTTAAATTTTTATAAATAAAGTTTATAGCTTGAAGCATGGGAAATTTTAAATTTTTGAACTTTTTTAAAGTCTCGGGGACGAGGATCTGAGGCCAGTTTACTCAACGCTGCAGAGGATAGGAACCGAGTGCGGGAGCGTAGGCGTCGGCACGGGATTGGCGTCCATCACCATAAGACCGGAGTTGAGCGAGGAATCGTACAGAACAATGCTCGTGGCCCACAAAAAGAGAAGAGCTAGACGCGATGTAAGTTCATTTATTTCAAACGCTTACTTCAATATCAATTTACTTATTTTAATTCGATATTATTATTTGTTCGCAGGCACACCCGGAATTGAACACCCACGGTATAGCTCTATCCGATCTCATGCAGCGAACGCAGTTGGGCCAGAAGCACAAGCTCTCGTTCGTCTCCTCTTCCTCCTCCACGAATCGCACCCCGAGCAGCAGTAAAAAGCGCATAAAGGTAGAGCAGCCTCCTCACCAGTACGTCTTGAACAACGTCAAGGTCAGCGCGACCCCGGTCAAGATGGAGACCGAGGAGCACCACGTAGTGACGGCACCCGCTACCAACCTTATCGAGCAGCCCGATCAAAAACCCCCGGAGAGACTCCTGGCCGAGGAGCTCGTCAAGGACGAGCCGATCGAACTCGCCGAGCAGAAGTACGAGATCGAGCCGCCCACCGCTCAGCCCCCGCCCACCATCATGGACGAGTAAGTTGTTGTGATTTTGATAACTCAAACCAACACGCGAAAATAGTCAAATGTTATTTCATGAATATTTTATTGCAGAGAACCAGAACCGGTACACGACGAGATCGCCTCGACAATGGACATGATGGAGATCAAGGAGGAAGTCCAGGACATAGAGTACATGGAGGCTAAGGCTAAGGTCATAGATGCAACCAACAGTATACTCGTTAACGACAACGACATCAACGCTATATCCGTGTCCATACCCATGGCGACCATGGAAGACGAGGAGATGGACGACAAGAAGGACTTGGATTTGGACAGCATCGACATGATGCAGCTGCCCATACAACTGGACGACGGAATAGACATACTCGCCGATGTCAAGTTAGTTCTTATCTACATTTGATTTATAAGTTTATGATGAGCGCGGGGTGGTTTTTAAATGTTTTGACTCGGAAAGTTCCATTTCTGCCTTTGTTATGTACCTACAGTATGTCATCAATGTTTGAAAAATAATTATCAGTTTGACAGTGTGTCAAAATAGACACGCAGCTGAATAGACATAGAAAAGTTAAAATTAAACTATTAAAATTGTTAAAAATTAACCTCGACAATTTTATTTATTCAAGATGCGAGGATGGAAACATAATATCCCTACCGGACAAAGACATGGCCAACTCGATAGTTGAGGACATAGTAATGAACGGCGACGAGTTGATGCAGGAAACCCACGCGTGTTTCTTCTCCCTGATAAGGGACGCGTTCACGTCGAAGGGCGAGTTCCGAATGGACCGGGACGAGATGAAGGACGCTGTTATGCTCTGGCAAGACAACCCAATTTCTCCCTTGAACGACTGGTACTCCTTGGTGCCGTCGTGGCCGGCCCTCGTACCCTTGGCCCTGGGATTCCTCGCCGGGGAGCTGGTTTACCCCCAGGATCCGCTGCTGGACGGGGACCAGGAACTCGTGCCCTACCTCGAGAACAAGGGCCGAGGGGTTTACGCTTGGATTGGGGCCGGAAGGGACTCCGACTCGCACCTGGCTATGCTGTGCAATAAATTTTTACTCTACAAGTACGCTTTTATTTGAAAATTTTTTTACCGATAAATAAACTTGTTAAGTAACATACTCATATTATAACAGAGACTCTCTGATACCGCCAAAACCGCCACCCACGACCACGGTAGTGAAGCAAACCCAGCACGTCCAGATTCAGCAGCAGCAGCCTCAGCCTCAGCAACAACAACAACAGCAGCCGCAACAGCTGAGTCAAGAGGTGATCTTGGGTACGGAGCTGTTGAATTCGACGGACGCAAGCAGCACGGTCACCCTGGACTCGTCCGCCCCCGAGTGGGAGCCGCCCAAGGCCCTTTGCCCCACCGACTGGAAGGTCCGGCCTTCGACGCCCGAGGAACGCGAGGAGTTCCACCGGCAGGAGAGGCTTCGGTACGCCGCACCCCACAAGGCCTTCACCTACCGGATGCACGGATATTCGTCCGTCGTCGGACCCGTAAAAGGCATCTACCAGCACAACGCAAGTCAGTATTTTTAGCTTTACTTTTGTTACTTTACTCTGTTACCGTCTATATAAATAATAATAAAAAATTCTCAAAATTTGCAATTTTAAATTTGAATCAGGTACAGCTATGGCGAAGGCCCGAGGTCACTCGCTTCTGGTGCCTGACCGACCGAACTTTGTGACGATTTTGGCCCTGGTGAGAGACGCCACGGCCCGACTGCCCAATGGCGAAGGCACTAGAGCCGACATATGCACCCTGCTGAAGGACTCGCAGTACATCCAGGAGCACATGTTCAGCCACGACAAGGAGGCGAACCTAAATTCGGTTGTCTCGGGGGCCCTGGACCGACTGCACTACGAGCACGACCCGTGCGTAAGGTACTACCCGAAGAGGAAGGAGTGGCTCTACCTACACAGGGCACGCTCCGAGTCCGAGTTCGGTGAGTATATTATTTCAGACCTACTGATCTTTAAGAATTTTTATTTCACTCTAACTTTAAACTTTTAAACCTTTGAGACTAATAAACTCATCGTGTATATTTTTCATTGAATAATAAAATCGTTTTTTTAAATTATTTTATTGTCTGAACAATGATGAAAAGTTATACTCTCAACCCTCGTTGCGAAAAACACTTATTTACGTTTACAATGATAAAATACTAAAGTTAACTTTTACTCGTTCCAGAACTGTTCCACCAGCAGCTCCAGGGCATACCCAAGAACAAAAAGACCTCTAGCTCTTCGGCCAGGGGCAAGAATAACTCCTCGAAGTCGAGCGGCGCCAAGGACGCCAACGCCACAACCCTGGTTAAGGAACCGACACCAAAGAAAGATAAAAAGAGCCAGTCCGGCTCCTCGGCAGCGAGAAAGGACCAGAAGAAGGTCGAAGAAAAGCTTCTGCAGACCAAGCAGCAGATCGAAACTCCACCCTCCGCACAACCACAGCAGCCGCAGACGGTGAAGATCCAGCCTCCGCAGGTGCAGCAGCAAAAGGTACTCCAGGCACCCAAACTTACCCAGGGTACGAGCATACCCATCACCATCACCATGAACAACAGTTCGAATCCGGTCTCGAGCACGGCCATGCTGAGCATAGTCACCACCGCGGCCCCAACGACGACCAACGCTGCGGTTCTGCCCTCCATCGCCTCAATCCCCGAGGACGCACCCAAGTTCAACATCACCAGCGCCCCCGCGGTAGCCCCGGTTGTCAAAAAGGCCAACGTAAACATCAAATCGGTCGCGGTGGTCAAGCCCGCCAGCGCTGGCCAGAGTCTGCTCCAGTCAAACCAGCAGCACTTTCCGCACCAGCAGATTCAGGTGTCCACCTCTGCAGGGCTACAGACCATTCGTCTGTCGGGTCACTCGGTCCTCCAGGCCTCCTCGCCCTCAACCGGGGCGCCCAAGGTCGTCCAGAGCCAGCAGCAAACCGGGGGCAAGAGCCTGCTGCAGACCTCTAACCTCAAACCGCAGCCTCAGGCCCAAGCGCAGCAGCAGCAACAACAAGTCATTCCCGGTAAGACCCTGCTAGCTGGGGGCATCAAACTGGTCAGCACGGGGCACATAAAATCCCTGCTGACGAGCCACGGACTCCAGGGCCAGACGATATTCATAAAACAGCCGGCTACCGCGGCTCAGGTACCTGCCCAGGGTCAGCCCCAGAGGGTCGTCCAGGCTGCGAACATGCCCCAGCAGAGGGTTATACAGGGACAGCAGCAGCAACAGCAGCAGGGGATGCAGAGAATCATAGCCCAGATCGGGGGAAAACCCGTACAGGTGCAGATACAGCAGTCGCCCCAGCAGCAGCAACCACAGCAGAACCAGCAGAAGGTTTTGGCCAAGGTTCTGTCGAGCGCCTCGGGCCAGCAGCTGATTTCCGTCGAGAGTCTGCTGGCTCAAAAGGGATTGAAGCTAGCCACGACGACCGGACACCCCGGACAACAGATCGTGCACACCCGCCAGGGAAACAAGGTCATACAGACCCAGTACCAGGTGAGATTTCGCGAATGGTTATATCGATGGTCTTAGCGAAGAAAAGCCTGTAGGTAGATTTTGGATGCTAGGATCACCGATACGATATACAATGATGTATCAAAAAAATGAAAATGATTGTTTCTTCTTCTGCAGGTGGTGACCCAGTCTCAGTCTCTGTCGGGCCAGCCCAAGATAATAGTTAGTTCCCCTCAGCTTCAACAATCCCAGGGCACCCCCCAGCAACAACAACAACAAGCATCCACGAATCAGCAGACCGTGCGCATGCTCACCGCTCAACTAGCCGGCAAGCCCATAATCCTGAGCAGCAGTCCGACCGGTAAGACCAACGTCGTACTCCAGGGCAAACAGATAAACCCCGGTTGCGGTCAGCAGCAGCAGCAGCCTATAATACTCCCGAACCAGCTGCTCAACATAAAGACCCTTCAGGGTCTCAAGGTCATATCGACCCCGGGGGGTCTGAAGACCACCGGTGGTCCGGTCTTCGTCAGAGTGCCCGCCCAGACCGCGAGCGGGGCCCAGGGTAGCCAGCAGAACGCCACCGTGGTTACCGTTCAGCAACCGCAGCAACAGCAGAATCCTAGGAACAGTCCCTTTACCGGTGGGACTGGTGCACAGTGATAGTGCGTTCTTTTACTTGTACATAGACTTTAGTGAGGATGTTCTTGTATAAATATTGAAGTAATGGTTCATTTTGTCAAAGTGAGATGTTTACGATTAAAATTTAGTGCGAATTTCAATGTTTTACATTTATTGTGTAAGTAGTTTTGTGTGAGATAAGGAGGATGTACAGGAAATTAAATTAAATAATAAATTATTATTAAGATTTTTACATGTGGATTCGATTTTTTTCATACCTTTTTTACTCTCCAAGCCTCCATTTTTTCAAATTTTCGTTTTATTAAAAATAATAATGAATTTTTTTTCTCAACTTTTGCTGGGAATTCAAGGGCTGCGGGGATGTACAGGAAACGATTAAATAATAAATAATTGCAGATTTATATATCTAAATTTGATCATTTGATACTTTTATTGTATTAAATACCATTATTTTTTTCAATTTTACTTAATTTTTCAGATGTTCAAATGATGAATTAATCTTTTACATCATATAATTGAATACATTAATACATTGTCGTTGAATTAGAAAAACATTATGAAAAAATTTCATCAAATACTTTCAATGTCAATTAGTTTTTCAGTGTCAATCAGTTTAAACAATAATAATCTATGAATAAATAAATGCAAATTTGACCCTTGTTAACAAGAGTCACTATGTAAACTATTATTTACAAGTTATTTAAGAGTAAATAAAAAAATAAATTTCATGTTCACAAAGGCACTCTGAATTTGGAGTCTATTTTACAAAAACTAAATAATCTAATCTGTTAGAGATTTTACAGATAAACAGTTGTTACTTGATGATTTTACCGTTCAAAAAAATTTTCATCACTTTGCTATTGAGAAAAAAGACTACATACTCTTTCATTCGCTAGACAGCAACATAATAAAAAAGTTCGCCGTCGTGTCTTTGGTATTTTGAAGTTTCAACTGTACAGGTTATACTCGTTACTTATCACGTAAGCACCAAAAAATACTTTCAAACAAGGCTATTGTCGAGTCATACAAAAATAATTTTACAAACTATATAACTGTACATGGTTCGTATGGGGATCGTCACAATTATCCGGTGAGATGAATTAAAAAAAAAAAAAAAAAAAAAAATACAGTTTTGTACAGTTTACAGAGGCCTAACGTCTAGGAACTAGGGTGGGTTGTGGCTGCTAATAAAAATTATGTACAGTGATCTATATACAGAATACTCGGTTTAAGAGTCAGAATTAGTGATGTGATGTGACGATATGACGTCAGAACAAAAGTTTGACAGTGAAAAAAAGAACGAAAATAATTTTATGAAGGTAAGTGTCATAATGATATAGATGAGGAAGACTTGCAGGAAAAAAAATCATATCGCATGGAGAAAAAAACCCGTCAAAATTATTCTTTTTCAAGACGCGTCGTCTCACATCACTGTATAGACGAGGAAGATTATAGTTAGAAAAAACTTTCCTGACACTGATTAATCTCGTTTAGAAAATTTTCACAAGACCGTCACGTCACAACATGAAAACATCACGAGGGTTCGTCACAGTTGGACCGTTGTATGTCCTCGAAGATCTCGATGAGGTTGTTCACGCCAATGAGGTAGCCGTCCTCGTGGTTACCGACCTGCCACTCCGCGTCGTGCCTGATGGACTCGAGGTGCTGGGGCAGGGGCAGAGTCTTGGCGAAGTCTATCATCCATATCCCGGCGTTCCTCGAGTCGTGCACGAACAACAAGGACGAACCTACAACCTCGTGGCTGGCGAAGAACTTTGACTCCCCCAGGGTGTCCTTGATGGCCTTCAGACGCTCTAGGTACTTGGGCACGGCGTGGGGGTAGCCCTCGACGAATCTTTTCAAAGCCTCGGTCACCTGTTCCCGAGTCCTGGTGGTCTTGAAGTCCTTGGAGGAGCCGCCCCGAGCGAGCTTCATGCCCTCGACCCGGAAGCCGAGGGTCGCCGTACTGGATATCGTCTCCCTCCATACCATGTACCTGGGCTTGGTGACACCCTGGAGACGTCGCTCCTCGTCGTTGGGGGCGCTCGGGTCAACCTGGACCATCTTCTCGTACATGTCCTTGCGAAGTTTGGGGCGTTCCTTGGCTTTCGCGAGCTCGGACTCGAGGTACGTCCTGACCCCGACCTTGCAGTCCATCACGCAGGGCTGCTCGAATTCCCCCAGGAGGTCCTGCAGCTGGAGGTACGAGGCCTTGTCCTCGTCCGCCTTAGTCGTCTGGAGGTCCTCGTGGTTCGGAGCCTGGTCTTCGTTGGCACAGCTCATTAGCTGCTGGATAATGTATAAAGTTGAAAGGAAAAAAAGTATGCGTCAAAATGTGTAAGGTGAATAAAGTATTGAGAAAAAAGACTTACGTCATCTTCCCGGACGTCCAGTACGCCCTTGTATTCGGGTACGAAGGGCCTGAGAGGATCCTGCATGAGGAGCTTGAAGCAAGATTCCTCCTGGGGACAAAGCTTCTTCAATATTGTTCCGGGCATCGGGCCCGCCCTGAAGTTTCCCTGGTGGCCCGCTAACTGCACCTATTATTAGATTAAAATTACTTTTATTTGGGTACTTGGTTTATTTAATAGTTTATTTAAATCTTACCCATGGGTATCTTTGCTTCTTGTAGGTCTGAAAAAAGGGCGTCCAGTGCACTATGTTCCGCAATTTTCTCCACCCGGATGTCTGGAAAAACAAATAATTCATACATTTATTATATATCTTGTTACATTTTCAGAAAAATAAACTTATATAATTTAATCGAAAAGTTTATGTTCAGTAAATCATTTAAGAGATTTTTTTTCAATAAATAAGTAGTTCTTATGAGCTTTAGATGTTGAAAATTTCAAACTATTTTCAAGTACATAATAAAGACTCAACTGAAATTGAAGAAGAGATTTTTCACCACTATATATATATATACAATAAGGCCGCACAATGTTTATCTTGAGGTTTTTGATATTGAAACTCTAAAATATCGACGTAATTTAAAATTTATTTGTTGTTACAAAGTATATAAATTTAAAAAACAAACTAAAAAACTTTGTTTTTATTCTCATTTGTACGTGTTTGCTTGAATCAATTAAGAGCCCATCGTGATAATATGAAATCATTAGAATTTGACCAAACGAGTACAAAATGTCAGATTATTCATCACAACTTGCAAGTAAAATCATTAATAACGAATGAAAAACTGAAAATTTAAAGTGTAGTTTACGGAAAAGCCTTTGTGCCGCGAAAAAAAAGGAAACAATGAAGAAGTATAAAAGATTGACGATAAAAATAATCAACTGGTGAGTTTTATTCCCACGAAAAGGCATACGCTAATAACTTTATTCCGGTTATCAATAGCGAGCAAGCTTATCAATATAAAAAATGTTTTAGTTTTTCCGCGAAAAATTAAAGTAACGATCTCAAGTGAAGTGCATTATATCGATGACTCGTGCGAAAATAGTCACTTGGGTTAAATTAACTGGTTTGAAATTAACGTTAAGTAAGCTCAACTGTGTCATTTTTTTTTTACAGTTAAATCCGATATAATTTAAGTTTATTTATTATCGAAACGATTTTTCATGAATTCTAAAAACTTTCACAAAGAAAAATATAAATTTATAGAAATATTTGTTATTTAATGTTTATGATTTATTTTAAATTGAAAACGAGCAGATAAATGTGTGAAAATTTTGAGGTATTATACTCGTGAGGTCACAAGTTGATTCGAACCAATCAGACCGGCAGTCAGCTTATTTAGATCATGATTGAAGAAATTGAAGAAATTTAAAAAATATTCCATGTTGAACTAGTTTTGCTTTTCAAAATATATATTTTTTCTCCATCAATCAGTCATTGAAATAACAAAAAAATCGTTTGGATGGGTTAATTATGAATATGTAACTTAATTATGGGAGAAGGCAAAGTAACCACAAGTAGTTTTTTACGTTCCAAAAAAAAGGAAACTTGTAAAATAATTCTGCGTTAAAACGTGGGACGCGAATAAAAAAGTTTTTTTTGGAAATAACCCTCTATTACCTGCGTCAAAAAGTGGGACACGAACAATGAATTTTCTTTTGCGTACGAAATATCGATGTCACTTGTAGTTTTTTTACATTCCGGAAGTCAAAAAGTGGGACACGAAATAAGAATTATCGTTTAGAATCGGTAGAGTATCTTTAGACCTCAAGTCCTGTTTATTGCGGATCAAGTCGATATCTTTAAAACAATACATCCACATCGACAGTCAAAGTCTGCAGTTCGGAAGATTATTACCTTGACTATCACACTCCCAACCGGGCTTTCCTTATCACGATCATCGTCCCACTCGGAGCTGAGGTCGTCCCCGGAACTCCACTCCAGAGTTTTCCCATCCCCACTGTTTTTCGCAAGCTCCAGGTAGCGTCTGTAGCCCCTAGCCGGGGAGGGACTCCTGGAGGACGAGGGCGACCTGTGGGAGTACCGGGTTCTTCTGTTGGACCTGTTGCTGTTCCTCCTCGGTCGGTGCTTGATCTGCCTCCTGAAGTAGTTCTCCTCGTCCTCGTCCTCCTCGTTTCCATCGTCGTCGTCGACGTGGGAGGAGAAACTCGCCCTGGTGCACACGATCTTGGGTATAACGCGACCGGTCGACTGCATCATCTTCGCGAACCGAACTGCGACGCACGACTGATGCACGCACGCGTTTCGTCAAAATTCTCCTCGGGCTCCCCTCCCCGCCTCCCTTGCAGTTCGTTTTCTTTTTTTTTATTGTCAGAATGCCGTTTCAATGAACTTTGATTCCAGACTTTTGAGCTTCCATGTTAAAGGCTGCTCTGGATTTTTGAGATCGAATCACTGTGGGTAAATGTGATAAAAAAAAAAACCAGATTTTTTGGGAATATCTCGACGAAGGTCATTGTCTATCCATACCTCGGCCTTGATTCGATTAATTTAAGAGTGAGAGCTGAGTTTATTTTTTTTTTCGCGGAGTCATTAAAATTATGCAAGCGTTGCGTAATGATAATTGTATCTCCAGGAGGATGAAAAGACACGGTTTTTCGCCAACGATAAAACTAAATCGCAGCTGCAGCCGGTCAATAGAAGAGCCATTGTCTGGCTAGCTGGCTATGTCGTTAATAAACGGCGCGACGAATGATAATAATTTTATCGCCGCTTCAATTGTCCTTCGGTTATTATTTAACAAGCTGCTTCAATTTTGGTTTTATTTTTTTATTTTTTTTTGCTTTGCAGCTGATTTGTGGGATAATCTCGAGAGAACGAGAGTGACAGTTAATAATCCGGTGTCGGAAAACATGGTCTTAAATCGCTCGATTGTCAAAGGTAGTTTTGCTGTATTTACAATGTATCGAGTATGTTTTGGAAGAATTTTGATAGTTGATAGTAGGTAGAAGAATGCAGATGACGACGCAGCCTCAGGACAAACGCTCGGCTCCCAAAAGGGGGACAACTTGGATTATAGCTTATTTTAGGTGCCTTCACAGTGGCAAGTCTGAGAGTCGTTTGACTTATTATAGCAAGGTACGAGATAGTCAGTTGGATTTTAAAAATTATGTTAAGCAAAAAGTTGAGCAAGCTGAAAATCTTCGGCACACAGTTAAAATGGTTATAAAAATAAGTATGAAAATTTTTGACTATCCAGTGGAGTAAAAAAGGCCGCTGATAATGAAAATGTAAAATTAAATCATCTGCAAAATATGTGTATTGGTGTTGAACTTTTGTTTTGCCCAGTTGTGCTAAGAAAAATTACCTTTTCGGATCAAAAAAATTTTTTATTTTTCAATCTTCTAATCGCTTAACTCTGCTCGAACAGTTTTAGATTTGCTGTGCTTGAAAATTATGGATCTCGGAAAGAAAAAATTAGATCATATCACGGCAGATACAAAAGATCTTGAATAGCCATCATCGATCCGTGTATTAGATATATTATTTTAACCACCCAGATGATTGTCAAAAAAAGTTTATTTTCAAAATATATTTTTCAAGAATTTTTATCCTGAACTAGACAGGAATTTTTGCCTAACCTTGTTTATATATTTGTTTAGCTCTTCCGGGATCTTCTCAGACAATTTTAATAATGCTCAACTATGTCGCGCTGAGCTAGGGCATTTTATTCATTGCTCAAATTCACTTTGCCCTGTTCAAAAAATTTTATTCACCGGTTTGGAAAGTTTAATTTTTGCTTTTTTGGAAAGCTATATTTGGCTCAAACATTTTTTTCGCTCTGCCATGCTCGGAATTTTTTTTTTTTTTTGCTTAGCAATATTTTGCTTTGCTCGGACATTTTTTTTTTGCTTAGCAATGCTTTGCTTTGCTCGGACATTTTTACTTTGCTCTGCCATGCTCGGAAATTTTTTTTTTTGCTTAGCAATGTTTTGCTTTGCTCGGACATTTTTAATTTGCTCTGCCATGCTCGGAAATTTTTTTTTTTGCTTAGCAATGCTTTGCTTTGCTCGGACATTTTTACTTTGCTCTGCCATGCTCGGAAATTTTTTGCTTTGCTTTGCCTTGCTCGGAAATTTTTTGCTTTGCTCTGCCATGCTCGGAAATTTTTTGCTTTGCTCTGCCCTACTCTGCCATACTGAGAAATTTTTTGCTTTGCTCTGCCATGCTCTGCCATGCTTGAAAACTTTTTACTTTGCTCTACCCTGCTATGCCCTGCTCTTCTCGGATGTTTATTTTTATTATTTGCTTTAAAAAACACTAATTACGCAACAATACATAATAACCCTGTTGAATGTCCACACATAACATTATTTTCAAGTAGATGATTATAAAAAGGAATAAAATATGGATATAGTTAATTATTTAATGATTTTATAGCCTCTTATGTCATAAATAATCAACAAATTGTTTTTTTTTTTTTTTTTTTTTTTACGTGCTTTTTTTTAACTCACAATGTTTCGTCGTTGTCGTCGTACGTTCAAAACTGCCAAGCTCTAGAACTTGGAGCTTGTAAGACCTGGAGGTCTGAAATTTTGCAGAGGGTCTAGGTTCGGATGACAATACATGAATCCGTAGTCACTTATCGACCTGAACCTCCAGGTCGCCGATGACGGGGGTACCTGAGGGAGTCATCACCGAGAATTTGGGCTAAATTTTTCGGGGATGACTTTGAGGAAAGTTCTAGAGTATTTATCGAGGCAATTTGAACCTAAGTACCAAGGTCACCGATGATGGGGGTACCCGGGGTACCTGGGGGTCATCTCCAAGAATTCGGGTCGAATTCTTGGAATATGACTTAGGATAGATTTCGGGGGTGTTTTAGAGCATATGAGGAAGAAGTTTGAACCTGGAGAGCCAGGTCGACGGTGACGAATGTACCTAGGGAACCTGGAGGTCATCTTCGAGAGTTAGGGACAATTTCTGCGGAAATGACTTTAAGAGGTAATATAGAGTATTTATCGAGCCAATTTAAACATTAGTACCAAGGTCACCGATGATGGGGGTACCTGGGGTACCTGGGGGTCGTCTCCGAGAATTCGGGTCGAATTCTTGGGATATGACTTAGGATAGGATTCGGGGATGTTTTAGAGCATATAAGGAAGAAGTTTGAACCTGGAGAGCCAGGTCGACGGTGACGAATGTACCTAGGGAACCTGGAGGTCATCTTCGAGAGTTAGGGACAATTTCTGCGGAAATGACTTTAAGAGGTAATATAGAGTATTTATCGAGCCAATTTAAACATTAGTACCAAGGTTACCGATGATGGGGGTACCTGGGGTACCTGGGGGTCATCTCCGAGAAGTATAATTTAGTTGAACAAAAATGCAGAACTTTTAAGTCATCCCCGCAGAAATGGGCCCAAACAAGCTCCAAGTTCTAGAGCTTGGCAGTTTTGAACGTACGACGACGACGACGAAACATTGTGAGTTAAAGAAAAGCACGTAAAATAAAATAAAAAAAACAATTTGTTGATTATTTATGACATAAGAGGCTATAAAAACATTAAATAATTAACTATATCCATATTTTATTCCCTTTTAAAATCATCGACTTTAAAATAATGTTACGTGTGGCTCACACGTGTGGACATTCAACAGGGAAGTTGACCACAATAATATCAACAGTAATAGTTAAAATTAGTAAAAAAATTATTATTAATCACATTTGAAAAATATGTCATTTTCAACAATGATTAGTTTGTACTTTGTTGTGGTTAATTGCATATAATTAAATTATTATTATTTTTTCTAGGGCTTTATTGTTACTACAGTTTTTTTCAAAAATATTTAATATGACTTCACAGTAGTAATATGAAAAATTTTAACAAAAATACTAAAAAATAATAGTATAATAAATGTTTTGATAAGGTATCGAGTATGGATTTCACAGAGAAATAATAAATTTGTTCCTTAAATAAAAGTAAATTAACACATCTTAATTTAATTAACATATCTTAATTTTTTTTTTTTTCGAATCACTACATAATGTAACTAAAATAATTTCAGAGCTTTTTACTGGAATAGAATCCTATTTGATTTAAAAAATAATTTTTTGTCTTAGTAGTGGCGAATTTTAGAATAGTTATACGGTAATAATAACAATTATGTATCTAAGATACTAAAAAAAATATGTTCACAGTGGGTAATGAAGTTTTATCTTTGAAATTAGGTGAAAAAAATTATATACTACTGTAAAACGAAAACGATTTGTTTTGATTGGTTAAAACAAACTTAAGTATTATTTTTCTTTCGTACTGAGGGAAGTAATCGTAGAGGCGATTTCTCACTTCCTAGTTTTGATATTTAATTTAGACCAAGAAATAAATTAATTAATATACTGTAAACCTCAAGCTGGACAAAGTAGTCAAAGATTTTTTTTCAAGTATTTGCTTTCGGAGTGACAAAAGTTATTGCAAAACGACTTACTAAAAAAAATATTCAATTTTATCACTCGTAATTATTATTTATGTTTTCAGTTGAAAGTGAAATTAAAAAAGAAGATAACTCATTTGGATTCGATTCTATTATTTTTTTAATACTTTTCGCGTTCATAGTGACCTTTTAAATATATTGTAAAATGATCTTGCTCAGTGATAATATTTAATTTTTCTTACATGCTAGTATTGAGTTATGCTCACAGTGAGTAGGAATCACCTTCTTAACTACGAAGGCAAAATAGTATATTAAGTTTGTCTTAATCAATTCAAAAAAAATTGTTTTTGGTTGACAGAAGTGTTTTATTTTTTTCACTTAATTTCAAAGACAAAGCTTCATTACCCACTCTGAACATATTTTTTTTAGTATTGTAGATACATAATTGATATCATTACCATAGAACTATTCTGAAATTCGCCACTACGAATACAAAAAATTATTTTCTAAACCGAATAGGACTCTATTCAAGCATGTAGCATTGAAATTATTCTAGCTATATCATGTGATGAGAATTCTTTTGAGTTCAATCTCGATATTCTATTTTGACTTCGTAGTTAGGAAAGTGATTCCTACTACACTATTTTAGCCTCGTTGATCACAAGTAATAACTTGTGTCCCTCCGACGCAAGCCAAAAGAACGAAATGTACTCCCTGCGCCATCGACCAACGCGCACCCGGCCTACTGCATGCCCTCGCTAGCGCTCGGGCCACAACATGGCGGCCGGCTGCGTGTCGGCCGCTGGCGTTTCGGGAGTACATTTCGTTCTTTTAGCTTTAATCGGAGGAAATCAAGTTATTTTTTGTGATCAACGGACTTTAAAAAAGTGCATATATCCCTCAAGACTAAAGTTTGCTGAGGAGGCCCACGTATTTGCAGCCCTCGACTTCGTCTCGGGCTGCAATGACAGTGGGCCTCCACTGCAAACTTTAGTCCCTCTGGGAATAATATACTATTCTATTATTTTTTTATACTTTTTGCGTTCGTAGTGACCTTTTAAATTTATTGTAAAATGATTCTTCTCAGTGATAATATTTAATTTTGCTTACATGCTAGTATTGAGTTATGCTCACAGTGAGTAGGAATCACTTTCTTAACTACGAAGGCAAAATTGTGAACATATTTTTATTTAGTATTGTAGATACATAATTGATATTATTACCATAGAACTATTCTGAAATTCGCTATAGTAAGAATACCAAAAATTATTTCCTAAACCGAATAGGACTCTATTCAAGCATAAAGCATCGGAATTATTGTAGCTATATTATGTGATGAGAATTCTTTTGAGTTCAATCTTGATATTCTATTTCGCCTTCGTAGTTAGGAAAGTGATTCCTACTACACGATTCTATTATTTTTTTATACTTTTTTGCGTTCATAGTGACCTTTTAAATCTATTGTAAAATGATCCTTCTCAGTGATAATATTTAATTTTTCTTACATGCTAGTACTGAGTTATGCTCACAGTGAGTAGGAATCACTTTCTTAACTACGAAGGCAAAATTGTGAACATATTTTTTCATACCTCCGGGACGAAAACACCAAATTCCCTCCCCGGCTCGGAGCGGGACTTTGGGTTTTCCTCCCGTCGTTATGAAAAAAACATTACACACGACACTGGAAAAGTATTAGCAAATCCCTAGCAAACCCAAATTGACGCCCGAGCCGAAGGCGAGCGTACTATAGCGAATTTCAGAATAGTTCTATGGTAATAATATCAATTATGTATCTACAATACTAAATAAAAATATGTTCACAATTATGCCTTCGTAGTTAAGAAAGTGATTTCTACTCACTGTGAGCATAACTCAATACTAGCATGTAAGCAAAATTAAATATTATCACTTAGAAGAATCATTTTACAATAAATTTAAAAGGTCACTACGAACGCAAAAAGTATAAAAAAATAATAGAATAGTGTAGTAGGAATCACTTTCCTAACTACGAAGTCAAAATAGAATATCGAGATTGAACTCAAAAGAATTCTCATCACATGATATACCTAGAATAATTTCAATGCTACATGCTTAAATAGAGTCCTATTCGGTTTAGAAAATAATTTTTTGTATTCGTAGTGGCGAATTTCAGAATAGTTCTATGGTAATGATATCAATTATGTATCTGCAATACTTAAAAAAATATGTTCACAGTGGGTAATGAAGCTTTGTCTTTGAAATTAAGTGAAAAAAATAAAACACTACTGTCAACCAAAAACAATTTTTTTTGAATTGATTAAGACAAACTTAATATACTATTTTGCCTTCGTAGTTAAGAAGGTGATTCCTACTCACTGTGAGCATAACTCAATACTAGCATGTAAGAAAAATTAAATATTATCACTGAGAAGGATCATTTTACAATAGATTTAAAAGGTCACTATGAACGCAAAAAAGTATAAAAAAATAATAGAATCGAGTAGTAGGAATCACTTTCCTAACTACGAAGGCAAAATAGAATATCAAGATTGAACTCAAAAGAATTCTCATCACATAATATAGCTACAATAATTCCGATGCTTTATGCTTGAATAGAGTCCTATTCGGTTTAGGAAATAATTTTTGGTATTCGTAGTGGCGAATTTCAGAATAGTTCTATGGTAATGATATCAATTATGTATCTACAATACTAAAAAAAATATGTTCAGAGTGGGTAATGAAGCTTTGTCTTTGAAATTAAGTGAAAAAAATAAAACACTTCTGTCAACCAAAAACAATTTTTTTTGAATTGATTAAGACAAACTTAATATACTATTTTGCCTTCGTAGTTAAGAAGGTGATTCCTACTCACTGTGAGCATAACTCAATACTAGCATGTAAGAAAAATTAAATATTATCACTGAGCAAGATCATTTTACAATATATTTAAAAGGTCACTATGAACGCGAAAAGTATTAAAAAAATAATAGAATCGAATCCAAATGAGTTATCTTCTTTTTTAATTTCACTTTCAACTGAAAACATAAATAATAATTACGAGTGATAAAATTGAATATTTTTTTTAGTAAGTCGTTTTGCAATAACTTTTGTCACTCCGAAAGCAAATACTTGAAAAAAAATCTTTGACTACTTTGTCCAGCTTGAGGTTTACAGTATATTAATTAATTTATTTCTTGGTCTAAATTAAATATCAAAACTAGGAAGTGAGAAATCGCCTCTACGATTACTTCCCTCAGTACGAAAGAAAAATAATACTTAAGTTTGTTTTAACCAATCAAAACAAATCGTTTTCGTTTTACAGTAGTATATAATTTTTTTCACCTAATTTCAAAGATAAAACTTCATTACCCACTGTGAACATATTTTTTTTAGTATCTTAGATACATAATTGTTATTATTACCGTATAACTATTCTAAAATTCGCCACTACTAAGACAAAAAATTATTTTTTAAATCAAATAGGATTCTATTCCAGTAAAAAGCTCTGAAATTATTTTAGTTACATTATGTAGTGATTCGAAAAAAAAAAAATTAAGATATGTTAATTAAATTAAGATGTGTTAATTTACTTTTATTTAAGGAACAAATTTATTATTTCTCTGTGAAATCCATACTCGATACCTTATCAAAACATTTATTATACTATTATTTTTTAGTATTTTTGTTAAAATTTTTCATATTACTACTGTGAAGTCATATTAAATATTTTTGAAAAAAACTGTAGTAACAATAAAGCCCTAGAAAAAATAATAATAATTTAATTATATGCAATTAACCACAACAAAGTACAAACTAATCATTGTTGAAAATGACATATTTTTCAAATGTGATTAATAATAATTTTTTTACTAATTTTAACTATTACTGTTGATATTATTGTGGTCAACTTCCCTGTTGAATGTCCACACGTGTGAGCCACACGTAACATTATTTTAAAGTCGATGATTTTAAAAGGGAATAAAATATGGATATAGTTAATTATTTAATGTTTTTATAGCCTCTTATGTCATAAATAATCAACAAATTGTTTTTTTTATTTTATTTTACGTGCTTTTCTTTAACTCACAATGTTTCGTCGTCGTCGTCGTACGTTCAAAACTGCCAAGCTCTAGAACTTGGAGCTTGTTTGGGCCCATTTCTGCGGGGATGACTTAAAAGTTCTGCATTTTTGTTCAACTAAATTATACTTCTCGGAGATGACCCCCAGGTACCCCAGGTACCCCCATCATCGGTAACCTTGGTACTAATGTTTAAATTGGCTCGATAAATACTCTATATTACCTCTTAAAGTCATTTCCGCAGAAATTGTCCCTAACTCTCGAAGATGACCTCCAGGTTCCCTAGGTACATTCGTCACCGTCGACCTGGCTCTCCAGGTTCAAACTTCTTCCTTATATGCTCTAAAACATCCCCGAATCCTATCCTAAGTCATATCCCAAGAATTCGACCCGAATTCTCGGAGACGACCCCCAGGTACCCCAGGTACCCCCATCATCGGTGACCTTGGTACTAATGTTTAAATTGGCTCGATAAATACTCTATATTACCTCTTAAAGTCATTTCCGCAGAAATTGTCCCTAACTCTCGAAGATGACCTCCAGGTTCCCTAGGTACATTCGTCACCGTCGACCTGGCTCTCCAGGTTCAAACTTCTTCCTCATATGCTCTAAAACACCCCCGAAATCTATCCTAAGTCATATTCCAAGAATTCGACCCGAATTCTTGGAGATGACCCCCAGGTACCCCGGGTACCCCCATCATCGGTGACCTTGGTACTTAGGTTCAAATTGCCTCGATAAATACTCTAGAACTTTCCTCAAAGTCATCCCCGAAAAATTTAGCCCAAATTCTCGGTGATGACTCCCTCAGGTACCCCCGTCATCGGCGACCTGGAGGTTCAGGTCGATAAGTGACTACGGATTCATGTATTGTCATCCGAACCTAGACCCTCTGCAAAATTTCAGACCTCCAGGTCTTACAAGCTCCAAGTTCTAGAGCTTGGCAGTTTTGAACGTACGACGACAACGACGAAACATTGTGAGTTAAAAAAAAGCACGTAAAAAAAAAAAAAAAAAAAAAAAACAATTTGTTGATTATTTATGACATAAGAGGCTATAAAATCATTAAATAATTAACTATATCCATATTTTATTCCTTTTTATAATCATCTACTTGAAAATAATGTTATGTGTGGACATTCAACAGGGTTATTATGTATTGTTGCGTAATTAGTGTTTTTTAAAGCAAATAATAAAAATAAACATCCGAGAAGAGCAGGGCATAGCAGGGTAGAGCAAAGTAAAAAGTTTTCAAGCATGGCAGAGCATGGCAGAGCAAAGCAAAAAATTTCTCAGTATGGCAGAGTAGGGCAGAGCAAAGCAAAAAATTTCCGAGCATGGCAGAGCAAAGCAAAAAATTTCCGAGCAAGGCAAAGCAAAGCAAAAAATTTCCGAGCATGGCAGAGCAAAGTAAAAATGTCCGAGCAAAGCAAAGCATTGCTAAGCAAAAAAAAAAATTTCCGAGCATGGCAGAGCAAATTAAAAATGTCCGAGCAAAGCAAAACATTGCTAAGCAAAAAAAAAAATTTCCGAGCATGGCAGAGCAAAGTAAAAATGTCCGAGCAAAGCAAAGCATTGCTAAGCAAAAAAAAAATGTCCGAGCAAAGCAAAATATTGCTAAGCAAAAAAAAAAAAAAATTCCGAGCATGGCAGAGCGAAAAAAATGTTTGAGCCAAATATAGCTTTCCAAAAAAGCAAAAATTAAACTTTCCAAACCGGTGAATAAAATTTTTTTAACAGGGCAAAGTGAATTTGAGCAATGAATAAAATGCCCTAGCTCAGCGCGACATAGTTGAGCATTATTAAAATTGTCTGAGAAGATCCCGGAAGAGCTAAACAAATATATAAACAAGGTTAGGCAAAAATTCCTGTCTAGTTCAGGATAAAAATTCTTGAAAAATATATTTTGAAAATAAACTTTTTTTGACAATCATCTGGGTGGTTAAAATAATATATCTAATACACGGATCGATGATGGCTATTCAAGATCTTTTGTATCTGCCGTGATATGATCTAATTTTTTCTTTCCGAGATCCATAATTTTCAAGCACAGCAAATCTAAAACTGTTCGAGCAGAGTTAAGCGATTAGAAGATTGAAAAATAAAAAATTTTTTTGATCCGAAAAGGTAATTTTTCTTAGCACAACTGGGCAAAACAAAAGTTCAACACCAATACACATATTTTGCAGATGATTTAATTTTACATTTTCATTATCAGCGGCCTTTTTTACTCCACTGGATAGTCAAAAATTTTCATACTTATTTTTATAACCATTTTAACTGTGTGCCGAAGATTTTCAGCTTGCTCAACTTTTTGCTTAACATAATTTTTAAAATCCAACTGACTATCTCGTACCTTGCTATAATAAGTCAAACGACTCTCAGACTTGCCACTGTGAAGGCACCTTTTAGCATAAATTTCAATAGCCCGCTCATTTGCATTGACGTAGCTAAACCGCAATCTCCTTTTTACTTTTTTTATTTTTATCGCATCATCGTTTTTGCTTGTAAATACATCTCGACGCTTCCTTTTTTTTGGACAAACACGGATTTTTACTCGAACCATCGTTCTTTCTTTCAAAATATCGCAACGTAGCTTTATTTTTTTTTTTTACCCTTGGCGCCCTCTGGTAGAAGAGTAAATTTTCTAATTCATTTACAAAATACATAGTTTGAAAGCTTAACTACAGAGCTTTTCTTGATGGTAGCAATTTTGTGCCTTAAATATTAAATCAATGTTTATAACCTAAACTAGATGTTGATAATTTTTTTTAAAATCTTTATTTGTGATACGCTATAAATAAATTTATGAAAAGCATTACGTGACCACCAGAGGGCGTTACCCTGAAACTGTCGTCTGCTACATTATAAGAAAAAATAACCTAAATTGAAATTCAACAGGTTTTTTTAAAAGTTTATTCCAAAGATTGATCAGAGATAATTAATTTGGAGGTTAGGTTACAAAAAAAAAAATTTTTACTTAATTTTTTCCAAAATTTAATTTAATTTGATTTTAGCTAGTGCGTGCGACAGTCTCAGAGATGTAAGCTTATAGAAGCTTGTAAAACTAAATTATGATAATTTGACGAGACTATGATGAACTACGACTGGCGTATCAGCTCGCGGCTAATTGAGCTCGTTGTAATTCAAAAACGCTCTCGGTGCGTCAAGCGTAGACTTTAGACCCTTTAGACCAATCAAAAATTTTAATCTATAATAATTTTTATCAATATAACTATCAAGTGTCTTAATTTTTTTTTAAATTCGAAGATAACTAGAAAAGTAAAAGATCCAAGAAACTGAAAACTCAAACAAAATTGAGGTAAATTTCGCGGTCCGTTAAGTGCTCTAATTGCGAGAAGCTAAGAACTAGAGTCATTAGATTTTGTTAGTCTAATCTTCATCTTTCTCGCCGTGTTTACGTGCGAACTAGAATTTATGCATTTTTCGAGATTCTTTTTTCAGATAATCAAAAAAGACTACCTACAAGTTGTAAGTATTTTTCATTTTAAAAAAATGAAGAAACGGAAACATTGGGAAAAAAAAAAAGAAGTTGCGTAAGACACAGGAAGCAGCGAGCGGTTTTAAAGTGAGTTAATAAAACCGAATCGGCGGCGGCGGCACATTTATTCGAAAAAAAATTTATGTAATCGTAAAATAATTGTTAACGAGGCCGAATTATGAAACGATAAACCGGCGCTGCGTCTTCCAACTTTTGCGTTTTTATTCTACCTCTTTTCTAATTTTGTAAATAAATTTTCTAGACGCGTTAGTAATAAGATTTAACGGTGTTCTTAAAAACATCAAGATTGGGAAACCTTTATTTAATCAAAGATATAAGTCAACATCGAGATAAACTAAGAAAAGTCGAAGAGTCGGTCAGCGCCGCGAGTCGAACGAAGTCAAAAGTAGAATAGCGCTGAGCTGGTACGATACCGACGTTCCACTAATTGTAACTATTTAAAGTTCCTGTGACTAATACGCAAAGCTCAGCTTTAGGGCGTCGCTTAATTTTTATCGCCTCGCTAAACGCTCCAATAAAAAAAAAAAAAGAAAAGCTCGCTCGAAACGGGATCGACTTTATTGCGCGTTTTCAGCAGCGCCAATATTTTTTCATAAATAAAACAATACACAACGATTGAGAGAGAAAAAAAAAACACCTCTTTTATTTTTATTTCACTTTTTTTTTTATCTCACGCTCGTACGTGCGAATCGTCGAGCTTTGAACTTAACTTGACGCAATAAATTTTCCGCTGTTTTACTCTACATTAAAACTCGCTCTTTGTAACTTTAAAATAATGTTTGAATTTTTATTTTTATTCCTGGCTTGGGATTTTAAAATAGACACGGCTTCATATATAATAAACCTAGAGATACTCAAATTTAGTCATAAAAATAACGTATGAAACTAATCCCCAGATTTTTAATAAAATTAGATCAAAGCTCCCCTGATGAACAAATAAACCTTAAATCTGTCGAGATTTAACCATATATAAACCATAAAAATAATTTTTTATCAGTTTTACAATCAAGAGAAACTGGTCTTTTAAGTAAGTAAATTAGTAAGTCGGCAAAGAACAAAGATTTAATCGAAAATGGACTAATTAAACCCAAGTGAAGAAATAAACCTGAAATCTGTTGTGCTGAACCATAAATAAATCATAGAAACAACATATTTCAGCAAACTTATGGTTAATTTTTTATTAGATCTATGCAATTATAACCAGTTAGTCTGTTACAGTAAGTCGGCAAAGATCAAAGATAAAAAAAAAAGTACACTAGAGCAACCCTCGTAAACTAATAAACCTGAAAAATGTCATATCGAACCATAAACATAACTAACAGTGGCTATGCTGGGCAAATCAGTAAAGATCAAAGAAACACCGCCAACAATTACCTTGTACCGCTTGTGGTAGTTAGTTACGGGGGTGTCGGTGCACTGGGTGTCGGTAATTCCAAGCAAGCAGTCGTCGCACCTGCATATGTTGTTCCTGGAGTTCGAGTCCAAAGAACTGAAGGTCGAGGCCGAGGTCTGGCTGTCTATGGACTCGGTCCTGGCCAGGAGTTTGACCTCCTGCTTCTTGATCTTCGCCAGGAGCAGCTGCTCCATCAGGTTCTTCTGAGGCTCCATTTAATTAGACTATTTGGACTTTGCTGGGATTTTTAATAGAGGATCCATGGTACTGCCACTAAACACTCGCGCTCGGGTGACTTTACGGATCGTAACTGAGCGAAGAGACGCGCGCGCTTACAAACCAAACCGGAGCACTTAAACTCCCCCTACCAGAAGAGGTTTTTTTTTTTTTCACTCTCGGGTTCTGCTTTCGGTTTTAACGAGGATTCGGTGGCTTTAAGTTTTATCTTGTTTTTTTTTTTTTTCGGGTAATATGACACTACTAATTTTTTTTTTTTCTAAAATTGATTGATAAGTACCGTAAAATTAAAATTCAAGACCTTTTTTTTTAAGACTTTCTTTTGGAAATAAATATCAAAATGAGCTTGAAAAATTATTTTGAATTGATTTTTTATCAGCTAGGACATCAAAAGTTTTCAAATAAATAAACAAAAATTTAACTTTTATGTTATTTATAAAATGTATCGAATAACAAATAAGTAAAGTTGTTTTTGAGATATATTTTTTTCTGTTATTTCTCAGTTAACATAGCTGCACTTCTGCTTCTCCACAAACAGTGCACCTGTTGCTGCTTATACAACGACTGGCAGGCTCGATAGAAAAAAAATGTACGTTTTTCGTTATTTTATCAAAATCAGCTGTGTTTCAGTAATTTTCGATTGTTGCACCGATTTTCATGTCCATAAACAGCTGTTCTTAAACTTTCTTGCTCGCCTGTCACTCTTAAAACTCGTTCCGAGTAAATCACAAGCAGGATTCTTCGAGCTTTTTTCTTCTTTTTCTTCTCTTTATCGTTCAACCGTCCATCAGATTTCCTTTGTGTCCGATTCTGTGTACTGTCTTACGCAACTTTATCCTTTCAATTTCAAGGTCACGTCAAAATACTTCGAGCAGAAGGAAGTGAGAGCTTACACTCGGTCAAGGCCTAAGCTGTATCTGTTACTTTCACTTACAAGTCAATGTTCTATTCTTCAAAAATATCTGTTTTTCAAATCTGCTGCCAGCTCACTGGAACCGTGTATCAAAATAAATAAAATAAAAATATGGAATCCGCAGTGACGCAGGTTGGCTATTTGGGTCCAAACTCTTTCACAATTTTCGTATTTTACTACCGCGTGATAAATCGGTTTCAATGTTTTTTTTTTTTTTTTTTTTTTTTTTTAAAGCGTCTGACACATCTCGATCGCTACTACTTATCTCGCAATTTTCATAATTCCAATAAAAAAAAAAGCAGAGAATGCGTCATTGAAGATAAAGGATGACGATATTAAGCTTAATTCGAGCGATCAAGCTAATCGCGATTATCAATTCGATTGGCTCTTATTAACGAGCGGCGCTTGTGACTTTTCGCACCCGTGCTACCATCAAGGGACTAATTATTGATAAACAAACAAACTAGTGGATAATTAATTAGATACCGATAAATTGGTAATATCGTATCGCTGGAGATCTTTGAGAAAAAAAAAATCGCGGCCTAGTGTATCGACCAGAGAACCTGCATTGCCGACCAGAAATCAAGATAAATCTCATGTTTACTGTCAAACGATAAATTTAAAAATCACAAACTTCTCTTTTTCAATCAAAAATATAGAAAAGATAATCTTTTGATTATGAAATTCATCTAATTAATTGGGTACCGATTAATCAATATTCTCGATTTTTAGCTTACCATGGATTATTTATAAATTAAATTATTAATCTTTAAATGAGGTACTTTAGGTAAGTCATATATCAGATCGTTTAGTCTGTTGACTTCATAAAATAAATCTAAAATAAATATACTCGAAAAAAAAAAGATAGTTTTTTAGAAAATAACCTGAGGTCTTCTCTTGACGGGTCGCAGTTCGCAGTTCGGCTCGAACTCGTCCCCGCTGAGACTGGACAGGGTCGAGCAGTCCGATATCTTTCTGGCCGGTGGTATGTCCAACAGTTCAACCATGTTTTCCGTCTTTTTGGCCTCTTTGCACTCTTCCGGCTTACCATGGTAAGGACTCGACGAAGCCAGACACGAGTTACGCCTGTTACCCCCGTCGTTTATGTGCCTGCTAAAATATCGTTAAGTCGACTTTGGTTTAATATATTAATTGAAAACGATTTTTTTTAATGTATTTTGAATCTCTTGTATACGGAAAAAAAGGCGTGACAGTAACTCCCATTTATTAATAGAAATTTTTCATATGTCCATTGACAGTCGCTACGAAATAAAATATAATCAATTAATATGCAGTTTATCATGTACTTCATGCTTCATACTTAGCCCGATTATTTATGTCGGTCGAGATAAACTTTTTAAGATCTATGAAGCAAAAAATCATTTGAACAACAAAAGAACCCTTACAGATTTAGAATCTATAATACATTACAACCTGTTTGATTTTATTTCAATGTAGCAACTGTCAATGGACTTTTTCCATTGAATTGTCATTTGAGTAAATTGGACCACTTCTCGATATTACCTCGAGATGCTTGTGGAATTAACCAAGAGGCATCCGCACGAGTCCGAGTGTCTCCTGTGTCTGCAACCGCCGCTGTTGCTCGTCGCGGCGTTGCACTGGTGTAGATCCTCGCGGGAGGACGAGGACGACAGGAGCAGCTCGGACCGGATCTCGTCGCAGTCCAGACATGAGCAGCTGCTGGCCTGGCTCGGACTCGCGCTGCTGTTGACGTCCAAGTCGCTCCGCTCGAACCTCTCGTCGAAGTACGAGTAGTCCGAGTAGTCCGACACCACCACGCTCGGGGTTCGCCAGTACCGAGGTCTGCCCCCAACTTGATTCTTCCCTGTTTCGCCTATTATCAAAAAATTATTTATTAACTTTCATTGCTTCATAAAAAAATACGTACTAGTAACTAGAGTAATAATGCACATGAATAAATTCGTTCACATAGCTATATTTATATATACACTTAGAAAAAATTGACTCATATCCTACTCAATAAAATTGATTTAAAAATTCAAATTTTTGATTTAATACTTTTTTCGATCGGAATTATTTTCCTCTCATGGGCTCAAAAAATAAATTGTATTTTTACAGCAATTTTTTTGCAAAAAAAAAATAAAATAAATATAAGAAAAAATGTTATGACCGGGTCCCTACTATGCAATAAATTTTCAAGACCCAATAAAGCCAAAGAGTAATTTTATAAATCAAAAGTATTTTCAGAAATCGTAAATAATTTAACGTAACAAAATTATATTAAAAAATATTTTTCTCTTGAAATTCATGGTAAAATGAATAAAAGCAAGCTATATTCTAAAATTCACCCTCTGGGTCTCGAATGAAAATACATACATTTTTCGTTTTTACGATAATTTTCAAAAAAAAAGATTTTGTTAAATCCTCTCCTTTTATTACTTTAAAATTTAAAAAATTTTAAAGAATGAAAAGATATGATAAGATAAGAGAACCCTTTATGAAATTTAAACCATGGTTTACATTTCATATGACGCACAAGAGACACGTAAACAACTCAATTAAAAAAAACATTAATTTTATCGTAATTTTTCCACGGTAAACATTCTAGTTTTTAATGAATAGATAAAATCATCTTAATGAGTGGTCAAAAATTTTTTTTATCACAACATTCACACCACACCTCCTTTAATTTATGATATATTTACGTAAATCCTCAAGAAATATATTACTTATGTCTAGGATCTATTATTAGTTGCTATTATCAATACCACTATTATTTTTTCTCTTGTAAATTTATAATTTTATTCCAACAGGATTCGTGCCGATTTTTTTTTTTTTTTTAATTTCAGAGGAATTTTATAATTTTTCCAGTATAAATTTTTCAAGAAAAAATATAATGTGATAAATTTTTTATAAGTGTAAAGTTTATAAGAAATTAAAAATTTAAACTAATATTTGTCTTATAAGTCTATTTTAAGTTTAAAAACTTACATTTTTCGTTTTTAAAAATATTTTATAAAGTTTTCAAGTCAATAAAACTAATTCAAAAAATTATGGCACAGATATAAATAGACTATTTATTATTTTTTGTTAAGTCTAATAATTTTAAAAATTAAATAATTAATTTTTTTTTCTTTTCATCAACATCAATAAATTTACTTTCAAAATTTTTTGCAATTTTTCAAGAATAAACTTAAAAAATAAAAAAATTAAAAAAACGTTTGATTTTTTTTTTCTTCAAAATTGTGCACATTATAAAAAACCAGAATCATAAAATTCCTAAGTACAATCCCAACCTACAGCACGTTAAAAATAATTTTTAAAAACCACATCGCACCTTTATGCTCGTCATCGCTGAGTACCGCGCTGTCGGAGCTGGCGCACCTGCTAACCCTGAGCTTCTGGGAACCAGTCTTCCCAACGTCATCCTCGTAGCTGCAGGCAACAGCCGAGTCGATGCTCCAGCACCTGGACACCGAGCCCCTGTCACAGCTGCTTTTCCTGTCGAAGATGGAGGACGAGGAGTCGGTGTCAATGCCCTCGTCGCTGATCGGACTCTTGTTCGCCGTCGACCGTTGGGAGGACGACAGACCGAGGTGACCCTGGCGATCCAGTTGATCCTCCACATCCTCGCGGTCGTTTTTCGACTTCATTTTTTTTTTGTGTCTTACTTCACGTACGATTTTTAAGGGTGTGGATGATCCATCGTGCTCTTGGGGTTACGATTATCTGTAATAAACAATTCATTGGATTAATGAAAGAACGAGGTGGCTCGTGTTGCCGAAAATAATCACATGTTGCACCGTAATCTAAAATTAACTCTAGCTGCAGCATCAATCCCAGTGACCCAGTCTACCTACCAAAAGTTAAAAATGGTAGAACAAGAGCAACGTAAACAAAAAATCTTATCAACGTTATCGTTCATTCAATAAAATTTGATCCTAAATGTTAGCACGAAAACAGCTGACGTTATTGATTGCTGGAAACAGGTGATAAATAATAACCCTACGACTAGTGGGAGTGGTACATATGGTGGGACTCCGTACCTACGTGATTTTTGGGTGCAGCATTACGATCCATAAGTTTTGCAGGTTATGATAACTCGGTTTTTTATTTTGAACTGATTTATAATCTCGGACACTTGACACACTTAAAATTTTGGAAGTCGAATAGTTATGGGACTAACGACACCGAGCCATTGATGTCACACCGTGTGTACTGTGTAGTAGCCGTTAAACACACTGGTAAACAAGCACAAGCTGGTAAGATTCTTAACTGTAAAGACTAAACTCGATGGAACGGGATGAGTCATGGGATAGTGATAAATAAGTTAATTGTCTTGACTATTGTTGTTAAAAAAAACAGGTACGCTAAAAGTGCAGCTAGCGTACTACGATCCTCACGTTCGCGTGTAAAGTCGCGTGCGTCCTCCCCCACCACGACCGCGTGCATGCACACCTGCTGCACTCTGTCAGCTGCTCCTGGTGTTACGCACCGCTAAAATTCAAAATGCAAGGCTAAACAAATATTAGATCAACAGGCACGAAATTGGTAGGCTTGTACTTAAAAAAAATTCATTAGCCATGTGGCAGTTTTATGTTTAAAAGAGAGAGAAAATAAAGTAAAAGTTTAAAAGTCCGAGTCGTTCGTTTATGCCGTCCACTTGACGGGACGCTGCAGACTGCAGGATAAGAAGAACCGAAGAAGAAGAAAAAACTCGGTCGCGATTGACGCAAGCACGCACTTTAGCTCCTCCAAAGGCTTAATTCAACTCTCTTTTATTCCTCCTCCTCTTCGAAGAATAACTTAAATTATTATCGTCATTAGGGTTGTCAACCGCTGTGTGCTCTAAATACCCGACTTTTTAATTCATTTCATTATTTTTAAATTTAATTTTTAATTTTTAAAACTACGGTTCGGAACGTCCAATTTTTATTTTTATAATTTTAAAAACTACGTGTTCTCTTATTTTTGGACACTCTGACCAAATATAAAAAAAAAGGTAAGGTAAGGTGCGCGTGCGAGAGTCTGAATAGTAATAAGTAGTACACGGATCGGTTTACGTCAGTAACGTTTGATTTTCGCCGCTAGTCTTAGAATATTAATCATTCAAATTGATCTTCTTCGTACAATGTTTGAGCAACGATCAATTATTCGGAATAATATTTATCAAAAGCAAGGCCAGCCTGTAATTAACACAACTATAAATAATTGTAGTTTTATGAAAAAAGTGACGCGGCAATTCGGACAGCGGCAATTAAAAATATAATTAAAAAAAAGTAGTACGATGGATGGTTTTGGTTATTTTTAAAACTCTTAAATAAAATAGGTGTACGAACAACAATCAACAAGTTTTTTTATTTTTTCTTTTCAGCTGGTACACGTCGCTGCAGGCTTGAGAGTGGGAGAAGCCGAACCAGGTCAATGTCGGCTGTTATATTTGCAGAGTTGCCCGCACACCTTTTTTCTTTTTTTCTTTTTCTTCTTTTTACACTTCCAGCTGTTATAATCTTTTAATTATATTACTGTCTAACTATACTCAAAACCGTACGTAGCTCGATTTATCATAGACGAGCTAAGGTCACTGGACTCTGCTTATTACTGCTGAACCTTCATAACCTCGATATTTTCTGATCGTTGGCCACTTTTTTTTATGCCAATTTTTGTTTTTTATGGTTCCGTGAAATTTTTATAATTTACATTTGCTTATTTTGATAATAAAATTCAACATTGGGAAATTATTTCCATCTTTTGTACATTTTCATACACAAGGGTATATTTTAATTCGGACCGTTTAACTTTATTTATGAGCTGATTTTACTAATCGCCACCTAGTTGTAAAATGTAAAAGGCTATTATTTTAATAAAAACCTTACGAATTGTAAAGTTTGTCAAGAAAGTCAATTTTCGTTCGGGTGTGTACAAAAAAAGTGCGGGAATTGTAGAATTGAAACAAATAATGAAATATTAACTATTGGTTCTAAAACTATAAACCGCACTTTTTTTTACAAACTTTGTAATGTTTGAAAAATTAAAAAAAAAAAAGCCTTTTGATAAAATGGTAAATCACGATAGTGAACCTTTTTTCCTTAAAATTAACGTTTTCAACATTGTTACTTTATCAAAATTTTTGCTTTTTAATTTACTAATTTGATCCTGTATGGTTTCAACGAGAAGTAAAACGATTATTGTGTTGCTGTAGAAAAATGATGTAGTCTGCAATCCAAGCAAAAAAAAAAAAAAAAAAAATTAAATCTATACGTCATTTAATTTTTAACAGTCAGCTAATCCTTCAGCGCGTCATAAAATCATCAAAAGCTGCTGCACACTCAGCCATCCAAACAATATAATAATTTTTCGGTTAAACCATGTTTTACGATAGACAAACTTACTTTATTTTACATCACATCCGCGGTGGTTTTTATGAAATTCAATAAAAACAACAAATAAGTAAGTTTGAAATTAAAATTGGACGTCTCGTCATCGTAATAATCAAAGGTCCCATTCACGCGAATTTCTCTTCTCTCTTATGCTTTTTTCTCGTCGCCACGTCATACAAATTCCTCGATGCATTTACAATGTTATTTATTTTTGCCCCCTTGATCTTAATTAAATTCATATTTATTTATAATTTTAAATTACCGCGCGCGCCGGCAGAAACAAACAACACAAAGATTATAAAATTCTAAGTGACTAATTCAATCTTTTTTTAAATCAATTCTTACTTTGAGATTTTATCAAATCAACCGAGTTAATAAGATTAAATTGTAATTAATTTTGACAATCCATCACAAAAAAACTCAACCTGCTATATACCTAGAATTTTGAATTACAATTCTTACTTTGAGATATCAATTGATTTAAAAAGGCTAATAAATTCCAGAAGTTAAGATTTTACGTGACGGAGACTAATTTAAAAAAATTTTTGATAGTCTTTGAAAAAACCCCTGACGCCGCCTGGAATTTTGAATATTTTATCATACGATTAGAAAAAAAAAAAGAGTAAGGTGGGGAAAAAAAAAATATGTAAAAAATTCACAATTCTCGAGTTTGAGATGAATATAAATTAAATAAGTGCAGCTGTGTGTGTGTGTGTGAGTTTCGGGTTATTAGTTTTTTAAACAAAATTGCGTAATTTACAACGGACATAAAAATTAACATTTTAATTGTTTACTCAATTTTGTAATCTTTAGAAGCAGAGGAGGAAGATCGTTAAATATTTCTTGTTCAAGTGGGTATTTTCAAGTTGTTTGTAAACTTTGATCTCTATTTATTGGAAAAAAAACCATAAATAAAATTCTTGAAATGTTTGATGGTGAATCAATTTTGTAAAATATAAAGAGTCAAGGCTAAAGTGAAAAATTTTTTTATTTCTTTTCAATCAAGTAAAGAAAAGTTTAAAAAGAATTCTTTTCTGAATTGAAGTAGAATAAATTCTATAAATTTAACAATTCCCTTTTCAAGACAAAAAATTCAACCTTCGAACGGGGAACTTTTTTTAAACCACGAATTTAAGAAAAATCGAAAAAAAATTTCAATTTGTCAGTAAAGTAATTCTAGTTTTTCCGGGAATGTAATAAAATAGTATAAAATAAAAAGCCAAACTTACATATTAAATGATAATAATTGGATCGTTTGATTAAAATTCCAGCTGAGATTGATTCAACGGCTACGATGATCCTACAATTGACATATCAGAGTCTATTTTAGGGGTGAAAATTGTTCTAATTCAAGCTGTTATTGCCACGGCAATAAATTTGATTCTAGCTACATGTAACACGAACGTTTAAATTATTAATTTCACTAGATGTTTTTTTACTCTCCAAAATTCATATCCAGCACTTATTATTTAAAACTTTTTTTTTTTTTTTTTTTTAAACCAACTGCACTGCACGTAATAATACAAGATACATGAAAACTTTGAGTAATATTCACAAACTTATTTTTATTTTAAAATGATCATTTATTTTTTATTTGATATTATTTTTCTTTCTTCCAGTGGCTGATAAATATAGACATTAATTATCACAAATTTTTTTTATTTTAAATTTCACGAATAACTAAAAAAAACAATCACAATTTGATGCCATGGTATTTAAAAAAAAAGGCCGCAAGTGTATGTACGCGAGTGCGATGAAAAGCGCGTGGCGGCCACGACGGTGGCTCGACCGACACTGAGCTCGCTTCGCGATCTCTCGCGATCAAACGACGGTTTTCATTCAATGGGAATTTAAGTAAGCGCTACTACTGTCATTTTTGATACCTCCTCGAACTTTTAAATGTACAAGGCGTTTTACGACTTCATATTTTATTTATTTGGTGACTCATTTACATTTTTTAAAGTTATAAGTTTAATTTTTGTTAATTTTTTAAAAATTATTGTTTTATCATCTTGTATCAAATAGAGCGAAACAAACTAAGAAATTTTTTTTTAGTCCTATCATTCACAAACACTGGTTTTTTTCGGCTCTTAATCGTACGAATCTAAAATATATTCTAATAATATTCATTTTTTGATTAATTTTTCTTGACTTACTAGCTCTTAATTTTATGAGTAAATTACGGAAGTGTGACATGAATATAAACATTAAAGAATTTTAATTTTTTTAATAATGTTTTTATTATAATTACTAGAGATTTAATTATTTTACTGCGAACATTTGTGACGTTATCACTACCACTTAACTTTTTAATGATTGTAATAATATAGAAAAAATTTTCCCCTGATTCTTTGGAGCGAAACAAACTAGAAAATTTTCTAAAACAATAATTTTTATTTTATTTAATATAAATATCAGTCAGATTCAATCCAAAGCGTTGACTTGGTAGACCAAAATTTTTCAGGTTTATTCATAAAAAGTGTACACTCTATACTCAACTATATCTTTAAAAAATCAGTTTATTTAAATTGCATTATTCGAAAAAATAGCATCTAACAAAAATCGTCTAGCTTAAACCTAACTACCCTCTAACTCTGTATACCCCGATGTCGTGGCTGTCACCCTCGTGGTCACAAGCTTCTACCTCGACCTCGCAAGCCTCGACCCAATCTTCCTCCACCAAGGAGCCGCTGTTCAAATTCTTGAATATGGTCTTGAGGTGGGGCCTGGTGACCAAAAGCGCACCGGGCTTAGCGTGTTTCTTCAAGAAACGCCATATCATAACGGCGACCTCGTCTGGTACGTAGAACTCGAGAGCGTTGTTGAAGACCAGTACGTCCGCCAGCTTGACGAGATCCTCGCAGTCCTCGATCCTCTTGTTCACCACCTCAATCCTGTCGGACATCTTGTACTTTTGGACTATGTCGTTTTGAAGCTTGCAAAAGTCAGGGTTCATTTCCACCCCGATTATACGAGGGGCGTCGGTAAACACGTATGCCTGCAAAAATCAAAAAAGTTTTTTTTATTTTATAAAGATTCATCAATAACCAACCATAGACAATCTTCTGAACTAGTCTCGCTAAATTGTTAAATAATTACCAGATTTAAACTAATCTGAATACCCAAACACTACAAAACAGTTCAACAGCCTACCAAATCATCTTAAACAATCAATAATGACTAAACTAAAGGCATGGATTCTTGGCAAATTTTAGTTGAAAAGATTGACAAAATGACTGCGTTGTTTCATAATTCAAATAGACTTCTATAATTTTACCTTGTTAAAACATTTTGATTACTTACACCATACAATACAGCACCAAGTCTGGAGCCAATGTCGAGCACAACTTTGTTCTCTAGGGTTGGCAGGCAGTTGTTGAAGACATGGTACAGCGTATCTCTGGACATCGAGTGAGATATGAAGACTGAAATTTACACATCAATTTAACATTTGTTATTAAAAAATGATATATTTTGGTACATACTTAAGGGCTCGACATTTTTGGAACCACAGTCCCTGCAGTAGTTTCTCTGCAGCTTCCCCTCCTCGACAATCTCATCCACGTCGTCTTCGTTGTACAAAAATTCATCCACGTGCTCGGTGAACTCGGGAAGACAGTCGGAGTTCTGCAATTAATCAGTACAAGAAAAAACAAATGAAATAAAAAAAGTATATACATGTAAATATTCATTAAGAAGGCTTACATGTTATATATAATAACTTGAATGTTTAACTTAAAAAACTAATTAACGTAACTTGCTATACTCTACATTTTTGTAATTGCTTTAGTAAATTAAAAATGCAAAAATTAATAAAAGGTTTCATACATCTCCAGATTTTGGTATTATGATCTCTTCCGATGGTAAAATTGCACTTAATGGAACTCTTTGTTTGATGTCGTTGGCTATGGTGTTCAAAGTTGCAATTGGATCGTCAAGCAAAAAATCACCACAATCTTTCTCGGACCCATTTGAATCTAAATTGGAAAATGGTTTATTAGAAAATTGTAAAAAAGATTTTTAGAAAAAAAAGGTAATTTACACAAGATTACACAAAAAAGATACCAAAACTTTCTTAAGTTTTAATAACGATTGACAAGACAATTTTCATTATAATTATTAATTACAAAACGGAAAAAGATGAATAGTATATATTTGTTAATTTACCTATTTCGACAAAGTCTTCGCAATCTCCACCATTTGACGAGATTTCTTGAAACAAAAAGGTGATAAAGTGCTTCTTGTCGGTACTACTTACAGAGCTAAGTAGATTTGTGAATTGTTCTTTGGCCTCTTTAAGTGATACTTTGTTGGCCATTGTTGATGTATAAAAATAAAAAACTGCAAGTCAATTGTTTAAATTTATTCTACACCGTGTTGTGGAAAAAAAAACACTTGTTTTTCTCTGCCCGCGCTCAGCTGTTCGTTCCACGTGCGCGACTGTCGAGTGTCGACGACATAAACAAAAGTGTATTCTAACCTAATTTTACACTACAAGTTCCATAATCCAAAAGTGTGTGTAATAATATTTTTTTTCAACAAATATATTTCAATTTTGCAAAAAAATTATTTTGATAAATAAATGGAATAATAATTAATCGCAAGTTCATAGTTTGCGCATTTGAAAATTGAGCTTCACGCAGCACGCGCCAAATTTGAAAGTATCAAAAGTTTTGACTAAAATATTTAGTAAATAGTTCACAAAATCTTGCATTAATTTTTTTTATATTTAGTCGCATAATCAACGGACAAGAAAAATGTCATTTTAAAACTAATAATGTGCATGATAAACAATAATAAAATAAAATTGTACGGTTAATCCCTAACAAGTAACAATAAACCAACGGATATTAAGTCTTGAATAAAGCAATATTCTTAAAATTTATTAATTAAATTGAAGTATTTAACTAAATATGAAAAAATGTTAAGATGAAGTTGAATTTTTATAAAAATATAGTATAATATTGAAATATTAGAAGCCATATTTGCTGAATAAATAGTAAGTTTGTCAAGATTTTACAAAGGCAGAATCTTGTCGGCGTTTCCTTGAACGCGAATAGCAAGTTTTCGATAACGATTTCCACCGCTTACGAAGCGATGATAAAACCAGTGACGAATATCTCGTATCGAAAATTTAAAAAAAAAATGATTATCCTGATCGTACGACGCTGCAGGTAAAAAAGTTGACGGTTTTACAATCCTAAACCAGTTCCTATCCTCCTCCTCGTCGTGATTGACGTCATTAACATATTTTTTATTCATAAATCGTCTCTTAAGATCGCTTAATTCGTCCTCGGTCATTAGCTTTAAACTGTCGTCGAATTCTCTCATGAATTTTTCGACTCTTAGATCGAGCTCGTCGGTGCTAAACTTGAATGCCGCCGAGTAAATTGACACTACGAAGCCTGAACTTGATGGAAAGAACGACACGCTGTACCCAATTTGATCTTTTATTCTGAGCTCTTCGAACAACCGAGATTCCAGAAATACCTTTTAATAAATTATATTAAATCATAGAAAAATCTATTTGCCACGAATAAAGTTACAATGAGGCGACTTTGGCCTACTAAAGTTACGTCTCTTAAACTACTTTACTCGTGATTTTTATTTTTTTAAATTGGAAGAAAGTAAATTTTTCTACCATACCGTTGATATATTATAATTAACAATAATTTGAAAATAAATCAAGATAAATTTATTGAAATTGAGATTAACCAGGATAAACTGGAATAATTTTGAGATATTTCAATGCTTGACCTTTCATTTTTTTTTAAATTCATTTATATTTATTTTAATTTATTTCAAAATTTCTTAAATAAGTCAAAAACATAAAAAAATTCGTTAAAAAATGTTCAAAACGGTATTTGTCCAATAAAAATTTGAATAATGTATTGCTCGTAAGAAATATTCGACGAATATCACGTCAAAGTTTATTCAAGGAATAAATTTCTGAATAATTTCACGATAATCGAACTTAAAAACAAATCAAATTTACGTTTCAAAAATACTATTAAAAAAAGTTTTTTTTTCCAATGACACAGGGTATTTGACAATTTAAAAAAAATTGTTTTAATAACTAAAATCGTAAATTTTGACTATAATTTATCTGAAATAATTTCAAAAGTGTCAAAAATACTGTGACAAACTAAAAAATCATTTTGTAAAATCATAATAATAATTCAAAAAATGCATTCGAATTAATTTTTTTTTCATGAAGTTTTTAAAGAAAAGTCTGAAACCGTAAAAATGATGAAATAAAAAAGTTATAAATTACTTGAAAGAACTCTTTGAAGATGGGCGAGTCGAACTTGTCCTGCTCATCGTCGGTCTGATAAAAGTTCCACAGGAGCGAGTTTCTGTCAGCCGTATTTAGATTTTTCACCCTGACGCAAGTTTCCCCAAACGGTAATAAATTTTTCCACCTTCTCTTTTTCCCAATCCCCGCACAGAAACCATTCCGAGTGGAATTTTTAATATTCAAGGATTTTACAGTTTCTCTGATCAGGTTCAAAGCATCGTTTTGGTCAACTCCACCCTGTACGAAGCACCGAAGACCTATAATTTCGCTTGTAAGGTTCTTTATGAATTTCAAAAATTTATCAAACTCAATTTCCTGTAGAATGTCGCGTTTGTCGATCGACGAGCTGTAATTTTTTTCGAGCTTCGAATTCTGGATCTCACTGAAAAAATACACACATTTTTACGAGAGCCGAAGAAAGAAAAAAAAAAGTTTAATTGATTACCTCGCAAAGTTTCCTGGTTCGAGCGTCACGCTCGAGTAAAATTTCAACAGTTCGGACTTTACCAAATTGAATAAATCGGCGTTTACTAGTTCGCAAAATTTTATTGCGTGCTCAAGCAAAATTTTCAACAAAATCTGTTCAATAATAATATTTATATTGCAAGTAGCTTGATAAGTTTTTTTTAATTATTGTCTGCTCTGTGCATTTAATATTTTATGAATAGTAATTATAATAGCACGCTTTATAATTACATTTTTTTTTTTTAAAGTCTAAAATTTACTTATAATTTAATTTTACTCATAATTTTTTGGATAATTACTTGAAAATTGATAATTTGACGATAAAAATATTTACTTGTATATTTAGATGATCGAAGCCGCCGACTTTAATCGTGAGTCCGTCGTTTTGATCCCGCCCCAAGTCAAATTTGTAGCTCATTCCGGCGATTCTCGCATCGTGCAACTTATCCAAAAGCAGCTCGTTTATCATTAATTCGTAAAGTCGCATCATTACTTCAGCTGCTCTGAAATAAATTTCAACTTATTCTAACAAGTAAGTTTTCCGTCATTTTAAGACAATTTTATTAGGAATCAAGTTATTAGAAGTTTATGTCCAAGTGTTTCCCAAAACTTCCACGGTTTATATGATCAATTTCAATGAATTTTTCTCTTGCTATTTATAATCCAGAGAGCCAACCCAAACTTTCTGAAATTTTATATAAAAAAAACAAAACACTTACGGTTTTGAAATACCGTGCCGGTACAGTACAACAGAACCAGTTTCTAAATTCATGTAAACGTAGATTTTGTAAGTCGCAACGGATTTGTACCAAACCTCGAGTTCCTTGCTCTCGTATAACATCGTCATCGGACCTGACGACACCTGTGGATCCTTCATATTTTCTTCAAATTCGAACAAATTTTTACAATCGTCAGCCACGAATTCCGGATACGGTTTTATTGTTCTCCAGCGGTCGATCCACTCGTCCGGAAGACTTTCGCAAGCTTCCTTTGATTCGTCGATTTCAGGTGCTTGCAAGATCACTATAAACTGATTTTTGTTTACCGGGGTCAGCTGATCGAGGAGAGCTCGTATGACCTCGGGATCGTACTCGAAGTACAGGAAGTTGCCGGTCAGGTAATCCACCGGTGGGTAAGTGTGCATGTGGTAAGACAATTCGTGCAAGTTTATTCCCTTCGAACTGGAAACTCTGTGTAATCAGGATTTAATATAATTAGGTTCACTTACCCTAGTTACTAATGGTGCGTTCATTTTATTATTCATCCACGGTGACCTAATTTTTTATGAATTTAATATGTTTTTAATTGATAAGAAAAAAAAAATTATCTGTCGAGTTTTTAAATATAGATCAGTAGATTAATCAAAGCCACCTGAATTTGTGATCCGCGAGTTTTCGAAAACGTCGAAAAGTTTCCAGATCAGGACCCTCAGAGCGCAACACGTTGACGTACGAAAACACAGCGTCCAATATATCCTTCCAGCAGGTTATACCACCAGGAAGCAGGATAAAACTTATCGAAAAAATAGTGAAGTATGAGTGTTCCTCGAGGTCGACGTTCAAGCGGTAGCAGAGCTTTTTGTTCCTGAGGTAGCTGCTCAAGCTGCCTTTTTTTTCGCTCTCGAACATCTGCGAGATGTAGTGCATCGGCTTTAATTTGTAGAGGTGTCTCGTGGCTGGCAAAATCCACTTGAAGTGCATCTGCAAAAAAGGGGTGAAAGTTAAGTTTGTTTAAATTTATTTGATTATTTATTATTCACCTCGTAAACACCACGATACGACCTAATTTTGTAAATATTCTTCGAATTATTGAAATCGATAAAACGAGGTACATAAAATGTGGAAAAATCATCCGGTTTCGAAGACCAGTCAACGGGCATTTCCGAAAGCTTGCAAGCTCTTACGTACTCTTCCAAAGTCTCCAGCGGCAAGTTGGCCTTTAAATGAAAATAAAAAAATCACAATATTTAGCTAAAAAAGTTTTTTATGAAATACTATGCCAGGATAAGTACTAACTTGCACCGCGAGGGTCATCCGGTTAGCGCTGTAGTGTTTTTTTCTGAAGGCATCGACTCGAGCCACGAGATCTTCAGAACTCAGAGACTCCGAGTTACCACAGCTGAACTTCGAAGCTGGATTATCCGCGTTTTTGAAGGGAAGCACTCGGAAATATAATCTCTCGATCCTCTCGCGATCCGACCCCGAGTCTAAGTAATACTCTGTCAATTATTTATTCTCTGATCAACATCATGGACCAATTTCTGTAACTTTCAAACTGTAAAATTTTTTTTTTTTTTTATTAGGCAACATACCATTGTCAACAGTTTCGAGTTCCCGCAAAACTGTATCTTTATCAACGACAGAATCATCAACAAAAACCTCAGCCAAACGATCCAAGCCACAAACAAGCGAATCCCGGGGTAATTTCAGGTAGAACCTCGTGCGCTCGTAGCCGGTGTCGGCGTGTAGGCTACCGAAATTATAATTAACGAACTTCTGCAACCGGACTGAAATCACGTGTTCCAGGAGATGAGCCGCACCCTGGTGACTCTCCGGGTCGCTGAAGCTTCCGACGTTTACGCACAGGCTCAAGCTCGCTGAGGCTGAAGATGCGGATATCAGCAGAACTCTTAGACCGTTGTCCAGACGCAAAAGCCTTTAATAATTATTTATTCAAACATTTATACTGTTATTAAATACAATGAAAAACAAGATACGGAAATGATGAACCTAAAATATAAAATTGTGAAATATCGAAATTAATTACAATTTTGACATTTTACTTAAATTAATTACAATTTTGTCAATTGGTTATTTGTTTAAAATTATAATGATTGAAATTATAATGAGCTCGATTTATCCTAATTGATCTGATTTAAGGATTTTTTACAATTTTCATTTAATTAATATAGTATTGCGTTCAAATTTCTTTGTATAAGTTTAAAAAATTTTTTTTTTTTTGCCTTTTAAAAAAGCATAGTAAATTTATATATAGGTAATGGAGGGGACGAGCCAATCCCATAATACAACAAAAACATGGAGGAGCTCGTAGAGTCGGCGGCTCGCACCGTCGTCGAGGATTCAACTATCCAGGGTACTTCGGAACTCGTCTGCAGGATATGCCTTCGGACCGGCCCCGCTCAAGATGCTCTGGATCTGTTTCACCGGGACCCGCCCGACTCGCCGGACCTAGCGCAAAAGACCATGACTTTTGCTTCGGTTGAGGTTAGGATCGTCCTTACATTTTCTTCCTAGTTGTTTATGTTTTTTCATTATTAATAATTTTTGCTAAATCTACAATAGTCTACCGATGAACCTTAAGGATTTCAGAGTTAATAAAAAATCTATTGAATCCAAACTGAAATGATTTATATTACTTGATTACTGAAACAATTTGATGTATAATTACTGAAGACATTTGTATTTTTTTATGTTTTTATTCATCACCAAGTGTTTTTTTATTTTATCTAATTATTAACTTAGGCTTTTGCATTTTTTAATATTATTCTTTTTATTATTTCTTTTTTTTCTATTTTTTTTAATTAATATAGTACATAATGCAATGTTCTTTATATTTGATTGCAATATTAAAAATTTCCAAGCCTTTGTACAGGTAACATGTTTATATCTATAGGATGTATGTACGTTTGTATGTCTGTTAATGTATGTATGTTTTCTAGTAATAAATTGAATTGAATTATTCTGTTTTCAGATTGCACCAGGTGACGGTTTGCCCTCCCAGTTGTGCCGTAATTGTTCAGATAGGGTTGAGGTTGCGTACAATTTCAAGCTTGAGGTCGAGCAAGCTGACTGTTTTTTGAGACAGAAAAAACTGTCTGATAAACAGGAGGAAGTACAGCAGTTATTCAGTGTACACGGTTGTGAAAAAAACAATCAAAATGAAGAAGTTAAGATTGAAAGTGCAGAACATGATGTAGAGAAGCAGGAACAACTGCAGGATGTTGCAATGACTGAACTGTGCGATGAATCCAAAGATCAGCAGATGGATGAATCAACATTTATTTCTGGTGACATTGAAGCTCAGGATTCAGAGGTAAATTGATTAATTTTTCTCAGCTAATATTAATTTTAAATTTATCCATCACCAACATTTACAATAGTATAGTACTAACTATGCATGCAGGTTGATATTGTATCAGTAATACAATTTATTCGTTCATATTAATAAATGAATAAACATAAACATCTTAAAAATGAAAATAATGTTCCTGACCATTAACTTATTTCTAACAGGAAACACCAGAAGAACCTAAGGATGAGCCAGCAGCTATCAATAAAGACAAAACAGTTGATACTAATCCTGCACCTGGACAGACTGATAAAGATGTCAACGAGGAAAACTACTTTGAAAATCTTAACCTCAGTTCTACTTTAGGTAAACCACCAAAGTCTGAAAACAGCTCAGAAAAAGTTTATTTTGTGTGCTATCTGTGCGATCAGCAGTTTTTGTCAAGGGATGTTCTCAAAGAACACATGCACTCCCATGATGAGGTCAAGCAGACCTTGAAAACACCGGAAAAGTCCCAAAGTATGGATGTGGATGCAAATGAAAAAACAACTCCATCCAGCGGTAAGAAGCCAAACAAGTGTCCTCAGTGCGGCAAAGAGTACCTGTACATAATATCATACAATAAACACATGAAGCAGCACGAGAAAGAAGAAGAGAAGAAGAAGGAGGATCAGAGTGAAGCGAGTCAGGTACCACTTGAAGTTTCCTTTCAAGAGGATGACTATTCCCTGGATTTTCAGGACTTCAAGGATTCACACAGTGATGATGATACTAATGAAAATAATCCTCAGGAGTTTGATACTAAAGATGATGAAAAAGACAAAGCTGGTGGTGGTAATAAATTTTTTTTTTTTTTTTCTGTATTTGTTTTTAGGTGAAAAGTCGGAACACTTTAAAATAAATAGTTTTTTTAAAAGCATATTAGTTTTAGAGTATAAAAGTACTATCTCGGGCGGCCACAATAAAGAACGTACTATTTAAGCGGAACTCACGGGCCCATTTGAATAAGATAGCATTATTCTTAGCCCGGCCCTCCCAGATAATACCTTTTTACCCTGTCCCGTTAAGATGATACGTTTTTAATCTAATGAGCTGAGAGCAGTACCTTCTGACTCTAAACCGGTGAAATGTTAAAACAGTCACATAATATGGTATAATAAAACATGTACCTAAGATTAACGCATAAATTTAAAATTATTAAGAAACCATCAAGATCGAAGCACCACGTCCAAAGCCAGGAAAGAGAGAGCTCAAGTGTCCGGAGTGTTCCCTAAAGTTCACCCACAAGAAGAACCTCTCCCGTCACATAGAGTCCAGTCACCGTAAACGCTTCAAGTGCTCAGAGTGCGCCAAGAGCTTCGGGAACGAGCTAACCCTGAGGAACCACCTGATAGCCACCAACCACAAAACCACTCTGCACGGGGAGGAATACGACCCGAACAAGAGAATCAAGAGGTCGGCCGCCAGGGCTGCCCAGAAGATTATCGACCAGATCAGAACCGAGGATTACGACGAGGAGGACGAGGTCGAGGATGGAAATGACGTGGATTTCGTTGACGTCAAAGAGGAGTTCTTTGACTGCAGCGACGACACCCGGAAGGTAATTACTAGTTTTTCTGTACCTAGGCTTCTACACCTAGTGACATAATGTATATTTTAGCTCTGAGGGCGAAAAATTTTCTTCGAATAGGGAAAAAAATGACAAAACTAACAATGATTAAAACTAAACATGATCGTTTTATTCCAGGAAAACTCGACGTCCAAGAGCTCAAAGACCGGTCTAAAATGCGAGACCTGCGACCTCAAATTCTCCTCGAAGCAAGCCCTTACCAGGCACATGGAGCAGCACGTCAAGGACGAGGAGTCCACCAAGATTCCCACTCCCACCACCGTCCAAGAGGACTGCGATGACGAGGACGAGGACGACGACAACTTCACGGGTGGCCTGGGCGACTGGCCCACCGAGACTTTCGAGTGTCCTACCTGCCTTAAGCGCTACAGCACCAAAAAGTCCCTGATGCGACACCAGCTCCTGCATGAGGAGCCGCACTTCGAGTGCGACATTTGCAACGTCAAGTTCCACCGCAAGGACAAGCTCAAGGCCCACTACGACAAGTGCTCGGAGAAGAACCCCGAGCAGGTGAGGAAGTGCAACATATGCGGCGACTGCTTCGAGAACAACGAGATACTCAAGGAGCACAGGTCGAAGCACGTCACCGAGGGGATACTCACCGAGGAGGATCTCAGGGAGACGGAACCCGGCTTGGAGGACAAGAGCGAGGACAGAGCCCCGAGGAAGAGGCGCACGGATATCGTGGGACTCGACTGCACCGAGTGCAACAAGCGCTACACGTCCAGGAAGGGACTCCTCAGACATATACAGGTGATAAACTTTAATGATGATTCATAGAATTTTTCAAGATTTTTTTTAGATTACTTTTAAATAAATAAAAAACATCATTTCAGGTTCACGAGGGTAAAAAGTACTTGTGCGACATATGCCCGAAGAAGTTCTTCCGACGCGAACACCTCAAAATTCACGTGGCCAAGCACAACATAACCAAGCCTTACAAGTGTCCAAAGTGTCCCAAGCGTTTCATCAAGGAAGAGCAAGTGAACACCCACCTCCAGAAGCACGATAGAAGTCACTCGAAAAAACCCAAGGATCAGTCGAATCAGGACACGTCCAAAAGATTTCTCTGCGAAGTGTGCTCCAAGAGCTTCACCCAGTCGACCACTCTCTTGGCCCACTTGCGGGCCCACAACGGGATAAAACCCTTCGCCTGCAAGGTGTGCACCAGGCCCTTCACCACAAACGCCTACCTGAAGATGCACATGAGGACCCACACCCAGGAACGGCCCTACGTGTGTCAGTACTGCTCGAGGGCGTTCGCGAGGGCCGACACCCTGGCCAACCACCTCACCTCGCACACGGGGGAGGCCAAGTACCACTGCAAGTACTGCCCCAAGCACTTCAGGAGACTCAAGAGCTTGAAGGAACACGTCTTCATACACACGGGGCAGAAACCCTACGCGTGTCCTACATGTGACAGAAAATTCAACAACAACGGCAGCAGGTACTGCGAATAATCACTTTGGTTTTTTTTTTTCAACTTTTAACGACAGCACTTAATTATAAATTTTTTTTCAAACTTTTCAGGTACGCCCACAGTAAGAGGTGCAAGCAAAACTTGCAGGCACAGGTTACGTTACAGCACATATCCGCTGAAGAGATTCAAGAGCATTCGATACAAAACGACTCCGGCCAAATAGAAATCCATGAACAGCCACAGATGGAGATACAAAGTCAGAGGATATCGCTACCCACGACCAGTCAGCAGGGTGCTAAACAGCAGAACAACATAAAGACTATAACTATAGCGGCGAGGAATCCCGAGGGTGGCTTCAACCAGCACCACATAATGGCCTCGCACCAGGAAATCCTGATGCCGCTTCTGCTCCCCCTGACCATGGTCGAGCCCATGCCCTTGACGGTCACCCTGGCCGACGTAGGCGAGGAGGTCATACTGCCCGAGGGCACTAAGATATTCACGTCCTAACTTGGGAGTTCGGAGAGAGCTCAAAGGTCTGTGATTTAACTGTACGATGATAATTGTGTAATTTTGCATTTTCAAAGAGTTTTGAATTGTAGAGGGTACCCTGGTAATAACAAAAGAAAAAACAAACAAAAAAAACTTCAATCTGACTAATTTCTTTTTTCTGACTTTAAATTTAAAATTTTACACTTATTTTGAGCAAGATGGTAGATTTTACGTAAAACATGTCTGACATTAAATAATTTTTCAATAGACCATATGATTTTTAATAAAAACACAGAAAAAAAAACTTTTGTTATTGCCGGGATCCCTGATAAGTTATCTTCAAACAAAAAGATGAAAAAATAATTTGATGTATTTGGTATGTATGTAAATATTTATGTTTATGAACGATCATTATTTGTTTTATTTTTAAACTGTTTATCGAGTTTTATTTCTTCAAAACTATAAAAATTATTATGAGTATGAATGTTGTATCATAGTAGATTTAAAATGATCATCTCGTTTAATTATTTGATAAATTTTAATTTAGATTCCAAGTTAGGACAAGTAGAAATAATATTGTAAATCATGGTTTTTAAATTTTTTCTGAGTGTTTTCCAAGAACCCGAGCTTTGTAAATTTCAATAATCTATCAAAAATTAATCTTTTTGATTTTAATCTATATTTGAATGTAAAAATGAATAAATTTACTGTAATACATAAAATATAATTTTATGTAATTAGTTACTTAAGAGCATGCATTAAATTTTTATAAATATACGAATGAAAAACGTATTTGCTTCGTAGAAAGAAGTCTGCCGAAAAAATGAATTTTTTAAAGTTTTGTATTTTAAATTATATGAACCTAAAAACTGACAGAGTAAAAACGTCTTTTACATATATTGATAAATTTTTGAATGAAAAATAAAAATAAATATAAAGACTATGTACAGTTAAAAAAACTGTAATGCAATAAAAAAAGAAACTGAATTTTTTTACTTAGTAAAATTAATATATTATAAGTTGTAAATAAAAATAATGTTTATTAATAAATGAAGTGTCATTGTATCAGAAACAAGTTTAATTTCTGAACCTTTTAAAAATATTAATTATTAAAAAAAAACGTAAATAAAAAAATAATATGATGAATACGAGAGCAACAAGCCTGTTTGAGAAAAAAAAGAAGTGCACTCCAGCGAGAGGTGTAAAAGATTAGTTTGAAAGTGCATAATCACGGAGCTTGACGAGAAAAGGTCGAGGTGGAGGGGATAGCGGGAGAGAGAACGAGCATTAGCCGTCCCTTAGGCAAAAGGACAGTCGTCATGCGATCTCCCGTGGAAAGTTTTATCTTAATTAATTAAAAACGTGCTTTGTCACCAGCGCCTCAGCAGAGCCGTAGCTTCCCGTAATGGGGGAATTATCTACTTATCCTGACGTAACCTTTACTTTTATAAATTCATTCATGTTGGTGTGACTGTTTTATTTTTTCAAGTTTTTTTCGCTAAACTTAATCCGGGAAAACTATTGAGGGTGTTTTTAAATAAAATGTTCCGGAGTGGCGTCTTGCTGAGTTATAGGACAATATTTTATCCCCCGCAAAGACCACTGGGCGGTCCAGCTCTTAAAATTTTTGAAACATCATAATATTATTCAATACATCAATTAGAATATTTATTTTCTTTCTTTAACCACTGCTTGTCTTTTATAAAAAGTCATAAAATTTTAATCTAAAACGGTCTCACCTTACTTTTTACAAAGCAACTCGTTCTCAGAATTATAATCGCTTCCGGTACGGTAAGGGAGTTTGAAGTGCTGACTCTTCTGACTCACTTTTTTCAAAAAAGAATGAGTCAATCTTTCATTACCGCAATAACTCTGGCTTATAAAATTTGGAGCTTATAAAACATAGCAAAGAGTGAGTGCGCGTTGGTGTGGGCGCGGGTAGGGATCTTACAGGCTCGAACTATAATTTTCCATAGTCGCTCCCCAACGCTCCCCGTGCGTAGAGCTCTTCTCGCAAGACGTAAGAAGTATACTTTACTGATAAACCTCTAATATAATTTATTCAACTATGTCGTTTCATTCCTTTTTATATTTCCAGGCTCTTTTTTCTACATGGTGTCCTCGACTTTTTTTTTTTTTTTTTTTTTTTTTTTTCGAGGAACTCCTTCGTCGGGTATTTCTACCAGGACATCTATTTTTCATGAAATCTCAAGGTATTTTTATTTTAACTTAAGCGTAGTTTCAACGGTTTTTTTCACGTGTAGCGTTCTATTTCAACGCTTTAGGGGGTGCAAATGTTTTCGGAAAATCGTTAAACTGCGTCGTTTTAAACATGTGTTGTCTTCCTGCACCGTGATGTTTCAAAGTTTACAATTTTTTATCCGTGCTTGTTTCTGTGGTTTTTTTTCTCTCTCATATTCTCGATATTTATAATTTAATAAATGCAATTTACCAATTAAAATAAGTTAGAAAAAGGTCATAAGGGATTTTTAATTTATTTAATCTCTTAAAAAGGCCATAACTTTGACTAGTTTTAACTTTTTTTTCTAAATTTTTCGTCTTTTGCAGTATTTTTGCAGGATTTTTCACTTTTCGTCGTCTTTTTGGCTCTTTTTAGTCATTTTAGCACCTGTCAACATTTTTAACATCCAGTTAAAAATGGTCTCCCTGTTGCGAGCTGTATCGAGTAAAATAATTGCTTTTAGTACACCTGAAAAAGAAGAAATTAATTTTGAAAACATCGATGAGGAAATTAACGATATCAGACGAAATGGCGTGACCATACAGGAGCCTCAGAATAATTTAAACCAAGACGAAGAAGGCTGTTTTTTCAAAACTGGTAAAATCAGTCTCATTACAAACGATTACGTTCTCATTGAAAACAAGTACATGTGCGAGTTGAGTAACGTAGCCTTACCTGTAAACGATCTCAGGGTAGGAAACAAAGTTGACTACTTAGCTTGCAGAGTGGACAATGGCGAAGGGATCAAAGTTTTGAAAATCATCTCTAAAGTGGACGGTTTTTTGGATGGAACCCCCGATAGCCAGGATTTAAACTGGGGTGCGATTACAAAAACACAAAGTACCAAGGAGAGTACAAATATCAATGTTCCTAAAAAGAAGAAAGTCCTGGAGCTACGTCAAACAGAGGAAAATAAAAATATTGGCAAGGTTGTCGAAAGAGCGGGCAGAAAAGTTATTCTAGAAGACGGACAGACTATTAATTTAGACCACGTAAGTTCAAACTTTGTACCGATTATTGGAGATTGGTTGCAGTTTGAATTTTCAGCTGACTTGTTGGAAGTAACATCGATTGCACCTTTGGGCTTACAACGAGAAATTGGTCAAATTACAAAGTACAATACAGCCGATGAATCTGGAATAATTCAAAAAAATATTTTTTTCATCAAAGCTGTTTGTGCAGCTGGGTACATACCATGCGAGGGAGATCAAGTTTATTCTCAATTTATCAAGAGTGACCAAGGAGTTCAGCTATTTTGGAGAGCATTAACGGTAGTTCCCATAGATGATGTACGTAATCAACATTTAATATTATATTGATTTTTAAAAAAATTTTTTACCTTTTCTTAAATAATATTTTATTTAAAATTAATTTGTTGCAGGTTAGAACTAAGTATGAAACTGACATGATAAAAATTAAGCCTGTGTTGCCAGCTGAAAGACTTGATGAAATTACCAGAGACAAAAAAGGTATTGAAATAACTAATGGAATAGAAGTTACCATTGATGCAAACGAAAGTAAAGAATTCAAAGTTACTGTGAAAAATAATGGAAGCGCAAAGCAGGTGTTGAAGAAGTGTTTTTTTTTGAAAAAATACGATTCTCAACTAAGCCTTGTTTATCCAAATCTAAATAATCAATCAAAGCTTCTGAACCCTACCGATGAGATTATTTGTACAATTAGATGCAAAGCTAGGTTTGTTGGTCACCGCGAAGAGTTGATGATTTTTCAATTTAGACATTTCGATATTGGCCGCTTAGTTAAAATAACCGTCAACAGTTTAAATTTGAAAAAAAAACTTGATGAAGTTTATACCAATCGATACTACGACAGATCTCGTAAGTTTGTACCTCAAGAAGAAGAAGATGATTCGTGCATCAGAGGTGTCAAGCCATACTCCCCAGCGAGGTTCATTAAAAATCGTCCAATCATTTGGAAAATTCCTCCACTGTTATGGAGTACAATGAAAACTATAGTTACAGAAAATAAAACTAATGAAGAATCTGCATATTTACTGGCAAATAATTTACCTGTTCTTCAAAAGACTTTAAATTATCAAAATTACAAGCAAAAGTTTGAGTGTCTGCTTTATCTAGAAGAAATAGCGCTAATCCTTAATATGCAGAGATACCAAATGGAAAAAGCAACTTTGGGACGGGCTGCCGAATTTTTGAAACTGTCGGTGCCTGGTCTTGCTGAAAAGAGACCTTCGTTGATCATAGGTGACAGAGTTATGGTCACTTACACCGACGTGAATGAAGGTACTTGTTTGACTTCAATAATTTTACACTATCTTTAATAATTGAATATTTTTAAATTGCATATCCGAATTATGAATTTTTTTTTTGTTTCAACAGCTACAAGGAAGTACGAAGGGTATGTTCACAAGATCAGAAGTACTGAAGTTTTCTTAAAGTTCGATCCAAAATTTCACGAAATCTACCAAAAAGATCAAGAGTGCCAAGTGAGTTTTAAAGCTTCGACTACGGTAATTCAAAGATCTCACACCGCGGTAGCTACAGTAGTAAATAAACTTGGCAAAGATTTTTTATTTCCAACAATAGTTCATCAAAAAGAGTCGCAATTTAATTTTATGGAGTCGGACGATGAAGATTCCAATCCTGATAAAAAAAAACCATTGAGAAAAAAAATACACTGGATCAATAAGAAGTTAAACAAATATCAGAAGAACGCCGTGAAAAATATTTTAAAGGGATTAGCGCGGCCTTTACCTTACGTCATATTTGGACCTCCTGGAACTGGAAAAACTGTAACCGTTTGCGAGTCAATTTTGCAAATATTATTTCAAGTAACGGACAGCAGGATTTTAGTTGCGACTCCTTCTAACAGTTCAGCAAATCTTATTACCGAAAGACTTCTAGATAGCAAGTTACTTCAGACAGGTGATTTGGTAAGTAGAGCTTTAAATTGACTTTAAAAGTATATTATAATTTCAAAATTGTATAATACAATATAGGTTCGTCTTGTGGCTCACCATTACATTGAAAGCGAACACTTACCTGTAAGAATCCTGCCATACTGCGTAACTGCGGACATTTCCGACGAAGGAAGCAGAGCCAACGTCAATATATCGGATCCTCGAGGTTGCAAGCTCAAGGTGACTCTGAGTCACCTTCAAAATAAGCGCATTATAATAGGCACCTGTTCAGCCTTGGGAATATTGCACAACATGGGATGTCCCGCGGGACACTTTACGCACGTTCTGATAGACGAAGCCGGCCAAGCAAGCGAGCCGGAACTAATGATTCCCTTGAGCTTAGCCCACGCAGCCTCCAACACCCAAGTTGTTCTGGCTGGAGATCCAAAACAACTGGGCCCTGTGAACCAAAGTCGGTATGCCGGATACTTTGGACTCAGCGATAGTTTTCTGGTGAGGTTACTCAACCATTTCCCGTATCAACGGGATCCTCAAGGCTACGAAACGGGGTACGACCCACGACTGGTTACAAAATTGTTGATGAACTACCGAAGTCTTCCAGATTTGCTTGCGTTACCAAACCAACTTTTCTACGAAGCTGAACTAATACCAATGGTACGAATTAACTTACAACTTTTAATAATTTATTGGAAACAAAAATTTGTTTTTTAGGTCCATCGAGACAACAGCGAAGAGGCTAAACTACTTGAACGGTTGTCAGTCATGTTACCCAGAAGAATTGGTTCGCCTCCACCTGTCATATTCCACGGCGTCGAGGGTAAAAACTTACAAGACGAAGACAGTCCTAGTTGGTATAATTTGGAGGAAGTCTCACAAGTGTACATTTATCTGTTGGAACTCTACAATAATGGTTTGCAGCCAGAAGACATTGGAGTAATAACGCCTTATGCTAAGCAGGTAAAATTTAAATAAAATATGTTTAAAAAAATATAAACTAAAAAGAAAAAATATTGATTTATTATACAGGTTTACAAAATTAGAATGATGTTAGCGGAATTAGATTTGGATATTCCCAAAGTTGGAAGCGTTGAAGAATTTCAAGGACAAGAAAGAAAAGTTATTATTTTATCGACCGTCCGCACAGCAGAAGACAAGCTAAGTCAAGACTTGAAACATTCGCTGGGGTTTGTTAAATCTCGAGAAAGGTTAAATGTAGCCATTACCCGGGCAAGAACTCTACTAATAATAATTGGTAATCCAAATCTCTTGCAACACGATGTTTGCTGGCGAAGTGTCTTGGAACATTGCGATGCTCGCAGTTCGTGGATTCGACGTAACTAATTATGTTTATATTATTTTTCAAAACGAAACGATGAAACTGATAAGTGTCTGCGAAGGAGGTAAATTACCCGGGGAATCTTAAATTAATTACTTAAATACTACTAGATATAAACGGTTACCTTTAGAAGTCCTCTCTCCTTTACTTTGTTTATTTTTCTTTTATTATTCCTCCTCCCGTTTTCTTATTATAATTTCATGCCTTTGTTTTTCTGATTCAAGCTCCTTCAGTCGTTCTTCCCAAATTATTAATTCTTGAGGGCCCCAAATGAGGTGTTCCCGGCTCCCACCTCATTTGTTTCCCGTAGGCGGCCATACACGCCCTAGCTCTTTCCTCATTTCTTAGAAGGGCTCGGCCTCCTCCTGTTTTCTTATTATTTTTGCACGCCGTTGTTTTTCGAATTCCATCTCGCCGGGTCCATCTGAAACAAAGACCGTACCTTAAAAAGCACGTTTTTGCGTGGTCAACCGCTCGGTGGTCGCGACCGAAGACTTAATATAAATTTATTTTTCAATACACAATTTGATTATTAATCCTCATTTAACCGACCTTTTTTTGCAACATCCGGTTTTTGTTTTCGCATTCTACTTTGTCCTTCCTCGAAAAGTCTTTGAAATAATAATAATAATAATAATTACGAATGCAATGATCTATTGATATTTTAATTCTATTTTTTTTTCCTTACTTTTGTTATGTTAAGAAATAACATAAAAAAACTTTTGTCCTTACCAGGTCCCTGATTTTAATAATTATGATTTTTATGGCATACCTGATTTGCTTCTTCTTCTTCTTCTATGCAGCTTCTGATTCGTCTACGAATAAAAATTACTAAAACTTAAAATTTTATCATTCATAATTTTAAATATTTTTGAACTATAAATATTTTATAAATATAGATACTTACATTACTGGAATGTAAACATGTCCTTGAGCATTCAAACTGTAAAAGATAAAATATTATTAAATTAAAAATCAGTATATCATAATAGAATAATAAAGATTACTACAATATACTTACAATAATGGAGGATACGATATGTTCCGATGACAAAATGGACAAATTGAATCCTCGTCCCAATTTTCTACATGGCACTCCATAATCCTTAGGATTTAAAATTATTTAAGCTTTAAAATTATAATTCTTGTCTCACACGCTTGCGAAAGCCACTTTTCCGCGAAGTTCATATCTTTGTTCGGAATATTCTAGCAAACTCATAGATGTACTTATGAGTTCAAAAGTTTACATCTTTCTCAAGGATAGATATTGAAAGTGTTTTATACATAATTATACTTTTCAATCCCTCTTTGTCTATGTCTTGTATAAATATGTGTAGTCACAAGTAAACCACACGTTCAACCAGAGCTACAATGGATTTTTCAAGTATACGGCCTCTTACTATGGAAAATTACACAGCCTTTTTAAACAAAACTTGATTGTTTTGCAAGTCTTCTGCCGAGGTTAAACCTGAGCATCTTAATCCTTGCAATTTTCCCCTCAAAAACATAATTTATTTATTTTTTTTAATTTTTATAAAATTACTGAAAATACTTACGTTGATATTTTCTCCTACGTTGTTGAGTGCGTCTGAGTCCTGCACTGAGCTAAAATCTCCGTAGCCCTCCAGAAAATTCGTTAGTTTTAGGGAAAAATCGTGGTTGGGGGTGAAAATTTTCACACGAAAATTTTTGAAAAGTTCGTTGGCGGTAATCAATGATCTCACACGGCCCATTCTCGCCAATCCAAATATTCAATTTACTCAACAATAAGTAACCTCCCTTAATCATTCACAAATTTAAATTTTTGTGCATTCAAGGTGTCAAGATGGCACCACTTGCTTAATCTTAGCTTGACCTTTGTGTAGCTCACGCATAATGTAATATCTATACTTTATACTTATTTAATAAATAACTAATTAATATTATTTAACACACACTCTCATTCATTTAATATCCTCACACACAAAGAACCACTTGACATAAGGGAGTCCTTCTATGAACTTAAGTACGGCCAACTTAAGCTCTGCCTACTTACCTGCAGTATAAATATATTTTTAAATAACAAGAAAAAATTTTGAAAAAAATTAATTCAGAAATAATAATTCTTGATGTTACTTTAAATAAACTAAACCTTTGAAATGTACTTTCTCGAACCATTGTAAGCTAAATTTTATTTTACACTTTGTAATTCGAACTTTACGTATATTTTTTGTATTTCTAATAAATAAATTAATCTAATAGTTTTATTTTCTTTCTTAAACAACTTTCCCGTTTTATGATTAAATAATTTATCTTCAAATATTTCAGTCCAGACACCATTTGGTGCATGGTCAAGAATTTTTATTTTTAATTTAATCACCAAAAAAACTTTTTTTCATGAGGAAATAAAAAAAGTCATCACTAGGTGATTTTAAAGTCACTAAAATTAAATAAACGTAAGTTGCCCTTCTGCAATACAAAGAAAAAAACGTACATAATTTTATCAATTCAAATAAAATATAAAATTCATACAAGAACTGGATACTCATAAAAAAGAATCTACGAAAAGGTAAAAGTAGCGAATAAGTTATTCTTAAAAAAAAAATCTTCATTACAAGTAGTGATTTTTAAATTCTGGCGCTTCATTATTCCGCTTGCCGCTTGCGTCGGCTGCTTCAAGCCGGCCCCCACGTTTTTTGACAGCTCGAATATTGAGGTTATCAAAATAAAAGACAACGTAGTCGTTGAAAAAGAGCAATAAATATTTAAAAATCCATTGATTTTAGCAAGTAAATTTAAAAAAATGAAGAAAAACATTTAATTATTAGTCTTTAAGCAAATCGCGATGCGTGCGTACAAAAGAAGTTATGTGTTTTCGATAGTATGACTTTATAAGCAACAACTTAACATTATTTTGTTGAGAGTGCAATTACTCACGAAATAATGTTGAGAGCGGTGCAAAATTTCGCGACATTCGCAGGTCGACGAGCCGGTAAAGGGACCTCGAGGAAAGGCCCGAAGAACAGCAACACCAATAAGCCGAATAAGCCGAAGTTTGATAAAAAAGTCAAACTCAAAACATTACCAAGTAAAGATGTTTTTTTAATCATTTCTTCTTACATTAGCTCAAAAAACTTTATTTTAATTTTATTATAACTGTTATTTATTTGCTAAAACTGTAGAATAGAAAATACATGCAGATATAGTTTATTCTATAACCTGCAAAGATAAAAATGACGAAATAATTTAAATTCAATGAATAAGTAAGTTAAACAGTTGATTCTTTTATAACTTAATATTTTTAATAAATAATTCATAACCAGCAAAATATACTTATGTACAGTATAATAGTATGCGCCATGTAATATATTCTATAGAAGTAAGCACCACAAGTTACCTGCATACATGGGCTAGTAAAGAAATATTTTTCATTCAAAATCAAAATTAAATCAAATTGAACAAGTCATTACATTACAATATTTTTGCACTTGAAATACAGAATATTTATAACTGAGAAAAATAACTAATTACCTAATTATAACACTTGAGTGTATGTAAACAAAAAAATATAATTATATATTTGATTTAAAACAATACCAAATCAGAATATAAATAGTATCATTACAATATAATAATCTTATTAAATTAAACATTCATTGGTTTTTGTAATTTATTATTTATTAAATTAGCTGCATCAATTTATCACTTATCATTTACACAGCATAATAATTAATCATTATATTGTATTTAATGGGTGTATAGCCATAGTTTGGAGTGTTTTTAAAACATTATTTACCCTCAAAATGTTAATTACACAAATTTTATTTCAGTTTACAAGTACTCTGTGAGTAAAAAGGCTGACAGGAGAGTCTATGTATGGGGCCTGCAGGAACACGGAGCCCTTGGCACAACCAAAAAAATATCATTCGCCGAGGAGACAATTGCATACTCGGGTTACCCGCACAGGCTGACCTTTGCAGAGCACTTCAATGTCACCGACATAGCCTGTGGTTATGGCTTCACTATTTTTGCTGTCAAGTCCAAGACTCGCAGAATAATATTTGGCACTGGTGTCAACTCTGATTCCCAGCTGGGTAATTAAGCAATCAATCCTTCAAACTTTAAATTGTATTTTTATTTATCAGTTTAATTATTTCCAAACTCTTCTTGTTGGTAATTTTGATTTTTAAATTTCACTTTTTCTTTTTTGAAGTTTTGAATTTTTTTTTTTTTGGAAATGAGGGTGGTTTTGTTGCGGGTTGATTGCGATGCAAAATTTTTCGCTCTTGCAGGCTCCAAAAAAAAAATTTCATTTTACACTTCGGGCAATAAAACACCCTTTTGATCAATCGCGGGTCGAGAAGTACTATTTTTCGCTCTTGGTTCAAAAAACACATATCGCACCTCGAGCGATAAAACACCATTTCTATAATACAGGAATGATAAAATTATGAATTTATTAAAGGTTATCACACAAGCGATGACAAGCTGAAAGTACCCATGATCACGTACCCAAGACCGGTGTTTTTACCCTTGAAAAAGAAAACGGCGAACGTCCTTGGACTAGCCGCTGGCAGGGCCCACTCTCTTGTGCTGACGGACGAGGGACTTTTCACTTTGGGCAACAATGGTTACGGCCAGTGCGGGAGACAAATAGTGAGCAACGAAAATTACCTGAGAAGTAAGGTCGTGCATCACATACCCGAGATCAAAGGAAAAAAAATAACAGCCGTTACCGCTGGTCAGGATCACAGGTAACCAACAATGGAATCTGTCAATTTTTAAGTATTTTTTGTTTTTAGGAGTTTGAAATTTGAAATTCTTATTTTTTTCAGTATGCTCTTAACTGAAAACGGACAAGTCTACACGTTCGGTTGGGGAGCCGACGGTCAAACTGGTCTGGCTCACTACAGAAACGAGTTCAGACCTTCGCTGGTCAAGGGAGACTTGGCTGGTGAGAATATTGTCAAGCTGGCTTGCACTGCCGACTGCGTTCTTGCACTTTCAGGTTCGTTCAATGAGTTTTTTTAAAATTTAGTTGAACCTTTAAGATTCCTGAATTTTCATAAATGATTTTTTGGAAAAAAAAAACATTTAATTAAATTGATCAATTGATTAAACTGTACCTTATTTTCAGACAAAGGCAAAGTTTTTGGATGGGGAAACGTGGAATATGCCCAGTTACCAGCCCAGCGAGAGAGTCAGCAAATAAACATAGCGACGGAAGTTAACACTGCCGAGTTGGGACGCATCGTTGACATTGCGTCAGGCGGAAGCTTTTGCATGGTCTTGAATGGTAAACTTTCAGCTAATTTTTTTAAGAATGTTCAGGGATTTTGAAACGATTCTTCACAATTAATATTTTAATCTTCTTTATTACCTTAATTTTTCAAATTGTATACCGAAATTTTTACCTACTGTTTACCAAATTTGTACAAATGCTTATACATAGTAAAAAGACATATAAATGTAAACAAAGTCGCCTTGCATAGCTTGGTTCAAGTATTTAGAAAAATCAAACGATTATTTTGATATAAATTATAAGATGATCCGATCAAAATTGATAAAATGACTCTGGACATTGAGTAAAAAAAATTATAATTTCACCGTTTCGTTATTAATTTTGACAATAACTTTATAATTACCAGATGAAGGACAAGTTTTCGTTTGGGGATTTGGTATTCTCGGTCTGGGTCCAGAAGCTCAAAGGATTACGAGGCCGACGCCAATTCCAAAAACTCTGTTCGGTAACAACGCTTACGAGCCCCATGCAAAGGTAATTAAACTATAAATTTTACCCTTTGAGACCCAAGAAAAATCTTGGTAAACCCGTAATTAATATTTAATAAAGTAAAAATCAATTAAGGAAATATTACCAAAAATATATACGAAAAGAATAAAAATCATGTTGTAAATATTCATTCTGTAAGGTTAAAAATTTATAAAAAGCATTTAAGAAAATTTTAAATTTATCAGGTGATCAAGATATTCTGCGGAGTCAGTCAGCTGGGTGCGATAACGAACCTCGGCCACCTGTACATGTGGGGGAGGAACAAGTTCGGCACCCTGGGTCTGGGTCACTGCAAGGACCAGTTTTTCCCGCTGAAGGTACCGTTGGGTGCGCAGGTGCAGAAGATATGCTGCGGAGTCGACCACACAGTTTCAATTTGTAAACCCTTTATTTGAGCAACGTACAATGTTCACAAGTGTACATATGTATAAAATAATTAAGGCTTTTTTTATTTGTACAGTCTTAGAAATATTAAACTATCAAAAATGTAGTCACGGTTTTTATTTTTTTAAAAAAATGTAATGAGTGGGGGGTGACGATGACAGTGATGACTTTGTGCGTAGCAATTAATAAATTATAATATAAATCTCGTTAGGAGTAGCACAGCGAAGAGAGGAGTCAGGAGCAGTGTACCGGCGCCACTTTTGCAAACGAGGTTTTCGAAGTTTATTCGGAACTGGACGTTGTCGGGGTACCTGCACAGCTTTCCATCTGAAAAAAAAAAAAATTTTTCGTTTTGATGTCATTAGGAATAGAACTCCATTTTTGGATCAGGCGGATAGATGGGATGAAGTTAAAATAGAAATCGAAGATTATATTATGAAAGTGTGCACGCGACTGATTAAATGATCAATAAATTATTTTTTGATTGTATTACCCGTGCAGGAGTACTGGTTATTGGTGTTGTTGGACGATATAATCGCTATGTAGTAGGGCTTGCAGTCCTGGATGTAGCTGGCTCCATCGCAGCTGAGGGTTATCTCGTGGCTCCCGGTGGTTACCGGGTCGCACTTCAAGGACGGCGAGGTCCTGCTGGTGTTGGACGCGACCAGGAGTTCCCGTGACTTGCACACCCACAGGGGGTTCGAACTCTGACCCTGGATCTTGATCTTGGGTGGGTTGTCGGTGTTGTCTGTGAAGAAGTAGTTCGGGTGGATCCGGTAGAAGTTTGTCGTGTCCGGAGTTATGTACTCGATCACCGAGCTCGAGGATCCACCCTGCTCTTCGTAGTTCGATCCGCATCTGAATTATTTATTATACAGTTACAATTCAATTAAAATAAAAACCTCTGCATCTAGAATAACCGACCTTGAGTTTAAAAGTCTCCTGGGCGCCTGTCTGATTCTTGCATGCAGCTTGTCCATGTTCTGGAAATTCTCGTTGGTTTCGCTGTTGAACGTAGTTATGATATCCGTGTCCCTGTTGAGGACGTAGTCCACCCAAAGCTCCCTGGACATGAAGGTGAAGAATAGGATCTGGGTGTCGGGAACCTTGCGCCTCAGCTCCAGGATGACGTCGTGGATGTAGTCCTTGCTCTGCTGCTGTACGGGACTCTGGTAAGGCACGAACAGGATCACGTCGGACTTGCCGCCGCCCCAGCCGAGTCGCTGCTCCTCGTTGAGCTTCCTCAACTGCAGGGACCTGAGCTCGGTCATGACCTTGGCCATGTCTAGACCCTTGTCGTCTGTAATGGATCGAGAGAGGTGTTTAATTTTTTTTTCTCAAAAAGTTTTTATAATAGGTAAATATAATTACATCTATCGTAGACCGACTGGTTTATGCTCTGGAAGTTGTACAGCTGTCGGCTCGAGTTCAACATAATCGAGCCGTCCCGGGCGTTCATCACTGTGAACACGCTGTTGTAGTTGTCCAGCTTACTCAATACTTGTCTGTAATTAATTATAAGCAAAAATAATTAAAGAAAATTCAACAGGTTATGGTCCCTAAAAGAGTAAGTACAGTTCAGGAGCGTATTTCGATGGTTGTAGCAAACAAAAACCTTGGTTGAAAATCTCCTCCGAATAAAAAGACAACGGGGAGAGTTCAGGGGACTAAAATCACGTCTCTAGACCCTCACGTTATTTATTATTAAGCTTCCGGAAAAAGTAGTTACCTTATTCGTGGGAGATTTTCAGCTAAGGTTTTTTTTTTTTTTTTTTTTTTGCTAGGAGCATTTAATTCATTCTTACAAGTACTTTTTATACTTACGATATGAGATTTTGGGCCTTCCAGTACTCCCAGGAGGTGTCGAGGACGATCGTCAGGTTGACCGCGACCTCGTTTGCGTCGATGTTGTCGTCCGGGTAGTCCTTCATCGATGCTGTTTGTCAAAAAAAAAAAAAAAAAAAAAAAGTTATTACTCAAAAAAATAATTATTAAATTTTTTTCTCAATCAAAGTCAAAATTATTGGTAATAACAAATGAAATGTACAAATTTCTTAGATACGAGAAAGCTTCTCCGTACATTGAAAAATTTGTCAAAAAGTTTCAACAAATTTATGAGGCAGGACTTCAAGATTCTATCCCCCAAGCAAAAAAATACTTTCAAACTGACTTAAAATCGAAAAATGAAACCATGACTTTTGAACCAGTACACAATATTGGCAATCAGTTGATTATTTTCTTGATTGGATGCGTTTTAGGCTTCTTTGTTTTTGTATCCGAACTCTTTTTAAAGAAAAAATAAGTTTAAATTTCAAAAGTCTTTTTTGTTTATAAAATTTTCAAATGAAGCGTTTTTAGGAACTGATTTTGATATTGTTTTCTGCTGTATGCTAAAAGTCGCAAACTAATAATCTAATTAATCGGTTACTCGACGTTTCACGTTTTTTCTTTTTTATTCGAGATCGATTAAGTGACCTTTGAGTGACCTTGCGCAATTTTCGATTTTTTTCTTGTCTTGCAAGTATTTTATAATTATTAATTTCTAGAAACTTCTATAAGCGATACACACTTTACATAACATATTCAGTCATTAAATTTCATATAATTTAACAAGCATAACATTATTTAGATCATTGATTTGAAATGACTGTACTCTATGGAAACAGTTGCCACAACAGTCACACATTCAAGCTAAACTTTATAATATGTCTCGAATATTACTAATAATGGCTTCTGTTACTGTTATTTCTACTTGTAAATCTACTTTTTTACCGAATAATCAATCAATTCATTCACTAATTGTTCATGAAATTCAGAAACTTGATCCGTTTCAAATTACTTTTTTTATAAGTTATGAAACTACAGCTACCAACGCTGTAGAATTTGACTGGATCCTTGAAAAAATAACTAGCAAAATTCCAACAGTTATGATAAATTTCAATGATGAAAAAATTTCAAAAAACAAAAGACGAAATGTAATAAACATAAACACAGCATCAAACTCAAATTTGTACATTATGGTAACATACACACTTGATTTAAATGTTCTGAACATTGAAAGAAATTTGAATTACATCACCGAACTAAAGCCTTTACATCCAAGACCAAAAGTATTAGTTTTGCAGCTGTTTGATGATTGTAGTTCAAAAAAACACTTTAAGAAACTTTTTCTTAATACGTGGGCTATGAAATTTTTAGACTTTTCTGTTTTAACAGTTAACAGTGCCGGAAATTTACTTATTCGAGACTACAATCCGTTTTTCAAGAGCTATAACCAAAAAGATTTAACCACAGGAAAACTTTTTCAAGATAAACTTAAAAACATGAATGGCTATAAACTGAAAACAATTTTGTTCAACAGACCACCGCACATCGAGTTCACAAATATATCAAATGAACTAATAATAAACGGAGTTAATTACGGATTTTTGAGACTTACAGCTGGTGCATTGAATTTTTCACTCGATTATACAGAAATTTATGAAAATGATATTCCAAGTAGTCATTTTTTGAATAAAATTGGAAAAAATGAGATAGATACGTTGATTTCTACTCCAAACTTGGGATCTCATGGCCCAGGTCTTTACAAAAAAGGCATAATGATTTCTGGAAAAGTTGTAAGAGATGCTGATGTGCATTTGACTGGACCTATTTCTTACACCTTGAGCTATAATACTGAAATTTATTCAACGATTATTTTTTATTCCTCTTTAACAGCTTTGATCATTCTAATCACAGTTATAATAATCAGACATTGCAAAGTAGCTTCACACATTTGGTCACCTTTATACATATTTGCATTGCTGTTCGGTATTACCGTCGCTGAGAAACCACAAAAACAAATTGAGAAATTAATTTATATCATCCTCACTGTACTTTCTTTGCAATATTCAAGTAGTATATTTGCTGTTTTTTCTAACGACAACGTTGTAAAAGATAAAGAATACGTTTATGATGCCTTTGAAGAAATTACACACCCTTCTTTTCCAATATACAAGGAACTCAGTCAGTTTCAAGGTGAAATGAAATATTACGACGAAGTCATAAAAAATTTAAAAAAGCATTCTACCATCATAAATAAATCAACTGAATGCTACGAAAAGCTTGTTTCTGGAATAAATTGTTTCTGTTTGACATCTAAGGCATATGCGGACTACATGATTCAAAAATATCGCAACCCAGATAATTCACCAATTATGAAAATTGTTAAACCAGTCATACTCGGTGATTTCTTTGTTTTCGCGTATGCTAAAGGTTCTCCGTACATTAATAAATTTGACCAAAAGTTTCAACAAATTTACGAGGCAGGGCTTCAAGATTCAATTCCTCAAGCAAAAAAATACTTTAACGCCGAAGGAAAGACCAAAAATCAGATTTTCACTTCTGAACCAATACACAATATTAGCAATCCACTGATTATTTTTGCAATCGGGTGTACTTTGAGTTTCTTCATTTTTGCATTTGAATCGATTCTACGAAAAAAATAACCGTACTCTTATAAAAATGATTTGTTTTTGTTAACAGCTAAGTTTGTATTTGAAGTAAAAAACCACTGCAGAATTCTAGTTTTTTATGAAAGTAATTTTTTGCGTGCTTGTTTATTAGGTTTTGAATTATGCTTTACTAATTTTTAGACAAAAACACCTCTGGACACTGAATTGTTTAATAATTAATATTTTCTTTGTATCAAAATTTGATCGACTGTGCTAAAAATATTTTATATTTAATATTTCTTGTGATTATTGTGATTTATATTTCTTGTGAGATAAATTTTTAATCATACTGATTCGAGATTCTAAGTAATTGAATGTGGATTTTTAAAAAATATTCTTCGACGCTTGGGCTTTAAAATTTTTAGATTTTTCTGTTGTAATATTTCAAAAACTACCATCAAAGTGATTTATCTTTAGGAAAGCTATTTTATTTAACAGACCTCCGCACATCGAGTTTATCAATAACTCAAATGGCGTCACAGTAAACGGTTCTAATTTCGGATTTTTAAAACTAACATCAGAAGCTCTGAATTTTACATTCAATTACGTAGAACTTCGTGAAAATGACCTTCTGAGCAACTATTACTTTGAAAAAATCGAAAATAGTGAGCTTGATACATTGATCAACTCGGCAAATCTTGGATTACAGATTGTAAAGAGAAGCCGAGATGAGACTAGTTGGACCTCTTCTTTACACCAGTTTTAAAAAACCTGAAGTTGAAGTTTATTTCAAAATGGTTATGTATTCCTGTAATATTCACTATGATGATTATAGTCAGAATTTTTAAACCGACATCAACAATTTGATCACCCTTCCTAACCTTAAAAGATTCCTCTCTATAAACAAAGATATTTTAAATACTCACAGACGTAGGCGGAGAGGTCGGTGACCGCGAGCTCGGCGAACTTGAGCACAACCTCGTTCTTGAAGGTCGCGGTTGCCAACCCGGTGCTCAAGAGTATGGCAGCGCTGTGGGTCTGGGTAACCAGGGTCGCGTTACCCTGGTACAAGGCTCGTCTGTTGGCCGCCCTGATCTCCCTCCTGAACAAACCTCTGCGTCCGTAGTACATGTCCAGGACCTTAAATCATGGTTTATCGTTATTCTTAGTGTAGAACGAGAGTTCGAAGAATCATGTAAAAAAATCCAGTACCTGCGAGAGCTTCAAGCTACCGATCCTCTGGTAATACTCAGGAACGTTCTGGGCCAGCACCAAGCCATCGATTCCTCCCCTGACCTCCGCAGCCGTCATCTGGAGGTTCTCGTTGTTGTTGAGGAAGTAGTACCTGGGCTGGCTGGTCGAGTTCCAGTTGCCGTCGGCACCGATGTTGTACCGCTCTCCACTTTTGAGCTGGGGACCCTGGATCACGGCCACCTCGGCCAGGTCGCCGGCCAAGGTCGCCAGGTACTTGTTGTCCAGCCTGGCCTCGTCGGAGTAGCTCAAGACCCCGCCGCGCTGAAGCTCGCGGTCCACCCGGGTCATGAGCTCCCCTATGCGGACGTTCTGGGGCTCCAGACCCGCGGCTATGCCCGCCAGCAGCGGTCCTCCCGCTACGCTGCCCCACCTGGATAAATTAAGGATGAAGTAGGAATAATTTATTTCTTTTGAAAATTAATGGGTTCAACTGGGATAAAAAAGGTTGCCGCTCTAAAAAAATAATATTTTATGATAATTAATTGACGTAAAATTTTTTAATTTACTCTTACCTTTCCTGTTGTTAATGAAATCAAATAACTTATACACATTACGTAACAGGTGCGAAAGTTGTGATTCACACGTGTGACTGTAATGTGTTAGTTACTTTTTGTGTAATTTTTACGAGTTATTCTTGAAAGTAAATTTTAATGCATGCTGTTATATTAATGTGTTATTTCCATGTGTAAATTTGATATTTTATGTGATCTTAACGTGATGAGAAAAATAAAATATTTAATACAGCGCGATTAAACAAATGCATCAAAAAGTCACACGTGTGATTTACACATTAACACGTGTTAATTTATCAAATATTGATTTATCCTCAAAATAAAGCTTTTACCAATAAATAATGTGAACCTGCAGTTTGAGGAAACAAGGTTGCGGTACGTGAGTCATAGAAAAATTATGTTCGGAAGAGTAAGTCGATTAGTCACGTAACTAAGGCGCATCGCATCCGGAAGTCTTGTGAGTCATAACACAAAGAGAGATGATTTTTTTGAATATATGTATAGGTACTCACGGCGTGTGTATGACTCCGTTTTCGATCGGACACCGGCTGTGGGCGATCGGAGCTGTTAGTCTCGCGGGCATTGGCGGGTAGTAAGATTCCGGATCTCTCAGACCGCTGTTCCTCATCCTTTCTCTGCAAACAAAAAAAACAATCACAACGTTGAGAGGCCATTCACTCCAGGAACACTGAATAATCAAATAACAAAGAGGTCCTCTGCTTGTTAAGAAGCCTTATATATTAGAAGTTACAAGAAAAATGAATTTTTTTACATTTGTTGCGGACTCAGGGTCTCGATATCCTCCCTGGAGGCTTTTCTAGGACTCCTGGAGTACCTCGGACGCTGCTGGTATCCGTACTGGTGGTAACCGTACCCGTAGTTCGCCAGCTTGCACACTCGGCTCTCGTCGCCCCGCTCGTAAATGTCCACGCTGCTCGCTATCATTGAGTGCAGGGAACACTGTCAAAATAAAATAAATAGATTTTGAATAAAAAAAGTGTGAGCGCTCTGATGCTTGAATGAATGATCCAAAGGATCCATTGGATCGTATCGTGATCCTTATAGGATAATTTTTAAGGATCAAGATAATTTTTTGAAATGATCCATAGGTCCAAGTTTTAATGGATCATTATTATTTAAACTCACCCTCTCGAGTGTGGTCAAACTATCGTTGGGAAAGTTCTGGGCACTTCCGGGTACCAGCCTGAGTATCTGGGCGTGTCTGTAGAACTGCTCGCCGCTCAAGGCGTACGGGAGTATGCCGTCCCTGGCCGTGACCTGGGGATTGTGCTCTATGCCGTCCTGGCGGAACCTGTGCAGCAGACTCGTGCTCAGAGTCCTGAGGTCCATGTTCAGACCCGGGGTGTTCTCGATCTTGCGTATAATGTCGATCAGACTGTCCATGTTCTGAGGCAGGAGCTTCCATTTTTCGTACAGCTCGCTCTCGTAGCACTCGTAGAGGCCCGGGGACAGCTTCCTCACCGCGTTCTCCTGGCCCTTGACCTCGCCTATTACATAATTTTTTTTTGGGTTTGTTAGACCTCTTGTTTTTTTTTCATTTTTGCTCCCTTAAATTTATTAATTTTATTTTTCTGGGTCATTTCGGGGCTTGGATGATATGGGATTTTTTCTCAATTTGCAGATGTAGCTTCTGCGTAGGAAAAATTAAAATCCTTTGTTTGAATTTTAATTTAACTGTAAGACTGATAGAGATATTTATTTGTTGTTTAAGAAAGACAGTCAATCAAATTTTTTATTAATTGTACAAATTTAATTTTTAATAGGTTCCGATATAGTAAACCTTATTTTATACTCAAAAATTTATACTTTTTCAGACTAAAATCGTTTTATTTTTTGATAATAGAACTTGTCTAGTTTTTACACTAAGCCGCAGATATATTTTACAAATTTTTCATGCTAGATATTCATGTTATTTTAAAAGTAGTAAATTGTGTAAATTATGTGACAATGTGTTGAAGTAAAAAAGCTTCGCGTTCTTTTCATAGATTTTTGAATTTTGAATAGTCGCGCTTGGGAACGGTAATGTGTCTTTCAAGTTTAGAATTTTATGTTTTTGTGTGAAAAAGGAGCCTACGCGGGATAATGGAAACGATTTTTTGTCACTTTTTTTTTCTTCTTTACTCGGCTTCGTTTCTATTGAATGATGAATTATACTTCCGGTTAGCGGATACTCCGCGAAGTGAAAGACTGTGTACATAGTCCACAATGGCCAGAAAAATTACTCACGTGAAATATTTGTATTTATTTAAAAACAATACAAAGTACTTTTTTTCGAAAATGTTAATTTTTAAGGTCCATGTTCCCCGAAATATTAGAAGATTAAAAAAAAAATAAATCTAAAAATTGAAAAGAAAATTTATTTTTAATTTGTAAAATTGTAAAACGTCATGAAAAATGTTTTAATGATTTTCAAAATAAAATCATTATAATAAAAAAGTTTTAATTATATTTATTAATTAAAATATGAATTTATTATAATTAATTTAAATTAAACTAAATTTAATTATTTTTGTTTACATTAAATTATTAGCTTATCAAACGAGTACGAGCATTATTGTAATTTTCTTCATATTATGCAATTGGTACATTCACCCGAATAAACAAACAGACAGACATGTAGAGAAAATTTAAAAAAGTGAGAGTATTTCTAAAGAAAAAAGGGTTAATAAAAAAAATTTTCAATTACTAATACAATAGTTTGGATGTTATAGTATTTTACTTTTAGTTAAAAATGCTCGATTTTATCTGAGTAAACTGGAACAAGAGTTGTAAACAAATTATTGAAAAAGTCACTAAACACATTTGACAATTTATTTACTCATACTCTTTCGCGTCTCTTTAAATTTTAAAGTGGTACTTCGGATTATTGATAAAGATTAACAGTTTTAAAAGGGCTAAAGCACGCTTAATAATCTCTAAAAAGATCTAGTCTAGTAAGAAAGGTGTGTGGGTGTTGGTAATAACGGTGCACCTAAGTATAAAGACCAACTAACCAGCCTGGATTTACGTTTCCACAATGACACATTGTGTAAACGTTTTAGGGAAAGAAGAAAAAAAAAGATAACCCGCCCGTAGCGCTCGTATCTGATTTTTTATCCTTATCTCTTGGACTAAGCCTATTTTAACCGACTTCTATCCCATTTTAAAACACTTATTTTATTTTTCTGTACCGAGATCTTACTTAACTTATCGATTACAAGCGGGCCCATGATTTAGTTAATTAATGATGGATTGTGGTGATTAAATGTGACGCATATCAAAATGAGTCATTATCAGCAATTGTATTGACAATTGTTATTGCTTAGTACAAGCTTTACCTATAAACTAATTTTTAAAAATTACTTGAAAATTGAATATGTTTTTGGGCCCTCTATGGGTCTGGTTTCATCTATACCCTCGTATTATAAAATCCATAATTTTTGAAAAATGTTGATAATTATGAAAATTCAAGGAATAATCGAACTCACCGATACCAAAAGAGGACACCAGGGCCAGCAGCAGGGCCGGAAGCAGCATCGCTCTGTTACCGGAGAGTGCAACGAACTTAGCGGGTCTGCTGTTGCTACACTTCATACTCTTGGATCTTTCAACAACAAAGTCCCGAATAGAAATAAAACACACAATAATTACCAAGCTGGATGCATTGTAGTTATTGAATGTTAATAATAATAAATCTTATATCTGGCAAGTTGGCGTCCCTACGAGAGCGACGGAGTGACTGGCCGATGATTTTTGGGCGCGATTCGTGTCGCCTCGGAGGTACGAGCGCTGATAAGATAGCACCATATACCACCTATCTCACCTGGCTGTATGTTTTACTTACTACCACAGCTACGTCACCTACACCTGCCGCTGAATGAACCCAACACCCAAAGATTATCTTTTCACAATACTAGCTTTTACCTACCTCGCTACTCAATCTATAACTGTATCGTGCAGGACATCCCGATTATCCAAACTTCATTTTCTAACTTATTTATCTTTTAAAACGAGGGTGGCTGGCCAATCCAAAATCACCAAAATGCACCAAAAGCATTTTTTTTCAAAAATTTTTAAGGTCTATGAGTCCTACAATAGTAATTATGAAAAATCAATAATTTGATTCTGGAGCATCAGTCTGTCTCCATAGTTAGATTATATCCAATTGGAATACATCCTGAAAATCTATGAATTATATTCAATTCATAATTTTAGAGTATTTCAAAATGTTTTTAAAAATCCCATGAAAGCATGTCTAAAATTAAAAAAGTTACAGTCGAATAAACGAAAAAATGTAATATAGTAGATTGCTCATAAAGTTGTTATGTGGGTTAGCCCGAGCGTACGATCATCGGAATTTAATCTATAAAATCTTCAACATTTATAAAATTCAATACGCGTCTTATCAGAGATAAGGCCTGCTTTTAAAATAATAATTGTTATCCAATAAAATTGTTATCCAATAAAACTGTCAAAAAAACATCCATACCCCCTCGGATGCTATACTTGGTAAAAGGGCGGAAAATTTGAATTTAAAAGGTAAAAAAAGGTGAGGTATTACAGCGCGTAATTAGGCCAAACGGTGGAGCTATCTTATCTGTTGGGATCAGCCACCAGCAGTTGTCGTGTGTTGTGACACACATCTACGCGTATGACTAAGCTGCTACCACCTCCACTTAGCAGCAAAGCGGTTTCGCGACGAGAATCCGCGTGTCCACTCAGTCTTCCTCGGACTCGCGGACCCGAATGTGTGCAGTGTTTATTTGGTGCTACCATGACAGCTGATCATGACGCCTTGCAACGGCTTAACTCTTCTCCTCGTGCTTACTATTTTTTTATTTACCGGCGGTGAGTGAGTGCGAGTTATTAGTTGAGTGTCACGTAATACCTCTTTTAATTCTCAATAAGAAGCTGAAGCTGCTACCCAATTAATTTCAGTTTCTCGGTGCTCATTTTAGATTCTCAAATTTTCAGCTATGCTTTTTCTTTGCTGGTACCATCAATTTTTTTAAATTAATATATTCGGCTGCCCAGATAATCTCTCCGTATCAGTCATAAACTGGCCTTTTTTCAAAATAAATTTTATCACATTAACAATTAAAAAATTGATATTCATTTTAAATTGCTTTAACCAGAATTTGATGAAGATTAAAATTTCATTACAGGATTTATAAAATTAAAAACTATTTATCATTTAGTAAAATCTTCATTTTATTCTCCAGATCGTAGCTTATTACAAACACTATTTTGTATTTTATTTGATTATCGCGAACCTAAATCTTCATCAAGTACAAGATACCGCCTCTATATTACAAAGGACAAATTCAAACATCTGTTAATGATTAAAATCATGAAAAAAGCAACTATCCTCGATTGAAAAAACTCTGTAAAAAATGTAAAATAATCGCGGTTATCTCGATGACAATTGAATTTCTGATTGAAAAATAGGTGAGATCCGATTGGTCGAGTCGCACCGTCAGCTGCCGGACAACTTGAGAGAATGTTATCCCGAGGACGGACCGGAATTATTCGTACCGAAATTGCCGCTGAATCTTCAAACGGTACTCGACGTCGTGCGCAAACTCGAACGACGAATGCACCCGAATGTCTCCATCAGGACTCTCTCGGCTGCTTTGATTCACAGGTGAGACCTAAATCAATATTTTTGGTACTCTAAATGCATAAACAATTTATTTGCTTTTATTCATACCGCTCAAAATGTTTGAATGAAAAAGGTCAGCTTACTGAATTCCCTTTCTTATCGTGGGTGGCTTTTATGTAATTTTTAGTACTTTTAAGTTTTCCTAGCCAGTTTCTAAAAATTTGTGCTTTTGAAACCTTGAATTTTCGTTATTTTTCCATGAAATTTTAGTGAAAAATTTTTTTTTCAAATCAAAATTTCAAGAATTTATTTGACTTTTTTTTAGTATTAGAAAACAAAATTGTACATAGTCGAAATCAAAGGAGGATTACAATTTTTAAATATATTTTCCTTAAAATTAAAAAAAAAAAAAAAATGACCCAAATGTCCTGGTCAATAATAAAAATAATAAAAATAAATAAAAAACTATAAACTTTGAAATTGTTGTAGGTACAAGCTGGACGGCATATCATACTCGGGAAGTGCGGCGTCCAACCTCGGAGTATTACGTTACGCGGCTACGGGACCCCAGCGAGCCAGGAACAGGATCGTCCAGGAGCTGGTCCCAACTTCATCCGCCACCAAGCTTCTGCTGGCCGAGGCCGAGTCTAAAGTTTTGACCAGGGACGAACGGTGCCTGCTTCATTTTGCCCTGTCCAACACGATATGGGAACACTTTGATAATAAAAGGGAAGAGTCACTGTGCAGGCCACCGCCGACGGAAAAACAGTACCAGGATGACGTCAACTCGTACAGGTTAAATTCAGTTAGTCAGTTGCGGCTGATAACGGTGACTAATCTAACTCGCGAGCATTGCAATCCAAATTTTTTCATTTTTCGCAATTTTTGCTTTCGGGATTCGTCAAAGTTAAATAAATAATAAAAATCATGCCTAAAAAGTTAATAAACTAGTCAAAAAGTTACTTGAAACCGTTGAAAAATCGATAAAAGTTATTAACGGGTGCAAATTAGTTCCATAAAAAAAAAACTCAGACAATCTAAGATCATGATTTGCACCAGGTAGATCCCAGCAACCAAGCGACAACAGGTGCCCGAAGGAAACCGGAGTGGTCCGAACCAACTACGGGACCGTCGCCCTGGGCTCCATAATCTCTGCCATAGCCGCAGGCCTCGAGCCCCAGACCGTGAGGACGAGCCAGCTGACGATGTCCATGCCCCAGGAGAACTCTACCTCCTCCCGGATGTGGCTGGAGCGGTCCAATTCCGAGGTGGACAACGTGTGGATCGCGACGGTCTCGGGGGAACTAGCCGAGGTCGTCATAAACCAGGGCCCGATCTACCAGGAGCAGGTTTACATGGGCGCTTCCGGTTTCTGGAACGACACCGTAAGACCGAGAGTGTTCTACCTGCATCACAACAACCAAAAAAACTTTGACCTCACCAGTGCGGAGATCATCGGGGCTATCGATGGTAAGTCCATTTTAGCCAATCCACGCGTACCAGTACATTAAAACAAAACCTCGATTCCAGGTCTGATAATTGGTAAAAACCTAAAAACCTTCGGCGGAAACCTTCGTCTGAGCCAGGTCCTCTCCTCGTACTTCTCCGAGTCGGGAATAGACGGTGAGATAAGGGCTTGCCATAGATCAGAGGAGTATCGTCTTCTCCTGGGTGGCAGGACCAGCGGTAAGCTGATCTCGGAGCAGACCTACGCCGCCTCCCAGGTGCTCGGGTACGTCAAGAGCGTCGCCGTGGTCACCGACCGGGCACTCGAGCGGCTGGTTACCCGAGCCGTGGGTCATTTCAACAAGTACGTCGAGGGTCACTTGCTGCCCCCGAATGTGCTGTGCGGGATGCAGAAGTCCGGGTTGAGGTTGGACGTCGAGATGCTGCTGGGATTCGATGGCTCTTGGACCCGAGACTACACCGCACAATTTTTTTCGTAAGTTTAAGCCTATTTTATTTAAAAAACTCATTTGCGAATAATTTATTTACTTAAAGTTAGCGTCAAGCAAATATAGTCTGTTATATTTTTCGAGTTTTTTTTACAAAATTTACGTAAATGATTGTCTATTTTATGACAAAATTTTAATATTTATTTGTTTAATTGTTAGGAGATTAAATTGATAACTGAAATGTCTCAAACTTTAGTGAAGTGTATCATGATTAGCTTGTAACATCAATGGAGTGTTAAATATCTTTCTGACAACCATGTATTTTTATTTTTTTTGGAGTTCTATTTTACTATTACAGAAGCTATTCAATATTTTTTTTTTTTCTAAATTAAAGAACAACTTTCTTAGAGTACAAAATGAACCCAAATAAAAAATTTTTCAGAGTCACGAGAGTTTTACATACACTTCTTCCGGTCAAAATTGAGGTTTTTTTTTCAAATTTTAGTTGTCAAGGGCCTCGTATCAATAGTATTGATTTTACCTCATTTCTTTAAAAATTAAGAAAATAGTTGTTAATTTATAATCAAAGCTACTAGTTTCGTAGCATTTAAGAATACAATTTTTATTAATGAATTTTTTATTTTTTTTAATGTGGAATTAGGTGTAATGGTTTCCTGTGTCAATAACGGAACTTGTTTACTTGCTGGTGTTTGATAAAACTTTCATAAGAGATACGTATATCACATTGTCGTGTTAGATCAATAAGATAAATCTGGATTACAGTGCGTGCAAAACCTGTTGTTGGTAATTTTTATAATAATAATATCCTTGACCCAGTTTAAGTATTTATTTGTTGGATATTAGATATATGTAGTTTTGACAGGATTATTTCGATCGAAGGTATTATTCTAAAAGCTACCAATCCAATAAGGTATGTTATTGCACGGTGCAGGTCGTTCAAATTTATCTTATTGATCTAGCCCGACGTCCGCGTCGACCTATTTTATTCAAATAAGCGGACCTCAAGATTTATTTAAACTTTAGTAACATTTCTCATTCACGATAAATTTTTAAGTTTCAAGAATTGCAAATTTTTATTTTCAATTAAACAGTAAGTAAACTCTTCTTTGAAGGTACTGATGGAAATTTGAAAAATTTAAATTCGAGTGCGTAGCTGAAAGAGTATTTAACCTTAAACTTAAGAACAAAAGTTTTAAAATTTCATTGTATATTGAGTTAGAACAACTGAACAAGTAACCAAAATGAACCTCGTTGTTTTCATAGAAAAAGTAGTGCATCAATCAAACTATTGATTGACTATTCAAAGTTTGTTGCCCCTGAAAAATAATTCTTCAATACTAACATTTAAAAAATACATTTTTTTATTTAGATAAAATCAACTTTAGTTAATAAAATAAAAAAATGTTTTTACGATGAAAATATAGAAAATTCAGTTTTCAGCTCATATTTTTCATATAGCTAAATTTTAGTGTTGTGTATTATTATATTTTTAAGTAAATTCGTGTTGTGTTTGTTCAGAGTATTAGTGGAAGATCTCGAGGTGTCGATGTACGGCTCGAGAATGGGAATCTTGGACGGTCAGACCGGAAACTGTCTCCTGAGTCCCACGAGCAGCCCGGCAAGCGCTCACGCAGCCATAAACGACCTCTCCAAAGTTCAATGTAAGTCCATATAGATAATTTAATATTTATTTGGTACTTTTGAATCTCTATACTTAATTTATTTATAATCAGGGCCAACGGGGATGAACCTGAACAACGTTTTCAAGGTCGTACTCGAGTACCTGGACAAACATTGGGACGAAAGACTGAGTAGGAATAGCGGTCACTACACGACTTCCGGTGGCCAGGCGGTTGTCTTACTGGTAGCTTACCTTCGGATGTCCGAGCAAGAGTACAAGCTGGCCCTGGACACTCTTAAAAACATCAAGGCCAGGCACCCTGGTAAACCCTTACTTTTATTCACTTTTTTTTCCATTTTAGTTACCATTTCTGTAACAACAACTGATTAACTTTGTTTATTTTATATTTTATTTTATTTTCAGAGGTTAACTTTTTGTACTTTACGCTCCCATCGAAGGCCGAATCGTTAAAGCCGTTTCTGGTGTCGGAGGAAGACAGAATCGTGACGACGCTGCGCATAGACGACATTTACAAATCTCTATCGACAGGTCATTTATATTTTTATTCTTCAAATGCACATCATGGCAACTTGAAAATATTTAAACGCTTTTTTGATTTTTACAGTTCCCGTGACTTTGAGGTCCGGCGGTGGATGTCTCAAGAGCAGCCAGCAGATCCGGAGTTACGTTAATCCTAAGGAATCAGTTACTTACAGACTGCATCCTCAACATTCCAAAGACGTTAAAACTGTTAAAATTACTGTAAGTTACACCTTGAAATGATATGATATTTTGACATTGATCTAAAGATTATATTAAATCCAAAGGGCGCGGGATACGGCTCGGCCCGAGTCTGCTCTTGGAACCAGCTGACAGCAAATGCTGACAAACTAGAAACTCAGTGTCGGGATATCGAACCGAACGGGTACGTTTCCTTCGGGGTATCGAGTGTAAATACTTACTTTCAAATTTTAAACGTCACCAGTCTTCACAAGTGTACAGGTAACTTTAACTACTTGATTATCACCTCAGATTATTCAATGACTCAATTGTTGCTTTTTTTTCAGATATAGATTGTAAGATACCGGACCAAGTCAAATTTACGATAAGTTTGGATAATCGCGAGTGTTCCTCATCCTCGAGTCGTGAGAATGTTTTAGTTAGCTTTTTTTTAATTATTGCGTGCCTTGCTTTTGTCAAATTCAGTTGACAATTTTATTCATAATCTGTACAAATAAAATACTTGTAAAAAATTGTAAAAAAACATAGGATACTTAGGTAGTTTACAATTACTGTGTATAAATATCCCAGTGAAGGAAGCTCGGCTTTCAATTTGTTACCTGTAATTATGTAAATTTTTCTACAGTTGATTTTATTATTAAAAAAACAACCAAAAGTTTATTCATTTTTTTTTTTTTTTTTTTCATTGTACCTACTCTGATGAAAATTACTAAATAATGATAAGGAGGTATGAACAGTTTCAATTATTCATGTATGATAATGTCTACGGTTAATTTTCTTGTTAAAAAAACAGTGGAAAATTGGTTTTCTTGTACCTGGACACTCTGACAAAGTTTATGAATAATAAGTGAGTAATTTTAAGTAAAATCATCTCAAGTTGGCATTAAAAATGAAATTTCTGCTTAAAACGTAAATCACAAATATTTTTTTTTTTAATTTGACGAAACTTGACAAAAATTCTTCATCAGGCTCAAAAATACTTGAATACTCGAGCAAGATATTATTGATAAAAAATAAATAATTTTTTTTAGCGAGAGGGAAAAACTTATTCAGTTGAGTTCAGCCCACTCATCATCTCAACTTTAATGAAAAGAGCTGCAACGTCATCGTGATAAAATTACAAACTCCAGCTTTCCCCACGCGAATAAGAAATCTCTCTATTATCACTGATCAAAAATTAGATATTTTAACAATAAGCTTGGCCATGGCATTCTTCGGAAAATAATATTAAAATTCAATCCATGCCAAGATTTTTCTAGCCCAGCCATTTAAAGAATAAAAAGTCGATAAACCTTGACAAACCTTAATAAACTTGAGATTTTGGTAAATTTTTAAAAAAGTTTTCAATCTAAAGGTGAAAAATAAAATTTTTAGCTTCGGTTCACTGAACCAAACTTGAAAATCCACAAACTTAAACTTTTTATAGTATTTTTGACAATTTTAATTGTATTTTCATTAGTTTTAAAATTAACAAACCCTTCTAGATGGTAATTTAGAATTTTAATTTGCACTACTACCCACGGGACAAAAAGTAGTACTTTTCGCTCTTGGTACGAAATATACTATAATAATCAAGTTGTTTTTTTTTTCATTTTTCATACTCAGCTGAAAAAGGTAAAATTTTGATATTTTAACTTGATCTTTTCATTCATGCTTTAGAAATCTCAATTTGATACGTCCTCGGCAAGGTATGGAAACATACTAGTCAAAGTTAAACAAGAAAGTCGAAATTTGACGGTATATCGAGCAACAGGTATACATATGGAAGCAAGAAAGTCGAAAAGTAACTTTAGGAGTATCTCGGTGGAATTCAGAGGAGGCCGCATTATTATTCCTTCTAGATGGAGATCCTCCGAGCTGAGGAAGAAGAAGTATTTTAACGGAAGCAGCTTGTCCCCCGAGGGGCTTACTCTTTTTTTTATTTTTTACTTTGTTGGCCGCACTGGTTGCATTCCTCTCTCTTATTTTAATACAGTCCAAAAGATTTCTCTCGCTTTTTTTAACGGGAAAAGCGACCACAAAGGAGAAACAAACAAACGGATTCTTTATTTTTATCCTACTCATCTTTTTATTCCTCTAGCCTGCTCTATTTTTAAATAATAATTTCTTTTTCTTTATGTGGTTTTAATAACCTCTGTAATTGTACCTTAAACTACATACTTTTTATGTAAAAAAGGTGTCTAGTTAGTTAAATTTAATTGTTTTTAAGATCAAAAGAATTTTTTCTAGTTTCAACTGTACTGGATTACATACTTAAGAATTTTTTAATGATAAGGTCAAATTATGAATTATCTCAAAACAATCGTTTGATTTTTCATTACTGATCGCCGAAACGCTTCTTAAAAAAATTTTAAGTTAACAATGATTTTCAAAATAGAGCCTTTTTTATTCTTAACTCTTTATTTTTTGTCATCAAAACACTTTATGATTGCAAAAAATTAGAAAAAACATAAATATTAATGTATAAGTGTTAAATAATTATTGTTTTTTTAATTCAAAAGAAGAAGTCTTTTTCTGGATCTTGCGTATGTTTGCAACACCCGTGAAAGTATTTATAATCCTCCGGCCTTTGAATAATAAATCAGGCGACTTGTATCCGGAAACTTGCAAGAAAAACTTATTTTCAGCCCTGAATTTAAAAAAAAAAGTGATCTCGGTTGCAGCGCAGTTTTGGTCTATTTTCGGCTGATCAAAGATAATCGATTAAAAAAATCAGGAGGAGAAGGGCAAGCGAAGCGTGGATGATTAACGTGGATGGACCCCGCGTTTTAAATAATGATTAGCCTGCCCGCGGCCGAAATAATAATCCTCGCTCAACCTTGAGCCCACCTCAAAAATCGATCTTCTTTTACTTTAAAGAGAGGAAGAGAGGAAAAAAAAGGTTGCGGGCTTCTGGAAACTCGTAAACTTTTTTCAATATATTTCTGAGGCGCAGCAGGGAAAATTTGGAAGAGCTCGAGTTAATCTTGATTGATGGACGAAAAAATCATTTGGCTTCATTGGGCAGGTAGATTGAACGTATTTATTATTTTTCAAAAAATAACATGTTTTCAAGTTTACCAAATATTCATGTACATAGATATACTTATAGTGTTAAATGGCAAATAGTATATAAATTTCATCATACAAAAATTTTGTTTCCGCAAGTTTATGATTTTTAATGAATTTTAACATCAAAATTACTGAATTTTGAGCGATTGACCCTCCAATGACGTCACTGAAGTATCCTTCATAGCCTATAGGTATGAAAATATCTGAAAATCCATAAATCAATCTCCCTCAACACTGTATAAAAACTCATGCAACTTTCCCAAGTATAACATTTGTAAAAATCCAGTAGCATGTGACAAATAATAAACGAGATGTCAGTCGCATAAACTAATAATTATTCAAGCCCTTGGCAGTTTATTCGAAACACTGTAAGCAGTGCAAAGTCGTTAAATCAGACTAATAATTCAAAACTCGGTAAAGTTGTATGTCGAGGTCGTCAAGATTCATCGAAGAAGTTAGCCAAATAGACTGATGGAATTCAAACTCCCTTGTTAACTAACTCGCTCCAACTTTTAAATCTTATAAGTACCTAAACTTTTACTCCAACTACAAAAAAGCTTGTTGAGAATTTTTATTTACATCCTTATTTTTTTCAAGTATTGCTTTAAGTTTTAGTTAAATAGATCTTACTCGTTTATTTTTGATTAATTTTGATTTCATTTTTAATCAAAAATACACGAAAAAAAGTTTTTTAAATTGTGGATTTATGTAGGTGCACCAGTATGACCACTCCTGGTGATTTATAAATAAACAAACAAAACTTGAAAAGGATAATCATAGGAAATATAAAAATGACTATAAAATAGTTATTAAAACCACAACAATTGTTGTTTTTCTCGGTAAAAACTAGATCGATTGCCAAAAGTACCTTCGTTGTAACATTATTCGTGGGAAATTTTGAACCAAGGTTTTTCTTCGCACGATCCATCGATACGTACATTTAACAGTAGACAGTGAATTTACCAGAGTCAGCCTAAAACATTGATAGCGAGTAACCAAGAAAGCAATAAAAAACATCGCAAATTACGAATAGTTTGAAAGCCCGGTTGGATCTGTGTCAAGTGGTTGATCAACGAGAGAAAATCGATTTGGTCGAAACTCGACCTCCGTGGCTTTTGTCTCGTTGCACTCTTGATCAATCCCCCGAAGATGAAAATAAAAAAAAGTTTATTCATTTATTTGTCTGGAAAGTCTGGATGCCATTAATTGGAAAGTCAGAAACTGTATCGATCCGGTAGTAAATTAATTCCGTCAAAGGTAGCTTATCCTTTGGCAGAAAATCAGCGGGGATAATTGGGCCGCAGACTACCTTATCTGTTCTAATAATGTAAAACAACTTGTCAATAATCTAAAAGCTTTAAAAGTAGGGATGTCCGAAATTGGGTTCATATAATTCGACTTCTTAAAAGTAAGCTTCAATAAATGAAAAAATAAAAAAAACTAATGATAATTTGATAGAATAAATGATGAGTACCTATTGTTCCATATCTCGCAAGGCTCTCGTTGAAAGTTAGTCAAAAGCCGTTGGAGCGAAGATCAGAAGAGCGCTAATGTGATTGCGAGCTTAAATTTGAGAGCCGTGTCGGCTTAATTGAATTAAATTAACTTGTCTGTCACCTGCATTAGCCTAATAGCACTAACTAAGTAAGTAAGTAGGTGGCTTGATTCGGTTAAACCATTTTTCATAATAACTGCACTGGAATTATTTTTTGGAGATTAAGTTACTCCAGATAGATTATCTTGATCCTTTTCTTTTCTTCTGGAGGATTTTGATGGATTAGGACCTGGAATATTGAAAAAAATATTTTTATGAGTAGCTATCTTAATGAGTAGGTCACGATGCCCGGGTCGGTTCAAACTTACTATATAGGTTATATTTTTGTGCATCAATCGATACTGGAATCCTGCACTTTCGCAATTATCAGCTAACGTAACTATCAAAGATTGAGAAAATTGGATATTCATGGTCATTCAATTGTACAAGTGATTTTTTTCACCTAAACAAGGTTTATGCATTTAATATGGACCCCCCATTGTGATTTTAACCCTAAATTGTGTAAGAAAATATCAAGCCAAGAGCCATTCTGAACTTAAAAAAATATGTGTTGCACTGGTCTCACAGAAAAAACATTAAATTTTGATAATTTAATTGCTGCAGCCTTTACTTGATCCAGATATTGCACTAATACACATTTTAATAGATTTTTCATTATATTGGTTTAAAAGGTCTTGGATTAAGCTTTCAAATGAGATCATGAGCGATGAAAAATATTAAATTAACGATCCGCAGTAAAAATTTTCTCTCAGGAAGACCGTACATTTACCTAATTACTCTACCTTGTGCAAAAATTAGAATCATCAAACATTTTAAAAATAACATTGCTACCAACTACTTAACAAATTTCAATTTTTTTTCAACTTAAACGTAAAACTAGGGTAAACAAGTGTTAAGTGTTTTAGTTTTTCGCATTAACACTCAAAGTTCCGTCAAGTCATGCAGACCAAAACTACTAGAAGCTCGCAGGATCGACTTGCAGGATTAATGGTCGGGGTAAACACTTGAAATTAATTTGGGCGTCAGTCAGGAATAAATGGAAGCGTACGCGTATTATTGTCCGATCCATTATTTTATGACGGATGTTGGCAAGGGTGAAGCGTCGAGAGAGAAGAAGAATAAGAAGAAAAAAAAACCTGAAATTGCTCTCAGCTCGAGAGCCGGTAATTAATTGAAGGATGAGCCCGCGCTAATGGGAAACGTCGAGCTTTCAAAAATACAACATCGATCTCATTTCGGTTGTGTAATGGGTACTTTCAAATATTCTAAATAGTTTTGATTACCACAAGCCACGGAATGTTGGTAGAGCCTTTAAACTATTTGCAAAGGGCACCACAAATTAGGTTATTTTTTGGACATCGAATATTGAATTTTTTATAAATACTTAATTTTTATTATCTATATATTATTTAAAAATTAAAAAAATTTATAAAAAGGATTCCTAATAACTGTAGAAAACTTTGACTAGAATATGAATCAGAAATGTTCATATCATACTAATGATTTTTTTTTTTCTTATATAATAATACTAGCATCCGGGTTTTTTGGAACTACCATTTTGATATATTATTGGTACTCTTAAAATAATAATAATAATCTCTGTTTAGGTGTATAACTCATCAAATAAGTAAATAATATAAATTGCTTTAAAAACTATAAGAATATATTAATTTAAAAATACATGATTTTTGAAGATTTTTCAGAGTTTTTAAATCAAAATCCTTAAAGAAAACCATTCCAGTGGCATCATTGATATTATATCAATATTAGTACATTGAATTGAAGGTGCCCAAATGACAACCCTATTGTTTATTAAAATAGAGATCCGAGACCAGATAAGCATTGAAAGGACCTCGTTTGGTTGACAATCATACATACATCCGAATATAATCGCGATGTTTGGTCAGTTTACCCTCTAATTACGCTCCGGGATATTATCAGTTCCCCATCTTATCCGATTAGCCGTCCAATCAGTAGTGATTTATCATTCAAATGCAACCCTTTAGAAAGTCAAAGGGCTTTGAGGGTGATAAAAATCGCGTGAAGATCGAGATAAAGAAGTTTGACAAACGATGGGGGATCTGAATTCTCGATTCGCGGAGAACAAAGGAGATTAAATGAGAGTTCTTATATTTCTTCTTCCTTTTTTTTCTTTTTTTATGTTTTTTCCAAAGTCAGCAACATTTATTGAAACGAAAAAACGTAACTGACGGTGACGTGAAATTATTTGAATAAATTGATCGCCATTCTCTTCGTCAGAACCTCATTCACAGCATTTTCTTTTTTTAGATCTCTATTTGATATTTTTTTTATTTTATTGCTACAAGCTACTAAAAGTTTCAATATGTATAGATATACTCTCAACGTAATTTATCATCTATGACGTCATTTATTCGTAATTAAAGAAGCTTTTCTTAGTTCTTCTTTGGTTAGATTTACGATTAAAATTGTGGTTTACACCCTTATATTTGGCATTTACCAAATGTTATAATATCTTGGAATAAGGTTTTTATTCTCAGTAAAGTGGTATAACTATTTATAAATAACGAATTGATAAATTTAATTCTTAAGCTCGATAAAAAATGTGTTATTAAATGTATCGTTAAAGTGGCAGGATAATACAAACGAATGTCTCGCATTAATTTGATATACGCCGAAGCTCTAAAGTAGAAGCCGCGTTCAACAAGACATTTTATTTTATACATTTTATCATCGTAAATCACGATAAAAGGCATTACTACGGTAATAAAAAAAAAAATCACACAACGCTTAAGCCATGTACCTTTTTTTCCGAAAAAAAGAAAAACATGTATTTTTTGGGTATTGATCCAGATGTAAATGAGGACACCGGTATTTTTCAATATTTCAATATTTCATCAATGTTTTTCAACATAAAAGTTTTAAATAAATAATCCTTTAGCCGTTTATGTGTTTCTTTGAATTGATGAAACATCTCTCTTCTTTAATGCGAGCTTTAATTCACAGATTCCTCCCATGTCGGTAAATAAAGAACATTCATTAAAAAAAATATCATTTAGTAAATTAAAAATATGAATTTAAAAAATTCACGCAGCTACCTTCCATTATTCTAACGGCAGCAGTAATGATTAATCATAGTCACATATTGCAGCTCTGCGTCACGTCAGTCACTCAGACATAATGCCATGAATGCTTATCATTTAATAATAAAATACAAAAAATCACACCTAACTGACGTAATTATTACTCAGGTACGTATCCCTTTCCAGCATAAGTAATTAGCCAAACTTGCTCGCATGAAAAAAAAAAAATGCACCGGGAAACTAAGGGGATGGTGGGAGATAAATATTGATTGTCAGCTGGCAGCCAGGGTGGAATTTAGGGAGGCTTAGCAGGCTGCTGGAGGGGGTAAGTTGGGCGCCCCGGGGCGTCTGCGTGTCGGCTCGAGCCTATATACCGAGCACGCTGGCACGCTGGCACCCTCAGTCGGTCGCTGGCGCTACCACTGCGAGGGTTTAGTTATTATCATCATGCGGCCTTTTTTCCCCCCTTTTTTTCTTATACTTAGTCTACTCTATATACTACGCACCTTTTAGAACTTTAAGATGTAACCTTATATATACCACGACAATCAGCTTTTTATCTATCTGTGTAGTTGTTTATTGTTTAACCCAGCCGTGAAGTCGCGGGAACGAGCTAACACGTGACTGTGTAGTACTACGACAACCGTTACTTTGTGAGTTTTTTTCATTTTTCATTTTTAGTTTTTTTTTATTTATGATAATTTATAAACTGCTTGGTTTAGCATAGTTTACTTTAAAGTTTAGAAAAAAAGGTATAGTTGGTTTAGAAAAATTTTAGGCACGAGAGCAATTAATATTCAAAGCTAAACTTTAATCAATTTATAAAACTCGTCAAAGTTTAGCAAAGTTTTTTGATGATGGTCCAAGATTTGTATAAGTTGTGCAAAGTTAGGCAAGGTTCATCAACAATGAGCTTACAACGTTTATAAATTTCGGTACACAGCGGAAACAATTTTTTTTTTTTTTTTTTTATTGATAAACGTTGCCTAAGTTTGACAAATATTTCCAAACATTAAAAAAAAATACTGAAAGATATTAATTAATTATTACTTGCCAAACTTTAATAAATTTTGTTATTAAATCTTGCCAAAAATCGCCAAACCTCGCTGATGGTCCGAAAATCTCAAGTTTATTAAGGTCCGTCATAGTTTAGAAATTTTCGTTCAAGTTGTAAGAAAAAAAAGCACTGTAGAAATTTTATGTAAAAAATTGTTTGGTACCTTTTTTCTCGTAAACTATAATTTTTAACTCACCCATTGGAACAATAAAAAGAACAATATTATAAATTTTTTTACTGGGATCCAATAGTAAAAAAAAAATTTGTTGTGTTTGTTATTGTATAAATATATTTTTGAAAAATACAAACTTGCAGCTGAAAAAATTCAAACTTTAACTGTGAGACTGCTTTTAGGTAGAAATTATTCTCCTTTCTCATAATTTGACGTCAAAAATTACATGAATTTTCATAGCAACATAAAAAAAATCGAAATTATTTACATTTTTAATAAAGTAAAAATTGTATTTTAGCCTTTTTTGTAAAAAAAAAAAAAAAAATACTTTGTCGGCCTTTTTTCAATTACTTCATTCAACCGCCAGCTCTTTTTCATACTAGGTATCCACATCACCCGACAGCTCGTAGTTTTTAATTTAAAAAAACACACTTTTATGAAAAAAAGCTGGCTTTGAGCTCTGTTGATGATAAAAATTTGATTTATAACTTCAAAACACACGCGCTTTTGACATACTTAACTAAGTTATTTCCACGAAAAAGCCTCTATAGCTCATTCTCATGGGACTACGTGGTTTTTTTTTTTTACTCAACGCTTGATAACTTGGGATTTTAATTATAATATTCACATTTTTCATAACGCGACCACTGGTTTTTTTTACACGAGGTACCGAAAAAATCACAAAAATGTAAAAATATGCCACGAAGAAAGTTAGAAAGAGGTGACTTTCGATTATTAAAATGTATCTAAAATACTTTGTTTATGATTTTAACTTTTGTAGATTAGAAGAAAGTGACCTTTACTGACAGTCCGTTGATACACAAGGGCAAATAAAATGTTTGCCGACGAACCAGCCGCGAACCATACTCTAAGAAAATAAAAAAGTCGCAAGGAGTCATTTTATTCGCGGCTGGTGAGAAGAAAAAAATTTATTAGGCCAAAATCTCCAGGTTAAAATAATAAATAAAGTCTTTTAGAGAAATTTTAGTAATCAAAAGTACTCATCAATTGCAACTTTTTTGGTGGCAAATTTTGGTCTAAGGTTTTTCTTCGCTGGAACTTTAACATTAAAATCATCGGAAAAGTTGGTCAAGTTTCCCCCTATCGATAACGACGATGAAAAAAAAAAAAAAAAAAAAAGGTAAAAATAACGCGTGTCTGGGTGTAGTTACAGGTATACTTTCGAGCTGGTGCGTGTGTTCAAACCGTAAAAAAAAAAAGGAAAGGTAATCGATGATTAAGCAGCACGCTATCTCCCTCCCTTATCTTTACATCTGTCTTTCACCAACGGTTTTTCCAATTCCCCCTCTGTAAAGCCCCAGTTCAATTTTACGAGCCGAAACGATGTCTGGAAAACCTCCCCCTTTTTTTTGAATTTCGTTCGATTGGGCAATCGAGCCTGCTGGACCAAGAAAGCGAGATGAATTTTTAAGATATGTGAGCGATCGAAAAAAACTTATACGTGAGGTTATTTAAATTTTTTATTGGGTGGGGGGAGGATACGGATATTTTTGATCTTGTCTCTGAGTAATTGTTTCAAAGTTAATTAAAATAAATAAATAATCAAAATGACTTTTTTTTGTTATTTTTTAGGTTAAAAGAGTATAACAAAATTAAAATCATTACTGAAGTCAAGTTTTGCTGTAAGCATTCAAACTTTTGTTACAAGACTATTTTTAGTTCAAAATTACTCCACTTCATTTATAATTTGAAGAAATCATTTTTAATTTTTGCTTCAATTTTGTTACAGAAAAGAAATATTTAAAAAATTTAGTTTTTTTATGTTAGTTTTTAGAAAACTTAACAAAACTCTATTTTAATCGTATACACGGTGAAAAAACATAAAGAAAGTCCAGTTTAATTGTGTTACCTGAAAAATAACACAACAAAAGCTATTAATGTGATTTCGACAATAACAAAAGTAACGAAACTTTCTGTTACAACCACATCACGTTTTTGGAGGTAACAAACCGAGCTGAAAATTCTAATATTTTGATCTAATTTTAAAGAATAAAATTTTAATTGAAACAAACTTTTAATTGCAGAAGCTCAAAGCATTTAAATATTACGCATTAAAATTTTTAATCTTTTTTTTTTCATCATTTCTTTTTTACTACACTAGGCGAATAATAATGATAAATTCAAGGAATTCATTCCTTGACAACCGCTCTGTCTCTCAGAAGATAAAATTTCACTCGTAAGTTCTTGGAAAAAAGTATAATTTAAAGTAGATTTTTTTCGATGAAAAATTTTTACAGGACAGAGTGGATTTATCGATCTTGAATAATCGTGCAGCTTACAGGAAAAACTATAAAAGTCCATTTTAAAAAAAAAACTAATTTCAGCACGGAAGAAATAATTTTTTTAGTTTTAAATATACCTAATGAAAAAATTTGTATATTCGTAGGAATTTTTTTGAAGTTGGCCGCAAAGTATTTTTGAATTATGTACTGGGAGTTTAGGATCTCAATAAAGCAAATTATCGAAGCGTAGGATTCCCGGAATACTCAATAAATCATGTTTCGCGAATCGATTATCCACCAATAAAATTCATTCAATATTTCTGAAAATTGTCTTAAACAAAAAAAAGGCCATAAACGTCGTTGCTTTTTTAGAGTAAAGCGTTGTGGAAAAATATCCCGAGTATCGAATTATTGCGGCGAGAAAAGTAATATCGCGAGTAGGTAAAAAAGAAGAAGAAAGACCAAAAAGTGATAAAAATAATAAAGCTCGATTCCATATAGAAAAATTCCGGTGTTCGGTCGAGCGTGTTTATGTACTCGGACAAAGAAGGAAGGGATATGACGAGCTAGGTCCATGCCCTTTGACGTCACGGCCCTTCCAGTAATTTTACTAGAATCTCTGGGGAATTTTTTTATTTCTGGTTTTGTGAAAAAAAAAAGATTTGTAAAGTAAGCCCCGCGAGTTACGCGCAAAGTTGCAATTTTAACATGCGTATTTCCGTGCTGTTTTATGAATTTTCATAGAAAATTACTTTTAATACCATTTTTTTGTTTCGCTACAACTTTATGAAAGTCTGTTAGTGAATTATTGAAGGGTTTTTAAATTTAAATACTCGTTATCGCGTTTTCGGGAGGCTGAGCTGGTTTATTTAAATAACAATTTCAAACAAAGCTGTAAACTTCAAATTAAAAAGTAATTATTCTCAGACTATATTTCTACATAAAATAACTATGTCAGCTGATTTGAAAAAACCTTAAAATACCTCAGTAATTACTAGCGCGTGTGAGCTATCTTGATTTCGGGCCCAAAAAAAGAAAAAAAGTAAAGGGTGTAATTAGTGAAATTGGCCGCACCCAATAAGCCACAACAGCAACAGCTGACTCGTAATCAAAAATAAGTCTCTCTCGGCTTAATTAATGTAACGGCCGAGTCGCGCGATTGCGTTAAAAAGCGTGAGGCTTTGACAAACACACACATAACGCGCAATTTAATTCCATATCCACTCGTCTTTCTCTCTCTTTTACTTCCCAAGTGTCGAATTACCAAATAAAGAGCGGAAGAGTCTAAAGTTCCACGGCTCTTCTCTTCTTTCCTTACGTCTGACCCTACACGTGTATGTACCACTTGCAGCCTTTTTTTTTCGGTAGCCTGATACTTATAAACAACTTTTCGTTAAATAGTTTGCGTCATTCCCGATTATTTGAGCACAATCAAATTAAACTCTGATTCTTTTTTTCTCTTTTTTAAGCTGACGAGAGCGAAATAAATCAATTGGAAATTTGATACAATTGGAACTAACGAGTCGAAAATAAAGTTTCAATCCGTAATTATAACAAACAGAAGTTTGTGAAAAAAGTCAAAAACTAAGTTAACTAAAAAAATAGTAATAAATTGATCGATCGATGTGTTGCTTTGTCATCGAATAAATGGAGTGAACCAGGGAAAGATTAGAGATTATTCTTTTACGTAAAGTAAGTTTTAGTTTTTTCGTTATCTATCAATTTTTTCAGTTCAAAAAATAGGGACAGATAAAAAGTGAGAAAAAGTCAAATTTGAAAGCTGACAGACAAATTAATTTTCACTTTTCAAACGGAGAAGATTTTTTTTATCTTTGTGAAAAATAAAAATTTATTTTCCGTCAAACTTGCTGACTTTGAGTTAATCTTTCTTTCCCCAAAAATAAAATGTAGATCTAAAAAATAATTTAACAAAGTTAGACTTGTTTTTAGGTGGAGAAATAATCAATCGATTGAACTTTGATTTTTTACAAAAAATCGATTGATCCGATTATGTAATAATGAACCAAGATTGAACGTAATCGATTTAAAAGCATGTTGATTAGTTCAAAATATAAAATTCAAAATTGGAACTCCAAAGATTAACGATTTTGATTTTAAAAATAAAAAGTATATTATATCAATCACCAATGAATCATCTCTGGGTGATTTTTTTTTTTTTTTTTTTGTTAACTGTTAATTTAATGTGTACGAAGAATAAAAATTAAACATTTTAAAAAATTGCAACTTTTTGATTGAAGTAAGCTACGAATAAAGCTTCAGAGTTTCAAATCGATAGTTATTAAGTTTAAAAATCATAAAAGATGAACCAAGATTGGATGTCGTCGATTCGAAATGATTGTGATTGGATCAGAGCATAAAATTTAAAGTTTGAATTTAAATATTAAGTACTGAATTAAGTAATGAAGGATTAATTTATGAGTAGTTTTTAAAAACTAATAATTATTTTACATTTTAGAAAAAAATAAGAATTTTTCAACGAATGAACCGTTGAAGTTTTAATATAATATTAGTATCAAGTTATGAAGTTACAATAATAACTTTGAAAATATAAAAATAAATGGTACAGTTTTGAAAAAAATAGCAGTCAGCTGATTGCAGTAGAAGAAATAGGTTATCTCTGGGTAATATTGTATCTCCCTTCCAAAGACTTTTTTTTTTTTTTTCTTCTTTATTATTGTTCAAGTAGGTCAACTGCTTGAGCGTTTGAGAGCGTTTGAAGATGACGAAAAAGCGTCGGCCCTTAACTCACGCGGGGATAATTCAGGTTTAAACTACACTCGACCGAGCACCAAAAGCACTATATACTTATACCCGCGAGCATTTGAAATTACATTTAAATATATTCAGCCTTAATTATAAATTCCAAGGTGCTTTTATTTTGACGTCTGCGAGGCTGAATATTTTTCATGTTTTTAACCCACATCAGCCCGCCGTGCTACTGCAGGAAACCGAGATGATTTTTTTTTTTCTTTTCACAGCAATGAGGAAAAAAACCATGTTACATGGTACATTTATGTTTTTCCCACTTTTAATAGAAAATCATCCCGACTTTTCAAATATATTTTTCTTTCAAACTTTAGTTCTTGAACTCAAAACTTGTGGAAAATTCTTGTTAAACAATTACGAAATATACCAATATTTTTTAAAGATTAACTGAAAAAAATTATACAATTTTTTCCATCATAAAATGTCAAATTTTTATAAAAAATATCACGCAACTAAAAGTACTTTTGTACATTAGTCGGAAATTTTTTTTTAATTTCCAGAAACATCAGTTTTTAAACGCGCGTCAGCTCTAATAATAGCCAAAAACACGAATATTTATGAAACCAAAGTAAAAATTAAGGATTTTATTGAATTACTCTTGCCATTAAAATCCATTTAGCAGTATCTAACGAGATTATACAATCTCATTTAAATTTCGGGGGGCGGGAAATTCAAGAGCTTAAATAATCCCGTCGAGCTTTATATTTTAAATGGAAATCAAAAAATTCCACTCGCGGTGCTAGGAATTTATTTTTCACACTGTCAGCTTCAAAATCTGCATACGTGGCCGACTAAATTTACATTTAATTAAACTACGCTGGTCCGTAAAAGTCGTCTTCTGGCTCCTCGCCTCTTTGTTATGCGAAATCTGTATTTCCTGCGAGGCATGTGAGCCTGCTAAATAACAGAGGCGCGACTTTCGAACTTTAACGTATCCTTCGGCATCGCTCCCTTTGTTTCGTTCTTCAATCTCGGCGATTTGAATTTTCATTAAATTTTCATTGTTTTCCTTAGTCGGTGACGATAATGTCCAGAAATAATGCAACGTTATCGCTTTTACCGGAATAATTAAATCATTTTTTTATTTTCTTGTAATATTAGGGCCTGTATGATAATAAACATTTTTTTTTATGTTATTTTAATAATATGCGAAGATAAACCGTAGACCAAAATTTGCCACGATTTATTCGTTACAAATAATAGGTACTTTTGGCCAATAAAATTTCTCTAAAAGACTTTATTTATTATTTTAGCTTTTGTATATAGATTGGTAGAAAATGACCTTTGTTATCAAAATGTTCATATATTATAATGAAAATAAAAATTTCGACACACCAGCCGCGAATAAAATGACTCTAAGTTTTTAGCTCTTTTAAATTGCAAAGAGTCATTTTATTGGTGGCTGGTGTGTCGACATTTTTTATGTCAATGGCTTGATACCAAAGGCTATTTTAACATTTTTTTTCTGCAGACTTAAATAATAAGCCTTTTAGAGACATTTTAGTGGCCAAAATATTTTTTTCAACAGAAGATGAAAAGATATTCCAAATTAAGTAAAAATATATAAATGAATAAATGAGTTTTTTACTCTATCGCTCTCTTTTTTGAGGTCAAGTCTAGTATAAGTAACGATTTACGCGGAATATTTATACAAAAATTGGAGCTCTTTTCATTAGTTTTCTCTTGAACACTTTTACGAACGCATCAAACCACAACTTTTAATTGAACTTTATATTAACAAAGTTACCCGTGAGCGCCAAAGCAATTGCAATTTAAACTTTTAATTATAATGACGTTAATAACCTCTGATAAATTAAAATATTTTTCGTCTATATTTCCCATCGGGCCAGCTGCAATTGGAAAATTAAACAAAATACGTGCATTTATTTGCCAAGTTTTATTAAACAAAAAAATCGACGAGCTTTCAATCAAATTAAAAAAGTACTCGATAATATAAAAGACTCGTCGTAAAAATTTACGATTATGAAACCTCAATTAATCGGTAAACTAATAATCGTCACCTTTTTTTTCTCATCCACCGTAAAAAAAAAAAGTAAAATTACGAGTCAAAGATTTATGAGTTCTGGGAGGTGGAAGCAAAGAGGAAAAAAAAACGAATCAGTTGGAATATAAAATGCGAGATTTTTTCTTTTTTATCCCTGGATTATACATTTTTTACCGGGCGAATTTGCATGTTTATAGCGGCTATTAGATTCGAGTTAGCTAAACACGTGTTTGGGTCATAAAATAAATTCGAGAGTCCAGAAAAGAGTTTTAACTTTGAGTGTGTTTAAAGTTTGGGAAATCTAGTTACGCTGTGTCCGAAGTTTTAAAGTTAATCAATTTGGTCAAGACGAATTTAGATAAAATCTCGCTTGAATGGAGGGACTAATTAACAAAGTGACGATGATGGATCTGAGGAAATGTAATAATACTTTTTTTTTTATTTTTTCGACTTAATTAACGTCTTTTAAGCGTGTTGTATCCGTGAAAAAAAATTAATAAGCGTCCTTCAAAGAGTTTTTTATTTTTTTTCCAGCGTATTAAATGAATAAACATGATTACGATCTGTATACGCTCGTTTGGAAAAGTGCGATTTTAATCTCTAGTAAAAAAAAAAAAAAAAAAAACTACATTTTACTAAACTGTTTATTGATTTAGATGAAAATATCGATCTCCGAAGTATGGTAATAATGAGTTTGCTTTCATTGATTTTTCTTATCTTGTGAAAAAAACGACTGTTTGTTGAGTAAAATGATGATGAATTGAGTAAGGTTGAAAAATATTTTTTATAACTACAAATATTTGTATTTTTACTAAAATTAGAAAAAGAACGTAAGAATTTAAATATTCAATCCTCATTCGTAAAGTAAAAATAAGTTTTTTCAAGTACCATTTCGTAAGCTAAATTGTTGATGGATAAATTGCGATTTTCTAAGTTTTTGATAAAATGTAATTTTTCTTTTTTTTTTTTTCCTGAAATAACTTCGAGTGTGTTGTAAAAGCATAGCAACTTGAATATAATAAAAAATACAATAAATAACCTTCGGAAAACTGCTTGGACATAAGAAATAAATCAAAAATATGTTAGATTAAACCATAAATAAGGTAAAAATGACTTATTTTGGTTTATTTATTGTTAATTTATTATGATTTTGATCAACTACTTATTCTAGAACTTGAAAAAAAAGGTATTTATAAGAATATCTCAAAAATACGAGGGGCTACGCACTCCAGAATCACTGATGATTCTTTTGATTCTTTTTGATTCTTTCGGCAAATTTAAAGTTTTTAGAGCCTTGGATCCAATTTCAATTAATATTTTGTTTAGATTTTTACTTGAAATGAAATCGATATTTTATTGATTATATTGATTTTTATGTCTGATTCTGGAGTGCGTAGCCCCTTGCAAAAATATCATATATTTTGTAGTTTTTCGGAAAGACTAAATTAGTCCAGTTTTTTGATTTTTTTAAATTTAACTAAAAATCATCAAAATAGATAGAAAATAAAAATTTTTTTGGGTGGTGCTCCAACATAATAGCTCTATAATTCCTGAGCCACAATTTGTTGTTATCGTGGAAAATGGACTTTTCTAGCTTTATCCATGAGTACAGACTTATAATTCTAAAAGAAAAGGAAACTTCGTTTGCAGTAATTAATGAAAAAGTCATTGCAAGAGTTGATGTCAGAAGTAATGTTTTCAGCGCTTAGTAAGAGAGAGAAAAAGAGGGAAACAGAGAAATCAGGAAACAGGCACTCGAGTCCATGAGCATAAATCACTCGAGTTAATTACCTCCAAAGCTCCCTCGTTTAAACAACTTCTCGGTATAAAGAAGAGGGGAGAACAATAAAATCTTCGATGGTGTTTGAACTCAATGACGTTCGTCTTGTCGATCCAACTACCTTTTTTCATCCCGCAAACTGTGTGTGTGTTTGATCAAACTTCTTCTCTAACTAAATTAGTTCTGCATTTCATATTATTACAACCGGGATTATTGGACACTTTTTAACTATACTTATTAAAAATCAATAATTTTTCCGAGTTAGGAACTGATGATTTTTCTCATCAATTTGTCAAAAAACTGTTTTAATATTTATTATCAAAGTACAGTTGATCGCATCTCTACTTAATAAGCTAACTTTACAAGACGGATTGATGTTGGTAATTACCGGGGCAATGTATTCATGAGTTCATCAACTTCGGTCATCAATAATCTATGAAGACCGCTGATGGAGTTGTTTTTTTTTTCTTCTTCCCCCTTCAGTTCGCTACTACGGCTGGTACGTGCCGAATAAATCCAACGATCTCTCGAGCAGGGCCACTGAACTCCGAATCCGCGTTGTCTGGTCAATAAAATCGTAAGAGACTTTCAAATATCCTAATCTCAACCGAACAAACTTTTTTCCCTTTAGCGGTGGCTGGTGGGGTGACGTCATGGACAATTTCCTACCCACTTTATTTTGTTCTTATTGGTAGCATGATACACGATGTTGTTGTTTGTATTAAAAATCTTACCGGAAATGATGTCATTTATTTTCGTGGTGGATATTATATGTAGTCATCAATCCGATCCAAACTACTAAAGGTTCATTCTTTTAGCTCTTGACTATATGTATAAATTTTTTCATTTTTTACCGCTTAAGTCTAGAGATAGAAGTTTAAAAAAGCTCTTATGAAAAACTCATAAGCTGTTGAGCTTTTTTCCAATAAAATGAATAAATCATTTCTTACTTGGTAAATAATATCCCTCTCGTGTACATAAAGATGAGCCAAGATCGACGAACTGTGATTGGTTCAGAACATAAAATGTATAGCAAGGAGTTTTTTTGTAAAACTACGGTCATAAATATTAGATTTGCTCTTTTGTAGTTGATAAGGATAATCCGGTGGGTTTTTAATAAAACAAAAATAACAATAATGAAAATGAATGAATAAGAAGTGTAAGGCAATCGATCAGCGATGCATAATTGATGTTGGCTGGCTGAAGGATAAATAATATTCCCCCCCCCCCCCTTAATTTCTTCTCTCTCCAGCTCCCTTCAAAGCCCAAGCTTGCACGTGAGCTGGAATTGAAAAGCTGGTACGTGAGGGTTACATAAGAGATGGGGAGAAATAAACAAGTAGCCGTGGGGGTAGGGGAAAGAAAGAAAAAAAGAAAGAAAGAAAAAAAATTTAAGATAAATTGATGTGTTAACCTTGCACGTGTCGGTGCAACGAGACCTTTTTTTTTTAACACGTGCCTCACACGTTTACCCAGAACAACTCCACTTGAGATTATCTTAATTTACAAGTATTTAGTTTTATAAGCCCCCCAACTTTGGCTGAATACTTCTGAAGTAAAAGATTTTATTCATATTTATATGTCTAGATCACAAATTCTTTTTCCATCCAAGGCGAATAATTATTCAAAAAAGTACCCTAAATATGGATAATTCAAATCAATGTTCAGGGCTATAGAAAATTGTCAATTATCATCATACCAGTAATATCATAAACATAAGTATTTATATTTCGTCCTAGTAAGATTCAATTAAAAATCAAAAGAAAGAGATAACTTCGATGCGATAATATTATTTATTGTACATTGCGTTGTAATATATATATATTTTTTACTCGCAGGGCGCGATTTGGGTTTTCACGCACGAGAAGCGAAATATATTTTATGTCATTATCAGGGTGAAAAATTTCTACGCAACATCGTTAAATTTGTGATTTTCCGCCCTAGGACGACAAAAGGCGGTAATTTTAATCCAGATTGACATAAAAATACATAAAAGTTAAAGACAATAAATTAAAATAAAAAGTGCAAACAATCGAGAGTAAAAGAATAAATAAAATGAGAATATAATACAAGACACATAGAACAGTGCAAAGTGGGTGGGGTTAATATTCGTCTTGCGTCATAGTAGTCGCACTAGCGTGTAAGAAAATGTAATCTCGGCGTCAAAGCCCGCAAAGGATATTAAAGCTTTGTTCTCCTTCTCCCCCCTTACACTCGTAGCGCAATCACGGCTTCGAAACTTTAAACGGGCCGCTACTTTTTATTATTATTATTCTCTTTTCTACACGTGTGCTGGAAGTTAATTTTTTTTTTCTTTATTGGGAAGAAAAAAATAAAGTGTAGTTTTAGAACTAATTTACTCAGGAGTTGTAAACAAGCATAAACTTTTTTTCATTCGTACGTCTTCGGAGACCTGTTGAATTAACTTTTGAATGAATGAGGAGACTCGAGCGAAGTCATTAATCGTGGCTATTTTCGGGATGCTTTACGTTTTGACTGCGACTTGCGTGAATTTATGCAAAGGTTTAGTGGCTTTGGTTTATAACGTTGAATTGTGTTCAAAGTTACCCGTAAAAAATTAAAGTTTATATTATGAATTTGAAATTAGTCGTAAACATTAAAACTTCGACGATTCAAACAGTTACTCTTCTTTATTGGTTGAAACGTTATGCGATACATGGTTTGCAAAAAATATAGTATTTTACACTGCGGGCAGATACCGAAAGTGACATAATTTCACGCCCTCTTCTGGCATTTCATGTGGAATTCTGTCACTTTCGAGAGCTCTGTTTTACAGTTTCATTTTAAAATTCAAATTTTTAATTTTGCATTCTGAACCAATCATTTTAAATCAACGACATTCGATACTGGTTCACTTTTATATAAATAAATTTTTAATTTATAATTTGAATATCTAAATTGAATAGAATAATATTTCATTTAAATTTATTATTTTTTAATTCTGAATTTTTTAGTGATATTGACGACTATTTTTGTATACCCTAAAGCTGATATTAAAATATCTTTGTTTTATCCCAAACTAAAAAAATAATTAACAACTACGCACTTCATTTTGTTTTTTGAATTTTTTTTTTTTTTTTTTTATTTATGACTTTCAATCAACAACAATTTTTGAATCATTCCCCGGATGAAATCGACGAAAAAAAGCAATTTTTTATCATCAAAAAAATTGATGTTTTTCTTTGTCGCTTACTCACGTAAAAAACTACTCGTGACATAAACTCCAGATCCCTTGTTTACTATTTTTTCCGCTCTTAGGTAGTTTTTATAAAAAAAAAATTTATTAAATAAAAAAAAAGCAAACACGTGATTAATTCCATCTATCTTTTGGCGCCTGAGGCATTGATTTATTTTCAAACTGGCAAAGTTGACAGTTTTCTCTTCTTTTGTACTCTGTTAAAATTTCATACATTGTCAGAGTAGAAGAAAGAATCATTTTGACTTTATTTTTTTTTCTTATGGATGGAGGGGAGGACTAAGTATGTACACATAAAGGAAAAAAAAGAAAGAATGTATACGAGTGAAAATGAAAGCTCTGTCAATTGTTTTCGATGATTCGAAAGAAAGAGAAAAAAAAGGAAGGAAAAAATAAAGACGCAAAGTGACGCACGAACGAATGCCCGGCTTTGTTCTTTCTTTCGTGCTGGATTACGCAAACGACAACTCGAAAAAAAAAGCAAAAAAAAAAAAAATCTCTATATCTCTCGAAAAAAAAGGTTAAATGGTCGATTGACGAAATAATATAAAAGTTAGTAGAAATTAAAAGGACGTTATTAGGCAGTTTGATCGGTTGAAAAGCGCCGAATTTAATACGATTTGGCTCGGGAATGGAAAGCTTTGTCGAACTTTTTACACGGTTCAGCGAGTTAAACGAAAATAACAAATTTCGTTCGCGTGTATGCCATACCACACACAAAGCGTTGCAATTTCGCGCTGGCTTTTTCAAATTTTTTATTGAAAAATTCCCTCTGCCTAACGTTACATGCGTCAAAAGACTGTACATACATATATACAAAAAAGCTCGGAAGCTTTACTTAAATGTAAAATCTGCAGTCGAATAAAACGTATTTTTTGAAATTATTAACCGTCGTCAATTTATTTAGCTATAGTTTGATATAAAAAAAAAAAAAAACTAAAGTAGATGAAATAACGATGAAGAGTGCGCGACAGTAGTGGGGGCAAACGTGTGGTCAGCCATTGTTAATCATTTTGTAGAGCAACAAGTTTAAACGAAAGCAGAGTTGTGGCCATAATCGAGTATTGTGTAGAAGCGACACGTGCCTGGAATAATAATAATAATCCTCCCCATCATCCCCAACTACTCCTCTTTCATCTCTTTCATCTCTCTCTCTCGGCTCTGGCTGAACTTTTTCAAAGGTTAAACGATCAGACTTATTGACTATCAAAAGTTTATATTTTTATCATCAAATCTCAATGGATCAGTTGAAGACGAAGGTTTTTTAAATAAATAATCTGATTGAATCATAATAATAAAACACATCGTTTTTTATAATTTTTATAAAATTATTATTTAATGTTAGATTGACAAAGGCTCATTACAGCCGTTTTGACGTGTACAATGTTTTCCTCAGACGAATTGTTATACTAGTATAGTACTGTCAGTATCAAAGAAATGGTAAGTCAAAACGGCTGTAACGAGTCCTTTGTTAACCTACTTTAACAAATATTTAATGAAAATCGTTAAAAACTTATGTGTTTTATTATTCATAGTTTAAAAGATAATTCATTACAATAAATAAACAATGATGTTATTAAAAAAAAAAAAAAAACAGCAAAGTAAATAGAAAAAAAAGGGCGAGAGAGATGATAAACCCCCAGGATTTTGAAAAATATAAGGTCAATATTGACCAAAGAAATTTCGTGTGTACATGAATCACGCTGTTTACAAAATAAAGTCGAAATAATAATAAAAATCGATGGAAGTAGCCCTACATTCGAAGTTAAAATTTATCCCACCCGTGTACAAAATTGAATAGACTAGAATAGAGGGAAAAACTCCTGGTTTGACGGCTGAAAATCCTCGTGGATGACACGAAAAAAACTTTAATCCTCCCGCGAGCGAGCAAAAAAAAAAAAAAAAAAAGACCACGCGCGTGTTCCTATCGATCTGTAGGGAGCCTTTTGTCTACCTTTTTTTTGTTCACCACGTGGTTATCGCGAAACCGTCGATATGTATTAGTGTGAATTATTGAGCCGTGAGTTTGTGCCTAATGTGGACCGAGCATTGTCACCGCCTCTGTCGTCGAAACAATTTAAAAAAAAAAAAGCTCTTTACTAGTTTTTGAAGTATTCACAACATGTAATCGCACTTTAGTTATTTTAATTATTTTTTGGCAAAGATTCTGTTCGTTCATAATAGTTTGATTGTTTTATTAATTATCAAACGAGGCTTTATCAAACGCATTCAAAATCTTAAACGTTAGAGTGGAACAGATACGTTTATGTCCATAATGTCTCTGGACTTCACATTTCCAAGTTTTTTGTCTTTTCTCAAGACAATACACTACCAAGCCCATGAATATCCTTACTAAGCACACTAGCCTAAATTGTTATTTGCAGCACTTTCGGAGGCTTGAATTCAATAATATTAAAAACACAAAAGTTTGGGGATGTTTTTTTTTGATTAGATTAGAATATTTGGGGGTTCGGAGGGTGCGTGGGGTGCTTGTTTTTATGAATTCCCTTCGTTTTACGATAAGAAACTGAAAGCTTTTCCTCGTTTGTCGGAATATTGATATTGTCTATTAATAGAGTCAACTAGTTTAGAAATTAAAACAATAATTTCAAGACTATACAAACCAGGTATTTAATTAATAAAACGGGGTAGATTTACATTTTGAAGAAATCAGTATGACAGTTAAATTGAGTAAACCAAAAAAAAGCCAGACTTTTAAATGATCAGAATAAAATGAAGCGTCTTTAAGCAGCCGATGCTTAGCGATAAAGAGAAAAGTCCTCGCAGTAGTCGACAAAGCAGGTTCAACGTACCCGGTGGCTCGTATCATCATGATCCCGCATGCAACGACCCTAAAGCACCGCCGAACGAGAGCTGAAAAACAAGAAGAAAAAGAAGAAAACAAAGAAGTAGTTGATGTTCCTTTAGGTCGACGACCGATAAACTCGCTTCTCTCCGGTTTGGTGCTGCAGCCAGCTTCATTTACACATTCGACCCGAGTCCCTCCTCCCAAAGCATCATACTTTTGCCAACTTTTTTTTTCTCTCCTCTTTTTTCTCTTTCTCTCCTCAGCCCACAAGGTTCAATGCACCTGTCTTGTGAGTTTTGAGCGCCATCTACGTATATCCTTTTAATGAGCCCGTTGATGCTGTTTTACTGGGGAGTGGGAACGATACTGTCGCATGAATATGTAAATAGCTCAACAGATAGCGCGCAGAGTGATGCATGGAAAGTAGTCCATCGATTGCAACTAGTTGACAAAGGTATGAATGAGTGCATTATCATCAAGCCACTCGTAGTTATAACAATCGATTAATCTCTTAATCCATTATAACAACGGTAACGACAACGTGTTAGATCACGGCTAAGCTGGAGAAGAAGAAGAAGAAGTGTTTACTTAATCGTACGTGTCGATTTACCGAGACAACACTCTTATCGGCTGAGAGCTCTTACTTCGAGAGGATTCTGGTTAAACTTACTTATCTAATGATTAACAAGCTTATAGTTTCCCTTTGTTATTTTCAAGGCAACACTAGGGTGGAATGGATTTCGAGCAAGTGTTGAGTCTTCAGAATCAATAATGTATCAGTACGTTTATCACATTAAGATAATTTGGGAATTAAGAATGTAGAATATTCAGGTGAATTTTGAAAGCGATTAGGAGTATACGAACTCTGATATCAATAAATATTTTTTATATGCTTTGGTAACACAAAAGATTTACAACAACTTTAATTAAGACAATATAAATACTATGTAGCATCTAAGTGGAAAAAATTAAAATTCTTTATTTGAATTGTAATTAGACCGATAGAAGTATCTATTAGTTTAATGAAGACAGTCAATATGAATATTTATAAAATTTAAACAGTCTTTTGTGTATTAGAAAATAGCTACATAGTTTCAAAAAAGTTAGCCTATTGGGATCAATCGGGTTAAGCTCGAGCGAGCAAGCAGGATCTTCAAGTTTTTCTCAAATCAATCATCAGTTTCAATTAAACGTCAAATTTAATGCATCTTTCAATTGGGTTAGGAGTGACCAATCGTAGTGGCAAAAATTGAACGCCCCCAAGTGTTTTCGTAAAATAAATCACAAGTTTGAATAATTAAACGGGCGATATATCAATAAAGACCCCCCCCCCCTCCCCCAAGCGTAAACTGTGTCGAACAAGTTCGTTAGCCAAAGTTTGGAATCGATTAGAAGCCGCAAACATCCAATCAACATGATCGTAATCGCAGTGATAAACTTAATCTTATGTGCACGAGTAGGAGGAGGAGAAAATTATCATCCGAATCGATACAAAGTGCGCGCGCAAAACAACCAGTAAATTTAGCTCGCTCGTGTCATTTTCCATCCCCCTCCCAAGAACAACTTTTTCTTTTCAAAGCTTCGCGGTTGTATACACGCCGACAATAGATCCACGCTTCGACGCTTTTATTCTTTTTTGAAATTTTTATCTCGCCAAGTTGGATGCCTTTTTTTTTCATTCTTACTTCCTCCACCTGGTCCCAATCTGATCTGTAGTTGGTTTTGTTGTATAAACTGCGTCGTTTGTTCCCCGAACTTTTTATCGACGACCGCTGTTCTATTATTAACCCGGTGCAACAAGTTTTTTTATTCGTTTACAGTTCAATCGGAACTTGTTGAGAAAAAGTCGAGAAAGTTTTTTGAAATCATGATTCAGTAAATACTTGTTGAATAATAATCAAAGGCGTTAATAATTAATAATTTTGCACTCTACCGAAACGAGCAACGAAATATTATAAATATTGAACAGTTGCCAATCTCATTATACAGGATTTCGAATTACAGTGGTAACTTTTGTAAGCTTTCGAAATACAATGGTATTAAATTTTTTTTTATCAAACATAATATTAAAAATTATTAGCTGTGGAATTGAAAATCATTGAATTTTCGTAAAAACTGGGGTCCAGGGTAAAATTTAATTTTCTTTTTTACAATCATTCGTCCCTCTGAAACTCATGAAATAGTCATTTATGGGTCAAATTCGGATTACATTGGTTTCATCGAGTCTCATCCCTTTTTTTTTCTGATGAAATATGCAAATCTGACGTACATCAAATTACAAAAGTTTAAAAAAAGAATGTAAGTATGAACGACGGGTTAACCGGGTGGCCGAGGAGAAGTAAAGAAAGTTTGTAACGAGTTTAAATTCTCAGTCAACTACCTTTTAAGTTGGTACTTTTTTCACCTTTCTTTCTCTCCGAGGACGCAGCGTTAAGCTGCGTCGATCCTACTTTGACGCTGGAAAGAAATAAGTACCTTATTATGCAGGAAAATTTTAAGGACTTTTACTATAATGACGTTACGAGAGCTATAAAGATAACCTTTTTTTCTTTCGAATTCGATGGGTAGACGTCAATGTAAATTCGTTCGATATTAAACTCAGTCCTGAGAGACTTTTATAAAAGTGCAAGCTAAGAATCAACTCTAGCTCGGAAAACAACTAGCTGATCACTGATTTTTTTTTCCAATAAGTGGATTTGATTTTTAAGTTTTTACAAATCATGGTGTGGATATAATTTTATTAATGAATACCAATTTTAATAATTTCAATAACTAGTAAGTTGGCACTCTGTAGGTAAATTTTCACTTTGGACTTTTTGAATTATTCGAGATTTTTAAAAGATCTTTATTTTGATTTAATTTTTTTTTTTTTTTCTTTAAGTACATCTGCAGAAATGAAATTTGGTTTACATATTTTAATATTTGAATTCCCGCAAAAAAACCTGACGAATGACGTCATCTTAAAAAAGTGATGTGAAAGCTTATAACTGGAACTGATAAAATAAATCAGTAAAAATTGACTCAATATGGGTAATTGAATTTTTTCCTTTCTGTTGCAATAACTTGATTTTATGGGCACTCAAAATTTTGCGCCACGTTACTCTGTCAGTATTACGTCACACGACAGACATAGTTTCGGCGGCAATTCAAACATTAAAATAAAGTTTTTTGCTCATACAATGTCATAATTAAAAACTTGAATTATGTCACGTTAAAAATAAAAATGCGCAAGCGCCGAGCAATTCGGCGGGAATTAAAAAAAAAAAAAAAAAAACCTACTTAAAAATTACCCCGATCAATTAAAATGAAAGTTATAAAATTCGTCACGTTAGCGAAGACGACGAGAAGAGTGTTGGTTTTCCAACAAGGCGTCATTAGGGAGGTAACGAAGTATCAGATGACGTAGTTAAGTCTAGTCTGGTAAAAGATAATAATCAAGCCGGGTGTAAAATCATTAGAACGCAGAGGTAATTGTAAGGGGAGCCGCGGGTGCGTCGTTGTGTTCCACAAATTAATGTTATTAGCGTCGCGACGGCGTCTAACGAGTGTCGTAACCGAGGTAGAAGAAAAATCATTTATAACAGCAACAAGAGCAGTTGGAGCAGGTGCAAGGATGCCCTCCCATTATTAGCATCCTTCACCTACTTTTCGCCCCACCCCCTCCCCCTTCTATTCTCTAGCTGCAAATTTTAATAACAGCTGCAGTTACGTTTCATCGCCTTCTTTCTTGTTATTAAATTCACCTTTCTTTTACTACCATACCAGTTTTTAATTTCTTCTTTTTCTTTTTTTTTTCACTCGCGAAGCTTGTTTAATAACAATGTTCTCAAGTTGCGCGATAAAATTTTAGCTTGCTGGTCTTTCAGCTATAGATGAATTGTTTTCTGATATCCTGTTAAAAAAACGAATATTGAAAGGGGTGCAATGTATATAGTATGTCTAACCAAAGACGTCAAAATATCGTGTACTCAAAAACCAATTTATTTGATGAAAATTCTATATTTTTTGCATTTACTTGGTGAAAATTCATGGCGAGGGGCTATGCACTTCAGAATCACTAAAAGAATCACACAAAAAAATTAATATAATCAATAAAATATCAATTTCAATTCAAGTAAAAATCTTCGAAAAATATTGTTTTTAACAAATTACCAATTGAAATTGATTCCAAGGCTCTAAACACTTCAAATTTGCCAAAAAAATCGCGAAAGAATCAGTAAAGAATCAAAAAGAATCAAAAGAATCATCAGTGATTCTGGAGTGCATAGCCCCTCGATTCATGGTCAATTAATCAATTAATTAATCGTACTCATCTGAAGATGACATTGTGTGTCAAATGTCAATAAAAAAACATTTGTTTTATTAATTATTTAACTGAAAATTCTAAAGAAAAAATGTAGTTTCAGAAAAAGAAAATTTAATTTTCAAAGTATCGTGTACTAAGGATGTAAATTAGGAAACCGTGAGATTATACGTACTTTTTTTTTTTTTCTTGTTATCACCTACAAAACAAGATGTGATCGATAAGTTGATATAGCATTGCAAGGTCCCAGAGTGTTTGAATAAACAGTTCAAAAGTCTTGAATATTCACGAGGCTAAGAGAGAGAGAGGGAATAATAATAAACCTCCAAATAAGTAGAACAACAGGAAATCTCGCAGGTGGCTAGTTTCATTGGTGCTTAAATACTATTGCGATAAACTTTCAAGGATAAAACGATAAGATTTTAGATTTCTATCTAACTGCAAAAGGCCATGGACTTTTAATTTAAAAAAAAAAAAAGCCTTTTATTTTTTTTTATTTTAATAAGATGTAACGAATTTATTGAAAATTTAATACTTTAAAAAAATTCATAAATTTTGAGGACGTGTTGCACGATTTGGTATAAAATTAACTAATTTTTTAAATGAGAATATGAATAGTAAAAATCCAAATTACGAGATATAGTTTACATAAATTTTACATGAAAATTTGAAATTTGTATTTTCAATTGAATTTATTTCATTTAAAACTTCTTGCAAAACCTATTTCAACAATTCACTCAGCAAACTTCAGCCTTAAAAAAAGTTATATTCTGATGAAAATCCACCATCCAAGAAAAAAAAAAAAAAAACCTCCCTGGATAATAATCCTTATCTTAATCTCGATTAGGACTGAAAAAAGGTAAAAGGGGAAAATGCTTAAACGCTCAAACTTTAGCCTCTCCGTATTTGGGTCAATGAGTGCTGCAGTTACGAAATATCAAACGTTTGAATCCTTCCCTTCACCTCGTTTTTTTCCTCTTTCAATCTTCCCCGTCGGCCGTTACTCCTGGTGCTTTTAGTTGGATCGCTTTCATTTTGAATAATGGATCAGCCTCTTTTTTTTCACTACGACTGGATGCTAATTAAATCCGAGCCAACAGTTTGACGTCAAAGTTTGCACGTCAAATTTTCAGTCGCAGTTTAGCTATAAGTAGTATTACCGAGTTATAGTCAGACGGTCTTTCATTTTTTTTCTTTCTCTTCTCTCTCTCTTGCGCGCTCTTTACTGAATATTAAAATTTTAAAATACTTGCTTTGGTTCGTCAAAGTGTAATTTATCAAACGCTTATTTTTTTCCTTGATCTTTGACCGAGATTAAAAATTAATACGTGCGTTAATTTTAAAATATACCACTTAGTTTAAACACGTACTTGTAAAAAAAAAAAAATTTTAACTCCTCATATATTTTTCTTTCTCTTATTTAATAAGGTATATTCTGGGAAGTTTACTATTTTGAACCTTCATTAAGCATAATTATTTTTGGGTTTATATTTAGTGTTTTTTTTTAAACTCACCACCAAATGTAGATTTTCCTCGAATCGACCCGGAAGTTATTTGCTCTGCATGATTAATTTTGAACTGCTAAATGAGCAAACATTAGGCTGGTTCAGGGAATAAATTTAGAAACAAAAAATAGTTTGTAAATGTAAAATGTTTATGTTTTTTTGTTGTTTGTTTCAGATTATCGATAATTCAAAGATCTCACCCAGCTCCAAAGCAAACAGGTAAAAATATAATATTTAATGGTTGATTGTTTAAACAACGAGTAAAATAAACAATTTTCGGAGACTTCGTGATAACAAAAGTTTTTTTTAGTTAGTTAACTTCAGAGTTTGTAGGACAAATTTGATTTAAACTTGCCTATATATGTTACAAGATTGTTTACAGTTTAGTTTGAATAAACAGTGTAATTTCGAGTTCTTATTGTTGTTATCGTAATTTGAAACGAAAATAAAAAAAATTAACCTTGAAATTAGAAACATAGTATTTTAGTCTCGATAATTCTAAATTGTTAACGACAATCGATTTTGTCATTAGCAGTCATGAAAAGGTGAAATTTCAATCCACTGATAAAAAATACTAATACATATAACAATGTATAAAAAGTAAAAACTATTGAGATAAACAAGCTTTTTGTACAAAGGTTGGATATTGTCTTTAACTAAATAAAATAAATAGATATACTTACATGTAAGGAAAAAAATTACAAGTATAAGTAAGGTACCTGTACCTAATATGGCCCCCCTAAGCGAGAATCGACGTTGTGGCCAATCAAATCACTATTTTTTGACGGCTAAGCTCTCATTTTAAAGCTTAATTCAAGAGCTTTAAAATGAGACCTTACACGTTTGATTTTGATCAATGAGCTTCAAATGCCAGAGGATTTACCAAAACACGGTTTTTTAAGACACATAAAATTTGTGTCCTAATATGGCCCCCCTCTCCCCCCTGAAGTATTTTATTCATTGCGATTTTTTAAATCAATCAGAATATGAGATTTAAAAAAACTTCAAAATTTTTAACATTTTAAAAATAATTTATTTAAAAATTGAGCCTTTTTTACAATTTTTTTGAAAGCTTTGCAACCAGTAGAAAAATTACAACTTTAAATTTTTATCAAAGTTTGATTTTTGAGCTAGAATGCTTTTTTAGTTATAAAATGAAAAAAAGCTTTGAAAAAATTAAATTTATTTTTCTTAAATAAAATTAGGATAGGATTTTCTAAAAAGTAAACATGAAACTAAGGACTCTTAATATCGGTATTTCTACTAATTCGCGGGGGGCCATATTAGGAACACTGGAGAATAATAAGTTATTTAAGAATAAAACCCGTTAGAAAACGAGTTGAACAAAAATTAAGGTCGCGTTTTAAAGCTGAAACAATAAAAAATCGAAGCTACTTATTCAAATTTTGGTCAGATGCGTCTAAATCTTTTGGCAGACCATTTAATAACAACGTAAAATAATAACGGAGGTATACAAAACGAGTTTTAGCTATTAGGCGTGCGCAAAAATAATTTTAAAATGTTCTAAACAACTGAAAACTTCATAATTCAGTGTTTTTGACTTCTTCCTACCTTGTAGAGATGCCGCATATCGAGCATATTCAAAATAACAGGGGGGGCCATATTAGGCAAGGGGCCATATTAGGCACACTTACCTTATATAAATTAAAAATTACGCAAAAAATGGCAATAAAACAATTTTATCCAAAGTTTAAACATACACATAAAGTATGGTTCATTCAAAATCATTCGAGATCCATTTCTGTTTCTTCTTCACTGTTTGTTTTCTAGCATCATTTACGTCCTCAACTGTATGATTATTCAATTGCTCTCGGTTTTGAAAAGTCTTGGTATTCTTATTTGTTCAAATAAAGCTGTTTGAACTCTGGAATTGATTCTTAAGATGGCATTCAAACGATTGCTTTTAGTCGAGAGTAGAGTTAGATATTGTAAATTAATTATTTGGATAGAACAACGAGTGTGTTGTGAAGTATAAGTGGATGAAAATGAAAAATCAAGGATAAAATGATGTAGTTGGTTATCGCTACCGCGCCTGATTTATTTACCGAGAGCAAGCAAGCAAGCTTCGTGACCATACATACATATATGCACCTCAGTTTGTTTGTTTATTCTCTTCTCGGCTAAAGGAGCAATTATTACCTCCCTGATTCTTGGAATACCCCTTTTGTTGTTTCAATCACGAACAACCAAATATCAGCAAGGTTTTGTAGATTTTGATACGAAAAAAAAGTCAGTGGATTTAGTTTGCTCATGTAATAAACAATAGATCGATAGTATCTACTTTAAGAAATATGTGTTTTAGAGCAACAATGTAAATTTAACCCTTAAAGGCCACACCCAAATCCAGAACTGCCACACTGACAGTTATGTGGGGTCATTCTGACCCCGTGTGGCATTTAAGGGTTAATAAGCAATTTTCATTTCATCAGAAAATTATTGAAAATTTTCGAAATATTCATAAATTCAGTAGTAATGACTTCCTTATTAACCTAATCTCGTGCTAATTAATTAAGTTTAAAAAAAAAAACTGTTGAATGGAAAAATTTCAAATGGTATGGACTCATCTCAATTAATATTAAAAATCATACAAAAGCATCTTCCAAGAAAAATCTGAAAGAAGCCAAACAATTAGAGAAAAACACCTTGGAACTACAATCAATACAAAGGGAAGTTGTTTTTTCAAACTTCCCTCGGTAATAAAGCAGGATACCTTGGTTTTAAAAAAACCAAAAGAGGGTAAAAAAAAAGGAGGAAGAGAGAGAGGATCGATCGAAAGGGAGTAACACAAAGGTGGCTCACCACCAGCTGCAGGCTGCTGCGATTTCCAGGTCATAAGGTCGCGGACAAAATGACGTAGGTGTAACCGCGCCGCTGCCAGCCAGCATCCTCCACCTAGCTTCTTCTCCCCGAGCCTACTGCAACCAGCACAACCATCCTCCTTTTAATCCCTTTTTTTAAACCCTCGGATTTTATTCTCTCGAATTTATCTTTAGCTGGACCAAAAAAAAATGTAAAATATTTTTGTTATTTTATGACTGGGCAGAAATTAGGTAACTCTTGTGAACAGTTTACATGTGCTAGTCACACGTGTTTATATGTCTGTTAATGTCAATTCATTTACATGAAAGACACTCAGCTAAACAATTTACATGTGTAAATCAGCCCAGTAATGAATTAGTAACATCAAATAATTATTAAGCCATGTGTGTATACGAATATAGATAAATTTACACGTGTAACATTAAGTACATTTAATGTACACTAAGACCTTGCAGAAATAAGAAATATCCCACTAAAAGTTTATTTACTCTACGCAATATTCCACATGTTAACTATCGTAATAATTGAATTAATAGTTACAATGTATAAATGCAGCTGAAAAATTTACATGTGTTAAAATTATAATTTACACGTGTAAATAACAAGTTGATTTTACCGTAATTTATTGGTACACTCTGCTAAGTATACTTCTAAAATTACCCGTGTAACCGAAATATCCCCTGTAATTAAATTTTACAAGAATTTCCCTCAAGTTGCGGGTGTAACTCGTTAACCTTAATTTACATCACAAAAGCATGCCTAAAGAAAGAAGAAATTAATTATAAAATTCTTATAAGAGAAGTTAAGGATCCCGCCGATAATTTAAACGAGCTCAATGGAATTCGGAAATTGGATCTTGAATGAAAGGCGGTGGGGGGGATCTTCTCCTGAATACGAATAATACTTTGATTCAAGAGTTTCGAGTAATCGATTATCAATTGTGTGTATTTCAGCCTCTCCTCGATAATCTTATACCATTAAGTCGACTCAAAGCCCGAGCGCGGAATTTGACGAGTAGTACGAGGGAGGATCGAGTCAGACGTGTTTACCGTCTTTGGCCGTCGGTACATTAATAAAATGAGACGCAGATTGCAATCAAAAAGTTGAAACGTATCAAGTAGTCGGAGAGGGGGGGGGGGGCATGGGGTAATTAAGCCGGGATTAATTAAAGTCATGGCTCTGGGAGCAAACTGCCCGGGGCTGAATCAAGATTCCCCTTACTATAGACAAGGAAATGACTTATCCGCTATTATTATATTTTTTGGTGGGTAATATACGTGGAGTTTCTTACATCAGAGGACTGAAACAAAAGCCGAAAAGGGGGTAATTGGCGGGCTGGCGGCGGTGTAAGGAGAGCCGGGAACAAGAGGGAAAACGAGGAAAATCCATTAGCGTTAACCGCACCCCGGAACAATCAGATTCCGAGGTTTTCAAAACTATGCGCTATGCTTTTCAACGGCCTTTTTATTATTGTACCTAGACGTTTGACAAAGGAGCTTTTTTTTGTTTAAGGGTGAGGTATGATACACGTGTAAAAGGATTTTTATTTGCATGTCTATGGATGCACGTTGGATCTTACTTTTGTAAGTGGGAGACGTGTCACACATTTTTCAAATTATGTAAGAAAGTTACACGTGTAAAAGTCTACATTTGTGAAAAACGTGTGTCATTAACACGTGTAAGCTTTCAACAAAATTTTCTATTCCTATACACGCGTGTGTCACACATTTTTCATTTTAATTGTTAATTTAATCAAAAGGATAACATGTGTGAATTCACGTGTGAGTTTCCAAAATAGTTTTCATGTCACACGCGTAAGTTTTCTTAGGGCTGCCATATATGTAAAAATTACACGTGTGAATTTTGTGGGGAATACACGGATAAATTTTTTGTGTGATTAATAATTCGCTTCAAGCCTGGCCTAAGAGGAACCACAATGTCCCACGTGTAAATTAACGTGTGAATAAATTAAAAAAAAAAATCCGGGCCTACACAAAAAAAACTTATTTTTACAATATTTTTGATTAAAAAAAAATGATGTAGTAAATTTTGTTTTAACATTGATAAAGGCACCGAACCGAGTGGGTTTTGTTCGTAGGGAGGTATTGAAACATATCGAGGACGGTAAGCGTTTCGAGCACGGGCAATCTTCTTTACATGCAGCTGTCGTCTCTATTACAACGTTCGCGGAGCATCGATTTTCGATTCAATCACGCCCGACGTGTCAAGAAGCTTCAACCGAATCCACAGACTCATCAGTCCGGAGACCTCAACTACCCCACCTCGTTATTCTCTCTTCCTATATAAACTCCAAATTACAACTTTTGTAATGCCATTTGTTTGTTTAATCGACGCTTCGATGTAATAATGTTGGTCTTAACTGATCACTGCCATAAGACACGTTACTAAACTGTCAATTTGACGTTGCTTTGTTTAATATTTTGAATATTTTCTAAGTTACTTTAATTTTTTAAGTTAAAATTAGTCAGAATAAATTACGTGGACGAAATTTATAATATTTGCGATAAAGTTAAGTGACTTACATAAAAGGATTTTAAAAAATTTTAAATTTAGCAAGTTTTCTCGCCAAAACGGTCAATATTTTTTGTAAAGAGCAGATTGCGAAAGATTACGTACAACTTTCAAATAATCATTTAGAATCTTAAAAAACAAAATGAAAAATTTTAATCATAACTTATTGTAAAAATGTTTATCTTTGACTTTACTTAGATTCATAAAAGTTATATTTTATATAGATATACACCTGCTTTAAAAGATCCAAAATCAGCTGAACAGGCAAAAACAGTTTAAAAATAAAGTGTAGCACAAGTTTGAATAGATCAAAGTCAAATTACCAGTTTGATAACGTATATAATTACGCAGCTTCGGATGCGTGGAATTTTAATTAAGAAACTTGGGGATGCGTGGGCGGCGGTGGATTGTACGAAGCCAAAAGTTCGGGCCAGGTCATGAGTAAAAATTCGCGGTCTACATAATAACCATTATACTAATTGGGTCAAGCCGCGAATAATAATTATAACTCGGGTCCTCGATTAACAAACAAGTCTTCTCTGGGGGGAGGGTGAGGGGAATAAAAAAGTCGGCTAATAAAATTTAACGGCCACGCCCGCAACTAATTAACTCTCTCCGCCATAATAGAATTGATCGCTGAAATAGCCGTTAACAATATTAGTCGAAAAATTCGCACGGTAGTTATTTTCGACGAGTGCGCGATTATTGGACTTGGTCACGCGACGATGACGAATGAATGAGAGAGAAAAAAGCAGCACGTCACTGTGACGTGGTTCGAATCGATACTGGTTACAAGATTTAATTACCTGCAGGCTGAACCGAAACTAAACTTTGACTGGAGCTTCGTTTACACGCTTTCGGTACGAGGAATTTCAGACTTCAACTTTACGTAAACGCGCTCACGGCTATGACGTTGACTAATAGTTTACTGGGGATTCCAGGTAAAACTGGACATGTTAGAAAGACAAATTTTAGTTTCGGATAGATTACTTTTTAGTTTGAAATAATATGAAATACAAATTTTTCCACGAACAAAGTTATAACGGACGTTCTTTTAGCCAATAGAGTGTCTCTATAAAAGACTTTATTAATTTTTTTAGCTTGTGACGAAAAATTTTAAAATTATCTTTGCTACCATACCGTTGATTTATAAAAATAATAAAAAAACTTTTCTTTTCTTTCTTTCGAAAAATGTGAAGAAAAATTTTTTTTCAGGCTAAAATAATAAATAAACCGGTAAACAGACATTTTAAATTGTTACTTTATTTGTGGCAATTTTTGGGCTAAGGTTTTTTTCGCATATAGGCAATCGATCTAGTTTTTCCTTGATCAACAAAATTGAAATGCAGCAATAATTTGAATTAAAAAAGCCACTATGTATAATTAGTTTTCCACTGGAAAAAGACACACAAGACGATTTTTTATTAATAAAACGTTATTTTACTTGATTTTGTCTTTTTTCTATGATTTCTTGATTTTTAATGAAATCTAAGATTTTTTATATAAATTTCTTATCAAAAAGATATAAGTTTTTGAATTTTAATGATCATGACATCGTCACTACTAACTTACATGGCTAGTATATATATTCGCGTTTCAACACACTAAATTATAAATTATTATGTAAATTTTAATAGTTATATTATTAATATTTTCTGTGCGCTATGCGCAATTAATTCTCAACATTTCATACCGAAATAGTTTATGATCTATTATAAATTGAACAAATTAGTTTCCATTTGTATTGATTTACTCTTGTAGCTTAATGTACATCGTTTTAAATTTATAAATATGAATATTTCGAAAACTCCCAAATCTATAGCTCGAAAAATTTTCATTTTTTTCAAAAATATTATGTAGATTTTTTTTTAAATATCGATAATTTTTCGAAAAAGTGTTAATTACAAAATATTAAACTAGTAATACATAATCATTCATGCATGATTTGAAAGCTAAAGTTGTTTGAAAAACTATCTTTAATATTAATAACGAAAGTTTAGCGATCCGTCATATTTTTCAACTTTTTCATTAATATTATTTATGACCTTCGTTGATTTTTTTCCCCAAAAATAAATAAAATTTATCTTTGGTTTGACTAATTGAAATTTATTGGGCTTCGGAAGAATATCAAGGAATACTTCCTTATTGAAATTTTATCAATTCTCTCGGGCTTTTCTTGCGGGTGAATGATTTTAACCACAAACTTGTTTGTTCCAAGATAAATTATACTCAACAAAAAAAAAACTTGCTCAATAAATTTAATAAATAATTCAAATTTTAATCTTAAGCTGTGGGTAAAAGCTTATTAAAAACTTAATTTTTGAAAAATAGGGGAACTTTGTTCTCGTTTTTAACAAAAAAATTTTTTTTTATCAACATTAGTTAACAATTAGACACATGAAAGCCCTTTCGTATAAGTGTTAAATGTTCAATAAATTTTTTAGAAAATATTAACTTTTTAAGATAAATATTTCAACTTAAAAACAGCTAACTTAGTATGAGTTATCAGCGGAGCTTGCTCGTGTCAGTGAAAAATAAAACAATAAAGCGTACGAGGAAGCGCCCGAGTCTACTTCCTGCTCGTACAGATGAGAAAATAAATAAGTTAACGAAATCAGTAAAATTGAATTACAGAAATAAACGAGGCAACTTTAATACACCGACGGCTGCTTTTACGTTTCCCCCCGTTCATAATCATTTATCGTGCGGAACTATTTTTCTGCCCGCGCGACTATTAAAAAAAAAAAAAAAAATTCGATATTTTTTTTCATCTTATAACGCCTGAGTAAATTTGCTAAAGCATAAAGGCCCGTCTTAATTAACTCGTACAAGCCAGCCAATCAGCTTTTAATTTCAACAATTTCGGTGTTTACACCCTATCGGTAATTTGTTTAAAAAAAATCTATTTTATGGATTACTTTTGAAAAAAGTTTGAATATGAAACTGCGAGAGTTGTGACACCGTGAAAATATTGTTTTACTTTTTAAAGAAAGACAGTTACGAAAGTATTGAAAAATACGTTCAATTTGAAAAAGTGATAAGAATTTTTCTTACAACAACAAAAGCAAGAATACAAACTTTTTCTTTACTTCCTGCTTATATATTTACGATGAAATATATTATAACTTGACTAGTTTCATATTTTTACTTAATTATTGTTACTATTACAAAAAATTCTAACTAAATCTTTGTGATCTACCTTAGTTTTTGACACAATAAAATGAAAAAAAAGTTATGAGTAAATTTAGTGAATTAATTCGGGCGTTCCGCATCGCAAAAAAAAATCAATAGACTCTAATTACAGTAATACACAAATAAAAAAAAAAAAAGGTTCGGGTGGCTGCTGGTGCAACAGGTCAAAAGTTCATCGTTTACTAATTCGAGTTATCGATGCTGTTTCCGGAACCCTCTAAAACTTTTTTTATAAATACCCGGGAATGATGAATTTTCACGAATGACCTGCGAATCTAATATCGATCCTCTCGGATATAAAACTTTGACTGCGGAAGACAGAACAAAAAACAAAAAAAAAAAAACAAAAAAACGCTGGAGTTTTTTTTACTCTCGAGAGCATTAGGATTGGTCCAAAGCGGATTTACTCGCGTAAATATAAAAAGCGTCGGTTGAATAAGCAGCGAGGTAAAGCTAAAAGGCGGTTGAGTATAATTGCCCGGGGGAGACGAGACGAGGACAATTAAAAATAAATAACAAACTTATGGAGGAGGAGAGAAGAAAGATGGACAGCGACAACAGACTTGAGTAACTCGATGAACAACTTTTTTTTCCTCCTTCGCCTGTTGCACTCTGACGTTTTTATCCCTCCACTCACATTTTATTTAAAAAAAGTATAAAAGTGGAGACGAATTTTTCATAAAGCTTAGGGTCGAAATAAAGTTACCAGCATCCCGAGTCTTGTAATTCTGTCTCTTAGACTCGCGAGAGTTAAATTGGAGTTTTCAGGACTCATTTTAAAGGCTCGCTAAAACTCATAATTTTTGATTCCGAATTTCAAGATTCGCTTGTGAGTCCTTAGAACGATTCTCGAAAATTTTCGAGTTCGAATCGGACTCATGAGTCCTGCCTTGTAATTTAAGACTAATAAATCTCAAAGACTAGTCCCAATCCCTCGAACTCAAAATTTTTGAGTTCGAGTTGGACTCGTGAGTCCTGAAGACTAACCTCTTGGACTTGTGAGTCTTAAGAATGAGTCTTGAAGACTTGAATCTAGGACTCGTGAGTCCTAGGACTTGGTCTCATTAGAATTAAAAGTAACTCCTAATGACTCGAACCTTAGACTCGTGAGTCTTGAGAATGAGTTCTTAAATTTCAGACTCACGAGTCTCATGACTTAGACTCAAAATTTTTGAGTTCGAGTTGGACTCGTGAGTCCTGAAGACTAACCTCTTGGACTTATGAGTCTTAAGAATGAGTCTTGAAGACTTGAATTAAAAGTAACTCCTAAAGACTCGAACCTTAGACTCGTGAGTCTTGAGAATGAGTTCTTAAATTTCAGACTCACGAGTCTCATGACTTAGACTCAAAATTTTTGAAGTCCGAGTCTGACTCATGAGTCCTGCAGACCTCTCGGACTCAAGTCTTAGGACTCGGGCCCATAATTCTTTGAAATAATTCTAGAGGACTCAAATCTTGGATTTGTGAGTCTATTAAGAATAAGGCTTGAAGACTTAAAAGACGAGTACCCAGATTAAAAATTTTTTAAATTTGAGTCAGACTCATGAGTCCTGAACACTCTTCAAAATAAGTACTCACGACTCAAATGAATTAATCGCTGATCAAAAGGACGTTTTTTTTCAGTTATTTCCTGTACCACGAACCTATAAATCTTTCTGACCTTTAAAAAAGAAAAAAAAAGTGAAAAATGTAGTCTGGATTAAGTGCAGCTATCGGTAGGGAGCGTTTAATATTGATACATGCGCGCAGGCATAAATCATAAGTGTTAAACTGCAGGTGTTAATCGACTCGGGGCTGTTTATCATGACCGTACCAGCTGTAATAGTCCAGTTTGAGTTACTGCTTTAACTGCTTACTCCAGGCTATGAAGCTATTTCAACGTTTAAGGATGTTTGTCCACTATTACAACTTTATTTGTTCAATCGATCCTTGTTTATTTTTTAGCTCTTGAGATTTATTTTAATCATTTTTTTAACGATTATTGAACTTATACACGTAAGCTTTGTTTACGCCCAAGATTGCTTTTTTTGTGGAAAATTGCTTTTTTTAAATTAATGGTCTTCGTACCCAACTTGCTTTAGAAAAAGGTATATTTCAAAAAAAATTTTTTTAAACTGTAAACCATGGCTAAAAATAGAAATTTCTTAACTTTGAAACTCAATATTCCAATTTTTTTTTAACACCAGTACTGAAATTTGTCAAAGTAAGATATTTAGTTCAAAGGAAAAAACTCCGAATTTTTCAAAAACGTACTTTTTCAATAAATAAATGTTAAAAAAGCGAAATTTTTAAAACTCATCACTTTTTACAGTAAAAAAAAAAAAAAAAAAAAGAAAAAGATATTTCATAACTTTTTTTCTACTCACTTGAATTTCATCACGACGCGTTACTTCCGGAAAAATTCCCGAGATCCGTACGCGTATTTTTTTTTATTTGCCATGCAGTTTTACGAGGCTCTTATCTTCGATACTCACCGGTTCGAGAGGTTTAATTTTCGAAGAAAATGCATCGATAAAATGTATATATAGAGTGCCTATATATTCACTTTAGTTTTATATTGGTACTTGCTAAAGCTTCGGTGCGACGTCTCAAAGGTAAATTCGAACGCATTTAGAGTTTTCACTGCATATTTGAAAATTCTTAAAGTCAATTTTAAAAGATCGCTTTTTTTTTTTAAAACGCAGAAACTCGGGCTGTAAAGGTGAAGTGGCAGTGTTACTATCACCTTGACCCGTTTTAAGAAGCGAGAATAAAGAACTTGCTGCACTTGAATTCTTTACAAACCCTCGCTAAAAAGATGCTCCTGACCAAAATGAATGGATCTTAAAAATTATGACGAGCCATCAAACGTTTTTCAACTTTTTTCTTTTCTCTTGGTTGGACCTGTCAAAAGTCGATTTTATAACTTTTTTTCGACAAGCTTCGCTGGATTTTTAATTATGGTTACGGATAATGAGGCTGATAAAACTTTGGAAAATATAAAGCCAGGCCAAAAATAGCTGTTTTTTCTCGCTCAACCAAATTTAATGTGCTGTAAATAAAATATAATTTTTATTTTGAATTTTTTTACTAGTTTAGTGAATTTTAATCGCTATCTTATGATATTTATGAGTTTTAAGTTGCATTTTTTAAAATTTTCTGAAATTTGTGCGACTTTGACACGAATCAATACGACGGAAAAATTTTCAAAAACACATACTTCGCCCCTCATACAAACTGTGTACTTTCAGCACTTTGGCGATCGTGACCCGCGGGTTAAAAAATTGAATTTTTTTCCCTTGGTACGAAAAATACTATATTTTCATCATTAGAAAACAAAAGGTTACGTGAAATCGCCAGTTTGTCAAAAAAGGGCGAAAAAAGTGCTTGGATTCAGATAAACAAGTATGCAACGATAACCACAATACAATGAAACTGCGTCGCAGCAGCAGCCAGAGGACGATGAAAAATCAACTTTTCCCCGCTCTCGCACATACCGTTGGCTTATTGATTAATAAAACAAGCCTCATCGTACAGTAGCCAATAATTATAACGTCTACAACCGTGAATAAAAAAGCGTGGCTTATTTTTAAAAAGTCCCGCTGCGACCTCTGAAGCTTTCGAGTCGGCGCGTCGCTGTATAATCTCGCAGCAGTTAACCGCGGAGTGCGGACAGGATAATCGTAAGGGTAGGGGCTCAGCTCAGCCATGGATTCGTCCCGAGTAGGTCTCGCACCGGGAAGCCCGAACCCAAATCCTCGCCCTCGAGCTCCGTGTTCTCGGTAGTGCGCGTCTCTCGGTATACCACATGCATCGTCTTCGGGGAGCCGGACCTGGGGAAGAAGAAGAAGAAGAAGAAACATGCCTCCAAAACAGCACCACCAGAGGAACACGCGGGCATGCAGGTTTAAGGTCAGTTGGTTGGGGATTCTCTCTCTTTTTGCGTGCTCTGCTGGAGTGCGGGCTATTAATACACCCTTGACTTAACCTATATCTCTGACTGCACCCGCCCAAAGTGAGTGCTCCTTTTTTTTTTGCTCCACCAGCTCTTCAGGTGTCGTTAGAGCAACATGTAAGTTTTTTTATCTTCAAGTTTCTAGTGGTTGAGTTGAGAGTACTACAGGCTACTTGACACTAATAACAACTCTCTGTTGCTTTTGTCTCTGCACAATGAGGAGACACTCTACGCTATAATGTTCTTCTACAAGTGACTACAGTTTACTACAAAACTATACATCCATGACTATTTTTTATTTTACTCAAACTCCATATACTAATTTGAGTACTTATATGTTTCTCTATTAATACATATAGATGTACACACTTTCAACCATATCTTTTTCTACTGATCTAGTTTTTGTGTTGGTAGTTTATGTCCTTATCGCTCTATGAAATCCTCTAATATTGATTAAAATAAACTTTAAAAGTTCATTCCACTGTATATAAATCAAGAATAAACTGGAATACATCCCCAGCCAACTTCTTATGAAACTGTAATGGAATGTCTTCCTTATTTGAGATGGATTTTAAATTGTTCTTGTTATCTCTAGCATAGGAAACTTTTATAGTTTTGTAATCTTGGTTAGACAATTTTTTATCAATACGTATGATCTATATATAATTTATTAAGTACATCAAATATTCTACAGAACTATCATTATTTACAGTTCACTAAATACCACAGTTCAAATAATATTTTGTATAAAAAAACTAAATAATAAAAACAACGATTACTAACAATTATACAATAAATATACAGTGATTATTCAAAATATCAAACTATATTGTGTATTAAATATTTGATAAAATAACCTAGATTACCTTATGCATTACATTATCAAGCTAAGGATATTGAAAGTTTATTTATTGAACAAACCACTAATCATCATCTTTCTACATGTTCCAGGTGATAACACCTGCCTTCAGATCACTGGTACTCTGCAGCGGCGACAACAGGGAAGATACAAACAACATGGAGGAGTGGCTGGGCGCCCTGAAGAATGTCACCGAGAGCAGACCCGCAGCCGACACGGGTACGGCCGAACTCCTGGGTGGACACCACCAATGGTATGCCACCAGCCACGCCAGACCCACCTACTGCAATGTGTGCAGGGACGCTTTGTACGGTGTTACCTCCCATGGACTCAGCTGCGAGGTGTGCAAGTACAAGGTGCACAAGAGGTGTAGCCCCAAGGCTATAAACAACTGCAAGTGGACCACTTTGGCGAGCATAGGAAAAGATATCATTGAGGACCAAGATGGGGTGAGTGGTATTTCATTAAGTTTTTTGTTATTTGTATAAATAATTTAAGGAATATAAGGGTTTTTCACCCAATACAAAATTTATAAAAATTAATCAATAGTACCTTGATAAAAAAGTTGTATATTAATAAATATAAAATATAAATAACATTAATTTGTTCATTGGGGAAATCATTAACATATGCATATATTTTTAATGCATGTGTATAAATAATATAAATAATAAAATAGTCAACCAAAAGTTACATATTCATTAAAATTCACATACTTAATAAATGAATTAATTGTAAAAAGTATAATTATTTATTAAAAAACATAATCGTTGATTTTTTTCAGAACATCACAATGCCTCACCAGTGGATGGAGGGTAACCTCCCAGTGGCATCAAAATGCACAATTTGCGAAAAGACTTGTGGTTCGGTGTTGAGGTACATAAGCCCAAAAAAATTAATTTAAATTTTATATTATTCTTATCCATAAATTTTACTAAAATATCATTCGAAAATAAACCAAGTAGGTTACAAGACTGGAGATGCCTGTGGTGCAAAGCGACCGTGCACGTAGCCTGCAGGCCTTCGATGAGTGTAAAGTGTCCCTTGGGACTGGCCAAACTTAGTGTGGTGCCTCCTACCGCATTGCACAGCATCGGTGAGTTTATTAGAAATTGAATAAAAGACACAGTCAACTGAGTTTCAATGTTTATTAAGTTATTAAATTAAAAACTTTTACAAAAGATATATTGATAAGAGATTGAATTTATTGAAATGTTGATAAACAGGTAGCGACGAGGCTTGGGATGCCGTAAGACCAGTCGGCTGCAGTCCCCTGTTGGTATTCGTAAACAGTAAGTCGGGCGACAATCAGGGAATTAAATTTCTCAGGAGGTTCAAACAGCTGCTAAACCCAGCGCAAGTCTTCGATCTCATAAAAGGTGGTCCCGGACCAGGGTAAGTTTTTATTTTTAATTTTTAATTAACTTTATTGGGCTAGGAATAGTTAAGCTGAAAACAAAAAATCGTGTAAAAACACCCAGGCTCAGGCTGTTTCGTCACTTCGACCCTTTCCGGATTCTGGTTTGCAGCGGAGATGGCTCGGTCGGTTGGGTACTCTCGGAAATCGATCGATTGGGAATGCACGTGAGTAACATTTACATTTGTTTTTGACAGTTATGTGACATGAGACTTATGTTAGTTTCACAAAAAATAGTCATATCACATCACTTGTCATGGCACATTTGTTTGTTCTTTTTAGCTGGCTGCACTCTTTCTGCTCTCAATAACTCAATTTCTGTTTATTTCACTTGCAACATTATTCTAGGTTTTTATTATTAGAAATATATATGACTACATATTATATCTAGCTGGGACTTGGTGGTAACAAAAAGTTTTGTTTAAATTACTTACTTAATTATTTTTTTTTTCAATGGTTGTTTTTTATTTGTAAAAATTCAAGAATTTTTTTAGAACTTTTTAAGAACAGATTATTTAAAAATTAAAAAAATATAAAAATTATTTGAAACAAATTTTTGTTATTACCATGTCCTTCATATTTTGTAAGTTAATAAGTTAATTTCTATCGCAAAAATCTGTAAGCTTATATTTTTCGCGTTTAACTAAATAATAATAACTTTTCTACTACTCTACATATAAATAAACTGAATAATTAAAAGTACTCTGCAATAGCTTATTTTCTCAATAAACTTTTTTCTTTTGAATCTGTATTGATTTGCATGTTGTTTTTTTATTTATTAAGATTGTTACTCAATAATGAGCTTATGCAATTTTTTTTTTTTTAAATAACTACACCGCATGCAGACTTTACTTATCGGTTTAAAATTTTCTTGTCTAAATAATTAGACATTTTTTCGATATTTTAAAAATGATTTGTATGAAATCAATCAAATTAAAAATCAAAACTAAAGAAATCACCAAAAAACCTGAAAATTTAAGGTTTTTAAAAGTTTTCTGTTCCTAAACTTATATTATTTTTAGATTATTGAATCTCAAAATCAATGGTTCCTAGCAAAGAAAAACCTTAGCCGAAAATCTGTCATAAAAAAAAATCTTATTTCAATTTTTCTAACGCATCGGTTTTCATTTCTTCCAACTTTTTTATCCGTTGGTTATTTTAAATCAGCAGATTTTCGGATAAATTTATCTTTGCACAAAAACCGTGAAAAAAAAAAATTAAAAAATCATAATTCCCAACATTCAAAATAAATATTTTCAGAAGCAATGCCAAGTTGGTGTGCTACCTTTGGGCACGGGGAACGATCTGGCCCGAGTCCTGGGCTGGGGCGCGTCCTGCGACGACGACACGAACCTGCCCCACCTCCTGGAGAAGTACGAGAAGGCCAGCACGAAGATGCTCGACCGATGGAGCATAATGATCTTCGAGCGCAGCATATCCCTGCCCTGTCCCCACAAGGGAATGGACAGTCAGTCGGGATGTCTGAACCACACCATAGTCCAGGAGTACGAGGACAGCGTATTGTCCCACATAACCAACATCCTGCACTCCGATAAGGAGACCCTCGTAATTTCAAGTGCCAAGTTAGTTTTTAAAACTATTCAAATTAGAAATTTAACTTTTATTTACCGTCATGGTCGTTTACAGAGTACTTTGCGAAACGGTCAAGGACTTCGCAATGCGAATATCGGAAACTAGTCTGAGCACGGGCGACCACCAGTTGAGCGACAAGTGCGAGATTCTTCAGCACAAACTCGACCTGCTGCTCCACACCCTTCACAAGGAGGAAAATTATTTAAAAGACAACGACGAGGAAACCACCAACGCCGACACCATCAAGTCGGATAATCTACCGTCACTGAACGACCTGAACGACCAAGAAAAGGGCCTGATGGAGAAGCCAGAGAAGGACATGACGAATTTGAAGAGGGTCAGGAAGAGAAGAGGCTTCGAAGAGAACCAGGCGGTCATCTCAAGGTACTTTAAACTTATCAATTTTATTATACTCAGTTGAGCTAACGAGTTCATACTTAACTCGGAAAATCAATTTCTCAAGTTTTTTATTTTGAATTCCCGCCGATGATTTTTCAGAGCAAACAGCTTGAAGAGAGCGATTCGGTGCCTGGTTGAGCACACGGAGCAGGCCGTTGACGAGCAGAACAGCACGGACAAGCCAACTACTCCGAACATCACGATAACAACAGAGTCCGCTACCGAAGGTATCTACTAATTTTCAATATTTTTTCATTTACTTTATTTTTAAATTTATATTTTTTATAAATAAATAAATAAAAACTATAAAATTAAAATTCACAGAGGACAAGAGGCGTCAGTTGGGAATTCCAGAGACGGCCAAGGAGTACATAATCGAGAGTCTGAGCGTAACCCCGACATTGGAATCGGGCGCGAGCAGCGGTGATCCGTCGCCGTGCTCGTCGCCAACCCCGAACGTCGCATCCCTGAGTCCCATGCCCGACATACGAAGGGACTCGCAGGGACCGGAAGAGTTGCTCACCCTACCAGCACCGGATGGATTCGCCGACAGCAGGAGAAACAGCTCGAATCTACCTCACGAGTTAGTTTAAACTCTCTCATATTTTCCTGATTATAATTTAACGTTTTTAAATGATTCGTTCCAGAACATTTTCTTTCAACTCAACGACCATCGAAACCGCGGTCCAAAGGCTGAGTCCACAGACCGAGACCTCGGAACCGTGCGTGACCCACGAAACAGTACCAGCCGTGACGACGGCGACCCTGGAGACGAGTTCGCCCTCCGACGACACGACCATCCAGGATGCCATGATATCCCCCGATACGGATTCCGTTCCCTCCGGGGACGTCTCTCCCGAGTGCCCCGAGTCGAAGACCAACTCGAACGGGGGCCCGAAGATCCAGACCCCGAGGGGCAGCTGCACCAACAGCATTGTCAGCTCGGACAGTATACTGTCGGATACCAACTCGTTCGTTCCCAAGAACAGCGAGAGCGAAATTGGTAAAAGTTTTTGTTTTTTTTACGTTTTGGCACTATCCCCAAAGAGTTGTCCAGCTTAAAATTATAATAAAAATATTCACTTTGATCACACATCGGTGATAAACTATAACCAAGCAAACCCCAAATTCGTAAGAATAAATTTGTTAACGCTTTTCAGGTAACCTCGTTACAGACAGCGACATACTCGACTCTACGAAGCTCTCTGAGATCGGTCACATAGACTCCCCGGAAAACTCGGATCCGTACTCGAGCGACATTCCCAACTCCGAAAGCATAATCGACGATCTGAGCTCTCTGGGTCAGGACCTGCTGAGCACGATGCTGGGCGAGAAGTACGACTCGGTCAGGGAGTGTCTCGAGTCGGAGCAGATAGAAAAACCTCAGAAGTTTTGCAGCCTCGCCAAGTTCGTCGAGGGAAACGACATCGCCAGGAGGTCCTTCAAGAGGCCAAAAAACACTCCAAAGTTCAACAAGGACGTGAGTTAAAAATTGACAAACAATAACGATTTAATGAAAACTTTTTAATTGAAATTTTTGATAAACTAACCATGCGATTTTCCTCAGGGTATATTCAAGGACAGGCCGATCGGACCGTTCACGAGTTTCGTCCAGAGATCCGAAGAACTTTTGTCCAACGATCTGAGCCCGAAGTACGAGGAGGAGGAAGAGGAAGAGGAGGATTACGACGAGAGGTCCGGGGATCTGCTCCAGGCTCCGGTTTGCAGATTCAAGGTCACTTCGAGTCCAAGTCCGTCGAATGAAAACTCCCCGAACTTTCCCCCCGCCATAAGCGTAATTGTCGATCCACCGAGTCCGTCGACGTCGGTCAAGAGTAAACACGATCACGAGTTCGGTTTTGGCGGATTGGGGTCGTTCATAAGAAGGTACAGCGGTGGAAGCATGGAAAGACGTGAGTTTATTTGTAAAAATTTTTGGACCCCCTAATTCTCAGAAAGTACAAAAGTTAAAATAAAAATAAAAATTTATGTTTTAAGTGAGCGTCGAGTACCCGGACGGTATGGGTTGCTCGCCTCAGGCATCGAGGAGAATCAGCAGTGGCAGCCTGTTCAAGGCCAACGAAGTTTTATCGCTAGCCGCAGCTGCGGCTAGATACGGAGGTTCCAGCATGAGCCTGAGGCACGAAAGAGCCAAATCTATCGACAAAACCGACGTAGTCAAGAAGCTCCCGATCATAAACCCACTGGTCAGACTACCAATGTGGCCGAGTTAGTTTTTCTCTTTTTACACTTTTTTATTTATTTGTTTAATTTTTATTACTTGGTTTTTTTTTTTCAAATCTCAACTATAAAGATTAATAGAAAATTTTAATTTTATTTTTAGATGTCAGCGGTGGACTAATAAGCCAGGCTCTTCTCGCAAACGCCGACGCTCTGTGCGCCGCGGTTTCCCCACTAATGGATCCGGACGAAACTCTGATGTAACGATAACTAACTTTCTCAAAAAAAAAGAGAATAAAAGGTCATCTCAAAGTTATTAACATTTGAATTTTTGGCATTTCAGGGAAGGCTACTTCGAACGGTGCGTCATGAACAACTACTTCGGTATCGGTATAGACGCCAAAATAAGCCTCGACTTTCACCACAAGCGCGAGGAGCATCCCGAAAAGTGCAGGTCGCGGGCCAAGAACTACATGTGGTACGGTGTTTTGGGCTCTAAACAGTGGCTACAGAAAACCTACAAGAACCTCGATCAGAGGGTACAGCTTGAGTGCGACGGACAGAGAATTCCCCTGCCCTCGTTGCAAGGCATAGTCGTACTCAATATTCCAAGGTGAGTTTATTTTTAAAATTATGTATCTCGCTAAAAAAACACAGAAATTTTCTCTTTTTGACGCATGTCCTCCTCGATAATGATGAATTATTATTGAATGAACACTAACAACTGATAAAAATGATTATTAGTTTCATGGGTGGAACAAACTTCTGGGGAGGATCGAAGGAGGGTGACATGTTTCTGGCCCCGTCGTTCGACGACAGAATCCTGGAGGTTGTCGCTGTATTCGGCTCCGTGCAGATGGCTGCGTCGCGACTGATAAACCTGCAGCATCACAGGATAGCCCAGTGTCAGACGGTACAGATAAACATTCTCGGAGACGAGGGCGTGCCCATACAAGTCGACGGGGAGGCCTGGATTCAGCCACCCGGAATCATAAGGATCATCCACAAAAATAGAATGCAGATGCTATGCAGAAATAGGGTGAGGATTACTTTTGGTTGAAATTATGTTATTTACAATTTATCTGTATTAAATAAATTGATTCATTTATTTCGACAACAAGGCATTGGAGACCTCGCTGAGAGCCTGGGAGGAGAAGCAGCGAGTTAACATGGCCGCTGTCACACAATCGTCCTCGTCGACCATAAGCACCTCGTCGAGGTCCCACAGTCAGGCCCAGATTGACCTGAGACAGGCCTGCCTGAGCGACGACGAAATGTCCGTTTTGCTTGGTTTCATCGAGGTCGTTACGACTCTCGTCAAGTGGGTCAAACTCTTGATAATATCGCATCCCAGCTTGGAACCCGACCTCTACCAAATCGCTGCGCGCACTGCCACAGCACTGGAAAAGGTCCATCCGGACGGGAAAATTTTGCAGGGGGTGAGTTTATTAATTTCTTTATAATAAAGTATATTCATACAATGATTATAAACTAAAAAAATTAATAAATTTTAAATTAGTGAATTCTTACATAAAATTCATAATTATGATTATTTTGAAACAGATAACTCTGAGGCCAGTAGTTACGGAAGTTGTTTCCAGTGCGAGGCAGTTGTACGAGGAGTCTTGCGAGTTACTACGGGACAAAGCTCAAAACTTGGTACTTAATTTCACTTCATTAATTTTTTCAAATATTTTTAATGTGTACTTGACGTTAATACTTTAATGTTTAGAAAATACGGGAGGATTTGGAAAATAAACTGTCGATATCGTTGGCCACGATGGAGCAAGAACTTCGTAAGTGCACCTTCGATGAGCGAGAGTCTGGCCTTGTGTACTTACAAAACATTCCAGAAGAACAGGTAATTTTTATTTTGCATACTTGATAAAAAATACTATATTAACAACAATCCCAAAACAAAATAAAAATATTGTGTTACCACTAAAACCAGCCAGACAAACCCCGCTAACAATAATCCTCTGTGCTTTTTTTTCTGCTTTTTTCGCTGCCAGACCGACAAAAAGAACCGACACCGCGGCTTGTTCTGGTTAAAGTTCCGTCGTTCCGGTGGCGGAGGTGGAAGCGGAACCTCTCGGGATCCATGCAAGGACCAGGTTACCCTCTGGGGCGTCCAGGAGGTTTGCTCGTGGCTCGAGAACCTTCAACTGGGCGAATACGCCGAGAACTTCATGTCCCACGACATACGCGGCCGGGAGTTGCTTACCCTGGCGAGACGCGACCTCAAGGAACTCGGTATAACCAAGGTCGGACACGTCAAGAGGATACTCCAGGCGATAAACGATCTCAACAGTTAAGCTGGAGTATTTTAATTTTTAATATTATATTCTTGTTCTTATTCTTATTCTTCTTCAACGAATTTAATAACAAGACGTACGTTGTTTGACTGTGATAACAAATTTTCCCCCAAACTAACCCGATTATTTGGTCTGTATAAAGAGATAACCTGTTGTTGACAATGATCCATTTTTTATTTATTTTCGGGTTACGTTGGGATCGTCCTTGCCCAAGTAAAATACCAGTGGTTCCTAAAAACATTGTGTTCTGCTATGTTTCAATTTTTGTGACAATTTTTTTCAAATACTTTTTTACGTGGAAAACATCTGAGTAACTTCTTTCGTGTACATAGGTTAATGTAAATTTTACTAATTTTATATTGCTGTTTCATTTTTCATGACAATTTCATTTAAAATACTTTTTACGTGTGAAACATCGGAGTAATTTTTTTTGTGTAAGTATAAAAGTAGCTTGTAATAATTTTATATTGTTTCATTTTTGTAAGAGTTTTAAGTCTCTTGTTTGTTTAGGTAATTTTTTCGTGTCGTAGATTAAAATTGTACTACTTTGTGACACTTTTGTTTAAAGTTCTTTTTTCGTCGAAAAGTTTGACATATAGTTTCTTACGTGGAGAAACGTCGAAGTAATTTTTGTTTTTACATTTATAATTCTAAATGAGTTATGCTAATTTTATATTGTTATCTTTCATTTTTCTTGACGATTTTGTCCTTGTTTTCGTCGAAAGATTCGAGACAAACGTTCGAGTAACTATTTTCGTAAGGACGATCTGAACGTAATGATTTTTGAAAGCATAAGTTTAATAATTCTTACCACTTAAAAAAATGGATCCTTTGTTTATCATTGTGAAGGTTAGATAGATTAGCACAAAAGGCGTGAAAGAGATAGAGTTCTTTTCATATTGCAACCAATATATTTTAAAAGATGGCTGTGATTTTGTTAGAATAGCAATATGTTTATTTCATCGAGACGAACTAAATTTATTTTGTTTATAAGTGAAAGTACACTTTTTATCGAACAATTTTTTTAAAATTGTTCAAAAGCATTACTATTATTATTATTAATCCTACGAAGCTACAATTTTAGCAAATGATTCTCGAATTTTGATGATTGTCAAAGCTTTATTTATTCATTACTACCATTATTCTCTCGTAAGAATAAAAAAAAAAAAAAAACCTTAAATTTCAAAGTATTTTTGAACGAAAAAGTTTTTGGAAGCAATAAGGAGTGTACTTCATTAATTCTGAAAAATTTGGAGCTTCTTCCATTTTTCGAATTGATCTCAAGTTTCTTAGAGTTAATAGTGTTTTCGTTAATCTTGGCAACGAAAAAAAAAAAAATAATAATACTAATGATATCTATTAAAAAATAAGTCTTCCAAGACTGTTATAATTAATGTTACGATTGAGAGACCCAACTTTAATACTATTAATTATACACTAAGTACCATTAAAAAAAATATCTAAGTCACAAAACTTACATCATTATTTGATTAATAAAACGTAATCGCAACGTTTCTGGTAACAAAGACCAAAGAGAAAATTTTGACTTCAAAAAGTTGAAAAATCACTTTTTTTTTGTTGCAAACAAATACATTCATTTAAATTAAAAGAACCAAGCTTTGCTTTTTTACGTTTTATTTCAAGTAAAAATCGCGATAAAATTGCAAATGTAAAAAAAACTCTACAAATGAGCCAAAAAGTTATATAGAATAAATTAACTATTCAATAAAGTGTTTAAAAAGTCTTCAATCGTGCATTGTAATTGAAAAAAAAAATGTTTAAAAATGAATAAAACTTAGCTCATAAGTTCCTACTTCTTTGTTGACTTTGCAACTATACTTACGTATACGTGAGTATCAAAAAAATGTAGTACTTTCGCCGAGTTTTTTCAACTCGCACAAGAAATAACTAAAAAATATAATCATTTACGCTGTGGTAAATTAATTTCACTGTAGCATCGATAACCAAAAATATTATTATTATTTTTAACAATGATTACCATGATCTTGTTTTAAGTTGAAGCAGCACACGCATACGTGTAGTTGGCATATATCATTATTTAAAAAAACATAAATTATATGCGTTCGTGGACTCAAAAGTTGTTGTAGAACTTAGACTTTTTTACAAATCTTTAGTATTACATAAAAAATCGTGTTACAATGTAATGAGAAAAATCTAGTATAGTTTCGAAAAAATATACGAAAAAAATATAGCTTACTCTGAAAAAGTTCTTTCAAAAAGAAAAGAAAATAAAATAAAAATAACGGAGATGTATTGATAAAAAAAAGAGCAATCAAAGATGGTGCAATAAAGTCAGTATTTTTTAATAAGATTAACTACTTTCAATAACTGTATAAATAACACAAAAAAATAAATAAAAATACTGTTAGTTATGTAATTCTTTAAGCTGTTTAACTCTTCCTCGGAGGAAAAAATCTCTCTTCTTTAAAAAATCTCTAAAATAATGAGTATTATTTAACTACTTTTTATGGCGGCAATGCATTTATTTCGATGTAGTATGTATTTCTGATGTTGTTAATAATTTTTATACCTGCTTAAAAGTTTTTAAATAATTTTTGATGTTAGATAAACACGTTTGATTGCACATTTGTAAATTATTACGATAATTTATAACAATTATTTTACATTCATTGATGTTTGCTTGAAAATAAGCATAATAATTACTTTTAACGAGTTAGCTGATATTTTTATACATGAAAAATATAGTTTAATTAATTTCATCAAACGAACTTTTTTTTCTTTAACAGAAATCAGAGTTGCAGTAATTCAATTAAATTTAACTTTGAACTAAAATTTAATTGAAGAATTATTGTGATTGTTTGGTTATTAAATATATTTTAATTCAAAAATTAACTCAATTATTTAATTGAATATACTAAACGTAAACAGTTAATCAATTCTTTAATTGAAAAAAATAAATTTAATTGTTTAATAAAATTAATTGTCTAATTTTATTCAATTGAATTTAATATTTCATTTTGAAATAAATAAATCTGCAACCCCGATAGTTATAAGAAAAGTAAACCCTTGAATTTTATATTAAATAAAAAAAACCCCTTCAATTTTTAAAGAATGTATATAAGTAAGAATAGATCTTAATTTTTATATATACGAATATAGAATTCTTGGGTTGCAAAAGAAAAAAAAAAAAAAAAAAAACGGGACAAATGCGCGTCGAGCACAAAAGTGCCTGAAGTTACACGGGAGAAAATAAAAAATTTAAAAAAAAAAAAAAAAAAAACGTGAACTTCACTTGACTGCACTGTGCCTCTCTGTACGATTTCCTGTTGAATCTTAAAAACACTCACACAATATATTGTACGAAATAAAAAATAGATGAAAAATACACTCTGCACGCACCTTGTTGATTGTGTACATGCGAATTAATAAAATTTAAAAAAAAAAAAAAATACTTATCAAGCTTCTACAGCTACATTATGAATCTCTACTGTTACAGTTTTAAAGAAAAAAAAAAATGAAAATTCTTTGGTACTGACTGCGCAATATCTAACGAATAATAAAAAAAATCAAATGTTATCAAAGTTACTCAGAATTATTCTAAATAAAAGCATTTTAATGTTTGAAGAAATTTTTACAGACTGAAAAAAAATAATAAAAACGTTCACATAATTTCTGTTGTATTGTTTTAAATCTATCTAATTTTTCAGATTAATACTCTTTTGGTGATATTTTGAACGATGTTTCTAGACTTAGTAGATTATCAAATTTTAAACGTGTGACCAGCTTTTATTTTCCATGCTCAAATGTAACAGTTTTTTGTACCTTCTGGCAATACTTTTTTATACAACATATAATTATTTTTAAAACTCTACGTTCATTTTGAATAATATATTGTGCTCAGTATTTCAGCTTGTAAAAAAAAAAAAGAATAACAGTTTATGTCCTTGTTTGGGAAATGATTTACGAAAGAGTGTCTTAGAAAAAAAAAAAAAATGAAATGCGCTCTGTCATTCTCGTCACTCTCAAGACGATAATTCTTGCCTTTCTATCATAGTATTTATTATTGTATATAATTAAGAAGAAATTTCAATAAAATGTATCATAAAATTAAAAAAAAAAAACTAAAACCTACAAAAACGTTTATTTTTTTACACCATTTTCCAGCTTACTCAACTATTTAGGCACAAGATTTTTCTTTGAAAAATATATTTCAGATCGAAATGATGTTCTACAATTTCGAATTTTTAGTGAAAGTTACCATTTTTAAGCCTTACTCTAATGAAAATTGATTATAAAAAAATGATATTTACAAAACCAACAAAAAAAAAAACGCTAAAGTTATTTTTTAAAAGCTCAATTGTATAAACAATAAATCTTTGATATTTTGGTTCACTCTGGTCTTTAGCCATTAAAAATTGAATTTTATATTTATGTTACTAATTTTAACGTGATCCAGAGGTCAGTAAATCAGTAAAAATCGGAATATTAACAAAAGATATCCGTGACACATTAACTCCATCGGCTTTAAAATCACTGATCATGTGTTGACGACTGTCCGCTTGAATCATTTTCTTCATCTACATTTATCCTTAATCTATTAGCAGCCTCGGTCAATTGTTTTTGAATTACACGTTTTTTCATGATTGCAGCTACTTCTAGTGGAGTTAGCCCCGCCTTGTTTTTCACATTAACGTCAGCACCATAGGACAGTAACTCTTGAACCAGAAAGGCGCCATCAGGTTGGAAAGTTACAACGTAATGCAATGCAGTGTCGCCGTCGTCATCTTGGCAGTTGACATCGGCTCCTGCGTGAATTAAGAATTTCGCTAATTCAATTTCGCCGTGTCCAAGAGCTATATGCAAAGCAGTTAGATCTTCTGCAGCTTTGATGTTGACATTGACTCCTCGAGATAATAATTCCTCTGCAAGCTGCACAGCATTGGTTATACCTTCGCGATGTCTCGGGTCTCCGATTGTATGTAAAACCGTGTCTCCTAGGATATTTTGATTGTTGACGTCGCCTCCAGCCTCGATTAAAACGTCTGCAATTCCAAGTTTACCTTTAACCAGAGCGTAACCCAAAGGTGTCACGTCGGAATCATTTTTCGAATCGACCGTGGCACCTCTCGAAAGTAAGAATTTGACCATCTCGATATTGTTTTCGCTTACAGCACGATGAAGTGGTGTTTCACCCTCGTTGTTTTTGATGTTTATATCCAAAAATCCAGATCTTAATAAAAGATCCGCACATTCAAGACTTTTCGGATCATTGCAGTGAGTAGCAAAGTGCAATGTCGTGTCGTCATCGGTGTCTTTAGCGTTGACCTCGGCTCCAGCATCAATTAGACGTTTAGCCACTTCAAAGTTACCAGTACCAACGGCTACGTGCAAGGCCGTTATGCCACGAAAAGACTTGACATTGACACCGGCGCCGCGAGATATCAGCTCTTCAGTTAGTCGCGCGCTCTCGGGTTCCGGTTCGTTAGCTATTGTCATCAAAGCCGTAAATCCTTCGTTATCTTGACTGTTGATGTCATTTCCGGCCCCGATTAAAATGTCCGCGACTTCGAGGGAACCTACTATTAGAGCATAAGCTAAAGCTCTCGTGCCGTAAGAATCTTCCAAATCAGTATTGGCACCCACGAGTAGTAATATTTTGACTACGTCGACGTTGTTGTGTATCGCGGCAAAGTGTGTCGGTGTCCTGGCCCACGGGTCATTTTGACCGTTGAGATTGAGTCCTACTGTTCGCAGAATTGCGATGGCGTCATAGTTTTCATAACTTTCGGCAGCTTGCTGAGGTGTTGGTATTTCTTCATCCATTTAAATGCTTATTTGCAGATAATTTCTTCGAAATGTCAAATGTATTTGTACACCGTGGATTTTTCGACTTTCGGTCTACAGTTGATGGTGACCCTTTTTCAAAAATAAAAATAAATATTATGACTTTCCATTTGTCCTAATTTACATGGTTTGAATTTAGACTTCAAAATTAACAAAAAAAAACATAATATGTGGATCATTTCCTGTACAAAAAATATATTCTTTTCAAGATCAAATTTTGATGTCAATGTTAAATTTTTCAAGAGAATAAAAACAGTATCGGTAAACCTAACCTTAAATTAAAGTAACTGTAGTAAATCATTAGGTTCAGTTTCCAATAGATATAAAATAAACGTTCCTCTATTTACCATACTTTGTACACTATATTCAATAAAATTGCTTTTAAAATTTGATATTTACCTTCTGACATAATCCAGTATAATCTGAGCAAAGTACAAGTTATAGGTAAAGTTGCAGACTCCGTTACAAAGTGAGTCTTCAAAATCAATACATCAGGGTTACAATGACTCGTGCGATTTTCACAGAAATAAACTAAAATCTTTCTCTAAGCACCGACAAAACCGACAAGTCCTTAAACTTGATTGAAGATCAAGCAATAAGGAAGTAGTATCATGGCCCGCCATCTGGTTACTATTTTATTTTCTAACGCGTAGCGCCGGTAAAGAAGTTTCACTTCAAAAAATTATAAACCACCCGAGAGGAAATTTTATCCGGGCGGCCGGGGGAGAAACGCGGCACATGAACATAGGCACTTACACGGAGAGAAAAAATACAGAAATTTACTGTGGAGGACACGAGAAACTTGTGTGCTGCTAAAGCACGTAAATTTTCTGCGAGCGCCACACATAAAAATCGTGTGTTAGCTTTACGCAGAAAAAATCTTAAGCGCACTGTATTGGAGCCAATCAAAATCACTCCGGTCGCACCTGATTGGTTCCGCTACAGTGCCGCTTAAGATTTTTTCTGCGTAAAGCTAACACACGATTTTTATGTGTGGCGCTCGCAGAAAATTTACGTGTTAGCTTAACACAGTAAATTCCTGTTTTTTTTCTGTCCGTGTAGAAATAACTGCTGGTGCACTCACTCTATTTCTCCTAGAACTTAAAAATTTTTAAATTAATATTTAGTTAGCCTACAAGCAACTTAAAATTTACAAATTTTTGCATGAATGGACATGAATACATGGTGGAATAAACAGAGTACAGGTGTGTCCATTATAGGGTTTAGACGCCGTGCAGTTTGGCTGTAATTCAATAAGGCGCTCGGTACTAACTACCTACCTACTAACGGCCACCATGGGACAACAGTTCATAAATTTACTTTGAAATTTGTATTATGGTAAGCTAGGACTTCCTCAAAAATACAACAGGAGTCTCTGTAATCTAATTACAACCTTGCTACCTGGAACTCCAAATCGAGTCACGTACACCTTTTCTACCTGATAACTATTTTTCATACAGATTTTTATTTAAATATTATTTTATTTTTTTTCATAATTTTTCAATCGTTTGAATTTTTTTTATTAAATTTCGATAATAGTAAAAATAGAGAAACAAAGTTTAAAAAAAAAAATGGTTTGAGTCGAAGGTTTGATAAAATATCATGATGATGGTATACAAAATACATAGGATAGGTATTGAAAAAAAAATTTTAATTTTAAAAGTCTTGAAAAAAATAATACAATACGTTTTAAGTGTTCGAAACCTATCTGAACTTTGTACTATTTACAACTCTTATCCTGTTTGAACCTTAGTTTAACCATTTGAAATTTTTTAGCCAGCGTGTGAATTACAATTAAATTGGGTACTCATTCAAAGATTTATTCAAATAATTATTGTACAATGAAATATGGTAAAAAAAATTAATTAAATAAGTAGTACAATAAATATATGGTAAAAAAACTATTTAAAAATTAAAATAAATTCACGCCAACTAATAATTCAAAAACTTAAGCCAGAACAGGGCGATTTTTGAAGTTATCAGGTGTTAGTGAATTTAAAAAAAAAATTTTTTATAAAAGCGGAGTATTGAAAAAAGACCTTTGTAACAAATGGACTCCATCGGTTTTGAAATCGGTGATCAAACATTGACAACCACTCGGTTTAACCGCTTTCTTTATCGCTGTTTTACAGTTTTTGTCAGCAGCCCGGGTCAATTGTTTTTGAATTACACGTTTTTTCATGATTGCAGCTAGTTGTAGTGGAGTCAGCCCTGCCCTGTTTTTCACATTAACGTCAGCGCCGTGAGACAGTAACTCTTGAACCAGTGAGATGTCATTATTATAAGTGACAGCGTAATGCAATGCGGTGTTACCGCAGTCATCTTGACTCTTGACCTCAGCTCCGGCGTTGATTAAGAATTTCGCTAATTCAACCTCACTGAAACTTATAGCTGAGTGCAAAGCTGTTTGACGCTTATGAGATTTGATACTGACATCGACACCTCGAGATAATAATTCCTCCGCGAGGTACGAAGCATCGGTTATACATTCACGAAGACTCTCGTATCCTATTGCAAACAAAACCGTGGTTCCATTGGCATCTTGACTGTTGACATCGCCGCCAGCCTCGATTAAAACGTCTGCTATATCGAGCTTACCTCGAACCAAAGCGTCGTTCAAAGCTGAAACGCCGTTGTCATCTTTCAAATCGACTTTGGCACCTCTCGACACTAAAAATTTGACCATCTCGATGTTCATCTTATCAACAGCTGAGTGCAGTACCGTTCGACTCAATTTGTTTTGACCGTTGACATCCAAGCCAGATTTTATCAATAAATCTACGCATTCGGGACCTTTTGAATTCAAGGCCGAAACAGCGTAGTACAATCCTGTGTCACCTACGAAATCCTGGGATTTGACATCGGAGCCAGCGTCGATTAAACACTTGGCGATTTCAGGCTCACCGTAGGAAATAGCACAGTGCAACGCTGTTTGACCTTTTGAATTTTTGACATTGACATCGACACCTCGAGCCAACAACTCTTTGGTTAACTTGACACCGTTGGTGATGAATTCTCGAACCTTCTTGTCTCCAATTACGTGTAAAACCGTGTCCCCTTCGAAATCTTGAGTGTTCACGTTACCACCAGCGTCGATTAAAACGTCTGCAATGTCAAGTTTACCTTGAATCAAAGCATAATACAAAGCTGTCATGCCATCAGAATCTTTCAACTCGACTGTGGCATCTCGGGACACTAAAAATTTGACCATCTCGAGTTCATTATTCTTAACTGCAATGTGCAACGGTGTGCATAAATTATCATCTTGACTGTTAACGTTCAAACCGGATTTTATTAAAAAATTGGCTATGTCGGTACTCGCTAGGCAAACAGCGTGGTGCAATGCTGTTCCTCCCTTGATAGTTTTGGCGTTTATGTCTGCTCCAGCTCCGACGTAGAACTTAACCAAGTTCAGTTCAGCGCAACAAACAGCTGCATCTAGCGGCGTTAGACCTCTGGAATTTTTAATTTTCAAGTCTGCCCCTCGAGCCAACAACTCTTTAGCCAGGTGTACAACGTTGGCTGTAAAAAGCCGAAACTGATTGTCTGGGATTACATGTAAAATCGTGTTTCCTTCTTTTCCTTGACTCTTGATGTCAGCTCCAGCTTCGATTAAAACATCCGCGATTTTAAGGTTACCTTGAATCAAAGCCCAGTACAAGGCTGTTTTGCCGTGGTCATTTTTTAAATCTACCGTGGCACCTAGCGACAGTAGAAGTTTGACCATTTCAAGGTTGAGGTTTAAAGCAGCGGACTGCAACGACGTTTTACCCAAGCTTCCTTTGGCGTCGATGTCAACGCCAGCCTTGACGTAGTACTTGACCATGTCCATCTCATTCTTGGCTACAGTGTACATCATCGGTGTATCACCCTCGAAGTCTTTTAAATTCACATCAGCGCCACGGGCCAACAACTCTTTGATCAGCTGTGCACCATCGGTTATGCAGTCACGTTGCCAAGGATCGACGATTGAAAACAGAGCCGAACGACCCTCGTTGTCTCGACTATCGACATCGGCTCCAGCTTTTATTAGTAAATCTGCGATTCTAAGCTTGCCTTGAACCAAAGCATAACTCAAAGCTGTTCTACCGATTTTGTCTTTCAAATCGACGTTTAAATTACTTTGTGACAGTAATAATTTGACAATCTTGATGTTTTTTTCTTCGACAGCAATGTGCAGCGGCGTCCTTTGATATTCAACATCCTGGCTGTTGATGTTGACTCCCTGGTCCAGCAGAGATTGAACCAGTTTTATTCTTCCGCTTCTTACAGAGTCATGCAGAGATGATTTACGATCCATTTTACTGAGTGTTGATCTCTATCTTAACCTCAAATTATTCTTGTAAAAAACTACACAAAATTTATAATGAATATATATTTAAATCACGTTTAGTTGAATCGTCGTTGTTTTATAAATAATTATTATAATCAACTGTAATAAGCATTGCTACAGAAATAAAGCAGCTGATACAAAATAATTAGACGCTCAGCTGACGAGGCACGTGCAAAAAATGAGGGAGCTCCGGAGCTGCAGATCTCGCGCATGCGAATTACGAGTCAGCGAAGGCGCGAGATTTTAAAGCGCCGATTGGCTGGTATTTTTTGAAGAAAGTTTGAAATTCTTCTAAATACTGTTGACAGACCAAAAAAGGAAACAAATTGTATGCTTTAAAGCAACGTTAAATCTGGCACTACCTGCACCCCGACTAGGCCTAAGCCTGCCTTAACTCTGCCTTAAACTTCTTAACACTCAGCGCCATTTATTCATGTGGAGGCCTTAAGGAGTACCTACAAGCCTAGCTTGCCACCCCATCCAAAAATCCTTAACTGCCTTTTGTGCTGCGAGAATTATAAAATCAAGGTCAGAGCTTCGGTTTGCACCAGTTCGTCTCCGCACGTGCACAGTAAAGCATCGCGAATCTTACCCTCGGCACAATTGCCAAAATTATTAAATTATTAAATTTTTAAATTTGACTTTGTAAAATTGTACGTTTCAAAATGTCTGCAGTGAAAAGCGACAGGTTTACCCAGAAAAAAAAAAAAACTAATCACAGTGTAAAGCAACAGAGGAGCGAGTTCGAGTTGATGGTGGCCCGCCTGGAGAACATCGAAGACTTGAAAAACGCGGTTAAGTTCTGTAGCGAGGTGAACAATTATTCGGTCCTCCTACATTGCAAGCCGGAAAAACTTCAGGCGGCTTTGAGTCAGTTGCCAGGATTGAAATTGAAAGTCGTCAAGTCCGCCAAACAAGACATGCAACGGAGACATACACAGGACGGAGCTCAGAAACAGCGCTATATTGAAAAATATGGTAAAAAAACTCGAGAGGTAAATCTTTTAAACCATATACTATTCAGGCTTCTCCTGAAAATAATATTTGCACGCACGATAAAAAAAATGATTGTTTTAAATAAAAATCTTATGTTTTTAATTCTTTTTCTCTGTTCAAACCTTAGAAACACCAAGAAATGAGAAATTCTTCGTGCAACCTAGAAAGCCAAAGAGATAAGGACAACTTTTTTACCCTTTTAGCAATCTAGAAGTTTTGCCGGAAGATGTCCATTGTAGAATTCGCAAGAGGTCCTTCGAGGCAAAAATTATCAAAAATTTATAATGATTATTTGAATTAAACTATTGTGTTTTTTTAATATAATTTTTAGAAATTAAAAAGGTTGAAAAATTGTTTTTATTATTATCAACTTGAATCGAAGGACTTGAATTATGCCTGTGATCATAGATTCGTAACATTTTTTAAAATATTTCTTAATTTAAATAAAAGCTTTTTTTAAGTTGAATGCATAAACAAACAAGCATTTATTTGAATTACCAAATGTTTAATATTACCAAAAAATTTAATTTAGTTGTTGGAATTTAAAAAATTAATCGATTTAAAAAAAATATGTATACAAAATTTTACGTACTAAAAGCTACAAATAAACAAAATTACTAAAAGAAAAAAATTAAGTCTTACACAGTTCTGATATACTAAAACAATGACTAGAAAAATTCTTTTTTGTTTTTTGTACTAAATATTTATTTCAAAACTAACTATTATTTTATGTACATAGATGAGTCAATCCAAAATCATTCGCACATTCAAAACATTTACCTACTCAGTTAATTTTACAATAACCGGTCAATTAAATCCAGTTAATTAAGTAAATTAATTTTTATATTTTTAACTTATGATGATAATGCAGCTCTCAAGTAATCTGAATACCTATTACATACTATTTTTCATTTTATTTTTTTAACTTGAATTAGAGAACTTCTCTAAGTTTTATTTTAAAAAGGATTCACTCGCCGTACTATCTGTAAAATTTATTCTGAGTATGTCTCAAAAACAGCTTAACTAGGTCCGAGTCGGGTTCCATGTCGTACATAACCAAGTAATCTATTGGTTTTTTGCCACTTTTGTCTTTAGCGTTGACATCTGCTCCACCTTTTAACAAAATTTCAGCTCGAGAAAACTGTATTCTTCGATCCCCTTCACTGAATTCCGCAACCCAGTGCAGAGGAGTGCGATTTTCAAAGTCTCTGACGTTAACTTTGGCACCAAGCGACAGCAAATAATCAATTTGCGAGGTGTCATGATCACGACTCGCAGCCCAATGTAGTGCACTGTGACCGTAAGTGGAATCTTGATAGTTAACGTCAACTCCGACCGCAAAGAAACAGTTTATTATTTGATGACTGTCACCTAATTCAAGCGCGATGTCCAGTGCTGTGCATCCTTCGCTGTCCGTAATGCTTTTATCAGCGCCCAGAGATAACAACTCTTGAATTATATCAGATCTTTGCTTGATCACAGTCAGATGCAGTGGTGTCTGACCTGATTTATTTTTGACATCTATATCAGCACCACTTGCCAATAAATTGTGAATCAGCGAGGCGTTGTTGTGTTTCACTGTTAAGTGTAACGCCGCATTACCGTCGTTATCTTGGCAATTTACATCAACTCCGGCTTCAATAAAAAATTTGGCCAATTCGAATTCATTGTAATTAATAGCCGAGTGCACTACTGTCCGGCCATTAGAATTTTTGACATTTATGTCGGCACCTCGAGCCAACAACTCCTTCGCCAGCTGTGTAGCGTCCATGATGCAGTTGCGAAGTATCCGGTCTGCAGCTGAGTGTAAGGCTGTGTTTCCATCGGTATCTTTACTGTTGACATCGCCACCAGCTTCAATTAAAATGTCTGCGATGTCGAGCTTACCTTTAACCAAAGCCTCGTTCAAAGGTGTCAAGCCGATAATATCTTTTAAATCAACTTTGGCTCCCTGCGACAATAGTAATTTGACCATTTGTAAGTTACTTTTATCGACAGCCCAGTGCAGTGCCGTATTACCCATATTATTTTGACCGTCGACGTTAACACCAGCTTTTATCAGTAAATTTGCACATTCGAGACCATTTGAATTTAAAGATATACGGTACAATCCTGTCATACCATCGTCATCCCGACAATTGACATCGGCTCCGGCGTCGATTAAACAATTAACCATTGATACTTCACACGACATCGAAGCGTAAAGCAAAGCAGTTTGACCCTTTGAATTTTTTATGTTAACGTCTGCGCCACGAGCTACCAAATCTTTCACCAACTGAACTTCGTCAATTCTCGAAGATTCATTCTTTACATTCAAAATGATGTCGTGCAGAGCCGTATTTCCTGCGTTATTTTGACCGTTGACGTCCCCGCCAGCCTCTATCAGAGCGTCAGCGATTTGGAGTTTTCCAAAAAGCAAAGCATAGGTCAAGGCGGTTCTGCCACAGGAATCTTTTAAATTAAGGTTTACTTTAGACTCTAACAAATATTTTATTACAGATACATCCTCGCCGCGTGCGATGGACTCGTGCAGTACTGATCGTTTCGAATTGTCAAGAACGTTAACATCCGAACCAGCTTCGACCAACAAGCTTGCGATGAAAAAATCTTTTCTCATAGCGGCGACTCGAAATGCTGTGAGCCCCTTATTGTCTTTTACTCTCACATCAGCGCCACGAGAAAGTAAACACTTAATCAGCGAGGCGTCTTTCATATATGTAGCTAAATGTAACGCCGTGGTGCCTTCATTTTCTTGACAATTGATCTCAGCTCCTGCGTCGATTAAGACCTTAACCATTTCCACTTCACCCTGAGTCGAAGCTAAGTGCAATGCCGTTCGACCTATGAAACATTGAGCGTTGACATCGGCACCGCGAGTTAACAGCTCTTTGCTCAGCTTGACTCCATCGGTTACGAGTGCTAGTTCCTTTTTGAATGCTATAGTCATCAAAGCTGTGAATCCAATGTTGTCTTGGCTGTTGACATCTCCACCGGCCTGGATAAGAGCATCTACCACTTCGAGCGCACCCCGAGTGAGAGCAGTAAACAAAGCGGTTCGGCCGTTAAAGTCTTTGGCATTTATCGCGACTTTTCGAGATATTAATTTTCTAACCAGGGATGCATTATTCGTCAATGTAGCGACCGAATGAAGTGCCGTCCGACCCGAATCGTTGACTCTGGTCACATCAACCCCACATTCGATCAAGAGACCCGCAATGTCGAGTTGCTCCTGTGTCAAAGCCCAGGTCAACGGTGTCATGCCGATGTCGTCGCTTACGTTGACTTGGGCACCGCGTGACAGCAAAAACTTGACCATCTCGATGTTGTTTGCCGCAACGGCAATGTGCAGCGGTGTGCACAAGTTGCCATTCTGAATGTTTACGATCGAATGAGACTTAGTCAACATTTCTGCCATGTCAAGAGCATTCGAACAGGCAGCGAAGTGCAGTGCCGTGTTGCCTTCCTCGTCTCGACACCCGACATCGGCTCCGGCGTCGATCAAGAACTTCGCCACTTCCAGTTCCCCACAGACCACAGAAAAGTGCAGTGCGGTTTCGCTCGAGTTGTTTTTGGCATTGACATCGGCGCCACGAGACAGCAACTTTTGGACCATCTCGACACCGTCACCAGTCATGTACTCGCGTAAATTGTCAATGAGCGAAAACAAAGCCGTGCAGCCTTGGACGTCCCGAGCGTTGACGTTTCCACCTGACTCGATAAGAAGATCCGCGATGTCGAACTGGCCATTGGATAGAGCGGAGCTCAAAGCGGTCGTGCCGAAGTAGTCCTTGGACTCTACTTCGGCGCCCCGTGACAGCAGTAACTTGACCATGTCGATTTGGTTCTGGTCTACGGCGATGTGAAGCGGGGTGGTTTCGTATGCGTCTTCGGTACTTCGACAGTTGACGTTGACTCCTTGAGTTAGTAGATCTTCAACTTCGTCGATTTTTCCATTTCTGACGGCTTCGATGAGAGAAGTCGCTGGATCCATTTTTACACCAAAACTCGGATTTTTGAGGTTGCTGTTGAGAATTGAGAAAAATTATTACTCGGTACTTCTATACTTTTTGATTGTGAAAATTCTGAATTAATTTTTTAACGAATTTTATAAATAGATTATGTCACTACTGATGTGGTTCTACTGAAACTTTTGCAACTTCATAGAATATTAATTTATACCTGTTATTCAAAACAAATTTTTTTGATCAAGCCGCGAGTGGAAAAATTAATGAGTGCATTTTATTATATTATCATCACTCATTTATAGGAAAAAAAGCTTTGATTTTTCTTATTAGAATCAACCTGATTGAAGATGAATTACATGTTGAATAATTATATAATCAGCTCATATAAGTTGAAAATATTAGATGAATTTAAAATATTAAAAGAAACTTTGGAAAATTCTTAATTTTTTATTCAACTACCTGACATATAAATAAAATTTTTTTTTTTTTTTTTTTAATTCAGAAAAATGACTTTTCTGCAAGCTGCAATAGTAATAGTTACTCAAAAATTATATTTATACTATTGATTATAAATGAAAAAATGTCTTCTTTTGAACGTTTTTAAAACTTTTTCCGGAAAGATAGTTTTCAGTAAGAAAATGCTTTTTTTCCGATAAAATTAAGATTAACTATTGATTAAATATTTAAACTTTATGACTCAGGTTCATTTTTGTTGAAATATTTTTTTTTTTACAAAATTTCGTCTAAAAACTTATTTTACGAGTATGAAACGTTGAATTTCTTAATCCATTAAACAAGAATTGCTTAAAAACTATAGAATTTTTTCTCATTTAAAATTAAGCAAATTAAAAATTAACAGTTGCAGGAATAAAATTTTCAAATGACTTCAAATTTTTTATTAAATTTACTTTATTTTTTTTTTAATTTGAGTTATTTGCAATAGTGCTTAGAAATTTTAGATAAAGTAGCTCAACTCAAGTAAAGAATAAGTAAAAATTTATTTATAACTTTGAAAACACAATCAGAGTTCAACCTAACCTCAAAACAAAACAATCACTTGTAAAGAATAATTTTTTCGGTTTATTCGTCGAACGGTGAACTCATCGAATTTCAATCCTTTCCAGACTAATTAGTAATGAATAATTGTATAAAAATATTGAATTATTTCAACCAAGCTTTACTGCTAATGAAATTTTATATTTACCTTGGGTAGTAGACGTATAGTAGTAAATTATACCAATCGAATACATAGATTCTTGATAATTTATAAATTTTAATTTAAGTCAACGTATCTAACTGTAGTGTACGCGATAAAAATGAATCAATCACAATAAAATTGTTGGTTTATCTCTCATTGAAATTTCTCCAAAAACTAGTTTACCTTACTAAGCACTTATCAGCTGATCTTTTCTGCTAGAAATTTTAGTCGAACCGCTCCGCAGAGTTTGTAGACTCGAGTGTTGTCCAGGTCTTCTTGGGGCTTATTTTGAAATATAAACTGTCATAAAATATTTGGCTAACATTTTTGGTATCTAGATTGTTGAAAAATATTATAAACATGTATAATTGTTGGTCAATTAACACAAAACTACTCTTAAATTAAATTACGAGCGATCAATGACACTTTACAAGTCAAAAATTAAAAATTAAGTTAACTTTAAGTTATGATTGGATAGGCTGTGTTTGAGGATAATATAGGTAGAAGTAGAAAAATTTCGAATGGTTTCAAAGTTTAAATTTTTAAAAATTCGGGCCACAAAAAACCCAATTTATTAATAAACATATCAGTTCTAACTAATGCAGTTTATTATAATTTATATCACACAGATAACTCATTAATTGATTGAGTACCGTTTTACAAAATTATTTTATGCTGTCTCGCAACACAGTGACAGATTATTTAAAACTAAATAATATATTATTATTATTAATATATTAAACATTCAAGAATTTACATTTTGTTTACATCATTACATTGTGTTGTGGAATTAAATATTTTTATAATTTCTTAATAAAAAAAAAAAAAAATTACTTTATTATTGTCTATGCTGTTTTTCATCGAAATGTATGTTACTTTACATCAATCCTTGAACTATCTTTATTTCAATCAGTAATAACTTAAATGATCAAAAATATATAAATTAATTAGTACAAGATGCCGATGAAATCATAAATAAATAAGTACTAACAATGGTTGACTTTAATTTCATTATAGTTCTCAGTTTTGGAGAAATTAAAATCAATAAAAATAAAAAAAGACCAAAAGACTATCAAACTTTGTATCATTAATACAGTGATTTTTGAACGAAGGTTTTGAAATTTACCAAGTGTCAGTTAATTTCAATTTTTTTTTATTTTTTATGTAAGTGGAAAAATAACAAAGGACTTCTGAAACATATGAATTCCATCTGTTTTAAAATCACAAATCAGATGTTGAAGAATACTTGTTTTTCCTTCACTGTAAACTTTACTTTTGTCATAGCCCCGAGACAACAATTCTTGAATCTCAGCAGATTTATTGAGCGATACAGAAAAGTCAAATGGAGTATTTCCTTTTTTATTTTTTACGTTGATATCAGCGCGACGAGACAATAAATGTTGAATCAACGAAGCGTCGTCGTGCATCGCAGCCATGTGCAATGCCGAGTTTCCAAAAAAATCTTGACACTTGACGTCGCTACCCGCGTCGATTAAACACTTTGCGATGTCCAATCTACCGATAAAGATAGCTGAGTGCAGAGGCGTTTGACCTGCAGAATTTTTTGTCTTGATGTTGGCACCGCGAGCCAGTAAACGTTGAACTAGCGCAAGGTCCTCGAGACGCGCGGTCAAATTCAGTGGCGTGTTGCCTACGTCAGTTCGACACTCGATGTCAGCTCCGGAATCAATTAAAAATCTCGCTATCTTCAATTTACCATCGATAATAGCTGAAATTAACGGAGTTTCACCTTTGGAATTTTTTGAATTGATATCCGCACCATGAGCCAGTAAATTTTTAACCATTGCGACGTCGCCATGTAATTTTGCAGCCAAATGCAGGGCCGAGTTGCCTTTATCGTCTTGACAGTTAGTATCAGCTCCGGCGTTGAGTAAGAGTTTCACTATTTCAAGTTGTCCAAAAACAATAGCCGCTACCAATGCTGTGGCCCCATAGTGAGTTTTAATGTTAACTTGAGCACCGCGAGCCAACAACTCTTTGACTATCTGTAAGTTGCTGATCGCACTTTCACGTTCCGTTTTGTTTGCTATTACACTCATCAAAACCGTCACTCCGTTGTTCTCTTGAGTGTTTATATCAGCTCCAGCTTCTATCAAAGCATCTGCAATGTCAAGCTTGCCATCGGCGAGAGCCCAGCCCAACGCTGCCACGCCGACATCATTTTTTAAATCTACTTTCGCGCCTCGAGAAAGTAAAAACTTAACCATTTTTAAATTACCCCTATTAACAGCTGAATGAAGTGGTGTTTGGCCACTCTTGTTTGGATAGTTTACATCCAAACCAGCTTTCAGTAAGAGATCCACACACTTTAGACTTTTTGAATTATTGCTGTGAGTGGCATAGTACAATGTCGTGGCACCGTTGTTGTTTACGGCTTTAACATTGGCACCAGCATTGATTAGACATTTCGCCATTTCAAATTCACCACGATTAACAGCCAAGTGCAAGGCTGTTACGCCATGAGGACACTTGACATTAACGTCAGCGCCGCGAGCTATCAACTCTTTGATTAGCTGAGCACCACTAGTTTCGTAATCATTCGCTAACCTCATCAAAGCCGTGAATCCCTCTACGTCTTTGCCGTTAACATCGCCTCCTGCTTCGATTAAAATGTCAGCGACTTTGAGTGAACCCGCAATTAGAGCATAGCTCAAAGCTGTCATTCCACAATAATCTTTTATATCTGTTTTGGCACCTCGCGACAGCAGTAATTTGGCGATTTTAACGTTGTTTCCCGCAGCAGCAAAGTGGAGTGGTGTCTTCTTGTATTCATCTTCTTGACCGTTGATATCAATTGCCTGCAGTGCCAGCAGAACTTCAACGGCGTCGATGTTTCCAGCACTTACGGCAGCGTGCAGAGATGTTGACATTTCTTGACCCATTTTTAATGCTCGTGTGCAGCTGATCTCTTTGAAATATCCTTATTCGCCATAGATTATTCAATTTTTTGACTAAAGTTGGTGGCTCTGGTTCTGAAATGAAAATTTCGAATGGGTGAATTCAAAACTTACAGTTTAATTCAACTCTGATAATTAATTCCAAAAAGAACAACTTTTTTTTTTAAATAGTACCATAACTTAATAAATGTTGCAAATAGTAAAATAGTAAAATATATGCAACTTTTTTGAGCCCTCAAAATTGTTATTTATGCATTTTTTTGTTACTTTTGAAGTTCAAATCAATTCAAGTAGTAGAACATAAGTGATGGTTAAACATAAATTTTGAAGGAATTTTCTTAACTTTAAAAAAAATTGGTATTTCTGAAGAAATTTAGTCTAATCTTTAAAGGTCAACAAATTTAGCCTGATTATAATTCAGTTAAAATAAGATTAACATCACCATTAATGTTGTTATTTTATCCGGCATTTATTTCAAAAACAGTTTGTGTATGTACTTTTAAATGAAACAAAACAAATTTAAAAAAATGATTTTGAACTGAAATAATGCATTAAGGTGGCTTGTATTCAAGTTTATGAAAGCCTTTTATTCGTACATAATCTATGTTTAACTATTAAAAACTTTCGATGTTTTACAGCCATTAAGAAATAAAATATTATTTGCATAAATTTTGACATACTTTATACTATGTAGTTTTTAAATTAATAATTTAAACCATACATTCTTTAGCATCACATATGAACAAAGAGTGTAACTGACTTTCATTAAAGATTTTAAAATAAAACTAACAAATTTCTATGTGAATTACAATTTGATACAAGTAACTCTTTGAAGTTGTTTGACATATTTTATAATGCATATGCATAATTAGAGCTTCAGAGATCTTAAATATTCTATGACTAGTAAAAACATGCTTATTTTTGTATTTTTAACTTATTAATTCAAGCCGTATATTACTGCGAAGCACAATGTTACTTTTATTAAAGATCCACCATAGGATATTAATAAATTTGAAAATGAACTAAAATTTTATACTTTAAGCTGATTAAATACAATATTTTTTAATAAAGGTTTCTTTGATAGATAGTGTACCGCAATAAAAATTATAATGATTCACTTATTAAATAACTTGTGTAGTGCAGGTAAAAGGCTTTCACATACTTAAACATCAGCTCTTTTAGTCTAATTTTTTTATCCAACATCAATTATTTGGATTAGGCAATGATTTAGTTTTATCTAGGAACATGTAACTCCTTTTGTAAATAATAAATAAACTATTTTTAAAGAATCCTTCAAATCATGGTGATGATGATCAATCCAAATTCTCTGCTCTGGTAGGTTTGATTCAAATATGATCAGGTTAAAGATGCTTCAGTCAAATAAGCTTTAGAAATCACATTTTCCTGTAAATTAAGAAAATCTCTTTAAAACTTCAGATATAAAATTTATGAAGAAAACATGTTTCTTATTTACATAACTAGAATTAAAAATTAATCAAAAAGTACATAAATATCAATTTTTGAGGATTTAAAATTTTCTTATAATACTTATTGATCCTTTACATGTTTTTTTCGAGATCGAGTTTCAATGTTCAATTGTTTAAGAATAAAAACAGTACGGATAAACCTAATCTATAATTGAATTAATTGCATGGTATGGAGTGCAATGACTAACGGGACTATACTGTTATGCTCAGCTAACCTAACCTTAAATTATCTTCTTTGAATAAAATTATTGTTTCTTGATTAAATTGAAAATAAAATTAATGTTTAACGTAAACTAAACATTTGTAATCTGTGAAAATTTCAAAATTATGTGTTTACCTTGCAGTTGCAGCTCATAATCTAGTGGAATCCGACAAACTTGTATGTTTAGGTTTGAACAATCGTGAAATCTTGAAAAGCAGTAATAAATAGTTTATCAAGTTAAAAATTTACTCTAATACGTAAACTTAAACTTCACTAAACATTTATAAACCTAATTAAAAGAAAATTATATGTTCTTGTGAAATTCGTTTTATCAGCTAAAGATGATCGCTTATAGTACCAGCTGATTAGCAGCGCCGCCAGTTACATACTAACTACGTCATTACCTGACTTATTTGAATTATGATTATAAATATGAATTCTTACTACCTCATGATTATAAATTTCACAATTAATATTTAATTAAAGAGAGAGTAGAATAATTTTTTATGTAGAGTAATTTCGTAAATTTCAAAGTATCAAAAACAATTTTTTCTTAAATATACTTTCCTTGCGAAAAAATTATATAATTTGCACTTTGATAATTTTATAAGGAATAGTTTTTTCTTCATTCTTTTACTAATAGTACCTACATTTTAAATTGAATTTATTTTTTAAAATTAGGTCCTGCATAGTATTCTTATATTTTCGAGAGCCATTTAACGAAATTTTCTTGTCACTGTAAAAATCGTATCAAATTAAAAATTCTATTGAACTACATGAAACTGAAAAAATTTATTGACCAAATGATTTTTGTTGCACATAGCTTTGCTGTACCAACTAAAGTATATATAGATTCGAAGGGTTAGCGCTAATAAGTTCAAATTAATAATATCACTTTAACAAAAGTTTTTAATAAAAAATGTAATTTTTCTAGTTGTACAGTTTATTATTATACACAGATTATACATATATAAGATTTAGTTTTGAGAGATCCTGGTTTTCTGGATCAGATTTAAACGTAGAATATTAATTATCGCTGCAAATTTTTATCTTTATCAATACAAAATACTCAAAATTTACATTTTGTTTTCACAATGCATGAGACCATCCAATACTTTTAAGGAATATCATTAAAAGTTCATCATTAGGTAATTGTTCGAAATCAAACAACGCTACCTCATTTTTAGCTCTCGATTTACTTCTATTTTTAAAAGACACTTTGGAAACTTCAACACTGTGTACTGGCGCCCGACTTTTTAAATCTTCTTCGACATCTAAATTATCACCGAGTGCCTTTAAACGCTCAAACTGGGGAGTTTTACGGCTGTCATTTAAATGTCTTCGGCTAAAAGTAGCATCCTGAAAATTTGTATTTTCTTCCCTCACCGCAAAGTGCTTCATCAGGGAAAAGTAATTACTTTCGTCAAGAGCAATATCGTACGCCGTTTTTCCTTTTTTGTTTCTTACACTCGTGTCTGGACCCCGAGACAGTAACTCTTCGATGATTTCGGTTTTTTTTCGCAACGTCGCCAAGTGCAGTGGCGTGTTTCCGTCTTGGTTCTTTACATTGACGTCGGCTCCGCGGGATAGTAAAAGACGTACCGCCGAAGCATCAGCGGTCAAGTGGAGGGCCGTATTTCCATGCTTTTCTTCTTGACAATCAACATCAGCTCCTGCGTCTATCAGATATTTAGCAACTCCTAGTTCACCTAGGCTGATCGCTACGTGCAACGCGCTTATACCTTGATAGTTTTGGACGTTCACATCAGCTCCACGAGCTAACAAAGCTTTGGCCAGGGTCACTCCGTTGGTTATGTATTTCCTTGTCGGCTGGTCGAATATCAGATGCAGCCCGGTGCAGCCTTGATCGTCTCGACTGTCGACGTCCGCGCCGGCCTCTATCAAAAGATCCGCGACTTTGAGGGCACCCCGAACGAAAGCCAGACTCAGGGCCGTTCTGCCGTGGGAATCTTTGGCATCTACCTCGACGCCCCGCGATATCAATTTTTGAACCAGCGAAGCGTTGTTCGTGGTCAACGCGAGCAAGTGAAGCGCGGTCCAGTTGTGACTGGACTCCTTCGAGTTTACATCGGAGCCAGCTTCCGTCAGAAGATCGGCTATTTCGAAGTGACCTTCGTTGACAGCTACGTGCAAGGCTGTTTCGCCGTCTTCGTTTTTGATGTTTTTATCCGCGTTGCAAGAAAGTAAATGCTTGACCATTGCAATGTCGTTACCGACCACTGCGTAGTGCAAGACTGTCGATCCCTCTCTGTCTTGGCAGTTGACATCAGCTCCTACGGTGGCTAAATATTTCGCGATGTCCAAATCTTCGTTGTTAAAGGCCCCATGCAGGGCAGTTTCACCCGCATGATTTGGCAAGTTGGCATCTACACCGCGAGAAAACAACTCTTTGGCCAGCTGGACGCCGTCCTTGATGTGATTGCGGTTTTTCGAGTTGCAAATCAAGTGAAAAGCCGTGTTTCCGTGCATATCCTGACTGTTTACGTTACCGCCAGCCTCGATCAGAGCGTCCGCAACTTCGAGCGCGCCTTGAATGAGGGCGTGGCTCAAGGCCGTGACGCCTTCGTTGTCCTTCGCATGAACGTCTATGTTGCGCGAGATTAATTTTTTAGCCAGAGATGCGTTGTTGGTCTCGGTCGCGAGAACGTGAAGCGCAGTCCAGTCTTGACTGTTTTCTTTACAATTGACATCGATTCCGGCTTCGATTAAATAATCAGCTATGTCGAAGAAACCTATGTTAATGGCATTGTGCAAGGCCGTCTCTCCAAAGTCGGTTTTTGCATTCACATCGGCACCTCGAGAAAGTAGATACTTGACCACTTTGATGTTGCCGTTGAATACAGCCATGTGCAGTGCCGACCAGCCTTGGAAACCTCTGCAATTGACATCGGCTCCAGCGTCGATTAGGCACTTTGGAATTTCCTCGGGAATTTCATGATTTTTTGAAAAAACGGACATCATCAACGCTGAGAAACCGTCGGACTTTTTGATATTGACATCGGCGCCACGAGCCAGTATTTCTTTGACGTGGGTTGTGTACTTGCGCTCCTCCTGGGTTATTGACGACGCGCTCATCAAAGCTGTTCGCCCCTTCTTGTCTTGAGCATTGACATTACCTCCGGCCTCGATCAAAATGTCCGCGATTTCGAGCTTACGAAAAACCAAGGCGTGGGCCAAAGCTGTTTGACCCTTGTCGTCTTTCAAGTCAACTTTTGCACCCTTAGACAATAATAATTTGACTAATTCGGCGTTGTTTTTTTGAACGGCAACGTGCAACGCTGATCTTGACTCGTCTTTGACATTTTGACCGTTGACGTCAATTCCTTGAGCCAACAGAGCTTTGACAACCTTGACGTTTTCTCTTCTGACGGCGTCGTGCAGAGAAATTTTTTGTTTGGTCATTTTTACGGCCCAGTTTTTTTTTGGGTACATAACTATATTTGAACGTTCTAATAGTCTCTGTTTACGTTTAACTCTGCAGCTTTTTTAGTCAATAGTTTCAAAGGTTCCTGTGGAAAATTAAAATGAAGTGCATGTCATATTTTGAAAAAATGGTTACGTAAATTGATGACAATATTAAAATTATGGCAAATAACTACTTTGGAAAAAAAAAAAAAAAAATTTGTAAAAAAAATAGAAAAAAAATTATGGTATAAAAATAAAAAATATCAATTTTGATAGAAAGAATAACGATGACGAATTGGTACATACTTTTTTTTTGCATCAGTAGCGTAAACACAAGGGTTGAGATTCAGATTTTGAGGTTAGAATGTGGAAAAAAATGAGTACCGTTAATGTGTTAACAAACTAAATCAAAAAAATCTCAATAAAAACTCTTAAACAAGTAAGCACTTGTGATTTATCAGTTAACTTTCTTTGATTTGAGTCTACTAATTAGTTTGACGAAGAAAAGTTGTCAAAGAAGCCTGAGAAATAGGTAAGCATGCTTCGAACTTCTCGATCCGTACACTTGAAAATATTCTTCAACACTGCAGAGCTACATGTAACATGATACACTTGCACTTACCACAAATAAGTGCGGCTAAGTCTTTTTTTACTAATCTTTGGCTTATCAAACTTTCTTCGAAAAATCAGTAATTTTTTTGGCTTAATCTTTTTTGCTCAATATAGGTACCTATGCTAAAAATTAAAGTGCTACATATAAATAGATATAAATGGAAGAATGTGGAGCGCTTATCGTCTGTCGGCAACAAAGGCTTCTGCTCCAGCTTTTGCTCATGCATTATCAAAGCCAGCGGTAGCTGGCTTGGGAGAGTTTTTCGCGCCAAAATAGTAGCCAGCTGCCGTGCTTTATTTACAGCTGCTGGAGCTACCTAACTAACCATAATTAATTTATTATTTAAAAATTAAAACACGTTACCTGCGTCATTAAACCTCTAGAGTACGCCTTTTTTTCACTACCGAAGAGATGAGGATTGTTTTCACATCGTATATTTTTTAAATTTCCTTATTTATTAACTCGCGTTTTTGAATTTGGCCTTTTTTTTGGACTTTCCACAGTGTTCGAACTTCGAAAAATATTCAAACGCCGATCGACATTCGGCACTTTACAGAATTTTCACCAGATGGCGCAGTAGCGATTTTTATTAAAAAAATAAATTTAAATTTGTTTCCTTAATTTCTTTTAAAAATAAACTTAAAAATATATTCGTTTTGATTGAAAGATTTCTTTCTAATATTTTATGGATTGAAATAGATTTAATGATAAAAAAAAAAAATTAATTATATAACCTATCAATAGATTGATAAAATTTTAAAAGCTAAGTTGATCAATCGTTTAAAAAATTTTTTTACCGCTAGCTGGCTTGGCTTGACCTTAAATTGAGCCTACTTCCCTATTTCATTAGAACCTATATTGATTTTTAGTAGGTATAATACTGCTTGAATGCTTTTGAATAATTAATGAGTTTAAAGAATAGTTTTGTTTGATATTATTTTAAAGATTTTGAATATGTCAGTTCGTGACGCTATCGAACGTTATTTTGACGTATGTAGCCGTCATTTCTCTGCAGGTGGCGACACTTGGTAAAAAATGAAAATAAAACAAGTGTATATAATTAGTCTGCTGCGTTTTTGTATATAGACTTGCAAAAATTAAAGTTTTTCTGTAAAAAAGAATTGTTTATGTAACAGAGAAAAACTCTGAGTCGCAGTTCTTGACCCGTCCGCTTGAAACTCAACAGCTAGAATTTTTATCGTACTTCTGTTGATGACACTTTAGAATTAGACTTCTCTGAGATTGCTGGAGTCATAGAGTACATATTTATTTATTTATTTATTTTTTTTGTGTTGAAACGAAGAGATTAAAAATTAAATGTTCAAGAATCGTTTGGACTTTATTAGTATTACCTACCTGGTTATAAATCATCAGCTTATAAAGCAGCTAACTTCCACTTCAAATTCATAAATAATCAGTTGGTTTTTTAGGAACCTAGGTAAAACAATTTTTTTAAATATTGCCACACTGGTACATACATGGCAGCTCTAAAAAATTCCTTCTTTGCCTTTTTACACCACTAGTTATAGCTTTCTCTTGAAAATTTTTTTTTTTTTCATTAAAATTAATCAGCTGGTATACAAGATAATAAGATAAATATTGAAAAAAAAAAAAAAAAATTTATGTAAGTAGTAAGTTTACTAATCAATTTTCAGTTTTAATAAAAAAAGACAGTTTTTGTTTATTTTGAAATTTTTTTTTTTTTAATTAATAAACAGCAGGTTTTTTGGTAAAGTAAGTAAATCTAGAATTGCTAAGTAACTTGGATAGTTTTGATACTTGTCAAATAAACATTGTCTTTTTTAGTCCATAAATACATTCAAAGGAAAAAACTGATAATAGAACCTTCAATTAAATCCATTGAGCAAATGTTATTTCTTGAAATAATTAGATTGTGGATGAGCACTTTTCTATATAAATGATTAAGTTTGCCGACCAAAAAAATTGTTATATTTTCCTAAAAGTCTATTAATTAGCTATAAAATTGAGTTTGATCTAGAAGTAAAACTAAAAATGCAGTATATTGGGAAATATTTTTAACCATATTTTTTACTTAAGTGTGTTTAGCTACTTTTTTTTAAGAATATTATTCTAGTTTTACTGAGTCTTTCATGTAAAATCAGCAAACTATCTTCATAAGTCTCAGTTACATGACCATATATATATGTAAATTGCAAATAAACTAAAATTAACAGTAAAGGCATATTGGATGAAAAATAAAACTTTAAGGTAAACTCAAATTTAATCTAGGTCATCATTAAAATTTATTTATTCTCAATGTTGATCCATATTATATGGTAAAATGAATAAAAACACGCAGGTACTTTTAAAAATTAAGATCTACCCTTGATTATTCAATTTTTTTTGGACAGTTGAGTTAATCATTTTATATAGATAAATGTTTGCATTTTATCCAAAATCTGATCATTAAAAAAATTATGTTTTGAAGTTTCTGTTATTATTTTTTCCATTAAGTGATCATTTATAATCATTAAGTTAGAATGGTTGATCAAGATTTATATTCAAAAATTTGTTTTTGATTCAGTGGCTGTATATTTATTTTATACTTGTATTTTTTAAATCTTATAAATCTTTCAATTCATACATCAAAATTTTTTTTTTATTTACATGTTTATTCTGTCTTTTGTAATTGATTTCTTTCACATTTTTTACTAAATTTATTTCTTTTTTTCAATTTATTTGTCAAAACATAATAGAAATTATAACATGATTTTACGATTTCTTCCAAAGTTAAAAACACAAATTTTTTTTCAACAGGAAGCATCAAAACCATTGGCCGAGAAAATAAAGATTGTCAGAAACAGCTTGGTAAATTTCCAGAAAAACTAGGCAATTAAAATGACTAAACGAAAAATTTCTCTGCTCAATGCGCTCATGGCCAGCGTGAGTGAAAACATCAAACCTGTTAAATCTGCTCCAACCAAACAATTCAACGTCAATAACCCGGAACTCGAAGACATCAAAAGTCCACCGTTCCACGTTGCTGTTTTCGAAGACGACATCGACATGATCAAACTCTTACTGTCTCGAGGTGAAAACGTCGATGTTAAAGATTCCGACGGCAGAACCGCCCTGTGCTACGCTTTAGTCTACGAAAAGCTCAAAATCGCTGACGTTTTGCTCAAGGCCGGAGCCGACATAAACAACAAAGACAACTATGAAGTAGCAGCTTTGATAACCGTACTGTTAAAAAAAAAGGAATGTCAGTGCGCAAACGCCGTTTCACTGGTCCAAGAGTTAATTAAACGCGGTGCGGATGTTAACATTAAAAACTCCTACGCTATGGGACCACTACACATAGCCGTAGCCATCTCGAAAAATCCTCAACTGTCCAAGTGTCTAATCGACGCCGGAGCAGACGTCAACAGTCAAGACAAAAAGGGCTACACTGCGCTGCATATAGCTGCTAAATTCGATAACCTCGAAACTGTCAAAATCTTACTTTCTCAAGGCGCCGACATTAACATCAAAAACGACAGAGGTGCCACAGCTCTGCACCTTGCCATCGAAGCGGGTTATTCCGATATGGCTACTTACTTGATCGACGCTGGCTCGGACGTTCATTGCAAACAAAATCTTCGTGGCTGGTCGGCACTGCACCTGGTCGCTTTGCTAATAAATGACGCTTATCTGGCTAAAAAATTAATCTCGCAAAACGTCGACGTCCACGCAAAGGACAAAGAGGCCACTACGGCCTTGACTTACGCTCTGTTCAAAGGTGCGCTCGAAGTCGCGGACGCCTTGATCGAGGCTGGTGGTGACGTTAACGGCCAAGATGACGAGGGAAACACGGCTTTACACTTGATTTGTGACGCGGATAATCGCAAGTACATCAAGGACGGCGAACGGTTGGCCAAAGAGTTGCTCTCTCGGGGCATAGACTACAACATTGAAAATTTCGATGGTCAAAAACCACTCCAGACGGCTCTTTACTATGGCGAACTGGGGATTGCAAAAGCTCTCGTTGACGCTGGAGCAGACATCGGGTTGAAAGACAAGGAGGGATCTCCGTGTTTGTTTTACGCCGTGCGAAGTAACAACGTTGAAATGATCAAGTACGCACTTTCTCTGGACGCTGATTTGGACAAGACGGACAACAAAGGCTACACGGCGTTAGACATCGCCATCAACAACGATAACTTTGAGGCAGCTGATTTTCTGATAGAAGCCGGGATCGATGTCAATCGCAGAGAAAACAGTAAAGGCTTGACAGCCCTTCACATGATCGTTTACGCGAAGAAGGATACATTTAGTTTGGTTGAAAAATTACTCTCAAGGGGTGCCAAAGTTGATGTTAAAGATTCCAGTGGCTTCACCGCCCTGAGTCACGCTCTGAACAAAGGTTTTTTCGAAGTTGCGGATATTTTGATCGAGGCTGGTGGTGATGTAGACAGTCAAGACAACGATGGATTGACTACTTTGATGAGGATAAGTTGCAAAGAGACGCGTAAGCTGGTAACCGACGGAGTCAAGCTCGGCAAAGAGTTGCTGGCTCGTGGCGCTAGTGTAAATGTTAAAAATTCAAACGGCGAAACGGCGCTTTACCACGCTCTCGTGCACGCCGAACTCGAAATGGCTAAGGACTTTATCGACGCTGGTACCAACTTGAAGTGTCAAGATAAGAATGGCAACACACCTCTACATTTGGTTGCGCAATACGGCGATGTCTCACTGATTCGTCTTTGCTTGTCTCGGGGTGCTGACATCAACAAGATAAATAAAGAAGGAAATACGGCGCTACACATCGCTACTATGAACAAGAAAACTGAGATTATTCGAGAATTACTGTCTCGAGACCTTGACAGGAGTATAAAAAATAACCTAGAAAAAACGGCGTTGGAAATTGCTCTTACAGAAAGTAATTACTGTCCCCTCAAAAATCATTTTGCCGTTACAAAGAGAAATTTTAATTTTGAAGATGCCACTTTTAGCCGAAGTCACCTGTCAGCTACCCGTAAAACTCCACAGTTTGAGCGCTTAAAGTCACTAGGGGATAATTTAGATGTCGAAGAAGATTTTAAAAGTCGCGCTCCATTGCATAGTTTTGCGGTGTACGACATGAACGGTCTAGACAAAAAATTTTCAAAAATGTCTTTGAAAAATAAAAGTGAAGGAGGTGATTGCTTAGTCCTGTTCGATTTTGAACAATTACAAGGTGATGAAATTGGAAATGAAATAGTCATGCTCTTTTTTACCAATTGTTTCGATAAACCATCTGAAAAATAAAACCTCAAACTTAACTTTATCTGACTGTAAATATTAGAATAAATTATTGATTTTAAAGTATTTGTAAAAGACTGATAAATTCTTTTATTATATTTACGATAGGATATTTTTTATTCAAGTGTAGAAACTAAAAATTATTTTTTAAGAGGAGAAGTGACTTTGTATTGACGATACAGGCACAAATAATAATAAGATGTAATTTGTTATCATTTTTTTTGCACAAAAATTATTTTCATTGCATCTTTAATAAAACTTAAAAAAAAAAAAAAATTCAAAATATGCTTAAAAAAGAATTAATTTAAAAGTTTACTTTATTTTTCAAACGATTATTGAAATTTATAAAATGGTGAATTACATTCAAAAATTTTTTAAACCAAATAAAAAGAAATTTGGTATGAAGATATCAGTGAAATTATTGCAATTTTGGATCTATTTAATCTTGCGAAATCCTTAGAACCTAATGAGGCTAAAAGTTACCATAATTTGGGTTAAGGCTTACTCTAATTTCTAGCCTTATGTTTCAATCAGATTTTCTATCAACGTTCAATCAATGCTGAAAAACTAAATTTTTAATTTTTTTTAAAGCATATTACACATACTTATCAAAAAGTCATTGATAAAGCTGCTTTTTTCTTTTAAAAGTAGTTTCACTCTATACAAAATTGATTTTAAGTTTTTTCACAATTGAAAATTTTAGAAAACTTTTAGTTGTAAAATTGTTCGATAAAAAATAAACTAATTGTTAATTATTTTATAAGCGAGATATAAAATTGAAGTTTTAAAGAGTTAGTAAAATCTATCTCTTTTGATTTTTATTACTCTGCAACAAAAAAGACTACTGAAAATTAAAGTTGTAAAACTTAATTTGATCAAGAAGTAACTTATCTGGTGAAAATCGAGTACATTCGATTTCTTTTTTCATTCTTATTTCCTGTATCGAGACGCCCAGTGTTTGAAAAAAAATTGAAAATTATTTTGATAATATTTTCCCAAAAAAATTTTAAACCAAATTTTTGTTTGAGAAAATTGTTGGATTGTCTAGGTCTAGGTGGTTAAGTTTATCGGGTAAAATAAAAGTAAGGCGTATTAATTTTAAACACCGTCAACACTTTATTTAATTACAAGAGCAAATAGAACGTATATCGAGACGCACGTCTGTTCGGCTCAACTAGTAAATCTGCAGTGGCGCGTCGCTCGCGCCTCGTGCTGTAGTGGCAGCACCGCCTTGAGGCGTCATCTACAAGCGCGCGCTCTCACAACTTTAAACTCTCAATCCAACACTCCCTCCGAGTTTGAAGTTCGTGTGGTCGCCTTGATTACATTTAGGTTTAATGATTGAATAAACACCTTGAAAATCACCGAGAGTGATTTAGAGATACCATGGATTATATCGCAAAGTCAAATAGAAACATATTATAAGGTTTTACACCAAACAAAAAAAAACACACTCGATTTTTGGTCACTGACACCTTGAGTCTATTTCTTACGGAAGTATGGTTGCTTCCAGTATGGGACGTCTTTCGGTTGGTAGGTTTTGAGCTCGTCGTCATAGTCCCAGTCTTTAACCTCTCTCAATGGTGTTTGGGGTTTCAGAGGAAGTTCGCTACTAATGTGCTCCTCGTCCCTTTCCTCGCCGTTTTCGTCCTCTTCCTCCGAGGTTGGAGCCTCCGCTTCCCCTTGGCGGTATCTGGCCCATTGGTGGGACAGTAGGTTGGCTCTGCGTTGCTCCTCCAGGTGCGCCAAGTATCTCGGGCTGAAAACATAAGAAACAAAAAAATATTTCAACCTTATTCACCTTATTTTGTAGTGGGTTAGTTCGTGGGGTTAGTCCCCCTTATCTTGAGAATTTCGCGTGTGAAGCGCCTGTGCGCGTCCTTCTCAAGGGGTTTCGTGAATATATCCGCCCTGTTTTCCTTAGTCGGAACCCACCTTACGACCACGCTACCCACTTTCGCAAGTTGTTTCACGTAATCCCCATGTGTGTCCGACATCTCCCTCCTTACGCCATTAGTTTCCCTGAATTTTAAGTTCGCCTGTACGGTTTCTGGGTCATCATCAAAATCGCTGATTTTGTGACATCCCTCCATCTGAGTGTTTTTACCCGCGGCGGAGTTGTCGCACCACACTGTTGCTGGGAGATAAGATGCACCCGTTATCTCCCGTAAGCCTTTATCGAGGGAGATTATCTCCCGACATGCGTCGCTCATTGCTCTGTACTCGGACTTACAGACTGACTGGTTCACCTGTCCTTGTTTGTAACTCCTCCAGAAGATGGGATCGCCAAACAGAGATATTAACATTCCACCAGTTGACGTGGAGTCAGACCAGTCGCTGAAGCTGGAGTCGGTCCATGCTTCAAGGCCTGTCTTACCCCCTGTATACCTCAGGCCCATGTCAGTCGTGCCTCGCAGATATCGGAGAAGTCGTTTGACGTCCTTCCAGTCCTCGGCTGTTGGACTCACTTGACACCTTGAGAGTACATTCACGGCGTATGCAATATCTGGTCTTGTCCCACCGGACAGATACAGCAAACTGCCGATTGCCTCCCTATAGGGCACTTCGGGTCTCACAGCTTCAACCTCCTTTTCTGAGAGCTGTTTAAACCTACGCCCTTGAACCTGTCGAGATTCCATCGGAGTGTCTACAGGGTGGCAGTCTTTCATCCCAAACCGTTCGAGGATTTTCTCGGTGTATTCCGCCTGATTTATGAGCACCTCTTGTTTGTCCTTGTCCCGGATAATTTTCATCCCTAGAAAATATTCCGGCGTTCCAAGGTCTTTCATGTCAAACACCTGGTTCAATTTCGCCTTTACTTCTTGAAGCTTTTCGGGGACATTGGAAGCAATAATTATGTCGTCGACGTAGAGAACCACTGCCAACATTTGTCCAAGCTTCCTCCAGGTGTATAGGCATGGCTCATGCAAGGTGTTTTTCAGACCCAAGCTTTCCATCACCTCTGTGAACTTATTGTTCCACTTTTTGGGGCTGATTTTGAGGCCATAGATGGACTTCTTCAACTTGCACACCTTGGTTCTTCTGGTCTCAGCATCAGCCTCCACACCTTTGGGAATTTCCATATAAATATCTTCGTCCAACTGACCGTTCAGGAACGCCGTTTTGACGTCCATCTGGCACAGTTCTATGTCGGGCTGATTTGTGGCCGCCAGGAAAGCTCGGATCAGAGGCAGTCTGGTGACCGGGGCGTACGTCTCCCTGAGCTCGTACTCTTTTGAATCTTTGAACCCTCTGACCACCAAACGTGCCTTGTACGTCTTGTCAGCCGCCTTTCTTTTGAACACCCATTTTGAGTCCACGATGTTTGGCTTTTTGCCATTTACTGGCTTTGGCCTGTCCACAATTTCCCACACCTGGTTTTTGGACATGGACTCAAGCTCTTCATCAATCGCCTTTTTCCACTCCTTGCAATCTGCCGTCGCCATCGCCTCCTCATAAGTCGCTGGGTCCTTGTTCACACCGGCTAGGAAAGCAAACTTTATCTCGTCGATCTCGGGACTCGAGCCCACCTGGCTGTCGACTTGTATGTCCCTGAAGATTAAGTCTTGCTTTGCAGCGTCGCTACAGGCAAACCATGCAAAGCTCGTGTCGTGCACAAGGTTCGCGTTTTTGGTCAATGTCTTATAGTCTCTTCTCACCTTTTTGGTTCGCTCTGGCTGCACCCGGGTGACTTTGAGCGGCATTGTATTTTGGTCGTCGGTTGCCATTTTCCTTTTTCTGCCTCTCTTCGCCTTTGGGACTTCTGGCACCTGTTCAGTCGAGCCTTGGAGGGTGTCCAAGATAGCACCTGAATTTTCCGTCCTGTCAAGGTTTTCCTCTGACGTTGAGGACGGTCCAACACCAGGATAACCGTCCCCTAGGACTACTTCCTGTTCGTTCGGGTCGCCGTCTTCTTCAGGATCTTCTAGCTCAGTCTCCGGGTTTTCAATTCTCGAAGTTTTGTATGCATCTCTGTACACCACCTTTTCGTTAAAACGAACATCCCTTGCTTCGATGAATCGCCCCGACTGCGGGTGCCAGAGCAAGTACCCTGTTTTTGAAAACCCCACCAAGATGGTTTTCAGCGCCCTTGCAGAAATCTTTCTCTCGGGGTGTGGTATGCGCGCATAGGCCACACACCCGAATCTTTTTATCTTGCTCATGTGAGCCTTAGATTTCGGAGTGAATAACTCTAAGGGTGTCTTAAAGTCAATCGCCTTGTGTGGAGACCGGTTGTACAAGTAGACCGCCGCGTTGACAGCGAAGATCCACATCGTGTCGGGAAGTCCCGAGTCCAAGAGTAGCGACCTCATTTTGAACTCTAAGGTTTTGTTTATCCTTTCGGCCGTGCCATTTAGCTGGGGAGTATAGGGAGGAGAGAAGTCGCCGTCAATCTTCTCTACATTCATCACCTGACTGAATTTTCCCCCTAGAAACTCCTTGGCTCGATCAGCTCTAATTAGACACACCTTTTTGTTGTTGTCTATCAGATTGTTGGCCTCCCGGATAAACTTTTCAAGGCAGTCGCCGGCCTGACTTTTAAACTTCAGCGTGTACACTTGCGCGTATCTGCTGAAATCATCGGTGAACGTAATTACGTACCTATTCAAACCAGGAAAGGATCTTGGTTTTATAGGACCCATGATGTCGCAGTGCAGTATTTGCATTGGCCGTTCAGCTCTGGTCCTTGTTTCCAAGAAGGGGAGCTTTTCCATCTTGGCCAATGCGCACACCTCGCAGTCCTTGATTTCGTCTTCGAACTTGACATCCTTGAGTTCTTCGACGGAAGTCTTTAGGCGCCTCAGATAACCTACGGATACGTGTCCGAGTCTCCGGTGCCACTGCATGCCTACACTTTCTTTCGATACGTCAACGTTGCTCCGATCTTTGAGCTCGACCGCTATAACACCTGACTGGTCGTTTTCGCCTTGATCGCTCCAATCCTGAATACGCCTTTCTGTTTCAAGATTGTCCCCGTTGGGTTCAGCGATTGTTTCAACGCTGTTTGAATCCTCCCTGATGATTTCCGTAATGCTCTCCCTCCCAGTCTCAGACGGCGTTTCACCTGAGTTCTCGGCTGTCTCTCCCTCCAAGACTGACAGTCCGTGTACGTCCGTCTGTGACTGTTGCAGGAATTCATCCAGGGACACCATATTAGCCATACACCGGTAGCTATGAGTAACGAACCCACTATCGTCGCCTTGAAAAGATATAAGCCAGTTGGGTTTAACGTATTCGCCTGTCAAATAATCCTCACCCGTGTCAGGATCGTAAACCCTTATCTCTTTATCATCGAGGAAAATTTTTAGACCTATATCAGCAAATTTCCTCAATGATAGGAGATTGCTGGCTATGTCACCCGCTACTAAAACTTCGGACAATTCGATCACCTTACCGGACCTATTCAGTACGCTCAAATTTCCCTTCCCATCTATCTTAATATTGGCACGCTTGTTTTTATTCGCGCTCCTTATTTCCCCCTTTACACACTTTTCAAAGTCGGACAACACCAAACCCTTGCCGGCTATATGTTCGGTAGCGCCTGAGTCCGCTATGAAGGTTAATTTGTTAGCATTTCCATCAAAATGTTTGGTTACCTGATTCGCGATGTTCGCCTGCGCGCCTCCCGTCGAGTAAGGGTTGTATCCTCTTCCCGACTTTTTGCCGCCCCTTCCACGCCATTTTCCCCCACCACCTCGTTTAGCATCACGCCCTCGACCACCACCACCTTGTTTATTATTGTAATTTTTATTCACATATTCTGACCTTGGTGTCGGACAGCTCGTAGCGATGTGGTTGGTAATCTGGCTGCAAGCACCACAGTAGTAGAGGTCCTCAGCCAAGAAGGGACACGCCTTTCCCAGATGACCAATGATCCAGCACCGATAGCAATTCATGCCCCGCCTCGCCACCTCTGGATCGTGTGCCTTCTCCAGGGCATCGGCGTACTTAGCCATTATCGACTGGGCTATTTTGGCTGTTGGCGGGTGTCGCTGTTGTGCGGGGGGTTGGACTTGACGCCTTGAAACGCCCAACTCTTTGCCGTCCGCCTCGATCTGTAATAAGGAACGTTTTAGTCGGTCGTAGGACATTTCTTCCTCCATAAAATGTTTATGGTTTTCCCACCTATCCATGATTTTGGGCACCACCGTGCGCACATTCGCCAGAAAGGTTGAGGTTAGATCCTCGGGGTCAATCCGGCCACCAAGTCCTTCGAACTCGTCGACCACCGCGTCGAATCGATCGATGAAATCGGCGGCTGACTCCCGCGGTTCCATTTTCATGGATCTCAACTTCTGTCGCACTGTGTTTTTCGTCACATTCGCCTGAATTGTGAACCTTTCCCGCAAAAATTCAATGATTTTCTGGGGATCTTTTATGTTTAGTACCCGCTTGTGGTACTGTTCGTCCAGACGACTGACAATTATCCCCCGCACCTGTTTTTCCCGCCTGTGTATTTGTCCTGGATCGTACTCCTCCCGCGCGCCGACATCAGGGTCGATCACGTCTAAGAGACCGTACGCGTCCAGTTCTGTTCTAAGGTGGTCGAGCCACAAGTCAAGGCGTACACCCCGGGACAACATATAATTACGTTTATACATAACTTTTGGCTCACCTTGCCTTAAAACTGAATTAGTCAAATTCCTCAATGTAGTCCCGAGGTCCACCCCTTCACCTGACTTTTCCCAACGGTGGCTAGTAGGATTTTCATCCGGATAAGCACTTCCGTGGTGGGCGGCTTTTTCGCTAAACGTGGAGGAAAATACCCTATCATTAATCACCTTTTTCTGCTGCTGCAGGGACTCGCTGGTCAGGGCGGCAGCCTTGTCAGCCAACAGCTTGTATTGGCTGGACTTGGTCTTCTCTCTTTCCAGTTCTTCAGCCAGGAAGGTAGCTTGGGCGGTCACATGATTTATCTCTAGCTCCAGGTCCCTTGCTGGCTCCTGGCCTTCATCCTGGGCCGTTTTGGAGGTGGATGGATTCGATGCTTCCTCTCCGGTGGGCTTTTTGCACCATGCCCCTCCGAAGGTCACCTCCGTCCTTGGTATTGGAGTCAGAAGAGGCATCTGGGTCGGAACCCCTGATCCAGAGGACAACTGTCCGTCGTTTGATCTGCCCACCTCGGCACTGACCTCTGACTTCTGGCCGTCGTCTAGAGAAACGTCTAGTAACAGGGAGAAACAAGAAAAATGTAACAACAACAAAAAAAATGTTTGGGCTTTCTACACCTTAACTCGGACTGATAAAAATAAAAACAAATTTTTTTCTTTATTTATTTATGGGGAGTTATCACCAACACCTTAAACACCTGAGTTTTCCATGGCACCTTAAAAAAAACGGTCCGAGTTTCACCATGCAATTGGCAACTACAAAAAAAAATACCTTGTTGTTCTCCGTCGCCTTCCGTCTCTCTCGCCGGTTCACCGCTGGTCGCGCCGTTGCCAGCAATCACTTTTGGCCTGCCAGCGCCTCCACGCAGGTCTATAATCCTGTCAAACAACACCTTAATTAGCCAAACATTCCTCAATGCGTGGGCGAGACCCGGTGCCCCCATCCGAACCTCGCACAAGGGCACCCGGACCCGGACCATCGGCCTCACGCACACGATTTGGAAACGCAACCCGTGCCTGCCCGAGGCGGGGAAGAGCACACATCTCCCTCCTACCCGGACAGTGGCCAACACGCGCGTCCCGCACCGTGCGCGTTCCACCGACAGCCAGGTACAGGGGCGAACGTCGTTTCCCTGTACCCACTGACAGGGCGACCCCGCTGCTTGCTTGCCTGGTTTGAGCCTTCAACACAAAAAAACGCGGCCCTTATGAAAACCCCGCCGACCTCGACGGGATCAGCGGATGTACCTCACCCGCGACAAACAAGCATCGAAGCCGCTTTGACCTAAAAAGAAAAACTCCCCCGGCATGCCGCGGACATGCCCGTGTCGGCGGGCTCGAACGCACACGAAAAAAAAAAACGGAGGAAGACATCTCGGCCAACCGCATGCTAAAACCCTCAAAAAGGTAATAATAAAAAAACGAGAGCGCGAAAAAAAAAAAATTAACTAGCGAAAGAAGAAAAAAAACGACAAAAGAAAGAATAACTCGGCGCCGAGTGATCTACGGATCAAAAACGTGCCACCGCCCGCGCACGAACAAAAACACCGACCGCGTTGCACGCGCGCGCACACCTCGCTCTCACCACGGGAGTGACAGAGAGAGAAACTCTCGCGCTCGTTCCCAGAAATTTTGAATCCCGAGAAATCACAACAAAGCTCGCGGCGTCTTATCGCGGCGGCTAACGCGAAAAACCTCCCCCACTCGAGAAACGCGCACACCCGAACCGCCGACACACACCCTGCCCCTCTCTCCCTACACGACGCCTTCGTCACAAGAAAAATGAAAATACCTCCCTTGTTTTCAAAAAAAACGAACAACAGAAAAGGGAGAGAGAAAGCAAAAAAAAATAACACCACTTAGAAACACCGATTTCACCGTATCTTTCACCGCCTACCTTAGACCGCCGGCCCGAATTTGTTCGATGCTTGGGTTCTCTACGTAGTAGCCCTCCTGGTCCACCCACACCATCGTGTTGTCCTCGGTGGAAATCTGGTCCATCTCAGCAGAAAAGCCGGGAAACAAAAGGCCAAGAGGATGAACAAGGCGCCAAAAACCTCACTATCACTCACGTGAGACAAAAGCTCGAAACACAAACACGACCGGCTGCAGAGTTCTCCCACAGGAGAAAAACAAAAGGTGCAAGGCCCACAACCTGTTGGATTGTCTAGGTCTAGGTGGTTAAGTTTATCGGGTAAAATAAAAGTAAGGCGTATTAATTTTAAACACCGTCAACACTTTATTTAATTACAAGAGCAAATAGAACGTATATCGAGACGCACGTCTGTTCGGCTCAACTAGTAAATCTGCAGTGGCGCGTCGCTCGCGCCTCGTGCTGTAGTGGCAGCACCGCCTTGAGGCGTCATCTACAAGCGCGCGCTCTCACAACTTTAAACTCTCAATCCAACAAAAATTAATCTCAAATGAACGTAAATTTTATAAACTTAAATTTTTTTATTTGGACTTCATAAAAATTATAAAAAAAATATTTAGCAGGCCAAATTTTTAAATTAAATTATTTTTCAGAAACTAAAAACTGTTTTTTTTTAACCTCAAGTGAGCGAGTGAATAAGTACCGAACCATTAAGACTTTGGCTTTAACTTTAACTTTGTGACGTCCTGGCTGGTGGTCACTCGGGTACTCCTGAGTGATACCGGAAAAAGGTTCCACCGGATAAGGTTGGTTCAAGGAAAATAACTACACACACTTTATGGTTCTAAGAACCCATCGTACGCTTGTCCAAGGGACTTCATAAAATTTTTTTATTTTAAAAAATTTATTTATAAATGGTGCCAAAGCATCTTTAAAAAATTAATTCATATTTTAATGTTGTAAGTTAATAACTATATAGCAGTTCGCACACAATTGTAATGATTTTGAGCAATAAATAGTGACAAAGGACTGCTGTCTTAACGTGTCCGTGGTTACTTATTTACGTTTAATCCTTACTATTTTTCTCACCTACTTTTTTTATCGGTGGTTCAAAAACGTTTTCATCATCTTCATTACAGAAGTAAGAGAAAATGTTGATCACACTTTTATCCTCATCGATTTATGGAATAATATTTGCGGGGACCCGGACTGGGTATTGTATCCGATGGCGATATTACAATTGAGTCTTCAGAATCCTCGAGTAGATTATTAACCACTGAAAAAAATTATGGACAAATTTTATGGACTCATCTCCGTTTGTTAACAAAATCTCGTTCCAGTTGAGATTTTTAAATTTTTTTACCTAATCAACGTCCTCTTAATTAATTTTTAAAACTTGAGGGTATTTAAAAATTTATTCTATATGGCATTCCCCTACGACGAGACTACGAGGAAGACACAGTCCTATCGAACAATAAATTCTCATAATAGAGCGCTGTCCTAATGTATCTATAATTAATTTTTTACTTCAAATTTTCTGTCCTTGTATTATATAATAAACACGTAATTGTTAACCCATCAGTTATGTTTGTTAATTTTATAATTGCAATTACGCCGAATATTATAAAACGAATTGTTACAGAAATTTTTTCCTTGCTATTGAGAGTATTGGTTTATTTTTCATCATTTTATATTTTTTTGTAAAAAAAACTTATTGAGAATAAATAAAAATAAAATAAAATGTTTTTTTTTTTTTTAATTATTAACCCCTTAAATTTGAATTTAAATATTAATTTTTTTTTTTTTTTCTAGCTGTATACATCAGTAATTGATTTAGGTAGGTTAAATGAATAAAAAAAAAAAAAAAAAATTTTTCAACTTATAGCTTACCTATACATTTGTGATTGTCATATAAAATTGAAAAGCTTGGTGATAATAATATTTTTATAATAATTTTTTTTAATAAAACTTGAAGGTTACATCATTATTATTTTTTTTTCAGTATTTATTATGCCGAAATTGAAAATAATGAGTGAGACCGTCGTAGAGAAACAAGTCATAAAATAATTTTAACGTCATGTTAAATATTCGATCTTTTTTTGTCAAATATAATTTTTTAATTTTAAAGGTTCAATCATTATTGATCGTAACCGAAGTAATAAAAGTACAGAGTTTATTTTACATAAAATACAAGTGTGAATGAAATTTGATTTAAAAATTTACTTTACAAACTGAAAAATACGATACTTGTTGCATGAAGTAGGATTCATTTATATAATTTTTTTCATCTAAACATTTTAAATTTTTCAAATAAGTAAGAATTAAAACGTTTGAATCACTAAAAAAGAATCATTATTCTTTTAACTGGACAAAGCTACCAATGAACAGTCAAAGTTTTATTGCAGGTAGAGTCAAATAAATTTTCGTCTAATTTTTAAATTATAGTAACGAGTTTAATTTTTCTATGAAAACTTTGACATTATTTTATAAATAATAAATGAATGATGAATGAGTTTGATGGAAGATACACATTGTAAATAAATTGTAGATCACAAAATTGGTACAGTTTAGATTTTTAAATTTGACTTTTTTACTATAAACGAATACTGAATGTTTTTACAAGTTCATACATTATCATCAAGAATATAATAGTTTATCATTAGTTTACAACAATTAAAAAAATTAAATAGTATAATTAATAGATTGGATGCAGTTTTTGCATTCAGACTTGAATAATACTATACTTAAAAATATTGAAATACATATATTGAAAAAAAAAAAAAAAAAAATGAATTTTTAACTTTGTACAGCACATTTGTAGACTTAATTTTAAACCTAGCCTAATTTTGTACTATTATTAGTTAACTTTTACTTTTTGATTTTAAAAATACTTTTTTTTTACACTCTTATAAACTCTATTTTTAATATTAATTACTTAACCGTAACAATTTTTGCTTAGGAGGTCCATGTTAGGTTCAATTACCTTAGTTTGAAATTTCGATTTGTTTTTTGCTTTTTTCAATTAGGAAACAATCAGTTTACAAATTGAAATTTTTATATTTATTACTCTTATAACGTGTTATCATTTTATGTACAAGGTTTGTGATTATTTTAGAATCTCAACTAACGAAGTGGTACATCTTCCAACTGATTTTCTGTCATCTCCAGGTTGCCTTTTCTGCATATTGGTTTCCTAAGCTTGTGTGGCAGAGCGTAAATAAGCTGATTCCAAGAATGAGAATCGCCCCACTTGATGTAAGTGCGATTTTTGAGGTATCGTTTCATTTCAACATCTAGATCGTCTATGTTTCCTATGTCACCGTAGACAATAACAATTACGCGAACTCTTTTTTCCTCTTCGGCCTAAATAAGTTTTATTTATTAATTAGATTTAATATTTTCATTATTAATAAAATTTATCATTAATGAATTCTACCTGACTGAGGGCAGTACGTAATTCCAATCGACACCATTCACTTTCAAGAAAATTTCGAGAAACTACGATTATCGTTCGCCTTGATTCTTGTACTGATTGGAGAATTTGATCGGATATCCAGTAACCTGAAGATATAAATAATTTGACGATGGAAAAATGACGATATGGACGATAAAAATATTTAAAAATTTTAATTTTGAAATAAGCCATCAAAAATATTTAAACCAAATTTTGCGTTATTCTTCGACTTACCAGCTAACCAATCTCGATTGTGCAAACATAGTTTATAAGAATTTGGGCCTTTCTCTAGCCTATCTACCATTTCTTCTAGCACAAATGTTTCATCTTTGTGGGAGAAACTGATGAAAGCATCGTATTTTTTATCTTTGTCCAGTTCATCTTCGTGAACAAACCACATGCACCAGTGCTTAGAGTACAACCACATTTTAATTTTTTTATTGTGTTTGTAGTAAAAAGCGGCAAGCATCCCTAGAATTGTACCACACGTTGAGATGATGACTGTTAGAACTAACCAGAACAATATACACGTTTGAAAGTGATTTTGAAGGAATACTTCTTCATTGCTGTAAAGACACCTCGTTTCTTTTAGATGCTTCATGTTCATCGAATGATTTTTTAAGAGTTGGACTAATCCAAAGGTTTCACAATTACAGATCCATGGATTGTTGTGTAGAGTAAGGCTAAAGTTATTTGAAATGCGACTATTCATTTTTTCCAAGATAACATTATCCAAGTGCGTAATTTGATTTCTGTCAAGGTTTAATTCTTGAAGATTATCCGTCAATATATATTTTTTAACTTTGGAAATTCGATTTTTCGACAGATTCAATGATACAATGTACGTTGAAAAGTTACCATTTAGATCTGGAGTTTCAGTCAAAAGATTGTTACTGAGATCCAACTTAATAGTGTAATTTTTTTCATTATTATACAAATTCAAGAAGTAAATGTCAGAGTTTGTCAAGTTTTTATTCGAACAATTCATTTTTAAAACACCTGCGCTAGGATTGTCAAAGCAGGTACAGTTTTCAGGACACTTGGACAGTTCACAAAACAAATCTTCTTTATCCAGCTCAGAGACCAGATGACCCTGTAGTTTAGTAGGACTCTTACACTTCAAATTTATATGATGAAATGTAACTTTTCCATACCATGTTGGATAAGGTTGTCCATTTGGAGTAAGATTTAAAAATTCTATAAGCTTGCAGTCACACAAAACTTGATTATCAAACAAATCAATTTTTAATTCAGTATCGTTAAAAAATTGAAAAATGTCCTGATAAATCATTTCATTCTTTTCAAGATTTTCCCGCAAGTAAATTGTATCCAAGCTGGGTCCTGACAAAGTCAAAGTGGAATTCAATGGAAAACCGTACAAAATATCGTACAGCTGAAACAGTTTTTGAAAGAGTTTTTAAAGATTTTATTTTTCATAAAAGTTGTGTGATAAAAAATTATTTCGTAACTCTTGAAAGTATTGAATTTAATGTAAAATATTAACTTGAATTATTTTGTCGATGTCAAAAATACAATAATAGCGCTTTAAATTTTTTTACTTACTTCAATTTCTGTAATGTTGTTAAATCCAAAGTCTAAATGTAACTTTCTAGTGTCAGGATGATTATAATTGCTGCCACAGTATGGTAATTTATTGATTTTGTTGTAACGTAAGTTCAAAAATTCAAGATTTTTGCACTTTACATACAAAATTTTGCACCAAAAATTGTCAACATGGTCATCAATGGTTAAACTGTTGTTAGATAGGTCAATATCTTGTAAACCTGTTGATTTTTTGCAAAATTTGGAGTCGATATAAATTAAATTGTTGTAACCTAAATACAGTCTCGTCAATTTTGGGTTTTCTAAAGCACTGAAAAAAAATTAAAATTTTTTAATCATTCAAGTCTGAATTTTTATTCTCTTCTCTCATGGTATCAAGATTAAAAAAAAAGAAAAAAAACAACAATTTTTTTTTAAAGTCTAAGTTGATTAGGTTACAAATTATGTCTTTTTCTGTTGAAATTTTTGTATGGTGTATAATTAATTTTTTTGTAAAACTTACGGTGATAACTTAGTTAATCGATTGAATCTCAAATCCAATTCCTCCAAAGTCGCATTTTCAAATAATTTCAAAGGCAATTCCATCAAATTGTTTTTACTCAGATCGAGCTGCTTTAAGCGCAAGTTTTCAAACAGCGATTCGGGTAAAGTCTCTAGTTCATTACAGCAAAGATGAAGTTTTTCCAGTTTTTTGGTATTAGTGAATAGTTTTGGTGGTAATTCGATAAATTTATTATCGGTGATGTATAACTCAATCAGTGACTCAGTTTCAAAAAATAAATCTTCGGGAAGATTCATGAAATAGTTCATTCTTATACTAATTAGTTCCAGTTTTTTACAGTTTTTGAAAAAACCACTGGGTAAAGTTGACAATTTACCTAGGTTTCCGAACAAGCCGAAACTTTTAAGTTTTGTGTCTTCGATTTCGAGTAAGTCCTTTGGTAAATAATCAAATTTATTGAAATCAAGATACAAGTGTTCCAAATTTTTGAGTTTCTTAAAAATCCTAGATGGTGAATTTTTAAGGTTTATATTTTTTAAAAATGTTGTGTTTCGAAGGTTTTCCAAATGAGAGAAAGCTTCTGAATCAAAATAATTTAGTTGTATCATAGAATCTATTCTTAAATTTTTCAAATTTTGAGAATTCGTAAAAAATCCATCCGGTATTTCCGTAACTTCGTGAATGGCAAGTACTTCAAGCTGGGTGAGATCATGAATCAGATCAGTTGTTAGATTATTTTTAGTAAATATAATTGAATTTACTGTTAGTCCTTGCAACTGTTTTCTCACAAGCTCTACGTTGTTAAAGATAATTTGTTGAACTGTAACGTTAAGTTTTTTCAAGATATTCACAACAATACTTTCTGCGGGAAGTAGGGTACAGTCAATGATAAACAAAAAATTGAGTTCTCTTCGTTCGAAAGATTTATTTATTGAAAGCAGAGGCAAAGGAGTTGATTTATTAAAGCAACTGATAACGTGGCCTTTTCGTTTAGGAAAAAGCCATCTGAAATTTTCCTCTATTTTAAAGTACTCATCTTGATAAATGACTTTCGCGTATCTATTTTTATCAGTTAAAACTGCTACGAAAGTAAAAAAAAAGAAAAAAACGATAAAAGCGAAGACTGAATTCATTTTGTAGTGTGGAGAAGCTGAAATATTAAAAATTGAACAATAGTAAATACAAGTTTATTAACCTTATATGAAGTAAAGTAAGAGAGCGCTAATTATATTTATAATTTTTGTTATTTATTAATAGAGAAATTTAATGAATTTTAATATTTTTTTCATAATTTTATTATCAAAATTACTGAATTTTGAGCATTTTACCCTCAACTGAGGGGTATTTAACATTGGGAAGTATATCTATAGCTAAGAAAATTACTGAAACCCCATAAAATTTAAAATTATTTTAATGATTTTATTTTTTTAGATGTTTATTTAAATAATTTCATTTTCGGACTTATGCAAATTCCCTATTATACACATGGGATCAGTTAAATTATTTTTAGATTCACATCATGTGGTGAATTATTAATTAATAATTAAGGTATTGTTAAAACATTGTAAAATATAATTTTTTTATTTTAATAAATCGAATCATTTTTACTTGGGATTAACACGTTACATATAATCTATTAAAAAAATAAAAAATATGATTAAATAAAATTTTATTACAGAAAGTATGATTAAAAAACAAATCTAGCAACTCTGGTAAAATTAAAATTTTATTTGAAATATTTACCTCTGTGCATGGATGATAACCGACGAAAAACAAAAATATCGTTAGTCATGAATAGAGATATAACAACGTGGACATGGTCAAAACTCACTGCTAACTATAAACTTATAGTAAAAATATAATAAATAAAGCACATAATTCGAGGTGAATTTACGACATCCTGGAAGCATACGAATGCTCTTGTATGGAGGGACGCTGCGAGCAGAAAAATATTCTCAAAATACTGTTAAACTACGCTGAAGTGGTAGTAGTTTGGAAAAATTCAAGCTATACTGCAGGTCAGCTCCCCTCCCTCCGAACTGCAGTCTCTTAAAGCCGAGCGCGCAGCTGGCCCGCCCTGCATATATCAACGGTTAGTATATATCGATGGTCCCGGGCCCCGGCGAAGAAAAACAGCTTAGACCAATATCTGCCACGAATAATGAGCTGCGACTTCCGGTTACTAAAATCACGTTTCTTAATCACTTAGATTAGAAAAAAATTAGTTTTTATAATAGTCCGTTGATACACAAGAACAAAAAAAAATTTTCCGACACACTTGCCGCGAATAAAATCACTCCGAGTTTTCAATTGAAATAACCTTCAATGGAAAAATGATAACAACTTCAGAGTTAATTAAATACTGTCAATACAATTAAATTAATGTTAAAATATTGATTAGGAAAAGTTATTAAACTAACAATTTATTTCCATTGTAAATAAATAATTTTTCTTTAACAAACTCTTTCAAAAATCAAAATCCTAGAAAATAATTTCCGGCAAAAAACATGATGTTTATTTTTACTATAATTGTTTACATTAAATTGAGATAGATTGAATAAATAAAACACATGTAAAATGTATAGATTTATAATACAAGTTTATTGAATGGCTGGTCTTGCAAGTTTACTTTTGCTTTATCGGAATAAAAAGAACCCCCGGAAAATGTCATACACGTTTCGCTTAATTTCAAGAGAAACTGACATAAATTACAATAAATTGTTTATCGTCGATCGACACTCGACACGACAATCATTTTCTATAATAAATATAAGTATATAATGTAATATCAATTATAATGCAATAATAATCATAATAATAATAATAATATTTGTAATTCTTAGTGGTAATATAAAGAATTAATAAATATGTTGATTTTTTTTTCTTTTCTTTTTTTAAATGTACATAATAGACTATATATATCGTCAAGAAGTTTTAACAATTGAAATATACAAATAGTTATAGAATCGCAATAATTAATAGTTATCAAACCAGATTTTTTTTTTCTCAAAACTATTTAAATTTTCTTTGAAATAATTTATTTATTTATTTTTAGTTCTCTTTAAAGATAAACATTAACGCTTGATTTTACAGTTTATCTGTACAAATTAATTTTCTACTTTATGTGTCAGATATGGACTCTTGAATGTTTGAAGAAATTTTATTTTTACCAAAAAATGGAAAAAATTATAATTTTAAGAGAATTTAAAAATGTATTTTGCGTTTGGGCTATAGTTGAAAAAAATATTTAAACATTAATAGACTGGAGTAGAATAAAAAATTCGTGAACACATAAAGTAGAAATTTTTAAGAAGAATAAAACGAACGAAGTGTATTTAAATTTGTAGTGAACAAATTTTACATTGGAAAATCGGTAAAACACGTACCATATGTTTCGTATATATATATATTTTTTTTATTTCTGCCCAAAAGTTACTATATGTAAAGCTACGGCGGTAAGAAAAAGATTACACAATAACGCGGGATATTTGAGGGTCATCCTTTGAGGAAACACAACCACTCCCTTAAAAATCCCTTAAAAAATTACTTTATCTTATTTTTTTTTTTCAATATTTTATTACTTTTATTTTTATATTTTTTACAGATAAAATTTGGAGAACGTATTTTATTTACTTTTTTTTTTATTATTATACTCTCGCTCAGCGAATTTGATAAAATCTTTAAAATTTTCAAGGATAAAGCCTACAAATATAGTGTAAATATTTTTTTTTTAGATCCAATTTTTTTTTTCTTCAATTACACGACAACGATGATTTACACAAATAGAATTTGGAAGAAAAAATTTTTTTTTTTAAGTTGGTTTTTTCTGAATTTTTTTTTTTTATCTACTCGGTTCCTGCTGAGATTTTGAAGGCACGAAATTTGTCAGTTTCACCGTTTAGTAATCGTGCAAGCCGAATTCAAGGTTTTCATTCATATTTTTACCAGTAATCGGTCATTTCATAGTACTCACTCGCACATAATCTCGCATCATCCACACGATGTAAAACGTATTTTTCGTACCAAAACAACTCATTTTCACTACCACGCATGCATTCAAACTCTTCCTTTTTCCATGATGGTTTTTTTTTTTGTTTTTCTTCTTCGATAAGTTATAGTTTTTATTTAAAAATGCGATTTATTTATTTTAAAGTGGTAAGCGCATCATTGAAAAAGGAAATAAATAAATGATGTTTTTAAGCAAAAATATGAAGGTTTCGTGTGTTTATGCAACAATGGAAAAGTCTAAATGAAAATTACTGGTCTCTTAAATTTTAGGTTAGGTCTAATTTTTCGGTTTCCTAACCTAAAATGAAGATATCGGTAATTTTTTGAAAAACCATTCCATCTGTATGGAATATCCGTATAGAATATATATAGATATGGCTAGATACTCCGCGACTTGTAAATTTATATATAAGTAGTAAACATTTGAATGAGGGTTGTCACAACATACATAGTTCTTTTGTTTTTTTAATTTTTTCAATTAAATATTTTTATTTTTCTCGAGTTGGTGATTTTTGAAATCCAATGTTGCCAACCGGAGAAAAAGAAAAAGCCCTTCGGGTTAACAATGAAAAATAAAATAAAATTTAAAACAGAACGGTTGGGATCGCACTGCGTGCCCTATATAGTATGTATATAATAATAATAGTTAAATGTTCGTATTATCTGCAGTTATCAGTGCAGTGGTTTATTTTATTTTATTTTTTTATATAAACAACATCTTCTTATGAATATTTGTGCGCTCCGTAGTTCTTCATATTCTATGTTTCTTCTTTTCTTCCGATATTTTCTTCTAAGACAAATAGCGATGTGTAAAAATAGTTGTGTGTATGTATATACTACTACTTCATCATTCAAGTAATAGAATGCGTTGATTTACTCAATCGATCAGGTTGACTTCAATAATTCTCATACAAAAATCTCCTTAACGAATTTAACTAAAGATCTCCCTTCACATGACCTACAACTTTGGTTGTAAAAAAAAGAACAACAACAACTCAATCGTTTCTTCTTTAACAAAGTCGAACGCACTTGACATAAGTTCGTAAGTCCATTGTAAATACGAGTAGATGATCGTGATGATGATGATGATGATGATTCGTGATGATCACTCGCGTTCCTTACTCAGTGCCGAGTTTATTATTGGAACTCGTCGAATGACCAATGCCCAAGCCTGCAGTGTCGTCGACAGTCCTGCAACTTCTGCTACGTGAGCAGCTTTATGAACATCAATGCCAGGGATATATTTATGAACAGTACTATTATGACCAGCTGTTGCCGTGAAAACCAGTCCTGAAAAATTCATTAAAATTTTCATCAGTTTTGGATTTTTTAAATTGTTTTAGTTTAGGCTGATTGATGTAGATGTTAATATGATCAAGTTTTTGGAAGAATAATTTTTGAATATTCTTCCGAGTATTAGGTTTTAAGGTTGTCACTAATTTCAAAAAGAGATAACTAAAACTCTTTTCCGTACAGATCTTCAGATACTTTAGTTATTTGAGGAAAAAACAAGAAAAATCTTGAATGAAACCTAATAACCTAGATAAAACTCACATAACCTGATAAACCTGAGTATCAAGCAACTTATATAACCCAATAACCTTAGTATCGAGTTGTATAGATCTTTTCATACCTCCGGGACGAAAACACCAAATTCCCTCCCTGGATCGGAGCGGGTCTTTGGATTTTCCTCCCATCGTAATGAAAAAAACCTTACACACGACGCAGGAAAAGTATTAATTAACCAACCCCTAGCAAACCCAAATTGACGCCCGAGCTGAAGGCGAGGCTGGCCAATACTTTTCCAGCGCCTGGTTTGTAATATACTATTAAATACTTCAGTTATATGACAAAAAATCTTTAAAAACCTGAAAGAAACTTAATAACCTAAATATAACTCTCATAACCTAATAGCTCTAAAATAACTAACTACCCTAAGACTCATATCTCGAGTGTAACTAAAAAAATAAAGAAACCCGATTAAATCATAAATAGTTTGGGTAATAAAAAACCTGAAAATCAATCAATAACTCTTATAAACCATATGTAACCCAAGTGACCAAAGTAACTAGAAATACTAAATATATCTTGAACAACACAGTTACCAAAACGATCTAAATAACATTTTTCAATAAAACCACAATAATAATAATAATAATAATTTTAATACAAGATATGATGAATGAAATAAAAACATTTTTTATTAGGTATTCATTATGAAGAATGCCGATAATGTATTTTTGAAATATATGGATAAATTAAATGATGTGTTATGGTTTATGTTTACATGCCCATGCTCACACAAATCAAATGGTTATTTTACGTAGTTTCAGATCATGATAAATACTTCGCATGCTTAATCGTATTAAAACATGCCGGTGTTACTGTGAGAGAATATGTAAAATGTGTTAGTTACAGCTGCAAATGTATGAAGAATAATTCTCTTTTTTTTCATAAATAAATATACAATTTATGATAACATCGTAGATTGTTAAGATTATGGTGACTTTTAGAGATGATTACAGTGACGGTTATGTTGACGAGATACAATGATAAGAAGCTTGAAGGGTTCAAGTTAAAATACCCTTAAATATAGAGTTTCATAGGTATTTCTTATAGGTAGTTCTGTCGTGTCAGTGGTTCTCAACATAACCTCCAAATTTTTTGTATATTTTATTACTGTTCAATAAAAAAACCATGATTTTCACCTTCAAATGGAATTAATATCTTTCTGTTTTGATACTTCGACAGAACTACCTTTTCGATGCATATTGAGGGGGCGCCACTTTCCACGTACTTCCACGTGTACAGTGGCTCCCCGAAAAAGAAACATAACCTGTAAATCATGATCAAGATACAGAATAGAAGTCCAGTATGGTTGACCTTGAAACTTGATCTGGCTGAGGGGAATACAAGAAACGGGAAGCGATGATGAATTTTTTTTAAAGAGAGAGAGAGACTCACTTTGACCTGAGGACTGACTAGGTAGAGCAAGGGATTGGCCCTGAGCCTCTCGTGCTCGTCGATCTGTCGTCGCACCTCCTCGCGCCTCATGCTGCTGAGTATGCTGACCTCCTCCCTCGAGAGCGGCGCCGTCGCCGTTAGCTGGATCGGCTGGGCCACGTCCGGCAGGGACTTTTTACGCTGGAGACTTACCGCTACCGGTATTGCCTGAAGGAACATCATTACCATTTTTTTTCTATTTCTCTTTATTTCGTTTTCATAGCCTTTTTTTATCGTTTTATTTTTGTTTTGATTTATTAGTCACAGGAAATTGTTAAATGTGTACGGCTGGTAGCAAGGGGTCAGGTGATTATACAATTTAATTCGAAATTATCTTTGTTTATTCCAATTTATCTTGGATTTTTAAAAGTGCCTGACCCTTTGATTAGTAATAAATTCAGTGCATACTTAAAAATTTCAGTGGCTAAAATCAATGAAAATTAAAAAATTTTTATTTTGAATTACCGCCAAAATGCCTGAGGTGTCACGTGACTCAACACATTCAAGCCTTCAGGCGGAAATTCAAAACCAATTTAAAAAATTTCTTTATCTCAGTTATTTTAGCTTTTGAAATTCGAAACTAGGACTGAAATTCACCTCAAGCCATACAGTTTTTAAATTTTTTATTTAGTTGTTTATAATTGTTATTGTTGGTTTGTAAATATTAGAATTAAAATTATTGTAAGATGTCAAAGTGTAAAAAATCATTAAAAGAAAATCAATTTTGAAAAATCAAAAAACGTGTTCCGTTTTTAATTTATTTGTGTATGAACTAAGTTTGATATAATAGTAGTGTCATGAAAGTGTATTTATTTTTAGGTTATCCTAATTTTTACACTACATATTTAATTTGTAAGCGGACTATTTTGAATTATTAGTTGAGAAATAAATACTTTTTTGATTTTTTAAGCTATAAAATTGTATATGCGGATGAAATAAAAATAAAAATTCTACAGTAGCTTTTGAACCGAAAATAGATTTTTTCAAAAACACGTTTGAAAACTTTTTTATTTTTTACTAAATTTTGGTAACTTTTTTAGTAATTATTATTATTGGTCAATTTTAGAATAATCGCAAGTTATTGAGTGTTTTAGTAATTTTTCAGTTTAAATCAAAAGTTAGAGTCTAGAGAGTATTGAAAGTAGTGTAGTGACTGGCTCTGTCGGAAAAGCGTTACTAGACTATTAATTCAACGTCGTTGGTTCGAGTTCGAGTCGGTCCCAATCAAAAATTAGATTTTAGAAAATATACTCTGATTGTTGATTCAATTCTAACGATATTTTAAATAAAGAATAAAATATACTCACTCACGAAAGGAAAAAAAAAATTCCATTACTATCATCAATGGTTTTTTTTTTTTTTTTTTTTTTTTATCAAATTTGATATTTATTTTTTAATACGTATACACCCTTCTGAACTTTTTTTTCTTTGTAAACTATAAACTAAGTTTGAAGTAAGCATAAAATGTTATTTTTACGTTTTATTCACTTATTTGATTTATTTGCAATTAATTTTAAATTAAAAAAAAAATACATTGTCTCTAATTTTTATATAATGACATTAGTTTTGAAAAAGCTGTAAGAAATTATTGTTGTTTGTGAGCAGTAAATAAATTTTTGAAAAATAAAATTCAACGTGAAGAAGAAGTACGAAAGAAAGAAGAATTATGACTTCACGGTTAAATAATTAGTAAAACAGTCATGCCAATAGTTCGAAAATCTTCAAACGAATATTAAAAATTATCGCTTTGATGAAGACACGTCTCGTCATTTGACGTCTACGGTAACATCGAATTCTTTAAAAATAGATTTGCCCGTGAATTTTGGCGGAAACGGTTATAAATCAATTAACTCTCACTTGCACGTGCGATTAGAAAAAAATAAACTTTGGTTTACCAAAAAAATAACTCTTTATCGTCACTGAATTAAATAATTACAAACAGTTACAAAAATCTATCGAAAAATTCAAGGTATCGATTTGGTGCAGACTTTTAGACCGAAAGAAGTCTTATTAGTCCTGGATAAACGCCAATTATTATCTGCCCCGGCTTAGAATTTTGGCGTCCTTGCGCCTAGATCGCTGCCGAAATTTTTCAACTACGCGTGAATTTCACTGCCACTGCGTTTATTCCGTCTAACAAGCATATTTTTTCATTATATTTTCACAATCTTTCAAAAAATTTGAAACTTTTTATTTAAAATAATCATTTATAATTATTTATTAATGTTTACTTTGGACAAGGTCAATGTCACGTTCAAATTTACCGTAACTAAAGTCATATCGATTACTCGAACTGATGTACTTTTTAATGATTCGTAAAATAAAGTGGTTTACCCAGCGAAACACTGTATGATTTTGAATTTTCGAAAAATCCCGTCAACAGTATCAACGGAAATGGGATGAAAACACGGAATCTTTTAAAATAAGAAACTGTAAATTGATTGTAACGAAATGATATACTTGTAAATTCTCATTTTCTAATTAAAATAAAAAAAATGATTGCATCTTGACTATAGGTTGTTTTTAATTTTTCAAAAAGCCCACCAAAAATATCACCGGAAATTGATTAGAATTTCTTGGAGGAATATTTAAAAAGAAGAAGTCACAAACTAACTGTAACAAATTAATGCTCTTTACAGTATTTCTCTTTATCTTAGAATGGTATCTCCGATAAGGACCGTACAGGTTTTGAATTTTCCAAAAAGCCCGCCAAAAGTATAACCAGAAATCGATTAGGAGTTTTTGTTAGGATGTTTAAAAAGAAGTAATCACAAGTTATGTGTAACAAAGCAAATCTCTTTACAGTATTTATCTTTGTCTTAGCGTGGTACTTCTGATAAGTACCGCACGGGTTTTAAATTTTTCACAAAGCCCGCCAAAAGTATCACCGGAAATGCATTTAAAATTCTTGGTGGGATATTCAAAGAGTGGAAAACATATATTAACCGTAACAAAGTAACAAGCTCTCGACTTCTTTGTTCAATAATTCCCCCTCAGTGTAACTAAAACCAATTCTGAATTAAAAATCACATGTTTGTCCCACATTGCGGTATGGTAGGCCTGATTATGATTTAAAAAAAATTCGAATCCTCGGCGGGATATTTGAAAAGTGCCTCGCCACCCAGAGCCGTAAACAATCCGTTGTAAGGTTACGCAAGCACGTTATCGAAATATTTGGCAGTGCTTGTCTTATCTAACACAATACACTGTCACAAACACATCGTCACACACCTCGACGGGAGGGGCGTCGATCCAGGACTCGGAGGCTCTCCTGGCCATGAGGGCCGGGCTGCACAGGAGCGCCTCCTCCTCCTCGTCCGGCTCCGAGGACCAAAACATCCCGGACAAACTATATCTCAGCAAACGAAGATTCAGTGTTTTGTTCGGAGGCGCGAGGCTGACTGACTCGTCCGATCCGAGTCTCACTCGATACCGAAATAAACCCAAGTCACCTATACCTAGCTCATCCCTCCCCCTCCCCCTCCCCAATAGCGCGCGTCTCTATTGGTACCTGCATTCTCGGGAGGTCGATCCCTTCTATCGAGCTTAATTAGAGGAGATGCGTTTGTAGTTATTATTGACAAGTAATTTTTTTAACTTTTCGAATCAAATAATTATTTTTCCGCTTATATTGATAGAAATTTATTTTTTTGAATCTTAAAATTCATTGAAAATCGAGAAATTCTTTAAAAATAATAATAATTTAAATATGAGGAGGTAGCGATTTTTGAGGTTAATTTTCGTATTTATGACATCACTAGAACCTTCAATCAACAAAAAATTATTTATTATTATTACAATAATAATTGTTTCAAAAATTCTTAAAAACCAAGAAATTTCTAGGAAAAGAAAAAAAAATTAAAAAATGTGCATCTATCCTATAGTGGCCTTACAACTGGAAATATTGTCCGACCTTGTAACTTTAAGGTTTTATTAAGTTTTTTTTTTAAATTATGATTTCTAAATACGAATGAACTCAAAAGTACTCTGGATATAATTCGGACTAATTTTATAGTTTCAAAAATCTAATTTATTTGATGAAATTGAATTCAAAAATATTTTAAAAATTTAAGATGAATTAAAGTAGTTGTTTCTAAATCTATCTTCTTACACTAATTTTTTATATTAAAATTGTACAAATAGATACTAAAATAGAAAAATAGTTATTTATAAACAATAAACAATAATAGTGACTAATCTATCTACACATTTAGTTTAAATTTATACAAACATTGAAAAACATTAATTAAATTTTTACTCAATTCTAATTTTCCGCTTCTTTGATTCATTAGAATCAAAATTAAAATATATTATTAAAGAATTAAAGTAAATATTATATATTATATCTAAGGGATACGTTCTTGCTCGCTCCGCTCGTCAACCCCCGGATTTTAATCATCAAGTTTAAAAAAAAAAAAATAAACTAAATTTTACCCTTGAAATATACTTATTTTTTAAAATTATAATTGTTTTTTCGAATACCGACTTGCGTAGAGACCTCAAAGCTAGATTAAAAAAAAAAAAAGTCAATATTCTTGGAAAGAAAAAACCGTAAGCGTCCATGGAAGAAAAAGGGTGATTAATGAGTTTAGGTCGATTAACGTGAATCCCGCGATTATTTGGTAAAGTATAAGCGAGCTGTTTCGAGAAAATGTTATTTTGGGAGATTTTCGTCCTCCGCGAAATACTTGGCAGAGTGGGTTAGAAGAAACCGATCGCAATACCGAGATGACACATGTCGACGGCTTTTCTTCTTCTTCTACTTCTTAAAGCCTCAGTCATTATTATTTATCTCGCGATTTTTTCTTTTATTTTAATTTTCAGAGTAGTTTGTGTTATGAGTCTTGTGTACTTTAAATATAATAAATAAAATAAATATATTCGCTTGGTTAATATGGATGTTAGATAAATTAGTGGGTTGCTTTGTTAGTTTTCTTTACATTTTTTTTTAATTAATTGTATTTTTTTTCAACACATTTAAAGGTTTTTCTACATCAACAGATTCACATAATACATTTTACCTTTTTTTTTTTTTTCAGCGAATAAAACGACTTAAAATCAGTTAATAAGTTTCAACAATACATTTTTGACGATTTACACATCACAAAAAGCAGTCACAAAAATTTTAAATAGACTTCCTTGTACTTCGAAAAATAATGTACTTCGTTTTTTTTTTTATCTTCAGTGCATATTGTTTAACTTCAACTTATCACATTACATTTAGCTTAGAGAAAAATATCAGCTTCTTTTTTTATTGTTGTTTTTATAAATTAATTAATCACTAGTAAAAGTGCCTTTTGAAAAAGCCCAAGTCAAACATGTAGCTTTGACACGCAGTAACAAAACAAGTATTTGGCCATTTAATATATAGATGATATACTATGATAATAAAATTATTAAAATTTGTACATGGACTTTCAACTGTTCTTTAAAATATATCTTTGTTAAAAATAAAATTTACAATAACAGTTTTAATAATCATTGTGTTTGAGAATGATGGTTCGATCAAGGATTTTACGTTTTTAAAATGTGCAAACCTGTTTAATCGGAATATGTTTCGTGTTTACGAGAAAAGACACTTTGCAAAGCTTGGCACTTGATTATTTCCCCTTGTAATTCTTTGTCGTTTTAAATTCTTTTCAAACATTGTTTAAACAAATAGCTGACGAGCTTCACTTTACATCTTCAAATTAAAAAAAAAAAAAATTATTTAAACTTTTTATCTAAAAAACTTTGTTTCTTTTAAAAAATTTTCAAAAATTATCTACGTACCCGCGTATTTTAAATTATCTTGGAATGTGCTTTTTTTTAAAATAATTATTTCGTTAGTCGTACACTTATATATTTTTTTTTCAGAATCTGAAAAAGATTCGATCTTTCCATAATAAGGACACCGATTGGATTAAGGCGAAAGTTTACACACTTTTCAAAAACTCTTAAACACTTCACTCTTTTGCATAAAAATTTTTTAATCACTTAACTGCAAAAGATTTTCCTTAACTCGTATAACCAAAAATTTGCTCATGAAAAAGTTTATTAATTGTTTAAATGTTTCACCATCGAACTGAATTTTTCAAACTATACTAATTACTATAGATTTTTTTTTTTCATACGGTATAGATTATAAGTATTTTTTTAATAGATCAACTAAGTAATGTATTTACCGAATGAAAGTCGCACTTTTCAGCCATTAAAACAGTGTGGTTGGAGTAATTTATATTTATTTTAGGCTACATGCAAAATTAAAAAAAAGAAAGATCTGAAATTAATATTTAAAAGTGGCTCCATGCGACTTGAATTCAGTTTAACACGTCCATAATCTTACGAGTTAGTTTAATTAAGTTGCATTACACTGCGGACTTTTACATTGTAGAGTTAAAAGCATGCGTTAGAAAAATAACGTCTCTTAGAACAAACAAAGGGAAAGAGTCGGCGTGGAGTTTTAAACAGTATAATCACAGAATTCTTATTTCTTAGTTGGAGTCTCTATAACGAATATTAATCTCACTGATACAGGACTGTTTTTAATTTTTGTGTTTTTTGGGAAGACAGAGAAAGGAAATGTGTGTAAGTTGGTAGCAGTGAAATAGAAAACATTTAAAAAAGATTAAATAATTTGTAAATATTTGTAATAATAAATGATAATTTTAAAATTGTAACTTCAAATATTTTGAATTCCCGCCAAAACGCTTGACGTGATTCAAACGTTTTGCGCGGGAATTCAAATTTAATAATTCAAAGAATTTTCTACTGAGTTTTAAACAGTATGATCACAGAATTTTATTACTTAGTTGGAGTCTCTGTAAAGAATATTAATCTCACTAACACAGTACTGTATTAAATTTGTGTGTTTTAGGGAAGACAGAGAAAGGAAAAGTGTGTAAGAATTGGTAGCATTGAATTAGGAAACATGAAAAAAATATTTAAAAATTTTTTATTTTTATAGTAAAAGAATGAATTTTAGTTTGAGCAAATGAAAATTATAATGTCCTTAAAAAATTTGTTTTTATTATTGATTTTTAATTTCCGCCAAAATGCTTGACACGTGACTCAGTTGTTTCGGATGGGTATTCAAAATCAATAATTCAAAAAATTTTCTGCTCAGTCATTTTAACTTTCAAAGTTATAAAATATATCAAACTCACTATTAACCGTACACTTTAAGTACAAAGTTTTTTTAAAATTTGTCTGATGTTTAGAACAGAAAATATTACGTTGGTTTTTTTTTAAATTTCTGTCCCCGCCTCCACACCGGACGCTCAACCCCCTGAATGTTCAATTTTTAAAATACTAATTGTAATTTTTTTTTAGACTGTTACTGTTTTTTATTGTATAGGCAAGTTACTGACATAATATTATTATCATCATCGGTTATATTATGTTACATTCATCGGACATTTTTTGGATTTTACATGGTATTTTACACATATTTCTTTTTTTTTCTTTTTTGTTTGAAATTTATTATTTGTGCAATCAATTAAATTCGGAATTTTTTTTTTCAAATCTGGACGCAATTAAAAGCTCTCAAAAGTTATTTAAGTTACAATCAACACGTTAAAGTTGTCTATTGTTTGTGTTCATTTAAATACATTTGTGTGAAAAAAAGTTGGACAAAATTCTCAGAAATAAAAAAAGTGTGCGATTGATCACAAGAAATTTAATTTTTCTTAATTTTCTTAGTAATATCGAACCTGTTAATCGTCATTCCAACTTTATGAATCAATATTCACCCTGTAAATTTACAAACACACCAAGCAAAGATCTCAACTCTTGTAAATTTATTTTTAAATAATTTTTAATGTTAGCTGAATTAATAAGCATGGATCCGTTAGTAATAAAAGTTTTGTTAAATTTGTTGCAAGTTTTGTGACAGAAAAAAAAAATTTTTTTGTCAAGTATGTTATAACAAAACTTTTGTTATTACCAGGTTCCAACCCTTGTGAATTTTCATTAGAGCTTTAGACTAAATTGAAGTATTCCAAGTATTTGTTACGTTTCAAACATCTTTACTTGGTACGTGTTAATTAAAAAAGCTTTTATTTTTGCAGTATCAATGTATTTTATGTAAACAAATTCTCAAAAGTGTACAATTGGCTGTTAAAAATTTTACGAGACGGTCTTATAATATCAGCAGGTACATAATCATCATTGTTCCTACATCAAACACACTGAGTTTTATTCGTTAAATCTTAATCTTCAAAAAATACACGTTGTTAGCATTTTGTGATTGGTCGGGTGACAAAAAATTCATTGTTCACTCGTATTTTGTAAAAAACAACCACCTCATCGTAGTCTATCACACATATAAAAGACACATCATCACATGTTAGACGCATGATACAAAAGCTGACAGATTAGTACCAGACAGATTAATTGTTTGAAGTTTTTTTTATTTGCTTAGGACGAAGTGTTGTGGTTCTGTGTTGGTGTGGGTGTGCAGATGTCGTGTGTTTATGTTGATGTTAAGAGATAAGGATACTTATAGAGAGTCTCAGAGGGTAGCGCGGTTGACCTTTGCCGATGCTGATCCGGCTGCGGCTGGGAGGTCGGGGACTTGGACCTGGCTCGAGTCCTGCGGTGTCAGAGGCATGCACAGAACACAGCACAATATTTCCCAAACAGTTAGGTTACAGACACTCAAACTAATTTTTATTTTCATTTTTCTTTGAGTGAGCGACCCCAAAATCAAGTCATTTTCATAGCACTTCAAATCGGTATGAACTTTTGATCTACATAAAGTGTATTAACAAGGGTTAGCGTTGACTCAACCCACTCGACGTTGAAGCGCTATTGCGCTTCGTGATATTTGAAGCATCTCAATACTTTAGTTAGATCAAAATCCATACTCAATTTTGAAAAGCTCTCGAATTGACCTTTCTATAAGTCTTTTTTGGGGTCACTCTTTGGACACTGGACAAGGTGATGGGAACATTGTTATTGCAAGGAGTGACTGGTTAATGGGAAGGTGGTGGAGAATTATTAATCTATTATACGAGACACCAATTAATTTTCAAAAGTTAGTATGTTAAGTTAAAGAAAAAATAAACTATGCCACTGATATCTACAGCAGCTGTTATTTAAAATAATCTACTAAACTATTTATAATTATTAAATCACTATGTATATAAAGTCTACTTTACTAAAACAAAATATGTTCATAAGACGTAATTCTTCAATGCATTCTTTGTGTTTCATCAGTTATTAATGTTATTTATACAGTTGTATTGTAGTATATTAGAGTATCAGGAAGATTAATAAATAATTTTAGTTTAATCTGTTTTAAAATGCAAGCTTAGCATGCAGAACTATAACTTTAAGTAGTCTTTAAAAAGACAATGAATTTTTATCAAAAGAAGAAATAAAGATACCTTGCATCTACAATATTATTAAATCTCTTTAAAAAAAAAAAGGTAATTAATATATGTAAGTAATCTACTGGATTGAACATTGATCGACTTACCTTGGCTTTGGGACCACCGCCACCTCCACCTCCGCCACCGCCACCGCCACCCGTGGCTCTCGGAGTTACGTACAGGCTCTCGGTTCGCTTTGGCTGACCGGGACTCGGCAGTATCTCCTGGCCCAGGCTCTTGTTCTTCAGTAGCACGTCCTCGAACTGGCTGTTCTGCATCGAGGCGGAGTAACTCGGCGTCGCGTTTCCACTCACCACCGACCCGTTCAACGGCGTCCCCGATCTCAGAGCGCTTGGACTTCTCGCTGACCTGCTGATTTAAAATTGGTTTATTGTAGATGTAAGTGACGTGAAAAAAAGTGACGATAATCTTTAATAACTCTGATCCACGATTGTTAATCTTTAAGAACCCCGATTAGGTCGGAATGGAAATACTTACATTCTGCAAGGCCACCTTAATGCTTACTCAAATTATAAATCATAGATTTTTTTTACTGCAAATGAGGTTTTCTCATCCTGTTAAATTTATCTCTGGGTAAAAAATGAAAACTACATATTTCAATGAAAAATCTATCAATTACTTGGAAGACAACATGCTTTTATCGAAGATAAATGAAATACAAGCAGGAAAGATTACGAGTTCCGATTGGAGATATGTCATATACTTAGAAGAAAAGAATTTAGTCACTATGTGCTACAACTGAAGATATATCAAATACTTAGAAGACAAAATTGTGGTTCAAAAAATATAGCATGTTACAGGATTGAAACCTTAGTTCTAATGGTGTACTAACCTGTCTGGAATATCTGGCGTTGTAGATTGTGCCATTTTGTCAACGGAAGCCTGTCTCGATCCACTCACAAGGGGATGCCTCCTATACCGATCAACAGAACTATCTCTACTAGGAGGCCTCTTGTAATGGTCTAATCTGTATCGTGCAAAGTGTAATGCAAACAAAAAAATGTGCTTAAGAAATGAAATAATCGATAAACCTAAACACTAAACTGAGCTTGCGGTAGGGCCAAGAATGATGAATCAAATACAAATATATATAAAAGTCTATTGCGAACCTGTCATTAAGGGTTTGTCCTATTCCTGTGGCGGGCCTGTCTTGAGGACTGAGAATTCGACTGTTTCTTCGTAGATTCGTATTTTGCTGCTGCTGCCTTTGGTTGACGTCCTCTGGTTGGAATTGTTGTTGCTGCTGCTGCATCTGATCTGGCCTTTGGTTGTACATGTTTTGTTGTTGTTGCGTCGTCGCACCGTACTGATTCATCTGATTCATTTGGTTGTATCCATATTGGTTAGATTGCTGGAACAACATGGAATCAAGTCTTGGTTTATGAATTTAAAGAAAAATAAAAATCAATCGTAATCTTAATCTTAAACGCACAAATCCAAAGCTTCGTATTAGATCGATACATATAATTTTAATTTTAATTAGATGTGGTAGGTAGAAGTTATTAATATTTTTTTTCTACGCAAAGCTTCTTCGTTTCAATGCTTACAGCCAGTACATTACGGCGGAAGATAGCCTACGAGAGTACAAAAAGAGAAAGATTTTAGGATGGAATTTGTAGATTTAATCGTTGAGGCTTTTCGAGGGAAACGGGTAAAAACTGAAAGTCAAAATTAAAACACGGATCTTACACCAAACGGTTGGGGTCCATACAGGCTCATTTGGCTCAACGACATTGGACTGTACGTGGAAACTGAAGATTGCTGTTGTAACATCTAAAAATAAAAAGTTTTTTTCTTTTGTTTTGCTTATCAAGCAGCAGGAACTTCTTATCAGAAGACACCTGAACACTTATCACTCGCAGCAGCCTCGTAAAACCAGCTTTAACAAGGTTTTTAATAAAACTCGTCTAGTTACCTGTTGATTCGCATAGCCTGGCGTTTGATACTGATTTTGGAATCCCTGTCCTCCGTAATTAACACCGTATTGGTCCACATTTTGCGTACTTCCGTAGTGCGAGTGCGAGTACTGAGTGCCGTAGGGAGGCATTTGCTGTCCGTACTGATTTTGCTGCTGTTGGTAGCTCGTTGTAGGACTAAACTGGTTTTGAGAAAGAGGGTGCGAGCCTCCTTGAGGCAAGTATGGATTGTTCTGGCTGCTTATAGACGTTGGTGTACCGCTTTGCGGATACTGGCTCGACGTCGGACTCGAAGGCATAAAGTCTTCTAAAGACAACACGTTTTGAGGTAATGGTTTTGAACTGGATCGCCTTCCCATTGGATTTGATATATCGGACAACTCTGGTAGAGATTCGGGCGGCTTTGTCGGGGTCATGTTCCCTTGATGGTCCAAGCTGGTGCCTTTTTGGAGAATACTTTTACTTGGTGGCATGTCCTGAGGTGGAGGAACGTACTTTGGAATATTTCGATTCTTCAGCCTGTTGAATGAAAATAAAAAAAATGTGTTAAAAATACCATTCTCTAAGTCGTTTACCTAATTTCTAATGGGGTTAGCTATATTTCTTTAAATCAATAGTCTTACTTTAAATCAGCATCGGATGACCTTACCCAGTATTATACCCAAATGGTAACATTCAAAGATTATCATTTACCTAAATATTAAACTTTTTACCTGTGTCAACCAACCAGAAAATATCTCAACAACTATCTTCAGACAACAAACTTTGTGAATTTCTGCAAATAATGTTAATGAGAAAAACTTTTTTGTTCTTAAAATATAATTCAAAGAGTTTGTTCAAGATGTCAAGATACTCTGGTTGATAATTAGAGAACCTCGGGCAAGAATTGTAATCAACAAGTCATAAAACAACGATATAGGAAGAAAACAATTAGTTGAAAGAACCTTTCTAGTCCCGGTTGCCGGAAATCCGGGGCAAACTGTCTGGCCGTCTGCTGGGCGATCTCGGAGTCTTCCCGGGCATGGTCAGCGGCATAGTCGGCCAGTTCGGCCTTTCCGCGCGCCGTCGCCGTCCTGGAAACAGCAATGTCGGCCTTTTGCTCGGCTATCTTGGACGCTCGGGAGGCCTGCTGAACGGCAGCGTTGAGCCTCTCCTGGAATTTGGCCGACCTTATCAGGAACAGGTGTTTCTTCTTCGAGTTTGTTATGAGTACGTTGTTTTTGTACTTGCCCTCCTCCTTGGTGTTATCTCTAAAGGTCGTTACACCGTAGCCGTACTTTCGATTATTAAACCACTCACCCTCGTATCGAAGACCGTCGCTTCGTACCGATATACCGTAACCCGTCCGTTTGTCGTTCTTCCATTCCCCGTAGTACGTCTCGATTACGGAGGCGTCCATCAGTTCGTCCTGAAAAATGTAAGGTTTTGAGGTTAGGGTAGGTGTTGAAATGTAGAAAAAAAAAAAAACAAACAAACCTCGACAACAAAGGAGGCATTGCTGTCGGTGTGCATAGAGGCGGAAGCTTGGCTGTGCGAGCTCTCGGTCGACATCCACGACGCGGTGCTCGCATTGCTTCGCATACTGCCTGCAGTGCCACGCTTCTCAAGGTCCCCGGTGCTCCTCTGCTTTCGGATTTTGAGCCCCTGAAAGTTGATGCCCTGTTATTGAGGCCCTTAAACATTTGTAAATAAAAAATTGGACTTACCGAGAGAAGGCCCTTTTTGAGGGACTTCTCGGTGAGGCTCTTCCGTCGCGTCGGAGCTTGGTCGGATCGGGCCCTGAGAACAAAGCCTCCTCGGCTGTCGTCGACTCTCCGATCTCTCCTGTCGGTGGGTTCGGGCGTCGGCGCCGTCGTGCCTCCTGGATCGCTGCTCTTGCTGAGGGACGTCATCGACGACCGAACCTCCTTGCTGGCCCCGCCCTTGCTTAGGGCGCTGTAGTGCGAGGCCAGACCGAATGGCGCGCTCGTACGCACTCCGTAACCGTGACGCATACCCTTTACCCATTGTCCCTGATACGTCCCTGTAACACAATAATTTAAAACAATTTTTTAAACTAGAAGCTCTTTGAATTCTATATATTCGAAATCTAGCTCATAGGTTTTCCTATTTTGTTTGAAAAATTATCAATACTGAACATTTTTAGTATAACTCTATTCAATTTTGTAATATTAATAAGTTATATGTACTATTTTCTGAAAAGTGTACATTATAACTGTTAAATAAAAAATCTTTTCACAAATTTTTAATGACCTACGAATAGAATCCTAAATTAAAGCTTGTAACATTAATTTAGAATAATCTCATGCATAAATATTTATCGAGTCCAAAAATAGTCGGTATCTATTGACAATAACTAAGCAGAAATTAGAATCTCCAAAAATTGATCGAACCTCGACAAACTTAGACAAAATCCAAAAATATCTTCGAAGAAAACTGAAAATTTGTAAGCTCAATCGACAGCTAAACCAGGCTTTTCCTGGACGATAATCCAAGCATAACAAAATCGTCAGTTTTTCCGAGTAAGGAATGACGACGCACTTATTTACTCATCCGCGGTTGAGTTTAAAAAATATGAATCATCGCGCGGTGCGGTGGTAATTATTAACATCCGGATTGTTTGTCGAAAAACCGATGATGCCTCGGCCCGGCGTAAAATAGCTATTTTAAGGGTTAAAAATAAATCAGCTCTGCAGTCGGAAGTTGATTTTACAAGCTGTCGGTCGCAAAGAGTCGTTGAACCCTTTGTACTGGCTGTCGCACCAGAAATAATTTACCTTTACCTCACCCCGGTTTTCAATTCAATTATTCATCTTTTAACTTTCAAGTTTTATGATTTTTCTGTAGGCTCAATAATAAATGAATTTTTTTAATTTTCATAGTTTTATCGTATCAGTGGTTTTTAACATAACCTCTCAATATTTTGAATATTTTTCAAACATTTTCAGCTAGGTTGACTTTTTATTAATAAAAATAAATGTTATAACCATTTAGTTGGTGCATTTAAAATTAAAAAAAATTTTTAACAGTTTGAACGAATCTTGAGCAATTGTTTCGTCATTTGTATTTTATAAATAATATGATTTATAAAAATTTAATAACATTTAAATATTTTTCAAATTCCGAAAAATAAAAATACACTTTTTAATTTTAAACTATCAAAATCAAATAATGATAAAAAATAAATGGTATTTTAAAAGGAATAGAAAAAAAAAAAATATCCTAAAAATAATTAAATTGAATTTGTCAATTTCGTAATAATAATAATTGATGTATGAAATAATGAAATTGAAGTCGTTAAGAATCCTTAAAAGCCTATAATTAGATAAAAGTGAATAAGGCTCTGAAAATAAGTAAAATCGAAGGTACGAGTGGACTCCTGAGAAAAGCCTTCGTGACGATGTTAAGGAAAGAGTTTATTGTTATTTTTAGTTCCGCGAAAAAGTGTCTTATTTTTCTTCTTCTCTTTTGGATAGTCTTGAATTTGAGGATGTACTATGCTACGAAGATTTCCGATGCGAAAAATTGGCACGTGTCTTGAGTGAGTATCCAGCCACTGAGCCACCCCCCCCCCCTGCAAGCTCCCAAGCTCGATACTATTGAGGTCAAATGCGACGACGTCGCTTCCTGCTTTACTTATCTCTTCTCTTTTCGCTAATGGAAACTACACTCAGTACCTTTTTTTTTTTTCTTTCTTTTTTCACTTAAAATTTGTTTATTACCCTCGATTAACTCCCATATCGGAAGCCTATCAAATTTCCAATTTTTTCTTTATGACTTTATTTATTCTAATTCTGTTAAGTAAATAATGTTATGAAAGTCTAAAAACCATTATGTTACACTTTGAATTACGAGAAACAATGAAGTAGTTGAAGAAATACTGAAATATTTGAAATATTTATCAACACGATAAAACTACCCTAAACCTTATTATCAAAATATACTTTGGTATTAGACAGTTGATCAAAATACCCCTTTAATGTAATAATCTATGGTAAAAGCCACGATCTCTTTTAATTATATTGTGTTTGAAGAAAAAAAAATTTCTCCAACAGATTTTTTAGATGACTTAGTAAGCATACGTATTTTCAAGTCTGAAATTCTCCCTGAAAAGCTTGTGACGTCATAAAAATCAATTTTGACAGGAAACAAACGTGAAATTAGTAATAATAAGCACAGGCATAAGCACATAATACAAGTTTAGCTTAAAGAGTGTAACTTTTATGGAAACAACTGGTTTGAATAATTTGAGTCACATGACTTTGTCAATTTCCCAGCGTTTAGGCGGGAATTTAAAATAAGAAATTTCATCTTCTCAGTCCTTATGTATAATAAATTTTATTTCATACTAGATATTTTCATGTATACAATGAATTTTTTTAAATAAATTCTATTATTGTGAGACTTTTGTTTACCATGGACGGTCAATGTTACGAAACCAGCTGCTGTTTTTTTTTTTCATGCATCAAGATTTGGAAAAAACAAAATAGAACAACATTACGAAACGGTTAGCCTACAATGATCTATTTATTCTCTTGTCTTTGGAAAAATAAGTTTTGAATTGATTATTGCAAAAATTATTCAACGAGTATGCTGGATACCGAAAGTTATTGAACGAGAGAAAAATGATTTAGAGCCAAGGACAGACCGACGCACAAGCGATACTCTGCATTTTAGGTTGTAAAATTTAAGTGGAGCGCTAAGTTTCAAGCGTAGCAGAAATAAAATAAATTCTCGGGATCTTTGTAGGGTTTACATATCGAACTGATTTAATTAAGAAGGCTAATCGATACCTCGAAAGAAGCCAGTAGGATCAACTAACTAATCAACATTTTTTTATGATGAAAAAATTATATTGTATTTTTAAGATTATTTGAACGTAAATTATTAAAATATTAACAAATTCATTTTCTCATTCAAGCTTTCGAGAGCTTTTTTCAAAATTTTCTCACTAACACAGAAAATTTTTTTCGTACAATCTAGTGAAACACTGAAAAAAAGTGCCTCAAGCAATAATCACTTAATTATCGGTCCTTACATGTGTAAGAACTTTGATCAACACACTACCAATAAAAGAGAGCTTTTTTCAGACTTTCTTACAATCCTTGATTTAATAAAACTTATCTCAAGCTTACGGAGTGAAAAAGTTTGGGAAGATTAAGAAGAGACTGAGCAAAGTCGTTATGTACACACTCGTTTAGTGAGTAATGGCTAATGCGAGATGATCGATTTCTTCAGGCGTCCTATTTTTTCTTTTCCTACCTTCTTCTTCCTCCTCCTACAGAGTTGCCATGGCTACAACTATTCTCACTTTAGCTATTTTCGAAAAAGGAATAAAGCGAGAATGAAGAAACGTTAAATAATGAACACTTTTATTCTGTCTTAGCTCACCGAAGCATCATTTTTAACCAATTCCCAGACAATTTATTAATCATTCTCGAGACGATATTTTTTCCATTTTCCGGTAAATTACACACTCGTAAATTTGATTTTTCTCATAAATCGTACATCACAAAATTACGAATCGAAGCGTCAAAAATAAATCCGTACGTTTTTGAAAAAAAATAAGAGCTTGCAAGCACGTGCAAGTAGCCGTGTACAGCAGGTGTATTTCGGGGGCAGCCTAGAGACGTCGTCCGTGTGGAGTTTCGGACCGCGGCCACCAGGTGGAGCGGGGATAAATAATAGGCTAACCAAGCTAACCGACTGGTCGATGAACTCGGAGTGCTTCGGGCTATAAAATTTTCATCCGGACGTTTTTACCCGACTCTTTCTTTCTTTCTTTCCTTCCTTCCTTCGCTTCGCGATGCAAGTTCAACCGAAGCCTTTGCGATTTTTCATTCAAAAATATGAACCTTTTAATATGTAAATTTTAGTTTTTTTTTTCATACAAAATTATTAAAATATAACAATCCCAAATAGCTCAAAATCTCAAAGCATCCGAATTTACATCTAAATACCTTTTGATCCTTTAAATTGTCATATACATTAAAAAAAGGTGGTTAGCTAAAAAACAACAAAGCTCAATCATCGAACTATCTTTGCAAGCTCAACTGATCTAGCTTAGGAATTTTTCTTAAGGGGAAGATCAATCACCTACAGGACTGCAAAGAATTTTTTTTTTTTTATTAACTATATTTATCAAAATTACCATATTTACTGAAGAAAATACTTAGTCAAAAATAAATTTTAAAAAGTTTTAAAAAAATATGATTTTCTTTAACAAGTTTTGAGAAATTGAAAAAAAAATTGTACAAAAAAGTAAAAAATAAAATTTTAATACAGCTGAATCTTTTCAATCAAAAAATCCCCAAGTACTTTGAGCATCATCATCAGCTACCTGGACGTTAAGGTTCAAATTGCCTTCTCAAATACTCTTAAAAACCCCTTAAAAATATCCTCGAAGAAGACCCCCAGGTACCCCCAGGCAACCTGGATGTCCAGTTCCAATAATGACATCGGATTATTGTATTGTCATCCGAACCTTCAGACCTCTGAGCTTGACAGTTTTGAACCTACACAGCATGAAATAGCAATAAAAAATTCGCAAGCTCAACTAGTTAAATAATAAAAAGAGCGAAAAGCACCACCACAGCGCGACACTGTAGTGAGTTATAGTGGGGTTAGGCCGTAGCAGGCACCGCATCAGCTCCGTACTATTTCGAGAATACTCCCACACGGCGCGCCTCGGCCACAAATGTTTTACGAGCGAAAATTTTTACGAGACGCACGCACGCACCCGACCAATCCGTGTCTCGGCATTTATCTCTCTCCGATGCTTTCTCTCCCACATCGAGTCAACTCACTAATAAAGTTTTTAAATTATCAAATTTGAGCCTAAAGCTCCAAGTTCAACCTACCCGAGCTTTTTTTTCTGTAAAAAATATTAAAAAAAAAAAAAAAAAAGGATGATTATTTTATAAGGTCCAAAGCTCGAAGCTCAATTTAAAGAGCTTACAATAATTGCGAAGCTTTGGTAAAAAAAGAATTAATTAGACTGACGAGTAGTCAGACAAAGGGTGGCTGTTGGGTGCTCGAGTACTCGACCCAGAAATACATATCGCGGGTAAGAGAAAATTTGATAAATTTAATTAGAACGGCCCAATAACGAGGAGAGCTTGCAAGCTTGCCGACTTTGGTATTTATAAATAAGATACAGCGCCGTAGCGTGCAGCCAGCTGTAGCTCCCAAAGCTACGATTTACCAAGCTTTTTTTTTTTTTTTTTTTTCAAAGGTCTGTGGCCCTGAACCTGTCACCCGGCTTACTTATTTTATTCTTTTCTAAATGCCTTTTTCTCTCTACTATTTATTGCTGTACTTCGGTGGGCGTAAATCTTCTTTTATTTGCCGCTGTGTTTTTAAAAGAGCTCTTTAATCACTAACTAGGTCTATCTTTATCTTTAATAAGAAATTTATATGTATTTTTAAAATATACATCTTTTTTCTGAAAGCTCCTTAGCCACGAATAAAGTTACATTGAAGGTATTTTTGGCCAATAAATTGTCTCTAAACTACTTTATTCATAACTTTAACTTTTTTAGATTGGAAGAAAGTGACCTTTGCTATCGGTGCGGTGATACAATTTTTTCTACAGACCAGCCTAGAATAAAATGACTCCTTGCGATTTTTATAAACTGAAAATTTAGAATCTTTTTATTCGTGGCGTGTGTGTCAAGAAATATTTTTTTTTTATTATAATACATCAATGGCATGGTAGCAAAGGTTATTTTCACATTTTTTTACGCTGGCTAAAATAATAAATAAAGATTTTTAGAGGAATTTTAATGGCTAAAAGTACCTCTGGCAAATTTGAATGAAAATTCTTAAAGTTTCAAAAATCTGAGGCCTCCTATATTTTGTTTTTTTGTTTTTTTTTTTTTTTTTAAAGAAAAGGTACGTATTAATTATTTTTTGTTATCCAATATACAATAAAAGAATTAATAATTTTTTTCGTGAAAGATTTTTATACTTCGAGTGAAGATCATTAAATTTTAATGACCTGTACCAGCTAAAATTTTATTAAAAAGAAGAAGATGTCCAGATGGACCATCAAAAATTTTTTACTGTCTTTTAAGTTAGAATCTGGCGCCAAAAAATACTTCTTTATTCAATTAATTTTCAAATCAATTAAATAAAAATAGGGCATAAATTCAGACCCCCTTTCTAATCCATATGAAAGATAAGAATATTAAAAAACATATATTCTCTAAGTTATTATTTAATACATAATTTTGAGTGTTTTTTTATTGTATGGCGTAATTTAATAAACGTAATGCAGTGAACTGCTCACGCAACATTTTTTATTTTAATTAAACTTATAGTTTTTATTATTATTTATGTATGTTGTGAGTTATAACAAAACAAACTTGAGAAAAAGTAATAATCTCTAATTGTAAAAAATGTATAAATAAATATTCATTAAAAAAAAAAAAAAAAACTAAATTTATTTTAAAAAACAAGTTTGAATGTCTAGCGTTGGTTCGAGACTCGTTGGTCCGAATATAACGATATTCTTTAGGTGTTTGAACTAAATATAAGATGTATTGTTCGTTCGACAATGAATTGTTTATGTTGGACGAACAATGGTGATGTAATTTAAAGTAAAAATCGAAAATTTCGTAAAATACACGAGTAACCATATCAGGGACAGTGTATCTGGCTGCAAATATTTTGGCACAATGCGTTTTACCTACGTGTTGCAATCAACAACAACACACAACACTCGAGTGTGACTAATACCGTCAAAATCCTCCATTTATCAACACAATTTACTTCCAAATTTCAATGTAGTTTTTACCGATTAACTTAATTACTACTGTTATACCGCAAAGGAACATCAGAAGTTACAAGATTTGATTTAAACATACATCCTCAAAGTAACAATAATGTAACCAAATTTTTTATTTTTTTTATTTATACATCTTTTTAAAGCTGCATTTAAAATCTTTTCCAGATATTAATTTTATTTAAATTATTTATAGGAATATAAAAATATTTTTAACTCCCTATTCTTTAATAATCTAAATCAATTTTTTTAATTTTTTTTCAGCATTTATTAGAGATTTAAGATCTGCATAAGCCTATCTCAACTTCTCAGTTCTAGTTAGTTTCTAATAACACTCATGTTTAGATCCTTGAGCTTGCTGATTCTATTATAACTTTAATTAGTTATTATTATTCATTATATTAATTCTATTGATTATTATGAATAAAATTAATGATTAATTTTTTCTAATCAAGTATTTTCTTTGGAACTTAGAGCTTCTATGATTTTGAAAAAAAAAAATTTATTCAGCCACTGCAAGCTCATTGGTTAAAAAGCTCTAAATCGATCTTGCAAATGCCATCATCCCCAATAATTTTGAAAAAAAATTGATCATCTTCCTGTAATAAGTTTTATGTTTATTTAGATATTCTATGACGTTGAAAAAATGTTTTGATTCAGCAGCTGCAAGCTCGCTGGTTGAAAAGCTCTAAATAAAGCTCTCCGAGAGAGGAATAAGAAGCTTCTGTCGGTTGCACCATGGCCATAAAACTTATCTCGGAATATGTCTAACCCATCAAGCCGCTAAGCGAAAATTCCTCTCGCTCGGATATAAACCTTGGTGCAGCAGCAGCTTGTTAAATAAACCACGCGCGCATGTTTTCGAGATTAATATTTTCCGGGAGCTAATTAACCTGCAGCAGCTTTCAATCTCGATGAAAAGCAAACCGTTTTAACAACTTCAATTTTTGACTTTCTTTGTTTCATTATTATTATTACTTTTTTTTTTTGAAAATTGTAATTTTTACGAGAGTTTCATCATGCAGCGATAAAACTATCTGAAGACAATAATTTGGAAGCGAGATTAATTTTTTTTCCTCTATCGAACAGCCGAAATAATAAAAGCGTCCGATTGGAGCTTTCACTTTCGACATTGTTTCACGAAATTTCTCATACTTTATGATAAAACGTTTATTGAGGAAACCGCGGGACGGAAAAAGATTTATATTTTTACGTAAGGTAAGAGCGTGGGCTTCAAAATAAGGGAACACGAGCTGTTTTGTGCAAACGTAATTACTATAATCATAATTTTTTCTCAGTTAATCGGTAAAAATTATTCTTTAATATTAAAAAAAATAATCTTTTTTATTAATTATTTTGAAGAAATCTGTGTCAAAACTATAAGTTCTTCATTTTTTTAATCTTTTAATACCACACTTATTTTTTACATTTTCTTTCAAATTTTTTAAAAATTATTTTTAACAATGTGTATATTGTTAAAAAATTAATATTTTTATAGTGAGAAAATCGATGGCCCGTACAAAAAAAAGCTTAACCGAAAATTTACCGATTTAAAACAACAATCAACTTACCAGTATCATTAATTTTTCGAAATTTTTTACTCATTTACTTAAGCCTCTTATCAGTTGGTATTTTAAATCAGTAGATTGTCAGCTAAGTTTTTTTTCGTTGAAATGACAAAATTAAAAAAAAAATAAATTTGCATCAAAATCCAAGTAACAAAAATTTACAGAAAAAAAAAAGTTTGAAAATTAATGATTCCATCGAAGATGATTTTAAGCTGGAAATCTTCAAAGCAAGAGAAGCCCGAGCGATTTATTTATTCGGGCGCTGGCATCTGGTAAGCAATGCCAAACTATGCCTTCCGTTAATCCCTCCTCGCACCACGGGTTATTCCCCTCTCACGTCCGTCCAAATTTTTAATTTTCAAAACTCAATAACGCAGAGTAAAAATAGTTTCCTCATCAAATTTGTCGTTATTATCCGTATCTCATCGATAGCGCTTTTAATCTTCCAAAGCTCGGAAATTAATTTTTTATGATCGAGACGTTTTAAAGATTATTAATTTCGAATCTTATAAGAATTTTAAAGACGAAAGAATAATAAATTTTGGAGGTTAGGTAAACGCGAGAGCTGATTTGAATAAAAAATCGTATGGCATTAGGTAGTTGCAATTGATGGTCACTTACCACTGTCCGCGTAAGTCTCGGAACCATAACCGTCCTGCAGTCCGCACATCCAGGTGCCCTCGTACTTGGCGGTGGAGGAGGTGGATATTCTGACCCCGTATCGGCCCTTGAAACCCTGGGTCCACTCGCCCCTGTAAAGCCAGTGGCCCCGGGTCTCCATGCCCAAGCCGTGTCTCTTTCCATTCTGCCACTGACCCTCGTAACAAGACCCACTGTAACATTTACAAATTTACGAATAAATTATTATTTTTTATAAAAGCATTATGTCCAAATTTTGAAGCAATTAAATTTAAATTTTTAATTTAATTTTACTACAAAGTTTTTGAAAACTTTGATGCCCGGGTTTAATCTTAATTATGGGTTTCTTATAGCGAAAAACTTCAAGTTACCAAATTATAAAAATAAAAAATTAAAAAAAAAAAAAACATTCAAGTTCCCTATTGTGTGTTAACAGTGTGTGTCGGAGCTTTTCGTGACACCCAGTTGAAAATAGACCGCGAGCATTTGTAAATTTCGCGGCATTTATTGTGTGTTCCCCGCCGCTTGTCGCGCATTCATTGTTTTCCTTGAAATTTCGAAATTCCCGCCTAACCAAAAAACCCAGAAAAATCCGTTTGACCAATGCTAAATACAAATTGCGAAATGGAATTTATTTGGAAAATGTATCTCGAGGGCCTTTTTCGATAAGCTCCCATAAAGCTCGAAAAGAATGAAAGCTCGCTCGCCAGGCGTGCATCTGTCGCGGATGCTTGCGTGACCTTGCTCCAGTTAGGCTCTCTCTTGCTCTCTCTTGCTCTCAGCGGGCGCGACTCAAAAATTTAGGTTGTTCAAAAATATATTGGTGATCGAATATCGCTCCTGGATTTTACAATTTTACTCCGTATGTAGTTACCGTTACGATCGATCACCAATCATTTTACTTTTCGAAAAACTATCTTTGTAGTTTTTAAAAGTCATTTATCATTCGGTAAAAAAGCTTCCTGAGCAAGATTGAGTATCTTCGGCGTTCATTTTTAAAAGTTAGCAGGAAAATTTTTTCTAAAATCATGAAATCCGACTAGTTTGTTAAAAATATTTCGTTCCTTGCATGTGAAATATTGGGCTCGAGCTTGCGAGCCTTTTTTGTACCCATTTCAATATGATTATAAAGTTTTTCATTTATTTTTATTAAAGCCAAAACATTTATGAAACTCCGAGCTTTTATTGAGCTTTCAGCCTTTGGAAATTTATTGGTTGGTTGTTTTAACGGAGAAATTTTTGTCAGAATTTTTTCGAGCGTTATGCTATAAACGTTATGCTTTTATAATGAAAATCTGGTGTTTGAAAGCTTTTTCGTATTGGTTTGGGTATAATATGAAAATTTTTTATTAAGTTTCATCCGAAATACATACAAAATTTGCTTGAAAAATTTTGAGATATCTTAGACGTAGAAGTCTTTTATCAGAATCTCTATGAACATAAAGCTTGTAGAATGAAAATCAGCTTTTTTATGTCTATTTTAACAGCTTTAATAATATTCGACAATTAACTACTAAGTTTTAGTAAATCCAAAAGTATGCATCGAAGCCTGGAAAATAATTGAAATTTTTACCGATAAAAAAGATGAGATGATAATTGCAAGCTATGTTATCACTATTCCGTATGAGCTTGCAAGCTCTCCGCAAGAAATATCTCAAGATCTTCGATCAAAACTTTCCAACTCGCATAGTGATCAAATTCGCAATCGAATGATCAAGCTTAGGAAAGTTATTAGTCAAAATTAATCCAGGAAGTCACCACTTGGTAGATCAATCGCGACCGCCGAGATAGATTCGCCCGCGCACACCTGTCGAATCGATCAAGGCCGGGAAGAGAGGGGGGGATTGTCAACAGGTCGGTAATTATTATGCCACGTGCGGCGCTTCTCTAAGACACGAATCCCAACTCCCTCCTCCACCATTTATCACGGCCGTGCTAAAGGACGGATAGCATCGATTCGTTCCTCTTTTGTTTACGTTTGTGACTGGAAAAAGTTAATGGTGGGAAGGGAAGGGAGGGAAGAAAAACAAGCGGGTAGAGGCGATCGATTTTTCACTTCTATCATCACCATCGAGTTGTTGTTGTTTCCTTGATTAACCGTGAGCAGTATCGACCGACCGTAAACTTGAGTTTATGGCTCGTAATTATTAATAACTGTGATAAAGGATTGTCCAAAAGCACGCGAGTCCGGTTAAAAAGTGAGTAGGCTTAGTCTGACTGGATCCGTACATCGTCTACTGATTCTTACTGACTTGAAGTAAAAAAAAAATTATTTTTTACAAGCTTGCAAGCTTTTTTGAATTTTTAATGTGATCATATTAGTTCCAATCCAATCGGTTGTTTGAAAAATATCTCTCTCGAGCTTGCAAGCTTTAGAAAAATATTATGAATTTTCAAGACTGAATAGAATAAATCACGTTATCATATTTGCATTTAAAATCATCCACGAGAAAAATAAATTTAAAAAAAAAAGTTTTGATTCGATTAAAATATGAAATTAGAAGAAAGTCAATCAGGCAGGGTATAACAAGTCAATTAATATTCCCGGGGAAATGCATCGACCATGAAAGCATAAGCAATATCAGGGTGAGGGAGATAAGCTCGCTCCCATGAGGAGTATGCGCAAGCGCGGATCGAGCTACGCTAAGCGCCGTGGAATCCGTGCGTGGTAGCTGCGCTATTTCGAAGCACGCTATTTTTAAAATTTACCACCGACGACAACGACGACCGAGCTGTGTGCGTGCGTGCATGGATGCAGAGCCTTTACAGCTTCATGTGGGTGCTGCTGCACACTGGTTGTACAAACTCTTTTTTCTCTCTTTTTTTTATTGATTATCTTTTGATTCTCGCGTGCCTCGGCGTGCTACTCAGCCTCCCTAATTATATACCCGGGAGTCAATGAATTTCTTTTTTATTATTCGCGAAAGAGCTTTGCGAAAAGAATTCTGAAGCTTCGAAGAGTAGAAAATGATTCATCGATGCTTGAATATTCATTTTTCGTGACTTTTTTAGTTGATTTTTATGACTCGGAGTCACAATTAAGCCAATCCTTTTGATCAAGTTTTAAAAATTCAAAAAATTTATGAAATTTTTGCAAGCTTGATCACAAGTTCGTACATTACAATAGAAAGCTAAAACCTTGACCGAAATGAAAAGCTTGTAAGCTTTTTTCATGTCTAATTAATCACCCTAAAAGTTCAGAAGCTTGCAAGCTTAGCCAAAAATTTAGCGATGAATAATACTATTATTCCCAAAAGTAAGTCAAATTTTATGAAAAAGCTCGCAAGCTCGGCCGCATAGCTAAACATTAATGTATAATAACCGATAAACCAGACTGTTATGATCAAAGGAATAATAAATTGACGTAAAAAACTATTCCGTTCGAATAAACTCGTTTGAGAGAAGCTTGCAAGCTCAGACACAAAGCGGATTGCCTTTTACTAGACTGAACAAAGAGGTTATGAAAAAATTACCGAATCGAAGATTATCGCACCCCATGGGAGGATGTAAGCGGAAGCGGCATTGTGGCCTTGAACCGCGCGTGCGTGCGGCAGTTCAGAGCCCCAGTGACCTGGACAGCAGCGTCCTTGCACTCGTTGGCCCACTTACACGAGACTCAACCGCGTGTCTTTCCCCCCTACACACACGACAGCCGGATTGCTTGTGTGTCAAGGCTTATGGGAAGTCGAGCTTTTTTTTGGAAGGGCTTGCGGCTTACCCCGAGCTAAGATTACTCTTAGCGAGCCGGAGAAATATGTAAGAGTATTGACGGAATTGACTTTTTACGAGGGGTCGGAATGACATTTGGACTGTACTCTAGGGGAGTTACATGTTTTATAGTCAGGGAATGAAAAAAAGACTGTATTTTGTATACTCTTCTGGAGATGACATTTATGTTGAAAAAGCCGTAACGAGGCTATTAGCTATTGTTAATAAAAAATTTGTTTTATTAATTAATTAATTTTAACTATTAATTTTATTTATTAATTAATTTTTAATATTAAACTCTAGGTGGTATATTAATAGTATGGGATTTTCAAAGGTTTGATTCTGGAACATTTTTTCTCATTTTTTGATAATCTTAGTGAAACAAGTTTTTTATTTCAGGAGTACATTCTCAAATTTTCAGACTCATTTGAGGCTTTTCTTCGAGAGCTAAAATTTTTCGAGATATTTTTATTCGAAGGGTCAAGTAATTTTAAACATAAGTAAAATAAGCTTGGAAATATCATGTTCTGACGAAAGTTTGGGGATCGCTTGGAAACACCTGGCTTTTTAAAAAAAAATTAAACTAGGTACGCTTTAGGTCATTTTCTTATGTTAGATGATAAATCGAACCACGTATTTTAGAATGTTTTTATTGAAATATTAAATTCAAGTTTGAGCTTTACGAGGTTCGAACTGTTAAAATAGTTTAAAAAAGCTTAAAATTGACTACACAGCCCTTATTTTTATCAGCTTTCTCGTTAGCCCATCCCTTGTTCAGGTCACTAATAATAAAAAAATGTAACTTACCTCGGCCAGGTGTAAACTCCGGAGACCTCGAAGCCATAATGCCAGCTGCCGGAGTAGGCGCCCTGTCCCTTCGGTCCGGTGCAGACTCCGTGTCCGTGAGCCTTGCCGTCCTCCCATCCCCCGCAGAAGGTCCCGCCGTCGTCGAAGTCGAACCTGCCCCCGTTGACGTGGGAGCCCGCGGCGGGGTGCGGGCTCAGGAGCTGGTGACCGGGACTCTGGGGCAGAAGCTCCCCGCCGTTGGTCGTCTGCTGCATCGTTATTACTCAGGAGCTGCCCAGGCCGAGCGATAGCGGTTGATCTTTCGACGCTGAGATTTTCGCTGAGGAGGCTCGACCAAATCTGGCTCCATCCTCGTCCGAGTCCTCTGGAGCCTTTTTACACTCCTGGGCTACGGCTTCTGCTTCCACCCTTCTGCTTTCTTCTGCTTTTAACATCATTTTAAATCAATCGATTAATTAATTAATGCTTTTGTGTTTTAGGATTATGACTACGAAAAACCTTAGACCTCAATTTTCCGGTTGTTACTTTATTCGTAGCAAATTTTGGTTTAAGGTTTTTTTTCGCATGGGCAATCGAATTGGTAATAAAAGAGACACCCGGGACACTAAAAATCATGGAATTTTTCCGGGGAGACGGTTATGTCGAATTCACCTGAGATTTTCCATTAAAAGTGTCACTTTTAACTTTAAGTTAGTTCAGTAAAATTCCCAGGGATAAAAGTAATTACCACAACTATTATAGGCAGATTGTAACATCACCTGAAAACTCTAAAAACTAGTATCTCCAGAGAAATTTATCATCAAACGTTACAATATATCCGGAAAAAGTGCATTCAACCTGTAACTTTTTTCTTGAAAATATATTCAATTTAAATCAATCGTTACTCTTTCCATAGAAAATGATTGGCTTGTCACAGCTTTTACGTAAAAAAAGACTATGGGACATATTTTCCTGTGAAAATTCGCATTGTTTTTAGGTTTGTGTCTTTTTTCTATGTGCTGACGATATGATAAATGTCTTTATAGTCCCAATATATAGGAAATATTTGGTAAAAGCTCCAAAAAATGATTAAATTTAAGTATTTTATTTTAAAGGCCACTGAGATTTATTCACTTGCAAGGAAATGATGAGACATGTAGGTCTTTTCTTTAAGTTAATTTTTATAAAATCCATGTTCAAATTTTATAAAATTGAATTTTCAAAGAAAAAATATTTTTAAACCCAATTTCTTTTGAGGGACTATAAGATAGTCATGTGAAATAATTATAATTGTTTTAAAAGTTCTCAAATCACTTTTTTACAAAACCTTTTAGAGATTATTATTTATGCACTTCACAATGCTTCAAAGAACATTTTAAAAACGCACTGAAAATTTTGTTTTTTTTTGTTTTTATAAGAAAAAAATAATGTTTAAAGATTTATAAAGTTTTGTTATGACCCAAATCTGTTCTAATCATCTCCTTGTTAGGAAAAAGTGAGATGTTTAAATTTATTGCAAAAAAGAGCTTGAGCTTATTTCTTCTTTCACCATTAAAAAGTCTCAAAATTACATTTTTTTTAATTCTCTTATGATAAACTGCTTTCATATAAATACGAACGAATTATAAAATTTTGAAATCTAAGCGTTTTTCAGGGAAACTAACGTGTTCGAAAAAGTAAAAAAAACGTTTCCGACGCACCAGACTTTTTAGGTAAAAGCTTGCCAAATTTTTTTTTATGTAAAAAAGCTCTGACACAGTTTTTTTTTCATTAAAAATTGTGCCAATAAAAATTAATGTACGAAGTTTAGATAAAGTTGATTTGCATTATTTGCTGGTCAAGATTTTTTTACTTCCATTTTTTCAAAGAATATTTTTTGTTTTAATGAATGGGAAAAAAGTTTGTTTATGCTAAGCATGTGAAAAAAGAAGAATGCAAATTTTAATAAAAACAAAGTCAATTTCAGTTTTTATTTGAAACAGTTTTAGAATTGTATTGAAAGGACTTTTTAAAGTTTCACAGAACTTTTGAACTTTTACTGTGAAAATACCACTTTCTGATATTGTAGCAAAATGTATTATTATAAGAAAATCGAGATTTTTTGTCATTTTAATAAAATTTAAACTGTTTTGTAAGCTTATTTAATTGAAATTTGCATACTCCTTCACTTTATTTATTTATAGTGCTATGAACCAATGGTTTTAAAAATGTGCTGAAAATTTTCGATAATTGAACTTTTCTCAGTTTGGCTTCAAGCTTCAAAATAGATAGAAAAATATTGTTTTCACTGAAACTTCATCGATGATTTGAGATAAAATGGACGTTACACATTGGAACTGACAATTGAAGGACTCTATTGTTACATTTCAAAAACATGGTTCGATCTCGATTATCCAAGCCTTTTGTGTTTTATTTTTATCGAAAAGAATAAACGATTCACCGGCTCAGAAGAATCTTCAAAAAGGGAAAAATTAATAATTTTTATTCAAGCATATGTTTATGTTTAAATTATTATACCTAATGGCTAATAAGATTTTAAAAATATAAAGTTGGAAAATCAGAAACAATAAAAGAACGAACTTAAACAGAACAAGATTTAATAAATGAAAATTCCAGTTCTGGTTCAAAAAATTGGAAACATTCCAAGGAGAAAAGCTTGGGAAAACCAAAAAATTTTTATGAATATCGAATTAAGAATATTTGTAATAAAAAAGTAATTAGAACAATTTATCTAAACGTACACACTTTCGCAGAAAAATTTGTACAGCAAAGAATTCGGATCAGTCAAAGAAAAATTTTTTTCTTTTGAAGATTCAAAAAGTTATTGAATTTCTATAATTTTTACAACTTAAACTTCAAAAATAATACTTTCAAAGTTAATAAGAAACAAAAAAAAATTTTTTTTTCAGAATTTTCGAAGTTGAAACAAGTAATAGTAATTTTAAAATTCTACAGTGTAATTAATTTAACGGCGATTAATGGAAAGCGAATCGTTGCATTTAAAAGCTTATAAAAAAATTTACCGGGAATTCGGTATTCAAATTTGAGAAAAGGGATTTCTTTATATTTTCCTGGCAGTTATTTATTAAATTTTTTTTTATTTTTTCAGAAATTTTCGAGGGTCTCTTTTGAAATTCTATTTTTAAATAAATACTACCAAAAAATTTTTGAAAAGTATTTTTAAATCAGCATTTTAGAAAGCATTGGTGTATTTTTTTTTTAATACAACTGAACTGAATCGAAAATCATCATAACACTTTCATTTGTTGGACATCATTTGCAAGCACAACTAAATTAACATCCTACTTTTAATAAATGATTAACTAATTACAATTAATTAACTGTCGGATAGTAAACAAATGAACTCGTACCGAACTTATGTTTCAAGACTTGGTTACACGTCTATTATTAGTAGTTTGCCAAAAAATGAAAACAAATACACTACCGATAATACATAACCCGACACACACTGTACACTGTTATGAAATAACCCAACTACCACGATACTCAAAGCGCGAGCTTTCGACAATTGTTTGAGCTTGCGACCAACCAACATTCATTACTCTAAAACAGCTATAAGCTCAAACTGATTGATAACTCGCAGCTCAAAAAAGCTCGCAGGAAACCCTAACCTCAAACCCCAGCTCTGTATGTGTACGTGCAGGGGGAGGGGGGGATGAAAAGGCCTATCGGTGCGTGCTGTCCCCCATGAATAATTCAGCTCAAGATGGAGCTTTCTTCCCGGACGGGTTACGCAACCCCGAGCTTGCAAGCTCCGGCGTGGACATAAATTATGAATATTCCGCGAAAAAAAGGTAAGCTCTCACCCCCCTGGCTGGTGGTTTAAAAATAGGGCATGGTTCGAAAGCTACCAGATGAATGTGAAAGTTGCGTGGAAGGGGAGGGGGGGAGGAGAGACTAGATAGGCCGTTGAGCTAGCCGTCGAGACTATTTTTGGTGGGCATGGTGGTGCGCCTCGCCTCGTGGTTTGTCGGCTCCGAAGCGAAATTATTTAAAAATAGACCGCCCCCCGGTGACGACTCCTGGTGAGCGAGTCTGTCTGCCTACCTTCGTCGCTGCTGGCGTCGGCGGCGGCTTTGGCGGCGAGCATGCGGACACTTAACTACTAGGACACTAGCACAATAATTAAAAGACACACTTTATTCACAATGCAATGCACCACCACTAGGGGCATGGAAGGGGGGGGGGGGAGGTTAGGGTTGACTTTTTTTTTAATTACGGAGACTGGCGGATTGGGTTTTCAGAGACGACGGTACCGGTTGTAGACCCGACGGCCTCCCGCAGCGGTGGCATCGTTGCTAGCGACTAAAACCTCCCGAGAGCTTGCGGGAGAACCAACCCCGGATCATGCGCAATTGAGCTTGCGTATCCCCTCCACCGAGGACAGTCCCTAGTGGAAAAAAAGCTCGCTCGGTGGCTTGCTGAATGGGGGGTCGAGGGATTTTTGAACGAAGGGCGGATCGATAAGACCGCGGGAAACTTCTTTTTTACCCGCGGAGAGAAAATGCGAGATCTAGGGGAGAGAGTATCGACGGTGCTGAAGAGCTTTCGAGGGCGACCGAAAGCTCCCCGGTGGCGCCTGAGGCGGAGGCAACCCGCTCTTTTATCGTTCGTTCGCTTATTCAAAGTTCTCCGTTTGGTTTAATTAGAGCTTTTTTATCGGTTTTTGCGGTGTTTTCACCGTGAAGCATTATGCGAGGTGAAAATTTAGCCCCAATTAAAATTTCGTAAAATCCATGCTTGAAGTTGTTTAAATTGACTTCTAGAAATTATGATAATAGTATATTACTTCATAAGTCCGTAAAATGCATGATTAAAGTACGACTGCGGGTGGCGGCGGCGGAGCCGTTCACGTTCTTTACGGAACAAAAGTTATGGCCTTACTAAGAAAAAAAAATTTGTACTTTAAACTTGAGATTTAGAATATTTTTATAACTCAATAATTTCGACTTTGAATTGTAGCGCAAATTATTATTTTTCTTCAATTATATTGAAAAACTTCAAATAAAAATTCAACCAAGTTTTTAACTTGAAAATCGAAAAAATAACTCTATAAACATACTGAGCATAAAGAATTATTTTCTTGGAAAAAGCAGTAAATTTTTCACCTCCTAAATTATATGTTTTGACTAATATTACCCATTAAAATAAAATAAATTCAATTTAATAACAGCTGAATCACCGAATCATTAGAAAAAGCAATAGATTATGCTTAGAATAAATCAAAGTCGTTCTGGGTTTTCCAGGTCAAAAAATCTAATCTATTTTTTATAAACAAATATAATCAAGATAATAAGATTAATTTTGGAGAATCTCGTCTTGGCCCTGATTAGACAAAATTCATGCTCGATCTCTAAAAAAGCTTGATGTTTACAAGTACAAAGAACTTAAAAAAACCTCTCACGCCACAATTATTATTTATTTTCAAAAAAAGATCAATAATATTTGTAACGTAGCATGACGACAGACAAGCTTACAATGAAGAAGCAAAAAATATCGCATGCGATATCCGCTTGCGTACTTATAATTGCGCCGCGTATTTGAAAAGTATAAGCAACTAGTCAATCTGATGAAACATTAAACAGTTATTCGCTGAGCTGTATGATGTTAATTTTTTTCGATTTTCTTTAGACACGGCGATGGATCGTGATTGACAAGCAAATCCCCCAAGTCACGCTTATGCAATCTTCGTTTATTTTAAAAAATGATTAGATCCAGACCCGATTAAAATTATATTTGTTACTTGAATTGAGAGAAAAAAATGACACGATAATTTACCTTAGGTAAAATATAAAATAACGAGTGTAAACATAAACGATAATAAAGTTGAGGGATTTATGAAAAAATAATTGTTCTTACATTTTTCCGCAATCGAACGATTGCATACTAATTGGAAAATAAATGACGAAGCTTTTGATAACGAACAAGGGAGTCTTTTCTATTTTCTCACGAAAAAAGATATAAAATTGAGTACTTTTATTTTTTCTGCGAAAAAAGTAAAAAAAAAAAAAGCGAATTTTTTTTTTTTTTTTCTTTTTCATTGATTTCTCCAAGAAACCAAGTCATAGTCTCGCTTGAAGAGTTTTACGTTGCTTTCTTCAAACTAAAGAAACCTTTGATGCTTTCTTCGTGATAAACTTAGTTGATGGTTTTTAGTTCTTCAAAGCAATATTTTACATTAAGTAAAAGTAAAAAAAAAAAAAAAGTCTTCACAGCTCATTTAACAGACTTGTCTCTAGCCACGAATAAAATGACTTGGCGATTTTTATAAGTTAAAAACTTAGAGTCATTTTAGTCGCGGCTGTTACATTAATTTTTTTTTTTTTTTTATTATAATATATCAATGGTGTAATAGCAAATGCCATTTTAACATTTGTTGTCGCAGACTAAAGAGACATGTTCTGTTAAAACTTTATTCGTGGCAAATTTAGGGCTAAGGTTTAAGAATTGAAACTAATCTACCTCATGTACTGTCATAATTTTAATTCCTGTAAACGTGTGCTAAATCCTTTATTTTCAGGTCAAACATATTGACTTAAATTAAAATCGCAAGCGACAGGGCTGACCCAAAATGAATAAAAAAATTTGATAAGTTAGCCGAGTGAAATTGTAAGAAGAAGCCTTCACCGTAGTCCAGACCACAGAGTTGGTTTCTAATGTCAATGCTAATCCGATAGGCACAATCCCCCTGGTCAGTGCACTCCTTTAGCCGCCTTGAAAAAAATCGCGCGTACCCAAGTCCACGGCCGGTGTCGAGTTTCTAAGTCCGTGATGCGATTAGCCGCGTGTACTTTCGCGGGCGTACCTTTCAGTTCGCGATTAGTTTCGTCCAGGTGCACCACGGACATGTCTTTGCAGCCGTCGTCCGCCACCACTACCATACTGTGAGTCACATTTTTTATTTTATTTTTAAAAAAAATTTTTTCATGCAATTCGAACCGATTATTCTGTAGCTTTGGAAGATTTTTGAAAATTCGTTGATAGACGTATGGTTTCAGAAACAAAATTTTCTTTCTAAACTTTTGCCAGGTTTTTTTTTTTTCATTTTATTTTACTTTTTATTGAACTATGTTATTTTTAATAATTTACCAAAATCTTGCGTAAAAACCCGGTCAATATCAACCTATACTTATAACAGATAACTTAAATAACAATACTTGAAAAAATAAATTCATCTTTTTTTTGTAATCACCAATCTGTAGAGGGCAAATTAGTTATAATAGTCAAAAGAATTCAATGAATAAATATTTAATTTATTTTTCAAATTTAAGATAGTACAATCATGATTTCGACAAGAACAGATAATTTTTTTTTAAATATTTTAATACAGTGTGAAATCAAATTTCGGTATCAGCGTAGCTTACTGAAAAATAAATTACGTAAAACTTCAAATCTCCCTAAAAAAATATACAATTATTTTTGTTTCTCATTGTAAAAAAAAAAAAAAAAAAAAAAAAAAAGAAGAAGTTACGAAGTTCGTTATTGCAAGAACAAAAATAACTCTGACTTTCTTTGTGCCCACTGTATCAAATTAAAAAAATTACTCTTGTCAATTAAAAATTTGAAAGTCACAGAACACTTTTCGATAAGTTTCATAAAAATACTGAAACTCGCATTTAAATTTGTTTTTATTAGTAAACATAAATAAAAAGCGATAAATCGCGGTAGAATTGTATGTTTTCGAATAAATCAATTAAACGGTTCTTCAGACTTTAATCTCCCGGTTACACAACTACCGAAAAATCTTCACCTCAAAAGTAATGAAAAGGTCGGTTATATAAACTAGTAGCTCTCTCTCCTCTCCTCCCCCAAATAAAAAAAGTACCTCCCACTTTTCTAACTCTAAACTCTCAAGTATAAAAAGTATAGTTAGTTAAGTAGCCACCGCACTCATAAAACTTGTTATTCCGCCTCAGCGCCGCCTCGAGCACGGACATGTCCACTCTGACTCTCAACCTCGTCTACAGCCCGAGCTCGTCCTCCGAACTGGCCACCATAACCCTGGACGAGGTGGCTTGGCACGACACCCACGAGGACTGCTGGCTGGTCGTCTGCGACTACGTCTACGACTGCACCGAGTTCCTGAAGAACCATCCCGGGGGACACGACGTCATGCTCGAGTACGCGGGCAGGGACGCCACCCTGGCTTTCATAGGCACCGGACACTCCCAGAGCGCCAACAGACTCTTGAAGAAGTTCCTCATCGGGGAGCTGCCCCCACACGAGAGGATCTTCAGGATACCGAATGGAATTAAAATTGGGAACAGTGAGTGCAGTGACTGAAGTGCGGGCCTTGTGTCAGACTTTATCGGCACGAAAATCAAGACTCGATTACGATTACTAACTATCGATTAAAGCTCTTTGTGTGAGCCCGAGATACGGTTTTTACGCGATTAAAGCGATAAAAGCTCTGATTACCGCGAAGATAGGGTCGAGACACCATTTTGCCGTCATAAATTAGGTAAAAGCTCTAATTGACACGAAAATACAAATTTATCGATGTATCGATTAAAGCTATGTGTACGAAAAAAGAACTTAAACGCGGTTTTTCCGCGACAATAAGCTCTGATTACCACGAATAAAGGGCCGAGTCACGCTTTTGTCGCGATTAAAGCGATATAAGCTTTGTTTGCCAAGAAAAGAATACTCGTACATATAAGATACCATTTATTGTAATTTTGTTACAATAAAAAGAAAACGATACAAGCTCTGCTTGCCAAGAAAAAACTACTTAATCGTGGTTACTGGTCATCGTTAAAAGCTTACCACGAAAAAAGCGACTTGTATTTGTGTAGTGTAATTTCGACTAGATTTAGTAAATCGTTACCTTGTACGAAATAAAAATTTCGAATAGGCTGAAACTTTTACCACGAGCTCCATTTTCCTCGAAAAAAGTGACAAAACTATACTTAGTCTTACTTATTATTATACAGCGTTTTTCCAAAGAATTTTTTAAAGTACTGAAAGTAGTGTTTTAAAGTAAACTTTTATTGGGGTGTTTTTTTTTCGTACAAGGTATCAAAATGATCTCATGAACTTCTTAAAATACCGACTTAATGACAGGGGACTGGAAAGTTTTATCCTTTTTTTATTCGCTAACCGTCAGTGAAAAAAATTTCGATTGCACTGGTTATCGAAAAAAACGTTTAGCAAATAAACTTGAAAATTATTTCAGGCTATCTGTATAAACAATTTTCAAAACTCAGTTTGTAACTTGAGACTAGAATATTCGAATAAATACTTTTAAAAATTATTCAAACTTTGGGGATTTTCAAAAAAACTATTTAATAACTCAAAATATAAAAAAAATTTAGAATTTTCTGAAAAAAAAAAAAAAAAAAAAATTGAATGTCAATGTTTACACGCAATTATCACTAAGCAATCGAATGAGACACTTCAATAGCAGTTGGAATTTAGCACCGAAAGAAAAAAATCCGAAAATCCGCGTATTACTTAATGAATAATGATAAACAAGCGTGGTAACAAAAATCCGAGGTTGGTCTTAATCGCGTCGCACACGTATCTAATGTCAAGGACGCTGCTACCGCTGCGAAACTTACACTCGTGTGTATTTTTTTTCTTCTTTCTCTCTCTATTTTATTAGCGGATAGGTGCGTACTTTGTTCAAACAATTTTTTATGTTGGTACTTTTAATTTTAAGAACAAACATTATGTAACTACTGTAGCTTTTTTACTTTTTATACCATTTTTAGTTTTATACTCTATAGCCTATGCATGTATATGTCAGGTACAGGTTTTCGTAAATTTGTCAAGTATTATATGTCATAGTTAGTTTTGAGCTATTTTTTATTTTATGTGTACTCTTGATTTAATAAATTTTATTATTTATTTGTATTATGCGTCTTATTTATTTCAAAAGTATATCAATATTTTTTTAAGTTCATTTTTATTGTAATTGAACTAAAACACTTCATTTACTAATTTTTCAAATAATTAACGCTTTATTAAAATAATTGAAATTAAGAAAAAGATTACGTACAAAATTTATTATAATATTGTTTTTTTTGAATTTTATTTATTTATTTAGAAAAATAACACAATTACATTTATTTTTACAGTTTATTTTTAAAAAGTATACTTAAAATTGATAACAACTTCAATCTAATAGTAAACAAAGAGGGAAGCTTGGATTTTTTTTTTTTTTATAAAACAATTTGTTCAAGTTCTGCACTTGAAATTATTATTGATATTTTAAAATAAATTAACTAAATGAGGTGAGTCAATGAGGTAATAATTACAACTACGTATCTTATAAAGTAAATCATTCTTGGTAACAAAAAAATAGTAATGAAATTATCGATTTGATGGTTTCTTTTATATTTTCGTACAATATTTAGCTCAAATTTATATTATTTATTCATGAATGCATGATTTGAGAAAAAAAGTATTTATAAAATTTATTATTACAGATATTTTCTAAATTTTTCAATTTCATAAATAATTACAAATTTTTCATTTATAAATACAAATAATCGAACTTAAAAAATTTCAAATATTGCCGCGTGGCGCGTGGCGTGTGGTGCTGCAGATTCTCCGGAAATTCAAATTCCAACCCTAACCTCGTTTTCTTTTCGAAACGTGCTCCGCCAAAATGCAGGCCACCAAGGTAAATTTTCACCCTAAATCTTCCTCAACAAAACCCTAAAATATTGTTTAAACAAAAAATAAATAAATTGATAAATTTTCCGACTTGTTTACAGACGAAACAGAGGCCTCAGATCCAGTCTGTCCAGGTCTTCGGGCGCAAAGTAAGTTGTTTGTTTTTTGAGGTTAGAGTGTCACCATAACACATGGTGAAAAAAATAAATAATAAATATTAATTTAAAAACGAATGTTTATAGAAAAGTGCCACAGCGGTAGCTTACTGCAAACGAGGCCGTGGACTTCTCAAGGTAAATGGCAGGCCTCTAGAGTTGGTTGAACCTAGGGTTCTTCAATACAAACTTCAAGAGCCAATTCTGCTTCTTGGAAAGGTATTTTAACTAATTTTATTACTAACTAAGCAAAGATTTTAAACGGCAATTTTCATAATTTTTTTTTCTGAATGACACTAAGATTCTGGTAAATTATCCAACTATTTTCAATTTCTTTACCTGTTGAACTTTCCTGATTTGTCCAATAACAGTAAGCGAAAAGATTTTAATCTTTATTATATCATATTATACAAAGTTGATCATAAATTACGAGTTACAAGTTTTTAAGCTTTTATAATTGAATGGCGACTGAACATAATTTTTTTGTTTTTAATACATATTACAAGTCATACTGTTATAGTGTAAAATATTATTGCTAAAGTTGAAAATTTTTTTTTCTTTTGATTAAACTAAAATGAATAAAAAACCAAAGTTTTTATGAATTTAGCATGATGCATTATTTATTCCGAACATGAATTTCTGTGAATAAAAAAGGATAACTGATTTGTTCATTTTATAAATGACATTAGTCGAGATCAATAAAATATTTTCTAAATAAATAATGTTTTTTTGTAGGAAAAATTCTCAGAGGTCGACATCAGAGTTAGAGTAAATGGCGGTGGACATGTAGCCCAGATTTACGCAATCAGACAGGCAATCTCAAAGTCTCTGGTTGCTTACTACCAAAAGTGTAAGTTTTTAAAATTATTTTTTCTTATTTTATTTTGATATTCAAGTTCACAGAAAGTATAAATTTTGTCTGATTCACTTTGGGAGAATATTGGTTTATAATTTATACTCAATATTTGAAATCCAAATTTTAATGTAGGATAATTTAACTTACAAATTGTTGTGACTATTAATTTTTGATAAAAACGTTTATAAAATATAATAGATAAGATTTATGTTATTTTGTTCTGTGGGAAACATCATATTTAGATTTTGAATATATGTTTTTTAATTTTTCTTTTGAATATTAAATTTTTTTATTCAAGTTTCAATAAAATAGCAGATTTTTATTATTTTAAAGTCAGTTTTAATGTTCTTGAGTTCATTGGTTATCAAAAATTACCTAATTTAATTTAAAGTATTAATTATTAATCGAATTTTATTTGAATTTATTTACAGTTGTCGACGAGGCAAGCAAGAAAGAAATAAAAGACATATTGATTCAGTATGATAGGACACTTTTGGTTGCTGATCCCAGAAGGTGCGAACCCAAGAAGTTCGGCGGTCCAGGAGCCCGTGCAAGATACCAGAAATCCTACCGTTGATCAGTTTTTATTTTACTATTTTTAATTTACGGTTAATAAAAGAGAAAATTTTTTCAAAAAATACTGCTTTTTATTGAAGCTGTTCCATAATAATTCTTTTTTAAATTAGTCATCAAAAGCTCAAATTTTAAGTGAAATTTTTTTTCTTATAATATAATCTAAAAATAGTTTGGAAAAGTAAAATTACCATTATAGCAAAGGTTTAAAATGAAAGTACATAATTGAATTGAAGAATTCAATTCAGTAGAATATTGTTAATATTTAAATTTTTCTTGAAACTTGATTTGCTAGTTCTTTTTTTGTTAAATATAGTACTCAGATTTTTGCTCAAGAAAGTAAACCACCTTAGTTTTATAGGACTAATTAAAATTTTACTGTTTTTGCATTATGAATTTTGAAATGAAAAATAAAAAAAGTGAGGGAAGATGAATAAATGAAAAAATTTGAAATGATTTTTTGGTAGAATATATTTCTTGGTCCTCTAAACATTCATAATATACACAATACATAGGGTACATTTTTTTTATGTATGTTTATTATGTAAAGCATAAAACAACATGAGAGTTATGATAACAAGTAATAGTAATAATAACTTAAAATTAGTCTAAAATTGCTGCTGCTTTTATGTATGTATGTATGTATGTCGACTTACAGCACAATTCAATAATCATTCTCAAACAGTTTTTTTTAAAAACATTTTTGGCTCTGCTTTACAAAAATACAACAAGTGTCTTGCACTTCCTTTACTTTCGTCGTCACTACTTACTATTTTATTATTCTTCGTTTTATATTCTCTTCGTCGTTTCAGTAAATGTCCCGTAAATAATTATATATCTTCACGTTTTTTTGACATAACGGTAACATTGAATATATTCACTAAAAATATATATTTTTTTATTTGTCTGATAAGTTTATCTCTTAACTTTTCTTTTCAAAATATAGATCATCTTTTTTTATTTACACGTATCTTATGTGAGTAGTAAAATAAACACTTTATTTTCATAGGCCTTCTTTTTTTATATTCATTGTAAATAATTAATTTAAACATCGTCTGCTTGTAAGAAAAAAAAAATTAATAATATTAATTTTAATTATATTAATCCAGAAGTTTATAATTTAATTTTACCAGGATTTATTTAATTTATCTTATAATTAATAATGAATAAAAAAAGACTTTGTTGAGTTTTTGTATTTTTTCGTACTAGCTGACGACATATATAGTGTGGGACATTTTTCTGCACCCCCAAGCTTTCCATTTTTTATTTGTTCGTGTATGTTAATGTACGATAACTAGAAAAACCTTTGACACTAACTTGAAATTTTTATGAAAATATAAAAAGTCACTTAGTTTTCGACGTCAAAGAAATTAGGTTCAACAGCGAGTAATCATATAAGTGATGTAAATTATAGTGAGGATAGAGTGTATACATATACATATTATTATTTATTTATTTATTTTTACTTTATTATTCGATTTTTTGTGTTTTATGATTCTGATTCGGAGGCGCTAAATAAATCGCGGACGGCAAATTCCCATTGTTTGAGAAACAAAACTATACAGGTTTTATTCACCGCATGCAACTTTTTCTAAGCAAACACAACTTTTCGTCATTTTAGTTTTAGAAGATTATTTGTTATTTTACATCTAATTTTTTCGAGTAATACTTTACTTATCTTTTATCGTTTAAACAACAGTTAATTTTTTATAGTTTACTTTATTATTATTTTTTTTTTTTTCAAACGAAATATTTGGTTAATTTTTAGATCAAAATTATGCTATTTTATCAAATAACGTAACAAAAGTTTAAACTAAATTTATTTACTTCAAGGACTTTGTAATAACAACAAAAGTAAAAAATTTTTTTTGTTATCACCATGTCTCTGATTGATTTTACGTTTTTTTTTTCTTTTTTTTTTTTAATATTTAAAAGATCGTTAAATATAACTAATATAAAAACGCACATCATGAAAAATCAATTTAAAAAAATTTATAAAATTTTTAAAACACAGTAGTTTTGTTTACAAATAACATTAACTACGCATTGAAATAATCATGTAAAAACTTCCATATTTTTATTATTTAGTTAGTAAGTTTACTTTTTAAACCATTTTTATGATAGACAACTTTGTTATTTATTATAATAGTTTTTATCATTAATTTTACATTTTAGAACAATTGCGCTCCTGGCAGTTCTATAATAATCCAAGTGTCACCATTTTATTTTGGTTTTAACAACATCGTCGTAATTTTATCATGTCAGACACGTGTGCGCTTAGACATCATGACGCTAATACTTACTTACACATCTTGGAATTTTAAGCTGCGGTTTAATTAATTTTTTTTCTTTTTATATTCAAATTATTAGTTTAAAAATAAAACTAAAATTTATGAGAATTGACTCGGAATCAGTTTTATAATTTTTGCTTATTATTTCAAAACAATTTATATATTTCTATGTTGATTATTTTAGCAATATATGGTTGCAGAAATAGATATCTATGTATAAAAAAAAAAGGTCCAGTTGAATTTTAATTAAACTTCAAAAGCAGTAAAAATTAAATTTAAATTACTTATTCTTCATTTAATTTAACATTTTCAAATGGTCTACTCTGTCTTTTTTTTTTTTTCTTCTAAGTAGTAATTACACAGGTCGATTATACTTTATGTCCAACGCTATTGTATAATTCTCAGTCGCCATATCCATTTAATTGGTAACACTATTTACACTCGATTAAAAAATAAAAAATAGTTAAAAATGAATGAAAAGGGTTACACGATTACGGCTAACACGTTACCTCCAATAATTTGACACACTTAATTAAGTGGACATGTGCTAGTTTAACATCGAGTTTCTGCAAGCTCTATTTTTATAGTGTTTGTGTGCTTATTTTTACACGTGGCTTTTTTTACAAACAATTTAATATTATATCTTAACCTTAGTCAACATGTATTTTAGCTTATTATATAAGTAACCGTTTTGTATTTTAATTTACGCGATGTGGAAGTGTTTTTACTTTTACTTAGCAGTGTTGGATAGATTATTTCATTTTTTTTTTTTTGCTTAACATTCTTTTCACGTTGAAAACTCTCACGTGTTAATCGAATTATTGACAGTGTACTTTTTCATTGTTTAAATATTTTGTCAAGGTTTTGACAAAGATTTTTACACATGTATGACATTTACAATGTTTAAGTAGATTTTTACACGTGTAACTTTTGATGTGTCACTTTCAATATTATGTAATGTGTGATTGACACGTGTAAGTCTCAATATTGGATGTGCATTTTTTCATTGCTCAAATTTTTGAATTGTCAGATTAAATGTTTCTGTTTCGATACTTAGATTTTTACACGTGTAATTTTAATGTGTATCTTCCAATATCATGTAATATGCGATTAACATGTGTAAATTACATTATTGAAAGTTCATTTATTAATCACATGTACTTTTTATCATAATATATAATTTTTTATTTTTCAATTTGTAGATTTTTACATGTGATTGACACGTGTAACTTTTCAACCTGTTAAGCGCCTAAGTTAACTTCACTTTTCAACGTGACATCGTCGTATAGTAAATTTTCAAATTTTTTAAACAAATTATTGAACTTCTCAACAATGTACATAAATTATCAACTAGCCAACACTGAGTGAGTGCGTAGTGTGAGTGTCGCTTAGGAAGGGTTTGGTTTATCTGCGAGTGCGGGTCACGTCAGCAGATTTTCATTGTGTGTGTTTGTACTCGGGCTCAATTTAGTTGGTTTATTTTCATTAACATTTAACAGTCTCTACAACAGGTTTTTTTTTTTTTTTTTAAATTACGTCTAACACACTTTTTTTTTAAGTTTCTTGTTTATAACTTTACTAAACACTTACGAAAATTTTCGATTTCGTATATTATATGTTTTATATATAGCCTATAGGAATTTTTTGGGAACTTTCCTTTCTTTCTCCTTTGAGATCGACGATTTATGCAATATTTTCAATTTAATCTCACAACCACGATTTTTTTTTTTTAATTGTTCAAGCCAGTTAATTCCTTCGATACTTGATTGTTATTATTGATGGACAGTTTTTTAGAACTTCATAATACTTTAATTTTTTTTTAAATCAATGTATTCGGTTCCATTATCAACTATTGAAAATTTTATAACGAAAATAAAGTACTCTACGATCAAAAATAATTTACTGCATAACAAATTTTTTTCACGATAAAAAACATATTTTTCAAACATTTTCTTAAATTCATAGATATATTATGTTATTTATTTTAGTGTTTTAGAGCTACCAACTTTAGCACCATTAATCAATAACTTACACACGTATTAGGTTAAACATGTATACATTTTTTTTTTCAGCTTAAACTTTGTAGATTATTTATTCATAAAACATCCACCGACATGTAAACATACACTGTATCAATGGATTCAGTTTCAAATAAATTTTTTGACTGGTTGAAAATTAATAATAATGTACTATTTTTGGGTACAATCTGGTGAAACATGACATCTTTTTCACACTATTGAACATGTAATACCTGAAGCATCGTTTTTATTGAAATCAAACAGATTCCTTAAAACAAAATAAACAATTCCAAAAAAAAAAAAAAAATATGTCTATTTTACCAGATAGTCCCATTAACGGTTAATTACTTTACTCGGTTATACAATCAAAAGCTTGGAACTTGATGGTTTTCTCGTAACAGAGTTTATCAGAGTACACAGTTTCAATCAGGTGCGTACCTACTATTTATTAATTTTCCATTTTATTTTTTTTTTGTCTGTTCGAATTACCTTAAGTACAATAATTTAATTATTTTTAGAGTTGACTACGCGGTTGAACTGCATCTCCCTCGTGAAAAAAATAAACAAGGGGCTCGATCTGGACCAGCCAGATCGGCGTAGTAGTAGTAGTAGTAGTAGTGGATAGTAGTAGTATGTATGGTGGTAATTCCCTTTGAGAGTTTGAGTAATTTACATGAGACTGCAGAAGGCGACGCCGTTCTCGAAGGCCGACTGTATAGCGGTCGTCTCCATGCAAAACGCACCGTCCTCGTAAGCTATGCGCTGCTGCTGCTGGGCTCGGCTCTCGCTCTGAGATCTATTTTTTCGTAAATGAAAGAAAAAAAAACACAGTTTAATAGGCTGGATTGTGTATAATCAAAAACCTCATAACATTAGTACTGTTTTAAAATTATCATGTTTTTAGTTAACTCTGATTTAGGGTCCCTAGGAATTTAGCTGGGAATTTTATTATTTATACTTAATATTATATGTCTAATCATTCAACTATGGGGTAGTTTAGGATGTACTGAAAATCCCATAACATGTTTACTTTTGGAAGATGTTTAAAAATGATACTGTTTTTAGTTATTTATGATTTAGAGTCCCTAGATTTATAGCTAGTAATTTTTTACTTTACATAGATAAAATAAATAGTATATAAAATTTAAAATTGTAAAACCGTGAAAACTAAAAATGTAGGTCCTACAGAATTTTTATTTTTCTTTTCACAACGCAATCGCGAGTTCAATCGATAACTGACCAAGCGAATGAACCGAAAAATTTTTGAAACTGGAATTCAGCTCAATATTGTACGTAGAATCTGCGATTTTCAAATAGTGGACATTCCCCAATTTTGATGCAGTAGATACTGCAATTTATATCTCTTCTACCAATGAGAATTGAAAAGAATTTCCAATACATAATTAAAAAATTTCAGATTCTTTTTGCAAAATTTTAAACTTTGAAAAAGTGATCAAACTTAAAAAACCTCACAGTTTTTTTTAAGAATATCTATAAAATAAAGTATAAAAGACCCTACGGTTTCCGCAAGTCTAGCATGACTTATGAGTTTCGTGATAAAAATAAAAAAGATAGATATGAAAGTTGAAATAGAGTATCTAATGGCTTAGCAAACCAAACATTTCCTTCCTTTATCCCTCTTTTAAAATCCTCTTAAAGAATGTAAAACATTTTTCCGCGTGGGTTTTTAAAACGTTTGATATTTCACCTTATTTCCATTCAAAATTTCCTACCTCCGAATATAAAGAATTTATCAATTTAAACGTTGTTACTCAAAGGTAGTAACAAACGAGTCATGATAAATTCAGAGAGCGAGCGCGCTAATCGATAGGCTTAAGAATCTGAAACTGCAATTTTAAAAGAAGATAAAGCACCGAGAGAGTTCATTCATAAACGTGCGAGTTTCATAAAAAGCACTGCGAAAGCTTTCATTTTAAATGGGGCAGGCCGAAAAAAAAGTGAGAGAGTTTGAAATGTTGAGTGCTGCTTTTTAGAACGCATTACACTTTTTTTTTTTTTTTTTTTTTTTTTTTTTTTTTTTTTTTTTTTTTTTTTTTTTTTTTAGAGATGTTGCATATTAAGTATTTGACAAACGGTATGTTATATATATATTATGAAATACTTCTGGTGCCTGCGATAGCCACAGTTTTTAGATTCAGATTCTTAGACTTATTATTGAAAAAAAAAGTTTTAAAACCGTCTAACCATTAGGAAACCAAAAAAATTGTTCCGTTTTACCTGGACAGGCCTTTAAAAAGAATTTTTCAAGTCGTGATAACCGTTAATTTAATTTACTTTAAAAATTCAGTTTTATTGTAAAAATAATTTTAAAAATCTTAAAAATCTTGCTATTTTGGAGAGAAAAATATTTCTTTGTATTTATCATTTTACTTCCGAGGGAGGCTTGTAAAAAAATGGTTTTTTTCGCGTAAATGCATAATTTTTCAAAAGTCCTATTTTTGGCTAAAAATCTATAAAGTAATTTTTTATAATAAACCAATTAAATTTACTTATTATTCGCCAAATGTAACAATTATTAGTGTCAAATCTCTAAAAAGTAACTTTTTACGTGGAAAACCTTTTTTAAAAGTATTTTTTTCATAGTGAACCCCGTGAATGTTATTTTACGTGGTAAATTATTTATAAGTATCCCTGTTTTTGCGGTAACGATTAATCTCAAAGAAGTAACTTTTTTCTTGGCGAATCCCTTGAGAGTGTTTTTCTATCAAAATAAAATTAATTTTATTTGTATATTAACATTTGATAAAAATACCAATTATGAGATAATATTAAAACAAACCTGGGTGGCATGGCTCTCGACCTCTGGGCTCTGGCCGCCTGCTTCCTAAGGGCCTGCTGCTGTAGGAGTAGCTGCTGGTAGTGGTGCAGCGCGGCCTCGGCCCCGCCCTGCAGGGCCAGCTGGGTCAGGTACTCCCTGAGTTCGGGCTGGTTGGCCAGCAGCTCCTGGCTTATCTGGCTGGCCGTTCGCAAATCTAGCTGCGGGACGCCGGGACTTCCGGAACAGTTTCCGTGCATGGAGGGGGGCAGGTCGGTCCATGGCGGCGGTGGAGTGTGCGACCGCTTGTGGAACAGGTACTCCTCGTACGACGGCGGGAGTCCCGTCTGCGACAACAACAAAATAAATACATTTTTTTTTTTTTTGAGGTTAAGTAACACAGTTGGGGTAATTTTGATTGACTAAAATGGGACGATTATTCAATTTTTGAATTATTTATTGATGTCTTGTCTCGTGAAATTCAAAACAATCGCGCTTGTCTTTATAGATTTACAAACGAGAGTCATTTTACTTGGTCTTATTGACAATTTAAAATTGACAGATTTTCAGCTAAGTTTTTTCTTCAGTGGAAGCATCGCTATGCCAAAACTAACTCCCCAAAATATTTCAATTTTCGTAAAAGTTATAAACAATCTAATTTCGAGATCCTTTTTTTTTCAATCAGCTGTAAGCTGGAAAGTAATTGATAAAACTTTACGAAATTTTGATTGTAACTTGAATAATAGTCAAATTTTCATAAAAAATTAATTTTGCAATAAACAACTGAAATTTTCCAACACTTTCTTGGAAATAAGACCTCGAGCTTGAGAAAAAAAGAACTTGAATTAAGGATTTCCGACACTGACACGAGCTGCTGCGGCTTCGGGATTATGACGTTTGCGGCCCGGCAACATCAAAACGAGATTTTGTTGTTTCACTCTGTGGCTTACCACCGCTGTGTCTTTGTTTTTGATCTCTCTGCCCAAACGTCAAAACACCGGCTCGCGTGTCCCCGATTTATTAAATTTTTTTTCCGATGGAGCCGACCAGTACGAAGCTATAGAATTTTTTTAATTAAACTCCAAATGCGACGCGACGGAATGAATGAGAGTTTGTTTGTAAATATCTCTGACTGAAAGTCTGATCGAGATTTCATCAGATGAACTTTTTTTACTATTATTAATTAATTTATTAAAATAAAAGCTGAAAAATCTGCTTTTAAATATACTATTAGACATTAAAAAAAGTTTTAATTTGAAAAAAATAAAAATTAGAATTGATTTTTTTTCTTAGCGAGAGAATTTTAATTCCTACGTAAAATACAACATAGTCAAATGCAAATAAATACAAAATAACAAAGTAATTTTATACAAAATAAAATATTAATAAGCCAATAATTGATATCACAGTGAGTTATAATTCAAAAGTCCTGGGTTCGATCCCTGCTCATACAAAAAATAAAATAAAAACAAATAATGAAAACGGATTCGGTTACATTAATATTTATAAATTATATTATTATTTATCAAATTATTCATGGCAGCTTTGAAAATTTTAAAAAAAAATTAATTATTTTACGTTCATTATTTAAGAATTTAAGCCCAGGTTTATATGTAGGTAATCATACAAGTCTTTAATAAAATATAAAAAGATTTTTCAAACTAAAAAAAATTTTTTTATTTTTAGTAACAAAATTGCGGTAAAAGTTCATTCTTTTGTAATAAGATTGTTTTTAGGTTCGGATCATAATCTGGTTATATAAATAATAATATCTAATTTTGTAAATTATTATCATATGAGTAATAAAGTAAGTGATTTTAACAGTGCATAAGAAAATTAATCAGAATTTTCCAAGCAAACTTGACGTTGTAAGTAAGGTTCAAAAATAAATCAAAAAGATCTCGATAACAAACGAGTTTGAACTTTTGGACGCTCGGTACATCGGAAACGGATAAATTTTCACTCTTAAAAATCAAAAGTTTTCGCGCACTGAAACTCGTACTTACTCCCAAGCGAGTGATTTAAAAAAAAAAAAAAACTCCCGAGCGATTTGTCGCAGCTTAAAACTTTTGAAGAAACTAAAACTAAGAAAAGACAAAGCTAATAAATACGAATCTGAAACTTTTCGACGCGACGGACTTTTTAATTTTTCGGTCGAGTTGACACGATTTTTCACAAAATCAATGTGTGTGTGTAAGTGACACTCGATTATTCGGGCAAGTAAATACAATTCGAAAAATTGATTTTATTTTCGAAAAAGAGTTCGCGTAAAGTCAAAAGGTCAAGTACGGTGAAATTTTTCAAAAGTTTGGTTTATGAAAAAAGAGAACTTTGGGAGAAAATATATTAGTTAGGTCGTTCTAGTAATACTAAATTTTCAGCGAAAAAAATGTATTTACCTGGTGTTATTTGATTAGCTGCTCAATTTTTTTGAGAAATTTCACCGCTTCGAAATTTTTTAATTACCTTCGTTTACAGAAAATTGTAAAAAATTCATTTTGAACCGAATGAACTCATTTTTAAAAAATAAATATTAATTTTAAAGCATAAGTAATCGAAATTTTACATTAAAAAAATTAAAACTGCAGAAGACATGGACTTTAAAGTTTCCCAAATAATCGTATATATGGATATAATTCCAATGTAAAATAGTACTTATGACATTATGATTCTTGTAATACTTCCAGTGTTATTGATAGGAAAAATTATCAAATAAAATCAAGAATTTTTGAAAAAAAAAAAATAATAATAATTAGATGTTGGTCATTCTACTATTTTTCGAGCTACTAAATAAACAAAAAAATTTTGTATGCCTGTCAGTATCAATTAATCAAAATCGAAAAAAATTTGAAATTAAAAAAAAAAAAAAAGTGAGTACCTATGTGGTAAATAAAGAAAATCGCATCGACCGCAGGTGCAAATACGCAAAGCCAAGCTAACCGCGTCAATTAAATATACATAACGCTGGATCTATTTGCAGCGATCTACAAGTTTGCTCACCGGTAATTGATAGATCCAACCTACCATCTGTTTACGATTCAATGACGATTTGCGTTTGTTTGTTCATTTACTTGTGATTTCATTATTATATGGTCATATGGATAATTTTTTTAACGAGAAGAATCAAAATGATCAGTTTTATGAAAATTGTGTAGACCGAAAGAACTTTTTTTTTTTGACGATTTGTCGCAAAATCTGGAAATTGTCTTTTCAAACCTGGAAATAATTTTTCAAACCCATTATTTTGCAAATAAAACTTTTTTTTAGTAAATTCTATTAGCAAATAGTACTTAGCAAAAAGTTAAGTACACAAGATTTTTTTGTTCGAATTTATTGGCAAACTTCGTAAAATAAATTTTATTCAAGATCAATAATTGTTTTCAATATTTGAGATCAACAATATCATAGATATCATAATAGTTTACAGTCAATAAGTAGTAAAAAAATTCCAAGTGGTTGGTTTTTAACGAATAAAATTCAATAAAATATATATAATTTACTCCGAGACCAATGAACTTCAACAGTCACTAATTTTTATAGTTTATTATTTATATTTTGATAAACGATTAACATTTCTTCAAATAAATCCTAAAGCACGTTTTTTCGTAAAAGTAAAAGTTCATTCCGATCGATTGAATTATTGGTATCTCAAATTAAAAGAAGAAGCTTCAATCTGGATCTCGCACCCGGCACCGAAAATAATAATGACAGTAATAGCGCACTGGGTAAATTTTTATTTTCCAGAAGTGATTGCTTTCGTAGTCGCACACAATAGAATTCAGGCCAGCTCCATAATAAAACTAAAAAATACCAAAATATAATAATAGTAAAATAAAATTCGACACACATGTATACAGCAATCGAGCTAATGGACTCTGCATCAAATACGAGTTTGGGTTTTAGTATTAAACAATTTTCCTTTATCCTTCGATTGGATTCGAAGCTGGAGGTTCGATATTTAATCAGCCGGGGGAATCTCAACTGTAATCTGAGATCTTTTTCGATTCTCGTTCCGTTGTTGTTGTAGAGAAATATATACTTTTTTTATATTATGCTTTCAAATTTATTTTATTTATTTATTTATTCATAGAAGTTCAGGTAAGCTGTTTCAATTCTACTTTCATTTTACATTTGATTTTATGCATTTTACAAGCTTCTATGTTTAACAAGTGGACAAATTTTGATAATCAATGAATCATAATTTTTATAAGTGTAATTAATGTATTTTATATTAAAATAATTTAAAATTTAAAGATTCTGGCCAGATGTGGACAGATTCTGGTGAATATTTGCTTAAGATTTCTCGTAGGGCATTGATTTTGCTTTTTTTTTTTTTTTTTTATTTTATCAATAAAGTTTGTATTTTAAGCTAAAAAAATATTTGATTTGAATTTGTTTAATTTAATATGAAACAACAAAACCTTAACCAAATTCCTAATCTCATAAGAATAGCATATACTTTTAAAATTTTTCGAGTATTTTTGATGCTCAAAGTAACTTATCTCTCAAGATATCGGAAATCTAACAGGGTTGTAAATTAATGAAATAAAAATTGAAATAAAGAAAGACACATTTTTATGACAGAATTGAAGATTCCATAATAAAAATGATGTTTTTAAAATAAAGTTTGAAAATGTAGTTTTAGCGAAAAAATGAGTTTCTCAGGGTTACAACCGTATGTAAATATGGAGTTTTATAAATTGAGAAAAGACAATATCGCGATGGAATAATGTATCTCGTTTTCGTTTCCCAAATATTATTCTACCATTTGAAATCATATCCGAACTTCTTTCCTATTTTCTTTTTCAGAAGTACAAATACTTAGTAACCGCACGAATGATCAATTTCTATCATTTTTACATTTTATTTGAATATTTCTTTCAACTGTAAAATAACTAATATTAAAAGTAAAAAATTTATTATTATTTAAATTTTGTAATTTTCCAAGTAAAGTGTGACTACATGAAAAACCCAAACGTCACCGGGGAAATTTTTTAATGTAACTTTACACTTCATCCAATTAACGCGATAAGAATGATAAAAATGAGAATTTATAGTTTACGAAATAACTTTTCTTACTCATATATTGAAATCTAAAGGAGCGCTTTAGTTATCAGAAAAAGTGTTGAAATTTAATTTAATTCCAATTAGACTTAAGTAAGCCATAGAATTTTTTCGCAAGGAAAGATATAACTATAATAGAAGCTTTAACGCATCGTCGATTCACTTTGAGCCGACTTAAATCTTACAAAATTTAGGTGCTCGTTGGCTCCCGACTAATTCGAAATCAATACTACTTAGCCCAATTGAATTCTATTTCGATTAATTTCTTAATAACTTTTTACAGCTTGCCTTCCAATAAAACTACGCACTTCGGAAAAATGACAATTTTATCAACCTAATGCGAGTTTAGCATAAACGCTTCTTTTTATTTACAAGTCTAACCTTTTTTATCGCGTGCCTTGATGTTTATACAGCGAGCTTTCAGAGTCAATGTTATCAAGCTTTTTTATTGTTTGCAAATGTTTGTCATTTTTTTTTTTTTTTTTTGCAACGAAAACACTATAATAATTTTTAGCAGTCTTGTAGTTCAAAAGTTTAAATTTTTACAGCAATCTTCTTATTTAAAAAATATAATAAAAGCTATTTAAAAATGTAATAAAATATAAAAAAAGGTTTTTTTGTTACCGAATCAAGGGTATTCACGGATCAATCGAATTTTAAATGCAGTAAATCCATCGGGAAAGTAAGTTTTAATTATTAACGGGTCAACTGGTTTCATAAAAAGCGCTCTCAAGAAAGTTAAGAGATTTTAATTTTTTTTAGATTGAGACTTCGAGTACTCCGAATAAGTTCGATAAATTTTAATTATATGCAAGAAGTTATTTGTAAACAAAGAATCATGCTTTTTTTTTATTTCAGAAAAGTGAATTATTATTTTAAAACTTGAATTCGAAGATTTGATCTTATAAAAAACCCTCTGAATTAATTTGATTACCGCGTAACTCATGGGTTCAGTCAACTAAAAGTTTGACTGGTAAACCAACTGTCTTGAGTTCGATTCCCTGCTCTCAGTCAAAAATAAAATGAAAAAAAATAATATGAAGGTAGCCGATACCATTGCCGAGTACTTTAAATTACATTTTATAATTAATTTACAGTAATGAAATATTAAAAATTTCTAAATTAAATTTTTTTTTTTTTTTTTGCAGTCCACAAAAATTTGTAATAAAAGCTACGCTCGCTTTTTATCAAAAACCCGCTGAAAAGTAATTCTCGCGGTTCAAAATTGAAATTCAAAAGAATTTCACTCAAACTTTTTCGAATTTTTTTCTCTTCAAATTAAAAATTTGCGTTTTATCGTGTAACCCATATCCAAGAACTAAAAAAATGAATTGAATTTTCACAACAAAAGAAACAAGAAATTTTTGTTATTACCAGGAATTGCCTGCCCATATCACATAATTTAAAAAAAAGGGTCACTCGGACGGTAGCTTTTATGAAAGAAAGGCAATGAATAATTCACGGGTCGTTAGATTGCTTTAAGGAGGACTAAGTGTATAAATTTAAAAGTGAAAAAGGTCGCGATGAAAAGAAGAAGTTAGCTATATACATAAGTTTGAGTATAGGTAATAAGGTCGACTTGGTAACTGGTGCGCTTATGCTTTATTCAAATGGGATCAATTGAAACTCTCTCTTCTTATAAACGATCCGGAATATCCTGCAACTTACATGAATTTTTTTTTAAGCGAAGCTTTTTATATGAGGAGTGAATCTGTAAAAAACGACACAAAAAACCGACCCAAAAATCCGACACCAAGATATATATACTATACAAATATGTGTATATATAGTATCTAATATGGCCTATATTAGATATGTACATATCTATAATAGAAGTGTTGCTAGGCTATATCTAATATATACATATCTATAGTAAAATATTTGCTATATTCTAAGCCATATTAGATACGTATATATATACTATATAAATATGTGTATATAGTATCTAATAAGGCCGAGAATATAGCATCCTTTCTAATATAGATATGTATATATTATACATTAGATATATAAATAGATCTGTGTATATCTAATATATACATATCTATATATCTAATATACACATATATATGTATTGTCATTTTTATATTGTCAAAATTTCAAATTAAAATTTTCAATTAAAAAATAATTATGCTTCGCTTCTAATAGGCGTCCAAGACACCTTTTTTTTTTTTAATTTCAAACTGTACGACTAACATTGTAATTTAGTTTTTATTGTTCGTGCGAAGAAAAACAGCTTGGATCAAAATTTGACGCGAATGAAGTTGCAATTGATAGGTAAAAACTTTTGACCAAAGTAGAAAATGACCTCTGCTACTATACCAGTGCTTTATTACAATAAAAAAAATTTCTTCTGCACACTACCCGCGAATAAAATGATTATAAGTTTTCACCTTATAAAAAGGAGACGAGTCAAGAAGAAATTTTTTTTAATTAGGTCATTATAAAATTTTTTGCCACAGGCTAAAATAATAAATAAAGTCTTTTAGAGACATTTTATTGGTCAAAAATATCTATCAATTGTCACTTTATTTGCGGCAAATATTAAAAAACTAAAAAAATTGTTTTTGTATATTTAGAAAACAAAGCAAATACAGACATACAACATGAAAAAAAAAAAAAATTGTTCAAGTAACAGAAAAAAGTGTAGTTTATTCGCGTTACCTCAAAATTAACTTTTTTTTTTTTGAGTACCTGGAAAAACAAAGGATCTAAGAGAGTATTTCTGAATTGTAAGTGACACTTTTCCAACGAAGATTTACGAGTAAGGTCGCAAGTTGTAACTGCAGTTGCGTAAGCTTGCGAGTTGGGTAAGTTATACACGCGTGCAATTCTTTCCTCCCCCGAGAATAAGACGATGCTTTAACATAATCATGAGCATCCGTAATCGATAATTCCCGATTAAGGGGATGAATGCAAGACTAATTTATTTTTTCTCAAGGTCAGACTGCTTCCCTTTTTTTTTTTTACCTCGATAATTGCGGTTTTTTAAATCTTGAATGCCCCATAATTTTTTTATTTTCAAATATTATTAATTATTATCTGATTCTAGAAAGTTTATTGAAGATAAATTTAAGATTCAATTAATAAACAAATTCTGACTATTTCTTCGATAAAATTAATAAAAATAGACTTGTTCAAGGATTTAAAAATTGAAATTTTGAATATTACGTTCTCAAACAATCAAAATGCTTCCAAATCTATGACATTCGATCTGGGTTATTCATTTTAATTAAATCAAGGATTAATCGATTATAAAAATAGTCCATTTATAAAAATTAATAAATTAATAATGGAAAAATTGAAAATTGAAATAAATGATATTGGTAAAAAAAAATATAGCAAGTTGCAATTAAGCGTCTGAGAGGTGAGCAGCTGACGGCAGAAGCTTCTGTTATAGGTGCCACTGTGGTGGTTTATCAGTCCGGCTGGCTTAATTAACGTCAACAACTCGGACGTTTGACCTGACACGTGCACGTGCGTAAAACACTTCTTATTTTTCAACCGTGCCGACTTACAGACGTTTTTATTGAATTTTACGGCTTTCAATTGAAACAAAGTGTCTGACCTGACCCTTTTTTTACTCACTTTTTCTTTTAAAATTATACTCTACCTGACGATTAATACCTTTTTTGATACTTCTAATACAATTTTATCATCTTTGTCTTAAGAATCAAGATTAAACTGATTGTTGATGAAAAATTAACAATAAAAATTAGATTTACTTTATTTTTTTCAATTTTTTTTTGGTTAGTCAACCAGCTAAGAATAACCTCGCAAATTAGCGCGCGAAGACTCGATGAAGTGACAAAAAGAGCTCTTAATCCAGGCCCGAGTGTAGTTTCCGTAAACTTTGGAAGATGATGACGAAGCTGCGTGGGTGGAACGGGAATAATTAATCGCGTCGTCGCGCTCCGGGAACTAGTTTCGTTAAAAAGGAAAATAAAACTAGAACAGGTGAAAACTTTTCTCGAAAGTTATGGTTTTCAGCTTTTTTTTTTTTTTTTTTTTCTTCGAGATCATCCAGATTGATTTGAATGGATTTTTTCACTTTGAATTAACGAATATCTTTTGCACCTTTGCAAAGAGGTAGACGATGAGGTTGGCTTGTTTACAACGACAACAGCTGCGGATGGCGCGTACCTAATCCTGTGATTACAAAGACACGTGCTGCTACATCGAGTTATCGCTGAGTTATCCGATGGTTTTACAAGCCCTAAATCTTGTTTACCCGCCTTTTCGAACTTAATGAACCGAGAGATTCCTAAAAATTTTGAAATATTACATTGAAAACTAGTTTTTCGATATATTTTATGTTAGTCTGAAACGAAGGTACAAGTGCATTGTTTTTTGGATCATTAGTAGGTCAAAATGATTTATAAAAACTTAATCCAATAGATCATTTCTCAAATTTCTTTGATCCTATGGATCGTTTTTTAGATGATTTTGAAATCTAAAGATCATTAAGGATCAAAATGATTTTTGAAATGATTCTATAGATCATTTTTTAGGATCAAGATGATTTTGGAAACAATCTTAAGGATCAAGACGATTTTTAAAATAATCTTGTGGATCATTTTTTTAGGATCTAGATGATTTTTGAAATGATCCTGTAGATCATTTTTCAGGATAATGATTATTTTGGGGGATCATCTTTAAAGATCAAGATGATTTTTTAAATGATCCAAGTTATTTATTGTTAAGGATCACTATACGATCCCATGGATCATTTTTTTAGGATCACAATTATTTTTAAAGATAAAAATTTTTTTTTGAGTTTATTCGTGTGAAATATTATCCTGAGACAGAATAAATCTGACCTGGTTCCACTGCCGTTAGTCGTAAAATTGTTGACAAATAGAATTCATCCAAAATGAAACAAACTCTCCGAGCCATCAAAAAAAGGAAAGTCAATTTATTCATCGCGAAAAAAAAGCTCGGATGGCTAGTTTCATGAAATATTTAAAAATAAAATTGATCAAAATGATAATTTATGTTGATAAAATTGTTCTCCGAGAGGGAAAAGTAGCGCAGTCAACGAGTCCGAATAAAAAAAAAAAAAAAAAAAGTCACTCGGTCACGCATAACTCACGCGGCTCCATATTTCTGTCGTCAAGAGAGCGACTTTAATACAGCTTTGGTGCTTTGCAACATGCATGCGCTGCTGCTTTTTTTTTTTTTTTTTTTTACTACCACTCGCGGCTTTTCGCTCTTATTTTTCTGGAAAAATCTTAACTCGTCTCTTTATTCTCTTTATTGCTGCTCTCGTCGTAAAATAATAAATGCCTGCACTGAACTTAATTATGAAAGACGTTATACTTTCGTACTTTCTTTTTAATGCAGCTTATAAGATTATGAACTGCTTTTTTCTTTATTTATTATTATTTTATTTTATTTATTTATGTATACGGGCATAGCCCTTTAGATACATAGTTTGGTTTGAGCATATTGATAGGTTTATCACATTTTTTTTTTATTTTTCCTCATTTGATAATAGAGACTAAGTACTTCACTAGTCTAAGAACTAAGTATGATTTACATACTTATGAGAAAAATAGCTTAAGAATAAATACAATAACAGACTTGTAGAGATCCATCATAAAATGTTTTATTTATTTATATTAAATAATCATTAACCCTTAAGCGCCTGAAATGACAAATTTTTTTTTTCATTTTCAAGCTGAAGAATTTTACTGAAAAAATAAAAAAATCAATAAACAAATACCCTTGTCTACTATTTTCAAGTATGCTCTATACGATGGTGTAGTTTAAATTAATGAAAAAGATGATTTTCAATTGTTTATTAACAATTTAAAAAAAAAAATGCCGAAAAATTAGTCGTTTTTTTTTTTTAATCGCAAATAAAACAGGGAAAAATTTTTTTTTCGTCATTGCAAATTGTAGCAAACGTGTTTTTAGACTTCAAATTTTAATTCTTTTTTTTATTCGTCTCTCTACGATTTTTTCCGTCAAAATGGCGGCCGTTCAAAGTTCAACAAAATTTTTAGTTTTCACTAAAGATACTGTTTTGACGATTTTTGCGGTTTAGATGTGACTATTGATTTTCAATATTTTTTTCTTTCATAATTTCATTTAAAAGCATACACAATTACTCAAATACATATTTTTTCATAAATAAAGTACTACAAATGACGAATCAATAAAATGTATATATATATATATATATATATATATATATATATATGAGTCCATTTTTTTTCTTATAAATGATCTGTTCATTGATACTCGTTTTTTTGAATATATAATTATTTAATTAAGTAAAAAAAGTTAACTAAAAGCATAATTTATCACCAGAATATGTTTAAAATTACAATAAACCGCAAAAATCGTCAAAACAGTATCTTTAGTGAAAACTAAAAATTTTGTTGAACTTTGAAAGGCCGCCATTTTGACGGAAAAAATCGTAGAGAGACGAATAAAAAAAAGAATTAAAATTTGAAGTCTAAAAACACGTTTGCTACAATTTGCAATGACGAAAAAAAAATTTTTCCCTGTTTTATTTGCGATTAAAAAAAAAAAACGACTAATTTTTTGGCATTTTTTTTTTTAAATTGTTAATAAACAATTGAAAATCATCTTTTTCATTAATTTAAACTACACCATCGTATAGAGCATACTTGAAAATAGTAGACAAGGGTATTTGTTTATTGATTTTTTTATTTTTTCAGTAAAATTCTTCAGCTTGAAAATGAAAAAAAAAATTTGTCATTTCAGGCGCTTAAGGGTTAATTCATTAAAATAAAACATGAATATAAAGATGATTCATCATAGATCATTTTCAAGAATCATTTCGAAATCTTTAACAATGATCTACAGGATCATTTCCAAAATCATCTTGATCCTATAAAATGATCTATGGAATTGTATTGTGATCCTTAAAGATGGATCCCTAGGATCATAACAAAATCTTGAAGAATGATCCATAGAATCTTTTTTTAGGATCACGACAATTTTTGAATCATCTTTAAGGATCAAGAAAATTTTTGAATTTTTTATAAATCATTTTTGATTAAAGAACAACAAATCTTTGATAATAAATAAAAGATTGCAAGAATGCATCATATTGGTGAGATTTGGGAGAATTCCAACTCGGTTATAATAACATTTTCAAAGAGAATGAGGTATTTCATTAAATTTTATCCTCTTAAATCATCCCGGAAGACTAAATAGCTCAAATAGCTCGCGTTGTTCTCGTTGTTGTTGTTTTTGCCCCGGGAAATATTATTTCCGAGATGTTTTGTCTGTGTAGTACAGCAAAACAGGGAAACAATGGACTTGTCTAATGGCGGAACGCATCGCTTTGATTTATTCAGCTCGTGGTTTAACAAAAACCTCGAGTTTGGGACGCGTACAATCGTAATTTCGGTCTAATTGGTAACTTTATGGATCTGAATTTTCAAGTAATGTCAAGTTTTTTTACCAAAAACGGGTTGAGAAGACTGAAAAATGAATGTCTCTGTAAAGTCATTATTCAGCTTCAAATTTTTTAACGGTAGATGTTTATCTTTGTGATTTATAACCGAGCTGATTTGTCAAATACTTGAGCTTTTTAAAGCTGAAAGTACGAATTTGTACAAACTAAAACTATATGATTTAATTCTTCATTGTTTTGTGCATTAATATTAGTACCAAACAAGGAAAGTTTTATAAAAAAAAAAACTTTGCCTTTGTAAGGGAAGGGACTAAATGTTCAAAACTGAAATATTAAACTAATCATAAACTATATGAAATTTTTATAAAATATTTTGAATTTGATTAACCAGAAAGTTACACTGAATTTCATTAAAATGAAAATTAGTTCACAGAAACTTATCAGCCTTAAAATTTCAACTATTTTTAATAATAGTTTCATAAAATGAGATTTGAAACTTCGAGCTTGAACTAATCAAAAATCTACAAACTGAAATTCTCTACCTAATTCTTATACTCATAGTGCAAAAAAATTTTCATACACAATAAATTTCCATACTTAAAAATTATTACATTTGAGTGTAAATTTTTCTCCTTCCTATTTTAATATTAATAGTTATTATTATCACGAAAATAAAAATTAAAGTTCTTCTCTTCTCGTACAAAAAGAGTGTGTATTTTATGGTAACTTTGGTGTATAGTAAATAAAAATGAAAAGATGAAAACATACCTGCCAGGTCTTGGCGATGGCTACGTCGTAGGTGGGCGGCGGCGAGGTCATGGACGGTACGGGATACGCCGGTCGTTGTTGTTGTCCGTTGTTACCCGGCGTCGTCGTCGTCGTCGTCGTTGGCGTTGTTGTACTTTGCGTCGTACCCGTCGTCTGTTGTTGCTGCTGTTGGCTCGGCACTAGCTCATCGTCTATCGTGCAGTAAAGATTTTCCACTATCGCGTTCTCCCTCAGGCTCACGTAGCTCGATCCAGAGTCTATTCAATATTCAAAATTTACATTTTTCTAGAGCATCCATCGTATAATCGTAAAAAAACATTGAATCCTTGTGCATGAATGACTATTTTTTGATAAAATTAAGGCCTAGCAAGGCAGGCCACGAAAAATTAACAGTTAAATTATCGGACTAAATATACACAGTGATAAAATTGATTTCAAGGCAACCCCCATGGGGTAAGTAGGTTTGTGCTAGCTAGACATTAATTTCAACCCTTTATTTGTATCCTATACTTTTCTTATTTATTTGTGGAAATCTGGATATTAAGACATCGCTATCTCGTGGATTTTTCTCCTACTAATAAATCTGTCATAGCTGGCTGGCTGATTGATTTTTTTTTTTTTTTTTGCTTTGTAGAAGTAGACTTACTTCCGAGGAATTTGATTTTTTGAAAATAATGAGTTTAACTAGGTCGCTATTGTAGATGGTAACTGTTTTGAATAAATTACGTATTGGCTGGTATGTAAATTTAAATATCAAATTACGTCTCCCTTTGAGTTGTAAAACCGGATCAAACTCGTCTATGATGCAATTTTCTCTTTCAGAATTACGATTTAATTAATCACTGTGATATTTACTAGTAATAGAGGTACGAGTTTCAATTAATTTTAATAAATTGAAATTCCGTCTGACTGAAACCAGAAACTACTACTGATAGGCAAAAAATTATTATTTTCGTAATCAACAACTCAGGGTGGACAAAAATTTTCGGGAAAAACCTCATTTTGATAGTAGTTTTTGAAAAATAACAAATAGTAAACATTATTAACTTTTTTTCAAAGTGTTTGTAAAAACTAACTTAACGCATACTATGATAAAAAATAGTAATTAATAGCTAAGCTGTTTTCCGCAGTAAAAAAAAGGAAAAATAACCTATATAGGTGTAGTGCGACTCAGCCCTTTCGGCGCTCCGAGTCCTCCTCGAGGAGGTGCTTCTCTTGTCCTTCCTGCGTCCGGCCCTCTCCGTAGCCCTGCTGCTGGACTCCGCGACGGAGCTCGTGCTCCCCATGGCCCTTCCCGCCGCGAGCTCCGAGGGCTTCTTCATCGCCGGTCTGCCCTCCATCTTGCTTCCAACGGCCTTGTTGTTGTTGCCGCCCTTTGGCACGAGGATGGTGTAGCTCCCGCCCCTGGACATCCGGGTCTTGGGCAGGTCCAGGACGACTCCGCACCCGCACACCGCGGTGTTGTCGTTTGGCATTCTGAAATCAGAGAGCGGGAGGGCTTGAGAATGCTAATTTTAAATTAGCTGGGGGTCGATTATGCATTCATGAGGTCGCTAATAGCTGATGGAATAATTTACCGAGGGCCGGGATTAATTAACTGGTTTTTCGGTAATTGGTGGGTAGCTTTAAATCGGTTTTATGGTAATTTGTAACTTATACCAACAAATAAATCATTTTTTCAGATTTTACCGGTAAGAAAGTGACATAATAAAAAAAAAAGGCTAAAATAATGAACACTAAGTTAGTTGCACTTCTTTATAGGGGTTTATTTTTTAGATTTTACGAAGATAAAAAACCTACTCGTAAGATTTTACCGCGAAGAAAGTGACATAATACAGGATAATGGTTAATACTCGTATTTCCGAAGCCTTTTTTCAGAAAAGTCAAGGTAAGTGAACGTAAAAAAGTGGTTTTTTCTCAGTAACAAGCTTCTAAAAGTTACTTTTTAGGAAATCTTAAAAGCACAGTGAATTCAGAAAGCTCTACGAACTAATTCTCGAGATACTTCGCCCGAATTACAACGCGGCGGGGTTATTCGTGGGATAGTTGAAGTACGTGATTGTCACGCCGGCTACCCGAAACTCTAAACTAACTTTGCCCCCGGGCTATTTTACTTCCCTCGCGGATCATTTTCGCTGCTTTGGCGCTCCGGGGGAGGGAGAAATTTTGATTGGTCTTAATTCCATTGTTTCCGGTCTAGCGCCCACTTTGGTTTTGTTTCATCCTCTAGCAAACCCGGTAATAACATGAGTTTTTTTATGATTTTTTATTGTTTAAACTTTGTTTTTTTATGTTGTTCATTTTTTATGAATAAATATTATTCTTGTAAAAATTAAAACTTTTAAGTTGATTTTTGTAAATAAAAAATAGGTAATCTAATTCTGGATCTTTCTGGTCATAAATTTAACCAGCTGAGTAATTGTGGCGTTGTTTGTATCGATTGCCAAAAACATCAATTATGCTATAATAAAAAACAAAATTCCAGGTAAAAATAATGTCGTTTTTAAAAGTAACATAACCTCAAATTCTGAGCAGCGTAATACAATTGGTAAACAGTGCGGGGTATAAGTCAGCTCAGCCGGATTAAAGCATCAAAGATAACAATTTGTCGGGTCGGGGGGTTTAACCGCTGGCAAAACCGAGAAGTTATTAAAGTTCGAGTGGAACAATTGTGATTCACAAAATCCTGCGAGTGACCTGATTCAATGTAGACTGCCGACCCAGATTCAACTGCTCTAATTAAAACACGCGTCTCTCTCTCTCTCTTTTTCGGCGTCGTTCCTGCAATCAATCGTCGCTGCCGCCGCGGCGACGATCATAATTATCAAGCCAGACTCTAATTGCTGATGATGTGTCGCTACGCTAATTGCTCCTGCTGCTGCTGCTTCGAATCAATTTTTACTCGTGGTTTTACTTTTTTTTTTTTTTTTTTTCTTGGCATGGATGACTTTTGAATTAAAATTGGTGAATTTGAACTATTTCGAAAAAAAGTAATTTGATAATAATTATCTCAAGATGATACTGTATGCACGTCGATTGTTGATAAAAACAGATGCTGAAGTACTCAAAAATTGATATATGAGATGAGACAAAGATACTTTAGAAAAATAGTATCTCAGATAAGATAAAGATACCTTAAAAATATCTGGAAATACTTAAATCTGAAAAAAAATTCAAGTTATTACAAATATGGAGTTATAAGAAATGAATTAGAGTTTTTAAGTTTTCAAATGAATTTTATTAATCTAGTAAAAGTATTTTAGATAAGATACCGATATTATAGAAAAAGTATTATCTGAGATGAGATAAAAGCTTCTGAAAAAATTATCTTCAAGAGGTTCGTATTATTGATGACCTAATGTATGTATCACAGTTTTTGAAACTATCTGAAGAAAATATAATCAGAGTTTTCAATATTTTAAAATTCAGTTATGAGTAATAAATGAGTAATAATATCGAAACATTACGCGTGAGTGTATTATAATGTAAAACAAACAAGTTTTCTAATATTGGGGTAACAAAGTTGAAATTCCTCGCGGTCAAGCCAAGTAAACTTACATTGTTTAATAAAGCGCACTTTACGTTGAATTGTATAACGCTTTATGTTGTTTCAACGCGCGGGATTTACGAGTGCGCTTCAAAATAATTTTCATCTGATCTTGTCGCGGCATACACGCTTTTGCCATTTGGCTTGGATTCGGGTCGTAATTACTCCTCGAGTGTCGTTCGTATTCAATATTCATTGATTACTTTCGAAACGTTTTTAATGAACCTGCTTCACTAAAAAACTAAATTTTTTCGTTTTGTAGTTTTTCAGAAAATAAATATATTTTTTTAAAACACTCAAAAACCTTGAAAAATACTTTCGATGGGGCTTTAATGAAAATTCGATAATCGTCATATAAATGTTTTTTGATACATTCCACCCTTTTCTGGATATTTAAGTGCTTTTTTTTTAGATTTTTTAAATAAAAAGGCATTTTTGACGAATTTTTTTTAATTTATTTTATTTTTTAATAAATTAAGTTATTTTGACGATTAAATAAATTGTAGGCATAACCGTAATTAATTTATTACAGAGAGTTCGCTTACGACTAACTTCATGTACAAAATACAAACAGACCTATACAGAGTAAATAAATAAATGAAAATTACTGGGCTGAACAATGCTGGTTAAAAAAAAAGATTTTCAAATGCCTACTGCAATTGTTTATTTACAAAACGAAACAATTAATTAATTTTTTAACTAAAATTTTGGTTGTTCATTTAATTAAAAAAATTTGACGTTTCTTTTATTAATTTTCAAACGAGCCTGCGCTCCTGATGAAGCTTGCAAGTCGATTTACCTCAGGTTTATAATGCGGTAATAATTACGGTGTAATCCCAACATTTGATACCGCCCATTAATTATTCATTACCCATTTCAAATTAAAATAAAAAAACCAAAGCCGTTTAATATTTGAATAATAGAGATAGGTTTATTATTTGGAGCTTACACAGGCTTAATTAACATATAATTAAGTAAAACCCCCCCGACCGGGAAAAGGAAGACGAAATAACTGGATTCTTATATTTTTTCAGCTGCTCTCTCTTTTCGAGGTCGCTCTTTGAAAAAAATTGTTAGAGTAAAGAATGAAAGGAAGGGAGGAAGAAAGAAATGCGCTCAAAGGGATTCCCGGGCCTTTACTTTAAAATTTACATGCGTTTTACCGACTGCAAAGGCCGACCCACCTTTTTTTTTTTTACTTTGAGTTTGTACTTTTTTTTTTTTTTTTTTTATTCCGACGAGTCTTGCGCTTACGGTCAGTTAAGAATTTTTCACTCTAACGACGCGTGATCTTTTATAAAAATACTCTTTCTTTTTTTTTTAAATAATTATCCACTTTATAACAAGGGACACGAATGCATAATTTTGGTAATCATTGTAAATAAAAATGATCCTATCGAAAAATTTATATGATCCTAAAAAATGATCTATAGGATCCATAGGATCGTATCGTTGAGAATGATCTTAAGTGGATCATTTTTATTGACCAATTATCTGAAAAAATATTCATTCGTATGTTAAGGAAGTGAAAAAAGACTTTGAAAGTAAAAAGTACATCGTGGGATTTTGTCATGTAGAATATTGTGTAATAATTTCGGTTTGATGTTGTCGTGAAACCTGATTTACCGTGAAATGAAACTATCGTATCACAAAATTAATGTGTAAAATTACTAATGATACGATTAAATCTACTCAGCTATTAAGTTGTTTAATTGTCAATTATAAGACAATTAAAAAGGTGATCAAAATTTTGAAACCATCAGCGTTTCGAATTTTTAATTATAAGGATCTTAATTAGTTAATTTTTTCATTAACTGTGATTAATCGAGTAATTAATATTACAACATTTTAGGAATCATGTTTTTTTTTTTTAAGTTGGCAACATGCCACCGAAAATTTTGATATTACTTAGGTACGCAAATTTTTAATTTTTTAAAATTATCATGATTAATCGAAGGCGTATCCACGGTTGAAAATTTTGTAATAATTACCAGGATTTAATTATTATCTTTTTTTTAAATAAAATTTATAGAATTGTCATTACTGATATTGGACTCCGCAGCTTTCGGGAAAATAAGTTTTATTAAACTTTCTGACCGGTGAAATTAATTCCATTACCAAACAAATATCTCATTAGTATAACTGTAGGATATGACCCAGATTAAATTTTTACGACTCTGTCGGAATAATAAGTCCAAACTTTTTTTATGATTTGCAAATGTACGAACAAGCTTGCGAGAATATAAATAATTTTTTCATCATAGTTTACCATGCGTACAATTCGTAAATAAATATAAAAGTATATAAAAATAAAAAACACCATTTGAGTAGTTCTTCTAAGTGAAATCGAACAAAAAAAACAAAAAAACAATAATAATAATATCAATAATATTGAAACAGGATGTTAACGATGAAAAGATGATTTCTCGATTTTCAAAGCCTCAAAAAAAGAAAAAAAAAGAAAAAAAAATCTTTCATCCGGTCCATTTAATTTTCCAGCAGCGTTTCATGCTGGCTCTACACTTTTATCGTTCGACCTATTTTTCTTTCTCGGCCTGTGTATGTACGAATGTCGATTTATCATGCTCGCTTGTTTTCCTCCCCAACGTCCCAATTTCAAACATTAATCCAAATATATTATAATAATCCTGCATAGTCATTCACCCTTTTAAACTCCTTGGAAAAACTAAACAAGTCCATTGAAAATAAAAAAAAATTCAATATTTGAATCGATTAAACCAAAAACAATTTTTTTTGCACTTGCTAAAAAATCATAAAAATGCTAGATTTAGCCTATAAAACCAACATAATATATTTAGAAATGAAGTTATTTAGTTAATCCTGTGAAGTAAATAATTCATTGGATCTAGCGTCGGATGATTTAATTCACTCTGCGTGGGGAGGTTAAAAAAACATAATCCCGGGGGACGACTGAATCGACAACAAAGCTCGACAACTTTTACCTCGGGGAAATTATGAACCCACGCGAAATATATACACTCGAAAATTAATTCAACCCACCTGTTTTCTTCAATTTGATTGGCTAGATGCAGGATAAAAAAAAGCACGAATCGCCCACGATCTTTTGTTAAAAATAATGTTTCTGGGAAGAAAAAAGCGCAACGTCTCGCGCCCCCCGGCGCCTTCGGGGAGTCGCTTTTCTTTGTGACTTAGAGCTTTTAGAAAGACAATTTTCTTTTTTTTTTTAATGATTTGAATGTTTGAAAATAATATATTTCTAGCGATGCGTTTCTTGGTTACTTTCTGAATTCTGATGAATTTTGATACCTCTAATTTTCTTTGCTTTTCCATAAAATTTCGGAAATAATATTCTTTAATCTGATTTTGGTGAAAATCTTAAAGCAATCTTTTGGTATGAGAATTCTCAATTTCACATGGTCAAAATCGTATTCAAGAATATTTTAATATGAAAATTTATGAAATAACAATATGAATTCTTGCTTGCAGAATCTCAGAAGAGATATTGGTTTTGAGCACGAATTATTAAAAAAAGGTAACTTTTAGTCTATGTTGTTAAATATTTTTGGCAATAATAATAAAAATAATCAGAGGTTATTAAAACAGCTCATCTCAGTCTGGTCAGTTGAAAAAGCTCCCTAAAATCCACAAACCTAATAAAGAAAAAAATGAAAGCCATCGAAAACAAGGAGCCTTCCCGCGCAGCTCGGAGTGATGCAACGTCGGCCGGGAGTGTAAACCGGGTCACCCCTTTAACCCGGGCCAGGAAGCTGGTAAGCTTGGTGCCCTTAAACTGGGTCGCTCTTTTCAACCTGGTTTACCCCCACCCGGCCGGGATAACTTCCACTGCGCTTCCACCGCCGTTTCTTCTTTAAGATGGGACGCTGCCTCCTAATTGACCGTTTGTTTTACAGACCAATGATTGATCTTCTGGAAATTACATTCGACTATTCGATTGCTTCTCGCGAAGATAAACCTTAGCCCAGTATTTCCCACGAATAAACTGTTACAACGTACTAGAATTTCTCTAAATCACTTTAAACGGAAAAAAAATGTTAAAATGACCTTTGATATCAATCCGTTGATTTATTATGATAAAAAAAAATTTTCGACACACCAACCACGAATAAAATGACTCTAAGCTCGCAAGGAGTCATTTTATTCGTGGCTGGAGTTGAAAATTTTTTTTTTTCATTATAATATATCAAAAGTTTGATAGCAAAGGTCATTTAAATATTTTTTTCGTTAGGCTAATATGCTAAATAAAGTGATTTTGAAACATTTTAGTTGTCAAAATGACACCCGTTGTTACTTTATTCGTGGCAAAGTTTGGCTATTTAGGCTAAGGTTTTTCTTCGCATAAAGGTAATGGAATTACGTATTGAAGAAAATATTTTTATAATTTCGATTTTTAAACCATAAAAGAATAAAATATCCTAGCTACTCTCTTCAAGGAAAATGATTGGCTTGGTACAGTCTTCTCGTAAAAAACGACTTGCTCAATACCAATAGATACACTTACTTCTTTGATTTGTGACTCGGACTTTGCAGTAAATTCGATTATGGATGATTAATCGCGGTTTATGGAAAAGGTAACCGCACCTTTGACAACGTTAAGAGTTGTTGGTGGTTAACTTCAAAGTCATTCAAAGTTTGGTCAAGCTGCGGCGGCTACTTGAGTTATCTTCAATCTGAGCTTTCGTAGACTCTTAATCATATTATTTTTTTTTTCTATCGTGTTGAGTTCAATGGACCACTTCAAGCCAGTTCACAAAAAAGAAAAATAACGTTGAAAAAGAATAATCGATAAATCGTCTCAAATGATAGATTTTCTTTTAAACATTACTTTGTATTTTATATTTAAATTATCTGGATTAGAATTTAACTACAAAATTTATTACATTCAGTATTTTCTAATGAAAATCTCAATCTCAATAAACAATAGTAACAGTTTTATTAGTAATCTGGTTGATATTAACAAAAGCATTGAAAAAAAAGTCTGTTATTCGATAGAACTTGAAAGATAATCAGGATAAAAGATTTTCGCGAATGATTATTATCTGATCGAAGCTGCCCGAGTAATTGAGACTTTGAATCCCGGATTTAATTGCTTCAGCTTTATCCATCTCCAATCCACTCGACTCTCTTCTTCTTCCTTCTTTTTTTTTTTTTTTTTCTTTAATGAGCTTTCAAGCTTTTTTATAACCCGTCGCCCCTTTATTTCCCTCTTTCTTTCTCTCGAACTCTCGGATCAAAAGGGGATTATTCACCGCGAAAATCACTTCTTGATAAAAAAAAAAGTAGTTTTAAATTCGAGATTCTTACCTTTCAACTAGTTTTATCATAGCTTTTCATTAATTGGAGCCTTCAAAGACGAATTTTCGGACAAGTTTTAAACTTTGTTGAATAAAAAAAAATTGTTTTACTATTTTTTTAAAGACAACTGTCCGAAAAATGTATTCGTTGTAAAAATAAATCTTTGAATTAAAAAAAAAAAAAAAACTCGCTAAACAATGTTCACTGAAAAAGCTTGATCCAGAATAACAAAAAATTTGATATGTTATGTACTTCTGTAAAATGATTTCAAAAACTAATTTTTTTTATATTCCAGGTAACATAAAAAAAAACTGCACTTTTGTTGTATTACTTGAAAAGTACCATAACTAAAATAGTCTTCTGTTGTATCATCTAAAAAATTACATGACAAAACTATACTTTTGTTATCATAAAATTTTGTTTTTATGTCAAAATTATTTCATAAAAAAGTATTTTAGTAATAATATTTGACAAATAACTTACAAAAATCTAAAAGTCTATTTTTAAATTGCATAAAAAAACTTAATTTTGTAACTTTGACGATGCAAAAAAAAAAAGAAATTTTACAGCATAATTAAAAAAGAGACGAAAACTTTATTTTAAATTTACGTTCCCAAGAAGAAACCGTAAATTTGAACGGCCATAAAAAATTAAACAACACCCATAGCATCGTAAAATAACACGACTGTGCTGTGAAAATTTAAAAAAATTTTCATCCGTTAACTTTAGTTTTTCGCTCACGCTCGGTCGATTTCGTAGCTTTCATTACCCCTGAATTTTCCGACTTTTTCTTCCTGATCGCTCGACGTTTATGCATTTTCGTGGCGAACGACAAATGGACCTTTTTTTTTTGCTCCACACACGATTGCTTTTACATAATATCGGAAATTCATCGTAAATAATGGTTTGTGGTTATCGAAGCGTATTGGTAATTTTAAATCCAAACGAAATGATTCGGAATGGAAAAATTTTAATATTTTTAGGTTAGGATTTTTTTTAAGTTCGAAAATTTAAAGCTCAAAGTTCAAAATTTCAACTGTGAGTTGAAAACTATTTGAAATTCATAGTATTTATTTATTTATTTTTTTAACCAAAATTATATTGAGAGTTTTTAAAATTTTTGCTTAGTTTTTTTTTTTTTTTTTTTTCGAACAAATTTGAACAAACAAACATAACCTCAAAATACTGAATGCCAACCCTACAAACAGCAACTGACTAAAGTACTCGATTTTGATTTACTAAAAGTACTTATACACAATTTTATAAAATATAAATATCGTATAACACAATAAAATCTAATACAACGCAAAAAAAAACTTTATTTATTGCCCGAACCTGTATCAAACTTTATTTCATGAAAGTTTTAATATACAAAACTTTTTTTTATGTTCTTATCTTCAGATAAATTCCCACGCGTTGAGTAGCACAATGAAACTGGCTTCAACAAAAAAATTACAAATAATTGTAGTAGCTTCGTAAGATTAATAAAGTAATTGTTTTTTTATTTTTTTTGTTTTGGCAACACTTAGCAGTGACGAGTTAACGAAACACTTAATATCCGGGTCAAACTTATCGGGTATTTGGGTCAAAGTGACTTCCAGCCGCGGCTGAGATTTTTTCGTCGATAAACTTTTATAAAAATCATCCTCTTCAAACGTCAGCCGGATGGATTGAGTGTCACTTTTGCGGGGAGAAAAGTGCTCGAGAGATAAACGACGGGAAAAATATATTCCAACGCCTCTTTTTCCACAAAGTATTTTCTATAATTTTCACCTCCGACTATCGTTGTCGCACTTAAAAATGGAGCCTCATTTTTTAAATAAATTTAAAATTGAGTTGCTAATTATTCACGGGGTGTTGTGAGTTTGACGAATTAAATTAAAATTCGCGGTCCAGATGTGAATGCGAGAGGCTGGCAAGGTTAACTATTGAGTCGAATTGAGGAGTCCATTCAAATTCAAATGGACCTATTGACCGGTACACCGTGCAACCAGAGCTGACTTGAGATTATACCTCGCAGCTGTTTATTATCTTCAAGATTTAAGATGGTTTTATCTGAAATGAACATTTGTATCTGATCTCAGATGATCATTCGAAAATTTATGACTTATCCATTACTGTTTTCAAGTGGCTCAGCGGATTTATACTTATAAATAAATAGATTACAGATATTATAGATTACAAAATTTTGCCACAAGGGGTTTTTATGATTCTTGAACTATTTATAAATAAGGGTCACAACAGATTTATTAAAAAAATTTCTTGCAATACACTATGAATTTTTTCTGTAAATTGGTTTATTTAAAAAAGCACAAAGCTTGCCTCCAAGGGTTTGAAGGGTTTGAAAAAAAAATTTTAATTGTTCCAGAAGTAATATGAAGAAGCACGGCAAGAATATTATTCTTCAACTTAAAAAAAAAAAAAAAAAAAAAAAAAAAACTAAAACAAATTTCTTTTAGTAAATTTATTTTTAAAAAATTTCCAGGGGGTTAAAGGATTTCAAAAAAATTTTCAACGCTTCCGGGAGTATCCGGAAGTATTCAAGGGACACAGCAGATTTTTTTTAAACTTAATAAAAAAAATGTCTTAAAAAACACTGGTGGCTTTAAAAAAGCTCAGCTCGAGGGGTTAACGGGTTTGAAAAAATTCTCAACTGTTGCACAAATAAAAAAATGTTATTTTTAAACTCTAAAAAAAGGGTCTTAAAAATAGCATCCCTCATTCTGTAACCATATCCCATAAAAACTATTGCGTAAACTTAACACCTCTCATAAAAAGGCGCGTTACCCAATAACCCTTAAAAAGCGAAACAGCGCGTATAAAAAATTCACAAAGTCCGGGTGATAAACAAAGACCCTCGGACAATTAAAAATTTTATCAGCTAACGAGCGGAAAAGCCCGTCGGTCACGTAGGTAAAAAAAATGTCCTTCGTCTCCAAAGCTCGTATAAGTGATGATGCGCGAGCGGCATTATTCCGAACCTTTTGTCTTTGCCCGGACAAAAGAGACCTTTTTTTTTTCTCCTCCTTCTCTGCACATCATTTACCCGGAGTTTTTTCGAGTGCTTTTTTTCTTCCTCCCCGAGCTCGATTTGTTTTTAATAATGAACGCGGTCGGTTAATCAACGCCCGGGTTTAATTAAACCTAGATTCCCCAAAGTGACGATTTTTTTTTTATTTCACACGCACGCACACTTCGGCTTTTCAATTATGCGTACGAGTGAAATCGACGAGGTTTAATACGTAATTAACTGTTTTGCGGATGAATAACACGAGTAGATTGAATATCAGATTTATTTGTAAATTCAATATAAGCACTCGTTTAATTTTTCTGCATACACTTGGTATTTTTATTGATTTATATGCAATTGCTTTTATGCGAAGAAAAACAGCTTAGACCAAAATTTACCGCAAATAAAGTGACGACGGAGGTTATTTCGGCCAATAAAATGTCTTTAAAAGACTTTATTTATTATTTTAGCTTTTTTAGATTGGTGGAAAATGATCTTTGCTACCATAGTTGAGATTTTATGAAAAAAAAATTTCTTATACTAGCCGCGAATAAAATGATTAGAAATTTTCAGCTTATAAAATCATCGCAAGAAGTCATTTTATTCGCGGCTTATGTGAAGAAGAAATTTTTTTAATTATTATATCTTGATTTACGTCTCACTTTAAGCGCCTGAAATTAACTGAATATTAATTATTTGTTTCAGCTTGCTTTATGGCTTAAACTCAATTTTGTCGAGAATTAACACCATACAAAATGAATAATTTAAAAATTTCGTTTTTCTTAATTCAAAATGTGAAATTCATAACTAAGTATTATTATTTTTTATTAAATTTCTTACTGTAGTAATGTACAGATGTAATCAACTATAGTAATTAACATTTTTAGAATGTAGTACCCGATATTTACATAAAAATTGTAAACCCAAAAAACAGTACAAACATTCCCCAAAGTTATCTGAATGATCTATTAAACTAATTTGAGGATCGTACCAAAAGCAGCGGCAAAGTTAAAAGCTACCCTTAGTGACCACTGAAACGATCCTATTCTCCCCACATGTAAGGAATAAACTTCGACTATGGTTATTTTAAAGTTCTCCTGGCAAGAGTTTATCCAGTCAAAATCCTCTTTTTAAGCTTTTGAGCGGAGGATTCAATTTTGTTATAATTACATTACTATAGATGGTTGTATCTTAACTTTACTTTGTTCTTTTACACCGATTTAATTATTTACGTGGAATATGCTTCTTTGTTCTATTTTAAGCTATGTATCTGTCTGTGATCTCTTTACTTTGTAAAGTAACAACGAAGTAAACCGAAATTGGATCTACCTTATCTGTTTTCATAAACTATTAATCTTGTTCTTATACATGATCAAAGTGCATACTCAATCTTAATTATAAAAAAATACTATATTCTAGTGTTTTTTAATATAAATAAATTCTTGTGGAGGATGCTGTAGTTTAGAGGAAAAATTAAACAAGTCCATTTAAAAAAAAAATTAAACTGATATTTTTAAACCTTAAACTGAGTCACGCTCGATGGTAAATAATTATAGATGAAACGTTAAATTTTTAAAAATGGACTTGTGCAGTTTTTCTAGTGAGGCAGGGAATTAATGATAATGTGCCAGATTGTTTATCGATGTTTTAGTGCGTGTAAGAAGTTTCAAATTTCCCAAAATCTCGTTAAAAGGTTTTTGCGATCTGTGATGTTTTCTTGTTTGCAAAACAACAATGCTCAACAAAAAATCCACGGAATTTGATTAAATTTTAGTCTAAATACAATTATAAAGTCGAAAATTTGTTTCAATATTCTTAATAAAATAATTTACAAAATTTTTAATTTCCAAGAAGAAGCTTTATTTTGATTATAATATTAATAATTATTTTTAATAATTTTATTATGTATTGAAAATGATGATTTTTCAAAGTATTTCATTCAAGTAACTTTTAAGATAAAAAACAATCGAAAATCGATTTTCTTATCATTAATAAATTGTATAAAAAATATTATTTTTATAATTGTTTATAATTGATAGATTGTCAAGTTCGATCCCTACTCCGAGGAAATTTTTTCGAGAGTGCCTCTGCCAAATGTTGTTTTTCGTCTTAAAAATTTGGCAACACTTCTCGAAGAAGAAAGTTAAATTGAAGCTCGGATCAATTGTTGCGATGATGTCACGTACCAAAAAAGGGTGAATTTTTTTTTTTTTTTTTTTTTTTGTATTCGTCAAAAGTTTATATCGCAAAAAGTTTAAACTGCGCGGCGCAGTGGCCAAAGTCAATTTCAAGTTAACGGAGCGAGCGAGCGACTTTATCAGTAACTACAAACTTGTGTATGATTTTCGTTCGCCAGGGTTAATTGTTGTTCTCTCTACCTATTGTCACCCTAATTATTCATGTTTTCAGCTTACTAAGCGCTTTATACGTAAACGCCCATTAAAACTTCACCGTGGATTTTCAATTATTTTCAGAGAGTTTAATTTATTTTTAATAACAATTTTAATAATTTACCTTTCTTTGCGAATAAAAAAATAAAATTGTAAATTTTGTAGTTACATCAAAGATTGAATTTTAATTCAATTTTGAAGATTAAATTTCCTCAGAATATGAAATTTCAATAAAATTTCAAATTTTTCACGGCACCTGCTCTCGTAAATTTTTACCCTCACCGTAAAATGAAATTTTTTTTTTTTTTTTTTTACAACCACATAATATAGTTTTTTTTTATTTTTGTTCTTACTTATCAAGGATTTTATTTAAAATCTTTAGGCAATTTTTTTTATTGCTCTAAGGCAAAAAAAAAATTTATGTGGGAACCAGATCCAATAACAATTTTTTTTTCATATCGATTAAGAGGCACCACCGAATAAAAAATCCATTTTTCAATTTAGTTTTACCATCTCTCGCCACAGAGTAAATTCCAATAAAAAAAAAGGTTGATCCTCCCGAAAAAGAAAAAAAATCGTAAGTTTTGATAACACGAAGCGAAGAGAAAAAAATATTTGAGATGAAAAAAGAAGACCGAAGCGTGGGCGGGAGCTAATCAAAAAGGATCAGGCCGGCCGGAAGGATTAAGAATATTGAATGACGGTCAAGTTGGTATTACCCTCGTGCTCCAGGGAATCGGGGTCAAAATCAAAATCAACTCTTCTTTTTTTTCTTTTTCAAGTTGCTTGCAGTGGTTTTACTAAGCTTTTGAATTTACCTGTGCTTCCATCAAGATTATTCGTTGTAATTTTTTTTACAAGGTTTAAAGGCTTGTTAATTGATTTTTTTCGATAGAAGTTATGGAATTTTCAAAGTTTGTATTTTTGTTGGTTCAATTTTAAAGCTGAGAATATTTATTTTAATTTTTTTACTTAAAGCATTACAAGGATTAAGGTCTTACTACTTATTTATTATTTTTCAGACGAAGTAGCTTTAAGAACAAAGATGTAATTTTTATATTTCAAAGTAGGTTCGTTAGTAATTGTTCTCCCTAGCTCTAGGAGGTCTTAAAAACCTAGAGTGTCCTTTTTAATTTCTTTTAGTATTTATTTATAAATATATTTTTTTTTCACAAAATTGTGGGGAATTCAAGTTCAAAGTGAAGTATTTTATTCATTTTGTAAGTGTAATGGGAATTTCATGCTTAATTTTCATTCTTTTTCACCAGATCTAGGGAATTTTGAAATCTATTGTGCATTTAAAAAATTTTTTTTAGTGTTAAAGATTTAAAGCTTATTTAACGTTACGGGGTTCGAAGGGTCGTTACAAACTTATTAAATATTTGTAATCTGGGTCAAAATAAAAAAAGCGAGCCTCACAGCCTCTTTAATCTCTGGGTATCGACAAAGCCTTTGAATAAAGTATCTCATTTCCCGAGTTTTAATTAAGGTTATTATTCCTTTGAGACGGTTTTTGATTGAAAAATTATTCTTCTCCTCGTCCGGGCCTGCGTTACTTTCGGGTCACCGATTGCTAATACGCGATTTGCGCATGCGCCGTAGTAGGTTTTTTTTTTTTCCGCCCTTTTTGTTGTTAATTTTCCGATAGCGGAAACCCAAAGAGCTCGATAACGGAATAAGTTTAGCGAGTGAAAAACTCCTCGAATATGAAATTAAAATCGATAAACTTGGCTCTGTGGCCTACTTCCCGGACGCATTTAATTTTAACTATTTTTTCCGGGCTTTTAGGCCCTGACAATGTTTTCTTCCTTAATTTAAACGGGTTTTTATGTCAATTTCCGGTGTTATTTTTCCTAGAGAAATCTTTTAGAAAACAAAAGCTTGACGGTGATTGAAATTTGTGCTGATGAATGAAGATTGTTTTTCAAGTTTACACCGTTACTTTAAGATTTTTAGCTGTTTAATCTCCTTTCTAAAAACATTTTTTAGGATACTTTTGATTTAAAAATCCTCAACTTTTCATGATCAATTTTTTCAAAGGAAGGCCTAATAATATTTTTTCCTTGAAATTTATTAGAAAATTTAAAAAAATGCTGGGTTGCAAAACTCTCCGAGTTCAGTAGGCTTTGAGTAGGAGTTTTTCAAAAACAAGCTTTACATTTTTTTTTTTTTTTTTTTAACAATGTCGGCTTTTAACATTTCCTTGTAAGCAGTATTATTGATGAAAGGTCTGGAAACTTGACTTATCATCCCAAGATTTTTTTCTTTAATTTTGGCGACCCTTTTTTAAATTTTATTGAACTAACCCTAAAAAAAAAAGTTTAAATTTCTTATTATGGTCAAAGGAAAAAATTCTTTATTAGGTTGTTTTAAATCTTTTAATAAGACTGGACTTTTGCATATTGAAATTTTTTTCTTAGTTATTTTAATTATCTCAGACATTTAATTGTGAAGTAGCTATTTAAACTAAAAATTTGTTGATTTTGGTGTTAAAATAAAAGACAAAATTTTTATAAAAATAAGTTAGTTAAAAAAAAAGTTTTGCGCTTAGGCATTTAGATTTGAGTGTTGTAATTTGAAAAATAACCACACTGTATCTATAAAACTAATAAATTAAAAATCGAATATCTATTTGAAACCATCCTTTTTGACAATGAACTTCAATCGAACTCTCGAAAACCCATTGACAAAGAGCCCACGCGTTTGAAAACTCAATTTTTGAGGAAAAAAAACGGCCGATTAGAAAAAATTTCAATTTTCCGTACGTTTTGTTTCGAGGGGGGCTAATTGGGAACGGACAATCTAGTTTCGAATCAAGCTTACGCGCTGCGAATTAACTGCGCAGCTGCAGGATAATCTCAATTTTTTTTTTTCTTTTTTGGGTTTAAAAAAGTGTAAATGTAATCACGGGGAGAAATAAAGGATTATCGATGGTCTTTAATTACGGAGATTGTGTGCACTGGACCGTTAAATACCCCCTTTTTTGTGGATTGTTAATTTTAGCGAGTTTTTTCTTGAATTCATGGAAAATTTTTTTTATAATTGGTTGCGTCTCAAAACGATCTTAAATATTATAAAATTATTTTTTTATTATCGAATTACTAAATTGTTTCAGAAAAAACCTGTTAAATGTTTTGATTTTTCTACTGACTCGACAGATTAAAACTAACCGTCAGTAGGGAGAGAAATAATCGATCGATTAGTATTACGAGCCGATTAATCGATTAATTATTGTTAAGTTTCATTGGCGAAAGTCTGTTACTAAAAAAATTTTTAATTTTACTCAAATTTCAGACAAACATTTTTAACAATTAATGAGAAAAAAGTTAATCTGCTTTAGTCACCACAAATTGTTTTAATTTTTAATTTTCAAGTAAAAACTTGACTTTTATTTACTTCAAAAACAATTAATCGAATATCGATTTTTGTATATTTTTAATCGATTAAGAAAAATTTATACATATATTTTTTGTTAATTCCCCTATTAGACAACATTGAATTTCGCATTTTCGTCATATGTGGTTGAATCACGAGTCGATAAATAAGATCGAATTAAACCTTTTTTTTTATTTATCTCAATCAAATTTATTCTTGCCTTTTCGGAAGAAAGTTTCAGTTCCCAAACTTTGTCGCGGTCCTAATTTGATTTGAGAGGCTCCAACCACCCCGAAAAACTTTTTAAAACTATGACTCTACGCAAATTGACAGCGAGCCTTTTTTTTTTCATTTCAAATTTTTCCATCCCACGTGGGATTTTTTTTTTTTCGAAAACTTTTCTCGTGCATCACGCGGGCTTTTTTTTATTTCCATTGTGCGTTGGAAAAAATGAAATTTTTTCACTCTTAATGCCACGCGAGTGATATATTTGGGTGTTTCCGGTCAGTCGGACGTGAATAAATTTTTTTCGCATGAAAATTTATGTGTGTTAAAAAAAAATTGGAAGAAGAGGCATTTTGTTTTGAAAGTATGATTCGAAATATGAAAAATAATAGTTTCCAGTAGTAATGTTAATTTTTTATTAAAATACTCAATTTTATGTTTTTTTCAGAGTAATTTTTAAGTCAAATTTTATAAAAGCAGTTTGTATTTTAACGAAATCCTGATTACTTCTTTTTAAATATCCCACCAAGAATTTTCAATCCATTTCCGGTGATTCTTTAGGCGGGCTTTTTGAAAAATTCAAAACAATTTATAAAGAGTTTATCTATATACATTAAAATATTGAAAACTTCATCTTGTTTTTTAAACATAAAAATACGCGTTGGTTGAATGAATGAGTAAATCCAAAAAAGTGAACGTTTCCAAGCCTATTAAACAGGTAACTGGAAAATAATAAATCGAATAAGAATAAACAAAATGGTCGTAAAGTTGTGGATTCGTAGTCAGTGACCCGAATTACGACCTACTTTACAGACCAACTGCATAAATTCAGATAGATCGAAGTTGTATGATGCCTGGAGCCCAAACCCCGGATTGGTCTATCTCTATCTCTGAGTTTTTTCGGGGCTGGCGTCTGCAGCCCAAATTGAAAATCGATGAGATTAGGGAGCCCGCCCGGCCCGCTCAAAAATCATGATCGATTTATTCTCTCCGGAGTAATTTGCGTCCCCCAACAACACACCCACGCAATTGCACCTCTGTAAAAGGCTTGATTTTCCAGTGTCGCACTATTGCGACGCTATGTGATTATTTAAATCGTCTTTTTTCCTGGGAAATTTTTAATATTATCCAGCTCAAACTAGTTTTAATTAGCTTATCTCAAGATGCTAATATTATATTTAATATGTTTAATACGGTATCTGTATCTTATCTGAGATATTAAGATCATAATCAGAGAGTGTTTAGTATTTATTTTCAATTGAGACTATTAGCAAGGATTGCTGTTACTTTATCTAAAACAAAATTTTTAGCCTACAATTGGTTAATGTAAGGTTACTGATTACCTAGTTTTTATTTTCAAAAGGCCAGTAAAATCTAAGCTACCTTTAATCCGCCGTATTATGAGTATCGATATATCAATATGATGTATGGTCTAACCATAAATAAAACTAAATTGACAAATTTAAGCTTATTTATTGTTTATTTCACCATAAAAGTTCGAATCGACTAAAAACTAGGTAATAACTGTTGTCACAGTCATATTTATAACCGTTAACAAACATTGAAAAAGTTTCTGGGTAAATTCAGTATCTGATATTGCTGACAGCTTTTTTTATTTTATGCTCTTTTTAATACTATTTTGACCTTAATTGTCCCTCATGGTAAGTTACAATAAAATTAAAAAATATTTACCAAAATAAGATGTTAGCAGTAAAGAATAAGTTATTTAACTAATATCGATGGTCCCAGCGAAGAAAGACTTTGGCCCAAAATCTGCCATGAATAAAGTTACAATGAGACTACTTTTGATTACTAAAATTTCTCTAAATCACTTTTTATATTATTTTAAGCTTGCCATCTGTCCATTGATACACGAAGACGAAAAAAAATTTTTCGACACACCAGCCGCGAATAAAAAGACCCTTACGATTTTTATAAGCTGAAAACTTAGTCATTTTATTCGCGGCTGGTGTGTCGAAAAATTGTTTTTCGTCTTCGTGTATCAACAGACTGATGGCAAAGCTCACATTCTTTCAATCTACAAGAGTTAAAATAATTTACAAAGTGATTTAGAGAAATTTTAATCATCAAAAGTAGCCTCTTTGTAACTTTATTCGTGGCAGATTTTGGGCTGAGGTTTATCTTCGCTGGGATCATCGACATAAACTTGATGCATCAGCAAAAATTCCGAGTTCAAATAAAAAAGTGTGTTGATAAAAATAAATCGCGTAATTCGTAAACACAAAAAAACAAACAAAAACGGGCATGTAACTCGCGGTAATCAAACGCGTAGTGCGCATGAAGCGAATGAACACAGGAGGTGATTAATCAAACAACGAATCAAGCAGCTTTGATATCATTAAACTCGGACCATTGACTACCGCTAAAGGAGTCGTTCGGTCGTTTATTTATCGAGAGCTACTTTTCACGACTGATTAACCTCCGTTACGCACTACGGCCCCTTTTAACTAATTCATTAGTTATCGAATACCCGGAAAAACACCACCTCTTATGTAAGCGCTCAAGTTCTTTGGCTAATATTTGGACAATCAAGAGTTTATTCCGAGAATTTTCAGTTCTTGGAATTTTGATGAATTTTTTTTATTGACATTTTACTCCCAAAACTTCCGGGACTTCAGTAGTCAAATTCCCGAGAGTTGGTTTTAAGAGTCCCAACAATTTTTCGTTTTTTTAAATTATATTGTTGTAATTCAGTTAAATTTTGTAACTGCTCGTAGTATTGATTATTTTGTGTTTGTGTTTGGGCATTTTAACGATGTAGTCACGTTTACATTTGATAAAATTCAAAATTTCTTGTGTTCTTGATTTTGAATTCCCGCCAAAATGGGGCTCGACTTGTGACGTAATTTACTTAAAAAGTGCCGTTAATTACGTCACACACTTAAATGTTTAATGAAAATTGATAATTTATTTAAGTTCTTGTTTTTCTATTTTAATTTAATTTTTCAAGCTACGGGCACGGACGTAAAAACTAGTGTCCCGGGACTTCGTCAAGCTGACGTCACGAGTCAAATGTTTTGGCGGGAATTCAAAATCAATAATTTTTAAAATCTCATTTTCCATTTTCTTTACTAAAAATTAATAAAGTTAGTTTAAAAATTTAATTAAAAACTCCTTGTTTGAAAAGTCACGAGAATTAAATTTTTTTTTTGAATCACAGTACTAAATTTTCATTACAACGATTTTTTAACGTTACCTTTTATGTTACCTAACGTCATTTTTAATTAATCTATATAAACGAAATCCTTTTTCCAAAACTTAAAACCTATAAAAATTTTTAAAAAGGCTCATTTTGTCAGAATCAAAAGATTGATGAACGAAATTTTAAAAAATTGCTGTTTTGAAGCTTAATATTAATTGTTTTTGAAGTACGAGCTGGCATACCAACAATTAATTAGCAAAGCTTTGTCGGTGCAACTCTACGCTCTAGTCAAGTGCTCGGTCAAGTTTGTAACTGTAGAAAATCAAGGGCGATACCATGCCTAACTTCGTTAACTGCACTTCTCTACTCCAACTGCGAACCCGGTCAAACTCGTAAACAAAAGTTAAACAAATCAAAATAAATAATTTCGATGAACTTTATGAAAATAATTGTTCAAATTAATTATTCAATAACGAATTCTATGGGTTTTTAAAGTACGAAACAATAATTAATTGGCATACGTACAACTGCCAACATTAAAGTATCAAAATATACGTTGCGTCAAAAAGAGATTTAAAATTTTAGATAAAGCAAGTTTAAATTAATAGCTCAATAAAGTATATTATTGCAAGTAATTAAAAACTTTGATTTGATGACTCTAACTTGATGCTGTATTGAAAATTTTCCGATGTACAAGACACAAATCACGAAGTTTGTATTGAAAAAATAAAAGCCTCGTTGTGAATTCCGAAGCATCCAGATAATTCAAAAAAGTTGGGTAAAACATTTGCGGGTACTTAGTTACTTACTTACCGAGTGTATAATAATAATAAAAGCCGAGGCGCAGTTGAGTTTGGGATTAGTTGGAGGCTGCCAGTAGCAAAGGAAGTAAATATGCGAGAGGGTAAAACAAGGATGTTTTAAAGCCTGTTTGCCGATAGTTGTTTCGAGCGAGCGAGCCTCGAACTAAATCTGCATACTCGAACTTTGTCCTCCGGCACTGAATATTAATTTTCGTGCTTAAGTTTATTTTAAATTTTTTTTTAAATCATGCTTTCAATGAAAACTAGTGTATAGTTTTTTTATCCGTAAAATAAATTTTTTTTTTTGGGGACCTTAATTTTCTTATTTGTTAATAGCGATCTTTCAGAAATACGTTTTTCGTGAATTTTGAGATTTTTTAAAAAAGAGTATGACGTCATCACAAAAAATTTACATAGTCAGTATATATAAGCATGAATATTACGTCATTATACACATGAATATTACATTTTTTACGTGTTAATTATTATTATATCCACTAAACAATTTTTTCATTCATTTTCCCCATTTAATAGAAAATTTAGTTTATGAATAAAATTTTTTTTTTTAATTTTTTAGTAAAATCTCAGATATTTAGGTCAATTTTATAAAGCTTACAAGAAACCTACATACAAAGAAAAATTCATGATAATGATTGAAGAGAAGCATGCAATAATAAATAAGCTTTTTTTCTTTATACTAAAAGTATAAGAAACGAGTTCGTTCGGCTCCATAATTACAGCGATTAATCTTGAATTTAATTTCGCATGAAGCTAAGTCTAAGTCTTGCGGGTATGATTAATCGAACAATCGCGGCTAATTTTTCCTCTGATAGAGGGTACTTTGTTTTCATAAAGTTTTACTTAAAGTTCATAAACTGCTTTTATTGATATTTATTCGAGAGTTACTCTATAATTCAAATAACTTTAATTTTTTTAACTCAGTAAGAAACTGCCCATTCAATAGAATTACTGGCAACTTTTTACTTTTTTTTTTTTTTTTTTTTTTTTTTTTTACAATAAATCGATTCCTAATGTTTCCAATTGTCTGTTTGTTGATTATTGATTTTGAATTCCCGCCGGTAAATCATCGAAATTCAGGCTCGACAAAGTAACGTGACATGAGAGCTCACAACTGTTTTGACAGGTCCTTTAGCAGATAAAAAGCCGCCATAAGTGAAAGAGTCCGTAACTTGTAAGAGTTACGGACTTTTGTAAGATCAAGTAAGATTGATATAAATATAAAATGTATAATTAGTGAGATTTACTTTCGTCATTTATTTTTTATAATGATTTTATAACGTCGAACATTCAGAAGATTTTAGAATCTTCAAACGCAAAATACTCGAAAAGTGTTCAAAATCAAAAAGTCGAAAAAATTTTAATTCCGCGTTACGTAAGCCCTCAAATTACCGCAAAAAACGAATCTCAAAATAATTAAAAGTGCCGCAGAAAAATAATTATTTCGGATCGTGAAAGCAAGAAATTTGATGAAAATCGCGTGGGCCGCCGGCGTAACTTTTTTTTCTACTTCTTCTCGGCCGTCTGGGATCGATAAATTCCAAGTCGGTCCATTTCGAGTTAAGAGTGCGGTGACATAAGTTTTTTTTTTTTCGAAAGACGAGCTGGCTTGGAGCCAGTTGACCGATTAACAAGGAGAATTCTCAATTAGATAAGCTGTTGGCTTTACAAAGTTTACCCAACAAGTAAGTCTTTATTTCGAGTCTTTTATGTCCAAGTTTGGCCGGCGTTTGTCATATTGAGCTTTATTTTCAAGGCGGGAATCTTTTGAAAAACATTTATTTATTTTTTGCTTTGTAAGTTACTATGTGTTATTAGCCGTAAATACGGTTGTAGTGGTAAAAGGACAGTTTTTTCAATTTTTTAAAAATGTTTTTCCTCAATGTATGCCTTCTCTTTGTTTATTGGGTTTTCAACTTTTTTTTCAAATTTGTAGTATTTTAGTTTTTATTTGGTTAGAGTATCATAAAATAATCGACGTGTATTTTTTATTTTTTTTTGAAAAATGAAAGTTTAAAGGACTCATAATCGTTTGAAATTTAAAAAGTTCCACCATACATATACATATACTCTCAGTGTAATTTTGATTTAATGACGTCACTGGACCGTAAATATAAAAACTTTTCTTGAAGAACATTTATTTCAAAATTCCGAAAAAATCTTAAAACTCATTTAAAGTTTTGTATTTTCAGACAAAAATACATTCATCACAACGATTGACAACCCTATTACTTACAGATTTTTTATGAAATCAAATTATTCTATAATTAATGATTAAGAAATTTTCGAATTCTACGTTTTTTTTTTTTTAATTTTTTTGAACGTTTTTGCGAAATTTTATTTCATTTATTTTCTTTTTCCATTAATGTGCGCATCAACGAGAAAAAAAAACCATTACTCCGCAAAATTTTACGACGCCCCGTAAAACCTGCAAGACCACCCTGTTGACTTTAAAAATTTTCCGTAAATATCGCAGACAAACTTAATTTCCCCGCAAATTTTAAAACATTTGCTTTCGTTTTTCACAATTATTTTTCGTACTACTACACAAGTTTTTTAAATGGATTTCCACCAAGCAACTACTTCAAAATATTTAAAACTTTACGTCTGTAAAGTATGAAAAAAGAGTAAAAAGCACGCCACGCAGCCGTAATTTACAAAAAAGCAGCAAAAAGAAAATTTATTTCACCGAGCTGGGGGCTCAGTTCAAAGCAAAAATATATTTTTTCGGACTCCGCGGTATAATTAATTTTTTAATACACTTAAAGCCGGTACAAGAATAAATAAAATTGATGCCGAGTGCGGTCATTAAATTTTCCAACTCGAAACTTAAAACCCCCAAGCATTTTAATAATTCATCAAAACTTTTTTTTTTTCTTCTCCTCCCTCCATGCTACACTTTAAAAGTTTCAGATTAATTCTCGTAGCTCTTTTACGAGCTATTTAAACTCCTGAAACTTTATTGAAAATAAAGGGCTCCATGTGGATATCAGAGACTTTCAATTGGGAATGATGAATTGGAATTTGATAATCGCAATTATGTTTTCTCGGAAGTAAAAAATAAGTTTGATTTGAAAAAAACGTTATTAGATCCATTACCGATTCCCGGATATTTGGTTTACAAATAAGCACGAGTCAATGGAAAATGTATTTCATTATAGGATGAACTCTTGTTTTTAATGAGTTTCCATGGAAACTCATTAAAGCGTGCACGCTTCACTGTAATTTCTATTATTTCGACGAATTTTTCGAACTTTTAGAGGGATCGAGTATTAACGAGAAAACTAGGCTGGATCCGAGAATTCATGCTAGATTTATAATGAATCTGGTAAAATTATTAGAAACATTGGTAAGAAGATATTTCATCTTCGAACTTTGTGAATCAACTAACTTGTTTTCTACAAATTGATCAAGAGGTTATTGGAAATTTTTTTTTCTAAGCATAAAATGAACAGTTAAATTAAATTCTAGTAATTTTGCTTATAAAATTTTATTAAAACTCATAATTAATGTAGGAAAACCAAATAGTTGTTTCAAAAATTGAACAAGACAATACATAACCTAAAATTATTGTAGCAGACGAGAGTTTACATTTTTTAAACTGAATATTATTCTACATTTTACAAAATAGAAGGAGCAAGTTTTAAAATTACAATAATAACATGAACTGATTTTTTATTATGAAAACTTTGACATTAATAAATGTACGAGGAAACAAAAAGATTCCAGAGCTTTTTTTTAGAAATGAGCTTTGAAAGTAAATGTACATGTTTTTAGGTTAAGTGGGTACGGATGCAGGCTCGAATTGATCGATCGCGGGTGGAAACTAATTTTGAATGATGAGAATTGATGGAGGAAGCTTCCGTCCCCGAATTAGGATAAGAATGATGAAGACTTAACCGAATTGAATTCGTGGCCATCAATAAGACTCTTATAGCCAGCTGAGGAAAAGGTCAAAGGTCAAGATGTGCTCGCGAGGGGGTAATCACTTAATCCTCCCTTGGTCCTCGTTGGGTCCTATATATATCTTCAAGTTTCAATGATAACTGAATAATAATTTTATGTTTTTTCTTGCGTTTCCTCATGATTAAAAAATTTTAGTAGTAACTGCATTGATAATTTTAATGGAAAATAACAAATTTTTGATTTATTTATTACCCTTCAAAAAGTGATTTTTCAACTTTTATTCATATCTCAGAACCTACAAAGACTAGACATGCGATTTGCGGCAAAATTTTCTAAAAAAAAATTGTAGCTTTTTTATGATTCTTAAAAAAAATTTTCGCGTGTATGTAGTTTGTCTAGATCCTCATGGTCCTCTTTAGGTCCTCTTGGTCCTCTTTCAAACAGGACTAAGTGATTACCCCCTCGTGTGCTCGATTTTTTTTATATCTACTAGATTTCTTTTTCTCAAGTTTATTCATCCATTCATTTTTGGAATTTTAGTTGTCAAAATTTTAAAACTTTTTATGAAAATTTCGGTATATTCAGATAAAAATTTATGACAATTATTTTGCGCAGTGTAAAAAACAAATGGGTCATCAAGATATCATTTTTTCACGTTAGAAAACTATATTACTATAAACCAGGGTTCAAAATGATTCTTAGAATTTTATATTTTAGTTCTTGAAATGAAAATTTATAGTCATCGGATATTAGGAGAATAAATCAATCCATAAACTGCAAAAGTCTAAAGAATTTTATCCTCAAAAAACTAATCATCTGCAAAATTATATGGAAAATCAATAAAAAAAAATGAGTTATCATCACCGGTGTCAAGTCATTTAAAAAATTTATTAATAATAATCAATAGCTACTTTAAAAGTGTCAGAAAAATATATTTTTACATTCATGAAGTGGGCGTACTACAAAACTTACATAAATTTATCATTGTTTGATTGGAACGTACGAGAAAATTTTATGAATTCTTTGAAAACTCAAAGAATTTTTCACTCACGGCAAAATTTCTTGGTAAAGCCTTGAAAATTTGATTAAATTTGTTTAACAAAAAACTTAAATTTAGACAAACAATTTACTCTCCGCCCACGAGTGAAAAACTTGAAATTTTTCTCTATATAATTTTTGATTCAATGAAGCTTTTTATTGTCAATTCAACTTTGATTCTCTTTTTCTTCTGTTCTCTTTAAAAAAAAAAAAAAGTTACGAGTCTGGTTGAGAAAAATTAAATAAATGAAAGTCGAACTACCGAGCATCAATTAAGTCGTTAAATCGTCGTTACTCACCGCAAAAGTCGCCCGATCGTAAGCCAATAGAAATCAGAGATTCCGCGCGCACGATAATCGCCGAATCGAAGTCTCGATTAATCTCCCAGAAAAAAAGGGTGAAACTTATCAATGCGGAACGTTTAAATCGAAAGATTATTAGGGCACTCGGTGGAAATCGGATTTGGAAAATTGAAAATCCAAAGGCTTGCTGAAACGTAGGGAAGAAATTAAAATTTTAATGAAGAAATTTGAATTTAAATGGAGCCTGGCCAGGGGGTTACTCTGTACAAATATTGCCTCAAATTTCATTTCAAAAGGGTTTTTGTTCCCCTGGGTTGTTTTTCATTCTACCCGAGAAATTTTCGGAATAGTTTGCCAAGTATGATGTTTGTTTCAAACTGTCGAAACTTGCGAGTTTTCTACTCAAATTGAAAACAGTATCCAATAAATTTTTCAAATATCTTATCAAACAGTTGTTCATTAAGAATCCAAACGATATTTAGTTTAATTTTAACTTAGTTGTATAAATATTGCGAATAAGGTGGAAAATGTTTCAATGACCCTTTCATACGATTATGATTGTAAAATAAATTTGTATTTTAATGTGTTTTGTAATTACTGTATGAAATAATAGGATTTTGACCCATAAATTTTTGAAAAAATTAATTTTTTTCGCATTTTCCAGAAAAACTCATTTAATTGTAATTCAATAACATTATAAATTAATTTCATCAGACTCAAGTACATTTGGAAAGTATAAAAAAATAAAATTATATTAGGGAAAATTCATTCGGCTTTTTGTAAACTCGACATTAAAATTATTTTGAGGATTTATGAAGTTATTCCAGGCACATGATTTAAAATAAAAAATACAAAATCATCTATTACTGTCTGCTGAATGAAACTCAAGGTTCTTAAAATATTTATTACTTTTAAAAAATTCAAACGTAACTTAAATAAAAAAATTTTTCATATCATACATAAAATGTTTGTAAGTTCAAAAAATGAGAATTTTTTTTTTTTTTTTTCTAAGCATGAATGAAGACTAAAAATGAATCTATAATATTTTAACTTTGTTCTGAAAACTTTGAGTAATATTTCTATTTTAAAATCAAAATTAATTTTTTATTTTTTAATTTAATTTAATTTTTTATTTATTGATTTTCTAAAAATTTTATTTTTTTATTTTTTTGATAAATCTAGACATTAATCTCAAAAAACAGTTAAAAATTTTTAAATTATCTATCTCACCACAGTAAATTTATCAAAAACAACTAGTTTTTCCCGAAACTTGTAAGCCCTATCGAATTTCCAAGTGTAACAGATCCGAGTTCACTCAACGCAGCACTCACAGAAAGAAAAAACTCGACTATTAATCTCTCTGGAGAAAAACACTTGGATTTTTTTTTAGTCTTCCGGCCCTCTGAACAGCTGCGCAGTAAGACATAATCGAAAGAAGAATAAGCGCGGGCGGGGGACGCTTCTGCCGCTGGTGGAAAATCCAAGTTGTTTTGGTGTGTCCGACAGACGAGATGATAAAATCGATGAAAACCAATCAAAGTACCGTTACTCAATCGGGTCAGCTTGCGGGACACGCGACCATCCCCCCCCCCCCACCCTTTTAACTACTGCTCCCGCAAATAAGTCCTGTATTTTTCCACGTGGAAAAAGGCAGTTTTACATTTTTTTTTAAATGTGTGCTACGAGTTGATTTTTGGAGTAGTCATTTTTTACGCGGAAATAAAAAAACAAAAAACTAGAGATTTTACACGACGTCTTTTAAGTAATTATTTTAAATAAAATTAGTTGAAAATTTTTTGAAAAAAGTATACGCGAGCTCGGCGACTTTAAGTTATAACTTCTCGCTTTTCTAGCATGTCAAATACGCACTTTGGGATAAAAAAATTCCACCCTAGCTTTTTTTTCATGGGATCAGTGAAAAAACTAGTAAAGAATTTTTTGAAACACACTTAGCTTCTGCGTGTTTGTCATTTTTTACTTTATTTATCAGTTTAGCAACACCTTTCAAAAAAAAAAAATTAAAAAAAAAACTAGTTAATAATTTTTTGAAAAAACTGGTCAATGAAAAATATTAGGTGACTGTATAAATTTTTCACCATTCACTATAGACGTATGTCAAAAACACTATGTAAATAAAAAATGCTACCAGATATTTTTTACGGTGTTAATGTAATTAAAAAAAAAAAAAAATTGAATTTTCCGGGTCATAATTTCAGTGCGTTAGAAAAACTAAAAATGTTTTTAATTACAGCTGGGTAACGAGTACACATAAAGAGAAACATATTCTGACCTCTGCTTGTTTATTTCTTCTCTGTCTTTAGCGTCCCGTCGACATGGATCTTACGCACCTCTACTCGCACTGTAAACAAATAAGAAAAAAATTTAATTTTTTTTCATCCTCAGACGGGTTTTAATGAAAACGAAAGCCGCGTTAAAAAAAAAATTTGTTTATGACTTAGCGTAAAATTTTTAGACAAATATAAAAACATCGAGGAGCTAGTGGGCGAATTCACAATCGCAGCATTAATCCGGCTAACTAAGAATGAAACTCGTCACGTTCATTCAGACAAATCCAGGCTGGCGCGGGTATCCGAGTGCTAAATTAGATTTCTGCGGCTTACAGCTGAATAATTACTCTTTTTTTTTTTCGTAAACTCAATGCTATTTACTCGTATTTTATTTTTACAAATTAATATTGGAGTTACAGATTTTTAACCTACTTTTTTCTCTCTAGTATACAAAGATTTTCTATTAATAACCAAAATATTGCCTGATCGAACGTTGACTCGCACTATTCGGCAGGTATAAACAACTACAATTTTTTATCCGTGAGCTACTCCTTAAAGAAACTTTCCAAGATGACAATGAACGACTAATCTCTTGGCTTAGTGTATTAATGACTTTTTACTTGTGCAAAAGGTCAGTAGTTCAAATCTCATCGAGGTTAAGTTTATTTTCTCTTTAAAAAACTTTTTAATCCCAGAGTTGGCTTTATAACGTCGGCTGGATTATATGTATATCAGCCACAAAAGTACGTTTGTTAAGAACAATAAACAAAAATAATCATTATACTTTTGGAAGTCATGAATCATATGATTTATTATGATTTACTTCACTCACCAGGTGAGAAAACAAAAATAGTTATGAAAATTAAATTTTATTAGACATAAACTTGAATCAAAATTTTTATTGAACATAAACAATCAATTGTTAAGTGTATGACCTGAGAAAAAATAATTTATCAGCCATGGACAGTAGAAAGTCAAATCGAAGATTAAAAAGTTTTTTGAAATAGAAAAACTTCCTTCAATGGGATTGGACGAGACGACCCTTTGCACGAGAGGAAAGAGTCTTACTTACTAAGCAACGACCCCAGTGCACTGAATCTTTTGATCTTTTCGATCTAAGATCTTTCACCTAATAATCAATTGTCAGCTGTAAAGAAAAAAAATTTTACTCGCGTCCGACCTAACGTTGACTCGCACCACTTACCAAGTCAAACACAAACAAAAAAAGGTAAACAATCAAAAATCTTGTGTGGCCAAAGATTGACTTGCACTACTGAAAATCCCAACTCACCTGTTATCCAGCTTAGAAAAGAAGAAGAGAAGGAAGGATAATAAAACTTTGAACACTGTAACGGTTGATATTAAGCGTCCACGTGAGGACCCCGCGCGGTACTGAACTCGGCTGAACCGGTGCTTTGGAGTAGGCGGCCGAGTTCAATTCGCGCGCGCGCCTCGACAACACTGGGGTGCGCGCGACGATTTTCGGTCCGCTTAAATCGGATCCATGCCCTTCCATCGATTCGACCCCGCGAGCCCTTTTCGCAAGCCCCTATCTTACGAAACAATCTTTCTTCCCTTTCGACCTTATCATCTCTTCAAAATTCAACATTAAGATGATTTTACATGCAGACTATTATAAAGGCTTATAGCCACCCATTTTTAATATACCTTCTCTCTGAAGTTACCAGTGCTATTCTGTGTAATAACTAGTATTTTCTCATATCAAAAGTTAATAAATAAAATAAAATAATTTTATAGACTCAAGCCTAAGTTTCCACTTTTCGAAGTTCTGAGAGAGATAATAATTCATCTAAAGTACGCTTTCTTATGAGAGAATTTAATTTTATATCATTTTTTTAATACCTCTAAAATCGACAATTTTAAACTAAGTAAACCATACTTTGTTAAGTATTAAGTTCAAAAGTCTTCAAAGATTAAATTTTTTCATCACAGTGATAGTTGTTTTGAAAAAAAAAAGAAATTTAATCAAGTTCTGTTCTATAAAGTTAACTTTCATTACAAATTGGAAAGTCTGTTGGTTGTTTTTAATTTTATCTCCGATTGGTTTTCATACCCCTTTTTTTCATTACCCACCGAACTAAAAAAAAAAAGTTATAAAAACTTCATACCACGTGTACGGGTTTTCCAATTTTCGTTTTTATCAATATTTTCATCAAATCAAGTTTTCTTCAATCTTCTCCAAATAATTCTTCACAAAAGTCATAAAAAAAAACTTCGTTTGCGTCTGCGAGTAAAGCATTCTCAAAAGAGTGGAAATAATTGCGAAAATAAAGCCCCCTTTTTTTTTTTCTTTTGACTCGTTTGTGATTCTTATTGTTTGCTTGTTTAACAACTTATTTCATTAAAAATTTCTCATACAATTGGGAATCGAGCTTTTGAAAAAAAAATTTTTCAAACTTTTCACACTTTCTTTTTTCTTAAAGACCCTGGTTTCTCAGTTAATAAAATAAAAAAAAAAAAACCTCCCCTGACGTTTTTTTATGATCCACCGTAAATCTCGTTATAATTTGACGACGATCGTAAACCGTGAGTCCAATTTCACCGCTGACTTTTTTTAACATTAATTATTGTAACCCGGAATGGCTTTACGAAGAAAAAATTGTCTCCGATAAAACATTTTTAAATTTAATATTTTTACCGGGAAAATGATATCAGCCAAGTTGTAAAAAGTTAAGAATTAATTTTCCGTAAAAGGTACACCCTGTGCATAGTGTTACATTAAATTCAGTCTTAAAATATTGATTATTAAAATGTATTAAATATTCATCATTTATAGATTAAAATTCTGAAATAAATTATTAAACCGTCATTTTATAAATTTTCAAAACTAATTTATTTTGTAATGCAGTTGACACAGAATTTAATTTTAGATAAAAATTTCTCAATAACAGTTTCTAGATATTTTCTGAGAAAATTAAGATAATTAGGTTGTATCGATTTACACTTGGAATGCATTTTTAATAAAAAATACAAAATGATGAACATTAATTTGCTAGGTTATGTTTGCTTTTATTAAATCAAATGAATTTTTTTATCAGAAATCACTAATTTCGATTAAATAACGTAGACAATTGTCTACATTTTAAGTAACATCAGCCCATTAATTCAGGTGACCTAACCTCAAAATGACAAATAATTATTATGTATCCTTTTCATGGAGAATAAAAATCTTTCATTATACCTGTATAAGGTAAAGGACCCAATTGTGGACCCCAAAAATCACAACTTTCGGGGTTTTTGAATTTTATAGAAAAAACCAAGCAAGTGAGGTTAATTTTTTTTGTACATACATAATTTTAGTGGTCTTAAGAATCAAAATCAATTTTTTTTATTAAAAAATTTTATTTATTTACAGAGTAATTAATGTTTAAAGTAGAGACCTTTTGGACCGTATTTTTGAAACTGTGAGTCAAAGTACCCCGATTAATGGACCTTTTTTACATGCGATATCCCCTTAACATTTTTCTTACCCCAATTAATGGACCCTGTGATTTTATTTCAAACTATTGACTTTTGAGGTTACGATTTTTGTTGACATTGAAGTTAAAAGTAGTTACAGTTTTCATTGACAAAAGTAATTTAACCACATTAGAAGATTTATAAAGCTGATATTTTAGTGTATAAAACTCGGTATGAAAGCCAAAACTAACGTCTCATTAATTGGGGTACTCGGAGTTTCATTTGAAGGTTCGTATTAATGGACCGCTGCTCTTCAGGACCATTAATTGGGGTACCTTGAGACTAGGGCCCAATTATGAGAACTGCATTATTTATTTAAAAATTTATATTTCTAACTTACAAAATTGATACTATACTAATTTTTGAAGTCTAAGCTTTTCATTGATGAGTGATACATTGCGTAAATAAATAAAGTATGCCTAGAAATTCAAGTTTGAAAGTTGCTTGATTCGCTGCAACGAGAACACCAACCTAACCCTCGAGTCAACCAACATTGTGACTTTCAAAAGAAAACGGAATTATTAACGTAAACTTGAAAAAAAAATTTCGAAATATTCTTTGATAACATAAGTTTATTTTAAAATAGTTTTATGCCGATATTTGCATTAAAAAAATATTTAAAAATGATTTTTGCTGAAGGGGACCATTAATTGGGGTAAGGGGTCCACAATTGGGTCCTTTACCTTAATAGATTCAAAAAAAAAAAAAGAAATAAATCATCAAATTGTTTCTTTCAAATTTTTTTATGATTCCATGACCTTGTCCTTAAAAGATAAGTAATGTTAAAATAGTTTATTCATAAAAAAGTACAAGATGACGATCGTCGATTCGATGTTACCTAAGCTCAAAATGCCAGTCAAGTGTCATGAAGATTAAGTAAAAATAAAAAAAGCATCAGAAAACAGTGACATTAGTAACACGTGCAAAAGCTCTTAAAAATAAAAAAAGAGACGACGTTATGAAATAGCGTTCGGCACAAATCCGAGTAAAAACGTTCGTCGGATGAATTTAAAATGAGAGTGAGCGGGGGCGTGGCCGATATGATTACGTGACAATAATGAAATCTGTGTCAAGAGCCGACGCGCAATAAAATACAATAAGACGCTCGCGACTCCCAAAGACCCGAGAAACTTTGCTTTAATGAGATTAACGTTTTAACCAAGAACGAGATGAGACGTTCATTTCTTCTTCTTATTATTATTGTTTCATGCCCCCCTTTTTACTATTATTTTACGTTTACGATATGTATTAAACTTTCTTTACAACTGATGCTTCATTTATTACCGAAAGAAAAACTTTTTTTTTTCGGTCAGGGTCTATTTTCATCATTTTTTCTTCAATTTTCAGTGTTTGAAAAAAATTTGGTTTGTAATAAACAGCGCCCTACTGCTAATTTAAACGTGTAATGCCGAGTGTGATCACACGTGTAATTACATGCTATTATGGAAGTAATTACACTTGGTTAGAAATTATTATTTTTTATTTAGAAAATTAAATAAAAAGTAACGTGATGAACCGCAAGGAATTGTAAATTTAATTAATCTACATAGAATATACATGTAATGTAAGAGCATAATAAAAATTCCAGTGGAGCAAAATATTTGACTTGTTCTAAAGACAATAAGAAATTATGGGACACAAGTGTGAGCCTTCGCTAAAAAAAGTAAACTTGAAAAAATTATGCTAAAAAAAGCACGCACGCGTATTGATTTAGAGGCAGGAGCCGAAGAGTCTCGGCGGGCGTCAAAAGGAGTTAATCAAAGGGGGATGCCGAGCCAACAGACGACACCACGGCGCCTTGGTTCGGCCGAAATTTAGCTTTTGATCAGCTCTACTCTACTCTACGATCGATTATCGGGGATTACAATTTCGATTTGGGCTTAAGCTTGCATGATGCTTTGGATTATTATTACCCTGTTGATTCTTTTTAAATTTTAATTATCGATTATTGAACACACAGGTTTTTTAGATAATCTTCATATAGTTTACATTTTTCAAATCATTTTGAGGTTAGCTATAAATACATATAAATCTTTCAGTATAATACTTAATTTGAAACAATTATCGTTTAAATATTAAAATTAAAATTTCAAGTTTTATCTTCTGGACCAATCATAATCATTTTAGATCTATGACATAGATAAACTAATTTTTTTATTGACAAGTCTTAGTATTTGAAATTGATCATTCATATGAGTACATATTTTCTTTTTTTATTCTTCCCACGTACTAGAATTAACAATAAGTCAATCAATGTTCGTACTTTTTACAAAACTTACTCTTCCATCAGTTCCTCTCTACTTTTTTCGCTCAATAAAAAATCATCGAGTTTTACTTTTTAATAAAGTTTGAAGAAAAACTCGGTAAACAATAGAATTTTTCTTCGCTCTCTCATTCAATGCAGAGAATTTCTTTTTCAAACACTTCCACGACTAATCAGCTCTCGCCAACGTCGGTTTTACGAAATTGAATTTGGAAATAAAGCATTTTTCCAAAAAGATATTTTTTTTTTACTATCCGATGGTACCACTGCGCTGAAAGAATACTAATGTAAATTTTTTTATTTATTTGAAAAGAATGAAAGCGAAGGTAATTTTTTTTTACGTCAAGTATAGCTTCTGAGCTCTTTTTAACTAAGGTACACAATGTCATTATGTGCGGTTTGACAAACCGAGCTTTTTTTTTCATGTTTTCAATAAAGTTAAGATGTCATTGAAAAATCTTAACAAACGACTTTCTTCAGTTTCTTTCATAGTTTCTGATAGAATTTATGCATTCATCTTAAACAATAGCTTAATAAAACAATAAGCACGGAAAAAGTGTATATAGTTAAAATCTTTGATACATCCTACTTATTAAATCATACATTCTTAATATTTTTTAAAATCAAAAATAAATGTTATAGAAGTATACGATGATAGGCATTGAACCATAAAAATCTATTAGATTAAAAATTTCGAATGAAAAAATTTTCATTACTTCTATTGTTTATGAAAAATACTTCCCGCATTGTTACTTATAAACATGTTTACGCGTTGAATAAGGCAAAGCTATTCACTCGGTAATAGGTATTGTAAGTACGCAGGCGCGCGAATCTTGGAACGGAATAGCCGGTAAGCTGCTGCGTAGTGAGCTGCCCTAAAGGGATAAAAGCGGAAATAAGCGTTTGATTCCACTCGCCCGGCGTTACGTGTAATGGCTTACGAGCTCGCTTTAACGATCAGCGTACGTTTCACTAAAATCCTTTATGCAGTTCTTTCGAAATACTAAAATTCTCATAAGCTAAATTTTATGTTTAAAAAATAGGTCGGGTGGTCCTAACTTCAAAAAATGAAAATTACTTGCGAAATTACTTCAAATAGTAAGGTTTTTATATTTCAATTTAGTACTAGTAATTCACTGCTTTGCGAATGGTGAAAAGCATCCGCACTGAGTTATACACTGAATATTTAACGAAATACTTAGCTTAATTGAGGTGAACCGGATCCAGATTAACTAATTTTACTACCAAATTGTTTCAATCCAAATTTCAAGCTTTATTGAAACTTTTAGTTCTTAAATATTAAGTCCATAAGAATATTGTTTATTTAAAATTTATACCTTGAATCAAAAACGAAGGATCAGTATTAAAATTATATATATATATCCAAAGCATTATGATGTAAAGTCATTTATCTTCATGCAGCTGTAAAATACTCTATCCGTGAAACTTTGTAACTTCTGTTTTATTGTTGCCACGCGATAAAAAAAATAGTGAATTTCTAATTTTAACCAAACGCAACTTTTTCACAAGCTTGGAAAATAAAACAAGTGATTGTGTATGTAGCGTAGAGCGAAGAAAAAATTCTGCGTTGAAAGAACGACGTCGAGATATTTTTCCGAACCACTCAGCAGAGAAAGTGGAGAGTAGGCGGGTAAGCAACGAACAAAATTTGGCTTGCAAATCGATGCATCGATGTAAGCTACGCATTTTTTCATTCAGTCTTATCTTTTTTTTTTTTTTTCTAATTCTGTGGTTTAGAATTTTTATGTTTCGCAGAGTATGTCGTATGCAGATCGAAAGACAATGTTGCTGTAGACTTGCATAAAAATTGTAGTTGTACAAAAAAAAAAATATATTTTTTTAACAACTTTTGTTAAATTTTAAAAATAAAAACTTGAATTTTTAAATGAAAAATTTGATATTACTTCCTTGTTTATAAAAAAATGAAACATACCAGTAAACACTGACAATGAACCGAATAAAAGAAATATAAGGTATTTAGGAGAGAAAAATAGTTAAGAGAATGAATTAGTGGGAAAATATTCAGGACGCGACATAGCACTCGCATAAATTAGCGAGACGTGCAAGAGGTGGCATAATCTCGAGGCTTGCCGAAATTGCGCCGCAATTCGGTACCCAGGTGCTCAGGACTAAAACCACCGAGTCTTTATTTTATTCGCTCCTGGCTGGGAGCGACTTTTAATATTAAGAGCTTGCTTACTCGTTTCAAATTAAACGAGGGCTTTTCGAAATGAGAGGGAAAGTTTTATTGGGATCTGGTTACCTACAGCCAAGATGCAATTTTTCAAAAATACAAGCCGTCTCGGATTTTCAACATTTGACTCTATAATCGCTGGTCATGTCAAAACTGGTGAATTATAGCAGACGATTTTATTGCAGGTTTTTATACCTATATATACTCGTTTTAGCAATATGATAATGACTTCTTCGATATGAGTCATCATACTTAATCTCTTATACTACAGGTTCATCTTGATATAAACAAAAGATAAGATAAAATTTTACAAACTGTGTGCAATTTTCCCTAATATCTCATTTCAATACTTTGAGATCTAGTTACAGATGAGTAATCAGTCCCTTATGCTTTAGAAAAATCATAAATAAATCTAATACATAAGTTAATTTACAGAAGTACTAAAATTTATGAAGATAATGTCATAGTTTAGTGAGCAACCAATAACTAGGATGCAGGATCTGCAGCTGGTATTTTAACATTAGTCTCTCGTATCTTATCTTTATAGTTTGTATCTTGATTATGCAGCATCAACAGAGTGTGTGCAATTAATGTTTTGTTTATGTAAACATTATGGTAAGATAAGATGAGGAATTTTACAATGTTTTTTAACAGGTTCAAAGAAATGATAAAGCTTATTTTTATTCACGAGTAAGTAGAATTTTGCTTATTAGTCGATAAATTCAAAAAGTACAGATTTTACTGAAGACCAACACCAAAAAATTTCCCTTATTAAACAATGGTAGTTTTTTTTTTTTTTACAGCTAATAGCTAAAATAAAAAATTTTTAATAATTAAAAAATATAAATTAATAAATTCAAATTTTTTACTTATCTTAACGGGTACTCGTAATTTAAATAAGCATAATTATATTTATATATCAAATCATTTATACACTTGTGCATGAATAACGCACCACACGTTTATTAAATTTTTAATTTTTTATGAATTATTAAATTTCGAGTTGAAATTGTGTAAGTCAACAAAGTATGATGCATCGATTCACTTATCTCCCGGCAATAAAAAAAAAAAAAAAATCATTCACCATGAATCCGTTATCTCTTGAAACAGTTTATCCTCGCTAATAATATTTCCTCATCAGGAGGAAAAAAAAGAAATCATTAGTTGCAGATCAGCCAATTTAACGTTTTCCGGTAAGAAAACAAGAACACGTCGAGCACTATAAATAAGAGCCGTGGAGTGTTAACAGAGTCAAGAGTTCCAAAGATGTCGAGTATGAAAGTAGTGTTGCTTTTGTTCGCCGGCCTGGGTCTGGCCAGCACCCTGGTGGTCGAATCGCCGCTCGGCAAGATCAAAGGATCGGTCATGCAGACGAGGCTGAACAGGACTATTTACGCGTTCCGGGGTGTGAGGTATGACAAATCTACCGCTGGAGAACGACGTTTCAAGGTACTTTTTTTATTTTTTATTTTAATCAGTTTAAACAATGACTTTTTATATAAAAAATTTCGCATATTACACTAGTGTGACTAGGTTCAAAACATTCATTTTGCAAAAAAAGTAAATTAATATTTTAGTAATTAATTAAAAATTAATATTTTTATTAATAATCATAGAATTAATAAACAATTAATAATTTGAAATTAAATTGAATTAATTATTCTTTTCTTTTGAAACAGAATTAATTGAATATATAATAATTTAAAATTGATACATCGAATTGAATTAGTTTAAATTATTATTTTATTTTATTCAATTATTATTAATTTGATTAACTTAGAATGACGAAACGCGTTCAATAGAAATAATTGAAGTAGTTTTTCGACGAAATAATTTTTCCTTGTGCATGCCGTTCCGCAAATTTCACTTTGCATAATATGTTCAGTGCGAAACCAGGAAAGTCTTACAATAAATACATGACGCACGTGTTTGAATGACTCAATACTTGCTCTTTTTATCTTTGTTGTTGGAGTGGTTATTGCTCTTAGCTTTTGCTTATTTTAACATTTTTGAGTTTTAAGAAATAAAGTAAAGACGCTCTTGTCAGACTCACTCAAGGCTTCGAAATTTTTTTTTTTTTATTTTAAATAATAAACTTGATAAATAATAAACAGAGCGTAGATTAATATATAGCTATACAGTTGAAATATGGAAGATGAATGAAGTTGTTAATGTGTTTGTTTAGATTAATTAGTTGGAAAGTAGATCGAAAAATAGTTTGAACGTACTTTTTATTTTTGAAAAACTAAAATACGAATTATTTAAAAAATTATATTGATTCTTAAGGTTATGTTTAATGATCTAAGAGTTGAGATACGACCCTATGGATCTTTCATTAAGGATCACGATTTTTTGAAATGATCTTATGGATCATTTCACCAGTTCAAATTTTTATAAAACGAAATCTACAGGTTGAACCAATAAAAAATTGATTTTTGCAGCCTCCAGTACCCATAGATCCCTGGACCGATACTTTCGATGCCTCAAAAGAAGGTCCTTCGTGTCCTCTACCCGAAGTCCCCGAATTGGCTAGCGAGGACTGTCTGCGAGTTAACGTTTACACAACCAAGGTTTGAAAATTAAAATTATGAAACGCGTGTGATGATTAAATTCTTCATTAACTAAAAAATTTATTATTGATTTTTGATTACCAGTTACCAGACTCAAGAAGCAATCCAAAACGGCCGGTAATAGTGTTCTTCCACCCGGGTGGATTTTATGGATTCTCAGGTCAAAGTTACGTTTTCGGACCTCAGTATTACTTGGACCAGGACATTGTTTTGGTCACTGTCAACTACCGGCTTGGGACCTTTGGTAAGTCAACCTAGCTTTGTACTATCCTTATAAATATTTTTTAAATTATTTTTAATATAAACCAGGTTTCATATCAACCGGGGACGCCCGTGCACCGGGAAATCTCGGTCTCAAAGACCAAGTTGAGGCTCTTCGTTGGGTCAAGAAGAACATCGCCAGTTTTGGCGGTGATCCAAACTCGGTGACCATAACCGGCTACAGCGCCGGATCCTGGAGCGTCGTGATGCACCTTATGTCGCCCATGACCAAGGGACTCTTCCACAAGGCCATTGCGATGAGCGGCTCGCCCACTACTCCCGAGTACCTGCCCACCAAGCAGCCGGAGTTGCTGCTAAAGCACGCTGGATTCGTTGGGTGCCCTAACAACACGATAGATGCTGCATTTGAGTGCCTGAAGACTGTGCCACATCAGAAATTGAGCAATGCTCATTACAGTTTTTACGTGAGTGGTTATTGAAGGGAAAATTTTAAAAATCATCTTGGTTTTCTAGATAATTTTTTAAAGAGTTATGATAAATTTGATTGACAGGAATGGTTTGGAAATCCAACATTAATATGGTCTCCAGTTATCGAGCCTGAAGTACCAGGAGTTGAGAGATACTTGACTCATCAACCAGTTGATTTGCTCAGGACTAAAAAATTCTACCACGTGCCAGTCATCACAGGAATTACAAAAGATGAATTCACTTCGTTAAATCTACGTAAGTCCAAAATAGTTTTCTACTTGTACTCAAATATTTTTTTTTAATACCACACGACAAATGATAAATTATTAGAATTTTTGTGTAATTTTGACACTACTTTTCAAAGATTTGTTTTTAAATTACAGTTCCTCTCGAACAAGCTAAGGCTGGAAACGACACGTTTTACCGATTGACTTCGGAAAAATGGGACTATGCCGCCCCAATCGCATTTCAATACGAACGAAACACAGAGAGATCCAAGTACATAAGCCATGAGTTGAAGAAATTCTATCTTCAAAATCAAGCGATCACTCTTAAGAATGCGGACAGATTTGGACAGGTTGGTTTTCATGAATTTACAATAAGAAATTCAGTAGTTTTAAAAATTTGTACATTCTCGGAGATGATTTGTTTTCTGGATTATTTTCTTTTTTTTTAGTATTTTCATCCAGTTTTCAAAAAAATTTGCGCTTCTATAAAAGTGCTAATAATGTGTGCTGACTAAATTTAAATAATTGTCTGATTCTCAGATATTTGGAGATGCGCTGATTGGTTTCGCCACTCATCGATTTGCCAAACTCTTGGCTGAAAATTCCCGAGCTCCCGTTTACAATTACATGTTTACTTACCAGGGCCGATACAGTTTTGCAACCTGGAACGACACTAAAAAGCCCTTGGGTAAACAAATCACAGTTTCTAATAAACGATTCTAAAATTAAATCAATAATCAATATAATAATAATAATAATAAATTAACAGGAGTTGTTCACCACGACGACTTGATGTACCTTCTCTACATGTCCTTCAAATTCCCCTTCTTCAAGCCTGGTGATCCTGAAAACGTAATGGTGGACAAACTGACCAGCATGTGGAGCAACTTCGCCAAAACCGGTGAGCCGATACCTCGAAACAACAAACTTTTCAAAAATGTTCAATGGACCAAGCTGAACACGACCAACAGAGCCTATCTCGAAATCGGGGACGAATTCACGATGAAAAGTAACATGTATGCGGATAGGTACAATCTGTGGGAAAGATTGTTCCCGCTTAAACCATTACCCTGATTTTTTGTCGTAACTAGCGAATTGGCACACTGAGAGAAGGATTTGGTTCAAGGAACCAAATATATTTGGTTGAAAAGAAATCGGATAATTTGGTTGTGGGAACCAAATGTTTGGTCCACACTCCACGCGTAAAAATCGAGCTCCCGCCAATTTGAAAAATTAATTAAATTTATTTAAATATGAGTTTTCTCTTGACAACAAAATTATTTTTCTCTACAAAGTTAAATGAAATTACTAATCGTTTTCAATCTAATATAACACCGATCATTTTAATACATTTTTCGTGAGTTCATAATTTTCTGAATTGCTGCAAAAAATTTTTTGAGGTTATAACAGCGAACTGTTTGACATGACTGTGATCTATACATTTGGTTCCTGTAACCAAATCATTGGTCGTGTGAACCATAGCTTGGGAGAAACCAAAAATAACCAAATCTTGGTTCACACAACCAAATTTGGTTGCGTGAACCAAATCCTTCTCTCAGTGCATATATAGAAAATAATTTTGTTTTTTCATTCCTAAATCTGTATCTTTGAAAATTTGTAATTATTTGTGATAATAAAAAAACTTGTTCATAAAAATTTTTTTAATTATTGCTTTGAGCGAATTTACAAACGGTTCTTATGGAAATTTTTTTCTTTCACCAGCAGTGTAACATCTGAAAAAGCAACTATATATATTAAAATATTTTCTAAAAGAAATTTGTTTCTGTCTGATAAACAGCAAGTAACTTTTTAAAAATTTTGTTCTTTGTTTTCACATTATACTTTACAACGAAACGTGAAATTTATCTTGTCAAACAGAAGCTACATAACTTTTATTGCAGACCGTGATGCTCGCAGAAGTAAGTCAATTGCAGCATATTTCAAAGTTTCCTGCCTCTTTGAAACTAGGTACGTATTCTAGTGTAAATCATCTTGTAAAAAAGTGATACGTAATAAAACACTTCAAAATTCAACTTCTCGAAACCGTTTGATTACATCAGTTTCCTCACTTTACTCGTAAAGTACTAATAACACTCGAATATTTTTCTTCCCTAATTGAAAAGAAACAGACTCGAGGAGTGCAAGTGATCGAGCCGTACGTCTAGTCAGACGAGCTTCAAACTTTGTTTCCAAGTTTGAAATTATTTCACGAGGTATCGGAAAAAAAAATAAACTTTACAACGCTTCCTGTAAAAAAATATCGGTCGGGCGGGGAAGTTAAATAAAATATTTTATTGAAACGGGAAACCACGAGCGTAAATATAAAAATTGATAACGTAAACGTAGAGGAAATTGTCGTAAAAATATACCGATTGGTTTCTTTACATTTCATATTTTTTGTTAATTTGCCGACCTATTTTTTTCAATTTTCAGGATACACTTGTTTTTTATTATACATCCGTCGATGTTTCCCTCGATTGAGTTCGATGAAAAAAAAAAAAAAAATGAAATAAAGTAAATATGAAACAGGACCCTGGAGGCCTATTTTATCTAGAACGATGATTAAAAAAATATTTCAGTTTCAAAAACTATTTTTGGTACAAATCGCTTCGTGTCTTTTCACTAACAAATTGACGAATAAATTACATATTTGGCAGGAAAATAATAAGTTATTAGTATTTCACTCTAAACTTTAATTGATTTTAGAGCGATAAATTTGAAAGCCTTCAATTAAAAGAATGTTTCATTGAAAAGTTGCAAGCGTCATTGAATTAGTTGAAAAATTGAGTTAGGTTGGCTCCTAACTTAATCCAAGTACGAAGTTTTAAAGTTTTGAGTAAAGTGCAGTTCCTAAAAAATTGATGGAGTTTTTCTAAAACTGATCTCGGACATTTTTTTTCATTATTTAAAATTTAATATACAAAGTGGAATTTATCTAAAGTTATTAATACAGCCTTGAATTATCTTTGAGAACTAATGATCAAAAACTTTTTTGAAAAAAAAAGGTCGTCGCGTTTGAAACAATTTTCATTAATTCATCTTGAAATTGTTCGTTAAATGATCAACGATACACAACGATTAATTTATCATCAAAGTTTTAAACCGCTTAGTATCGACGATAAAACAAGCAGATAGTTTGAAAACTGATGAAAACAATTAATCTCATTAAATCACTCAATTACTCAGAAAAAAAAGATCAATGTAGAACCAATGGTAAAAATGCATAATTTTTCGGATTGTTGGTTAAAAAAAAATGATCCCATGGATCACTTTAAAAAATCATCATGATCGTAAAAAATTATCTTTGAGATCGTTTAAAATATTCAAGGGTCGCAATACAGTCCTATGGATCGTTTTTATGATAATGATGAGTTACTTTTAATAGATCATTAGGATCAAACAATTTTTTGAATTCTCATGGATCATTTTTTATTTGAAATAAATCAAATGGATCATTAACGGTTAAAAAGTTCCAAGTAGTCCGTGAGGTGGGGCTGGAGTCGTCCGACAGAGAATAAATTTTCCAATATGGCCGCCGCACCAGCAACCCAGTTGTTACGCGCATCCCGACCGCTACAGCTGCTCGTTCTGTTGTTGTGATTAGTCCAGCCCACCGTACGAGTTGTGTCACGAGGTCAGTTTATAAAAGCTTTTTGTTGTTTTTGTAAAAACTGTTGTTTTGTGGGGAACATTTGGTAGGCTTTTTTGGTTTTGGTTTTTTGTTTTTAGCCGGCACGCGGGTTGCGAGGAGCAGCGTCCGACTTGGTCGATCAATAGGGACGAACATGGGGGGTGTGTGGCTGTCGCTGCTCTTACCTTTTTTTTTACTCTTTCTTTTTTTGAATTATCGAATTGTTTCATAAATTTTTATACTTTCAAGTAAATAATGTAATCAAAGAAAAATTAAAATTGATTGATTTACCTGGTCTCGAGTCCACCAATCTGTTTGAACTGTCTCTATGTTTGATTGATTTTTAATATAAAAGCTTTTTCGATACACCTAGCTTTATTTATTTAATTTTTAAACTATCATTTCGATATAAATATAATACACAGTTGTATTAATCATAAATTTTCTTTGTACGTATTATACACGTTAGATGAATAAATATTATGTCTGTTCGACATTCAATAAACAAATAAATAAAAAATTTTAGGTTCGGTTTTTACATGAATCATATAAATATGCACACAGTAAGCTTGTAAAAACAATAGATGTAATGATCCTTATATTATAATTATTTTTATTTTGTAATGAAGAAGTCATTTATCTTTAAAGTTTGCTCTTTTGATACTAATAAGATCTTTATCCTCTCCTGAAGATATTTATTCTATTATTAAATGTAAGTTGAAAAGCTTATTGGGTTAAAGTCGGGTATTAAAAATATTTTGCTTTTTTTTTCTTTAATAAACAAAACTTGGAAATCAATTAGTCGGATAATATTACTATACCCGATTGAGTTCTTAAATATTATTTAATGAAACATGAAAAATTTTTTAATTAAAATGCACTGTTAAGCAAAAATATAAAAATATCTCTTAGCTGAAATAACTGCATAAACAAAATGCGAAATCATCGTATTTCACATTTTTTACCTCGTCGATTATTTAAATTATCACGGTTGCACGGATTTTCATTAAATTATCAAATTACTCGATAATAATAAATAAAGCCCGCACGTGTACCTTTTGAATTAGTAATAAATTCAAAGCGGCTTTGTATATTTTGCGGAGGGATTTTTGTTTACGTAGGTATCGATGCATGCTTATCTACGATTTATTAATGATAAACTACTAAACAAATTTAGCAGCAGTAAAATACATAATGAATAAATTTAAAAATATTAAAAAAAAAACTGCGTTTTAAATTGATAAAAGTGTATTGTAAATCAAGTTATATTGACGACCACCAAACAAAACTATAAAATTTAATTTAATATTTTTTGTTTCTTCAACAAGTGTTAAAATTAAAAAAAGTCTATACGTATTCATGTAATTAATTTTAAACCAACCCAAATTTACAATCCAATATATATATATATATATATATATACATTATTGTTCCCAAAGATCTGAGCTTAATTTTAGTTCTCTTACTTTTTTTGTGCATAACATAATGTACAACTAAAATCAAATCCCTCCAAAAAGTACTCCGAGATAAAATTTATGAGGTTGCAAGATCAACCACGTAAGTCCTTCGTTCATTCACAAAAAAAAGGGGGGAAGAAAAAAAAGGTGGCGCATGCGCGGTACGTACGTAAGTTTTCGGGGAGGAATTTACCCCTGAACGTGTATTTAGTCAAGGCGTGGGTGGTTGGTGTAGAATTCCGAGGAGGAGCTGCCTTTGTAACCCGGGCGTCAACAACACGGCTCAACACTCGAATTTCAAACTCTACGCCGTCTAACGAGCTTCTTCCCTCGCCTTGTCATTCATCATTATTATTCTGACTTTTTTTATTAGTGTCGTTAATCTTGTATCGATGCCGATGTTTATACACAAGCTAAAAAAATTGTTTATTAATGGTTGTGGACCAAAGCCAAAGTGCTGATTTATTTTCAAATTATTACGATTTTCAGAGAGATTTTCAAAAAAATTAGGGGACGTGAATTATGACTCATTTTTTTTTTTCTTTTGAGGATCAAAAATCTAGTATAGGGCTGAAAATTCATGAAAAATACCATGATGAAGTCTCAGATACATTTTTCAAATGTAACAGTGAAAGATGAACCAAGATTTAATGTCATCGATTTAAAATTATTTTGATTGGTTCAGAACTTAAAATTATGATATTTAATTTAACAAAACGATTAAATTTGTTGCTAATAAAATATTGTAGTTAAAGATTCATTTGTATAATCCTTTTTCAACTAAATATTATTTTATAACTTACAGCCAAATAAGAATAGAAAGTTTTAATTACTAAAAAACAATTGTAGGTTAAATCGAATGAAAATTTTTGTCAAGTTTTAAAATTATAATTGTAATAATAGAATGAATCAGCCATTAAGCGACTTGTTTTAAGCCATTTCATAGACTCCTTCTAATAAATGGCCAGAAACAAGACAAAAAAAGCCCAATTTGATTACCATTGCTACTAAGGAACTTAAATTTTTTTACCGAAACTTTGACATTATTTTTTAAGTCCTACCATTCACACTGATTTTTTTTCTTAAAATTTTAAAATTTTTCTAAAAATTAAAAATTAAAAATTGATTTAAAAGTTATTTTTAAAATCAATTTTTGGACAATTATCAGGTAAAGTAAACAATTTAATCTAAATCATGATATTTTTTTTGCTCTCTTTTTTTTCAGTAAGCATACAGTATAGCAAGATAAAATTACCATAAATCAAGATTTATTTTATTTCCAATTCTATTAAAATTTATAAAGGGTCAAAAAACATTACCACCCACAGAATTTTGATTGACAAACAAGAAAATGAATTTTCGTACTCCCAAAAGCAGGATTATTAATGTTTGATTGGTACAGTATAATTCAACCGTTTTAAACTCCGTAATAACTCGGATTTCCCTAGAATTCAGTCAATGAATTTCCACCATCTCTTAATATTAATCAAAAGATATACATTTTTTTTGAAAATTAATTAATCTGCGTGCGTAAAAAAATCACAATTTTTCACTTTTGAAAATCTGCAGTAAATTTTTCAATTATTTTTGATTAAATCATTGGTTAAAATTGAAAAAATGGCTACGGTTTTTACGAAAGAGCTACAAAAATTTTGTATACTTCTTTAATTTTTTCTAAAGAACTCTGTTATAATACCTAAGCTAAAAATTCAGCAGCAGACGACAGTTTTACTGAGAGTAATTTATCCAAAACTTTTCAATTATAAACATCCTCAAAGCTATTAAAATTTTTCTTTCGAATATTCAAACAATAAATCGTTTTATACTTGAGGTAAGCTTCAATTTTTACAAATAAGTAAAATACCTAACCTAAACATAAAGTAGCAGACGACAATTTTACCGAGAGAAATTGACTCAAGTCTCGGTTGAAACGTTTGAAGTAATTTGGCCAAAACTTTTGAATTTGTGTAGACAAACATAAAATAATATCGCGTATTTCCTCAAGTTTAATCCAAGAGACGAAGCTAGAGTCCTGCAAACTCGAGGCTGTGCAAATACTTTCGGAGCCCCAAAGGTGTGGCGTCGACTTCAAATTTAATAACGAAAAATAACTAAACGCAAATATTCAATATTTTCCTCGTGCCAACTTTTCTCTCTCTCTTTGTTTGTCGATTCGTAAAAACTTTTTCAATCAAATTTTCAAAACTAACGGCTTTATTTACCCCGTCCAGCGTTAATGCGATGAGCGTTAAAGTAAATTACGTCCATAAATAAACGTTTTGACTCTTTGCTGGTAGAGTCGTGTTTTATTGCTCGGGGGATTACTCGTAAATTTTCATATTTTCTTTTAACTTTTATTATACCCGGTGAATCGCTCCAAAATTTTACTGCTACTTCCTTTATGAATGATAAATTTTTTTTTACCGAATGATTTACGGTACCTACTCCCAGGTATTACCTTTTTTTAAACTAGTACTTTATGAAGTAAGAATCTTTCATAAATTTTTACAAGAAAAAATAATTTTTTTTGTAAATACAATGTTTTTATACTTCTCAATTAAATTAAAAATTGTCAAAACTTTGAATACAGTTTAGTTATAGGCAGTTATACCATATTTTATTAAGTGTATGGAATAATATATTATACAATTGTACTTAAACTTAAACAATTAAATTCCCATCATGCATAAGATGTAACTAAATCTTTAATATAAAATATTTACTTGAAATATTATATAAATGTTTCAAAATATAAGATTATGATTTTTAGAATTTGTCAAATCTATTTTTCATGCTAATATTACAAAAACCATACTTTTATGAATCCGTATTGTTAATAAAGAAAAAAAATGATAAACTTTTACAAACTTTTAGTAATGAAAAAAATATAAGTAAAATAAAAAGTAAGAAAAAATAAGTTGATTTAGTTTAACCGAGCAAGCTAAAAAGTAAGGGATTTATTTTTCCAAAGTTCATCCGACACAAAATACTCGGGTAAACAAGCCAGCCACTAACTTTTCCCGGGCAGCGCACGTACGCGAAAATTAGAGCGCGACATAAGCCGTCGACGAACAAAAAAAAAAAAGGTTACAACAATTTTAGTGAGCTAGGTGTGATATTTCAGCTGACCCAGTAGCGCGAATATTTTTCGCGAAAAATCGTCACACGAGAATTTACTTCAAGACGTATTCTAGCTTTATTTTCTTCTTCTTTTTTTTTCATGCTGATGTTAGGTTTTTCTATGAAAAAATTTTTTTCATTGCTTCCATTGAAATAAAATAAAAATACTTTTTATAAAGTGCTTGGGGAAATAAATCAGGGACCCGGCAATAACAAAAAGTAGCAAAAAAAAATCGACACAAAAGCCGCAAAAATTTGAATTTGACGCGAAACCTTTGGGACTCCGAAAGTATTTGCACAGCCTCAAGTTAACAGGACTCTAGCTTCGTCTCTTAGATTAAACTCGAGAAATACGCGATATTATTTTATGTTTGTCTACACAAATTCAAAAGTTTGGGCCAAATCACTCCCAGATCAAAGGAAACGTTTTGAATTAGCTTAATTTAACTCTTGGTAAATATGTCGTCTGCTACTGGATTTTTAGGTTAGGTACCGTAAACTGGGGGATTTCAGACACTTTTTCAAAGTTTTGCACACAATGAAAACCAAATCAGTAAAATTCCTCGTAAAATTCAATTCTGTATTGCTAACTTCAGTCTAAAATAATAAAAAAGTGGTTTAAAGACATTTTAGTCGCCGAGAATGTGCCCATTGTAACTTTATTCGTGGCAGATTTGAAGCTTAAGTTTTTTTTCTTCGCGCGGGCAATCGAATTTGTCGTCAAAATGGTTTAAAAAATAATTTTTAATTAAAAAAAAGAGTATTCTTGTAATTCCGATCGAATCTCCATAACAATGCGACAAAAAATCAATTTCCTTCAACAATCACGCAGTTTTTATGACCAAAGCTCGATGTTTATTAATGAACCTGCCGGGTGAACAATGGAGATCCTCCCTTAATATTTTGAATTAAATTAGCAGAGCCGACGGAAAGCCGAGTCATTAGCGAGATAGAAAATAATACGCTTGGCTTCCAAATAATAAGCAGCTTCTGTAGCTTGCGTAACAATCGAATTAAAAAATTTAACGAGCTGTGCGCTCTTTTTTTTTTTATTCTCCTTCCTCCCCCGTGCCCACGCGTGCATCCATCCTCGTGACTTTTTTATTAGGACGAGATGCATTAGCCGGATTAAACCCATCGAGCTATTTAATAAGTTTTTATTTCAAAAATTCTTTTTTTTTTTTTAGTGGGAGTGAACAAAGTATTGAGAAAATTTTTTATTTTTGGGTAAATTTTCATTCAATTTTACAAAGTGATTTTTATTTTTATTTATTTTACTATTGCATGCATAATTTATTTTAACAAACTAATTCTTACTCCCACGAGAAAATTATTCTATTTAATTAAACTCCTTGAATTGTAATGTTTAATAAAAAATTTATATTTTAGACTCTTGATTAGATTTTATTTACAGTCATCAATTTATAAAACAGAAAACTTTTACACACAGTAGCACAATTAATTTCAGAAATACTCTAATAAACGAAAGTTTTGTTATGTTATGATTTTTTTATAGTCAAAATAAACTTTTTTCTGTAATAAAGTTCCTGCAAAACTTTTTCAGTGTATACTACCAAGAAAATTCATTCATCTTGTCTAGTTGAATACAAAAGCGACTTTGAAAATTCGAATGAATTTCTAGTTTAATATTACTGTTTCTAAGTAATATTAATGTAATTTTAAAAATTAAATGCATTGATCAATCAAACATAATTTAATCAAATAACTATTCTTTGATTCAAGCTAATTGCATCGATATTTTTTAATTAAAAATTATTTCAATGAATCAATTGTAACCATTGTAACAATTAGTTTTGAAATAAAAGAAACATGTCTTGATAAAAGTACATTTTCTAAGGGTATAAAGTTCGATTTTTGAGTTCAAGTCACCACATGTCGCAAGATATCAAATCTCAAAATTTCATTAAGATCGGTTTGTGCGCGCCACATGTCGAAACATCTCCGTCTGAGGTGCAAAATTAATCGCCGTCTTTGAGCTGTATAGCTAAGAGCGGAGGCACGTAAATCAAAGGCCGAGAACAAGAACTCTAATTAATTCCCGAAGGATAATATTGAATCGCCAAAGGCTCTATAAATCATCTCCGAATCGAAAACCACCGCACCCAGTTTCGGATGCCCCAAAAAGATACTCATCTTTGCTCTGTGCTTGCAAGCTCGATTATTATTAAAACCGGGATCGCAGTTTGAAATAGTGTCACTCTAAATTGTTCTGCAAACTATTTTGATCTAATAAATTTAATTAATCAATAGGACACTGATTCTGAATTCGAGCTTGCAAGCTCCATGTTTAATGTGTATTCGATCCAAGATAGTTAGTACTAATGATACTGTTAATGATGTTATAACTATGTATTTTAGGTAAATATGTATCAAAGTCAATTGCTTTTATGATAACGGATAATTATTTTGAGTTTGTGCTTGCAAGCTCTACATTCAGAGATCAATTGAAAGAACTCTACTTTGAATTAATTATATTTTAATGTTTTAATCTATTTTAACTCGAGGAATAATAGAACCGATGTCAAAAATAATGTATAAAGGTACTAATCTCATTTTTGAGCTTAAAAGCTTAAAATTTATTTAAACAGACTTTTATTCATAATGATATTGTCACATACACGGCTACCACAAAACAATAACATAATGATTTTGATTTCAATCTTTTAAGCTTTGACTTAGTACGTTCTTTTATTACTCAAATAAAACTTTTTTAAAAACATTAGAACTCCAAACTAGGTTTTAAGCCTTTTAAAATTAAAGAATAATAAAAATGAAGACCGTTAAAATCAGAAGATACTTATCTCAGTTTTGTGCTTGCAAGCACAATTATTTAAACAAACTCTAGCTGAAAGACTATAATGAAATAATCAGATAATTTGTTTAAATTTAAGCGCTCTAAAATGCGCCATAAACATTTTTTTATTTATCGAAATAAAAATATATTCATTTTGACTTGGAGCTTGCAAGCTCTAAGCTCAACCAAGCGCATCGCTGAATAGAAAATCTCTAGTCCTTGCACATCGAATAAAATCACACAAAAAATCAACGACTATAAAACGAAGTATTTTTTCGAAAAAAAAGCAGCTCAGCAATAATGACAAGCTTTGAAAGCTCAAAGCTCCGTAAAAAAGCAGCAGCAGCAGCATCAGAATCTCCGAATGTTTGCGCGTCTCGGTTTCTTTGGCGTGAAAGCTTTTTCGGCAGCTGCTGCTGCTGTGTGTATAGAAGCATTTTGTTTGCCGATTGGATTTTTCTCTCTCTCTCTGGCCTGGCCTGGCCTGGCTGCAGTCGACCCAAATAAACCGATGACACGCGTCCAGCTGTCTGCACCCATCCACAAATATATCAAATTGCTCGTCCCTATTCATTTGTTATATACTAGTTTCATCCCGAGCTCCTTTTTTTCATCTGGTAGTAGCCAAAAGTTTTTTCAGATTAATCAAAACTACCTACAAAAATATTTTATCTCACTAAGTTTTTTTCAAAAAATGTTTTCTGTTTTTTTCATTGATGAAGATTTCACTTCAAAAATTTTGAGTGACTTTTATAAAGTGCTTACGATAGTTTGCACGAACTCTCGTAATAACTGTCGAACTGTCTCTATTGGAGTTGATTTATCGTGTTAAAGTCCAAGAGATTCCGTTAAAAAATATTTTTCATACCTAAAAATAAGTTATAAAATTCATGATTATTTTTTATTTTTGTATTTGTGACAGTTTTGAGCTTGCAAGCTCAGATATAACATAATTATTTTTAATAAAAGTCAAATGACATTTTTTACAAGCTTTAACATAAAAAACTTTTTACAAGAATAATATAAAAGTTTGGCTATAACATAATTTGCTTAACGTAGCAATAATAATAAAAAACATAAAAAAGCGAGTATATTACATAGTTTGCATCCGCGACCTTTCGTAATATTCCCGGTTGACCCACCAGCTGACCTGGAATTTTTTAACGATTTTGGACTAGGGTTCGCTTCATCATCATCTTTATGCAAATGCACCAGAATTTTTTTTCTCCATTTAATCAGTAAAATCCTCTGATTTCACAGTGTGTATAGTTAGAATTGAAAATCCAGAATTTAAGTGCGAGCAGCAGCAGTTATGCGTTTGTCGATAACAATGGGAAACAACAATTGCAGTTGCCGTACGCTGCACATACACACACACGACGCGTCAACGTGAATTATTGTTACGCGTTTACGATCCTCGGCATTGTGCTTATTTCATCCGAAAATCTTGTTTGTCGTGGACCCTTTTATTATCGAGTCACGGGTCAGTACGCGATTTCGGACAATGGCGATTTACTCGGAGATTTATCAATTTTTTTTTTTATTTTTCTTAGGATCTTGAAAAATTTATTTTATTTTATCATAAATAAAAGCTTTTACTATGGTTTATCGAATTTACACTTTTTAAGTGACTGGAACATTATCTAATTTAGCTATGTAAGGAAAATAACAATACAGTAGTTTTTATGATGTTTCAATTAAAATTGTGCTTTATTATTAATTAAGTGATTAGATATTATAAATTTTTATTGGTGAATTTTAGAAATAACTTTAAATCACATGAAAACAGGGATCTTTAAGGTTCGAAACCAAAGCTTTAGGCTTGAACTTTAGAAAGTGATGATGATCATTGTATTTGCGAAAGCTTAAACTATTTATACAAACTTCTAAACAATAGAGTAATTTAGGACACGAATTTCTAGTTTGCACCGACATCAGAATTTTCATACTTCAAAAGCTTTTATAGGCTTAAAATCAAAACAAAAACATCTAGAAAGTTTGAAATTTATAACTTATTTAAAAATCACTACAATATGACCATAATGTATAAATATAAGACCTGAAATACAAACTTATATTACCTCGATTCACAATAAAAAGTTAATTCAACAGATCTGGAAAAAAAAGCTCGGTCTTAGCACTCAATTTAAAAAGTGATAAATCAGGGCTTTTGTAAAAAGATCAATTTCTCATTCCCTCTCTACCGCTGGCGTGAAAAGCTACGCCACCGGGGGAGTGAAAAACGATAAGGGTAAAGTCCGCAAATCGTCGTTGCGATAGAAACAAAAGCCGTCGATAAATAAAAAAAAAAAAAAAAAAAAAAAAGGAAAAGGTGGAACGAAGTGGAAGAAGAATTTAGAGAAAAAAGACTGCTCAAAGTGGGACGAGCTTGATGCGTAAAACAGCTCCAAGCGAGTTCATTTCCGACAAAGCTGGCTTTTTATTCCTCTCTCGAATGTTCTACTTTGAATTTTAATGGTTAATAAATAATTATAATTAATTTAATACCTTAAAAGTTCAAAAACTTTGTTTGGAATAATGTCGAGTACTTTTTGCAGAAAATCCGTGACAGCAGTTGATTTTCTAAATAAATTATTTTTTAAATCTGAATAAAAGTTTTTAGAATAATTAAAAATATTTTTTGTCTATGAACCAGTTCCAAATTTGTTTAAATCAAACAGAAAAAAATTCAATCAATAGTTGATCAATCCTCATCAACTTGTAATTTTCTATAGATTTTTTTTGTTATTTTTCAAGTATAATATCTTAATCATCAATTTTGAATTCCCGCCAAAAATATTTGACGCAAGCTCGACGTGACTTATATGTTGACAAGTTTCTTACACGTCCCTGATGAAACGAAGTTAGTTAGACGCGGTTGTAAGCGTACTTAATTAAAACATCGAATTTACGTTTACTTGAAACTTCCAAGTTTACAACGTAAATCAAATTAAAAACAGTCACGTGAATTTTTGGTGGCAATTCAAAATCAAACTCTCGAGAATAGACGTCGAAAGCTTGTCTTATCTGAAATTTGAATTCAGCCGAGGATTACGTGCATCGTCGTCCTAATTGCTCACTACTGACAGTCTGATTATTCCGAGCTGTCAATGGCTAATGTGTGCACCAGATCGAATTCATCAGTCTCGATCGCGGATTTTTGAAAATTTATCGATCTTTTGTAAAATTAAATAACCCTAGCACATCTTTTATTATATTATCGCGGGGCTGTCAGGGGTGAAAACACCGGGAGATAAAAGCTTTCGACGTTAAAACAAATCTGTCGTTCCATCAGCCCGGATTAAACTCCTTTTTTTTTTTTTTAAATCCCGCTTTAATCAAAAAAAATTTTTATCTCTTTTTATAAAGAAAAATTTTGTTGAAATAATAATGGTTTTAAGTATTTTACAGAACAAATTTAATGATATTAAAAGCACCGGAAATTTTGTGAATTTAAAAAGCTGAGATTAAAAAAAGTGTTGGAAACGTCATCAAATAAGAGATTTATTTCAACAGCTTGATGCATTTCGCAAAATGATTGATGGACAAGTGAGATAAAAAATTTTGTTGTTGGAAGTTGTATTAATTTTTTGTCACTAAAATTTTACACTCAATATTTACATGTGTATACTATGTTATAGTATACACGTGTAAATTTTAAAATGTAAATATACTAAGTAATATTGAAAATTTTGTAGAAATTACAAATGTGATATAGAACGTATAATAGTGTAAATTACATTTGCAAACTCTTGTTAAATTATAAGCCATACATTAAAAGTCACACGTATTTATTGACAAAACTGTACTGTTCACCTATTTAGGTGTAAATTTCACGATTTACCTTGTACATATTTACAAATGCAGGTCACAGGTGTAATTTACGCGCCTTACAGTGCAAGATACTAATGTAGTTTAAAAAAGTTAGGTAAATTACACGTGTTTCTTACACATTTTTTCACATGTGTATATTCTGCATTAAGAATACTATTTTTTTATACATATATTTTTTCAGCCTCATTAAAATCAAGCAATATTCACAACTCACTTCAATATAGTTTTAATTATTTACAATTTAAAAGCTCGTAGAAGTAATTATTTTTTCAGAAACAAACTCGTTTCGTTGAAAAAAACCTCAAGCTTCTTCTTATCGCGTAAGAAACACAAAATTTTGTCAAGTGTGGAGCTGAGGATACCTCGTTTAAAAAAAAAAGAAAAAAAAGTAAAGCACCTAATTACCAAACTCAAAGGCCGCTCATCTCTGTTTCAAGAAAAAAATAGAAAAAAAAAGTAACCTGCGCTCTTGCGTTTTTATTACGCAGTTGTAAATATGGCGCGTGGATTAAAAGTACTCCGCTAATTAGCAGCAGCAGCAGAAAAAAATAATACAAAAAAAAAGTACAAATCAGGCGTGTTTCGTACCAAAATCAGGTGACTACTCGATACAAAATTTTAGGTTATTAAGGAATGCCAGAAAACATAACGAAGCCTCTGGAAATTCAATTTAATTTAATTAGTAAGACTCTGATTTTAATTCCCGAAGAAAAAAAGTTGTGGAGTGTGCAGAGAGAATGAATATATTCATCCATCGCGGTAATGAGCAAACTTATTTTTTGCTGAATTCGGTCTAAATTTAAACGAGGGTACGAGATCATAAAGCCAGGTGCTATAATTTTCATGCGGTTTCATGGAGAACAAAGGAAGACGTAAGAAATGATTTTAACCAGTTCTGACTAAGACGTTTCATATATCTTGATAATAATTTAAGAAATCAAGTTTTTAATTTTTTTTTTTCAAAATAAATCAAAAATTGCGATTATATATCGATGGTCCCAGCGAAGAAAAACATTGGTCCAAAATCTGCCACGAATAAACTGTTACAATGAGCTGCAACTTTCGCTTACTAATTTTTTAGAATAGTTACTTAAAATTTTTTTCGTTTTCTTCATTAAGATAGAAAGTAAAAAAACAATGCGGTTGGTAACTTCGTTTCGATACCTACAAAAACAACGAAGGGAAGAAGAAAAAAAAGTAGTCAGGGTCGAGTGGAGGAATTTAAAGCTTAAATAAACTGTAAATGAAGATGGAAGTAGGTCGAATGAAGTCTCTCACTCTCAGCTGCTGTCGGGACTATCGAGCCTGCATTCATCCTTAAGCTCTATGCTAATTTCACGTGGCTTCTTTCTTACTTTTTTTTTCGTATTTCCACTCTAATTTATGATAGTTAATGTGTGCAAGCGCCGAGCTTACATGCTTTTGTTTTTTTGCATTTCAAATCCGATGCATACACTTTGTGGGTACGATAATCTGGATCAATCGTGTGGTTATGCAAATTTTAGCTGTGGTAGATTATTTTCTGTAATCATTTCAAAATTTTTAACACAAAACTGAATTTTTTTTTTATTATCTCAAAAGTAACATAACAAAAGAAAGAAAAAATTTTGTTGTTACTCTAATAATTTTTCACTAAATTGAAAATCAAATGGTTGGTGAATATTTGATGAAAGCAAAGCTCTACGTCGTGGAATTTCTTAAGAATTTTGTGTCTAAAAAATTCACAAAGCTTTTACTTATTCCATGTCTAAAAAGACAAAAAGAATTTAAAGGTACTGAATATTTTAAATCAAACGATTTTTTTTCTTTCTGAAAGCATCGAACATCCTTAGAAGAAGAAGAAGAAGAAGAAGATGATATAGGATCGATGTGTCGGGTTGGCGGCTAAGGGTAAACTCGGTCACTGGGTCGACGGTTACCAGGACGACACGACCCGAAGCGATGTTTTCGTTTATCAGCCTGAGTAAATAAGACTATCCAATTTTTTAAATTAAAAAAATATATATATATATATATTTTAAATAATAATCCAGTGCTATGCAGAGGAGATGTTACTTACAGATTGAGTGTCTGAATTTAATCCAGCCAATCCATTAATGTCTATGAACTTTGCATTATTTTCAATATCATCCATCATTTCAAAAACCTTCGATAATTCTGTTAAGGGGCAGTGAAATTAGATAATTTTTTATTCCTTGTTTATTAATTTTTTCAATAACTTATTTATCAATATAAAAAAAAATAAAAAATAAAATCGGTACCAGCAAAGTTTCTTGCACTTGATCAACATAATATGAATCATTCTGCAAAATATTGAAATCGAAGTTTTAATTATTTTCGGTTTACCATTGTCAGTCATTTTTACAAAACACTGTTTTTCAAGCAAAATTTCGATAAAATACGGCTGACAAGGTTTTTCCAAATGTAATCAAAATTTTGATTTGAAATTTGGCAGAAAGTTACATTACTTGTACATCTAGTGCAAGTATCTCTTCATTTTAAATAATATTGTCTACTGTTTAAGTTTGAGATCAATATTTAAGTTATTTTAGTTCTTCTTTAACACAATATCTTTGATCTGATTTTGATAGTTATTATATATTATTATTTTTTTTAAAAACCAAACAATATTATTGAAAATGAAGAGATACTTGCACTAGATATACAACTAATGGAACTTTCTGCCAAATTTCAAATCAAAATTTTGATTACATTTGGAAAAACCTTGTCAGCCGTATTTTATCGAAATTTTGCTTGAAGAACAGTGTTTTGTGAAAATGACTGACGATGGTAAACCGAAAATAATTAAAACTTCGATTTCAAAATTTTGCAGAATGATTCATATTATGTTGATCAAGTGCAAGAAACTTTGCTGGTACCGATTTTATTTTTTATTTTTTTATATTGATAAATTGGTTATGGAAAAAATTAATAAAGAAATAATAAAAAATTATCCACTTTCACTGCCCCTTAAGCTTGCTTACCTGGTTTTATGGGGTTTAAAATTTTTTTTTTAATCTGTAGGAGACAATGGTAAAACATTGTTTAACCATAATGCTTAAATTACGACAGGACTCTAAATGTATGAATAATTATTATGTAAAACATTTTTTTTTTAAATCCGATCGATAACAATTGGAACAATTAGTTAGCGCTTAGAATAAAGTGACTTGGTTTTTGTCAAATAGCCGTTTTTATGCTAATATTATCTAAGCAACTACTCTCATGCAAAAGCTTTTTAAAAATCGATACTGCTAAAAGCATTTTTCATAAATAAAGTCAGTAAGTTTCTTGATTCCAAATCAGTAGCATACATTGTTAATTTCACAAACACCTTAACTTGTAATCAGAATTTAATCGTAATTTGTATTTTTCCATTTTTTTCCAACGATATAAAAGTCACTCGAAAATGCATTTATTTATAAAATCAGTAACAATTTTGGTTTTCTTACATATATGTTCTCATTGTATAGTTTCATGTAATGGGTACAATCTTATATTTGAAAAACTTTCTCAAGAAATAAAACCCTACCTAACAACCATTTTGATTGATAACAAAACTATCTTCAAAGCTCCGATGAATATCGGATTAGCAAACATGAAATATTCCAACCCATCTGGCCTACTAAACAATTATAACTCACCAGTAGGATCTTTGATCATACTATACCCGAGTAACTTCCGAGAAACTGTATCTTTCATCGATTCTTTGGTACAAAAATTGTCCATCAGGCAAAGACCAAAGTGCATCGTCGCGTTCCCAAACAACGAAGAAATCAATATCATAAGTGCTTTGAACCACGCTTGGAAAAATAACTTTTTGGATTTTTCCATAATGGTAGCTAACTCAACCAAGATCTACCACTTGAATCCATTCCTAAAAACATTCCACATTGGTGCCCAGTTATTCCCGGAAAAACTACTCAATGCTCACGAGCATCCATGGTACACAACAGACTTTGGTTTCCTGACGACGACAGTTTCTCACCTTCGTAGAAAGGACAAACTCGTAATCTTCGATAAATTTATCATCGACTTCACGGCCAAAGTACTGAATTTCAAAACTGTCACTAGTCACTCGCCCATGGAATCTCCATTTTCAAAAGACTACCTACAAAAATGGCGTCTGGATATGCTTTCGATAGACGTAATAAACATAGATTACAATTCGTACTTTGTCGTACCAACCGAGCGAGATTCGGAATCGGCAGACATCTATGCTCTCGTTCCGGTCACAACCACTTTCAACCTGTACATTTCCATCAAGACATTGAGCGCTCTGATGGTAGCCACCACATTCATTCTTGGTTTTGCAAGTCTTTTTAGATTCTTTCCAACCCAGTTTGGTCAAATCAGCGCGTTTGAAATACTCAGACTGTTTCTTGGTCAACCGATAAGACAGTTACCGAGCAAACATCCACACAGAATAGTTTACGCTGTATTGATAATAGCTTCGGTCGTGCTCAAGAACGACATCAACACTGGTATGATTCTCTTAGACTACGAATACAGAGAAATACCGTTTGAGACCTACGAGGATTTGCGGAACTCGAAACTAAAGACTTACACCGATCTGGGTTTCATCAAGAGCATCTTCTACTCCAATCCAGTTCTTAGAAGCATAGTATCCAGAACTGTCGTAATCAAAGACATTAACAACTGCGTTGACACTTTAGTCAAGTGGAAGAACGTTTCGTGCATCACTACCAACTGGGATTCGGATGTTATAACCATGGACTTGAATCCGGAAACATCAAAGATGATCAAACTAGCTCGATCAGCGGTGCTTGAGAGATTCATCAAGTTCTACTGGTTCGCCAAAGCCTCGCCTTACGCGCTTAAGTTTAACGAAATCATTCGGAGAATAAGAGAGGCGAACTTGGTTCTGGTACCGGCTCTGGTGTACCAGAATAAAACTGTTATAGATGATGAGGGGACTGAAATGTTGATTAGTGGCGAGGGGATTAACGCTAAGGAGCTGACGATTGTTTTATGCTTTGGGTTATCCGTGGCTGCTTTGGCTTTTATTGTCGAGACTGGGACATCGATGTGGGCGGGAGTTTTGCGTTTTCGGTATGTTAGTTGCCTTCCGAGTAGAAAATCCACAAAAAAACAACTTGTTTTAAGTATTTTAATGTTAAATTGAATCTACACCAAAAATCTGCTACTTGGTTCTTTCTTGTAATTTAATTTATAATATTCACATCATTTAATTTAATTTTATTAAAAGTTAATTATTTTTCACTTCGGTCGGTAAAACCTTCTACTAAAAAACTGTTTTTACTTTCCAGGTCACATTAAAAGGGACTTTGGGATAGAACAAAGCAAAACTGGCACCGTTCAAGCTCAAGTTCTTCAAGTCGTCCAAGGGCAGGGGCGAGGGCAGCGCCCAGAACAGCCGGGGCAGCAGTCTCGACACTGACGACTCCGGCGGGGCCGGGGCGGCCCTGGACCTGGAGGACAGCATGGAGAACGTATCGGCGGGCGCGGCCCTGATGAGCTCGGCCGACATGGGCAGCCTCGTCAGCGCCAAGTCCGACTCCACGATGCCCGCGTCCTCGCCCCCGCCCTCCTACGAGCGGGTCCTGGAAGAAGTACGTGAACTCAAGGTCGTCATCCCCATCAGTCATTCATTCATTAAAATTTTTTTTTTCTTTAAATAGGATTTTAAAAAATTCAATTTGCGTTTGCTTCTGAAATTTTAGGTTATGGACGGTCAACTCCACTACGCGAGTCAAAGTCGCGATTTTTTTGTATGAGTACTTAAATGCATTACTTGGTCTCAATCTTTAAATTTGAGCACTCTATGACGGTACAAAAGTAATTATCTTACCGCGAAATCTAAAATTTCAGAAGCAAACGACTACTACGTGTAATATTTGAGAGGAAGCTTTGGCATTTTTTTTTTTTAAATTTGAGAACATTCAAAAGCTCGAGCTACATTTTCTCTTCATCTCATATTACTCACACCAAATTTGAGACGCCATAGAGAAAATATGCTGCAGCTTCGAATCGAACAAAAAGCTTTGTCGCGTTTCTCAAACGCGAGAAATAAATCCCGGAATCCCTTTGAATTCGAAAGTGAGTCTGCCGGGGAATCCGGCATATTTCTCCTCTCTTTGGCTTTTGATAAACAAAATTTATGAGACGCATCGATCGTTCGCAAAAGCACAACCATTTTTATTACGCAATAAGTTGGTGAACTATCGCTCAAACGTGTTTTTATGGGTCCTCAGACTAAATTGGCCAAGTCGTTGAAGGACGAAGAGCTGGAGATCGCCGAGAGCACAGCTGACGGAAGATCGGTGAGGAAGAAAGCTTCGTCGTCGAAGAAGAACAATCCGGAAATCATGGACTACAAGTCGAGCAAGGAGTTTTACAAGGCCATGGCCAAGCAGTGGGGAATAACCTGCAAGATGAGCGACAACTGCAGATGCATCGATTGTCAGGTTTGTTTTAATCATTATTATCATCATTGTTTAGACGTAGAATATTTCATGAGAAAAAAGTCTACTTTGGTTTAAAATATTTGAGAAAAAAGTTACAGATTTATTTTCTCCGAAAAAAGTGATGTTATATCTTGTTCAGGAGAAATCATAAAAATTTCAAAAATTCTTATTCAGGGAAAAGCAAAGTAGAGCGGAGTAGACAAGTTGGAAAATCCTCAACCTTGGGTTGAAAATTTCATAGATCATTTTTTTTTTTTACTATAAATATCACTCATGTTGTATTTTTCGAGGCAAAGGTTTTTTACGTAGAAAAGTACTCACAAAATTCTTTCTTATATCACATTCTTCGTGGCAAAGTCAATACTGTTGCTTTTTACGTAGTAAAGTATTCAAAAACTATTTCTTTCAATATATATCTTCAATACTCCAAAAATTTTCTACAGTAATTATCCTTTTTATCTCTAAAAACTTACCATGGATTGATTAATCATGAAAATTCGATTTCAGAGCGGATACTTCGACTGGGGCGGAGGAAAGGACAAGTACGCGGAGTACGACAGATACCAGGAGCAGTCGGACGGCGGAATCGGAGCCAGCACGCCGATGTTCGTAAACGAAGTAATGCACGGTTCGGCCTGTCTACTCCTCTAAATCCTCTTGCTTCGCAATCTGTTGCTGCTCAAAGTGGACCAGGACTGTCTCACCGCTCTGGATGGGCTGTAAGGGAATTAATAATACTCCTCAGACTTCGTGCTGAATCACTTCGTTTTGTCGGTTCTTACGAAGAAAGACACCTGGGACAATTAAAATCGTGAGAAAAGTAAAGATACGTTATTTTACGCAAGAGATAACTTTTTAACATTGCACTTTTTTCCAAGAAAACTGAAGTTAAATTTTGTCATGTCAAATTCACCTGAGATTTTTCGTTAAAACTGTAACACGCGTCACTTTTTCCAAGATAAACATAACTTAATAATAATGATTCCCGGAGAAAAAGTAATCACCACAATTTTTTCCAGGTAAAGTATAACGTTACAGGAAAACCTCAAAAACTAATGTCTCATCGTAATGTTACATTTTTTATCCGGAAAAAGTACACTTGTAAGGTTATTCTCCGGAATTTTTCCGATTTGAATCGATCGTTATTGTTATCACTGATAAAAATATCATATAAAAAAGAGTCTGTTACATTTTTCTTGAAAAATTCGCATTGTTACGTTTTTACCGTATTTTAAAGCAGATGTCTTTTTTCGTAAGAGCCCGACGATTTCGAATAAACAAGTAGTACAAGATCTCATAAAACTGCCCATAACCTGATCCGTTCAAACTTTGGTTTCTTTTTTTAAAATCTTGTTATTGTCATCCAGCTCGGCCTGAGGTTCAAGTGTCTAAGTGTGCCTAAAATTTATTGGCATGTCTCTTCTAAGACGCATTTTTAATATTGTAACGAATGCTTGCGGCGAGGAGAAGCTTGATAGATTATTTTTTACGAATACTCGAGTTCAAGGGATATATTTAGATGTTGGACAGTTTGATTTTTTTTTTAAAGTATGAATATTGAATATTTCAAATCATAGAAAAAAATGAAATTTCTTGATTTTGAAGTACCACCAAAAAGTTGACTTCGTCAAAGACTTTTTGGCGGGAATTCAAATTTAACTGATGATTAGATGTTATTCAGTTTATTTCACTATGACTTCTTTTTAAAAGTTTAAGAGATCAGAAAGCAGAGAAAAATAGAATTTCTTCGATTGTTGATTTTGAATTTCCGCCAAAACGATTGACGTGTGAAGTTAGCGCAAAGAAATTCTATTTTCTCAAGACATTTAACTCTTAAAATTTCAAAATTTTATAACCATAAATTTTGCTCTTTTGTGTTTAGTATTTAATTGAACTTATATGACATTCTTAATGTGAGTCATAACTATAACCAATATTTTACTTTTGTGGTTGTATGTTGTAATAGTTATTGGCATGTTGTTGAAAATAAAAATCATATAGCAATATCGTGCTAGAAACAAATGAAAGTAAATCACTGAGGAGTGTAAAATTTGCGCATTGTCTTTTGAAAATAAAGACGATCGAGTTACTTTTATAAATGAAACCCTCAAATTTCAACAGCGCACACAACTTTTCTTTTAGAGAACAATTAAAATTCTAGACAAAATGTTTTTTAAAAATTATAAAAGCGATGAAAACTATCAGCAATTTTAAAATCGTTCAGAATTTTTTTTACAAATGATAGCAAATTTTTTGTCATTCGAACATTGATGTATTCGCAGTAAAATTTCTGATGTTAACCGTGTTCTCTAAATGTTTAGAATTGAAAATTACATCAAAACATGTTCAATCAAAAATAGGGCTATTTTTAATTTACTGTTAGATACATCAAGAAACTGGAAATCTATCAATAAATACATCAACAGACATTAAAATCATCTTTAGATGTGACGTTTCTAAATTGATGTAAACAAATGTAAGCCGTAAATTAAATTAAATTCATATAGTTGAAGAAATTGTTTGATGTAAAATCCAGTGAATTACAAAAAAAAAAAAATAAAAATAAAATCAAGAAAATATTGAAGTCAATCAAGCAATCTTTTTTTATCAAAAAAAAATATTCAAAACTTGAAACGTACGTCCAACACTTTTTATGAGCCAACATTGTATTCCTTAGACGTAATAAACGTAATCTAGAGTTTAGTATTAGACATTGTAAAAAAAAAACCATTTTTTTATCAAGAAATTGGCGCCTTAATTTAGATTATAATGAAAAAATTTATAGTTGTATGTACCTTGCTTTATGAGTTTTTATATGAAAAAAAATAATAATTTTTTGTAGATGATATTTAAATAACCAATGTTTTCCGAAAAAAAATGTAAAAATAAGCACTTCATAAAACTTGGGTAGAAAATGACGGAACAAATAAAGAAAACGAAGAAACATTGACACAAAGAAAGCCTCAAAAAAACAAAAACAATGTACGTAGTTCATAAAAATGCGAGTCTACATGTTTATAAACATCCTAAATACGCCAACACAAAATGACTGTTTAGCTTTTAAGAGTAACGTTAGTTTTTAATGAAAATCACATGTGTACTAGAGTGTAAACAAAAAAGCAAAAATTTAGAAAAAAAAAAATGTTCATCATTTTCATAAATAAACTGTAAAATCGTGATGATATAGCCACTCTCGAACATGTCTAAGAAAAAAAAAAAAAAAAAAAAAAAAAAAAAACACTCACTCGCAAATAATATTTTTTGAATTTTTCGATGACACTTGGAAAGCAATTTTCAAATCTTTTTACGAAACGGAATAATAAAATAACAATAATGATAATAATAAAGATACGATTGTTATGATCATAGGCACGGACACTGTAATCGTGAAAAAATATTAATCTTCTATAAAGTATATACGTAGCTTTTTTCTGTTGTAAATGAACACGTGTAGTTTACACATAGAATTAATGTGTTTTGATAGTAAATTTTTATTTATCAGTTTATCGTACTTTTTTTTATGTGTAATTTCTATGTGTTTACCATGTGTAACTTTTGTTAAATAATTTCAAGTACAGGAGGGATTTATTTAAATAAATTCATAATTAATTAAAGTTACACATGATAAAATTTACTCATGGAAATTAGGTATAATTAAAATGACAACACTATTAAATAAATGCATAAAAATTTATTTTCAAAAAGTTAAACACGTGTAAATCAATTAACACATACTAATTACACGTGTTACATAACATGTGTAAGTTACATGTGTTTATTTGGAAGAGAGTCGTAGGTAATTTTTTTGAGGAGAAAAAAAAAACCAATATCTTTAAAACTACTTAAAAAAATATAACTCATACCTGGAGTAAGGGAATATTAACTTTTAGCAGTAGTTTATTATGTTACCGAAAACATGAAAATTTTTTTATTGTATAAATTGGAAAACGGTCTGTGTAATATAAGGAAAATTAAAAGATGTAAAGCGCACTGCTGTAACAGGGGCCTAAATTAAGTTTTTTTTATAATTTGTTATATATAATCTACAAACTGTGACACCTAAAATACGGCAACCTTTGTATTCTTACTTGCAGTACTGGTTGCTTTTTTTATTACAAGTTTTTTCATATTTTTTTCTCATTCGTTGTAAAGGATGCAGAGTAATAATGTTGTATAATAAAAAAATAAAAAAAAAATATAAAAAAAAATTCCAAAAATGATACTTTTTATTTTACATTTACTTATTTCTTTATTCATTTGAATTTATAATTGTAAATATTGAAAATAAAAATGCACTTAGTAGTTTATTATAAATAATTTAATAATTTAATCAACTTTTTACATGTTTATAAAATCAGTAATAAATGTCTGGTAATAAAAAATTGTTGTTTTTGTTGGTTTTATCGAGGAAATGGTCAAAATTTGTTTATTAGTTAAATCTTGAAAATTACAAAAACTTAAGAAAATTTTAATAAAAATAAATACATAAAGTTTAAAATTAATTATTATTAAATTAATTTTTACGTCAGCTATAAAGTAAGAACAAAATAAATTTTTCTATAGTAAAGAATTATATAATAATTAATATAATTCAAAAATAAAAAAGAGATTTAGTTAAAAATTTTATAAAATTAAATAAAACTATAAAATATAATTTCCTGCTAAATTGACGTCGTGTGGTTTTTAAAAATCCCTTGAATTTTAACAGAAATTTTGTTATAAGAGAAAAAAAAACTTTGTAAGCTATGGAAGCTACCCACGATGAGCATAAAAAAAAAAAAAAAAAAAAAAAAAAAGAAATGAAAAAGTCGGAGTGTAGAGTACGGTAGACTCGCGGTATTAAGGCCGCATGAAAAGCCAAGAGTTGTTTGTACGAGCAGCAGCAGGAATGCAATTATATTTTCATCAATGTCTTTGAATCAAGCTGAAATTGTGCTGCAGTCAGTCACGTGTTACATGCTTGCTTACATGACATCACCCAAGCGCAAAACTATTTTATCCTCTCAGCTGCCTTCTTTCCTTCCTTCCGCTTTTTTTTATTTTTTTTTTTATTTTGAGTTCTGTTTATTTTATGAGCTTTGATTTTTTTTGATTTTTTATCAATATTATTGGTCAAATCTATTCGAAAAATTTTAAAATGGGGTTTTTAATAACCACTTATAGCAAAAAAGTTTATTTTTAATAATATTAAATGAAAAGCTTAATTTTATGATACTTCGATAATTCAAAATTTTAATATTTTTTAGCTGTTTCATTGTATTACAGTTTCATTTTACATTTTCTACAAGATACTTAATTTTTATAAATACTTTTTATAACCTTGGGTCAATTTTAATTGGAAAAACCATTTTTTCTTATCACTTTTGGGCATATTTGTTTTTATTTTGCTGGAAACCGATAGATAAATATTTTTTTGTAGTTATTAAAAAAATAAAGTTAAAACTCGATAAGTCGAAGTGTAAGCATTATTCTTTAAACTCTTACTTCGATAAATGGAAATCCTCGATAGTTTGAATTATCGAGGTTTTACTGTATTATTCATTTAATACATAAAAATTATTTTAGGAACAAAACCAAGTAAAAAATTTGACGTTGATTTTTTAATTTTAAAAACCGGAATCCTCACAATTCTGTAATGGAGCTTATGCAGAAATAATCATACGGTATAGATTTATCAAACATTAAATAATTAAAAATCGATTATAGATTTTTTTTTATTGATGTTGAATGAAAAAGATAGCTCGAGCGGCGAGGAGTAAGTAAGTAAGTGAGTGTTTTAATATCCCCACTTTGAAGTTAGCGAAACCGAAGCAGAAGCAAAAAAGAGTGAGTAACCGGTGCAGTCGCAGGCTGCCGCGCCGGGCTCTTGAGTGCAAAGTGAACGAGAATAAAAAAGAGAGATTCAAGAGTTTAACTGTTCAGACATGGGTAAATCGACCAGCAAACTGAAGCCCGATAAGCGGAGCCGAAGTGAGTCTTAACGTCTTTATTTTCAATATTTAATTGTTTAAATAAACTTTTATTTTATCAGATGAAATAGCTCAATAGTTCGAAATTGAAGTGTCTGCTGCAGATACATATAAAATATCAATTTTAAAAAAATAGTTATAATAAAAGTTAAAATTTTACCCGCAATAGTATTATAACAATAGTATATTACAAGTGTATTTTAGTTTGAAAATTTATCTAACAATTTTAATTAATTTAATATATAAAATAATCTGTGTATTATGAATTTGGGTTTTAATTCAATTTTAACGTAAATTACTTTGAAAAACTTTACTTTAAAAAAAATTATGAAATCATAAACAATATTTAATTACAAGAAAAATTTTACATTAACAAATCTTAAAAAAACAATAAAAACTTTTACTGAAATTTTCTTCCTCAGAACATGAAATTGAGTCTAATTTTACATAATTTTCACCAGATTAATATATATTGCTAATTCACGTTTATCGATTTACAGAGAATTTAAATTATAGAGCCTACTAGGTTTTACTAAATGACAATTAATTCAAGAAAATTTTCTCAAAAAGTCGATGACCAAACAGGTTAAGAATGTTTAGGGGCCTTATCGTTGGATACACATATTTCATGTTCTTTCAAAATAACTAATGTTTTATACCTAAAAACACGTGCGCTTTCTTTTCAAACATGATAAGATTAGATTGTACAGGTATTAGTTATTTACTTTCACGGTTAAATAAACGCTTTTTTTTATATAAATCTAATGTTGATGTTTAAACAAGTTTAAACAAAATTTTTTTATTAATTTTCTTTTGTAAAATTGGTTATTTTTTTCAGTTACCATAACATTAAATTTATGAAAATATTTTTTACCTTGAACAATTTTAATTTAATTTAAAAGAATTTAATTATAGTTTCGGTTTTTTTTTATTTTATAAGTTTATTTTATTTAAAAGAGCAATAATATTTTTTTAGTATTTAATTAAAAATCAATATTTTATTCATATTTGCCGTATTTATAGAAATATTTGGAATTTTGGTTGAGTGTCTACAAGTTAAATGAATGTAATTATAATTCTTAAATAGTTGCCATATCTAATCTAAATTTAAAGTTATTTTACATTGAAAAATAGTTTTCATAAAAATAAGTAAAATTTCTAGTATTTAGTTTCCAAAAAAACGTATTAAAATTAAAATGTCTTGTCAGTATGTAATCTTTATTGAATCGTTCAGATATATTAATTCGGTAAAAAAGTAAATACAATTTAGGTTATCAGAGAATCCAAAATTTTTAATAATCAGGTGTCAGCCTCTTCTCTTAAAATCCCTTTAAAAGGATTTGTAATTTATTCTCTTCCAAAGTGAATAAAATTTCGTATGCAGTTGAGATATATATATAGTCTATAAGTGAGCCGAAACCTCAAATAATTCGAGTCTGCAGCTCGCGATTGAAATTCTAATCTCAGCGAGCAAGCGACGTAGTCAAAAGTGTCTCTTTTTCGGTATCAATTACATCTACCTTTCAGCATATTACTTTGTATGCTAATCCCATTTTTTTCAATAAAAAAAAAAGTTTTTCTTTTCATTGTTAATTATAAGAATTTTTATAGCTTGTATTGGCAATGATTTTTAACAAAAATTTTACATTACAATGGTTTTGAAGATTTATTTGGTAAAAATCAATGTTTTAAACTTTTGAATTAGAAATTCTTTAACTAACTGAAATTACATTGAGATTATATTTATACATTTTTTGAAATCTTAAACATCCTTCAACTTAAAGGTTCTTCCGAAAAAATAAAAAATATTTGTCGATTGTTTTTCGATATTCAAAACAAAAAAGCCAAAAAAAAAAAATTTTAATTTACAGGTCACAACTAGCGGTAAATCATTCACGGGATTAGATACCGAAATAAAAAAAGAAGTCGCGCAGTAGTTATTCTTACTCTTGTGTCCTTAAGATTCAAAAAGCGTTTTACTCGGTGTAAGAAAAAAGGTTAAAGTCTTCCCGCGAGACAAGAGGGATTTAAGGCTAAGACAAAGTACCATAAAAAAGAAAAAAAAAAAAAGGGAGGGATATAAAGTCTGTTGGTAGTGCATGGGTAAATCGATGTTAGCGCTGTGGTCGTACGATAAGGCCAGCTTTATTAGCGCTGACAATGTAAACATACCCGAAATGCGAAAAGTCCACGCTTATCGTAGTATGTATTACTAGCTTTTTTTTTTTTTATATAAAGTGGTGTTTGATATTTTGAAATTATGACAATAAAATGAACGAAGTTTTTGAATAATTGAACGAAGCTTCGGTTATACTTTTGAAACATGGATTGATTACTAAGACTTGTACAAATCCAATAAGTTCGACGGTTTTGATCAATAAGATCAATTTGAACTGTGTAGTGCAATAATACTCTTTTTCAAACACCAGTGCAATAAATAACCTTATTGGATCAGTAACAAAAATAGCCGTTTTTTGACCAAAATAATATTATCATAAATTATTATAAGTTTTTTATTGTTTTGGTAACTGATCTAATAAGGCACATTATTGCACTGCACAGTCCAGATTAATCTTATCGATCCAACAGTTAAAGTTTATAAATGATAACGGGAAATGAAGCTGACGGACGTCGGTTATGATATTGACGGAAGCCTTGGAGTGCGAGTGAATAAAAATAATAGTCGAATGGCATCGAGCTTCAATTGTGTCTAGCACGCGCGCAATTCCGGTTTAATGTATATATACGCACGCACGCACGCACGCGCTTTTTATTGATCTCGGAATCTACGAGATTTTCTTTTATTTCTCGTTCGATGAATCGTCACGTATTCGCTGCATTCTGCTTTTTTTCAAGATCGCACCGTATCGCAATTTCTTTTTTTTTTTTTTTTCTTCCGGTGCGTTTGAGGTAATGATTGTTCTGAGTTAAAAGTATTTCAATTGCTAAATTAATTATTATGAAATTTAATAAATTTATTTACTACGTTCAGACGTGTGCTTCGAAAAAAAAAAAAAAAAATTTTAACGTATAATAAAAACACAATACTGAATAATATTTAAATGCTTTTGTGAAGTAAAATTGTCGATTCGTCGCTTGTTACTACAAAATGAAATTCTAAGTTAGTTTATCGAGCGTAGTAGTTGGTGTCGTGGTTAAAAGGCTTGATCACACAGTTTGACTCGACCAGGGTTCGATTCCCATTGCTTCGCTGTATAAGTGACTTGAATATAAAAAAAATTTTGTGATATAATTAAAGTCTGATTGACATTTTCAGCTTCATAAAAAAAAGTTTTATCAAAGACACAGATTTTTTTTTTTGGTCAATTTCGAACTGATATACTTGAGTAAATTTGAGTTCAATACTGACAGGCTGCGTCCAAAGTACGTAGTTGAATATTTTCAGTTAAATCATCGTTTTCTGATATTGATAATTTGCATTTAAAAAACCCGAGGAGCCGTGCAATCCAGAGTCAGTAAATAATAAGTCGAAAGAAATACTTGTATTCATTCAAAAAAGCAAAGCCCAAGATAATTAATGTTAATATATTATTTGCAGGTATCGCCTGGAGTTTCAGGTTCCCCTCCTCGACGAGCATCCACCAGGTCCTGAGCCAGAGTAGACGTCGTTGGCCAAAGCGCAAGAACAACAACAACAACAACAACAACAACAACAGGTACGTACTTTGAGCCTCGTTGAGACTTTTTTTTTCCTCTCGAGGGCACTTTAGCGCGTAATTCTTGGCAGGAGGGACTAAATTTACTCCAAGTCATGTTTTACCAACCTCTCTCTTGATTATTTTTTTTTTTTAAGTCAAAATTTTTAAGAGATTTTTTTTAAAGCTACGGTGATGTCATTGGAACCCTTAGTTCAAAATTTGCCACGAAAAAAGTGATATCAGAGGTACTTTTAGCCAGTAAAATGTCTCTAAAAGACTTTATTTATTATTTTAGTCTGCTGAAAAAAATGTTAAAATCACCTTTGCTACTATACCATTAATATATAAGAAACGAAAAAAAAATTTTCGACTCACCTGCCACGAATAAAATGACTTAATACTCTAAAAAAGGAACAAAGTATTGTGGATTTAAAACAGGTGGAGGATTTTTGGAAGGACACTGGTAGTTTTTCGGTGAAAAAAAAGAGCCGCGTCGGCTAAAAAGTACCTCGCTCATCTGCGTAAAGCCGGCTTGGCTGGAAAAGCCTAGCGTCGAATCGAAAATTACTTTTTTTTTTCTTCTTCTCTCTTTTTTTCTTTCTTCCTTTTTAATCTCCGATACTGCGACTGGTAAGAACAGAGTCAATGAACCCGCCCCCCTTTTTTTCTGGGGGGGCATCAGTTACTTAGGAATCTCTTTCTTTTCTTTAATTGTAAGGTAACTTGTGATTACTTTAAATTATGCTTCGGTTGTATGCTATTATTATATCAAAAATGGCTTTTTAAAAAAAAAAAAAAAAACAAATTTTAAGCAAAAGTGATTGAATGTATGGTTCATCTGTTGGATTGTTTAGGACCTTTTTTTTTTACTAAAGTAGTAAGAGTAATAAATTCAGTAAAATGAAACTCTTACAAGCGGTAAAAGACCCAATTGTGGTTTGTAAATATCAAAATTTTCAACGTTTTGAGTTTTTATGAAATTATTAAGACCCTTGTAATCAAATAAGTAAGCAAAAATTGACTTTCAAATGCTTTATTTTTTCATGTAAATTCAAAAACTTGAAAATTTTGATTTTTACAAACCACAATTGGGTCTTCTTTTTAAGAGATTGAAAACAAAAACTATTTAAGATTTTTGCTAAGGTCACCCAGAAGTCAGTGTAAGACAAAGGCACAGTTAAACTCTCCCCCTGTATCGGGATGATTAATCCCCGAAAGTGGATCAGCATCACAGGGGGTGGTTGCATCTATGTATGTACGGGTGTGTGTGTGTGTGTGTGTACGGTTTCAACCCCCCGCGGTGGATGCAGCAGCAGCAGCAGCGAGGGACGCCATCCTGCACGCACCCCCAGCCAGGCGCAAATCAATAATTTCTTATCCCGAGCTTGGCTCCTTCCCATCCTATCCACCGTGGAGTGGACAACTCGCTTTGGTTTACACTTTCAACTTTTTTTTCATAATTATGGCTTTGTTTACTTATTTTTTAGTTATGGGTGAATCAGCCCAAAGCTCTATTCCCAGCGGGCAGGTTTTTGTATATATATAACCGCAATTCTGCACCGGGTTAGGTGCGTGACCCGCGTTTGTTTACTCTGCACGTGAAACTGGGTTATCGAACGTATTGTCCAGACAAAATCCTCATTTTTTTTCTCTCTCTCTCTCTTGTGGTAAGCCACGTGTGAATTTGACGTGGTAAATCAAATGTCAATGTTAGGTGTCTTTTTAACAATTATGGTTGGATTGTAAACATTTATTCACATGTTAATTTGATGCGAAATATATTTATATCGAATACAATATTCAATTTTATTATTTTGCTATTATTTGACAATCAAGATTTAATTGTAAACATGAAATTTACATGTGTACTAGAAACAAACTTCTGAAAATTGTAGTAATGTTAAAAGTGTTGAGATTATTAGAAAATTTTTAATCGAATATTAAAAATTTCAGATCAAAAATTTATTTTCACATATGTAAAATAAAAACACATGGAAATACATGTGTAAACAATCTTAACTTCAGACTCTGAATTTGGATTTGAAAGATTTTGATGAAAGTATAGAAATTTATATGGAAAACCACATAACAGGTTCATTCAAAATCCATTAAACTTTGTCAGGTTGTAAATTTAGAGCTATAAATCCATGTAAACGACATTAAAATATTTTATAACATGAAATTTACACGTGTAAATTGTAGTTAGTTTACAATTAGTTTAAGAATGACTTCAAACACTATTATTAAAGTTGTAAAAATGACGAAAAATTTTTAAATTCATAGTTTTTTTTTTTTTTTTTTTTGCACGGAAAAATACATAAAAATCAACGTGTAAATAATTCTGAATTATAACAGTTTTACACATTTTAAAATTCAAATAGTTCTTCCATACTCACACACGTCAAAGTTTCAAGAACAAAATTTTCATTAAAAAAAAAAAAATCTTTGATTTAATCAACGGTATTGTGCAGCAGGTGCGGTCCAAACCATCCCCACAGAAGATTCCCCGAATCTCGGCCGCCAACAGCTGGAAAATCCGGCATTGTCTTCGAAAGAATCTCTCCGCGGTACAGCTACAAAGAAGAGGAAGATGATGATGCGAGCTTGGCAGCAACAATAGCCCACCCCCCACGGTCTTTTAAAAATTAAAGCCCGTATCGCGATCCCAGCCAACCAACCACCACTGAAGTAGATGACCCGGTGAGATGCTACCCACTCGAGGAGGTTGACGACCCGGCATTTTTTACTCCTAAGCTGCTCGTTCATCTTTTCTGACTAATTTTACTCTCTGGGTTAGACTAACATCTCGTAGTTTGCGTACCCTCGATATGGGATGGAAAATATTTTTCTATGGGTGCTTGGAATTTTGACGCTTTTTACGTAGAAAAAGTGGTTATCGTCCTTTTTTTATATAATATTCTTATTGTGATGTAAAATTGTTATGTCCCTTTTTTCACGGGTAAATATATTTTTTAATCGTATAGAGTCCCATTATTACCCTTACATCACTTTTTTGTGGTGAGTCCTTATTTTCACGGTAAACAATGTTAACGATGTTATTATCGTGGCAAAAATTTATTAAGTCTCCTTTTTCGCGGTAAACAGTGTCTTAAGCATATCAATAGCGGCGTCATCGTCATTCAAAATGTCTATTATCAAAAATTCGAAACATTGGGTAAACTGACAAGTAATAATAAGGCAAGGGCCTTTAAAAGTATTCCTTTCAGCTCAACGAATCCCCTCCCACCCGGCCGGCAAGTGTAACAATGGAAGAAGGAAAAGGCGGTGGTGGTGGGGAGCCAGCGGGGGGCTTCGGCTCGGGTGCGTTTGTGCGCGAGCGCGATCAGTCAGTTGGGGTGCGCCGAACCTTATACTCCCAGCGCCCATAAGCGCCTCTACCCCTTTTTTTCTTATTTCAAAATACCTTAAAACAATAATAACAATAAAAATGAGTTAATATGGTGGTTACTTGAACATCGATAAAGTGGCTTTTTGCGTGCGCAGGACTACGCCGGCCGGGGATGAGAGGGCCAAGAGGCGGGTGAGCCTGCAGGACTCGAGCGACCCGGGCCAGACATGTCGTCGTCCTTCCGCCTCAAGCTTGCTCCAGGATCAGCGGGCCTTCTTCGACGCCCAGGACGCCCAGGATGAGGACAAAGGGGTAAGTTGTAACCTTTCTTTATTTTTTATATTTGAGAAGTTTTTATCGAGGCGTAGCCCGATAAATCGATAATTTGAAGTCCGATACGAGGCTTGACACCTGATTAACATAATTTTTTTAGCTGCGGATTTGAAAGGATCTCTTTGCAGGAATATTGTTTACTCTTATGGATCGATTGATTTTTTATTGCAAAAGCGAGGGGTAAAAGGGGCGAGAGAGAGAAAAAGGTGGTGATAAGAGAGAGCGCGGGCGCGAAAACCGGTGTCCGGCCTCCATGATCCTGGAAGTACTTACATGTGTATGCCCAGCCCTTACTAAAGCCTATATACTCTCTATACTCTGTACACAATTACGGGATACGTGTTCGATACGATGTCCTACTAAAGTTTGGGTTTGAATAGAGCCGACATCAACAACTCGTTACGTGGATGTCAATTTTAGCATGTTGGAGACCCCAAAACTACCGTTTTTAATTTTAAAATCCCAAAAGGGATCATTTTGATTTTTAAACCGTTTAATTTTTCATTTATTTACTAAATTTTGTACATTTTTGAGTTAAAAATTAAATTTTCTCTACATTGTGATCAAACTTTTATTGAATGAATGAAAATAATAATCACTTCATAAAAACCAGGGATTTAATTACCATAAAAAATAACATAACAAAAATCTATTTTTATGATTTTTACAATAAGAAAAAGTATCAAATTAAAATTAATTTAATCATCACTACGTCCCTGTAAAAGAAAATTTATGAATTTATCACCAACTCACTGCTTTAAAAGTTTCATAGTGAGCTCAATAAAGTCGTCGATTTGTCGTGAAACGACCTCAAATAAAAGCTAAAATCGCGTGCAGCCCTCGCTCCTTCCCCCCGTTTGAATTCAATAAAAGCGAGCGTAAATAAAATAAAAGTGCTGACCTTAAAACGGAAGAAGGAGGCCCGAAAACCTGTAATTATCTCCCCCTACTACGACGATAAATAACCAGCTGAGGTATGTCGTATCCGTCAAATCTTCAAAGCGGCCGAAACTAAGCATCAAAGGTTCAAAGACCTGCGAGAAAGGATCCATTAGTCTGTAGTTGATCTCTCCTAATCTTATCTGCAGGTGCATTTTAAATTCGTCAACCTGGTTATAACAATCACTTTTTTTTTTATCTTTTCGTAAAATTTCAAAATTTTGTTTTTTATCTGACGTACAGGGCTAAAAAAATTATTTTTTATTTTTACACCCATTTTTTTACCAAATAAATGAATTATGTAATTTTCGTCCTGAGAGGTGAGCCGACTATTTTGTTTTTTGTGGTTGTAAAAAATTTACGGCTTATGTTGACCATTGCTATTATTATTTTAATTTACTATCGATTTTTTTATTTTAATATTGAAATTCAAATTAAGAAAAATACATGTTTAATATACTCAAGGCTTTGTAATTGTGAGCGTCTAACTTAACTTATAAACTAAAATGTTAATACAGAGATGAAAAATGCATAATATTTATACATTAATCCCTTTTAAAATTAAATCTTGACAATTTTTAACAAACTTTGCGAATGATCCGAAAATTTCAAGTTTATTAAGTTTCGATAAGATTTGGTAAAATTTGTCGAGAAAATATTTTTTAGTTATTAACAAACTCAAGGGAACATCAACTCCAGAATCACCGAAATAATCACTGAAGAATCAAAAAGAATGAGTTACTTAAATCAAAAATTTTAAAAATTAATTTCTAGAGATTTTCATTGATTCTAATGATTTTTTTTTATTCTATCAATTATTTATGATTGTTTCTAATTTTTCCTTTTTTTTTTTGTGATTATTTATGACTCCTTCTGATTCTTTTGATTATTTATGATTCTTTCTGACTTTTAAAATTCTAGTGATTATTTACGATCCCTTCTGGTTGTTTAAGATTCCTTCTGATTCTTTTTTGATTCTTACTGATTATTTTCTGAACCACATTAAAATTCACCTAACAACGAAATTGAAAATTCAAGGAATCATCGAGCGGGATGACGGAGGAGTCATTGCGCAAGCAGCTGGAGCGCGAGCTGCGTCTGTTCGATCTGATGGACCCCCGGGACCTGAGGTCCTACGCCTGGTACCACGGCAGCACGCTCCCCGGAGGACGCAGGGCCGCCGAGGCCGAGATACCCAACGACGGCGACTTCCTGGTGCGCGACTGCACCTCGCAGCCTGGAAACTACGTGCTCAGCGTTAGGCACAAGGGACACCCGCTGCACTTTGTCATAAACAAGGTCGGTTTTTTAAGGACGTTCGACTCAAAAAATTAATCATGATTAATAAATTGTGAAGAAAAGCCTTAGCACAAAATTAGCCATGAATAAAGTTACAATTAATCAGTACTTTTGGCTAATGTTGAAATAAAGTCTTTTATAGACGTGATTTTATTGGTCGAAAGTACCTATAAATTGTTACTTTATTCGCGGCTAATTTTAGTCATCATCCCTTCTTTCGTACGTCATTAAATTGTCTATTTAACAATTTTTTTTTTTTCAGACGGTCCACCAGGCCGACACTGTGTACGAGAGTGTGCAGTACCAGTTCGAGGACGAAGGCTTCGACACCGTCGCGGACCTTATAACCTTCTACGTCGGCAGCAAGCGTCCCATAAGCCAGGCGAGTGGAGCCCGTATAGTAACGCCCCGGCATCGCAAGGTGCCCCTGTCGTCCATCGTGGGTCCTCCGAGCGCCAGTTCGTCGACGTCTTCCCTGTCCACCCTGACCCGGTCGCCGCCCCACCACCGCAAGAAGGTCCGAAGTCAGTCGCTCACGCCCTCCCAGCAGTCCCTGCAGTCCCAGCACTACCAGAGCCCGCCACCTCCGCAGCTGGTCATGTCGCTGCAGTCGAGCACCCTGCCCAGGATGCCCACCCAGAGCCACAACAACAACCACCACCCACCCCTGTCGTACTCCCTGTCTCTGGGCCGACAGAAGGTCATCTCCGACCCAGCCTTAAAGTTCCAGCAGCTTCAGCTCCAGTACCAACGGCAGATACAACAGCAACAGCGCCACCTGGAGGAATCCGAGTCGGAGCCCCACTACCAGACGCCGAAAAACAACTCGGCGGTTCTGCCCAGCGTCGATAACAGCGCGACCTACGACACCCCGGCCCCCAAGCCGCCCATGGTGCCCCGACACCTCAAGCCGGCCTACTCGTACCACCAGGCCAAGGCGGTACACTCGGGCAGCGACAGCGGCAACGGATCCGGGGACAGCGAGTTCGAGAGCATCGGCGCCAGCGGCCTGCAGCCCGCTATGAAGGGCATGGTCATGCGCAGCTACCACCAGGCCAAGGCCCTGGGACTCGGGGACCTCGACGTACGACAGTGGGAGGAGCTCGAGAGGCGAATCCTCGACGCGACGCCCACCAACTACGAGATACCCTCGCAGTTCGACCTGGAGAACTTCAACACGGTTCTGCTGCCCTCGGGGCCCGACTACAAGCCCCTGGACGCCACCGCCCTTAGAGGGGTCACGGCCCTGCTGTTCGAGACCGCCTCCCGAGTTCTCGCCTCTCACCTCACCAAGATCGACGTCGATCTGCTGCTCAAGGTGTACGACGATGAACCCGCCAGCGTCAGGAACGGAAAGTGCGGCCTCGAGCTATTCGTACTACCCTACGCGAGGCAAATCAGGCAAGACATCATCGAGCGGACCGAGGGCCTCAAACTCCTGGTGGCCACGACCATCCTCACCTGCGGAAGTCCGGCCGAGAGGGCCGCCACCATCAGCCGGTGGATCCAGGTGGCCATAGACTCCAAGACCGCCCTGGGAAACCTTTTCGGGTTCTGCTCGATAATGCTCGGGCTCTGCCTGCCCCAGGTCCAGAACCTCAACGAGACGTGGCACCTGCTCAGACAGAAGCACACCGACGAGGCTTTCAACTTCGAGGCCAAACTAAGACCCACCCTGAGAGCCATGAATGAGTGCACTGATCCCCAAGCCCCCAACACGTCGATACCCAACGTTCTGCCCATCGCCCTGCTGAACGAGCGCACCCACGACGACGTACTAGGTATGTTTCATTAAGGGCCTTACACTAGTCATTACCATCAATCGGTAAAACAGATTATTAAAAAAAAAATCGTCTTTTTCAGGCAACACACCACCATCGGCGCTGGTCTCGGCGGTGCTGACGCCTTGGGAAAATTCGGCCCCGGACGGCGGCCTTTCTATAATGTGGGCTCACCTGGAGGCGTCCCGAAAAATGACCGAGAACCTCACGCTTTTCCGCCGTAACTCCGAGATCGCCCTCGAGGGCTGTCGCAACGACGAGCTTCTGTGCGACGCGTTCCGGACCGAGTTCCACGTGAGGTTCCTCTGGGGCAGCCGAGGAGTCCTGGTGTCGCCCAGCGAAAGACACGCTAAGTTCGTGCAGATCCTCGACGTCATGCACGAGAGGTGCCTACCCACCGAGCACGCCTGATAAATGTCGCGAAGCTGTTGGTTCTTTTTTTTATACTTTTGTTCGAGAAGGTTTCGAGGCTAGTCTTAAGTTTTTTACAATGATCATGGTTCGCTGGATTTTTTGGGACGAATTTGAGGTTAGGAGAACTCGAGATTATAGACTACTGCAAGCGTGAAAAAGTTTAACTAGTCACTTAATTTACCTGAAATTTTAGGTTGGATACCTTTTTTTTAAAGTAAAATATTAAAAATTTCAACTTGACATCTTTGCGAAACCTCAGTTAAAATTAATAAGGTTCCTCATCTAAAAATTCAGCAGCAGGCAAGATTTCCAACGACTTTTAAATACTTAGTAATTTTTTTGAACTTTTTTATCAGCTTGTGGGTAAGAATTCTTAGAATTTCTACAGGTTAGAGTTTTTATAAATATTTATAGCTACATTCAAAATCAAAGAGATGTAGATCAAAAACTAGCGACTTAAAGTAAAATATAATCAAATATTAAACAAAACACAATTTTAATAATGATGAAAATCATAAACTAATCAAACATTTAAATTTTGCGGTTGTATAATATCAATACTCTGGAAAAAAAATTGTTAAAGTTATTTTGTTTACTTTACAGTACTTAAATAGCGGATTATATTTTATACTAGAATTTAAATAGTCTTTTCCATACATTAATAATATATGAAACATAAAGTAGAATCATAATCAAGGTGTACAATTGTACTTATTTAAAATAATTTTCAAGTTCGTCCCAAAGAAGCGCGAAAAAAAAGATGAAGAAAGGCCAAACGCAAAAGTCACTGTAGCAGCTTTAATAACGTAATACGTGTACTGTTTTTAAGATAATTTGATACGAAATTTTTTGCAGTTTCGCAAAAGTTTTTACTGCCGAATTTAAAAAAAAAAAAAAAAAAAAAAAAACGAAAAAAAAGTGACGTGTTAAGTATAAGATAAGTTTCGAAGAAACGAAAGTTTACGTAGGGGCCTAACTTAAACATAGGTGCTTATCCATACCAAATATTAATGAATTTTTTAAACTTGAATATTTTGTACTTAAGTAGGTTTATTTGTTAATAGTGATAATAGTTTGTAGGCGACAGATGATTTTTTATTTAGTTTCGAATTCGCCGTCGGTAAACTTTCGATTTCTTATACGCTTGTAAATAATTATACTTTTACACGTGACGACTAACTTAAACCCACTTAATTATAAATTAAGGCAAAATAGCGAGACTGAAAATCATCGTTCCCAAATCGAGCGTTCGATCTTTTCATAGTTTAATATATAAATAAATAAATGAATAAAAAAAAGAAAATATCTTAAGGGATTTAATTAATTTCCGCAGCTGTTTAATTCCCAACATTGTGATTTATCCTACTTATATATGTATGAATTTCGAGTCCTAAGTGCAGTTATTACGCGAGATTTTTTCGAGTGATTTTTATAATCGAAATGCATGATTATTAATATTCAAACGAGTCACGACAATATGAGAAAAATCCCAGAAAGAGATTAAGCATAAGTTTAAAGAATATGATTGAGAGATCAAAGTTACCCGCGATCGATCGGAATACTTACAAATTATTATGAAAAAAAAAAAAAAAAAAGAAAAAAAAAACTTGAGTATTTGATTGAAAAATTTATGATTATGTATAAAATTATTATAATTATTCGACCAATATTGTATGTTGTACCTGTTGTTCACGTTTGTTCATAACAATTATAAAACGATGATTACCAATCCCAATTTTTGACTTTTTATTTACACCTGAACCTTAAATTTCTTGAAATCTGTTACTACTAAATAATTTTAGCATTTTTTGAAATTAGAAAATATCTTTTAAAAATATATGTTACAATATATTATTAGTTTTAATTAAAGAAAAAATCTTAAGTATTTAATTAAAAGTTCAATTGTTCTTTGATTTTTTTTTTTTTTTTCAATTTAGCTGAGAATAGTCAGCAAGTAAAATTTGTAGTAAAAACAAGGTATTAGAAAAAGCAGAAAAACTTTGATTCAAATTTCATTACAAACAAAAATTTCTGAATAAATTAAAAAAGCTCTTTTCAATATCAACAGCAAGTCAACTGGTGACACTTAAGGTAGGACCGCACAAACTAGAAAGAGATGTGTTAAAAATCTAAAACTTTAGGAAGTCGATGATAAATATTAAAAAATGATGCCACTAAATTTTCAGAATCTGGGGGTTTTTCGTTTTTGAGTAATTGAATATTAACATCGCGTCGATTTAACCCGTAGTCTTATGGGAGGGCACATTTTTTATACAATTTTTACATAATTACATGTGATCAGGTTTTCAGAAAATTTGTCAGTTTAACTAGAATGCACAAGAATCACATAGAATTAATTAAATCATACATTCGGTTCCTCTAAGTATTAATAAAAAACAAAAATATGTGTTTTAGGTTAAAAAAGCTTCTGCTAATGCATTTCTATATCTATATACGCGTGAAGCTAGTCAAATGTTTAACCGAAAATGCATCTTGACTAGAGCCGTAGGTGCGGTCCTACCTTAAAAACATAAATTAATATAAGTATTTTCTAAATTAAAAATAATATATTTATAACTTGACGTAATTATTAACTTGAAAAAAATAAAAACAAAAACAATTAAGTTAATATTCGTTTAAATAAAAAAATTAGCACAGTTTTTCTGACAAATAATTAAAATTAATCTTTTTAAAAACTTCCATTATCTGCTTTTATATAATTTAAAAAAATAAAGCTGATCAACTCAAATTTCAGAAAAAAAAAGAATATGATTATTTTTATTATTACTTATATTCGTACACTGATCAACAATTCATATGATTAAAGTATATCCAATAAAACGTAAGTTTGAAGAATCGCTGCAAGTTCTACCAACGCAAAGGCATCTAGATTAGTGGTACTTGTAGTTCTTGTGGTGCTTGATGCGTCCGTAGTTCAAGTAGTAGAAGAGAATCATTCCTCCAAAGGCGACTTGGAAGAAGGGTGCAATTCCTCCTCGCTTTGGCTGAATGTAAGCGTGGTTCCAGCGCCAGTAGGCCCGCGAAAAGAGTCCGGCTATGGACGATGGAGTCTTGTTACGACGGCTTATCCATGAACCGACCTCGCTGAGCTTCAGCTCCGAGAATTTTGTGTCCTCTGTTTATTTATAATATCTATTAGTTTATTCATTCATTCAATATTTTCAGATTCTAATTAACACAACATTAAGATTAGTCTTTCTCAAAATATTTTTTCATCTTTACACATAACTTGTAATTTTTTATAGTCTCATTGTCTCAATTTAAACTTATTACTATTGATTTTATCTCCTATCATTTATGAGCTGGTCGACCATATAAAGTAAATAATTAATTTATTATATATTTTGTATAAAAAAAAAAAAAAAACTGTTATATTGTTGTACTTGACACTAAATCTACATTAGTCCTACTTCTGAGAAACTTGTTAATTTTTTTTTAATTGTTTATTTCATGACTTTTTGGTTAAAATATATGATTACAGATGTTTAAAATAAAAACTGTAAAGTAAAGTAACCACTCTGATTGATCATCAAATCATTTAAATGTTTGAGCACCATTTCCAGATTAATGCGCTTTTGAGGTTAAAAGAGAATTATTTTTTAAAAGTGAGGCAGATAAAAAGCCCACATAGTTGACAAGTAAAGTAGCAAAAAACAGAAGCAGGAATTACCTGTACACAAAGGTTCAACAAAATTACATACATAGCATGAAAAAAAATGTATGTGTATGTAAAAATAATTATCAGTCAGATATTTAGATAATCAACATGATTCTACAGTTTTTATTGCTTAAATTTTATAGTCTGCTTTTATTTAAGTAGTAAGTTGTTTATTTATTTATATGTTACAATATAAATTACATAATAGTGAAGCAAAATTTTATCTCAGTGATTGTCGAGTACTCATTAATTCACAAAATTTGAGTCTGAGTGACAGTAAAATACTTTAACTTTCTAAGTTTAAAATGAATAATCTTCATGTGGGAGTAAAAACATAGAGATTAATAAATTAACGTTCTCCAGTCATACAGTAATACTTATGACTGAAACACCTTATCTTTTCCAGAAACTTAAAGCAATGTAACTTTGAGGTTAGGTTATAAAACTTCTATAACACGACTAAAAAACTTCCCACCCCAAAGCAATAAATAAAAAAAACAACATGTACTACAATTAAAATAAAGCTCGATTTAGTATTTCAGTGAAGAATTGGGTGCTCTCGTAACGAAGGTCAGAGTAATAAAATATATCGCAAGTAGGATACTCACTGGGACCATAATAACGGGCTGGATCGTAAACTCCGTGGATGTCGGGGTTGTACTCCTTGGGGTAGTCACCGAACCCCATCCTGGAATATTTACTGCTTGTTCCTTCCGCGGTGTAACAATAAAAAAGGCTCAAGTCTAGAATCACGGATGTACCAGACTCGCCATAACCAACTTACGTAACCTCTCATCAACCAGCTGGTGCGCACGGCGCAGGCGCGAGTATGGTGGCAGTAGATAAATAATGACAACGAAGTTGAGCTCGATACCCTTGATATCGAGACTCTCGGGGAGGGTTATCAGGATCCTGGGGTGCAACCCGGGACCCATGACCCTCCAGGGCACCAACACTTACCTGCTGGGAACCGGACGTAGGTACATACATCATGTAAATTCTATTGTTTACTTCCAAAGGGACGAGTTGTTTACCTGCTGCTGCTGCCTGCTGTGTTTGAAAAAAAATTTGAATTTATTAGTCGTGGAATAGTTTTTTGAATTTTATCATTTTAGTTAATTTTATTTTTAACTTGCTAAGAGTATTTTTTTTTTTATCTCTTTTTGTGCCGGAATTTTTTTTTTATTCAACAAAGATGGAAAATTTCGGTCGTAAATTATTTATTCATCTTCTGCCTTCGAATTTATTTGTTTATTTATTTATTTTATTATCATCAACGGACCTAGGTTCTTTATAAAGCACAAAATATCATAAGCATTTATTAAGTTTTAAAATAAAATAACTTGTAATAGAATTAGATTCTTCATTTTAAATATTAGACTATCACCAGTATCTAACAAAATTTTTAAATAATTTAGTTTTAAACAAATTCTGATTTCATCAGTTAAAGAATTATAATTTCTTCTTAGTCTATTAATCGTATTCTAAGTCTATTAATATTATTATTATTATTTTTTGGATAATAGATCAATAAATAATCAAGTAATAACAAAGTAGATAAATCTATAAGTTCAAATGAACAGTTTGTAATAATATTAAAAATAAATAGATTAAGTATGAAAATTTTTTTGCGAATGGACTTATATAGTTTACCTTGTAAGCCATAAAAAGTCTGATTACATAGACGATTGTAAACTCATCAGGAGAATACTGATAGATTCGGGTGACGAGGACACGTCAAAGGACTACCTCAAAGTCCTGCACGACGTCCTGGTGGCCGAAAACGCGACGATAGAGCACTTGGTGGTAACCCACTGGCACCACGATCACATCGGAGGCGTCAAAGCCGTGCAAAACTTACTCAACGATTTTTACCCGGATTCCGGCGCTGCCACTGTTTGGAAACACTCGAGATCTCCTGGGGATCCGAACGGCGAGGATGAAGAAAAATCCGTTGACTGCTGGGAAACCCTTGCCGTAAGTAAATTCGATTTTTTTTTTGTAAAGAGATTCTACTTCTCGCACATAGTACCAAATAATTTTTATCTACTTCACACGACCTTGTTTTGTTTTAGGACGACCAGCGCTTGGAAGTGCAGGGCGCGAAAATCCGCGTTAAACACACCCCGGGTCACACGACGGACCACGTGTGTCTCATCCTGGAGGAGGAAAACGTCCTTTTCAGCGGCGACTGCGTCCTGGGGGAGACCAGCGCCGTCTTCGAGGATCTACACGACTACATGAAGTCCCTGGATAAAATTCTTGGGGTCAACTCGGCCCTGATCTACCCCGGACACGGGCCTGTAGTTTCGGACCCGAACTCCAAGATTCGGGAGTACGTGAATCACAGGAACAAGAGGGAAATGCAGATTCTGGATTTTCTCAGGAACAAGGGGACCGAAAGTTCGAGCGACGTCATGGACATCGTAGAGTCCATGTACCAGGTTCGTACTCAAAATCTTAAATATTAGTTAAAAAGTCATAAAGGAGGTCATTACATTCCTAATTTGAAACTACCTGAACGAAAATGGATTTTCTTGACGTTTTTGAGTCCATCTACTAGGTTTGTACTAATGGGTCTAAAAGTACCGATAATATTTAGATGGAAAGTGATTAATTTTCCTTACTAGTATTATATTTTTGTAAATTATTCATATAATTAAGTTATTTAAAAACTGATTGAGTAATAAAGTATTGTATAATTACATAATGTAATCTTGTTATTTCAATTTTTTTCGTTAAATAGTAATTCACAAGCGTTCATATGGTTAAATATGAAAAGATTTTACTTAAATCAAGAAGCAAAATAAAATTCTTGAATGTTTTCTTTTGTTAACGAATATCTTGTTTCTGTTATTTTTTTTGTTTATATTTTAGGACACGCCGAAAAGTCTCTGGCCGGCTGCAGCATTGAACGTGAATCATCATCTGGAAAAACTTTTAAAAGAACGCCGCGTTGTACATAAAGCTGATAAATGGTTAATAGCTTGAAGGACTTTTGAACTAGGGTTAATTTTTGTACAGGATGTTGTTATATATTTATAAGATGAAATTTAAAAAAAAATCAAACTTTAAAATAAAAATTTGTAAGCTTTTTATGAATAAAGTTAATATTGTTGAAAATTCAAATTATTGTCATTTAAAGATAAATTATTGATATTACACAAAGTAAAATATGAAAATAATGAAACTCGAAAAAAAAATTCAATTAAATGTTGCAAAACATTTATTTAATCGAAAAGTATCGACGATATACAGGCATAATAGGCATTTTTCTCATTTTTTGAACGGTTGGCTTTTTTGTTTTGCGGTTACTTTCATTATTACTTATCAAAGTTACAAACAGCTAAACTTAGTACGAGGCTAAAACTGATAATTCAACGACGTCAATGTAAAAAAAGCATGTAATTTATGGATTTATAAAAATCATTGGGTCTTCTAATACCGTGATATTATATTAATAATAATAACAACACTAAAAAGCTTATCTATTGACAAATGATAAAAACAATCCTGTTGTTTAAAATAAAAAAAACAACTTACATTTGACGTGGCGTATCTACCACTCACGTTACGCATGATGGACGAGTATAAAATCAAAAAATTTTCATTTTTTGTTTAAATAAACAAACACTACAATTACAAAAGACCCGATAACTAGTTTATATATTCATTTATTTTTTTTAAATAAAAATTTTATTTTCTTCAATTCACGGCATAGCACCTTTACTATTTGTTATACAATTTTCATATAAATGTAATAATTGTTACAAGGTGTCCATAAAACGTCAATAAAGCTCATTTTATTTATACACTCTAATATTGGTTATTCTGATTTTATTTTGAATGATTATAAAAATTTTACCCACTTAATACAAGTTCAATGTGTCTTGTCTTTATCAAACTCTTTGGATAAAAATAAAAAATATCAACGTTTACATATGTATTTTCACCTAAGAACGTATCGTCTGGTTCCTGCTATTTTTTTTTTTTTTTTCTCACATTTACCAAATAATAAAATACATTTAAGCTGTTCTCAAATTAGTGATATAATATATCTGTCATTTTGATTATTACTTCGATACAGTATAAATATATAAGTATACAAATATTCTCTTAGTCGTTGATAGCATCATCAGCACTGAAATCACATAAAATGAGGGAGTTTTTTTTGTTTTAACAAAGTCAACTCCGTTATTCTTTCATATATTTTATACTTAAAAGTTAATCAATGTTATTGATTATCGTCTCCACTCACACAACATCGTATCATTTTTACTCTCTCTCTCTCTCACTCTTTCTCGCTCTATTACAATTCAACAACTAACATGGTTGATCCATAAAAACTAATACAAAAAAAAATCTCTAAATATTAATAATGAACAGCTGCTTCGCAATGCAGAGCAAAAAAAGGGTAATAATAACATTAATAATAATAAAATAAAAAAAGTTTAATAACTGAATAACAAGATGATTTTTCTTTCGACACATATATAAACAGCTAGTGACATATTCATTTTATAATTGGCGATATTTTAAATAATACATATGTGAATTATTTATTTTAATTTTTTTAGTTTCATTATACACTCATTTACAAAAAATTTTACAACAATTTTGGTTTGTTTTTTTCAAAGGCACCACTTTTAATGTTTAATAATGAAAAACAAAAATTTCAAAAATTTATAATAATCAAGAAAACTTTATTATTTTTTTTAATAATAATAATTAATAAATCAACAAAATGTTCATAGGCACTAGATTTTAATGAAGTTTTTTCAACACATCGCCTTCGATAAAATACATAAAAAAAAAGGTCCTTCATAACTTCTTTCTTTCTCTTTCTCGTGTGTTATAAACGTTAAACCGAAACTCAAACCCTCTGTACAATAGCGATACAGCTACGAATCTCAGTCTTCATTGTTGATTTAAACGCGGTTTTATTTATTTATTTTTTTTTTTATAAATTCGCCAGATGTTTCAACAATATTTTATCCAATAAAAACTAAATAGTAAAAAATAAAAAGTAATGTACAATAATTAATGAATGATAGATTTTTCAACATGATTATCTACATAATATCATGAACCTTATAGACACTAAAGTGTGTTTTTTTTTTCCTTTACTTTTACTTTTACATTATTTTTCTTAAAAATAACACGATTGAAAAAGCACACGTGTAATTTTGAAAATGCTGGTCATTGTCTGTACATTCATACATTGAATTTTTATGTCTTTTCATTTCTCAATGATTTTTAATACGGATTTGGTTTGGTTCTTTTTTTTTCCGTAAAAATACATAAATCTAGCACTCATATCCATCAGTATGTCAGTACGGAAATCCGTACGGACTTTCTGTACAGAAATCTAGTACTCATATCTATAAGGATGTCCATAGGGGCTTTTTAGTACAGAAAACTAGTTCTCATATCCATAAGGATGTCCGTACGGACTTACTGTACAGAAATCTAGTGCTTATGAGGATGTCAGTACGGAAATCCATATGAGCTTTCTTATCGAATTTTTAAAAGGGCTAACATATGATTATTTATTTAGTACAGTAAGGGTACAGTCTACTTTTCCTTCAGGAATTTTTTTTTTTTCTAAATTCAAAATTACTATTCATTTTGTAACACGTGTGTTTTTTCAAGCGTTGGGTCCGTCTCAATGCACGCTACTATTAAAATTTGTTATTTACACAACTATAAACCTGCATTATAATAATAATAAACATTGTTTTTCAAAAAGAGAAAATGAAAATTCACAGCTCCACTCTCGTACCTTCCTCAGTAATAATAGCAATAGCACAGTCAACCTTCGAGGTTAGACCGTAACGATAATAAAAAAAATTTACATGAACAGCGGTCCCTGGGTCGGGTCGACAAAGTTGACCGAGTTTATGTAGTTTAGCAGCTCGTGGTCAGTCATGAGATCCTGGGTCATCATGCCGTTGGCCTGCTGCTCGGGCTGCTTCTTCATGGTACCGCTGTCCCCGCCCTGGACGACCTGGGGCGAGGTAACTACCTGGGGCTCGGTCGTCTGCTGCTGCATGGGCACGACCTGGGAACGGTCCGGGGTCGTCGTTGTCTGCATGGGTATCGGTGCCGAGGGCGAGGATTGACTCGAGCCCACCTGGTGCGTAGCCTGCTCTATGGCGGCTATGTTCTGCTGGTTAGTGGCTGCCGAACTCGTCAGCTGCTCCATCGTCTGGTTCATCAGCTGGGCGCTCTGTAAATTGTGTTTTAAAATTAGTTAGGTTAACTAAGACTAATTAAAATCTTGTTTTCATATAATTAAATTTATTTTATTTTATCTTTGTTACTTATCTATTTCTGTTTTTCAGAAAATAAAGAATCAAGAGTATCTACAGAATAAATACAAGGTACTAGACAATTATGAGTTTATAAATAGTTAATAAATTAGTAAGTTAACGATTCAGTAATTATCTCAAATTAATAATTAGATGTCAATTATAAATAATCTTAATCCGTCTGATTCATTCAGCATTAGCTTTCGCCTGTGAAAATTCCTAGGAAAATTCAAAATACTTTTTAGATTGAGTAATAATAATAATACACAGTAATCACATGACAAAACTATTTAGCTGTACGTAACGAATTTTTAAAACGCATGTAATTAACTTCGTTATGAAATGTTTGGTTAATAATTTACGTCAATAATGTTAAAATAAGTTACGTAACTTGAACTGCCGTCATTAATTTTAATTATCTACTATTTAATCAAAAGCTCGAAAAAAGTGATAAATCCTTCACTTTTAAATTTAAATCGAAATTAAATTTTGAAATTTTTCACTTTTTTGATACTTATTTTTTTTCTTTTAGAACTAGAGAAACCAATTGTACTTTTTTTCACAAAATGAATTGCAAGGTTAACATATTTTCAGTGGTAAAAAAGTCGTGAAAGACGCACTCTTTTTTTTTTTTCGAATATTTAAAGAAAATTCTAAGATTTATTATTCACATAATATGTAAGCCCAGATTGTAATAGAGTTAAAAAAACACCATAGCAATTGAATTACCTGGGTAGCAACGCTGTTGAGAATATTCTTGGTGGCCATGATGGCCTCGGCGGTGGTGGTGGTGAAGGGTCGGTTGTTTATGAGATCCTGGGTGGCGTTGGTTATGACGTCGTTGATGGCCTGTTCGGCGGCGTTGGTGAGCTTGATGGTACCCGGATCGGCAACCGCGTTGTTGGCCAGGGCCGAACTGGCCTCGACCACGAATCCCGCCGGCTGGTTGAGCATGTGACCTATGTCCTGGGACACCGCGGCCTGCATCGCCTGGGCAGCCTGGGCTTGCTGTACGGCTTCCCTTACAGCGTGCACCTGGAAATTAAATTTGAATCTTTTATTAAATAAGCACTCAATTATTGTTTTGATAAATGAATCTATGATCCTGGTACCTGTTTCTTGGCTTCCTCTCGGGTCTGGTGCATAGCCTGCTGTACGACTTCCTGACTGGCCTGAGTTACGGCTTGTTGTATGGCCGGTGCTGCCGGGGCCTGCTGGACCTCCTGGACCTTCTTGACCGCCTGCTGGACAACCTGAGCGTGGGCCACTACCTGCTGGACGACCTGCTGCTGGGCCTGCTGGACGGTCTGGAAAGCCTGCTGGTGCACCTGGGCTACGACCTGGATGGGATATCATTGTATTTATAATTTAATAGGGAAAGTTCTTAAGTTAAAAAGAAAAGGTGACTATCGTAAAACCCACCTGTTGAACCTCCTGCTGAGCCTGGGCGACGACCTGTTCGACCTGCTGGACCTGCTGTATGGTAACGGGATCCGAGGCGAGTGCCTGATTAATGGCCGAAGCTACACCAGGCAGAACGTCGCTGACGTCGCTTACCTGCATCGGGTTGTGGGTCGTCGTGTTGGGACTCGAGCTGCTTATGGCGGACACGGATACTATCGGCGACTCCTGGATGCTCGGCAGCAGGGACTTGAGCAGGCTGTCCTCGGGCGTCGGCTCGGACAGCTGGACTGGTAACGGACCGACGTTGGCTACCGGCGAGGTCGTGCCGTTGACACTGCAATTTTTATTCAACCTTTTGGAGTGTTGCAATGTCTACCCTATCATCTTTATAATATTATAAACTTACACCATGGGCGACACGCTGGGAGCTGGCATGAGGGCCTCCATGAGGATGTTCTTGACGGGTATGGGGGAGCTGGTGCTCTGCTGTGGGCTCGCGGTCTGCATGCCCTCCTGGTCAACGACCTGGCTCAGTATAGCGTTGGGGCTCGAGCTTACCGGGGATATTATCTGGTGGGAGTCGACCGTTGAGTTTACGAGCTCGTCCAACGCGGGCACGCTCACAGTTGGGTTTTGAGTAAGGAGACTCGTCGTAATTGGAGAAACCTGGTTGCTCGTTATTATTGAGGCTCTGACGAAATTTGCATCCTGTCAAAATAAAATGATCAATTGTAAGGAAAGAAAAAATCATATCAAACAAAAATTTAAATTATTTGAAAATCAATAAATTTAAAATAAAATAAAGACAATTACAAGTTATCCTGATTAGCACATTCGTTACGTAATGGATATTTTTATAATGGCAAAAGGACTCTAAATTTGAAAAATTAATTTAAAATTCACGAATAATTTTTAAATTACAATTGCGATACCATCTGTTGACTCGAAATCTATTAAAATTATCATTTTATATCATAGATTAATATCAATTTATCGTTTAAAACTGTCGTAAGAGTCGGTAATCGCATTTAATACACAGTTAGATTTTAGAAAGTAAATACGTGAGACGCTTTTTTGTTGACGTTACGAACAATATTTTTGAATAGTCTGATTAGTTGAGTTGTTTTTTTTTCTATTTCAATGTAAAGATCATTAGTATTTCGATAAAAATTAGCTCGACTCATCGTCGACTAATTGAAAATTGTGTTTCACACAAACACTTTTTTTTTTAAATGATCGGAGTCAATGTGTTGTTTTGGAGTCAAATAATGAAAAAAATGACGCACCGTTATCGAAGATATAAACGGGGACAATTTAAATGCGAGATAAGTGCAATTTGTAGCCAAACGACTCATCAGATAAACGGTAAACAACTTTTATCTCTCTCGGTATTTAGATCGCGCGAGATAATTTTATCGACGAAAATAGAATTTAACAACGAATATATGTAAAAAAAAAGGTAATGATGGATCGATTAAGTATGTTTCATTCATATTTATTTTGGCAAAAACGTGAATTTTCTATAGGCTTGATTTTTTGTTAACGATAAAAATATTTTTCACTGAATACTTTTTTAGTCTCTCCGTTACGTAACATGTGTGAAAGTGTAAATCACACATGTAATTATTGTACGTTAGCTATTTTTTCATGTGTCTTTTTTTTAAATTTTAATGCATTAATTTTACGAGAAACTTTTGTTGAGTAATTTTATTTAGCATGGATTTATTTATTAGGTCTAGTTTTGACGCGATAAAAAATTTACGACACAATAGATTAAATAAATGCATTAAAATTTACACAAAATCAGCTGCTAAATACTAGTTAAACATGTGTTCACTTGCAAAAAGGCTAGTATTAAAAAAATGTCAGAACTTGATAGTTACCTGAACCATGTCGGGCTTCTTGGGTGCAGTTTCGATTTGTTCGAGGTATTTTTGAATGCTGTGGCCGCTCTGGGCCGGCAGGGGCTGGTCCGGAGGCGTAGCCGCGAAACTCCCGAGGTTGCCGTTGCCGATTCCGTTGAACTCGGCCTGGTGATGTTTCATCCTCAGGTCGACGACGTCTGGCGAACCCTGGAGGGTGTTCGTGATGCTGGGCTCGCTCGTCATCACCGGCACCGTCGCCTCGGTCGTGTTGTGGGGACTCAGAACTTTAACCTTAAAACGTGGATAAATTTATCAAATTTTCTTTGAGTTTGTCGTTACCAGTATATCCTTTAGATTAGTCGTACCTGGTTGGAATCGTGTAGAGCGTTGAAAGACGGTTGCTGGGGAAGTATGCTGAGCTGGTGCTGGTTCCTCATGATGTCCACGACACCGAGCAGGGAGTCCTGTACGGGTGAACCTTTAACGGGCACGTTGCTCCTGATGAGGCTGTTCTGAGACGAGTCCCTGGAGTTGTCGTTTACGAGCTGCTCCAGGGGACTGGGCACGCTCGGTGGTGCGCTCGGCATGCCCGACATGCTGTTCTCGCCTATGAGGCTGCTTTGGCTGTTTTCGTCCAGGACTTCAGTCTTAAGGTTGTCGGGGAGTATGAGTAAATTGGCCGAGGACCTCCGCGACATCAGGGGATTCGACACCAGGTTGTTCGGGGGCGGGGGCATCATCACGTCGGCGGGGGCACCGCTCGGGTTGTTTGTCGTAGTCGGCGAGTTCCACATCATCACCGAGGTCACCGGGGTCGACACCGTCACCGGGGGCGGGCTAGGGTCGCTCTTCAGAACTTCCGTGGGAGCCGGCGTCGGGACAGTTGATGCTGGAGCTATGGAGCCCAAAAAGTTTGACGGTGCTGTTTGCGGATGCATGCCTGAAGAGTGAAAAAAAAAAAAATTTATTAGTAAGAGTATCAGAAACTACTTTAGAGTGGTTCTCTAATGACGTGAGGGTGTGAACCTAACCTCAAAATTTAATGATGGTACAGCATTTTTAATCTTATTAATTGCGTGAATATATACAAAAAATTAATTTTATGATGAACATAACCTAAAAAAGACGTTTGTATCCAACAATTGGGTTAAGATTTAGTCTTTTACCATTGGTTGAGATGCTTCCTGGTACAATGATGGCCGGCGCCGTGGGCAGCTTACCGGCGAGTATGACATCGCCGGCGTCCGGTGCGTTGTCGACTTTGCCAACCGAGGGCGCCGGTGCCGAGGACGCGGCGGTGTAGAGAAACGTGTGTGGCTCGCTGGTCTTCCCAGACGATACCGCGAACAGTCTAACGGTTATGGTCTCGTTGTCCAGGAGGTCGACGCGCCTGTAGGGCGGTACCACGCACACGAGATGCGTTTGCTGAAGAAATTCCTTGTCGGGTATGACCGTGCACTCCCAGGGACCCTCGAGGGCCGAGTTCATGTCCTCACGGTCCAGCTGGAAGACTATCCTGGTGTCCTTGAGGAAGTTCTTGCCCAGGATGAAGAGCTCCAGGCCTCCCGTGCAGGGACACGCGGTCAGTGACTTCTTGCAGATCTCCGGGATGCCCGGTGGCTGAGCTGCAATTTTGTGTAAATATATTAGATTTTTTGAATACAATAAGGGTCATATCAATATCAACTTATCTATGATATAAAATTACAGATTACAGATTCAATGTTGATTGAATCGGAACATATACATTTAACAAGATAAAGATAACCTAAAGTTACACTCAGAAAAAAAAAATCTACGAAATTTTCTGTGACAAGCAGAGAATACTAAATAATTTGAAACATAATTCATACCTGAAATTATATTTTTTAGAAAACTAAAATACTTTTAAAGGATGACATAAATATTATCTACTCTCTGATGAATAATAAATTAGGTAAAATTTGTTTGACACTAAAGCAAGATTTTTTCTTTTTGTTCCGAGTGTAATTGTGGAGTAATTACCACGGTTGACTAAAGTCAAAATGATAGTCAAAAAGTGTCTCCTAATTATAAGCATCGTAATATGTATAACAGTTTACACATTTGAGTGGAGTTGAGTAAACAGGGCGGTCATTAGCGAATACATCATTATGAGTTTGATACAAATCAAAATGTCAACTGTAATTACTATAAGTTCGCGTGAATAACTTATGATGCTCTGGGAATGATAAATCATAAAGAGTCACGGAAAGTTTTACAGTACATTGTGTTTCTCGTTTAATCGATTGATAACATTTAACTCTTAGCTCTAACAAAAGCAATTTAATAATCATCTAGATTTTAAGGTACCAAGTATAAAACCAATGTTGTTAAATTTTGAGACCAAAGGTATAATATTTTCAAGGTTTATACTTTTTTCTTAAAGTGGTCCAAAAGACCGTGAGGAGGTCAAATGAGTAAAAAAAAAAAAAAAAAAAAACTAATAAGAAGCTATAAAGTTTTAAATCAACTTAATCATTGCAGCCTTTTGGACCACCTTAAATATTTCTTCTTTGGATATATCACGGAAAAACCAATGCGCATGGACTTGTAAATATTCTCTCTCGGAATCGAAGCGGTTATGCGTAGAGATTTTATTTTCCCTGAAATAACCCAATAATCCAAATGACTTAGCTAGTGCAGTTTAAACTTTCCTATAAAAGTGCGCAAAAACTAGGATCTAGTAGAATGCGTACCTTGTCTTTCCCCACACAATTTTAAATTCTTAAATATCTTTGGTATACTAACTGCACACAATGGGCTGGGAGCAAACTTGGAGGGTCTCGTTGGTGCCGTCGTCGTGGGTTATGGTGGTCCTGAAGACCATCCGGCACCTGGTGGACTTCTTCTTGCTGCGTCCCTGCAGCGTGACCGCCTCCTGGGGGAACCTGTGCTCGACGTCGACGTTGCGCTCCTTGAGGATGCCGACGCAGTCGCAGGTTATGAGCATGTCCTTGACCGGCTCCATCTCGACCTCTATAACAATGGTACCGTCGATCTTGCGCTCCACGCACGGCGTTGAGTTCTTGCCGCTGACCCGGCATGCCTGGTAGAACATGTGGGGGGCTACCCGCCCGAGATCCGTGCCAATGAATACCTGTGGAATCAAACATGTTTTTTTTTTTATTCCTTGCAAAGGTGCAGATATTTTAATTATTATGGTTCTACTTTTTTTCATTTTTTTTTTTTTCTGTAGGTATATGGTAGGTAATCCCAATATATCGATTGCATTTATGCGAAGAAAACCCTTGGACCAAAATTTGCCACGAAAAAAGTAACTTCAGAGGTAATTTTGGCCAATAAAATCACGTCTCTGGACCACTTTATTTATTATTTTAGCTTTTGCATGAAAGAAAATGGCCTTGCTACCATACCGTTTATATATAGTAAAAAAAAAAAAAATTTCCAAATATGGTAGCAAATGTTGTAACGGTCTATTCGTGGGAAATTGAGGTATAAACTGTTTTTCTTCGCGTATAGCTGCAATCGAAGTAACGAAGCAGTAATAAAGGCATACTAGAGATAGTATGTATTACCTGTAGGGTGGTTGGCTTGTCGTATCCAACAAGCCTGACTATCGGAAAGCCGTTTCCCGTCCTATCCTTGACGGCTCCCCTCGAGCCCTCGGTCTGGTACCTCGCCCTGTGCTGCTGCTCCGGCTGGCAGACGATCTGGAGCTGCGTCTTACCGTTCCTCGACAGGTTGTCTGGAACACATTCAATCGAACTCATGTTTAATCACTACTTTCTCATATTTTTTTTTTTCACCCATTCTCAACCCTGTACTGCTACACAAAATACACATTAATGATTTTTTTTTTTACTTTTTGACCAAGTACAAAACTTAGAAAGTCACGTTTTTAAAAGATGCGAAGAATCTAAGCTACGATTCCGAACTGGCTGTGTTGTGGTTTGTACGGTTCGAGCTTGTGGTAGGATTTTCAAAACAGTGTGTTTACATTGTGACAAGCGATTTACTATCACAACAATGAAATTTTTGTTTTTATTGTAACGTTTTGATTTTTTTTTTGGTCGTTCGGACAAAAAATTAAAGATTAGTAAAAATTCTATAACACAGATAGTAAAATAAATATTTTTATCATTATTTATTTAAAATATGTTTTTGGAATGATTCAGATAATAAAAAACAAAAATGAAAAAAAATTATTTCAAAAAGTATATTTTTATTGAAATCAGAAAAACTAAGCTAAGTATGTATAGGTAAAAACCGTCAAACTTACCCCTCTAAAACGAACTTTAAATGCATGAAAGTATGTGTGCCTAAAAGCCTTGTTTTTTTTTAACTTCATTCTTAATTTTTTATTTATTTTTTGAACAAGAGGTTTTTACGAGAGGAACCGAGGTCCGGCTTATTAAACAGATACTGAAATCCGGTTTCAGTGCAGTTTATGCTAAAATACCCAAACACTTTTTTTTTCTGAGCTTACTCTTTACTTTTTCAAGGTTTATCTTTAAATCCTGGAAACATAAAAAAAAAAAAAAAAAAAAATTTAAATTCCGTCAGTACCGGCAGCTCATCTGAATGTACTATGTATGTAAACTAATTACGTTAGAACACGTTTTTTAAAATTCACTAGAGCAAAAAGTACAAGATTCTAAAATCTATAAAAATTTTTAAATATTTTAAATATTATGATCGATCTCTTTTTTTTTGCAAAAAATATGCACTTGAAATACTTAAAAATTATTTTAAATGAGATTCATCCGAGACTGAGTATAATTTTTGTGCAGGTGAATGTCAAGCCGCTGTACCTACCAAAAACCAGTTTCGCGCAATATAAGCAATTTGCTTGAATTATAAGTGACCTGTAAAACAAGAAGTTTCAAAATTTTCAATATTTCTTGTTTTACAGGACACTTATGGTTAAATCAAAATTATTAAAGATTTTTTTATGTAGATTAAAATTAATTTTCATCAAATAAGTCAAATTATCTACAACATTATTACTCAATAAATTGTATTTTAATGTGAGAGATGAGAAATAAGCTTGGAATCAAGTACGACAAAGACTGACGCAATTAAATTTAATTGTAAATTAAAGCTTCATTTGTCTGAGAATAAAAAGCAGAGGACTTTAATCTCGTGGCCACAACTAATTTTTAAAATTACAGGTAACTGTAAGAGTAACTGCACCGAAGTAAAAGTATGTTGATAATTTTGTATGTTCTGAATGCCCAAGGAATTCCAAAAAACTTACTTAGTTGGGAGGTAAGGGTTATCGGTCCCTGGTGCACCGCCGGCGGCTTCTTGGGTACGACCCCCAGGTGAGGTCTGGGCCTGGTGACCCCGACGACCCGGTTGACGGCGCCGTTTACGACGGTCGTGCTACCTCGCCCCGAAGTCGCGTTCGCTCCGTTCCTCGTGGACAGCTTCGTCTCGGAGTGCTGGGCCGCACCCTCGGGAAAGGCGAAGTTCGCGTCCTCGCACTCGAGCTTTATGTCCATTTTGCGTCGCTTCTTCTTCTCCTCCTGGCAGATGCCGTTAACTACCCCGTTCCACTCCTAAAAAAATACGAATTTTTTTTTTTTTAGATTTGGCTGCAGTGGTGGAATGTGGACTTAGGCGATAGTAAACTAATTTCAATATAAAATAATATACTTTGGAACAGAAAAGTTATTTTGGAGTTTTGACCAATAAGTTTAACATTGTCGTGTTTGTTTACAGATATTTGTTTAAGCACTTGCCTCCATAAAACGATATTATTAAATAAAAAATTTGCTTAGTAATCGAGATAGATAGATAGAGATAGAAAAAAAAAAAAAAGGAAAATTCATACATAGTTGGCGGCATCGACGTCATTTGAATCTTGTACCTCTCTACAGTGTCTCATCCATCTGTCTTGGTTTATCGGTGTGCTCATACCAATTGTCATACGATTTCTCTGGTACCTCGTCAACGGGGCCGCCGCTGCGTTTTGCTACGTTAAATTTTTTTACATTTTACCATTTTTTTTAATTTTTACCACAACATATCATCAGCCTGAGCTCTTTTTTTTTCAAACATAATTCAACATATTTTCATTTACAATTTTTGGAAACACGAGAAATTTTTTGAAAATTTGTCTTCGAAAGTACATGGTTTATGGTCAATTTTTGCTAAATAAATAATTAAAAAAATATTTACTTGAATTTCAAAACATACAACTAAAATTCACCGGTAACCATGTACTTTGATTTAAAAAAAATTTTTTCTCCAAAATTTGTCGTGTCATACACTTGAATCGATGAAGATTATTGTTTTCATTAAAAAAAATAAATAAATTGAATTAAAATTAAAAAAAAAAAAAAAATGAAAAATTATTTGTAGAGCTCCTTAAATATCCTTTTTTTGGCAAGTCAATGAATTTCATAAGAATCAATGAATGATACAGAAAAAAAAAATTGAAAAATTATTTGTAGAGCTCCTTAAACATCCTTTTTTTGGCAAGTCAATGAATTTCATAAGAATCAATGAATGATATAGAAAAAAAAAAAAAAAAAAAAAAAAAGAATAAAAAAAAGTCGAAAACATTGAATGAGAAAGATCGAGATTACTTATCATGCTGATGCTGCTGCTCTGGGATAAAACAATAATTGGCTCGGATTGAAGAAAGGAAGGGACACACACGCGCACACGTACAAATGGATGCGGGTTCAATAGACCCGAGGCTCCCGTTTGCTTCGTTTCGTTCGTAGGCTAAAGCGTTGCGCAATCACTCTGTACTTTGATACTGTTATAATTTGCAACCCGAATGATCTTCATTTCAATTCGCTCACGTTTTTTTATCACACCTTTTTTCTTAGCTTTACGAGTACAAAGACGAAGTTTTTTTTTTTAATTTATAGTACATTTCTTTTTATCGGTTATAGCGTTTTTAAAAAGCGCCATCTACAGATGTCGCTGATAACTCTGTGCGACGGTGGCGACACCATCTAAAAAGTACAAAAATTTTAATTTTTTCTGGGCCAAAGATACATTATTTTTCGCACACGTTGCGTGAATATTATTTAGTTTTAATCAGCAACCAACTGAATTCAAATTTAATCATTATACAAATTATCAAATACTCGTGAGGCTTATAAATTTAGTCAGTCAGGTGTATATAATGTCTCTCTCAAGCGTACCTCAATCTTTGAACGATGAGCGGTGCTTACAATAAATTAACATTTTATAGTGTCAAACAAATGAAAAGAAAAAAATATATATATAATAAATATATATTAATCGCGCGATAAAAAGTTTCCACGGTTTCTGTGCACAGGTTCGTTAATACATAACACAATCTATGAATTATAAAATCAAGTGAGCCTCAAGGTTGAGAAAGAAAGAGAAAAAAAAACGAGAACTCGAATCTGCATCAATTTTTACTGCTATTTGCATTGTAAATTTCGGCGAATGAACCAAAAAAAAAGTCAGCGTTAAAGTAAAAAAGAAGAAATAAATGAATTGATCTCTCGCGCAAGGACAGTCTAGAATACTGAGCAAAGTGTGCATAAAAAAAAATAATCTACGAATTATAACCTATAAATTCGGCGATAAAACAGCGCGTTCATTAGGTTAATGAAGAGAGAGTAAACCTTCCCCTGCGAGAAATTTCTGCCAGAATATTGCCAGACAGTGGGCAGATTTAACGAAATTGGGCAGAAATTTAGTAGGGTTAATCGCCAGATTCTTGACAGAAGGCCAATGCTTTACGCATAGGGATTCTGGCGAGTTGTAACGTAAACCTTTTTATTTTAAATTGTAACATTTATTACTAACAAAAATATGTTCAGTTTCATAACTTGACTCTGAAATTTTTCTTTTTTTTTTCCTTATGTTGAAAATTTTTCTCATCCATTTTGATGTAATTTTAAAATATTATTCACACAATACCAGCCCTGCTGTATAGCCACACGTGTGGCACACGTACAATGGACTTGAACAAATTTTTTTTCTTTTGCTAAATATTTTAACACCTATGGAGTCAGGGCGGAGACCTAGTGCATAGGAAAGCGATTACAACCTGGACATGATTTCCCCAGGAAGTTTTGACTCCGGAGGGGCCAGGGCGGATACCTGGTGCACCTGGTGATACTGACGCCTTGGAGATGATTTCCCCAGGAAGTTTGGACTCCGGAGGGGTCAGGCTGAACACCTGGTGAACCTGGTGATATTTACGCCTTGGAGATGATTTCCTCAGGAAGTTTGGACTCCGGAGGGGCCAGGGTGAATACCTGGTGCACCTGGTTATACTGAGGCCTTGGAGATGATTTCCCCAGGAAGTTTGCACTCCGGAGGGGTCAGGCTGAACACCTGGTGAACCTGGTGATACTTACGCCTTGGAGATGATTTCCTCAGGAAGTTTGAACTCCGGAGGGGCCAGGGTGAATACCTGGTGCACCTGGTTATACTGAGGCCTTGGAGATGATTTCCTCAGGAAGTTTGGACTCCGGAGGGGTTAGGGCGTACACCCGGTGCACCTGGTATTAATTACGCCTTGGAGATGATTTCCCCAGGAAGTTTTGACTCCAGAGGAGCCAGGGCGGATACCTGGTGCACCTGGTAATACTTACGCCTTGGAGATAATTTCCCCAGGAAGTTTGGACTCCGGAGAGGTCAGGCTCAACACCTGGTGCACCTGGTGATACTTACGCCTTGGAGATGATTTCCTCAGGAAGTTTGGACTCCGGAGGGGTTAGGGCGTACACCCGGTGCACCTGGTATTAATTACGCCTTGGAGATGATTTCCCCAGGAAGTAAGGACTCCGGCGGGGTCAAGGCGGACACCTGGTGCACCTGGTGATACTTACGCCTTGGAGATGATTTTCTCAGAAAGTTTTGATCCCAGTGGGTTCACATCATCAAGTTTACTATTAGGATAGCATCTTCAGAGTGTGGTTATTACCGGGTACACCAAGTATTTTCCCTGGCCCATCCAGGGTCAAAATTTCTTGATAAAATCATCTCCAAGGCGTAAGTATCACCAGGGGCACCAGGTGTCCGCTCTGGCCCCTCCGGAGTCCAAACTTCCTGAGGAAATCATCTCCAAGGCGTAAGTATCACCAGGTGCACCAGGTATCCGCCCTGGCTCCTCCGGAGTCCAAACTTCCTGAGGAAATCATCTCCAAGGCCTAAGTATCACCAGGTGCACCAGGTGTTCAGCCTGACCCCTCCGGAGTGCAAACTTCCTGAGGAAATCATCTCCAAGGCCTCAGTATAACCAGGTGCACCAGGTATCCGCCCTGGCCCCTCCGAGGTCCAAACTTCCTGAGGAAATCATCTCCAAGGCCTCAGTATAACCAGGTGCACCAGGTATCCGCCCTGGCCTCTCCGGAGTCAAAACTTCCTGGGGAAATCATCTCCAGGTTGTAATCGCTATCCTATGCGCTAGGTCACTGCCCTGACTCAATAGGTGTTAAAATATTTAGCAAAAGAAAAAAAATTTGTTCAAGTCCATTGTACGTGTGGCTATACAGCAGGGAGAGGTTAGGATTTTCAAACAGCAAGCATAATTCATCGATTAAAATTGTATTTCTATAAAATTATTTGATTATTTTTTATCAATTTTGTAACACCGGAGCTGCATGCTGCTGCTCCGATTTGTAAACTAACCTCTCATCAACGCATCTAGGTACATATACATATATGTATATATATAGACATATACATAAAATAATAAGCTTGACAGAATTTTCTGCCCACTATCTGGCGGGCACCCCAGACGTTCTGTTGAAACTTCTAGCAGGGTCCCGTCCTATATCAATGGTTGTATATATATCCGCAGCGCGCCCTCACTCGAGTGTATTAGTTGATCGTTTTCAGTTGATAACGGTTCGATTTATCATTCCCGAAAGTAAAATATCTCTTTTATTCGAGCTTCTGGTCTCAACTGCGCCTCTTACAGATAAACCTGGCAAACTTTGCTGAATACTTTAGTTTTACAAATGTAAGATTCTTTGTAGGTGAGATCACGTAGATGAAGTTTTTTTAAACATTTTTTGGTTATAACAAACAGATTTCAAAGGTAAAAGTTAATCAGTACAAAACTAACTTTAGAAGTTTGATTGTGATTGATTTATATTGATATTTTTGTATTCGCTTGAACTTAAAAATAATTATTTTTAAGTTGAATAAAATAATTTTAAATTTATACGAATGAAATAACAACAAAATTATTTTAGCAAATACAAATAACAAAAATCAAATTCATTTGTTGTGAACATAAAATTTACTTTGAAACTTTTATTCAATTTAGCTATGACTTGGAATGAAATTAATTTAAAAATTTGATATACGCTTGAACATTAAAATAAATTGTTTGATAATTTGTATACAAATGAAATAAAAAAAAAAAATTTTAATATTTACAAGTAACAAAAATTAAATTTAATTGTTGTTAGCACAAAATTTTATTTAAAAACTGTATTTAATTGATTCTGATACTCAGCTGTGACTTCAAATGACTTAAACTAAAAAATTGGCTATTCGCTTGAACTTTGAAATAAGCTGTATACATGTTCACAAAAAAAAAAAGATTAGTTTAACCATGAATGTTACTTTAATATAGTTGTAAGTATAAAACTCAAATAAAAGAACTTGTACAACAACTTTCAAAATGAAAATTTTAATTTTGGTTAATCTGAACTAAGAAAGTTAAGATACACTTGAACTTATGATTTAAAATACCTGTTTACGTTCGTTTATAATTTATTTATCTACAGATTAACATATATAGATATGAGCTCACCTTAAATTAGATATGTCACCTTTTTTTATCAAGAATTAAAAAATTCAAACTACAAAATATTCAAAAATGAGTGCGCACTAATTTTTTTATCCACAGTTTTTACAGTGCAAAGCAATTACAGATTTATTGAACTATCTATATTAACTTGTTAACAGTACAAGATTAAAATTTTTTTTTTTTTTTTTCAACATCTCATTAGAGTAAAAATTTAACACTTTTCTCAACAGTTTACTTAATTTACTAATTATAATTATGAATTTTCAAGTTTGTTCAAGTTACTTTTACTGAAAGAAGCTGAAAATAAAAGTTTTACAAAAACATTTTTCTGAGTTATCGAAGCGAAATTCGAAATTACAAACGATTTTTTTTTTACATTTTTTTGTTACGACAGAAAAATTTATTTGGCTGAACCTCAACCAAATTACAAAGAGTGATCTGATTTAAGGACAAAAATAAACCAGCGTAAAATCTCAGTAATAATAATATTCATAAACTAAATAAAACAAAGAAACTGATGAAAGATAAAAAAAAAAATTACAAGGTTTGATTTTTATCTTAACTTTTTAAATCAGTGTAATTTACTTTTTTTCAATTTTTTAAGTTTCTGTAAGTTATTATTTTATTTTATTTTTTTCTGGTTAAAGATTATTTTTACGCTAATTCAGCTTGATAACCTGTAAAAGTTTGCCATTAAAATTAATTAACTATTTGTATGGAAAATCAATAAACACTTTACGAAGGCAAGTGCAGAACATTTGAAGAATCAGTAAATGCATCAAATTAAATGGTCTGCATTATCAGATTTAATTTGAGTAAAATATTTTAATTTAGTTGATTCAAGTTGTCTATATAAGTAATTTCGAGAAAGTATCAGTTACCCAATAAATTATTTGTTTGTCAAATTAGCACTTATTTGAAAAATTGCATATATTTATTACAAAAAAACATGAAAGGAATAAGAAAAATTTCAGTTATAATGTAAATTCTGTTAGTGCTAAAATCGAGTCTTATCTCGTGTGGTTTATGCGCTACTTCATCGGTCAAATTGCGACTTATTATTATTATTATTATTATTATTTTAAACATTAATATCGCAGCACACACGTGTTTTATTTCAAAAAGGTTAACGAGATGACACAACGTATCTGATGATAATTATTATTCGCTCGAATCTTAAAAGTTTAATGAGTACTTTTTAAATTTCAAATTAATAATCCGCCAATACGCTTCAGATTAATCTCGATCGATCACACAAATGTAATTACGAACTTTCTAACAAAGAGCACGTAGCTTTTTTTAAAATGATATATCAGTTGAGAAATAAGGAAAAAAAATCATTAAAAATCAAACAATTAATAGTTATAATTTTAGTAAATTTTGAGAAATAAAAAAAAAAAAAAAAATTGAGATTGATTGATTAAAATTTTGATCTGAATCCACTTTGTGTCATTAAACACTCGATTAAACATATCAATAATAGGGTAACTATTGATAAAATTGTTTGCTTTTGCACCTTCAAAGTAAACCAATACTTGTTCGAAAGTTTTTTTTCTAGACTCAAGAGAATCTTTGAAAACAAATGATGATTGAAAAAGAAATAGTTAAAAATAAATAAACAATGAGTACTGTTATGGTCTCTTGCAGATATGCGAAGGATGGTAAGGCTCATGTTGAAGAAGTTACACTCGAAAATGATAAAAATTACAAAGTTAACAAAAAGAGAAAAAAAAAATTTAATAAGTTATCATAATAAATATTAATTTTCAAATTTTTTTTTCATAATCATGAGGGAGGTAGAGAGTTTAGACTATGAGATGGGACTGGTGTTAAAGAAACCTAGGTATTACCCAAAAAAACGTGACTAATAAACATTGTTAAACGTACCATTTTTTTTAAACAGCTCGTTCATAAAAACTGAGTTTTAAAACACCTCACGACAAAGTGACACTGTTTCCATCAAGAGAAAGAATAATGAAAAATCCATTTTGATGAAAAACTAGAGGGGGTACAGTTAGTCCCTTTTTAAAGTAATTTTCTTCGCTACAATTTAATGGGTATCACCTCGTCATTCCCTGAAATGAGCATATATCACTATTTCCCTTGATCACACTTACAGTTATTCCTGAAAAATTTACGGATGGTTAACTCCTTTGTAAGGAAATATCATGATCATGGCCTTTTTTTAATTCAAAATTAACAGTCTCATATAGATTTGAATTTCAAAGTTTTTATGAAAGGGCAATCATTCATGTTATCTTTATTTTGATTTATATAATTTACAGTAAAATATTTTGATAAAAAATTAAAGCTCGAGTATGCTTGAGAGCCCGGAAATCCTGCTTTATGAGCAGTGGCGTTAGCAGTAACATCTGTAATCGCCGAAACACGAGTATTGTCAAGTGACTCGGCAATTTAAATTCTAAACAATGACCCGTGCATTATCTCTCCCTTCGTAAAAGTAACATATAATTATCATCAAACATTATTGACTGCTTATATTTTAAAGGCTTCTGTTATTAAGGGCCTGCTGATGCTAGAGATATGCTATAAATTCAAAGTTAATACAAATTTTTTACATTAAGTTTAGCTAAATTAAGTTATGACAGACTGAAAATTTTTTAAGAACAGTTACTACTCCGTCGGTAAAACAGTGTTGTTATGGCCCTTAAATAAATATTCCAATAATTCTTTTTCTACTAGCGATTTTCTGACAGTCACGTTTTTTTCAGGTACCCACGGACATGACAAGTGGAATGAATGTTTGAAGAAAGGATGCACTACAATAACAGACTTAACAAACAATAAGAAAAAAAGATGAATAGTTACAACGGCTTTGATGAGCTGCTGCTGTCGTTCCTCGAATCCCAGACCCGAGTCGTTTGAGTTGTCGCAGAGGTGATCCTGGGTGTTGTTTTGCTGGTTTGTCGTCGCGTTGTTCTGGTTGTTAGCACCGCTGCTGCTAGTAACATTGGCCGACCTCGCACCCCCCACGAGTTGGTCATTTGAAGCCCTTAGTGAGGCTCCGTTCAATTGGAGCCTGGAGTTTGTCTGATGCTGGTGCAACAGTTGCTGTTGCTCCTGTTGACGGTTTTGGATAATCGCTCTGCTCCTAGTGTTGGCAGCCGTTTGCTTGCTAGTACTGGTGTTGTTATTGTTGTTGTTGGTTGTGGTGGTATTGTTGTTTGTGTTGGCGTTGCTCTGGGCTCGAGTGGATATTGAACTGGTCGAGGTGCGATTGTTGCTTCTCAGGCTCGTTCCGGACGACAACTGCGAGGCTCCTGTTGTGCCTGAAAACATACAAAATGATTCTACATTATTAAATTGACCTAAATTTTTAACAAGAACGATTTTTTTCGACAAACGATAAACATGTTCTATGTTCAAGCGTATCTTTTTCAAACTCTCATTGTTAGAAGATATTATAATTTATTTATATATTTGATTAATGGAGTGCCGGTAAGGTAGAAAACATTAAATGTAACCTTTTAAATATATCTACTTCGTTGAGTAATTAAATTTATCACAGTCTAATTTGAAACATAAGTCGTTTAAACTTAAACGGAAATCAGATGAATTGGCCAATTTAGTGCCAAAAATAAAACTAGAAACAGGAAAAATAAAGTTTCGAATTTGTACACAAAGATGACCTCTGACCCCTGTGATATGGAAAAAACTTAGTCAAAGCTCATAAAAAGCGTTCTAGATAAAAAAAAAAAAAAAAAAAGAAGGTACTATTAATAAAAATCCGGAAATAAAATGCAAGTGCGAGTATCGATAGTTAAGTATCGCACACAGCGTAGGTACTTATTTTTGGATCCGAAACCAAAGTGATTATATTAACCTTTTGAGAGTGAGAGAGAAAAAGTGGCTATATATATTTTTTACGTATTTATCATACGCGCGAGATGACGGCAAAAGATAAATAAACACGGGGCGAGTGGCCAAGCATTCGAAATCTTCTCCTCCTCCTCCGTCTTCTTCGTAAATCTCGACTTTATTTAAAATTGTCCGAGGCTGCAGAAAATTTGCAAAAACCGACGAGGAGTTCAAGGTCTTGTGAGGTCGAGTCTCAGAAAAATAAAAAGTTGACATGAATTTTTTTTGAAAAAACAAACTTTTAAGTTTTTTTTTTCTTCATAACTTATTAAAAATTGCGTATTTTCATAAAAAACATAACCTCAAAATAGCGGTTACCAACCCCTTCGCGACTATCGTTTTTCAAAATTCGTTTATTTTTTTATTTTTTTTTAACCAAAAACGTTTGAAGTTTTTAAAATTCGGATCTACTACAATATAATTTTCTTTAAAAATCGAATATTTTCATAAAAAACATAACCTCAAAAAAGCGGTTTCCAACCCTCTTTTTCAAAATTTATAAATTTATTAATTCTCAATTGTTTAAACAAACGCAGGAGGAGTAATTTTGGGAGACACGAAGAGAAAACGCTCGGCGTATGTGGAGCGAGCTGAGACTCCGCGGTCTAGTTAATTTTAATTATAATATTCAGCGTTAAACTGGCAGTTAGAGCCGCGATATAAATTTTCCACAAGCGCATTATTCGGGTCGCAAGAGCTCGGTAATAATTTGAAAAAGAAAGAAAATCATCGGGGGGATTGTAAAAATGAAGTGCACTCGGATATGCACTCGTAACAATATCCTGGTGCGATAAGAATATTATAACTTCCAAGACTCGAGTGTCGAATCTCGCTCGTTCGCGATTAATTTTAATTGAAGAGCTTAATTATTTTCACGATTGGTTCGACTTTCTGGATTCTGTAGGGTGCTTCATAGGTCGAACCGGGAAACCCTTAATTGACGACTTGGTGGAATTTTTTTTTTGATAACTTTGATGATTGCGGAACAAAGACGAGTACTAAATAGAAAAAAATATGAAAATTCGTGCACTAATTTGTCGAGAGTACTCGTAACTCAAGCGAATATCTAATAGTCTGCGGTTGTTAGATCTGTGCTTACATACGTATCATTCTGTGTATACTTACTTGCTTTAACAAACCAGATCTCAACCTTTGATTATCAACGAATCAAATGCTGCTTGCTTGCAGAACAAGATCTTTCGAAATTTTTAGGGAAGCTTTTTTTATATTTATAAAATACAGTTTTTTATTCCGTAATAGTCAACTTAGAGTAATAAAAGAAAATTAAAAAATTTTCAGATTTTTCATTCATAATAAACAATTTTTGTTTATTCAACAAATGGATAAAAAAAGAAAGTTATAAAATTGTTTACAACTGTCAGTAAGAATTTTTGCATCAATTCAAAACCAAAAATTTAAATGACTTCTTGGTAAATACTTACAATGAAAAATTTGTTTATTTAACAAATGGATAAAAGAAAAATTGCTTACAACTGACGGTAAGTATTTTTGGATTTTTTCAAAGCGTTTAAGTAATTCAAAGCCAAAAAACCAATTATTATTTATTATTCTTGAAAATAATTCCCAGTTTTTGGACATTTTTAATGCTTAAAACTATACAGTAAAAAAAGTTTACGATTGAAACCGATAAAATCCCAATAAAAGCCGATAAAACAATAAACTTTGAAAAGAGAGGAGAGAGCTTTTACGAGCCTGGGCTTCTCCTTATAAGTGCGACAGTCAATAATAACAACAATAACAATAACAAAAAACAACGACGACGAAAAATTGTATCGTTCAAAGTCCACGGTGACGCATCTTATCTGCGTCCGGATGAAAAACAAAGTTTAATTTGACAAAAGGGGCTTCGAAACCCTTGAACTCTCTCTTTCTCTCTCTCTCTCTCTCTATCGATACGTTTGCGGTTTACGTCATATTGACCGTAATTAAATACATTCACTCCCGGAGGTTTTCTTCTTCGTAGCGAGTCGCGCGCTAAGCTCGGGTCTATTTTTATCACCGACGCTTAAACTCCCTGTTTATTCATGTGCCAAATGTGCTAATTCGTAACTCCGAAAAACGACGAATGAATAACTTCTCCACCGCTTCTGCTACTGCTGATCCCCTCTTAAGCCTTTTTCAATTTTCCCAGTTATCTGATCTTCAGTTTTTTTTTCGGTTATCGGGAATTTTTATTCATTTGTTTATTTTTTTTTTGCTTGATATTCACTGGATTCGAGCCAGATAATTCAACTACGAATATATTATGCTTGATGTGTTTTTCTTAATACTAATAAAATTTATTTTAGTAAGGAGTATTTGACATTGTTAGAAACTAAATTAAGCCGAGTTAAGCCAAGAATAAACTAGCAAGATTTTTTTTGGAGCCGCTAGGGGCGCTCTAGTGTCACTTTGAAATTTTTAGGTTATAAGTATATTTTGTAATACATTAATCTTAATATCTAAAATTTATTGAGAAATGTTCGAAATTGTCAGAAACAACTGAGTTAGGCCAGTTTTGGCCAGAAACAAACTAGTAAAATTTTTTACCGCTAGGGGCGCTAGAGTGAAATTTTTAACCTCAAATTTGAGAGATTTTCATTGTACACAAAACATGCACAAGATACATAAACATACATGCTCGAAGAAAAAAAAATGAATCAGCAGATGCATCCAAAATTTTTTCACCGCTAGGGGCGCTGCAAAGCGACCGCCTTAAATTTGAGGTTATAAGTACCTTTCGAAGCGTCAAATAATAATCATAAGAAATAAACAAAGCGTTAAAAGAATCTTATTCGAATGCATCAAAAACAAAACCCCAAAAACAGATTATAAATATTATTCGGTCCCCCCTTCTTCTTCGATGATGGCTGATGATGGCCTTATTTGTTTGTCCAGCATGGTGGAATTAACCCGAAAGCTCGTAAAATCTTATCATCATGATGATCCATACGCAGAGTCTAAGTATAGCAAGGTCAGGTGTGAACAAGTAGCCGACTGGGTGCACTTGCAGTAGGAAAGTTACAGCATAAATGTCAACGACCGAGCCACTGCTCAGACGCGCTCGCTCGTTCGGTCGGCTGGCATACCAACAACCGCAAGTGCATCGCTGCGCGAAAAACTCGCGTGCTAGGCCGCTAACTACGGGCCTATCATCTGCATCCGAGGAATAGTTTTACGCTCGAACCATGCGTGGCAAGCCGGCCAGGCCTTCTTTTGTAGCTTCTGAAACGTGACTCCTCCGCACAGTATCAAATCAGAACTTTTTTTTTTGTGCTCCAGTTGCAAAAGAAGAAGCCATTTTTTTTACTTTATCGCAATTAATAGTATTGATCGTAATGTTATAAGATATTTTATTCGGATCAAGAGTGTTAAGGACCTCAGGCATCGGAAGGTAGTAACCTAAAAAATTATTCAAAAGACCTTTTATCTAACTTATTCATAACTTTTTTTGTCGACTATTTGCCTCTAAGTATGAATTAAAAATTATTAATGTGTAAAATGGGTTAAAAAAGTCTGCGCACTTCTGCACTTGCGTGAAACAGTGGGGATGAAATCGCATCTTGATTAGATGAGTAAGTAAGGTCCTACTTTAATTTAAGAAAATTTTTTCATAAAGGACTCCTGAAATGTCAGTCTTGTGGTAGTCAGCTTTGAAAATGTGACCAAACCCGTTTCAAGTGGGTTTGAGACTGGTGAAAAGAAATTTTTCGTCACTAGAGGGCGCTGACTGAACTTGAAATTCGTAACCTCAAAGTTAATTCTGAAAACAAATTTAGAATTCCGATAGCATGTTACAGAGATTTAAGCTATAAATAGATTTTTTGATAAATTAGACAAATTTAACTAGATATTTTTTCTACACATCAGAGGATGCTGGATAGAGTTGGAATTTTTAACCTTAAATTTAAAAGACTTAGTTTATAAAATATTTGAAATTTTATCTAGCTATTAAAACGTTTCCTCAAATAATTTTTTTTTTTTTTTTTTTTTTTTTTTTTAATAATACAAAAAACACAGCTTTTCCAACTAGATTAAAAATACTGATTTATGTCAGATAATCTCAATGGAAAAATTGAATTTAATCTGCCAAAAGTTATCAAAATTTCGTATAAGTTAAATCAGGGTCGTAACCTTGCTGACTCATTAATCCAAAATAAGGTCTTAAAATAAACTTAATTTGTCCTTAATTTTTATTCCAGGATGAGTTTAATTTTATTAATTTAACCAGAGATTTAGTTGGTTTATTACCAGAGTAACTGTATGCATATTCTAAATGAAAAAAAAAAGTATCATGTGGGTCACGTGAAACGCACACGTAATCGTCCACCGGCGCCTGACTGCTGCTGATTATGAAGAAATGTTTTAATGTCGAGTGACATAACCCCCCGACTGTACATACACACAACACCCAAGAAAGTTCGCCGATCTCGCTTATAAGTGTGCATTCAGTTTTCATATCTGTAACGATACATTACTATTTGAGGTTATGTAACTATTAACTTGCAAATTAAGTGTTTTATTTTAAATACTTTAACTTAATTGCTGTTCCTGAACTATAAATAAACGTTGATTTTTTACAAGTTACATGATAATAATATTCAATAAGTGGTAATTTTAGAATAAGTTATAATCCTAACCTCAAAATCTTGATTTTTGACTTCAATTTGAATCTCTTGGTCTGAATTTTGTTTCAGAATTGATCACTGTTACTGAACTATAAATAAACGTTGATTTTTTCAAGTTACATGATGATAATATTCAATGAGTGGTAATTTTAGAATGAGTTATGATCTTAACCTCAAAATCTCGATTTTGGACTTCAAAATTAAATCTCGTGATCGCCATTGTTTCTGAACTAATCGCGAAAAATGGTGTTGAAACACCATTTTGTCAGGAAAGTGTTGACATACATGAAATTGTGAGATTGACATTCTGACGTTATTCAAATCGTAATTAGTCATGAATGCTGACCGTACCATGATCATCATTTTTGAAAATTGTTTCATAGTCGATTTCAAAGGATAAACAAACTATATCCTAAGTATTTGAGAAAAATTTTAATTTTGAAATATTTTCATGACAATTATTATAAACTGTTACAGTTCATTCGTTACCATAAATCTTGACTTCTTTTCACGTGTTACAAAAATCCAGCCTTGGCATTTTGAAAGATCAAGTTTCTTCAACTTTTAAGTTTTTTTCAAGGTTCGAAGTCTCCGTTTATTTAAAATTTTAATCATATCGGACTCTCTCAAAGCTAGTCTGGGTGTAATAATAAAAAAAAAAAGAATCAATGTTTATTTAAAAAAAAAAGTGCATCGACCCAAAAACCATATGGCGTAGTAAGTCACGGGAGATAGCGAGCGATGAATGTGAAATATGACTAATACGTGACATCACGTTTCTAGAGTCACGAGATTCGTCTCGTGTCTTTTTTTTTTTTTTTTTTTTTTTCGGTGTGCGTAGCCCTCGCAGCTTATTATTATAATTTTGCAAAACGAATAATCCGGGAATTCTCCTGAGAATACAAATAAGATTGCTTGAAAAAAGTATTTTGATAAATAACCAAATTTTTATAGACAGAAGGTGTTTGCACGGCGGATGAGTCAGAATTTTTTTTTTTTTTTTATGTTGCAAAACAACTGATTGTCGTAAAAATTTGAGCGATTGTGATAGCCGCGAAACGTGACAATGACAAACGTCCACACGACTCAATTCTCTCGTCTCCTCTTATGTTTTTTTTTTTTTTTTTTTTTTTTTTTTTTATTTACAAATTTAGTGTCAGTATCTTATCAGCTGCACATAGATGCACAAGCGTCGTTATGAAAATTACCATTCATTTAGTGTCGCTTCATTCAAGAATATTTCGAAGAATTTCGACGGTGGAGTTACTTTCTCAGGCTCTATTTTTAAAAGACAGGTAGAAAGTTTATATACGGGAGAAAGCACGATAAGCAAGATTTTTGATGTCTCGTGATGTCCATTCGGGACGGATCAAAGCAGAAGAATAAAATAATGACAACACGTGAAAATACGAAAAACTGTTTTAATTAGAGACTACTCGCGAGGAGGAGGAGGAGATAAGAGAGAAGCGCTTTCGAGAATAAACGCCTGCTGATAAACAACTGCAGCGAAGGACGCGCCACCGTCAACTTCTTTACTCACTTTCGGTAAAATTTTTTAATTTTTTCTTCGCGATAAATCTTTATTATTCATAAGAAAATTTAATCAATTATATTAACCAATATAAAAAATCCCCGAAAAAATCATATTTTTATAATTTATGTTCTGAAATTTGAATTTTTCTGAGCAAATAACTACTGTTATACTCAAATTATTAAAAATTTAATAAATAATAATAAATTAATTAATATATTTTGAGTTTTTAATAAAAATTAATAAAAATATTAATACAAAAAATATCTTGAAATTTGAGTATTTTTATCAATAAGGCTTTTCTGGTACGATTAAAAAATAATAAATTAAAAAAAAAAAAAAAAAAAACATGAGTTTTAATTAATAAAAAAAAAATCTTCTGCTATGATTTAAAATTTAAATAAATGAAAGTCTATTATTTAATAAATTTTTTATCGTCAAAAATATAAATATTTAAAAAAAAATTAAAAAATATTATTTATAAAATTACCATTTTAATATATTTTTTCGTAATAAAAATCTATTATTATTTTTATTATTATTGTTCAAAAAATTGAATTTTTCATTTATAGACAAACAAAAAAAAATTAACGTGCTAACGCTTATTTCAGTTTACGCTTGTAATTATAACGATTACCCTCAAAATTAGTAGTTCTTAAAGTAAAGTTCACACTTAGTTTGACTTCAAATTTTTGAAGTTTACACGGTGCGTGAAGCGCGACGTGATTAACAAAAAAATAAAAAGCACAATAAAGTCAACAGAGCGTTTCTCAAATTCCAGCAACTTACTTAACAGCTTGAGCAGCCTTCGGCTTATCTAATTTTTTAAATACTTTTTATTCTTATTAAAGAAGAATCTTTGTTGTAAAAACAATAAAGATATCGTTCATAATGATTTTAAATAAATTTCTTGAAAAAAAAAAAAAAAAAAAAGAAAAAAGCCGGATTTAACCATAAAAGATAGATTTGAGGATTAAATAGAGATAGCGAGAGAGAAAACTATTTGGTTATTGATATTAAACGACCGAGGTGATTTCGTCACCGTGTCGGTTAATATTGTGAAAGAACGTTTAAAGTTTGGTGATGTCTTCAGATAATGCGTTCCAGCATTCCAGGCCTTTTTTCGTAAAACCAATTAACAATAACCGAATTGCCCCGAATATGATAATGTCGTTACGGTGCAGTGACAACAAAGCCTACACTCATTTGACGTCAATTTGTGCATTAACGAATTTTCAATAAAACAATATTTTAACTGAGAGATTTTTAATTATAGATGTAAAATATTTTAAAGAGTAACATTGAGTATATTATATGCATAGTCTATATTACAAGATATGGATATATATACATAACTTATCTTATTATACGTTTAAAATATATCATACTTTACTGTTGCATTGTAATATTTTTAAGATTTATTCAACATACGATATATAATAAATAAAAAGTCAAATTAAATGAAAAACTAATTTAATTATATATTTTTAAATTTATTATGTTAAATATATGATTTTATTCAACATATAAACTGTATGAAACCATGACACAATATAATACTTATATAAAGTAATATATTTTTTTATATTAATGTTATATTATGATATATTTTATGTAATGTACGATATATCTTCAAAAGAAAAGTGTTAAGTGTATAATATATACAGTGTAGTAAAAATATCAATGAATGTTAGTTATAATAAAATGTGATATACATAATATTTATATATAAACTGTATATTACTGTTATATTGTAATATACGATATATATCATCATGAATACGGAAAGTACACCGTATCAAATGAAAAACTAAACTGCATATTTGTACCGTTGACTCACTGATTGATCGATCGATCCGATAAGCGGGAAAATTAGAATTTCTCGAATCGAAAAAAAAAAAAAAAAAAAAGGTCTAGACGCTTCTCAGCCTTGACTGAATGAAATCAAAATCGTAATTTTGCATTTGTCCATCGTTCAGTCATGAAAACGAAGATTATTATTTTTATTATTATTAAGCGCCAGAGAAAAGTCGTATCGCACGCGAAGAAAGAAACATGGAAGCGAAAACAATTTGCTGTTTGCTTAACCGGCGGCGATGAACGGTAAATCTTCTTTATTAATTTCGAAAACAGTGCCATTATAAAAATGCGACGGGAAACAAACTTTGGTACCTTTTTTTTTTATTCTCGCACTCCACGCTCGTTTCTATATTTAACGTAGGTCACTTTAGGTCGAGCTTCGTCGAAGTAAAAAAAAGAGAAAAAAGAAGAAAAAGAAATTTTAATCGGGTAAACAAGCGATGGAGAAGATTATTAAAGAGAAAAACTAGATTGCCGAGATCTCGAACGCAGAAAAACTAACAGCTCATGTAACGATTGCGCAATGCCTAAACAAGAGTGACACAATCCGATAACATCGTCGCTTAAGCACGATACCCAACATTGTAAAAATTCATCAAAATAATTTTCGTATCGATAAGAAAAAAACATGTTGCTAAAACAGGTTGTAATATTCAATATCCATTAGTCCCGACATTAGGCTCTTTCTTTCACTGAATAGTTTATAAAACGGTTTAATCTGCAGATGCCGAGCCTGATAAGTGAGCAGTCAATCTACAGGGGAAAGCTGTGTTAATACGCTTTTATGCGCTTATAGTTTTGTAAAATCGTCTCGTAAATGAAAATTTAATAAGCCCCAGCGATAAAGCTCGTTACAATATTGAAAACGAGAAGATTTTTCTCGAACCGATGCCTGAGGATGACAAGATTAAGTGGGAAATAATGAAAGATAGCTCGTCGATTAGCTCGTTATCCGGCGTTAAATTTTTCGAATTATACAAACGACTCGGCTTTCACCTTGGCAGCTGCCTAAATATATGCACTTATAAACACACGACCGCGATGATTAAACTTTCTAGCTTGGACCAGTTGATTTTGAGGTTGTGTCGCTTGTGTTGAACAAGGTTTTAGGTTATGCCTGTACAACCATTAAATAATATGGTTTTATCGCTTCTGACAAAGAAAAAAAATCACTTAAAGGGTTTCAGGTTATGCTCAGTCAAGTTAGAGGTTAGGTTACAATTATAAATAATTGATGACCTTTAGATCAGTTTTAGATTATGACTACTAATTTCAAGGTTATTTCTAGCATTTAAAACAGTAGATTTGTTAACGAAAACAAATATTTGCTGGTTTTAGGTTACAGCGCCACAGTTGTGAGATGCGTACAATATGTGGGTGCATAATTTTCAGGTTAATTTAAGGTTTTAGCTGCCTGGTTCAAAGGCTATGTTTAGTAAAAATTTGAGGTTATGTCAAGATACTCTAGTTACAAAGAAAAACTACAAAGGTTCGACCAGCTGACTTTTGAGGTTATGTTAAGGATGTAAAACAGTAGTCCCATTGATTACACGTCTCGTTTTAGGTTACAGATCTTAAATTTGGAGGTTATGTCGAATACGCATAGCAACCGTGGTAGTTCCAGGCTCAACGTCATACGCTCCAGAAGAAGAAGATAATGTTTTAGCATGAGTTTAGCATGAAAAAAGGTTTTGATGCTGAATCAAAGATAAGAAGGAGAAGAGGTGGGTGAAAATGAGAGCCACTGAAATATCGGCCTCGATGTTAATCGCGGGGTCTGGCTCCGGTTTATTCTCTTATCTCTGCCCGCGTCGTCGACTTGTTCTTCTGCACAATTAAAATATGTATTATGTGCGTACATTATTATTCGACTCGCTCTTCATTTTTTTTTTCTTTTTTTTCTGGAAGAGATCCTAGCTAACAGTTTAACTGGATAATCGAGTGGGACATTGTGGACGACCTTGCGGCCTCGCGGTCAAAAACGAGGACGTCGCGTCTATATATATTTTCTGTAATTAATGTGCATCCCAATGATATTAATTTCCGCGTTTGTACACAAAAGGATCCTGCTGATAAGCCAAGTAAAAAAGTCTACAACTTTTCGAAATCGAAGTTCAAGGCCGGGGGAGATATAGCGGGATGAAATAGGTAAAATACCGTGGTGTCGGGGGTAGTAGTGCTGCTGGTGCGGATGCTGGTGATGATGGCTCTGGTAGCTCCTGAAGAAGCCGTTGCTGCTGGAGTTTGTGGTCGGTGGACCGCACCGCTGCTGGTGTATCATCTGAGTGACTCTTGTGTTTCTCTGTATCGTAGCGTTGTGCTGCTGTTCCTGGGGGACGGCGAGGCTTTGCTGCTTGCAGTTCTCCAGGTACGGGGCCATCCTGAGCCCTCACCTCCTGGACACTAAAAACTTCCCCATAGCTTAGAGGGATGAAAAAAACACTGCCAAAGAGACACACTTTTGGCCGACACTGCACTGAGGAAGAGCTGGAGGAGGGACGCGCGCGCGATCGAGACTGAGCCGGTGGCCGCCGAGACGAGTTCGCGGAGTGGTTCGAGCCTCCCCCCACCACTGCCACCCGAGAGCGACGTTCGCCCCTCCTACGAGGAGAGCGTACGACGTGGCTGCTTGCATCTCGTGTCAACAGGTGACTTCTTCGTGGAGTGTGTTTGTCTATTTTGACTTTTATTGTGTTACCACGCTAACGAGATTATTACCGGGACGTTGCTACCGACCTTTTTTATGGGGGCGCTAACCGTGTCTAATCTAAATCACTTTTTTTATTTCGGATTTTTTGAGTTTTTTTTTTAGGAATTGGGTTTCGCTTCAAACAGAGTTTTTTTATTTTTTCATTAAAAATCCAAAATTAATTAATCATAATTTTTGATGAAAATATTTAAATATTTAACAAGATTTTATCACAAGATACAAACAGCTTCAGTGTCGAACAAATCAGTCTTATTCCTTCGTCATTTAAATATTTTTATCAAAAATTATGATTTAATAATTTGGGGTTTTTCGATAATTGTCGAACGATCTAAATTTATTTTTTCAAATAATAATAAAGAAAATCCGACTTCGGATCGTTGACCAACCCTGATTAAAAATAAAGTTTTTTGAAGGTTTGTCACTTGAAATAAAGTTGACATTTGATTAATTTTATTGATTATTCTGAAAAAACTGGATAATTTTAGAAATTTTCAACAATGCGTTGGATCCTGAGCTGAATGCTGTTCAGGTTTCTCTAGGTAATTTTTTTTTTTTTTTTTTTTTTTTTCAGGTTTGAGCTTTTTGAGGTTCCAACGGTGTGACCCTGAAACTTGAAACCTCATCGCTAACGTTTCATTTATTTATTTTTTATTATATTTTATTTTTTTAGAGCAGTGTCTAAAACAAAAAATTAAAAAAAAAAATCTTATTTATGTTTTGGAAGCTTTGCGAAGATTATAAATTATTTTTTTATTACTGAAAAAATCATGTTTTATTTTCCAGGATCAAATTTTTTTTTTTTTTTTTTTAATTTTGAAAATTAAGTAGCCGTGAACCTCTGCAAACAGGAAGTCATAAATTCGTAACCAGTCCAATAATTTTAATAAAACTTTTAAACAAAATAATTATTAAAAATTTTTTCTCTTTTTCCAAGAATATTTCTCGAGCGATTTTAATTACAAACCGAGAGACATAATTTATATGAAATACTTTAATTTATCATCACCGTCGTGCAGCAATTTTACATAAAGTTGAATCATCTTTTTGTCTCTCTCGTCTACTTCGTCATTATCGAAATTCAATAAAAATAAGAAGCAAAGTTAACCTAAAATTATCCTTTAAACCTAATATTATACTGAAATTATTCGTTAATAACCGTGGATTTATCAGACACTCGAGACCGATAAACACATCGAAAATGTTAGTTCAATTTAAAACTAGTTTTTTTTAATCTTCGAGTAGGTACTTCCTTCGATTACAAGCGAAAAAAGTGTTTGATTGTTTGATCAAATGTTGTTTGATTAAACGCCTTTCAAAATCTTTGGTCGTATGCATAAAGATAAATATTAAGAATAAAAGATGATATGTACGCGTGATCGAGCAGTATATAATTTAATTTATTATAACACATAAATATACAAAGAAATACCTTGAAGCCGGAGTCATTGATATGAAAAAACGGTTCGAACCTCGCGATTAAAATTTCGTAAAAATATGTTCGAAAAAAATGAAAAAAAAGTGAGAAATAATTAACTCCGCGAGTATTATTAGCCAATGATTTTCGTGTGTATGTGTGATGTAATAAACAAATAATTAAGATTACACCGGCGATGTGTATCTACTAATTATATTAGCTGCGATTTGTCGTGTCAGATAAACAAAAAATTTTTTATGCAACGACACCGCGAGACAATAAAATATCGCGAGTTCTTAAATTTAATATCGAGCATTGAATGTAAAATCACACTTGCAGGTTTTATAGTTTATATCGTCGTTTGAGGTGAGGTGGTAAATTATAAAACACTTATTAGCCAGAGATAATGAGTTTTGATGACGTTACGATGGCGACACGTGTTTAGATAAGACGACGAGAAGTCTTTCTCAACATCGATCTTCTTCTTCTTTTTTAGTTCGTATACAGAAGTCGAGTTGAATATATTTTCTGTTTTAAATCTACCCAATCTTATTTATCTGTACTGTAATGATAACGAACAGCCAGGCTGATAACGCTCAAAAGAACTTATATTTTAATATTAGTTTAGCTTTAATTTTTTTTGCCTTGGAATTATTTAAATTGAACTATTTTATGGTGGCTTCCTCGGTTTAATGTAAACCTAACCTGAAAAACTTTTAAAAAGTGTGGTTTTATCAAATTAATAAACATTTTTACACTTCTTCGAAAATATATTGTAAGCAGCTGGACTGAATTTCAATTTTTAATATCTTAAAATAATTTAACTAAATTCATTAGACTCGTAAGTTTTTAATTTATGTATATTCTCGCAAAATTTCAGCATTTTTACTTAAAAAAGATAATATATTAGCTCTAAAGCAATATGGATACCAAATCGATAGTGGCTCCCTCGGTCAAACATAACATAACCTCAAATATTGAAAAATTTTTATTTAATTTTTTACTCATAATGTGGTACCTAAATAAAATAATAAAAAACCAATAAGAATATAGTTCTCCAGCGTGTTATCTCTAGAAAAATATGGATACTAAAGCGACAATAGCTTCACCAGCCAAACATAACCTCAAATATTGAAAAGTTTTTATTTAGTTTTTTTGCTAATAAAATAATTTTAATAGAAGAATGAAATAATGAAAGACCAACAAGCGTAGATTAGTTTTGAAATATTTTTCATATTTTCTGGCGATCTGAAGTGGCCCCATCAGCCTAACTTAACATAACCTCAAAAAAAAAAAAAAAAAAAAAAAAAATGCTTATTATACTGAACCAAGCGATATTAACATAATTAACAGAATAATACATTTTAGTCGCTGTTTTAAAATATCTATCATGCATATTTAATTAGAACAGCATCCAGAGCAACATGCGATCGTCAGTGGCTCCCCCATGTGAAGCCAAGCATAACCTAAAAAACATTAAAAATTCTCAATAATGCTTCGCGGTAATGAAAGCCCAACAAAAGCATTGTGTGCACTACACTCAGGAATAACAAACCGTCGGTCGATATGGAATGAATATTGCATCGCCTGCATCGTTATTGTTGCGATAGAAAAAAAAAAAAAAAAACTTTCGCTTTATTCTTGGTCTGAAAAATTTTAAGCGGTTTATTATACGCATTGTATAAAAAGAGAATTCCTAACCTCGAAATTAGCAAAGGCGTCGTTATTATCGTCGGTCGGCTGCACGTGCAGCGCGGGTGAGGAATTGAAATCGCCGGGTCGAAGGTGAGCCATTCGCTATCAGTCGTTCTTAATAATGTAAACAGTCGAGCTCTTCTTCTTCTTCTGTCGCTCGGTTTTTCGAAACGCGTACTCGGGTTGCTAGAGACTTTACGCGACTTATCTTCTTGTTTGTCCGTGCGTAGCTTTTTTTACAATATCTTATTCGCATGCTCAAATTATGCAACTGTGGGTTGTCAATTTAGATGGCGCCATGTCAAATATAGGTTAAGGTGTTATTCTAAGGATAAAAATTTTTAACTTGGGTAATTTTTGAGTGTACAATAGGGCTTTTATTAAGGGGGTATGTATTCGTGAAATATTTTGATCAACCATACTTCAATATCAACTTGTATAGTCAAAATTTTTTCTAAACCAAGCATTTTGCTGCATATACTTATAATATAGTTCAAAAGAATATAAAAATGGTTCATTAAGGTGGTCGTTTAAGGTATGATACCCTCTTAAGCCTATTTCATACTTAAAAATTTTCTTTCTGAAAATTTAGTTAAAAAATTGTATTATTTTTTGAAAGAACATGAAATATGGAAAATTTTACACTGTATCTAAGGTATGATGCCCTCTTAAGCCATACCGACCTTCTCAGAGTACTAAAAAAAATTATTCACCATTCGTATCTTAAAATACGTGTAATTTAATGAAAATAATAATTGGAGGGTAAAGCATTAAAACGCTTCGCGGACGTCGTAAAATTTATGGCAACATAAATTATTCAGTTAATTAATCGAGTGTCCCTTTGTGCACTTGTTGTTATTCTTCAAAAACTTTGGTATTGTGACTGTACGTACGCATGGCGTTGTCATGGGGAGGTAGGGTGAGCGAGTCTATCGATTTTCCTCCCACGCCGCGGTGCCCTTCGATTATCCATCCTATTTTATTTGTAAACATGGTCATTGGCCCGACCCGACTTACGACGATTGGCAAAGATCCCTACCGTCTGTTTTAATTAATCCTTCTGGGCTGGTTTAACGAATCGATAAGAATTTTCAAATCTCCATTCGAGTAGCTTTGTATGCATGTAATCGGAATATAATATTGTGTTTTTGTACGATTATTAAGGAAGCAACTATAATGTTTTATTATACGGTATTGAATATTTATCGGAAGAAGTATCGATTTTATATCCTGTATTCTTAAAGCCTTGCATATATGACTCTACTAACAATATTATAATATGTCAGTATTATATATCATCGTCCAAATAATAATCAAAGGTAATGACCATATAATAAATATATTATTAAATTGAATAAGATATAAAGTGTTATATCGCAGACAATGTTTAATATTATAATGAAAACACTACAGTAACAAGTTATTAAGTATATGATTATTATAAATAATTATATACCATAGTCTGATTGTCATGAATTTAAAAAATATTCTACATGTGATATCAGTAGAGAGTATTGATTTTAAATAAAATTAATGACAGTTTCTTGAAAATATTTTTTCATAGATTTTTTTCCTGATTGACTACTGGAACATTGCTCGTTGAGTACTTTGGTGTAAAAATATATTTTGCCTTCACAGATAATTAATATCTTCTATTAAACTTAATTTTCTTTAAGTGACGCTTAACGCCTGCGCGCGCTCGGGTATGGTTACATCAAATTAAATAATGCTTTATTTTAAACTTATATAAAAATACGTGCGCGTAGGTATTTTTAAATTCATATAATTACAGAGTTTTAAATGAAAGAATCAATTAACATTACTCTGCGCGATATAAATAGGTATTATTGATAAACATCATCGTCGATTATTCGATCGTCTTCGTGGACGCTCTTTTTAAATTTATTTCATTTTATTATTTGCAAAAAAGATGAGTTACTTCGTTTTTTTTTTTTTTTTTTTTTTTTCGTCAACCTTTACGTCAATGCTCGGTGGTCTTTATCTCGAGGAACAAGTTTTTTAACAACATTTATGACACCTCTTGAACAAAAGTTGTTCCCGAAAATTCATCGGTTAACATAAAACTCGTTTTACGATGCGAACCTGCTCAAATATTGTTATTTTTTTCTATAGCATGAGTAAGGCAAGGCAAGTTGTTATTAATTGCACGCTTTCTTAACAATGAGCAAAGGCTCGGTTACACCTGCCGTTTGTTTGATGTACGCACACGATAAAATGATCAAACTCTCGAAATTGCCACGTTGGACACTGTAACAAGTGTGTTTATAATTTTTTTTGGGTATAACATTACAGTAGTAATTGTTTGAAATATTCTTGTATTCGAACACTTTGTTCTGGTTTGTTGGTTATGATGTTTATGTCTACTTCGATCTTTAATGTTAATTTTGATTAGTTTTAGAACTTAATTTATGTTTTCTGATCAAGTAACTAAGTAGAAAGAACTTAAGTAATGAATAGTAAGAGTGAAGATACATAAAAGTTCTGTTCGAAGTGCTTCATTGTTACCTTGCCCTTTTGACTTCGCTAACTACTATCATTTTTAACATTAATATAACAATTAAAAAAAATTGTCACTATAGATACCATATCCATATCGAATATCTACATCAAAATTGAACTGAGAATTCAGTCATTTATTTTCCTTCTTTTCTCACGCATGATTACTTTGAATTTCGTTGGTGGAAATAATTTTATCATTCCGTAACAGTTCCTATTGTGTCCTCCAAATTTCCAGTAGAGCTGTTATCAGAGCAATGGCCGATGATACTCAAAGTAGACCAACAATATTAAAATAGTAGTTACAAATACTTAGTTTGGGTACAAGTTACCAAATAATTGAAACAGCAGGATTGACTTGATTCATTGTAATGATCAAGGTAACCGACAAAGACAGAACTGTCTGAGATTTTAATACGCCTCTACCCTGTAAAAAATGGTAGTAAGATTATCCATTTAATAGCCATTTACTGGCCATTTTATATACTCAATCTAGTATATAACTCAATTCTCGTTTCTTACAAGGTAAAATAAAAAAATTATTCTAGGGATTCCGCCAGTCTTGTTTTTACAGATCTCAAAGTAAGTTTTGGGTAGTTAAAAAATAAGTACGAATACTTAAGAGACACTCGAAATTGTATTTCTCACACTCGTGGAGGCTGCACAGGCGGAGACAGTCACGACCTCGAGGGATGCTGACTGGCCGGTTACACCTGCAGCAATGCGCGATCTCTCTCTCCTTTCTCCTCCAGTTGCAGCCAGAGAAAATCCCAACCGGTTCGCGAGACAAGTTGCCCGGGTATCATCAAAAGCGGGCCCGGCGATTCAAGAAAACGAAGCGAAGTTGAGTCTTAACTTGCTTTTTATTTTACCTTGCTCGTACTTTTAGCATGCAACTTTTTTTTTATTGTGTTCTGGATCTTGGTGATCCAGAACATACATTGACCGTTCATTTTTTTGATTTTATAAATCAGTTTTTGAGTTATCAGAACAGTCAGTTTTATGCAATTGTGAAGAAGAACTGACTCTGTTTCTTCGTTAAGACAGTCTGACAGTATATGGGTTTTAGAAAGTTGTTTCAAACCTAGGATCAATAATAAAATACAAGAAAATTGACTACGAATTTTGAACTGATATGGTTCATCAGTTTTTTAATATCATACACGTTTTGTAACAAGGTTTAGGTTTTTGAGTAGTTAGGGGTTTTTACTGGATTTATTATACATGACTTAAGTGAGTAAATATGAAATTCTGTAGGAATAAGAATGACTTCTAACTGAGGTGCAAATGGTTCTGAACCTTTTGAGACACCTGGAAAACTAGCAGGCAATAATAAAGTCTTCAAAAATTGTTAAAGCTTCTTACTGAGGACATAAAATATTGCAATCTCCGTCAAGTATCTATCAAATACAGATAAAATAAATCCTCAAGTTTCAAGATGCTATTATGGGGTAAATCGACTATATTAATTCTTCAAAGAAAGCCCGAGAAGCAATATCAATAATCTTTGCAAGATCTAAAAAGTATCTGCCAAATCATTTATTTAGTGTAACGGCACAGTTTAGTTTCTTCATTTTTTGCAATGCGAGGGCATTAGATAAGGTACTAAAAGCTTCTAAACAGTCCGAGAGATATCATCTTACGCTGATCGATAGACAGACAAACATCGAATGAGATCTTGATTGAAGTAGTTTGTTGAATATATAGGTCAAAAACCGGACTGAAACAACTTGTTCGATTTGAACAAGTTGTTTTTGAATAAAAGACTTAACTGTTTAACTATTTTCTCATAACTTATGTACGTCTAACTGTAACTTATTTGATGAAATCTAGGGTACCGCAATGACTGTGATTACTTACTTCAATTGTTGCAATTGCAGAGGAGCACAACTGAAGTAGTGAACGTACAGATTTTTACTCGGCTTGTTTGAATTTTCTTATAAATTTAGTATAACTGTTACAAAATGTTTAAAAAATATTTTTATTTAAAGCCTGTATCAAATGACTATAAACATTATAAGATCTGAAAAGTTAAAAGATTCTGAAGGAGAAATTTGAAGTGGTGCAGGTCTTAAATGACCAAAAAAACAAAAATATTATCAGAATTTTCATATAAACGAGAAACTTTTGATACGTAATCAAAGCATAAATAAAAAATTCATAAAAACAGTAATTTTTTTTAAAATTTTTAATTTCTTTGGCTTTATTGATACAGCGTTTACGAAAAAAAACAAATTTTGAAGTAAATTTTTCAAACACCTACGAGTTTATTTCCTCTATCGATTCTGGTTAAAACTGAGGTAATTTGACGTGATTTCAGTCGGGATGACTTGCAAAGTTATGCTAAACAATTATTCGCTGATCGAACGCGCTTTATTAAAAAATTACGCCGCTCACAGAGAAGAAGCCGGTGCATTTATATAATAAAATTACAAAACAAAAATAATTCCGCGCAATTTTAATCTCGCCGCATCACAATAAAACCATAATAGAATTAAAGTAGGAACAAGAAAAAAAAAAAAAAATGTCGAGAAAAGTCGTAAATAAATTTAAAGACAGTAATAATTTCGTGGAATTAAAGTATCCCGTACTAGCCGGGCATTAAACGATACTCTACAACATTACAAGCGTGCGGTAAAAATGATAATAATAATTTATCACGATCGATGTGTAAATTATGCGAGAAAAAAAAGGTTGGGTACGAGAAAAACTAAATATCAATGGAAAATTACAAAATAGATGGTGGTAAGAATCTCGGTCGTACAGTGAAAGCACGCGCAAACGACTTTCATCTCCTAAGACCGCTTGCTCGCTTGCCTGCTTGCAGAAAATCTTTTGACCGGTAAGTAGCTGCACCAGGATTATGGCGCGGGGGCTCTTATCAACCTCATTCCGCGTTCCATTTGCCGAAATCCATGTTTTACGAATTGGGTAAAGCGAATTTACCTTTTTTTACCCAAGTAGCCTTGGAATCTTCAAGTCAAAATTCTTTTAAATTTACCGCCCACCGAAGTCTTTGGACTTTAATCACATTGGGATTGTAACTGCACACATTAAATTTTTAAAGTTTTTAAATTTACTATATACTTTCTTAATGGGATTCTGCTCGAAAAGTATATAGGTATACTAACTTATAAGCAAGATGGCGGCTTTAATCCACCAGTTTGCATACTGTTTTTAAAAGTGATGATCAATTTCTCACAGATTTTCAAATGTTAAAATAAAAAATCAATTTTATTTCTAGGTTAGTTTTCATACTTTTAACCGTTTGAAGTAATCACTTTTATTCATAAAAATTTTAGAAAAAAAATAATTGCCAATCAGACACAAGATACGTTTGCTTGTTTGATTGCTCTCTAGTTTAAGAATTGAATATGGAGCACCGTGGAAATCCGTAAAAGATAATGCGTGTAATCGAATTTTGAAATCGACCCATACCGTCAGCCAAGGTCCGCGAGTTATCATGAAAAAAAAAAATCATAAGAATAAAAGACTTGACGTAATACACTCAAATTTAATACCTGCTCCCAGTCGGAATTATATATTCAAATTAAATAGGATTGAGTAAACGCTTGATTTATTCTTCTCTCTTTTGTTCGATGCTGCAGTCCAGACTGTGTCTACAAGAATTCAGTGTGCACAGCTGTTTTAGAATATCTGGGCTCGCGATTATCGAGTGAGTGCACGGCTGCTCGCTTCAATTAATTTCTGCACGAAAAGAAGAAGTAAGAAAATAAAAAAAAAAGGTTGCGGAAGCTTCTCAAGGACGCCGAGTTACTTTGCAGTCGTTGTCGCGGCTTTATTTTCACGGACGAATGCAAAGCCTCAAGTTCGTCCCTTTTTTTTTTCGACGGAAAAGTCGCATATGTTTTAATTGGAAAGGGAACGAGTAAGGAGAAGCCTTTTGCGAATTTCTGGAATCGTGCGCGCACGATCGTGTTATTTTTTTCATTTTTTTTTTTTTTTTTCGAGAAGAAAATTATATAATTTCTACGTGGCTGCCGCATGAAATTTTTTTCAATTCGCGTATGCTACGGGCTGAAATAAAAAAGTAAATGTGTAACATGCTCCTTGAGTTCCGAGAAAAGAGAAGAAAGTCTTGATTTGGACACGCAGATATAACGAAATCCATTTTGCTAAGATTATTGTACTTTAAGGGGAAGCCGAAAATTGGTTTTTTCAAAAATCAAGTATAAGTGTGAAGAAAAATTTTCTGTTCGTTCAAGGCACCCCAGTTTAATGCAAGTGAAAAAATGGTAGATTAAAAACGAAACCAAATCAATCAAGCTTCATGAATTTTTCAAAAATCTTAAAATATCAAGTATACTAGCTCAATCTTTTATGCAATTTAATGATTATCTCTGAAAACCATACTTTTATAACAAAATAAAACTAAATTGAAAATATTAGTCTTCAAACTAATGTAAATTAAAAAAAAATTCAAGGTGCTTCGAGCGAACTTAAAAATTTTCAAACATCCAATCAAACCCTTTGAATAAACCTCGCGCGCTCCCTGAACTATTGTTGTCTCGTGATTTTGGGGTTGGACGGACTTGAGGAGAGGATGATAATTGAAGTTAAAAAGAAGTCTGAAATGAATAAAAAGAGGAGTGAAGAGTGCGGAATGTATCGTGCGAAGGGCTACGAGACGCGACGTATCGTGTCTCGCCTCCCTTACGGACTGAAGCTCGGCTGTACTCAGACCGGATGGATGCGCTCTTGACTTCCCCCCACCATAGCGACTATCTCACTGCACACCTGCGCTTGCACCGGAAACGCATCTTTAGCGTTCGAAATAATCGCTTGGATAAATCTCATACCTGTCGGTTTATGAGTACAATTTTTTCAAGCTTATGGTTTTTATGATAATATCTTCTACTAGTGTTTTTGGATATCAAGTCTTTGGTACGAGCTTTGCAAAATTAGGAGGAAATGGATTCAGAGACCTGCGAATTTATATTTAAATGTACATAATGAAATAGTCAAAAGTCAGTCCGAATTAGTGATCACTGAAATGAATAATTAAGATTTGTGACAAAGTGAGCAACGCATGAATTATAATAGAATAGTGTAGTGTAGTGGTAGGCTAAGAGCAAAGGTATGAGTGTGCGCTTCTTGAACAGCGCTTGTACGTATTGGCGTGGAAAGCGGAAAAGCGAAGAGTGGGGATGAGCCTAGGGACTCCTGCGTGGGTCTGAACGACCGTGTGACGACACGGTCAACCCAGAACGTTGTATTGTAACCCTAGATAACGAACTTTAATAAATAGTGTTTGTGTTTTGAATAAATAAGCAATCAATTCTATAATCTCCTTTTAGACCCATCATTCCTACAATATATTAGAATTAAATTTAATAGAATGGATTAAAAAAGAACAAAATACATAGAACGAAGTAGAATATAGAAATACAAAACAAAAACATAATAAATAAAATTAAACCAAAGAGCGTACAATAAAATTTAATGCACAAAGTAGAACAGAATAGAACAGATCAGAATGGAATAGAATAAAAGAGAATCATAAAAAACAGATGAAAACCGAACAGAATAAAATAAAAAAGGTATATAACTAAAAAGAACAAATAAAATTAAACAAAATAGTATACAATAAAATATAATATAAATTTACAATAATGAACAAAGTAGAACAGAATGAAACAGTTCAGAACAGAATAGAAGAAGAAAGTAGAACAGAATGGAACAGTTCAGAACAGAATAGATTTTCAGAAATAATCAATTTATTAACAGTATCAACTTTTTATAAACAATAAACAATCTTTTTTCACAATTTATATAGATTAAAATAAAAAGCGCATCTCGATCCAATTATTTCTTCGATTGAAACTTGAACTTGAAAAAAAAAAGAAGCGATCCGAAGTGATTCACAACTGCACCAGCAGCAGAAGCATTGTTTATAACTCGCAAAGAAAAAAAAAAAAAAAATCAATCAGAACAAAATAAGTGCGAATTCCGAGACAAGTGAGAAGAAGACGGAGGAGTAGAAGAAGAAAAAAAATAATAGGATTAGCCGAGTGCGTCAATGAAAAAGAGCAAAGCGTAAAATAAAGAAGAAGAAGAAGTCTGAAATAATAGAAGACGAAGAAGAAGCGTTACGATGACGAAGAATATAAGATTCGAGTTGAACACAAAAACATGTGTGATTAGCCAAAGCATAATTTTCTTCTTCTTTTTTTTCTTCATCAATTGTGACGTCAAGCGACGAGTCCAGCCGGTTCTGCATTCGAACTCCTCGCGAAAATTTCGTCACGATCGATTAAAACCGAATTTTTTCATTAATTTCAAACTACCCAGACGTTATTTATTGCCGAGTCGCGGGTAATTTTTCTTACTTTTATTTCTTTAGCTTGATCAAGGCTAATTTTTTGAAAGTATATCTTTCATTAAGACACTCGCTTGGTGCGTGAAAAATTTCTGTACTGAGTCAAACTCTTGAGGAACTATTTTTATCTATCAATTTTTATTTTTAGTGCTAGGATGAATTATTAATAAATTAACAAGCACTGTGATCAATATAGATGAGATGTACTCAAAAATACAATCAAAGTGTCGTTGGATTTGTAATTTATGTGTCTTGATCATTCGAACTTAACTACTGAACGACGCTTTACTTCTCGCGACTATAAATAGACTGACTTTTAATCAATTTTAAGAATCACAATATTGAGTTTATAATGTACTCGAAAGGACATTTAAATAAAATAAAATCATTTTTGACAGACAAAAGAAAAGGCCAACGACTATAATAACGCACGATAAAAGATTAAAATTTCGTGCAACGCTTAAGCGCGGTCAGAAAAAAAAAGTAATATAATGTGTGTCAGACGCGACACCGCCGCGCCGGACGGTCAAGGCTGACCTTCCATGTAAACACGTGATAATAGGAGATTCAACTTTTTTTTTTTATTCTTTTATTTTTCTTTTTCGCGAATCTGCGAGTCATCACTATGCATAATAAACTTTAAATAAACATGCGACGATCGAGTTTAATTCAGCTCGGTTGGTAACCGAACAAGCTGTTTGAATTTTTTTCGATAATTCAAACAGATTTCCCATAGTTAACGTAAAACAAGCTCCAGAAGTATTACTAAACTGACTTGAAGATCGAAAATTGAGTTTTCAAAAATATGTTACTTAAATTTTCAAGTTAACAAAGAACTTATTAACGATCAAGTTAACCTCAAATTTAAGGAGCAGACGACGTGTCTAAAGACCGATCAGATGCAGGAACTGTTAAGAGCTTAAAAAAAAATAAGGTACCTAACCTACAATTTTTAGAGCTTTTGAATAAAAGTTTGTATTTAACCTAAAATTCAAGGAGCAGACGATATGTCCGAAGATCACCGATGGAACCTAACTTATAATACTGAGAGTAGACGATACTCACTAATTTTTAGGTTAGTTTATCAATTTTTTCCAACCTATATCATTCATTTATGTAGACTTACTTAGATAAATTGACTTTTATATGTCTATTTTTAATGAAAACTACCTACCATAAAAATTAGATATACGAAGAATGATACTTTCTATACGCGTGATAAACCAGGAGTGTTAAATTAGAATTTATGTACCCATGAAACACAAAATTTAAAAAATTCACAGTACCCGCGAACGAGAATAACTGATTTTAAACGTCAATAAAAATATTATGAAACATATTTTCAAAATACATACTCAAACCAAGAAGTAAAATTAAATTAATTAACGCCTTTTTGCAGAGTATAAAATTTTTCAAGCGAGCGCAAAAAGAAGATGAAGAAGAGAAGAAAAAACTACGCCGAGTTGTAGAAGAGTGCGTTGGTTGTTCGTACTCGGGTCATAATTTCATTAAAGGCGTAAACAAGCGCGCGCAGAAAAACTCGCCTCGACCGGGAGCGAATAATATCACTCCCACCTGTTTGCTTCTGCCTCTTGGCTCCTCGCAGGGACGAGCTGAAAATTCTCGCGCGGAGCCCTTCTCTCTTTTTTTTTTTTTTTTCGACTTTCACCGCGAATCGCGGCTCTTACCCTTACTTTTTCTTTTTTTCCGCATACCAAAAGTAACAAATTTTTCGTAGTTTTGATTAATTGAACAATAATTATTAGATTTCTGCTGGTTTTGTGAGTTAAAATTTATTTTTTATGGCTGACTTTTGAGATGGGAAACCCCATGCAAGTTTTAATTCTCACATAAAAAATTAAATATTTTAAAATAAGTCGTGGTCGAGTGATTAAAGAACCTCCAAGTTTTTCGCTGTGAGAATCATCATTTAAAAAAAAAAAAAAAAACCTGGTTGAAATAAAAAAATTAATGTTTACCCATGTATTTGTGAAAATTTTTATTTGACGCTTTGGTCCTAAACATTGTAAAATGCGTTGTATCTCACAGATCTAAGAAATTAGCGTGTTATTCTTTGAAACTCTACGAAATTTTTAGAAATAGAGTAGGAGTTTGATGAAATCCAAGAAGATTCTCAGTACTTACTTACATTTTTCAAAAAAATTGTTACTTTGTCTTATGATTAGTAAATACATTAAAGATGTCTTCTGCCTCAACAGTTCAATCGACTAATTTGATTATAAAGTTTAACCGTAGTAGGATTTCCATGTGATTTTTATATTAGTAACACTGCAAACCCAAGTGTCTTAAAAAGTTCGATATAGATATACTTGACGTGTAAATTTTGTCACGATTTTAAAACACTTCCAAGTGTTTTAAAAATCTAACCTGCAAGGTTAGACGCATAAGACACTTGGTTTTGCAGTGAAGACCTTGCAATCTTAAAATCAATATTAGGATCGTGGTTTATTCTCGATACTGCTATCTCAATCATGGTTTCCATAAAACAATGATTATCCTCGCCAGGCCCATCAATGTAAATGTTGAGAACCGTTGAGAACCCACATCATTCCAGTGTAACAATTAATCTAAAATTAGCTCAAATTAAAAGATCCCGGTAGAAAAACTTCCTCCGTATGAAAAGCTACATCGGCATTCCAAGCGTATGAAAAAAAAACTGGGTGGGCAAAGTGTAGTAAACGTCACGCAGAGTCGATATTAGAGTCACTCCTCGCGCGTCGGGTAAACTCGGTCATAATGATCCCCCGTCCTTCGATATTCTCGTACTCGTCGGCCCTTTTAGTCTTATTTCCCTACAGGCAATTACGTACGTATGAAGAGAGAGAAAGGAAAAACGAATAAGGACTCGGGAGGAGTTTAAACCGCGAACTTTTCCATTCAAGTCCAAGGATGGGCGCGCCTGGGTACTACCACCACCGGAAATGCCAATTTTCTTCTTCCTCGCAACGCCGCAACGGTTCAATCATACCTACCACCCGTGGAAACTTTATAAACTTATCTTTATTCATAACTATGGTGATGAACGCGTCCACTCGACGGAGGATACATGCTTATTTTACAACTATCATTTAACAATAATATATTAATATAACAGTTCATCGCGTGCTTCGGGCTTCCACAGATGCGAAAAGTACTTTTCCACTGATACAAGAAAAAACAACCAACATCTATCCTCGCTAGACTGGCCATGCTTCACAATTCATTTCAGATTGAACTCCGACCGAGATTTCCGGTAGCTCAAGCAGGATTAATATTTTACGGCACTTTAAGTAATAGCCCAGCTACCGGTGGCATTTACATCGCTTGAATCCCGGGGATTACTCGACGCCTGGATTTTATCTTTTTCGAAAAACGGTACCGAAACGAGTTCACGTAGTGTCGGTGGAAATTTTCCCGACAGCTAGACGTATGATTATATTTCGATATTAAACACTGCATCTCTCCCCCTGCGCAGATTAAATTCAAGCCAAAGCTGCTTTCTCTCCCCGAGATCTCACGGCGCGGTATCCGGATGCTCAAGACACCAAGATCATTGGATTGTCAATATCCATCGCTCGACTGTCGCCAGGTGTCGTTAGGATTTACAAATAGTTGGGTAACGAGCATTAAAAATGAATTATGGTACCGCGTAAGTCATCAATCTTTTGAGCATTTGTGTAATTAATCAACAACAAAGAAGTGTGATCCAGAAACACACGATTCATTAACTTTTTTTTTTTATTCAGAGGATACATGCAGCTTAATGAGAGTTTGGTTTATGCTGCGGTCGCTAGGATCGTGGACAAATTACTCGGTCCAGTTGCGAGGTATGAAAAACGAACGACCAGCTGATTCCGTTAAGTTAAGCAGGTTCCCCACTACGGCAGCCGAGCGAGCAAGCGAGGATGAGGAGAGAGATAAATTAGAGCAGCTGATCGGATAGGTGTAGTTTGTAGAAAGTTTGCAACATAATCTTCTGCTATTTACACTGGATAAGTAGGCGATATTATTTCTATCGGAAGAAAATTATGAACAAGTTGGGAATCAGACTGTAGGTGAATAGTTAAGGTTTGTGACTAAATCAGGATTGCATCTGTCAGATCAGAACATGTTGGAAATAAATTTAATAAAATAGATTAATACCATTTGTTAGAAGTAGAACAGTAAAGAAAATAATAAGGACCTCTTACAAATCAGATATAAACTCTCAAAGTACTATTTGTATAAAAAAAAAATTGTACAAAGACGAAAAAATTTATTTTCAGTTTTTCCGTACGATTCGATAACGCAAGTAAAAAAAAAAAGGAGCGTAAACAAGCGCGTCTAAAAATAATGAAAAAGTTGAATTTTCCAAGGTGATGCACAACATAAGGACGGTTTTCATTCGCGCAAAATAGAAGTGCCTGCAGAGCGGCGCAAGAATAAAAAAAAAAAAATCGATTTCAGACGTCACCCGGGGAAACACCACAAGCAAACGGGGGTTGCGAGCGAGAAAAAAAAAAGAGAGGCTCTTTTGAATGGGAAGAAAAACAATTGCGAAACGGTACAGTGAATAATAATAAAATGGAACTGTGCAGGGGTTGCGAGTGTAAAAATTATTACCGAGTCGTTTGATCGTCATTGCAGAATGCACCAGTCATCGCGCATGAAAATATTAATTCGAGTTTTCATGCGTCGTTTGAAATTAATGCTGCTAAGTCCAAATTACACGATGCTTTACGAATTAGTACGTCAATTTAAATTTTAGGATATCTGTACAATGTGGTTAAAAGTAGATTCTTCGTGAGTTATTATTAAAAAAGTATCAGTGGTTCTCAACTTGTTCACATTAAAAAATATAGTTTAAATAAACATCAAGTTATTTGTTTTAGTTTAAAATTTCATGACGATCGTTTCGATACATTGTATCTTTATCTAATGTCGAATTATAACTGATTCAATGTATGAAAAGTCAGAAGTATATAAAGGTAGGCGTGTTTATCAGTCGATGTATAGGTCCAAGTAATTGAGTGACGTAGATTGTATACAAATAACTTTTTACTTTTTCTTAATTTTTAACAATGTCTTTCGAAAACAACTTTAATTTAAAATTTCTCTCTGAATGAAAGTTTAGTAGTGGAGAAGAATTTAAATTTTTTTGATCATAACATGAAAGTCATAAACAAATTGATGTTCTATTTCAATGTTGAATAAGTATTATGTTTAAAATTAGCTCAAAACATCCTTCTATCCGGATAGAGTTTACTTCGTAGACCCTTTCCAGACCCATAACTTCCCAAACCTCGAGATTGAAAAAATCCAAGACTTCAGACCGAACTAAAAATAGTCTCGGCAATGTAAATCAGCTGACAAACGGTGCACGTAAAGGGTACGAATGGGATGCAAAGGACCGAATTTGCCGGTGCAATTGAGCTCGGCAAAGCTCGATATAAATCGCGGTGGGGGATTGTGCGGCTCGGCTCTGACGCACTCGGTAACGAAAACAGCAGCTGATCCGACGCAAACATTGCGCGTCCCAATGCTAAACCACTATTTTTCATTTTTTTGAGTTTTAATAATTTTTTTTTTTTTTTTTTTTTTTTTTTTTTTTTGGAAAAAGATGAATGTATGCGTAAGACTTTTTAACAAGACAAACGACATACTTCAGACAACTCAGAATACAGACGGATAAAGTTTTGAAAAATATCAACAGTTTTCGAAGAAAAATGATAAATTAATGGTACTTTCGGAAAGCTTCCTGACTTTAGCTGGTACCCGTGACTTAGTTTTTATAGGGTTTCCTAGGTTTTCCAGACCAGTGGCGGATCTGTAATCCGCACGTTCTTGGAAAATAACTAATTGGAAAGAAAAACAATTATCTTCATAAAGTTGTTTTGTTTTTTTATTTCGTAACAAATAAAAACAAGCTATTCTATGTGGGCTAACCTCGATGGAACTAGATTCCAGATAATAATTATACTTATTAAAATAATATATACTCAATCAAAATTCATAAATTGATGTCACCTCGTTTGCTAATGCAACACACAATTGCAACACAGAAAAAAAAAATTTCTCTTATTACTGAGGCGCTTAAAAGTTTATCAAGCAAAAAACTTGTATCTTCATTTTGAATTTGCAATGAAAAAATTACAAAAATTCAGCGAGACGATATTACATTAATCAAGAACGTTCTGTAGCTCCTATAGTAAACAGTTGCAGCTTATCTTCGAAGCTTCGATAACTTCGATGAGTCACTTTCAAAATAACCAACTCTCGAAAAAAAAAACCCGATTTTAAAAAGCGAGAGTCCGCCCGTATAAAAAAAACCCCAAAAAAACAATAAACAATAAAAAAAAAAAGACGCTGGAGGAATTGAAAATCAAAGTTTGAAGGACGATGCATATAAAAGTTAATCGAGTCGTTCACCTTTTATCCTTGTTCGGTGCAGTAGCAGTTCAGTGAGTTTAATACACTCTCGCGGCTGTCGGATGATGATCGGGCGCCGCGCCGAGTTCGAGGAGGAAACATTGCGCGTATATATATTTTTAATCGATGTCTTTCCTTGTTCTTCTCCTCTGCGTTTTCTCGTTGTTTGTTTAATCGGTAGGTGGACGCCCTGCTATCGCTACGCCGCGGTTCTCATTTAGCTGCAGTGGGCCTCGATAACCGACAATGTCTGCAAAACTACAATCTTTTTTTTTTTCTTTTTTCTCATTGGCACTACTCCGAAGATAGCGAACTACATGTCTGTTTTTTTTTTTTTTTTTTTTTTTATTTATAATTATTCTCCCAATTATGAGATGATCTAAAAGTTTGAACGGTTCGAGTAGTTCCACATGTTCCAAGTTCTTAAGTTGGCAATCCTGATTGTAAAAATAACTTCAGACACTGAGTAGAATTGTGAATTTAAATAATTTTTAACTGAAAAGCTTCAAATATTTAGATAAGAAAAAAATTTTCTTTAACATGAACTTTTTAACTGAGGTGATGAAGACAAGATCTTTTTTCATTCGAAAATCTGAAAGTTCGAGCAGCTTAAACAAACTTATCTAAAATATATTAAAAACCAATTAAGTATGAAAAAATGATGAGGTCTAAACGGTTTGGGCCCAAGTTCAAACTTTGAAAAAAGAATTATTAGAACTGTTTCAGGTTCGAATAACTGGGAGCCTTATTATTAAAAGTTAACATCCATCTAGAATTAAACGTCCTTCTAGTCTAAAAAATAATTTTAATTTGATCTATTAAGATTATTGAGTTCTAATATTAGCATTAGAATAGATAACGAGAGGATTATCAAATACAACATTAAACTAATTTAATCTTGTACAAAAATAGTTAAAATAATGGACAAAAAATTGTAGTTGATTACGCCTGATTTACCAATACGACAAATATACATTATTGAACATAAACATGATGAAATACATTCCCAGGAAGATAATTGATAAACATTGTATATGAAACTAGACCCAGAACAAAATTTACAATAAACCGAAAAAAAATTTTAAAGTTTTCATTATTGAAAACAGTATCAGAATCAAAATGTAAACAATCCTCTGCATCTTGAATTTTGAATAAACATTATCGTTAACAACAATCATATCAAAAAATAACTTTTTATTTTTGTTTTTAAGGAAGAGAACGTTATTGGCACTACAATAACCGAACCATCGACTCTCGAGCTTTCGAACATGTTATCGAAGATCATAAGCGCTCGGTCATGTCAGTATTAATAGACTCTGTCATCGTATCATCTTCACTTCTATCTTTTGTTTTGTTTATTACTAGCAATCTGAACCACGAATGTAGAATCTTAAATCGCGTAGTTTTCAGACTTAATGTACGTAACGAATGATTTTTTATTTAAATTATTGTTTTCTTTCTTTATGAACTTGGAGAGTGTTAAAGACCCTGCAATCTTTTATAAACAAGGAAAATGATGATAAACAACAATCGCATCTCAACTAAATTTAAAATACCCTTTTATTAATAAAGTTATTCATCTTTGGGGCTTGACACGAGAAAAAACTTTTAAAAATCATGCAATCACAAGAGAAAAAAGATAATAAATTAGACACAAGGGAAATAAGTGTAAAATACCCTTCTATTATGGAATCGCCGAGCTCTCAAACAATATAACAAAAACATGACTCTTAATTAACATTTTCAATGATTATTGATATAATAAGTTTTTTTTTTTTTTTCAATAAGTTATTCATGCACCGTCTCAACATTAAAGATAAACGAACTTCAACTACCGACGCAGCGGTGCAAGCTCGTTCGAGCTGGTTTATCCTGGAAAGTTCAATTTAGCGGTAACGTGATGTAAAAATTTCAAACTGTTGACATTGGATTTCTCAAAATATACAGTCAAAGATAAAATCATTGTAAAGAATAAAAAAAAAATTACGTTCCCTGGAGAAACTAAGTCTCTTCCAATCATTAGGGAAGATGTAAATTTGAAAAAAGTTAGGAGAATAGAATCATTAAAAGTACGAGTATCACTGCTCAAAAATCAAAGGCGGGAAGAAATTTCTGGAAGAAATCAATAACAATCACGGCCCCGTCGAGGATAAAGAAAAAGGAGAAGCCCGTAATAAAGACGAAAGGGCTGCCGAGAGAGGCGAGAGAGAGAGAAATTTGTCCTCGAATCGATTACGGCTGTTAAACTGCTTCTTCTCCCGGCTTAATTGAACCGACGACGCTAGCGACGATATTGTTATTGATACATTACGAAAGCGCAGAGCAGCACACCAGCAGAGTTTTAAATCATCGTCTTCTTCTATTGGGACCTGTTGAGTACACGCGACTGGGCACGCGGACTCGTCTACACGTGATCCATTCTTTTTTTCTTTGCAGGGGGGCATGAACTTTATTTTTGAGGTTATGTTTTCAGTATTAAAATAGTTTTGTTTTTCTTCGCTGTCTGCATTTCTAATCTCAAAATCAGAATTAAGAAAATTTTTATCTCTGCTTTTTTTGTAGTTGTAAAGCACAATAAATATATTTGGTTTTTCTTGTTTTTGAGGTTATGTTGTCATTTTACCAAGTTTTATTATTTCTTTTTTTATGTTTTCAAAGTACTAAAAAAATATCTAGTTTTTCTTTGCAGGGAATTGACCTGCACTTTTGAGGTTATGTTTTCATTAGAAAAATAGGTTTTTTCTCTGTCAGCTGTATTTCTAACCTCAAAGTCAAAATGAAATTGAGTTTTATGACTGCTGTTTTTAAAGTTTGAAAAAAAATTTCTTTTCCCTCTGATTATTCTGAGTTTCTGAAAATTCTTTCAAATCTTAATTGAGTTTAGTTCAAGTTTCTAGGCCCTAGTTACGTTTCAAAATCAGACACAACAATTACGCAATTATTAAATCAATGTTAGTAAAGCCGTGATTCAGCAAAGCTTCTCAGAATCCACTCAAGTGAAGACAACGGATTTAGGTTCGAGGAAATTTGAACAAGTATACAATCATATATTTAATTAATTTATTGCACTCCTCCTTTGCCTCTTCTCTGGTTTATCATTAAAAAAAAAGTGCAATTAAATTATATATTTGACGATCGAGCCAGAGACAACGGGAAAAAAAAGGAAACAACTCCAAAGTCCGTTGTGGTGGTACTGCAAGTACACTTAATTAATGTACAGCACGATCAACAATCTCAATTATTGTTTCGTTGCCCTCGATTAAAACTTTCCACTTTCCGCGTCCCAGGAATCCAGCATTATAATGTAGATGACTTCTTCTTCTTCTGCTTCGTGCAGGAAATCTCATCGGTTTTTCTGAAGAATTCCTGAGGAGAAGCTAACCGCAAGCAGAAAAAAAGGTTTTGGGTCAGACTATAAGAAACAGGATAATTTTTTAAATGTTTTCCTTGTAAACATTATACAATGTCATTGTTATTTTTGTAATTTACAGTCGATGGATTACTCAAAGTTTGAGTTCAGTGCGTTTGGTTTTACCTTATTCGAAACAGGACACACGCAACAACTTTATCGATCGCGTCACTGCAGCAGCAGCTTTTTAATTAACTCATCGGACAAGCGTTTGCTTTTATCATCCAGCACATTAATTGAAATTGTTCTGTTTTATGTAAGTATTCGAGGACGCGATGGCGCTTATGAAAAATCTCCGAGTTTATAATTATTAATCATATTTTTTATATTTTACGTTTAATCCGAAATGTATATAAATTGTAGGGTGTCTTGATTGAAACTACGCTTGAGTCATGAATTAGCGAAGCCAACGGTAATGGATTGTGAGGTTGTCCTGCAAATGAAGTATTTTAATTTTCATCTATGAAAACTTTACAACGGTGAATGTAACTTCTACAACGCTTTAATTTTTATAATTGAATATTCATCAAAATGTTAAAATTTGAGTACATTCTGATTTTGAGGTTAGGTTACAACGTATAAATTGATAGAAAGCTTCAGAATAATTTATGAAAATATTGTAAATTGTAAGATTCGACTTTATTCCGGTTTTGATGAAATGAATCTAATCCTATGAAAAATAGCATTTTTATTACTAATCAAAACATAACCTCAAAAATACAAGTCACGCCCTCTGCAAAGATAATACAGATTTTTTACTGTCACTACTGTTGATTTTTTTAAGCGCATTAATAAAGTTAAGTGTAATTGAAGAAAGTGTTTAGTAAAAAATTAACGCTGCCTAGTTGAAAAATCAACTTGATTATAAATTTTTAAATGAAAAACACGCCACAATAGAGAGAAAAAAAAAGAGAGACCGTGAATAATGCAAAACAAAACCAGTAAAACTCGTTTATCAAATAATCAAAAGACATTACAGGAATAGTATGTTAAAAAGGACCTTGCGAGAGAGAGATTTAAAACGAAGTCTGGTTGACTTGCTGCAGAGAGAGAAACATGTCGTATCAATTCTCGGTGCTGCAGTTTAAAACTCGAGCGAAAATATTCTTCGCTCAGAGAACCGCGACACGTGACACTCGATCCTCATCCAGCAACGTACCAGGATCCAACCTTTTTTTTCCAACTTTTGCTTTTGATTCCAGGAATTTACAGGGGATCCTTCAAAATTATTTATTTAAAAAAAAAAAAAAAAAAAAAAATTATTTTGACCTTATTAACTATTAGAATTAATTTCAGTATTGGTTTTAAATTTTATAGAATTCCGAAAAATTTTGTTGAAAAATTATAGAAAATTTAAGAAAGTATAACCTCAAAAATTCATTCCAGATATTTTATATGAAATACTGTAGAATGAACCAATATAAAGAAGTATACTCTAAAAAATTATCTAATGTAATCATATTGTGCGAGTGAAAAAAAAACTTTGCAATAATTAAAATTTTATTAATTACTTTCAGTACCACTGTACAAGTTCGACTAAGGTTTGAATAAAGTTTTTTTTAAGATTAATTGTAAAAATTAACTATAAAAAATTATATTTAGAAAAATTATAAAAAAAAGTGTGGCTGCAGATTTATAAATTCAAACCACCGCATGTTTTATTTATAGATTTTTTTTTTTTTTCGACCGTTTAGTAATTTATTCCACCAAAACCACAGTTAAGTAAACCTCGTCCGTTCGACCATAAAACGTCCAAATAATCATGCAGGATGATAAAATTTCGGTATTCCGTATAAGGAAGACATCCTACACTCAGAGTGGGTCAATTGGCTTGGACAGAGCGAAAAATTTCGCTTCTCGAGCTGTTATATAAGAATAATATAAAATAATTTAATAATCAATAAAAAAAAAATGAAAGCTTGCGTATGTGGTACAGTTGCAGAAAGATAATTTTGACGCATTCATTAAAATTGTTTAAAGTTTTTTGTTAAAACTTATTCATTCAAGCAAACGAAAAAAATTTTAAAACTCATCATCGAGGCTGAAATTGTTGCTTGTTAATCAAATCTTATCTTTGAAATAAATTAATAATTAATTATTTTATGTTACGCGGTATCAAATTTTAATTCTACATTATGTCCAGAATTAATTAATTTGTTTTAATGTTTAAAATTTTTTATTATACGAATGATAGACACATTTATTTTAAATATTAATTATTCTAAACAAGCTTAAATTTTAAAGATTAATTGTACACTTTAAAAAATGAATAAAAAAATTGTGAATTTTTTATTTTTTATCTCAATGTATGAGTACCTCAAGCAAACACTAATGTGTACTTTGAAATCAAACTTTAGCAGAATTTACAATTTTTGTATTGCTTCAACCAAAATACTAAAGCAGATTTGAGTGACAATCGTCTTGTGAGAAAAATAAAAAATGTTAACATTTCATTAAATAATAAAATATAAAAAAATTAAAAAATAAACAAATTTGGATACAACTATTAAAGTTATTATGATTTTGAAACTCTTCAAAAATTATAGTGTTTTGTGGTTGAAGTGTTCAATTTTTATCTGTTGTACAAATTAAATCAACGGTTTCAAAAATAAAACTCTTACAGATAAAATTTTTATCTTGATTTTTTCATCAGATAAATCAGAATTTTTATCTTTTAAATTCAAATTTAAAATTTTGTATTCCGAACCGATCACCATGCTTGATCATTATACAGAAGCTCTTGGATACTCTAAAAAAAAGTCAATCTTTTTTTTTTTTTTTTTTTTTTTTTTTTTTTTCAAATTGAAATTCGCGAAAATCAATGAACCTTCGTCATTGTTCGTAAGTGCAGGATTCAAATAGACAACATAAATCGAAGTATAGGTAAAGCGAGCTGAAAATGCAGCGGGGAATCCGATAAAGAACAATGGGTGCTAGCAAAGCCCCCCCTAGAAAGTTAAATATTCTCACGAGCAGTAGAAGAGCAGGTGAAAGTATCGGGAATTAAATAAATTTATTTTTATTTATACTTTATCACCGAGACTCTCGCCCACCTTAAAATAAAAAAAATAAAAATAAAAACGGTCCTAAGACTACTGTTAAAATTACCATAGCTTGCCCCGCGCTCTGAATGTCGTCCGATTGCGTAGGCCTTGAGACGATCTTTTCTTCTTTCCTTTCATCTTGCGCTCGACGAGAGATTTGCGACTGATTTAACTTGTATACACCGTTATTATACTATTCAATCGATTATTATTTTTAAATAATTTTTGAGTGTATTAAAAATAGTATTCATGTTTTTTATTTTAATTTTAATATTCAATTTTACGAAACAGAAGCAAAGCTTTCTTGAAAAATTTATTTAATTCATTTTTAACTTTCTCACATGTAGAAATTTACACGTGTAACTTTAGCCTTTTTACTTCATTAAAAAAATATTATTTTTAAATAATCACTAATGTATAGCATTTAAATATTCATATAGTATTTATAAAATAATATTCTTCAATCGTCACTATTCGACAGATTTTTTTTTAACATTATACTCTAAATTTTACATGTGTCATATCACCACTGAAACTCAAGCTTGACAGTTTTATATGTATTAAAAATGTAAGTTTATTACTAAATAAAAAAAAAAATTTATTTAACAATTCTAAATATTTGTAGTTACTACATAATTCAACATGTGTAAAATTTGCATTTTTACTAATTTATAAGTATTTTTTATAAAATAATATTTTTTAATGCACGTTTGTATTACATGTGTAACTAGAGCTTGTCAATGTTAAAAATTTAGTCCTCTAGATTGAAAAAAAAAAAAAATTTAGTTTTGTCATTTTAAATAATTTATTGTTATTAGTTAAGGAGTATTTTTGAAAAAATAATGTTCTTTCTAAAAATAATGTCTTTTTAAAAAAGTTTCATGAGTCTTGTTGATAAAAGCGAGTCGAGGGGTGAGTAGCAGCGTATGAAGCTCAAATGAGTCTAGCGGAACTAAAAATGGTATCGAGTAAGTAGAACTAAGAAGTTATGTAGGTATCATCATACTGTAAGTTAATAATCCTTCCCCGGTGCGGTGGTTTTGTTCTTGCAGAGAACAAACGAAGAATTTTAAATTATCGTGGGGCTATTATTATTTTTTAGTACCTACGCCATTCATTCTACGTCGTTAAAACCTTATTATAAGTCTATCAAGGGGCAATTAAAATTTTCTCGTGATAACGAATTTCCAGAAACTCGGTGAGCTTTAGAAAATATTAATAAGTTCATTTGGTTTCACTACCTATGTTACATTGTATTCATTATCTTTTCAAATTTTTAAATATTATGAAACTCAAAACAGACTAGATTATCTTGAACGAAAATTCTGATATAATGTGAGAAAAAAATATTTGAAGAATCAAAATTTTTTAATATTTAAATTTTTACGGTATGACGGTAAAAATAAATTCTGATATTTTATTATGAACAAAATAAAAAAAAAGTTTTTCAAAAATCCTATAGAAAATAAAGACTACTCTTTTATCATAATGTGACTATAAACTAGGCTAAAATATTTAAATTTTCACAATAGAATTTATTTCAAAATTTGAGAAAATCATGAAACAAAAATAGGCTCTTAATAATCATAAAGAAAATTCAATTATTATTGTTGTGTTGTCATTTTTTCTAGTTTTATTTGATTGAAAAAAAAATTAGCTGAAAAATTGAAATTTGTTTGATATTAAAGCAAAAAAGCTTTTAAAAAGTATAATTTCTTTTACATAACTGTTTTTAAGTCAAAATACATTTTTTTTTTTTTATCTGTCAAGATGACGAGCAAGATGAGCTTCCAAAACATTTGAGTTTATAAATATAATTTTTTTTTAATAGCATGACAATGGACAGTTTTTTAAAGTTTTTTTAGCCTGTTTGAAAAATAAAATATCAGATCAAAATTATTCCTCAGAACAAAATTAATTCAAACTGATGACTCAAATTGACTTGTAAACTGGATGTATGTACTTTAGTAATCACAGTTAGTGCTTTCATTGTGTTTTTTGTAAGTTATATTGATTAAATATTATTAGCGTTAAAAAAAATTTGTGTGGTATGATTAAGATACTTATAACGCAAACCTATAAGTTAATTAAATTTAATCATCATATCAAAATCATTTAATTCAAGTTTGCAGAAGCTAATTTAAACTTTGATTATACCTGGTAAGTCTTAAAACTTGAATTTTAAAATTATTTTTTAAAACCAATCACAATGATTTTAAATTCCTGAAAATCATAAATTTTCAGAACTTATTTGATTTTAACTATAAATTTAGAAATATTTTTACTCTATTGCATTAAAAGTAAGCTTTCAATGTTAACACTGTTTATAACTTAAAAAAAAAAAAAAAAAAAAAAAAAAATACATAACAGTGAAATGAATTATAATCTATTAATGTACAGCTTACACCTCAGTGTTTGAAATAAGTTATAATAATTTCTGTTAATAATGAAATTATATCATAAACTTGAAATCATTTTCCATTGTTAAATACTAAAGATTTGATATTTTTTGACTTTTTTAATCAGAATTAAGCGTTGACGCAGTTTACAATGATTAGTAAACAACTTTTATAGAAAACATAGAATGTTATAAAGCTTATTTCTCAGTGTTATGAATGACTTTTGAAAAAATATCTGATAAAATCAAAACCAAATTGTGTCATGATATTTAAACTTAGACTTGATGAATATTAATTTCTCACATTCTTCTTCTCCAGCCTTACGTAATTATGTATAAAAAGGCAAACAATAAGAACCTGCCAAGTGTTTACCAACTACACCGCAGATAAAAATCACGAAAAACCATATGTTATGCTAGCAGCCGAAAAACACCGCGTGCGGGTAAACAAAAGCTACATAACCTCAAAAAGCTACCGGGACTCTGGCAGTTGTTGTTTTCGTGTCTCGCGCAAGCACGCACACACACGTAGGTACTTGCACACAAAGAAAAAAAGAAAAAAACAGAAAACTAACCTGGAGCAGAAGACGAGGAAGCAGACCTGGTGTTGACATAACTCCTGCGGGATCCCCTCCTTTGATCTCCTCCGACACCCTGCTGATGCTGTCTCAATGGCATCTTACAATTCTGATTCTCTGCATGATTTTTTTCTTATTCTCCTCGATCACACAACTACATCGGTTCTAACACGGCGGGGCGGCCATTTGCTGCATCGCACACTTATTTGTTGTTGTTGTTGTTCTTGTTCACTCGAAGATTTTGATGATTATTACCACGCGCACTTATTTACGGTTTCACTAGACTCTGGGCTTTTGTTTTTTCAGTAATCACGGATTATTATTAAAGTGGAGGAAGATAATTAAGATTGTAGCGGTTCGCCGATTTGCGCACTGCTGCTTGCGGCTGACTTTAGCGCTGCACGAGGGCGAACGCGTGATTTCAAGGTTAACGCTCGGGTGTTTACCACACCCATGGCGACATCTGTTGATTCAAGTTAAGTGATGGTACGTTACCTACGGTCGGTAATGCAGCAAATGCGGATTAGATATTTTTACAAATATAATTATTTATTTATTGAAGACTTGTTTGTATACTTTTTGAGGGTCCACATTATTTTTTTTAATACGTGAATTTTCATCAATTTAAAAATTTTATTTTGTAAGCATTCATTTGCTTATACCCTTCAGGAACATTTGCTTCAAAAATAATTTTTTTAATATTTAAAATAGAAAATTTACGTATTAAAAAAAAAAAAAAAAAATTAATAATTTATAGAATTTTTTTCTCAAATAATATTATAAAAAAAATGATTATCATTTGGGTGTGGTGTTTTTTAATGAAAAACGGTGTCCATGAAATTTACTAAAAATGAAAAATTTTAAAATGTGTTACTTTAATAATGTTCGGTGAAAACCGTGTTAAGAAGCACACTCGATATTTAAAAAATGATAAAAACAGAATTATTTATTAGATCATTTGGTTGTAATAAATTTATTTGAAGCTTGCAGTTATTAAGTATTTACAGTTTTATAAATCCACTGTAGTTGTTTTTTTTTTTTTTTTTTTTCTTCTTTTGAAAATGAAACAAAAATTGGAAAATTTATTTTCATAACTCATTATTAATATTTTAGAATTTTTTAATTTAAATTAAAATAATTAAGTAAAACTTAAAGTTTAAAAAAATCAAGAATATCAATAAAACATAAAATTAGAGTTTATATTTATATCTCACATAAGTTTGCTGTAAAAATAACTAAAACTCGCAGAAATAACTATTTTTGTAGACTGTCTGAGATGACATGAGGTAAGTTATTTCTGCAAATAACAAATGTTTGTTTGCTTAAATGTACTGTGAAAATTTGAGGGAATATTTATTTTTATAATAATTTATTCACTAAAAAGAAATAATAAGATTTTTCATAAAAACTGTTTAATTTGGATAGTGATTTTTGAGATAGGAAAAATGAAGTAAATCAGTGATGTACAATTAATAGTCCATATATATTTACAATATGACAACAAAAAAATGATTTAATCGACATGGTTATTGTTAATTTTAATTTTCTTTTATTCACTCACTCAAATATTGTCACTCTCGGATTCTGTCTGTTTAGAGTTACAGTAACTCGTTTTGTTTTCACTCATCGCTGCACTGGTTCAGTCATTAGTTTTACTTTTTTTATATTTTAGATTTTTTTTTTTAATATTCTCGAAGTTATTTAAAGAACAAATAACTTTGCAATGACACTCATTCATTCTGATTTTCAATTTTTATAATTTAACTATTTTTTCTTGTAAGTGTTTTACGTGTTACGCGCGGTCAACTTTGATTTTTTCTATTTTTTTTTTTTTTTTTCTAGAACAAAAGTTTACTTATCAAAGGATAGAATTATATTATTAATAAAATGATGTTCAAGATTTTATTTTATTTAAGCATAACAAAATTTGTTATCAGTCAATCACTTTAAATATATAATTTAAATAATAATATTTAAATAAATTTTTGTTGAATTGCTATTTTTTTTAATAAAAATGATATCAAACTTTACAGTTCATCACGATACAAAATTAATTAAAAAAATGTAATAACAGTAATGATAATTTTTATCAAAAAGATGTGCAATCAATACAAAAAATTTTTTTATCAATAAAAATGGCAGATACTTGAGTTTTTATTTATATAATCTATAACGACATTGCATATTGCATTTTTTCCATAATAATGGTATTAAACCTTACAGTTCGTCACAACACAATATTAATAAAAATTTTTTTAATAAAGTTTCCTGAAGCAAAAAATTGTAATCAAATCAACTCTGTTTTTAATTGAAACAAAAGTTACAGTTTGCTCTAATAAACCTTTTTTCATTCTCTTTTGCTCTCAATATTCGACAGATGCACGTAATTAATATCGTATATGTACGCTTATTAGTCGGATTGTCCACAATTTAATGATATTTTATTAACACTCTCGCCTTTATTTATTTATTTATTAATACGAAACCAATGTAATTTTACTACGGTTTTATTTTGATTTTTACATAATGTGCTCGATTTATTCAGTTTGATATTTTCATCTTCTGCATTCGTCGACGATTATAACAATTAATATTTCTTCACACGATCGATTCTTCCTAACTTTAACTGCAAACACTTACTTTCGACGTTTGCATTTTTTCTACCTTTTTTGGATTTTTTACTCTTCTCTAGATCTATTTTTTTATAAGTTTAATTATCATATATTTATGTATAGTTGTATACAATGAGACGATGAAGTTTGAAAATTTTTTATATCGGATAAATTTTTTTTTTTATTCTTTGACAATTCTTCATTTTTTTTTGTTTTTTTTTTCGATTTTTTTTTTACACGTATTTTTGCAAAAGTCTTAAAAAGTAATTAACGAGAACAACGTGGAATTAGAAAAATTAAGGTTTGATTATCAGTACTTTACACATGATTTTTCATTTTTTTCGTTACACTACGTGGCTACTAAAAATTAAATTTCTTCGGAAATAACTTATTCCCTAATTTTAGATCATTACAGAAGAAGTTTTTTTTTTTTTTTTTACCTTAATCAATTTTTTAACGACTTCAAATCGTGGAAATGAAAACTTTTTAACGAGATTGTATTAGACCCGCGAACTATTTTACGACTTTGAAGTGAAAAAGAAAGTCTAAATTAGCTCATTTGTAATCGTAAAAGGAAGAAACTTTTTAGAAAAAGACTTTTTTTTACTCTCATGCACATAATAATTTTTTTTATATGAATTCTTGTAAAGCTTTTTTTTTTATGCGCGAACACTGCAGTTCTTCATTTTGATTTACAGTCAAGGAACCTCGGGTGCTCTTATTTATTTTTGTTGGCGTATTCATATCAATTTTTACACTAATTAACAAATAAAACTTTTCTTTAATTCCCCATAAAAAAAATTTAAAAAAATTCTCCAGGCTCGTATACGAATTGCTCTTTGTCATGCTTTCCGCAAAGAATCATCGCGTTAATTTCGTCTCTCGAGGGGTGGGAGGAGATAATAATTATAATTTCATGGTAATACCGACGATGATAATAATAATAACAATCGGAACGATTCCACAAAATCGAAAACATAAATTGTCACAATTTGTACGGTTGCAAAATGGGCGAACTTAAAAGTGACTTAATTTCAATTTCTATGGGTTACAATAATAATAATAATAACAGCATTGGGTGATCGCGCGGACTATGGCAGATTATCGACCGCCTAACACCCTCGAAAACAGTCTTTTCTATTATTTTTTTTATATTATGTATCAATAATATAATTTAATTTTATCGTACGTATGCTATCTTACACCTAACCTCGTCCTTCAAATAATCATAACAGTAATCAAATATCTTTTTTTTTTTTATTAAAAAACCAACTTCGCTTTTCAATATAATATTCATAAGTATACGTATATATATATATTTTTATATTCATGTATGTTAAATGTATATAATGTATTTATAACGACTCTGAGTGTATTTATCATCATCAGGCTTTATCTCGACAGATCAATTACGGTGAACACGAGAAATTTTTAAAATCTTTTTCACTCAAAGTGTTTATGGTTTACAATAAATTTTATAAAATTTAGTAGAATTTAGTGAGAAAAAAGATATTTCTTCAATGATAGATTTTGAACTACCGCCGAAACGCTTGAGGTATCTTATGTCTGCCTTTTATTAACGCAACTCAATTTAATCATACATATGATTCACAATACTCGGTCACGTGGCAAGGGTTTTGGCGGTAATTCAAAATTGATCCATTCAATAAATTTTACAATAAACTTTCCACTGCGAGTATAAAAAAATTTACAACTTCTCCGTGTTTCCCACTTGTTTAAACTATTTTTAACATTCAAAAGTACCGAAAAGCCCCCCTCCTCCTCTTAACAATCCCGCTCGAGCTTCATAAATTTACACAAGTTTCGATCAGAGAAGCGTCGAGGCGGTGAGTAGATGTTGATCCGTGCAGGCTATCAGCTCCGGTGGCGGAGGCAGGGGGGACTCGAAGCATCAGACCCTGAGCTCGCCAATTCCCCCGGTCGACTGCTGCTGTTGTTGTTGTTGTTGTTGTTGCTGCTGGACCCGGCCGGAGACGGTCGTCGTGCCCTGGAGCAGCGGCTGGTTCTCCCGGGGCGGACTCCTGGACCTCGGTAGCGTCATGTGGATCGAACCGTTTGGCGGTGGAATGATCTGTGGATTGGTAATTAATTTTTAGGTGCTGGAGCTAGTGTACTGAATGCTCAGAAGTTTGATAAAACTGGCAGGGGGAGCCACTGGTCTTGTTAACTTCAGGACCAAGGTCCACTTAATAGCCATTTACTGAAAGATGTTTTCGTTTTGCAAAAAGAGTAAGAGAAAACAATTTTTCTGAGCATTTAGTTAATTATACATTTGAGATCGTGAGATGAGCGTTTTTGTAGGTTTTATAATAAACCTATAACTCTTTAATTTCTTATTGAAAACACTCATCTTATGCATGAGTAACAACGAGAATATTTTGCAATAAGTGTATAAAAATAGTTTCTAAGTTTTACTAGCTTAAAAAAAAGTACTGTTTACTTCAGAACTCAGTACACCAAAATTTTGTTACATTGGTTGTTTCAAGCTCACAACTAAATGAAAAACTATTTTTATGACATACTTAGACAAAAACAGTAAATTTTAAAGCTAGATCGTGAGATGAGTAAATTTGATGTTATTTCTGAGAAACTCGAAATACATCTGCGTAAACACTCATCTCAAGATCATATGGTCAAAGTATTTTTCATTCTCAAATGCTTGAAACTGGTAGTTTTTATGCAAGCTATCAACCAGTTTCAAGCAGATTGAATAAAAAGTACTTTTTGGCAAGCTGGTTTGAAATTGTCACTCGATTTATGCATCACTACTTCAAACTACATTGTGTGGCAGTGGAGGATGAAGAAGATAATTGCATTTGATGGCGCGTCATATGAACCAACTAAGCTTTCTTTTTGTTCGCGAACAAAATACAGCCGTGAAACATGATAACGGTCTATTGAAAGAAGAAAAAAAAAAAAAAAATACCGCTCTTTGAACATAATACTCTTTGTATTAAAGATACTTTAGTTGAAAAATCTCATCTACTGATAGTCTGTTAGATTTTGATAAAAAGCTTTCTGAGCCCCGAGTGTATAAATAAACGAGTGACAAAAACATCAACCACCGATTATTATTAATAAAAAAACACACAGAAAAAAAGAAGAAGAAAAAAATTCAAGTTAAAATGTTTACCACAGTGATTAAGGTATGAAAAACTTAAGGTGTAAGTACAATTATCGATCGTTCCATGACTATACACTTAGGGCCCAGGGTGCTTCTCTCTGTATCTACAAGAATAATTTTCGTGAGTACTGAGTATGCTGTGGATGTAATTCGCATGGAGAAAATTTAATATTTATGGTACAAGAAGTAAAAGAAAAAAACTCTAATTTTTTTAGGTTAGACCGTGAACTTTTACTAACCTAAAAAATTAAAGGCTTTTCTAATAAATTGCCCTAGGAAGTAAAAAAATTACTTCTAATTTTTAGTATAAACATTTACTCAAAAACTCCTGATTTTATTGAAGATTAGGAGGAGATTAATATGTTTCTAGGACATAACCTAAAAAAATAGAAAGTTTGTCTACAACATTAGTTCTACCAACCCCTTGATTTCTGAGGTTTTTTAAATTAGAAACTCTTGTTTCTGGCCAGAATCAAAATATGATTCTAAATTTTAAAGTTAATCTGAGAAAATAAGAAAAACTTTTTAACAGTAGCCCCAAGCGTATCAAGTAAAATTCCTATTTTTTAGATTAGAGCCCTAACTTTTTACTAAAAACTACAATTTTCTATAAACTTTAAGGTTAATCATCCCGATCCAGTAGTACCAACCGAGATTCTAATTATTTTTCTCCTTGCATGCAGGGTGGGTAATGCGAGCAAAAGAAAAAAGGTTCGTTACCTGAGTCTGCTGGGTGCTTATGTCGGGCATTACGGATCCGCCTCGGGGCAGGGTCGAGTGCGGATGGTGCTGGTGCTGGTGGTGCAGCGTCGCCGCCTGGTGGTGCTGCTTCTGGTGGTTGTAGTGCTGGTGATGGGCCGGGTGGGGCAAGGTGCTGTGCTGCTGTTGGTGGTGCTGGAGCAGCGAGTTCGTCTCGCCCGGCATCAGCACGCTTCCCACTCCCTTCATCACGTTCCTGCGAGCCGAATAATTTTTTATTGACAAATTGATAAATACTCAGAAAAAAATAAACAAAACGTATGTTGTATGGGTATTTTACGTGAATCACCAGTGTATATTTTACACATAAAAAACACAGTAACCTGTAAGTTTTATGTGTATTACAATAGTAAATTTCGACACTGGTGCGACGTCATTGCCAGGGTGATTTAAAGATGCACACCAGTTTTGAAATATATTTTTTGACCCGAGTGCATAAAACCATTTCAAAGTTCGTTTTTTACGCACTAGTGTCAAAAATCATTTTTTACGCAAATTTTATACGTATTTCACATGAAAACTAAATTTTATAATTTACATTGAAAAATATTCAATTCTTGAACTGTTAAGAAAGAAAATATTGTGACCACGACGTCATTTATTCGAAAAGAAAGAAGTAATTTTACACATTTCAAAGTATTTCCGAAGGGAATCGGATTAAGCAAAGTTTCAATCGAAACGGATTCATCTCTTCATTGTCACTCGCGCCACGCCGGGATATAAAGCGAGGAAAATTTTTCAAATTTTTTCCTTTATTTTTTTTACTCCCTCTATCCTTCACGTGTATTGACGTAACTGATGAAAAATGTGCTACGTCATGTATATATCAGGCTTGGGAAGATGAAATTCTTTATGAAAATCACTTCGAGGACAGCGGTGTCGGGTGCCTTCAAATATTTGAAAAGACTTGAATAATTTTTCTTTTACAGACTACTCGTGACTCGCTTACACACACTCGTGCTGGTGTGTAACATTATCCCTTACCCCGACTAAATTCTACAAATTTACTCAGCCGTGGGATCGAGAAATTCCTCAAACTTACTAGAAAAAATTTAATATCGTTCCAGTATTTCAGAAGCCTTTTTTTGTGTTTTTGAAACTACCAGTGAAGTGTGACAGACTTTACTTGAGTAGGAGTGAATTCATTTAAAACTAAATACAAATTTTTGTATAATAAAAATTAATTATGATCCAGATTTTTACGTGTAAAATAAGTACTGGCAATTTACATAAAATACACTTGTAACATACGTTTTCGAAAATTTTTCATGTAATACGTATGAAATTTACGTAAAAATGATTTGAAATCTTACTTATAATATACGTAAAATTTATGCATGGAAAAAATAACGATCATAACTTCAAAATACACTTATCGAATATTTTAAAAACTTCTCCACCAATCAGCTACTTCATACAATATGACTGTTTTTATCAACGTGTAAAAAACACATTAGCGATTCACGTAAAATACACATTGAACATACGTTTTTTGACGATTTTTTATTTAAAATACAACGTAATATACGCGATGTTTTTTTTAAAGAAAGACGTAATCACCTCCTGAGCATCTCGTTCTCCACGTCCACAATGACCTGACCGCCGGTGAAGTGCGTGTGGGGTGGGGGAGGCGGTGGGGGCTGCTTCAGCTGGTGCTCGGCGTTGAAGTTGCCGCCTCCAGCTCCGGTCGAGCCAGCCGAGCCTCCCCTGGGAGGTCCGCACTGCTGGTTCATCATCTGCTGCTGCTGGAGGCTCTTGACCTCCAGTCGCGTCTTGTCCCTCTGGTAGTAGACGCCCGCGAATATTAGCACGTTCAGTATCAGAAGACTGCAGCCGATCGCTATCGTGACGCTCAGCGCCGTTGAGTATGCCGCGTAACTGCAAAGACAATGCACGGTTACAAGGAATATCAGATTCTCGATTGGAAATTCCCCTCTAAGATCTTCGACGTAACAATGCTGTTTTATGAGAACAGTAATGGCAAGAATGTTGAAAACTTGGCTTTTCGCGAAATAAAAGCTCTGTAACCGTCCCCACTAATTACAAAAATCCTTCAACTTTTTTTAAGCCACACGAAGTCACAACAAAAAATTCGTTCATCTCAAACATGAAAAGTGCAAAAAATTTTTTTTCCAATCTTCCGCATAAAAAAGAATCCCTTCAAACTCACCCAGCCGCATCCAAGCTAGCCAGAGTATCCGTGCTGGCGTTGTGTATATTATGCAAGTTCGTGCTCTGCATCACGCTGACGCACGTGGTGACGCCTCCGTAATCCGTGGTTACCACCGCCACGGGGGACTCGGTGCTGCCGTTGGGGGCCACCTTGGGGAGTCCGCGACTCCTGGACAGCGAGTTAGAGGCGGGGTCGGGGGTGGAGGCCTCGTTTATCCTGCTGAGGGGGTCGGGCCTGACGAAGCCGTCGTAGAGGCTCGGGTCGGCGTAGCCCCTGAAGAGGTTGTGCTTGGGCTCCACGTCCTCCATACCGGCCCTGTGGAGCTCCGGTACCAGCCTCAGCCATACCGAGAGCTGGTGGGCCCTGTAGTGGTTCTTGACCTTGGGCTTCATGCCTATCTCCAGGTACTTCTGGTGAACCGGGTCGTACTGGTCCCAGGTCAGACTGCGGAACCTGCTCTTCTCCCGGCTGGCTGGCAGCAACGCCTCGGCCTTGCCGTGCTGAGAGTGATCCGGTGAATTTGGATTCCTGCAAAATGTTCATAAGTGAGTGAAGTGTGTGGAGTAAAGTTAAAAAAGTGATGTGAAAAATTTCAAGTCAAAATTTTGAGCAAAGATCCGATTTCTGGACTCAGACTCAAAGCTTATAAGACTCATGAGTCATCAGTCCTTACAACGAGTACCTTGGTTCCAAATGAATAACCGAATTTCAAGACTCAATCTTTAAGATTTTTGAGTCTTATACCTCATGAGTCACTAGTTCTTACTACGAGACTCAAAACTCTGATTTTGAGACCTGCCTTGAGAAATCTCTGCTATGAGTTTTAAAACTCAAATGTCTTAATTTCGAGTGGAAGACTCAAACTCTAGGACTCATGAGTCTTTACTTCGTCTGAGAGTCAAACTCACAAAGCATTTTTATTAATGTAGAAATTGAATTTTTAAGACTCATGAGAATTTACTATGAGTCCAGACTCACAAGTCTTTTAGTAGAAATCTTCAAAATCAAAGTTACGAGTCATAGTTTCGAATAAAAAAACTAAAACCCACCCGATTCCGACAAGCATCAAACCAAAATATTGAGATTTCAAATGCTCATGCACCCAGGATTTAACGAGCGAGGGTAACACGTCAACACAACGGGGGCTAATGGACGAGAGCCGTGTACGCATTTCGTACGACATCGCCAGATGTCCTGCCCCGCGTAACTTTCGCTCTCGTCGTAAAAAAAAGGGGGCACAAAATTCTATTAGCGGGGAGAGAAAATAAGCTCGGGCTCGTAAAAGAAAAATCACATTTCAGTGAGCCTTTACAGCTGCAGGGGGGGGGGGGGGGGCAAGGCGATAATCGTAAGTAAGTGAAAAACGCCGGGGTTATGGGTCGCGTAGAGCTCGTTCGTAACCTGCAAGTTTCAGGCTGGTCGCATCGGCCATCGAACGAATTAGTTTAAGCTGTTGTGGACCGGAAGTTGGATAGTTGGGGGTGCTCGAAGTGCGCGTGTCCCTCAAACTTGGGACATTAACTACTATCTGAATTATAAAACCGTAAAGTGTTCGTAGACGGGACTTTCAGAGTATGGGTAATGAATACTATTTTTAGAACAAATTTTTAGATTGTTTATTAATTGCAATGTTACAATTAGTGAGCTTTCATTCGGGTCAACGTTGAAAAAGTTTTATTATTAAAATGATTTTTTGATTGAAAATTTTTTCAGTAATGGATTACCAATATTGAATTTCTTTAATAAAAACATAATAATTTTGTATTGAAAGTAGATAGCTCTGAACACTAATTTGTACTTAGTCAAACTAAATTTCAATAATGTGTATAAATTAAACTTGTTTGGTACTACTTATGTTTTAATATTTAGCAGAAAAAAATTATTCAGTAATACTAAATTTTTTAGTAGCTTTAAACATGAGATCCTAGAGTGCTCTAAAAAATGCTAATCCCACCAGCCCGAAGCAATTAAGTTATCAAAAAAAGAGACCAATTTTTTTTTTTTCCCGAAAACTCGAGCTTTTTTTTCCTAGCAAACGTTGAGATTTAACTTTCAAATTCCTAGCAGGCTTCCTTTCTCAAAATTAGATTTGACGTCTGACGAATCTCGTCTTACTTCCACTTCGCCGTAATAAATCCTCCTCTGCAAAAAAAAAACTATCCGGAAAAAAAAAAAAAATTAGTCCAGTCGTGTTTTCCGAAAAGTTAGTCGTGAAAAAAACATTGTTTTTAATCAATCGAACTGGATAGGGTCGCGGCCCTTGGGGGTTAGGAACATATTCCGCACACACGGCTAGCCACGTAGGTATAATAATTTAGTGAGCTTATGCACAGGGAGGCTTTGGCCGAGGCGCGTCGCTAACTTATGTAAACTTATGTACACCTCGGTCCAAGTTCGTCTTATATGCAAGAAGCAAGTTCGGGGGGGCGAGCGAGCTTTACGTCACTTACACCCAAACTTCCCCCGGAGCTGCACCCGTGGAGCAGGAAATTACTTTAATTATTATTCGGGCCATCGTTCACGCGTCCCTCTCTACTAGTGTTCACCGAGCTTGCAAGCTCCCTTTGCCATTCCAAGAAGGCTGCTTTAGAGTAAATTAGTTTTTGAAGATGCTACAGAAAAAAATACTTATTGTGTATAATTATTTACCGAGCTTGCAAGCTTCCTTTGTCGTCCCAAGAAGAGCGCATTTGGGTAAATTAGTTTTTGGTTATGCTACAGAAAAAATATCTTACCGTGTAAAATTATTTAGCGAGATTCTATCACTTGATTGTAGTAAAAATTATTTTTTTTTGATGATATATGAAATAATTCAGTGAGCTTGCAAGCTCCTTTTGATATTCCAAGAAGAATAGTTTGTGAAGATTAGTTTTTTGTAATACATAGTAGAGAAAAATATTATTGCTTTAAAAAATTCAGCGAGCTTGAAAACTCCGAGCTTGCAAACTTCCTTCATTCGGTTTCAAAGAAGGATATTTTGGTAAAAATTTTTAGTTTTTGTAAACGAAAAAAAGATATGGATTTAGTGAATTTAGGAATTTTTATTTGTATTATTCGACGTTAGAATCAGGTGGCTTGCAGAAATTCTTACTTATTACCAAAAATAGCTGAAAATTTTTTCAAATAACTTATCCATTAGCTTGTTAAAATAAAATTTTAATCTCATAATGGAGCTTTTTATAAATCACCAAAAGTTTAACTCATGGTCATTTTTATTTAAAATTTTACCACCAAGTATAAAAATAGCCATTTTGTAATATTCCACCCATAACTGTCGCACGAGCTTAAGTTTTTTAACACCGTTTTCATGTTCCGTACGGCACAGCCCGTTAATGTGATGATGACAAACAATTTAACGTGAAAAAATTTTGAAAGTTATTTGCTTATAAAATAAATAATTGATGAAACAACAGTTGATAATTGGGAGTAGTTACAAAGCGTGTAAATAAAATAAATGAAAACCAGAAAATTTTGTAAAAATTTAACGGGTGAAATATTTTTTTACAGTGGATCGATACGAAAAAGCAGTTCATCCTATTTTATTTTTATTTCCATTTATAATTTAGTAAACGAAACTTTGAAAAATATCATATTTTAAAGAATTCATGTTTCAACTTAAATTCACGATCGTGCTTGCGGAACAACTTTTGAAAGAAAAAAGATAAAAAAGCTCGCTGGCGAGCTCTCACATAATATTCAAATTACAGCACGTACGATAATTTTCATTGTTTCCCAAAAGTTTGGCCCCGGCAGTTTAAAAAGCAGGGACGAATCGAATTAATACGACCGCAAAAGCTATTGAAAGCTCGCAGGACCACGACGACAAAAGCTCCCCCATTTCCAACTTATTTCCGGGGGTAAGCGGAAGTTGCGAAATTAGAAATTTCCCCGCTACCGAATATGAAGCTTTTTCGCGCTTCGGAGCCAAGAATCCTTTCGGCTAGCGCTACCCCCGGAACTTTTTTTTTTTATTTTCCATCCAAACTTTGTTATTCAAAGATTCACGTGTTTTTTAATGAATCGTCGCTTATTACCGGGCAGTTAAAGTTTTCCGGGAGGGAATGATTTAGAGGAATGGATAAATAACCCGAGCTTTTTTTATTTTTTTTTTACGGCCAGCTGCTTTATGGCTGATGTTTAATCCCCCCTCCTCCCCACCAGTGTTTTTTTTTTTTCGTTTTAAATTCACGCCGCGTCGTGTTTCTGTTTGATCAAAAATATAAATTCCGAAATAAAGTTTGTTCGAATTATTTACACGACATTTAATTTCGAGGCGGCTCAGCGCGCGAACAAATTTTTCATTTACCCTTTTTGCGGTAATGCCAGTGGTGGTAATGAATTGCTCGATTTTCGATAATTAAAGTCAAACACGGTACGCGTCGTATTTTTATCAAGCTCGAAGCTACCGCGACGAGTATAAACAGTGAAAAAATGCAATAAAAAAAAAAAAGAATTTATTAACGAAATCGTTGAAGTCCGCTCGGTTTGATATTGATGGTGCTTGGGTTTTTCGTGCAATCAAATTTTTCGGTGATTTCGACCAATAAAAACATTGCGGCATACTCGCGGATATTTAGAGAGATAGACGCTCTGATTCGAGTAAGAAGTCTTTAGAGTTTGAGATCAAATAAGACTCGTTAATCAAAAACTAAGACTGATTAAGACACAAAATTTTGGAGTTTGAGAGTTTACTAAGCATTTCAAAGGTCTTTCCAACATATTGAGCCTTTGAGCAGTATAGAGTTTAATAAAGAGTTTTTACAATTCATGAGTCCAAAAGTTTTGATATTTAGACTTGTGAGTCCTGTATTGCCTTTTTTCGACTCAATAATCTTTGAAACTACTTTCGAGACCTAAAGACTCGTTTATTTAGAAATCTTCGAAGCTTCAAGATTCAATTTTTGACTTTGAGGACTAATATTCCAAAACAGCCCTTCAAGGAAATTTGAAATGAAAAAAAAAAAAAAGAAATGTTGGAGTGCGGATGAGGTGCAAATTGGGTGTTTCGAAACTTGGCGCTCGATAATTGCCGGTATTTACCCCCTGGCCGCAATCTCGTTACCCACGTTACCCCACACCAGAAGCCAATACGCGTACACATCGAATTAACAGGGGCACGTGAGCCAAATAAATAAGATCTTTATCAAGAAATATCGATCAATTTTTATCATCTCGCATCAGATGCTTGCGCGGGGATTCCGGATGATGGAGATTTATGAGGAGCTTCAACGCCTGATGTTCAACTTTAAAGGATCATTTTTTTTAAGAATCGGATTTTTAATGGTCTCTGAGAAGAATTAAAAATTTTTACTTGAAGAGCTAGGTAGATTTGAATAAATCTGAATAACTCTATAAGTACTGTTTGAGCCACGAGAAAAAAAAAAAAGTAGATTGAAAAATTTTTTTTTACAACGGCAAGAAGTCTTGTTAATATTTTGATGTTCGTAGCATAAAGGAAACAAGACATCCCGGTAAATAAATTACGTGCGCAGCGTCAGGTTGTAAAAATCTCATTCCCCCCTATCTGGTATCGAGTTTTCAATAAACCAACACGAAATTGAAAGTAAAAGTATAATTATATAGCCAGCTCTATTAGGAGATACGGAGGTAAAGACTAGTATCGTTTTATTATATTAATAGAAGTGGCGAGGGGGAAATTCGATTTCCAGGGTACGTACATACCAAGCTTAATTTCATTTTCCCTCGGGGGGGTAGTATAAAAATTGCCTTTCTGAGATCGGATAATAGACCGATTGCGAAAATTGAATCGGCTGGGCTTGAATTCACAAGGCCTGCGTTTGGGCTGCTGGAAGAAAGCTAAATAAATAAATCTTTTGACCCGAGTTTAAATTTGAAGAGGATTTCCAATTAGCGTCACTTGGGCGTTTCGATGATCAAACCCAAATACGCTGAGCAAACGCTCGATTAATTAAAAACAATAGAAAACAAACAGGTTTGATGCTTGTCAGTGGTTCAGACTGGTTTACCCGGGTCTAATAAATAAATAAACGAATAAATAAATGAATAAAGGGAGCTATGGGAAGACCAAAAGGCTGGATAATCCCGGTGGCGGTGGGCCGGCTCTTGGAATTAACGTCAGTCAGGCTGAATTACGGGAAGCCGAGCTGCTGCTGCTGCTGCTGCTGCGGCCCGTATTTATCGCCAAATGATGACAAACGGCCTCCAGCCAGCCACCGAACGTCGGACTCCTCCCGCTACTGCTGCTCGCGGGATAATAAATACACACCTGCGGACTTGCCCCCCCTCCTCCCCCGCCGTCAAATATCATCATCGCCCTGACCTCTATACCGATGCTAATTTCGTCTCTTTTTCCAAGATTCTGACTTTACTTGATTTTTGTAACAAGTGAGGTTAGGTTTTATAATTCAAGGAGCCTCTACCTACGCAGACGTTGATGTGATAGTCATTGTCAAACTTTGTATTTGCTCATTGAACAAAATGTTTTTACATGAAGTGAGGTTAGGTTTGATTGCTAGAGGGAGACACAGTGACTCTACTTTTAGCGATTGATGTTTATTTTCTATAAAAATACTGCTCTGCTTAGAGAATAAAGTGAATTTCACTTATTGAGGTCTGAATATGGTTTTTGAGGTTAGGTACACTCTGTAAAAGCGTTGGCTGAATGAGAAGCGCTATCTTGGAACTTTTTACTCATAGTTTATGTATTTTCAGTGGCCATCTAGCGGACGGTACTCACGCTACTTTAAAGAGACATTGTTGTAGATTTAAACATTATGAATGATTAAAGTGATAGTGAATTTAATTCACTGAAACAGGGGTATGAAAGATTAGTCGGGTAAAAATAAGCAACGGGCCGGGTGAAATTTAGCGTAGGATTTTCCTTCCATCTCAGTCCGGAAGAAGAGCAAGGCGGGGCGGGGGAGCTTTCTGATGAATTAAGTTACACGCTATTGAATCCGTCGGACGGGCAAGCAAGCTTCCCAGCCAGTGGATGTTAACGTCAACTTGCCGGCTCAGCGATTCTCGGGGCGCAGCTGCCGATGTATTTCCCTCGCTCTCCTACTGCCGACGTCAAATTGGAAGCACCCGAGCAGCGATTCCTTAATCTTCGAGTATTTAACTGGCTGAGCGTCTTAATTAATGGCTTTAGTATCTGCTCTCGAACGTCCTTCTCTTTCCACTTTCCCATTCCCCCAGTGCAGCGGCTCGAGGGAACGATCGTTACGTTTCTTTAACGCGACCAACTTAACGCTTTATTCTATTTCGGTTTTCAAAGATGCCTGGCTTATTTGTACCCTGTTCATGTTTAATAGTTAAGTGACCGATATCGTTTATTGATAATATTTTACAACTATAAATTAGGATCAGATAGTAATCATGTTGTTCGAGGACTCTTTGTTTACCGCCGAAAGTTATAAATTGTAATTTGAATTGTTTATCAGATGATAATATTTATTCTTTGTTTAACAAAACATCATAAACGCTTCATTTCTTTTTTAATTCCTGGCCGAATGATCATAGTTAACGAATAAATATTTTTAATTCATAAATAAATAAAACATTATTTAGTTTTTTTTTAATCTTCACAACATTTTCACCAAGTAAACTGTGCATAAATTGAATTTTCATCGAGTATATTCAAATATTGAATTGGATTTATACATTTTTTGTAATAACTTATCGTTTCCAAGATAAAATATCTGTATGGACAAGAAAAAAAAAAAAAAAAAAAATTTGGTAAAAAAATATTATAGCAGTTATTTGTAAACGTTTTTAAAAATTACAATGGTATATTTCGTACCAAGGGCGAAAAATGCTACTTCTCGCCCGTGTTCTTTAAATCAAGGGCAAAAAATTATTTATTTCGATCAACTTAAAACTCTAAATTACTATTAAAAAGAATTAGGCTCCGTTGAAAATGTCAAAGATAGAGTAACAAATATTAGACTATGGACTATTGAATTCAGTTCAGCGTGCGAAAATAGTCATTTTTTGCTCTTTAAGCTAAAAATTTTTTTTTTTTTGCTCGCTGAGATAGATACATTTTATCAACTATACTATTATGTTCTACAAAAAATTATATCAATAAACCAGTATAGCATGTTTTACAAGCCTCGTTCCAAAATAAATATTAAAACCACCGATCGGTTCAAAAACTCTAGCTCTGTCCGTATGCGAAATGATTGTGGTGCTCCTGGTAAAGGTTTGCTCGTGGGATTTAAAGCTTATTTACGATCAGCTGACCGCCCTGCCCCCCGGATGATGGTCGCTCAAGGTTGACGTACCGGGTGAATTGTCACTCTTGGACGCATAAGAATTAAAAAAACTTATCGAATTTCTTTTTTCGAGGGGTGAGTATGCTAATTGGGAGTGTTTTTCATACTAGCCAGGGTTGAACCCAGGAGAGGAGAAATTTTACCGGACCCGGTACGTACGGTAATTGGCATACATGAATATTCACACATTTATCGGGGATATTTTAGCTTGTTAGTCTGCCTGCCCTGGGAATATCTTCTTCTCTTAGCCCTTACGTACTCTCCAAGGTAAAAAATATCATTTAAAATAAATGCATATTAAGGTAATATACGTAATGATTTTTTACAGAGACATTATGATAATTTAAGAGGAGGATCAAATAATACATTTAGCGGTTTATGCATAGGGTTACAGTAAGCTCGCATTTATTCAATACACCGTGGCATTATTCAGATCCAGTATCCATTTCTCGAAATTTTATTATTCCAGGCTGGAGGCTGGCTAAAGGAAAGCTTTTACCTCTTTCCTCCTTCTACGGTACTGGCTGCCGATCGAAAATGTTAATTCGGCCCATGCACTCGCGCATTCGAATCGCGTCATATTCCTCTCTCTTTTTTTTTACTCCCTCCCCCACCCCACCTTTGCCTACAACCCGAATCGCCGAGCGCGTTTTTAATTCGTTCGTTTGAGGGGGGAACAATATATATGTATTTATTCCGGAATACATGAATTTCAGACAAATTTTACCTTCTCCCGACCCCCCGGGCGGGCCTATTCGCGTATGCTGACCGATTCGCTTGTTCAATCATAAAATGCTTTCCTTTTTTTTTCTTCTCGCTCTCTTCAAAAGCTCGGAAAATTATTTTTTCTGTGTTTTTATCCATTTTTTTTTTGTGATATAGTGTACACTAAAGTAAACTAATTCAGTTGACATTGACTAAAAGAGAATGTTTCTATTAAAATTTAGAGGTTATGTTAAAATACATTTCAATATCTTGAAGCAATTTGAATTTGGTTTCATGAATAATTTACTGACATTTCATAACATAAAGTAATTAGTACAAAATTATTAATACGAACAATTGATCTATTGTATTTAACGTACTACTATTCATTTTGAGGTTAGGGTACTACTTACTTCGTCTGACGTCTTAAAGTTCATAACAATTCTATACACGGCCGAACAATTGAAAGTTGCTGTAATAAGTCTAAAGAATTGCAAAGTTTAAAGTATTTACTCAAGATAAGATAAAAACAGAATAACCTAACCTCAAAATATACTTTTTAAGTCCTAATAAGATTGGCAACTTTTGAGAATCTATACTTCTTTTTTGCTTTTCATGTTGAGCTATTAAAAAACAGTCGATTCTTACACTTTCTTCGTTTTAAAAAAAACCCCACAGGCATCTAAAGTTTTAAAAATTTCAATTATGTAGAGAAACACTCAATGTTATTCAAACCGATCGATCGTAAAATCACGAAGCAACAATGACAACCGCGTCAGAGAGCCCCCAAAGTTTGAAGAATCAATTACACCGCTGGGAAGAGAGAGAGAGAGAGAAAAAAAAGAGCGGTTACGGGGGACCTGTTGCCCAGTCAGGGTCCAAACAAGCGTTAGTAAAATCCAAACGAGCCGAACGGAGCGAAAAACAAAGGGCGTGGGTGGCTCGGTTTGCAAGCTCTTGATTCCGAGCGTACCGGGCGGCTCTATTGACCACCACACGTACGAGCGAGCTTGCAAGTCGAGGGCTTGAAATATCGGCCGGGTCGGGGCTTTTGCATGCATATTCATGCGGCACATGTCGCCAATAGCGAGAGAGAGAGAGAGAGAGAGAGAGAGAGAGTTTATACCGGGGCTGGACTCTGAAACACGTGCGACTGCCTTCGAGACTGAGTTTTGATCAATGGGCCTTGTTGTTTGCCTGCAGACTCCGAGCTTTGATTTTATCGCTCGGGGAGCTGCTTTTTTTAATCAGTTTGATTTTTTTATCGTCTGGTGTCTTCCCGCTGGAAATTAACGCGGGTAATTTACACGTGTTACGTAACACGTGTAAATAGTATGTGCTAGCTATTTTTGTTTTCAATCAGTTTAATTTTTCTTGTCTGGTGTGAAGCTTTCTATTGTAAATGGACACAGGTAAATGACCCGTGTTGATATTTTTATAAGTAGTTTCCATGTGTCGATTTAACATGTAAATTTTGTTGAAAAATTTTTTGAGAATCTATTTATGTAACATGTAGTTTTTACGTTCTTTTCACATGTGTTACTTTTGTGTATTTTATTATTATTAATGATTTTATTTGTGTAATTTTTACATGTAATTAAATATGTTCACTAATAACAGTGCATAAAGTTACACGTAAAACAGGTAAAACGTACCCATAATTCTCAAATATAAACTATTAATTCACACGTGTAACTTACATGTCTTCATTAAGATCAGGGACGGTGACTCGCAAATTTTTAATACAGCCGTTGATAAATTGTGTCATTCTTCACAAGAAAAAGGTGTAAAGCACCTTATGAGAAAAAATGATCATTTTTCTTGTCGGTTTATAACAATTTTCGTTTGTTTTTTGGGTAGGAAATTGAATATTACCCGAGAGAAGAAAAATTTTGGAAACAGTTGATAATATCGACGAAGTGATATTACATTTTTTCAAGATGAATTCAGTAAATTTCAGTTTTCGTTTTTTACGAGGAAGAAAAATGACCACTTTTTTATGAATCCTACGTGATACGTATGTTACATTTAAACGTATTTTCCGGGCGGGAGATTTAATTTTTACTTTCAACACGTGAAAGAAAATTTTTTGTCCCTAGTGGCGTAAAGTGGGTCTTTATGTTCCTTTATTCAAAAAACAATTGAAAAATATGATATTTAACTATGAAATTTATCATTTTTTATTCTGTAAAATGAAAAATAATAAATCTTGAAAAAATTGGTATCTTTTGATACCATGATCCAAAGAAAAAAATATGAAATTTTTCGTAAGAAAAGAAGTAGAGGTAAAAAAGCATTTTCCCCTTTCACGAGAAAAGAAATGAATATTCTACAACATTATGCAGAATATGCAATTTTACAACACGCTGCCGACGTACGTTTTTTATCCAACTCCCATGACGCTTGCCCCTGAGAATTCTATTCAACGCATTCGGTTTTTCGAACGAGCTAAATTTTTCTTTCAAAATCTAAAGTATCTTATTTACAAGTGTAAACCTTACTTTTACAAGGTACTAATGCGACGACATTAAATTTTTTTTCGAGTCTACTAAAAAATAAAAAGAAGAGTGATACATCACACCGAATAAAGCTCGTCGAGAGGAGCTTTTATTTTTTCGTGTAAAATTTTTAAAATCTATGAACAAAACTTGTACTCGAAAGTTCGCTACTCGTGTACCTACCCGTGAAAAATAGCCGGACGCCGGGAGCTCGGCTATTTTCATGCAAAAGTTCTTACTTCGCGTGATAAAGGATTTTTTATTTTTTTTTTTTTAGTCTTTCTACCGGCCTGGTTGCCAACAATGGCCTGACATTTTTTTTCGCACACTATTTTATCTCCCAGAAGAGAGAGGAAAAATTGAAATACCCAACGATAGTTTCAATAATAAGTCAGTGAGGGATGGCGGTAAAGTCGGAAGGGGAAATTTTTTAATCAAAGTCAGGCGCGCACCTGGTCCGCTACTAAAAAGCTCTCGCAAGCTCTTCTATTGATCTCCCCTTGAGACTTCCTCTTCTTTTCGAAAAAAAGCTTTTTTAAAACGCTATCTTCTTACTTTACGCCCTGGATGGCTCGTTACTTTTGCGTCCCATTCACGTAATTTTGATGCCCTGATTGTATATGCACTGATACTTATGATAAAAAAAAAAATTTTCAAGTTTCTTATTTATATGAGCACGTTTTACTTTGAATGATATGTGCTAATTTTCAAATAAATCTAGTGCGTCTGCTACTTTACCGTTTATTTGAAATTTTGAGGTTAGGTTACCTATTTTTATCTCTACTATTTTTAATTATAACATAGCAGATTTTTAAACGCAATTAGAATGTTATTAAATAAATCAGCTTCTTTTAAATGCTTTTTATAAATTTTGAGATTTTTAGGTTAAATTACTTGTTTGTAGGTCTACCATCTTGAATGATTCTAAAGAGCTCCTTTATAAACTTATCTGATTTTTCAACGATATTTTTACCTTTATTATTTTTTGTAATTTTAAGGTTATGTTAAATTTTTTCAAGTTGGTTGAGGTAGGTTTTTATAATTAGATGTCGAGCAAAAAGCTCCTTTTACAAACTTATTTGATTATTGTGAATTCAAGGTTAGGTTACAGAGAAAAAAAACTGACATAATTATCGATAATGACTTAAAAATCATCGTTTTTCATTTTAAGATTGAGTTGCCAGTTTTGAGGTTAACAACCGTATATTTTTTAAACAAAATGCATTATCTTAACTTTTGTCGCGACGTTGAACCAAAGGTTTTTGCACCACCTTCCCTAAAAGCTTCTCCCACTCCCATCCTTCTCTGTCTTTTGTTTATTTACTTATTTACAGCAACTCTAACCAAAAAAGCAGCCAGTAAAATTTAGGAATCCTTGCTCGGGGGTAGGGTAGACGTCTTAACCCTGGTAAAAAAGGAGCTTATACGTACACCGGCATCAGAAGCAGCGACGACAGGGAGAATTAAACTGCAGGGCTTTTCCCGTCCCGAGATTAATGGCTGGGTGCGGCTTGTGGATTTCCTCTCCACCGAGTTTTGGATTGTTGCCCCCTCTACCTCCCCCCAAAGAGTTTTTAGTACCGTGCTAAGCCTCTCGGATTTCGGGGTAACATCGTCCACTTTTTCTTGCGCTTGATCGTCCACTTTTAGTTTTATGATTAATTTATCTTCGCTCGCTAATGACATTTTGATAATCCAATAACAGCGGGAGTGGAGGGGATTCCCCGTAACAAATAAGATAAATTCAAGCGGGTAAACAGGGAACACGAGTCAAACAAAGCCCACGCATGCATATGTATTAAGTTGAGGACTAACCCGGTCTTGACGAAGTTGGCAAAGTACTGGATTATGCTCTCCGACAGGGCTACCTCAGCCTTGGTGTAGTTCCTGGGAAAGTGCCCGAAGCCTCCGGCTCCGTCTACCAGTGGTGCGCCAAATACGAACGGTAGCTCCTCACCGTGAACCGAGCCCATTTTCTGCAACACAATTAATTATTTATTTATTTAATTGTACATTGGAATAAAAAATACAAAATATAAGAAGGTGGCTTCTATACATGCTTATGAAACCCAATTGGCCGATTATTTAATTTTCTTATTTCCGGCTAGCAGTAATAATAAAATTATTGGTTCACTATTTTTTTTAGATTGCATCTAGCTTGTCAAGTGACAACTACTCGAGACCACAAACCAATCATTGTTAAGACTCAAGTACAGTGCATTAAACTATTTTCATCAGAGCTTGCAAGCTCCAGCCGTTTGAATTTTTCCCCAGAATTTCCGCGAAGCGTCGTCTGCGGAATTTCAAGAAACACGCAGCAGCACCCACCAACTGTATACTTTCCCGGGCCGAAAAGCTTAAATTCTTGGAATTAGTAGAGAGCAGTAGTGTTTCGGGTGGGAGTGAAATTAAAAAGCGTTAAATTTACAACACCGGGTAAGTAGCACCGCGATTTCAAGTTTATTACTTTCGCAGCAGCCTAATTAATCGTCTTAAAAGTTTTAATGCCCCCGCGCTCGCCCTCCTCTCTCCGCGTATAAAAGCTTAGATTGTAGTTTAGAACTTTTACTAGTTATAACTGACGTTAATTTTTTTTCCTCTCCTTTCTTTCGCCCCCTACCCTCCGTTTCTAAAACTATGTTAAAAGCTCTCGACTGAAATCTCGTTAGAGCTTGCAGCCGGCTCGTAATCTCTTTAGAGGCCCTTCGAGGAACGCGTGTTTACTCCCAGTGCCGGCCTTTAATATCGTAAAATTTTCCCAAGTCAACCCGATACCTCCGAAAAAAAAAAAAAAAAAAAAAAAAATTCCGAAGTTACCGGGTCAAAGGCTTGAGCTTGAGCTTGCAGAGTGTAAAAGAACGCACCTGTCACTTCACTCGCGCGCGTCCGTTTAAATTTACAAAAACCGGCTCTCTCCTTAAATAAAGGACCGTCACCACCGCGTTCGGTCTCTCAAAGAAACGACGCACTTTGGCTCTACCCAGAGCAAAAAGAGAAGAAAAAAAAAATGTGAAGCGTAATTAAGCCGAAGGCTCGCGCGCGCGTGACAAATAAAAAGGAAAAACAAAGCTTCCGGCCTTTGTCAGCTCGCGCAACAGCACACATACACCGGAACGTTGTTTGTGTGTCGCTAATGAAGAGGCATTTTTATGAAAAATATCGCGTAACGAATCTACGCTCGTATTTTACTTTGTATGAGCGGATACGATTGTTTTTCGTTCCAACGTTTTCTTTAAGTTTAAAAAAATATTTTGCGTGCGAGATTTCAAGTCCGCTGTATGATAATATGGTTATCTTATTAGTTGAATAATTTTTTATGAGTCAAATTTTTATTCATACTCAGTGCCAAATTTAAAGCACGTAGAATTTAATCAGTTGGCACGGTAAATACTTAATTACTGGCATACTTTTGTTGCTTTCGAATCGATTGATTTGAATAAAAACTGAAAAGCTTAAAATTGTTGTTCTTTACTTATACTATATTAAAACTTGAGTTTACAATTGTAGTAAAAAACTAATAAAGTTTTACTGGCATTAATCACCAGCTGTTGGTAAAGTAAAGACCTATTTACCGACAAGTTTTAATTATTTCCCTAATCAATGTTGATTTTTATTGAAAACCTAAAGCTCGCGCTAATGTATTTGTGGAAATTTACCGTTCAAATTTAACGTTAAAAAACTATCTAACTTTATTGCACAGATCCTTTGCCGGTAAGGTAGATTCCTGCTTACCAAGTTAAGACCGACATATTTTTACTACATCTGGATAAAAAGTTTAATATAAAAACTCCTTAAACACTTGATAATAGATCAAACAAAGTCGACTGCTTCAAAAACAGACACTTTATTTATCTAATTGTAGAAAATGATTTTAAATAGATTCAAATCTAAGCACTAGAAAAAAACATTGGGGAATTCAGATGAACAAAGCTTTATTTAAGCAAGAGAGGTAGAGAGGATTACTCAAATTCCTCGCTAAATCAGACGAAAATTAAGCTTTGAATAAACAAAAAGGCTTGAAACACATTTAAATTGATCGTGGAAAATCTCATGAAAGAAAATTAGACCGGCTCCGGCTCAAAAGCGTGAAAATTCCAGTGCTTTAAGCTTCGAGGGCCCTCGAACCCTCGATGGAGAATAAAAAAGTGCCATTTAAAAGTGAAACCCTCCTAGTTCGCTCGTCGGTTCGATGAATAAAAAAAAAAAAAAAAAGGGTAAAACAATCGTCGAGAGTGCATCGAGCGATTAATCAATCGTCGTGCGTCAAGAGAGAGATAATTGAAAATTTTTTCGAGGTTTCATTCGATATTCCATTAGCCATGGGACAATTAAGCGCGATACTCAGCTTCCTTCCGGTGCAGGTATCGTCTTGCTCGAAAAAGTTATCCTCCAACTTCCGGTTGGTGGATATTTAGTTTAGGGGGTGGGTAACTGATGAACCGAAGTTTAACTTTGACCTACAGTATTATGCGGATGTGATGTGATGTATTTATCATGGTCGTCGCGAGGTGGCGCAGCGGTCGAGGAACTTTGAGCTACCGGCGATATTGATTATATTGGAAGTTTGTTCATTTGAAGTTTGGCGGACGTCCTTCTCTTTGAAGTCCGAAGCAAACTTACCCCCAGCCGCGACTGACCCAGGTGTGACATCTAAACTTGAACAATTGCCTTTGTCGCTTTGCACGCTTCCACTGTTGTGTTTAACGCCGATCTTTACCACTTATAAAAAAAAAAAAAAAAAACTAGTTTTGCCAATTTCAGACAAATCTTCCAATTAGTATTAAAATAGTATACTTTTACATAATTTTTTCATAATGTGGATCTCAATGTTTTGAAATTATTGTTTTGAATTGAAAGTCTACAACTGTAACGTCCGTTTTTATTAATTAAGAACATAATTTGAATAGATGTTGACTGATGTTATTACAGTGTCCTCGAGTAGTCCAAAATTTTTTATTTTTTACTTTTTTCAATTAAGTGTTCGTAAAGTGACCATTTTACGCACTAAAATCGATGCGTAAAAAAAAACTTTACGCATCACTATGATAAAATAGTATTTTTTTATTAGTTGAAACAATGGTTTAAACTATTGCTATGAATAAGTGTTATTGGTTTAGAATTTTTAACGTTATCAAGTTTCATAGAAGTGACTGGCATATTTTGTGTTGGCTAAGTTAATATTTTTTCATTTTCAAATAAAAAAAATTTTTATGATCTCTTCTTCACACTGAACACCTTAATAAATATAAGTGAATTTTTTATATTAATACATAATACGATGTCAGTCAATCTCCACTTCATATTTCAAGGCATTCCAAGAGTGCAGTGGAAATTGACTTACACGCATTTTTTTTTCGTACTTATTTTTTTTTTATCATGTGTGAAAAAATTCAATCAGGGAAGGAAATTTCTGTTGATGAGAATTTTACTCCGAACTCTCGCCTAAAATAATATTCGGTTAAAAAAAATTTAATCTTCAAAATAAATTGAATTCGCCGGGTTCAATCAAATTATGAGTCCAATTTTATTTTTTCCGTTTTTTATCATTGGAATATTTTTTTTCAAACGTTACAAATTAATTTTTATAACGAGCAATAAAAAATTATTAAAGTCTCAATTTCAATATTTTGATAAATGTATTGCACTATGGACAGAAATAAATCAATTATAGAACAAAGAAAGTATTAAAGTCAACAAAGTCTTGATAAATTTTTACGATTCGATTTTGTTTATCAAATTAGTGACTTTCTTTTCTTTTTTTAAGTCACGCGAGCTCGCGTGATAAGAGTAAAAATTGGCAAGTACACATTGGCTTACTCCGAAAGATTAGGTTTTATTGCCCAAGCAGGATTAAAATTCGCAAAAAGTTACTCATTACGTTTAGAATCACCTAGCAGAGCAATAAAAAAAAATTATGAATCTCTGACCTGTCATACAAAGACCAACGTACTTTTCACCGTAAACAATACGGCTTCACAAATAAAAAAAATCAGAGTACGACTCCGGAATGGAATAATCAGATACGCGTTAGCGGTAAAAAGCATTTTCATTAAATTCGCTCGCTGTCTTGAGCTTACAAGCGCAAGAAATAAAAAAAAAAAAAAAACCCGTCTCAGGCCGCTTTTTATAATAATAACAGGGGAACGCTGGAAAATCCTCGTGTTTATCTTAATTTACCGCGAGTCAACTTACCCGGATCAAAAGCGTAGCTTAATGGTGAGTAACGATCGCCGTTTTTTTTTTTTTTTTTTTTTTCTTCCTCCTCTTCTAGTGATATTTTAGTATTGATTCCGAGTGATGGAAAAATATAAAGAGAAAATTCGGAGGCTGTCTGTCAATAAGTGAAACGTCAGTGACAAAAGTCTGTTTCCTGCAATCAACTCTCTGATATTTTAACGTGTACGCACAGTCTGACTTTCGTTTCTTCCTGCAGCTGAATAATGTCAAGGGATGAAGGGAATATATCGATTCCCTGGAGGTTGAGAGACTCGATACACTCCGCTGATATTTTATTACAATTGACCTTTTTTTTTAATCTGAGAGTAATCATTCGATTTTATGAATGGGAATCTAAGAAAGAAGGTTGTGACGGTCATGAAAGTGATGATGCATTGACCGTTACTGTGACCGTCAATATTGATCAAGGCATTTTAGATACACGGAGAGAAATTAATTGAAGTGGGGAGTGTCTACTATTTTCAAGTTGTTGATTCTACAATTTTAAATTGTAGTGGAGTTTTATCAATTTTTAGGTTAGGTCACATGGTAAGTTCTTGGTAAAATAGTGATAATACCTTTAGAATATATTTAAACTTTTTTTGATTCATCACGACTTTTCTGACCATCATGAGGCTGTATTGTGACCATCCTCAAGATAATCGATGACTAATAAAAATCTGGAGACAGAAAAACAAAGACTCGAGTAAAGCGCATGAAAATTTGATCACACACACGCGGGTTAGAATCGTCACGTTTAAAGTTCTTCTCCGCCCTGTCCGGGCTCGTGGCCAGAAAATAAGCTGACCGGAAAAGCCGAGCCGAGAGATAAAGAAGAGCGCCCGGCGTCACCTTCAAAACGTGACGAGAATTTACCTTTGGCTCGTTTGATTTACGCGGTTTTTTTCTTTATTCTTTTGGTATTTTCTCTCTCAGCGAGGCTTCATAATTTCGAAACATTATTTCTCGAGAGCTTTCCTTTGTGCGTGCGTGCACCTTTGTCGGGTTTGTTTATATCCAAGGGGAGGTCCATTGTCGCTGCTTACATTTTTTTTACCCGCGTATAATACCTGTCACCTCGGACCCACGATATTTTTTCTCTGCGAGCAGCGTTTGAAATATTAACAGGGATATTTTGAGTAAACTTTGACGGTAAATCTCAAGCCCAGGCCGGATTAAGGAACTTTGCGGCTGGATTACTTTTGAACTTTCGCGTGGCATCTAAAATTTTTCTACACCGAATTTTGATGAAAATTAATTGTTAGCTAGCGTCCGTGCTGGATTTTTGAGAGTACACTCGATTAAAACTGCCAGTGATGAAGTCTTTAATATTTAAGTAGGTTATGATTCTTAGGGATCTTTTTTAATGGGTAAAATAAAATTGGACTTTTTTATGATTCCTGGAATTGAGTTAAAAGTCAGGGTTCTTGGAATTTGGTAAATTTTACAATTCTAAGAATTTTATTTTGAAGGAAAAATTTTGTTATTACAAAAAAAATATTGCAATGTTAGCTTGTAAATAATTTCAGGAGTCGAGTGAAAATTCACGATTCTCAGAATTTTGTTACTTTTACAGTTCTAAGAATTGAAAGTAAATTTATGAAATTTTAAAGGACTCAACTTAAAATAGAGTGGTCACATGTCCCATCGTTACATAAGATTTTGTAATTTTTTAGAGTACCATTTTCTAGGAACCAAGCATAGAAAAAGTCAAAGAAAACCAAGAGTTTACTTAAGCATCCCTGACAAAAGAAAAATCATCGAAAAACGATTACGCCTCTCGACCGCAAAGAGCTAGCGGTTGAAAAAGTAAAAGTCCGGCTTTAATGTAGATCTTAAAGATACATCTGTGAAAAAGCAAAATACAGGCACTAATGGAATAGTTGATTCCCCGGTAGGGGCTCGGGGGAATTTAGTACTCTTTTCTCTTAAAAGGCCGCTTTCCTGGCCCGGCTTCCGGCGCGTGTTTTTCCACCTTAATCCTCGAGGAGGAAGCAGAGAGGAGGAAGCGAAAAAAAAACTTCAACAACCAATTAAAGGGGATTCTAATATACGAGAAGGGGGTGGAAAAAAAATACTCCCGCGAAAGACGGAGAATTAGCCGGAAGGAAAAAGCCAAGGGAGGCGTAAATCCTCTCTCTCTTCCGGTTTGTGCGTGCGGCGAAAATTCTTTCTCCTCGCATAATCCGAAGAGATTTTTTTATCGAAAGAAGTTGCGCAATTAAAAGGAACAATGTTTCAATTAGTTCGTAGAACTTTGGAAAATTTTAGAGCCGAACGTTAACAACCTCTCGGCGAGCTTTTTTCATCTACTTTTTTTTCTGAGCGAGGTACGCCCTTCCAAGGGAGGAAGGTAATGCAACCATTACTTCCCCGAATGAATCACGCTGTCATTGTTTACGGGTCTTGAATTTTTTTCTTACTCAACCGACTCCATCCGAGAGATTAATATCAGAATGGTTTTTTTAATCCACGTGTATTTCTAAATGGATGACGAGAGTTGAAAAATGTTGGAAATTGTATTTCTTCTTGAACTGAGACTTATTAGAAATTTTTGGAATAATTATCAATTTCAAAGAACTATGTTTTTTCTTGATTCCAGGAATAATGTGTTGGGATTCTAGGAATCACGTGATTAATACGATTTTTCATTTATTTCACAGAATAGTTTTTTTTTGCATTTTTTAAAAGTCTGGTGAAAGGAATATATCATTTTTCAATTCTCTAGAATTTTTAACCTCTCCTGAAAACTGTTATTCTTTACTGAGTTATAAGAATTTCAGTTTCTTACCATTGAGAGATTCTTGTAGTCAAAGTTATCCGTTTCAAAGAACTGTATGCTTTTCTAGGAATTCCAAGAATTCTAACATGTTGTGATTCTAAAAACTGTGTAATTAATACAATGTTTTTTGCATTTCTAATTAAAATTTTAATCAATTTCAAGAGTTATGAATTTACTTATTTTGAAAAATGGATTTACAATTTAAATGATTGATAAAGAAGGAAAAAAATTTCGAATCACCGTAGTGTAAAATTTCTATCTGATTCTGAGAACCATGATGTTTTTACTCAATTCCAGGAATTTAAATTATCTTTTCTTAGGAAATATGCTCATTTTGAATTGATATTTTGGACTTATCAACCACAGTGTAGAAAAACTGTTCCATACAATCAAGAATGTTACTTTAGATGCAAGTCGTTGAAAACTTCGTTACGGTATAAGCTAAAAGAAAGGAAAAAAAGGATTTATTATTCGGTGAAGGGAGCCGATGCACCGTGAACATTAACGGTTTACTTTCCGATGCAGAACTGAAACTTGGTAAAGCGCTAACTAGAGTTAAAGCTTAACGCTTTGAAGTAAGTTTAACCGAAGACTTGTTACTCGTAACTTTGGTCCTTGAATAAATGACTTAAATTTGGAGAAATATACTCGAGCTACTGCATAGTTGATTTTTTTTTTCTTCATCAACCTCCTCCTCCTCCTTCGCCAGCTGAAACGTTTCACTCGAAAGTTTCTCCTCCGACTTAATTACTCTAAACGGATTCGCGGGAGGATGAATTTAAAATAACAACACACATACTTCTGAAAATCTCTCGAATTCAAGTAAGCGTATGAAAAAAATTAAAAAGTCTTCAAAGTTGTAAATTGACTCGAAACTTAAAGCAGCCGTGAATTAAGAAAGCTTAAATACGATAAAAATCATCGTCCATATTTGTTCTACCAAAAGTTGAGAAAGAAGAAGGGAAGCAAGTGGAAAAATACGTATTCGGTCAGACCCCCCTCCCCGCCGAAAAACTTTCCGTCAAGTTTTCTCGTTACGGTTATTCGTCATTTTGTCCGGGGTACGATTTAGAGCTTCCTGCGGGGTAAAAACTTTCGATAATAATCTAATTTTTCAAAGTGCAGCCTTTCATCTTACTTCTTCCGGAAGGCTGCAGGTAGAGCCCCGGCTGATTTTACGTCTTATTCGCATCGCGTCGCTCCTTAATCCGTTTTACGATGCTCGAACCGTTTTCTACTCTCATAAATTAGGTACATCTTCGATATTTTTTTTCTTTTTTCTCTTTTTTTTTTATACAAAGGAAAAAATGGAGATGGGTTATGCACTTATTTTTCAATCTCGTTTTAATGGATTACATTTCACCCGGGGAAATATGCTCCGGTAGCCTTGGTTTTATTTTCAATTAATTTATCTGATAACAATACGTTTTCTTACTCAGATTAAATTATTCGACACATTTTTTTTTTTTTGTAATAAGATAACTCAGCATGGTCTGTTGTACTTGTAGGCTTGAAAAATGGTTATAATTTTTAATGTAATTTCGTTACAAACAAAAAAGAATTTGTAGAATCGAGAGAAAATTTACAGTTCTTTGAACTTAATGACTTTGAAAATTCCAAGAACTGAGTATTCAAAGTTTTCTTTACCTCTGTTGTTGCTTTTCGAATTGAACAATTTCATTCTTCATATATTTAATGTAAATTATACGATTTACAAATTTAAAAAAAAAATCAGAATTCTTGGGATTAAATGAAAAATCACAATTCTTATAATTTGATAACTTTAAAAATTCCAAGAATTGAGAATTCGAAGTCTTTCTTCCTTTGTTCTTATTGTTTAAACTTAAAAACACAAAACTTCTTTTTTATGTAAATCATGCAACTTCCAAATTTAAAGAAAAAAAAAAAATCAGAATTCCTGGAATTGAGTGAAAAATCAAGGCTGTCAGGATATTATAACTTTTGACCGTTCCAGAAAATTATAAATTCAAATTTTTTTTCCTTCCTCAATGTTTCTTTTAAAAAAGTCATTTTCGTTTGAACAAAAGTTATTACCGAGTGTCCCTGATTTTTGGGTAATTAATTCAATTTTAGAAACTCTGATTCATCGTTTTTAGCGCGAGGAGGGGAGAGGAGGCGGGGGCTGTAAAATTTAATCGGCGTAAGTGAGTTTGCTGCCAAAATATGCATTTTAATAACTTTATTCGGTCCCGATTGTAAATTCCCTGACTTTGGATGACCCGAGGAAGTTCGTCGAATAAATTAATCCCGCTCCGCATTCCGCGCAATTTTCGAGTGTGGATTCAACAGACATCGATCCTTCAAAATTCTCCCACCCCCTGCCCACCCCCCGACGCCTCCTGCACCGGGTATAATTGAAAAGCGGGTTATTATCATCCATCAACCTGTCAGCTGAATTACACGAAAAATTACAAGTTTTTAAAAAGTTTGACGCGCTTAATTTGGCTTATGCGCGGTGGCGGTAGAAAGGAAAAGAAGAAAAAAAAGTACCGTAAAGTCCGACAGAGTTTTGTGACCGTTGCGCTTTAAAAAACGGTTATTTCATGATGAACGCGACAGTTTTATTTCTCCTTTCTTTTTTCTCTATTATTTCATTATCACTTGTCGATTTAAGCGTCACTTTTTTACCGCCATGTGACAGCGTTTTTTTAAAACTTACAAATAATTAATAGAATTGAAATTTTAAACAAATAATTGACGTACAATAATTTTTTTACTAATATCGTTGTTTGATAAAATTTTATTAATTATTATTATTTTTTTAAATTGTCAATTCCAATTCTGAAAATCTGGATCTTTCACTACGTACTACAGACTCTGAACGTAATTCTTACAATTCTAGGAAGTGACAGTGATTTTCTTCGAGATTTTTTCTTATGTTAGAATTTTTACATTTTTCTTAATATTTGTGATTATATAAAATTTATATTAAATTCTTAGAATTGCGATTTTTCACTCAATTCCAGGAATTTTTTTAGCCTAATGTCCAACAGAAAGTAAATAATTATGAAAGTGTTACGTAATCTGTGAAAATGGATGAATTATGTATTGTTGATGGTCAAACTTCTTGTAAAACAAAAATTTCAATGCTTCCATCATCTACTCATGGCCTTTTACTTAGAAGACAGACCGTAGTGGTTCTATAGGTGGGTATCGAATCCCGTAGATCCAATTATGCCACTAAGAGAGAGAGAGAAAAGAGTAGGAGGAGGAATGTCGCAGGAGGGAAGAAGAAATAACGACGAGGGCCACACATCAGCTTCCTGGAGTCGGCTAAAAGAACTTTCCGTTAAAACTTCTTGCGGGCATATTTTCTTGTTTATTTTACGCGGCCCGGCCCGCAGCAGCACGCTTCCCTCGTCAAGACAACAACTTTGTTTGTTCAAAATTTTTCCTTACAGTTTACAATGGAACTTTTAATGGAGTTTTTTTCTCCCTCTGGTTCAACCCCCATTTTTTCTCCTTTCTTTCAACTAAAAACACAACTAACTGCATTGTTTTACGACTGAATATTTGTAATTTACGACTGGTGACGGTCATTTCTTTTGTTTTTTTCATACGATTGAAATCTTGGTTGGCGACAGTTACTTTAAAAATTTACTTAATATATTTGGAATGACATTATAAATTCAAAATTACGCTGATAGTTCATTCAATTTTTGCTTTTTTATGAAATAAAATATGAACTTTAAAAAGTTGGTAACCACACTCTTGCCTCAAAAACCGCGAAAGGCTGACATTTTTCATTTCGGTGGTTGAAAAAAAAAAATTTTGAAACTCCAAAGCCACCCTGAAAAAGTTTCTAACAATTTTCGGTAAAAATTTATCCAAAGTTAAAGTCGATCCATCCCCTCGAAGTTAACATGTTTTCTCACCTCGAAGCGCAAATGGGTTCTTTCGAACTACCAATTGTGATTTCAGGGAATAAGATTTGTATTTTTTACATGGAAACCAGGCTCCAAGTCGGGAAAATAATTTTTCTCCGTGTCGTGGCTCTTTTCACGAAGAAAAATACAATTTTCCACTACAGTTACAGCCCGGTGAGTTTATCCATTACAAAAATTTTTGCGCACTCAATAAAGCTTGTAACATTTTATCAAAGTATCAATTGGATTGTGCAGACTTAAGTGGTGGAAGTAATGATCATGTAAATAATTTTTGTAATCTTCAGGCTGGTTGTTCGTAAAGAGAAAAAAAAAATGATCTTTGAGAAAATAGAAGAACACAGGGTAGAAGACGGATCGGTACGGATTTAATTAAATATTAGCCGGTGTCTCGTACTTATCCGGGGTGAAACTTTTTCAGCAGGTAATTCTTCTTATTACACTTTAAAGCCGGGAGCTGAGTCGAGACACGGAGGTAATTATCGGCCAAGCTGGAAAGGACGTCCCTGTTCCCCCTATATCCTCTTATATTTTTCTTGCTCCAGCGCTTTGTTTCGCGTCGAGATTTTCCACCTTCCTTTCTTTTAATGGTATCGCATCAATTAGTTTTTATATTTCAAATTGACGTTAAAAGATATTTTTAGAAAATTTTGAACTAATGATTCTAATGACAAAAATTTGTTGAAAATTTGTGTGATTTCATCAGTTAAATTTAGTTAACTCATAATTTTTTTATTCCGTTTAAAATTTTGATGCTTTGAAAGCTTACTGAATTGTCTCTTGATTTAGATGTTGAAAAATTTCGAATCTAGGAATTCTGCATCACAAGCAGATCATGAAATGATTATCAAAACAAGCTTCAAAATTTTAAGAACCGTGCAAAAATTCTTGAAATTAAATTTTAATGTAAAAATTCATAGAATTCGGTAAAATGCGATATTCATAAACTGGGCTGGAAATTCAGGAATAAAAATTCTAGGAACTCTGCATCAAGTGTAAATATGATTCTTAGAAATGAAATAATTTTCAAAATCTACGCAATTCTAAGAATCGTGCAAATATTCGTGAATTCTATTTTAAACGTAAAAGTTCATAGAATTTAAAATTAGTCATGTCATTAAATTTTTTGAACTCTCGTAAGGGCACGTCTGGAGTTCCTGAAATTTCAAGAAAAACCACAATTCCTGGAACTGAATTAAAAAAAAAAAAAAAAACTGGAAGTATTACAAATGGTTCGATTTGAAAAAAGATTATGATTTCAAAAAACCCTGTGTGGTTTGAATCCACTTTTGAATCCAATTAAAAAAAAAACAAAATAGAATCTCGTGACCACGGTAGGGACTCGTGTCATTAGAGCGACCATTAGAGTTCCCCAGTAATCGCGTAATTTAAATCCCGGGGTGGTGCGGATATCGATGAGAATTAAATGGGAATTCCAATCACCGAGTAAATTAAGGCCGCCGAATGAATAAATTTGATTACCTGTGGGTAGTCGCCGTCCCGGATCTGGTAGTCGAAGACGTAGAAGTAGGTCTTGGGCAGTGGCTCGAGCTTGTCGGCGTCGTGGACCGGTATCGGGGCGCCGTGGAGTCCATTCGGCCTCTTGGTGTGCCTCAGGGTGAAGAGGTCGCCCGTCTGGACGAGCGGCGCCACGAACTGGGCGTCGCTTAGCGCCTGAACGCACGCGTCGCGAGTGTTCATCGGGTGCTGGACCGTCCTGTCCCAGTCCGTGTACTCGTTAACTATCTGAAATTTTTAATTTATTTGATTAGAAGTTTTTTTATTTTTATGTTGGTAGCAGTGTGATATGAAGTTGTGCACTTCATAATCACTGATGATACTTTTTTTGATTCATAGTTAATTTGATTGAAGCGATTTTTTATTTCCATGTTGGTAGCATTGTAATATGAAGTGTCGTGCACTCTAGAATTACCGATGGTTTTTTTTTTATACAAAATTAATTTGACTAACATGATTTTTTTATGCTTGTGTTGGTAGCACTGTAGTATGAAGTTGTGCACTTATTTATAACTCTATAAAAATCATTCAATTTGACCTATAAATGTTGCATCCGTACCTATTTTCACTTAAAAACTATAATACCTGGTGATTAAAACATTAAACACTTATTTTAAAATTCAAGGATTCAGTAAATATGGATTTGTCAAGGTATCCCTACCCTTTGATCGGAATATCATTTCATTGAGCATGGTCTTCTTTCCTTCCAACATACGTTTTTATCATTTCGCATAAACTAAAATTTACCAACGAGAAATCATGTCGAACTAGATGGTAAATCCGAGGCTGGACACGGATGAAATGGACGCGCGCATGATTGGATTGCAAAGTGATAATTTCAAGGCTCGAAGAGCCGCGTCGCGTCGACCGAGCGAAATCCTGGTTTAGATTTGGCATCGCCAGAAACGAGGGGCAAGCTTTCGGGCCCGATAACCATTAAAGCCGGGCTAATTTCTACCGACAGTCTGATGCCGCGGCACACGGTCCGGCACCCACTCTAATCGGCGAGATCCGAGCCTCTCTCCATTAATTATCATCCTTTACGTCGATGCGTATGAATTTTTTAAATTAGTACGGCGTCCCTTGATTTACGTTGTTAAAGTCGCGAATTAGAATTCAAAGTCCAGACAGATTAAAATTCAGATGTGCGAGTTGCCGGGTTTGATAATAAACACTCGTCCGATCGTATATGGAATAGCTGGCGAGAGGATAATAAGTGTTAACAAATTAATTCAATCCTAGGCGATAACCGAGTTTCATTTGCGCACGGGGCTCTCATGATTGCTTCGATTCAAGCTTTTCGTACCCAATCAGTTTCCAACATTAATGACCCTAAATGAATTATCGCTCTCGTCGGCCCCCTACTTTCCTTTTTATTCTTTCCACCCTCTTCGCGCGCCCGGAATATTGATTACGGCTCATATAAAATTCATCTCGCCCCTCCTCCTCTCCCGTGGAAATACAAATGATTGGCTTGCGAGAACAACTGACCGTGTAAAAAATTTCCGTCAGATGGTATATGTAGGCGTTCCTCACGTAGGTCCGGATGATCCTGTCCCTGCGCTCGCCCTCGAAACCCTTCTGGACGTCCCGCTCCGAGAACCTCCACAGGGCCTCGCTCGTCGTTACACCGAACAATAAATCATACTTGTTGTTGCTCGTTATGGCCTCACCGTGTTCCGACTTCTTCGGCACGTACCTGTAAAATCAATTTGGTTATTCGTGTAATGTTCAATGTTCACTTCGAGATACTTCAAATAGTTAAAAAAAAATCAATTCTCGAAACTAAGAAAACTATTGAATTCCAAGAACTCCGATTTTACACATCATTCTGAAAATCCTCACTTTTCTTGGAATTGCAAAGTTTATGAAATGCGAAATTTATAAAAAATTTATAAAGTTTTTAAATGGTATTAAATTTTAAATTTCGGAAATACTTTGAATATAATTTTTCTTATAATTAAGTAGTTCTGAAATGTAATGTTTCGCTTAATTCTTGGAACTGAGAAAAAATAAATTCAATTCCAGGAATCATCATTTCAATTTTTGGAATTGTAAAGTTCATAAAATTCGAAAAATAAGATTTTTACCAGAGAAAAAGAATTTCTTCTCTCAATTCTTGAAATTTTAAAAATTATTAAATTCTAAGAACTGTGATTTTTACTTGATTCCGGGAATCATCTTTATTTCTTTCGATTCATAAATTTATGAAATTGAAAAAATAAGATTTTTCAACTTGAGAATAAAATGTTTAAAAAATATTAAAATTCATATTTTTCTTAAATCTAAATTTTGATAGATATTTTTTTAACCGTGAATTTTCATTAATTCATGATCATTCTAAGACAACATTTAAGAACATTCTAACAAAAAATAGTTGTAAACATGATCCGTAAACCAAAGTGAAAGGACAAACCAAAGGCATTTGGTTTTTTCTAATAGATTAATTAATCCCGTTTTGTAGAACATTTCAAGCGACGCTGTGTCAAACCAAAAAAGGTTTAGGAAAAAATTGAACCCGTTCGCGTTTGAAAGCTATACGCTTCTATCTGTGGCGAAAACCGGAGGGAGGGAGAAAAAAAATTGTTGACTCCACAAAAGACATGCAAAGTAACGTCGGAGAATAGAAAACCTTTTTTACCCGAAGCCCTCAAGTAATTTATAGATTGGGTTCCCTGCGTAAAATATTTCATACAAAGACCCATCAGATTTGATAAACAAATAACGATCAAATTCATTCGTTAAAAAAAGGTTACGCTCCCAGTTGTTTTATGGTAAGGTAAATAAAAAGAAGGGATGAAAAAAAGGGCCTCGAGGCCGGTCAAATGAAAAATAGATGGGAATCCGATAAAAATTCCGAGTCTTATATTTTTTGCCGTGCGTACAAAGCGATTTCCATCAGGAAGCCGTCCAATCAATATTTCACTCTACTTCCCTCCCGGGTGGGATTTACACGGGGTGTAGGTTGACGAATGTCTCGAACGGCCCGAAGTTATTCTTTTCCCCGGTGCGAAATTTCTTCCTGATAGAATTTAAACACGAATTTAAGGCGCGATTAGAGTTTCCGATTCCGCTTTAAGATAATCTCGCATTCGCATCGCGGGATTCTCCCAGCAGCAGCGTACGTGATTCACCGCAGGTATGTGGCTCCCGCACGTGAGCTTTGTTTACGTGATTCTTGGAAAGAGTACGTGCTACAGCCAATCACTATCGATCCCTGACTTGCGTTTGTCCCTTATGCTGTACCGCTACTCTAATTCCCTTTTCATTTCTAATTGTTAGATCATTACAAACTTTGTTTGGTAGCGAGGCTTGGAATCTGATGTGATGCGTAGTTGTTCTGATGTATTTATAAGAAACTTTTTTTATTCAATGGTGCGTACCCGGTATAGATGATTCTCAGAATTTTATAAATTAAACAATTAGTAGGAAAATCACAAGATCTTAGTAAAATTCTAAAACTATTTATCATTTATGCAATTCGGAAAAGCGTGAAAAAAATTCCTGGAGTAAAAATTTGATACTCTTTCCATAGTTTAGAATGTAGTTAAGATAAATAATAAAATCATAAATCGACTTACCCGAAGCCTTGGAACTCGGGTCCCAGATAGGACAGCAGGTCCTTTTGGAAGTCGGGCTTGATGACGACGCCGTCTACGCTGGGGCCGAAAGCGCTGAGAAAGCTCGGCGCTCGCACGTCAGCCCTGAGCAGGGCTTCGAGACTGCTGTCCCTGAGGCAGTCCACCAGGAGTTCGTGATCCTTAATTAGATCTCCGGGGATCGTGCAGTTGAGACTCCGGGCGAGCTTCAGGGCGTACGAGGACGGGTCCTCGACTACCGCCCACGACGACAGGGCGCTACCCGATAACAAGATCGCCCTCTTGAACAAACCTGAAACCATTTTAGCCACCCCCGACCCACGCCAATTAGTAGCTATATCGTACTTCTACGTATTCAAATTATACGGGGGCTGGGTGCTTCGTTACTGTTACGCGAAAGCTAATTCCTCCTTCTGGCTGTAACTTCCAGTTTGAATTCAAATTTAAATATAAATTTTATACTATTCGCTTTAACTCTTAGAGTGAGTCCAAATTCATGAACTTTTTACTCAAAGCATCGTATATTTTAATCAATAAGTTAAGCCAGTCATAAATTACTCTCTGGATTTTACAAATCGAATGATATGCCAAATATCTTGAATTTATACATGCATCTTTTTTATTATTCACTTATTTATATTTTAACAAGGACATTTATCTTCAAGTAAAACTTCTCAATTATAATCAAATCTAAACTCGCTCAGTTATCAAAATAGCAAATAGCGAAATTCTGAATGCCGAGCCATCAAAATCATGGCGTAGCTCGTGTTGACTTGTGATTAAACACAAGCCAGAGGGTGATGACGAAACAGGATAGTAATTACCAGGCATAACAGTAGGACTAATAGCGAGGAAGTTGACGCAGGCGGCACCGGTTCCGTGTCCCATGAGGGTTACGTTGGTCGGGTCGCCCCCGAAGTACTCGATGTTCTGCTGTATCCAGTGCAGGGCCGCGATCTGGTCCATGAGGCCGTAGTTGGCGACCCTGGCTTTCGTGTGGGGCGACACGTTGGCGTTCATGAACCCGAGCACCCCCAGACGGTAGTTCAGGGTTATCACCACCTGGTCCGAGTAACTGGCCAGGACGCTGCCGTCGTAGGTGTTACCGCTGCCCCACTCGTAGCTCTCCCCGTGGATGAACACCAGCACCGGGTGCTTCGTACGCTCTTGCTGGGCCATACCTGAAAAATAGAAACGAAAATTTTCTTGTTATCACAAAGTTGGTGAGAGTCGATGAAGCAATTTAATGAATCTTAAAGCTAGGGTAGAAATTTCGATACAGGTGTGATAAATAAGCAATCCACGAAAAGCATGGCTTAGTGCCCGAGCGAAGCGAGAGTGATAATACGCCATTCACAAATGCTTATTTATCACTTATGTATCGAACATCTTATGATGGTGCATGTATTTAGTGCACGAGCAAGCACGACGAGTGCTATAAATTTTTATTCACCGCACACAATGTCATAAAAAAATGTTTTTTTTTTTAATTTACAAGTACGTAGAGATAATTTCACAAGTTTAATAAATAATTTGAGCTTCACGTGTTTTCTCTAGAACAAACAGTTAAAATTTTACTGTGGTCATTGCTGCTTTGAAATCCATTAATTAACTTTGTAAAAGATTACTTTAGTATTATTTAATCACTTGAGAGGCTTATAGTATAAATTAATAATAGAACAGTCATATTTAACAGCACTCGAAGCAAAACACTTCAAAATATCGATACGGGGTAGCATTTGTGTATCGCCGGTTGTATCAGAAGCATTGTTTGTGGTTAGTGTAGCAACAGCTGGGGTACAGCGTACAGCCGTAAAGCACGGAATCTTGAAACCGATGATTGTTATTCAAACGCGGGGGCATTTAATCCGAGGTATCTTATTTGTCGGTTATAATACACGGGACGTATTATACGCACTGGCTGGCCTGGTATCGCGCGCGTCTAATAGAGCTCGTTAAATCGCGAGCGTATCGATCGATCCCGAGTTCGCTTAATCACCGCCGGGCCAATATTGCCTATTGGGTAGGACTTAAATTAAACAACAGATCAGTATCCACCCCACCCCTCTTTTCAACCAGGTTCAACTTTAGTAAATGGGAAGCCAATTCTGCGGCATTAATCTGATCATTCGTTTTCATATTACCGACTCGGGTTTAGTGTATTCGCGCGGAGGTACCTCAAGCAAACGGTGCAGAATTTTTTACATACACGAGAGTGCAAAATTGATTTTGTAAACAAATGAAAAGAATTTTTTTTTGAAAATAACTTGTGCGATTTTGAAGAAAACTCTGGATTCCTAGAATTAAAGAGGAGAAACAAGATTCTTAGAGTCCTAAAATGTACGTAAGCCATACTTTTCTAAGAAGGTTTTCTTGTACACAGAAAAAATTTACTTTTTTGTGAAATAACACTTAAATAATAAAGAAAATTGTTTTATTATCGTCATTTTATTTGGAAAACTAAATATTTTAGTCTGCAGACTGAGAATAAAAAAATAATGAGAATAGGTTCCGAAATTTAGGTGAAAACCCTCATGTCAGGATCCAAGTTAAGTTATTAACAATAAAGAGAGAAACAGTTATCTAAATTATTCTGAAAACCATAGTTTTAAACATTGTATCACAATACCATTAACATTTACCTTGAATTAGTTTGTTCAAATGGCATTAGATAAATCAGAGAGAACTTGATAGGAATAATATAAATTTATTTAAAAAATAATTTTTTCAGGCTTTATACAGAATATCCGTGAGAGAGCACGAGAGAGAAATCGCACTAATCGGCTTATCTACGGGTAGTAAAACCTTTGTAAGAGTAGCTGAATGGCTTGTGGTTTTAACGCTGGTTCGTTCGTTCGAGCCGATAACGAAGCCGGTGTGCAGAGAAAGGCTTGATTAAAATTACAGACCGTAAGTGTCGACCGCGATTATTAGTAGGTAGCCAACCGCCAGCCGGGGCAAGTGTTTAGCAGAGCTTCATTGTGCGCCCCCCGTGGGCTCTTGGTGATTAAAATGTCAAGTTTAATTTCCTTATCAACTCCTAAATGAATTTTATAGGATTAAAGAATAATTCTGTCTACGGAAAAATCATGGAAAACGAGAGAAAAAAAAAAGACAGTGTTGTTTTTTGAAGTTATACTGGGTGCACTTAAATGTTCCGAATGAAGCCTTAATCGGGCGTCTTGAGTCTTTGCGTGTTTCAGGAACATCATCATCAGCGTGGTAGTAATTACCGGGTGCCTTTGCATTATCAGCGGGGATTTTAATTGATTCGTCAGCCCTCCTCTATTAACCCCGTTTCATTGAACTTGCTAACTTCTTCTCGAGAGATCAATTTTAATTTGATCGTAAACTCACAATTCATGATCTATCGTAACAATGGTTCTCAACCTAACCTCTAAAGTTTTCAGGCACTATATTACTATTCGTTAATAAAACCAAAAACTTCGTCTCTGATACAAACAAAATTTAACGAATTTATTGAGTTTTGAATATTATTATCCAATTAGATATAATGTATACATTGATGAAATAAAAATGCTTTTTACTTTTGTAAAACTGGTCAGCTCTAACTTGGCGGGTATCTAAAACATCTCTTGATTTATCACTCGCATGGTAATGATGATTGCGAGAGTAAAAAATTCAAAGCTTTACTCGGGGGAGCCAGGAATGATAATTTTCCGCACTCCAAGTCCCGCTCTCCCGATATCTCAGAAAATACAGCCTGTAATCGCGGTATCATTAGCCCCGAGAACAAGAAGGCAATAAACATGCGCCACTGCGTAAAGAAAAGCGAGCGAGCGAAGAAAAAAAAAGAAAAAAAAAAACACGTTAACGATAATTGCTCCTCGTCCCCAGGAGGTGGCGGCGTCGGCGTCATAAACCCGAGGAGCTCCTTACTTATTGAAGGTGTCGCGCTAGTGTTCTCAAAAGTTCGTCGGCCTTAGCTCGTCGCACGCATCTCATTCAGCGCCAGACAAAATCTTCTTTTGTGGGACCCGAGCACCTTCAGACGCGTGGTCAACATCTCAGCTTTTGTCACTTTCCTTTAGCCTGGCTGATAATAAGTCTGGGGGGAGGGGACAAGAATCTTCAGGCCTCCTGATTATTTTAATATAACATTTTTTTACGATCGCGCGGTCGGCGTGCTTTGAATTTTATTTGACGCAATTTTTGAAGCATAATGTTATATTGTGTACGTTTACGATCGTCGTCGAGGCATTTTTAGGACGAACGCGTAATAAAAATTTTGCGACGTCGGGAAGCTTTAATTTTACCGTTAAAGTAAGCCCTCGTTATAAAGTCATGGTTTTTCACTATTTTTAATATCGAAGCGAGAGATCTTTTTTTTTTCTCTTGGTTTTCAGGATCTATGAAATTATTTATAGCGATCGAAACTCGGGTTTTATGTTACAGCGGTTACGGTAACAGAATTTTTTAATAAAATTAAAAAGAAATACGTGTGGAGGCACCACAAAACCATATTTTAACCAATGGAAAAGTTCATTCGAGATTTTCATTAATTTTTTTAAATTAATAAATTTTATGTTTTCTTAATTGATTTGAATCACTTAATTTCAAATTCAATTTTGATGTTCTATGTTACGTTTATACTCTGTTTATAAGTTTCAAGTTAGAATTCTTAAAATTTCTTCATAATTATCAAAATTTTGTAATCTTGTTTTTCATAATTCTTGGAATAGTTCAATGTTGTATTTCATGAAGTTCAAGTTCGTATTCTTATAATTTCGAGATGATTCTCAGATTTTTTATTATTTATTGAACATTATAAATCTTGATTTTTCTCTTAGTTCTTGAAACTGCTTATGAATTTTGAGATTTAAACTGATTTCTGGGAGTAAAAAATAGGTACACTATTTTAATGAGCTGATTAAAAAAATCATGAGCTAAAACTTATCACAGCTAGTTTTAGTAAATTATGGTAATGATGATGTTACATCTACTTGTGAATGTTTAACGAGATGGAGTTGAGGTCTTAGGGGCAGATTTAGGGCGCGCCAAAGGGCTGGAATCGAAAAGCCCTGGAGTATCGAGCGCGCTTTGTTTAGCCCAAACGATTATTCCGCGAGCGCGCACCCTCGTTAAATATTCCAGCCGGGGCTAATGCGAACTTATCGGGTAACCACATGGTGAAGCTAAACAGGATTTCGCCAGGGTAAATGTTGTTCTGTGCCTCTAACCTCTTTTTTCTTTTTCACCCCAACTAATTGACTATTCATTCGTCGTGAAAAAAACTACATGATTTTTAAAAATAAAAAATTAAAATTTTTTTTTTCACTGTATACATTATGAACAAAATATATTTATTGAGAGGAGGGTTATGTATAATTTAAGCGTGCTTAGTATTGTGGTGGACTAGTGAGAGATGAAATTATTGAGTACTGTGTAACGAGGCTACCGACCGAAACCTCAAACCAAAGTTTCGTTACAAGAGCAATCGAACTAGTTTGATCGTTATTAGCTCGTGATGGTTGTAACTAGTTATTGAATGGTCAATGGTTTCATGGTTTTCGAAACCTTTTAACCTCTAAAATGAATATAAAAAAGTTTTTTCAAGTTAAGTAACCATTTTTCTCTGAGATAATTGTAGTATCTACACAAAAAGTAAAGCGGGTGTCTACAACTTCCAAGTTATAGATTCTCCAATTTTAAGTCACAGCTTAGCTTTCGCAATTTTTAGGTTACGTCAAATAGTGAGTTATCTGTATAATTGCGAAAAGAACAATTAAAAATATTTGGCTGGAGATTTTATAATCAAGGCACTACCAACTCAAACTCGTGGATACAATATTTTTACAACAAATTTTTTATGAGAAATGTCTATAAATTTTTTAAATTCAAAATACGAGAAAAAAATGGGTGATTGTATTAAAAAATATGTTGCAAAATAAAAATCACAATCAACAAATGTTGAAATTGGATAATAATATTAGTTTAGCTTGATCCATTTATTTTACAAGCATCGAATCGATACGCAGAATAAAAAATAAACATCGAGGAGGGGCGATATTACTCGAACACCGGGAAAAAATCAAGCTGGAATAAAAACAGAAAAAAAAGGGGGAAAACAATTCCGATAATGAAACACAAACAAGTATCATTTAAAGTTTGATTGCGACTTCATGAACTTTATTTGCTTGGTTAGTTTGAAAGATCTTTTCTTCTCCCTTTTTTTCTTCTCTCCTACTACTTCTTCTTTTTCACAAAGCAATAAACTTTTCTTCCCGAGTTTGTTTTTTCCGTAACTTCCACCAGGTGCGCGGTTTTTTATTCATCCCGATAAGTTCGTTCGATTGCTTCGACTGTATTATTTATATATTTTCTTTTAATTACTGATCATTAAAATTTTATAAGAAACTACCGATTTTCTTTCTTTTTTTCACTTTACTTCATTCTACGTAAACTTTGTGCGATTCATTAATATTAAATGTTTGGACTAAATAAACACAGTTCGTCGAAGCTCCAGAAATTTTCCAAATTCTTAGAATTCTGCATTGAATTTCGAAAATCATGATTTTTAATTGATTCTCAGAATTATAGTTTTGACTACTTTCAATTCATGGAAATATTCATCAAATTTCAAAAATTTTTGGCTCAATTTTACGAATGATAATGATAATGATACATCTAATAAACAACTTATAATTCCTATTATTTACAATAACAAACGTACATACAATAAAATCTCAAACTGCCTAAGACCATTCAAAGTAAAAACTGTACCTCAAATTAAAAAACCACTGATGGACATTATTAAACTTGGTAAAGACATGACCCCTAAATTACAAAAGACTTGTTCAGTTTATAAGCTTTCTTGTGAAAATTGCCCTGCACAGTACGTTGGACAGACTAAGAGACCTCTCATTGACAGAGTAGAAGAACATAGAAACCCTAAAAATGATTCATCTTTTGTTTCTCTACATAGGAGATATAATTACGGCCATGACTTTGACTGGAATAATCCAATTTTATTAGACGTAGAAAGACAACCTTTCAGACGTAATATTTCTGAGATGATTTAAATAAATTCTGATCCAAATGATTTGAATAGAAAGGAAGAAATCAAGAATCTTAGTGGTGTTTATAAAGAGATTTGCCATAATTTGAAATGATTGTGTGATTTTTTGAATTTTGATTGATTAGGGGGTTTTTTCAAATTATTAGTATGATTTCAATTTAACTTTTTATTTTTATATTCAATTTTATATTTTATTGAATTTTATTTTGATCTTTTAATTTTTATGTTTATTGATTAAAATTTACAAACAGATGACATGAATATATTTTCATAAATGATCTTGATTATTTTTTGTTTTTTGAGAACACTACTGACTAATGGTTATATTGGTTATATACAATCGTTCTTATCGTATGAAATATTTCTTTTAACTTGTATTTGTACTGTCATTTAGAGAGTGAGTTTTTAAATTTTTTATTTCATATTTTTGTTGATTTTTCGTTACATTAATGTTATAACCTGTTATTTTTAATTAAGATCTCCTGATGAGGCTGACAAAACAAGTCAGCGAAACGTTGAGAATTTTTGGAATTTAGTAAAAAGAAAAAACTGCCTTCAAGTGATCGATTTGATTTCTTATTATGATGTATTTTCAATATTTAAAATTCTTAGTATCTCTTTATTGAATTCAGACAATCGTTATTCTCAACTTATTTTTTTCGTAGAAATAATATTATGATTACCAATTTTAAGAATTATGATTAATAATTTCAAAAATAGTTTAGTCTTTTTTGTGTACGTGAAAATGATATGAGTTAATTGTTTTCACCGTTTTCTTTGAATACTAAAAATGCTGTTTTATGCATTTTACTATTATTGAAAAAATGTATTTTAAAAAATTTTAAACAGCACATAATTCAAATGAAAAAGTAAAGCACAAAGCCATCTTTAAAAGTAACACTTTGAGCCCTTATATAAATTCATACGAAGCCGGCTAATGAATAGTTTAGTTCAGTCGAGTAGGAGTAGTTAAAAGGCCTGGAGAACGATCAGTAAAGTTAAATTATTTAAGCAGCTACGATGAAATTTATGATCATCCCTACCTCTTGCACTCCATTATAAATCATCACGCACTACTAAAATAATTACCAGAGACAGGGCCCTCATTATTTCTCACCATTTTTCTTCACCCTCCATTAGGATTAGCCTTCGAAAAATTTCCGCACCTCGATCACGTCCACGTTGAAAAAAGAGCGAGAGAGAGAAAAAAATTAGAACAAAGTTTTAGAAATGAGAAAAAAGTGCCAGAGAGAATATTCATAAATTGCAGTCTTTCTCATGCAAATTCCCCTCTCCGACTTTATAAAAAGTAACGCACACGTGGACAGACTCTTTTTTAATCAGTATGTGTGTGTGTGGTGGTTGACCGTTTTTTTTTTTTTTTTTGGAAATTAATAAGTGCATTTTCGTCTTTATAGGTTGCAATCTACAATTTTATGATAGTTACTTTACGTATAATACTCTTTGTATTCATAAAAAATGAATGAAGTTATAATAGTCAGTTTTAAGCGTTATACATAACCTAAAAGGTAATTGTAAATATTAAAATTACGGTTTTAAATCGACCCGATAGTACAAATAAAGATAAAATTTCACTTAAATTTATACCACTTTAGTAACCCTTAAAACCCACACTCATTTTTTACTTTTTTTAAAAATAAATTTTGTTCAAATTCTAAACATTAAAATTCAAATTTTGAATTTAATATTCTGAACCAATCACAATCAATCAAGATCGATGACATTGGTTCATCTATACAGAGGGATTCAGTTCCAGGCGATGAAATAAATTATTGTAATGAAAAAAAGTAAAAAACGCCGATCACTAAAAAGTTAAAGTGAAGTGCAACGAAGCTGCATTGAGTGTTGCAGAGTACATAAAGCTGCTTTTTGCCGCCTGGGTGCGCTAGACACTAAAGGCGCGCGTAATGACAAAAGAGCCCCCTTCTGAAAGGCTGCACCTAGAGGGCTAATTATTATTATTATTATTTTCATTTTCATTGTTGTTACGGCCCTCATCTCTCTCGAGTGTGTATCAAGGGCTAATTAATTTGATCCGAGATTTTAACTTCCTTCTTCTTTCCTACTCTTATTAAAAACTGTTTCTTGTGAGATTAAAGAATAAAGGTGAGGAAGTATTACTTTGTTCTTGAGTGTCGTCTGCTCTCAACTTTTTAGGTTAGATTTTGGGACCGATTCTTAACATTCTTTATTTTTTTAAAGTATATGGAATATTGAAATGATAAAACTACATTATTTTTACGCGGCAAAATATATTACATGGGAATTTTAAGTTTAAACAATGAACTCAGCAGAAGTTTATCTATGCACCCAACCTAAAACTTGAGAAACATATGGCACTCAAAACTTCAGTAACTTTACATTATATTGTCATTCTAACACTCAATATTTTAATGGTTAAGAATAAAACTTTGTAAGTTCCTGTCTGTCCAATAAGAGCTCGAAAGATATTAACTAGAACATTTGATTATATTGTACGTAAAGCTTTTAAGTTTAAAACAAGATTTTTTCTTTAAATCAATTTTCCCACGAATGAACCGATGTTAGTTTTTGCGGTTAATCAAACGGGGTAAAATTCGTATTGATTTTATGCGAACATAATTGATTAAATTCCTTTTTTCCCATCGATAAATACCGGCCCAAAGTAATTTACACCTGGCAGTAATGAAAGCTTGCAGGTCGAACTGATTTTGGTCTTTCGTGCGGGATTTTCAAACCGAGGTTTTAATTAGCCCCGTCAATCTCTGTAATTTATTTTTCGAAAAATTTTCGAAATTCCAAATGGTGATCGATGGATGTTTCATTACCTACCGAATGGTTGGAATTTTTTTATCCATCAATACTTCAACAGTATCAATAAAAATGATTCGATGAAATTACAAACAAAGGCATCAATAAGCAGTAACCATATTGCAAACAAATTATTTTATTTATTGCTTGTTACTCTTTTATAATATCAAAAGGTGGATTGAATACTTTCGTACCAAAGAATTCTCGATTATGTTGTAAAATATTTCCGGCAAAAAAATTATCTTTAATAGTTCACCCAGTGAAATCCAACCGAAAAGTTTAAAAACAAATCATCTTATTACTTGTCTACCGGGAGTCCGGCGGAACTTTCAATTTACAACAAATAAACAGTTTTTCAAATCGAGTTACGAGGTCATTCTCCGTGATTTTACAACTCCCATATTTTTGGTAAACAGGACGCGGTTGAGCGCGGGGTAGTCGCTTCCGGAAAATAATCGGAAAATTTTCGCAAAGCTGACAAACTCGTTGGGGCTCGTAGCAACCACTCATAAATATCATTTCCGGTAAGTAATGATTTGCCCGTGAAATATCGGCGCTATCGTCGTTATCGTTTCTATTCGGGAGCGGCCCGTAACAAACAGCCTCGAATAATGGCCACTCGTTTTAATTACTCACTCCCACGCCAGACACCCTTTGAAGTCTTTTTAATTTACCTATATTTATCGTCTTCTTCTTCTTTCATCTTCTGCGATATTATTTTTACCAGATCTCAAAGGTAGCAAAGATTGAAATAAAGATCAAATTACACTTGATATTAATTATGGTACCAAAGAAGAATTCGGTATCGTTATGGTACCAAAATGTAGAACCAAATTAATTATGGTACCATAATACGTAATCAAAAAAATTTGGTCTTCATTATGGTACCGAAATACAAGATTAAATTAAATTAAATATCAATTATGATACCAAAGAACACTTTGCATAATTAAGGTACCAAATAGTAGGAACCAAAAAAAATTGGTATTGATAATGGTGCCAAAATACAGAAGCATAAAAATATCACTTCTTTAAATTGGACACCAAAGTAAAGATTAGTTTTGATTTAAACCCTCGAGATATCTTGATTTTCGTCCCAGCCAAGTAATCAAGTTATTTTTTGGCCTCGAGCGGTGTTGGCTTAACGGATGATGTTTAAATATCATTTATGCTCGCCTCTGTAAAGCTACTCGGTAAGCGTTTGAATTTCCCCAACTTAGCCTAGAAAAGCTCGTAGCAGTAATGATTCGAAAAAAGTGTATCGCTGTAGTTTGTGTTTTAACTGAGGCTCGTTAAATTTGCATTCTAGATGGAAAGAAAAGCTCGGGCTCTCTAACAAGCAAGCTGCTTAACGCTTGGCTCGACTCTACTCGACGAGGACTTTTATTTACCCCGGCAGTAATTTGATTAAACCCTCTCTTTTGATTTATCTTCCATGAGTAGAAGGCTTTCATCCAAGTCTCTCAATTTTTATATCGATTTTAAAAGCTTCTTCAACCCCTGATGCGCCAGCGGAAATATATCGGCCATACATCAATTCTCGATGACAGTGCAATATCGTGAAAAAGGATCTTAGTTATCTCGGAAATTGACAAGATTTTGAATTTTCCGGGCTTACGTTTACTTCTGAAACTTGCAGAAAGTAAGAATCGGTGTCGAATAAACTTATTCTGAATTCATAAGTGTTAAAGTTTTTGCACTTGCACATGTAGACGATGACTTGCAAGTTTTGAACATGGATCTTTCAGAATTAAAATTTGAGTCTGACCATGAATTTATACACTCAATACACCAAGAGTCTTCAGTATCATAGCAAAGATTCAAGTCCAACTGTTTGATTCTTCAGACTTAAGCAAAAAAGATTCCTCTGAATTAAAATTTTTTGAAATTTATTCTCAATTCTCAAAATTGCCCATTGAATTCCATTGAATTCTTAGAGTTATAATTTTTTTGGTAAATATGAGTTATACAGTACAGACCAGAAAGTTCTAAGAGAAAAGTAACTTCTCAAAAATTTTGGTTCTTGGTATCCCTCATGTAATTCTGAGAGTTTAATGAATTTCCAGATACTAATGTTTTATTTTACATTTTAGTTATTTCTAAAAAAAGTGATTCTCACTGTTTTGAATTTTTTGAATCGTTCATCGAATTCTTAAAACCGTGATTTTTAAAAACTTATTCGAAGTTTTTAATCTAAAACTCTCCGTGCTTACTCACCTTTTCTAGTTAAAATTTAAAACTTACAATCTACCCGGCAAATGAATTTTCTCAGGGGTAAAAAATGATGCAGTGGTGCAGCACCAGATATAAATCTTCCCAAAGTGGTCCTAAATATAAGACTCTCCGGGAAAGAAAGAAACGAAAAAAGGCAGGCGACTAGATTTGCAAACACGTGCGGTGCATGTTGGTTCAACGCGGAACGGGGAAATATTTTTCCCTCTGATCTTTGTCTTTTATCTCTCCCCCCGCAAGCTCGACTTGGGTTGGGCGCGAAGCAATTTGAGGAGGAGGAAGGATATTGCTGCGAGGGCAAAGATTTATCAAGTCTGGAAGTGCCGGTGCAGCGTGTATAAATTTTTAAAACTTATCAAAGGATCTCTCGGCTTCGCGGTATAATTGTTTATCAAAACCGGAAATGGGACTCGGATTACTCGGTTATTACAATCGTGCCACGCGCTGGGAACGAGCATTGTTCTCGGGGATTGTAAAGCGTTTATTACGAGAGCTTGTGAAAGCTCCCGGGCGCTTCAATCAGTCGTCAACGAGCTTTCACGGCGTTAACACGCTGGAAAAAAGCGCCATTCTCGTCAGCCATCTTCAGCTGTTTTGATGAAAAAAAAGATATCAGATTGTACTATGAAGTTTTTTTGTTGTAAATGGGGGTTTTCTAGACAGAAAACCAATGCTTTTAGTATAGTATAAAGTTGTTTCTTAATTATTGTTTAAACAAAAATATAAGCACTTGTCATGCGTGGCACACACTGTATAAAAAATTAAGGTTAGGTTTATGTTTCTCGTGTTATATAGGTATACAGCCGAGTTTCACCAGAAACTTATGGCCAGATTCTGAACAAAAATCTTCTAGCAGGGTAACAATTGAAAATAAAAACGTTCCTGATTTCTGACAAAATGAAAAGCGAGTTCGAAACTACATACAGTGCGCTATTTTTCATTCAAATTTATCGATTGAATTCGAGTCGAAAAAAAAGCGAGCTCGCGAGCTCAGTTAACCGAACTATTTTAACAACTCGGCGTGGGTTGTACATCAGGGGTGCGCGTCATTAATTAAAACGCACCGGAGTTAACGCGGGCCATGGGAATTCGGGAGCGATTCCAGAGTTACAAGCTAAAAGTTCAATTAGCCCCGGAGGCTCGAGTGTTCGTCATTTCAGGAAGCGGCGTTAATACTCCAATTAGTCATGAGAGTTACCTCGTAGTAGCAATGAAAATAAATTTTCAGACGTTGCTCCTGCTCCCTCCCCCCTCCCCCCTGAAAATCTTGACCCGGTCTTTTAAAAGTTTAATTAAATTCCGCCGGCCGGGCTTTACGGCCGAACTACTCGGTCCGATGGTCAGTTAGAGACGAGCAGGGTCTTTGGTTTTACACTTTAATTAATTTTTTAGAGGAGATGTTACGTGACGGTTTTTTTACCTATTTTTAAAATAGTTACCGTGATTCTAGATCCTAATTTGATGGTTTTTCTAGGGACTATTGAATAAACTGAAAGATGAAGAGGATCTTCATGATACTAATTCAATGTTTACGTTGAACGAGACTTCAAAGTGTAGCTTTTTTGTTGACAGGAAGAAAATTTTTCAAATCTAATTTTTATAAATTTGACACTGAAATGATTGACACTCCCGAAAACACTTTTTTGGTCTAAGAAATGTCGATTCAACGTGGTCAAATCTAAGAACTTGGATTTTAAAATAGTTTTTCTTAAAAATTCATTGAAAAATGAAAAAAACGAGGTTCAAGAAGGAGTGAAACGAATTTCTCAAGAATTTATTAAAAACTACAAAGTTACTCGAATGCCTAGTTATCTTGTAAGTTAGTGTAAATATCTTACAAACAAACCGAATGATTACTAAATAAGTATAATAAACTCATTTACAATTAATTGTACTGTCAACCGTATTAAGACCAGTAATTTTAAAATTGAAAAAATAACGATTACACTTTTTTTGAAAGATGATCCGATTAACTTTACAAAATCCGATGAGAGAATATTAATTTATTCTCTTGATAGGATGATGGCTGCCAAGAATAAATAATAATTATTCCTCGCGAATAAGTTAGTAACTCAATCGATACTAGTATAACTCGCTTTGTGGAATCCAACACCTCAGCCATAATGATCATTAGTGCATCATTGGAACTCATCGTGAGAAAATTTGCCTTACCATAATTTGTTACACCTCGATGGATTGACAGAACCGAAGCATAATATCAGACGTAAAATTCAAATAAAATTAATATTATTGTAATAAAAATTTTTGACGTTAAATAAGCACATTGAACTGGCAGAAGCCATTTCTATAACATAACGTTGCAGGATTTTGGGTAGTCTGATTTAAAAAGGGCGTCGCATCGTTAAACAAAAGAGTCTCGTCGCAGCACAATCGCGACATCTACAGAATCGATAGATTATCGACGCCTGTTCGAGAAGGAGGAGGTGGAGGTTCGCAATTAATCGGCCGGTGGGAGGTGGAGGTGGAGCAGAAGCCGAATGACGAAAGTCGAGCGTGCTGGTACACAAGCGAGCCGACGCCTGGGAACAGCGTCCCATCTAGCCCGCGATCGATACCCAGACCACCGTAAGGCCATCGCCCGAGCCGGGGCGCAAAATACTTCCAACTCGATTAACGTCTCTGTCCTCTTAAATCTACCTGCCCCCTTCTCGTTTTAACCGACCCCCTTTTTTCAAATCTTGCTAAATTAGGTTTTATTATAATTTTATTATGAGGATCCCAGCTTTTAAACGAGTTTCTGTTTTACTTGAAATTCACAGAATTACGTAGATTGCAGAGTTTTATGAGTTATCAGTTCTGAGAATTATGAGGTACTTCAAATTTTGTATCTTTGAAATTCTGAATTTTTTCTAAGAAACCTAACTTTGATTTCTTTTGGGTTTTTCAATTCTTAGAATTTTGATATTCATCAACTTCTGAAAAAATTCAAAGTTCTTGAATTCTGGAAATTCTGAATTTTCTGAGTATCAGCAGCTAGTTTCTATAATTCTTAATTTTTCTTCAGTTCTAAGAAACATAGTTGGGTTTATAGTAAATAATCTTAAGTTTTTCGATTTTTTTTTGGAAAATCTGAATTTTCTGAGTCTTTGCATCAAGTTTTTAGAATTCTGAATTTTTCTTCAGTTCTAAGAAACATAACTTGGGCTTTTCGACGCTTGAGTTCAAGAAGGTGTCAACTCAAAATTTTTTTTAATAACATGACAACTCAGAATTTTTTTTATTAACATGACAACTCAGAATTTTTCTTATTAACATGACAACTCAGAATTTTTTTTATTAACGTGATAACTCGAAATTTTTTTTATAAACATGACAACTCGAAGGAAATTTTCTTTTAGAAAATTTTTTTCCGAAAGTAATAGTTCAATGAGATCGCTTAACACTGATTTGAGATTATTTTTTTATTTTTTCCTCTACTGATTAAATCCTTTTAGTAAAACCATTAAAAAAACAAATTTTTCAGCTTACAGACAAAATTTGTTTTTTTAATGGTTTTACTAAAAGGATTTAATCAGTAGAGGAAAAAATAAAAAAATAATCTCAAATCAGTGTTAAGCGATCTCATTGAACTATTACTTTCGGAAAAAAATTTTCTAAAAGAAAATTTCCTTCGAGTTGTCATGTTTATAAAAAAAATTTTGAGTTATCACGTTAATAAAAAAAATTCTGAGTTGTCATGTTAATAAGAAAAATTCTGAGTTGTCATGTTAATAAAAAAAATTCTGAGTTGTCATGTTATTAAAAAAAATTTTGAGTTGACACCTTCTTGAACTCAAGCGTCGTTTTAGTAAATAACTTTAGGTTGTTTAGCGAAATTCCTCTAATTCTGTAAAAATTTAGGTTCTTTAATTTTTAGTTTTTTGAACAATTGATTATTAGAAACTGTCAATTTGACAAATAACTATAAAATAAAATTAATTTTGCATTATTTATCTATACTTAAGGCCTCATTGATCTTCGATTTTGTCTTCTCCCGATAAGAAAACTTGAGAGGTTGCCAGACGATTGATAACCCTAAATCACTTAAAAATTTTTTCTCTCGGCTTGATAAACAAAAGTTTTAAATTTTTCTTAATTATTCATTTTCTTATTTTTCGAAAATTAATCTTCCAAGTTTTTATTTTAAGTAAGAAGAATACACCGTACCGTAAATTATTGATTATCGATAATAAGAACATGAAGCAAGCTCATTATTACGTAACAGGGCATGAATTATACTGAAATAAAAATATGGCGCAATTGATTTGTTGGACGTTTACAGCACAGGGGTGTTTTACTTTTTTTTTTCGAGATACCCTTGTTTGACCATAAATCTCGTAGGCCATTTGGTACGTATTAATGGCTTTTGAAGTTATACTTCGTGCTTTATCGAAATTTCAAAAAAAAAAAAAACAAAAAAAAAATTTATACGGTCTATAGTGAACGAAGCGAGAGGAGTAGTTGAACTTGATAGGAGCATTATTAACCCCGAGCTAAAAGAATATTAATGAGAAACGTTGTTTCATTAAAAAGATGAATTAAAACACGAAACCCGGCAGTAGAGTGAGTATAAGAAGAAAAAAAAGTAAATTTTTTTTTCTTCTCAGCGTCAGTTTCTTGCTTGAGGTTAGCTCGAGGCAGCCGAGTGAACGACAGGATTCTCATTCTTCATCTCGGCTCGTCGAGAGACGTGAATTTTTACCTTCCGCAAAATATTTGCCTACAAACATCAGCTGCTGCTTGAGCGTCTTAAGAATTACTTACTCGCAGCCTCTCTCCTCCTCTTGAATTTCGCCTTCTCCTCCTCGAATGAGAAAAGCTCCTGTGTATTCAGACAACAATGAGGTGCGCTTTATACTACAAAATACGAATTCAACTAAACAAATGTACTCGCTTTTACCTAGTTTTTTTATAATTCTACAATCCGATTTTACTTTTGATTTATGACGAATTTAATGACAGCCGTTTAATTTTCAAAACTGTATTGGTTTTTTTTTTTTTTTTTTTTTAATTCTGATTTATATTTCTCGTAGTTTTGAAAATTAGCTTTTTAATTTTAAGAATCGTGAAAATTTACCTGGTACTATTCAAATAATTCAAAGAATGGTAAGCCTCGCTACTGAATCTGAGAATTATTGATCAAATTATGAGAACCACAATTCCTCAAAAGTTTCACGGTACAGTACGCTTTTTTCTAAGAATAGTTGATCGACACTTCCATGAATTCAAAGAATTAAAATTATTTACTTGATTCCAAGAATTCTAAAGTTTGTAAGAAATAAAAAAATTACAAGTATCTCAGGTAATTTAAAAAATGGTAAGCTTTCGTCAAATATGAAGAGGACTTTACAGTCTTACTATACGAATTCGAAACAAATATACTCGGCTTTAGTTCCTCGGCAAATTTTAAAAGTTCCAGGGATTTTAAAGCGATTTTTCAAAAATCCAATTTGGCTTTGGATTTATGGGGAATTTTTTCTTTTTTTTCTCCCAGAGAGGAAAACAATCTCGGGACTGAAAATTGTGCTTGCAAACGTACGGAAATTTTGAAAAATTTTTTCCCGGTAAAAGGGAAAAAATGCCTTTTACTACGAATTCAGAGCACACGGGAAAATTTCAAGTCTCAAAATTTACAAAAAAAGATGTTCGATTTTTTTTTGGCCTTTACGGTGGCATCAAAAATATTTTTTTAATAATTTTTGAGGAAAAACATTCTCGAGTGTATGGTTTCGGCACGGGGGGAAGGCAATAAAAATTCAACCATTAAAATCGCCTGAGAGGAATTTTTTCGCCGAAGGTAACTTATGAATTGGTAAAGCATTTTCGTGGCGGGAATTTTGAAGTGAAAAACTCTTCCTCATCCCGAGACGTCGGAAAAATCTCAACCGGCAGTGAAAATTTAAAAAAGAATAAAAAAACATGACTGAAATTTATGGTGAAAATAGAAAGCTCATGAATCTTAGAAAAAGGATATTTCCAGTTGGTTAAATGGTAATTAACTTTTATCAATGGAAAAACTCTTGAAAGAAAATTAAAAATGATTGTTTGACTGAACATTGTTTTGAAATTTCAATCAAAGATAATTTTAAGTATCAGCAAGTTGCGTAACTATTAATTATTTTTAATAACTTCTGGAGAGGAAGAAAATAAAAACTTTGTTGTAACTTTTTTCTTTCAGTGTAATTTAATTATGTAACTGTATTACTTGCAGGAGAATTTCCACCGCTGTTCTAACAATAAATAAGCAAAAGAAAAAAAAAAATTATTATTAAGTTTCATTTAATACAGATAAATAATTAAAAAGTCAGTAGAATAAATTTCAAGTCGTGGGTCGTCATTATTATGAAATCTATTGAAAATTCGGCACTCGAAAATGAGTTTAATAAATTCTTAAGCCTGCAAGTTATAAATTGAGATATCGCAGCCGGTCGCAGAGCCAGGGCTTATCGGGAATCGTTATGAGCCAGGGCATGTAAATATTATCCAAAGTCTCGAACAATGAAACTGAAACAGAGTCCCTCCAGTCAATATAACTTTGGTAAGCCTCCCTCAGATTTTCGCTAAACCAATTTTGACCAAGCCTGGTAAAATCGAAGCCAGGCCTATCGAGAGAGGAGAATGGCTGTTGCTAAAAACTTTGACTCGAGACTTCGGAAAAGTTCCTCTTCTTCGAAACCTAATAACCCGGCAAGAAAGGAGTAGGAGCAAACAAACGTAAAACGAATAACGATGGGGGACCAACCTCCTCAAAGCCGAAAAAATCTCCGGAATAATCCAGTCAGCCAAATGCCGTAAAATTGGAACAATTTTTACCTGAATTTTACGCTCAATTTATGATATCTGTAAAAAATGTAAAAATTATTCTTTTCGTGGAATATCTTAACTTATAACAAAATCTACAGAGTGTCGGTAATAAAATAATTTTTAATGTGGCTCTCTTAGTATGTCTACTTTAACAAGCCATTAGTTTTCCTATTACATTATATTGGACTGTAGTATTAACCAAAGTAATTTATAGTCTGTATAGTCGATAAGGAAGAAAACTTTAGAAGTTTCACTGTTATCAAGTCTTTATTTTGATCAGGCATCAATTTTTTATTTTATTAACATTTTTCTTACTTCTCTGCATAATAAATGATTAGTCTGAACATCGTTCTAGTAATATTGATAATCCAAGTCATAAAATAATAAGCCAATAAAATAATCCGTCTTAACGAGTCTACTTTTTCATATTTCTATCAACCACCACTCGATTCCCAACACTTCGTAAATAAGATTACAGTGATTACAGTGTACAACCCCCTAAGATAAAACTTCCCTCGGACGATTTTTCCTCTGGTGTAAAGCCGTAAGACACAAGTTCTCGAGTCGTGTAATTGTTTATCACACGAATCCTGGTAAGAACTCTGGCTGAAAAATTAAGGGGGGTGGTTTTAGGTAAACTTTGAGATTATCGCCGGTAAGAAGAAGAGGAAGTGGAAGAAGAATAAGTGGGTGGCTGGCTAATGCGAATCGATAATTCACATGAGAAGCAGGGGAAGGGAAAAGTGCTCTCCTTTTTATTTACGGGGTTTGCATCTTTCACCAAGAATTATTCATTTTTAGCCCCTCTCTTGGGGTAATGGACCGACCGAGCTTTCCGTGAAGTAAGAAAAGTGTGTATAAATTTAAGCTCACTTCGATACCCGGAGATTTTACATTTTTACATTGCGATTACCTCCTCCCCAATCTCAAAAATGCATAAACCACTCCGGTTGTTTTAAAACCAACCAGAGTTGTAAAAAAGTTTTTAAACGCAGCTGGAGCCGTTTTACCAGGATTTACAATATGATAAACATTTCTACCTATCTCGGGGACGAACCCTTTATGCCCCGTAGCTCGTTACTTTTTATCTCACATTCTTACTATTATGCCTTAGTTTTATTTTTACCTCCCCCTTTTTCACTAACAACAGCGCGCTGTTGGTCGGTTGCGGCTTTCAAGAATATTATCTGATTAAATTTCCTCTCGGTGGGTACCTTTTATCGTTAATCAGCTTGCGAATCCAAACTTTTCATCCGTGTTGAATATTTCATGGGAATTGAATTTAAGCAGCTCGAATGTTTCCGGCTTTAATAAGATACCGCTAGATATTGTATAGGGCAATATTTTTTAGCTGTTGTTGTACATAAATGAATGCTCAGTAAAACTGTTGGACTCTGCTCTAATAGTTTTATGTATGAACAAAGCATGATCATTTAATAAATAAACAATCTAAATTGCAAATATACATTTAAACAGGAAAGTGGATTATCTTGCCAAAACAAAGTCAACAATTCATCCCAACCTTAATTTCCATTGACGTCAATTTCCCAGAATATACCTTAAGGTCGTAAAACAATCTTACCTAACAATTGAAAAAGGGAATAATAGCTTCTCAATCGGTTCACACACATCAGCTGGTTAATAATTATGGTCACGCACCGTTGTCTCCCAGTGCTCGATCACGAGCTCAAGGAACCCGAACAAGAGGAAGCGCGTGGACACCGTGCGTAATATATCTCTGGCAATTATGACCCGGGTAACGCGAGCCCAAGGAAAAGGAGACGCGATTAATGTCCCGTGACGGGTAAGCTGACCCATCACGGGAAACGAGACTCGCCCGACTACGTCGTTAATAACCACCACGGATTTTTCCAAATTGGACTGACCAGCCTTGGAGTTAACTCTTCTACCAAGTTGGTCAAGTGGGAGCACTGAAACGTGTATCTGACCGTGCACTACTTGGCCTACATACGAGCCTTTCTTCACTTCTTTTCCACGGATAATTGTGCTCTTCACGGAGATCCAACTAAAAAATATTCTTCTCTTCTCTTTGCCCCCCCCCCCCCCAAAAGGCCTAGCCGGGTTTCAAACAATTTTAATACCAGTTTTTTTGCTCACTGAACTTGTTGAGGGTGCCTTTTTTTTCAAAATTACTGGAAAATGTTTTGACGATGATACTGTTTTCTCATGAAGCGTTGAGATTTTTTGACGTCGTTAAAAATAAAAATTATTGTTCAAGAAAGAAATTATGCCATGTGACTGTCGCTCATGACTAATTCTCATGTGAAATAGAAAAAAACCGTCAGGAAAACCTTCTGTCACATGAAAATAAAAAATGACCTTCGACAGCCTGTCAGAAATGGTTGAGTAACGCGAAGTTTTTGACTTCATTTTTACAAAATAAATGTGTCATACGGATAATTGTTATGAAAAATTAAAAATGACTGGCAGAAAAACTTCCTAACGTATGACAATTGAATAAATGACCGTCAGAAAAATCTACTGTCATATGATGAGTAAAAAAAAAAGTTTGATATAAATAATTGTCATTAGAAATAAAAAACTTATGAAGCTGTCAATTAACTCGATGGCATATTTTCAAAATAATTCTAGTTCAAAAAATATTTACACAACCCTTGACGTTGAAATTGATAACCCAGTAATTGACACGGAATTGCTTTAGCAAATGAGTCACAATTTGAATAAATTATCCCCTGAGCAAATCGATAGTCCGCCATTACACAAAAGCTGCTGGAAGAGGGAGGATCTCCATAAAGTATAATGGCATTGCTCGACGACTGGCATTTGCGTGACAAATTTAAGGTTAACCAATTTTCATTCTCTCTCGACAAGGTTTATCCATCCACAATTTATAACGGCTTACAAATCAATGTTTTCACCCAAAGCCCAAGGGGGGATTAAAATTTAATCAGCGTCAAATCTTGAGCCCGCGTTTAATTACAACGCGTGTTTTCGTACAATAGAGACCAACCCCACCCAAAATAAGACACCCGAGCTAAATCTCGCGCACTTAATTGAATTAATTAGACGCCCGCGAGAGAGAGAGAGAATTTTCCTCAATTAAGGCACCAGCCCAGTAGTGTCAAGAAGAAAAAAAAAAAAAAAAAAAAAAAAAAAGAAGCTGAGGGAAACTCAATTAAGTCCAATGGACCGTCTAATTCTTTTTTTCCATCTCTCTCGCTCTCGCTTTCTTACCGCAAATTTTAAACATTTTCTCTAGCGCGCCGCTACGGGGGAAATGGAGAAGATCGGCCGATAAGAACAAAGCAGGAGGATGTATTGGTACGGGAAACTGGATGACTCTGAGGTTATTTTTATCAGGGTTTATGTGACGACCTCGCCTCCCCTGACTTATTGCTAATTAAACGATAATTTTTTTTTTTTTTTTTTCTTCTCTGGGAAGCGGGAAATTGCTTTTTACGGGCGAGGGAGAGAAAGAAGAACATAAAGTCATTGGGGCGTGCGAGATTTTTGAGCTATGAAAAAACCAAGAGACTATGTTCTTTAGAATCGCTAAATGAATCACAGATAAGAATCAATACAATCAATCGAATGTCAATTTAATATATAATGAAAATAATCAAAAATCATTATTTTTACTGATATTTTAATCAAAGGTGATTCAGAGATACGAAACACTTAAAATTTGGTAAAAGTATCATCGGTGATTTAATGAAACTGACATTTCATGGAACTGATTTTTTAGGCAGTCCTACAAATTATAAGTGTCATGACATTTCTGATTATTTTTATTTTTTCCACTTATCGAATGGTTGGGACCTTTCTGAGAATTAAAAATTCTGAGAATTCACTATTCTATGAATTAGATAATTCGTATCTGCAAGGAAATTTTGAAATTCTTGAATAAGTGTAGAATATTTTTTATTTTCAAATCCATAAACCCATTTTAAGAATTGAAAATCCCGAGAATTCACTATTCTAGGAATCAAGTAAATAATTCTTCATAACTGTCAGAGATACAAGAAATATTAATAATTTTCGAAACAAAGAAAAAATTCTGATATTTTTCCATCAAATAAACCGTTTCGTAAAAAATAGAGAAAATATTTTCTTAAAAACTTGAAGATTTTGAGTATACGATGTGGATAAGGCAATAACAGGAAGACTTTAAGCGCAGGGGAGAAGACAATCGTGTAAGCACGCAAACAAATAATTTATAATTTCGATCCAACGGTTGTGTTTGCTCAACTGGGAGCATTATCTCTAGTGGCTCATACCCCCTCTTCCTACCCCCAGTTTTACCCATTCCATTTCCGTAATTCCTAATCCGATAAGTAACTAGATGTGCTGTGTGCCAGAAGCCAAGTGGCGAAAACAAGATTTCGAATTCAATCCTTCGTAAAGGACAATCACCTCCGAACTAATTCGCCAGATCATGAGAAAGACTTAATTAAATTTTCACGTTCCGTCTCTTTTTTCTTCTCATTTGCTATAGTTACGGTACGATTGTAACTTTTGTAAGGAATAAAATCAAAAAGCACTTAAAATATTCCCGTGCTAAAAATTATGTTTTCATCTCATTTCAACAATAGTATTCCAGTTACGAGAATGGGCTGAAAAGATCTCAAAATATTTACCCATTTTCCAGTACCATTAAAATCATTGTAAAAATTTGTCGCATTTCATTTTTATTACAGTTCGCACGATGAAAGCAATCATATTTTAACACCGGTTCAATACCGAATGAAAACAAGGTATGAAGGGGGTCCGGGTTCTTTGCACCTTTCAAAAACACAATCAGTCGTCGTAGACAGAGAGCGATAAGTCGAGTGACAAGAAGTGAAAGCTCGCTCGTTCCCTAGAGCCGCTACCGGGAGAGGAGAAGAAAAAGTAAAAAGATATATTTTTCATTGATAGCGATAAGAGAAACGATTGCATTGTTCCCGGGTCTCAGTCCGTAGAGATACCCAAAGAAAGAGGAAGAAGAGAAGAAAAAGGAGGGAAAGAACGACGACGACGACGGGTATTTGACGGTCCAGGCCACGAGGAAAATAAATGCGACGCATTTCGCGGTAGTGCTGCTATACGCGGAGCAGGAGGAGAAGGAAGACCGAGAAAAAAACGTGCCGGCAGGGAAGAGAAATGGGCCGGGTTTCTTTCCACCGATTAGAAATCGTATTATTTCCCGATGGTTTTTTGTACCTTCTTCCACTACCACACGTAAATTTCAAGAGCTTTTTATGGTACTTTTGAGTTTTAGCCCTTTAACTCTTTTTATCAAATATTTGAGGTTATGTTTGATGTCAAACTTGAATGTATAAAGCTTTTGAGATTATGTTTTTATCTAACTTAATCATATCGAGCTTTTGAGGTTAACTATAATAAATTAAGCTTTTGAGGTTATGTTTTCATTCACACTTGAATATATTGTAGTAAATTTCGAATTTGGAACGTAATGAATGTCGCATGGTAACCATGTACATATTTGAATGTTTGTTACTTTTGCCAAGCGAGTTGTTACTCGGTGTGTTCCAATCAAGAGTTTGAGGTATGGACGTTATTTACTCTATGTGAAATAAATTTGTGTTCAAGTTTTAAAGTTGTGAATATTAATTTTTTTTATTTATTGTAATTTTTGACTTAACTCTATACAGCTTTTTAGGTTATATTTTCATCAAACTTAAATGTATTTTTCCAATAAATTTCTAATAAACCTTCAAAAAATGTTTATTGTCACTTATTACATATTCTCTCTTCTGATTTACAGGAGAAACTCTGGTGATGGTGAACAAGGTTAGGATAGCACTTTTTTTCCTTGGAAGGAATTATTCCTGGGGGAAGACTTAAACCTTCTTAAATATTCGTGTACTTTTAGGGGGGGATAATTTATTTCGCCGTTCGAAAGTTTGAGGAACTCGTGAATTATTACGACGATCTTACCTTAACACCCAGCCCCACCGACCCGGATTTCGTTTGCCGAGAGTCGCTCGATTTTACGACTTTCGATCTCTTTACCCTCCTCGAGCGTGTCTTATCGGACTTATTTATGTACAGCAGTGTGCTAAAGATCCGGGACTTTTTTTTTCTTCTTCCCCTCTTTAAAATTCCGTTCGATAGCGCAAGTCGTTTTGTTTCGAATGAATTTGTCGCGAGAATATATTCTTTGGTACAAAGTTTGTAGATTGTTTGAGATAATACGCTCCGCTGCATACATCCATAAGTCCCCTATCTCTCATGCAAATTTTGGCGCGTGTGCTATAAACTTTCCCTCCGTAAGTTTCATTAAAATTAAAGGCTGATATTATCTTAATACCGACTGGAGACCAAGCCCCGACCAAAGACAAAGTCACGTAAATGTTTGAAGAATTTTTTATCGGGGGATCTTTTAATCAGCGTGATTAAATTTTTTTCCCTCATCTGGTTGAATTATTCAACGCTTTTGATTTACATGCCAGGATGAGTGTTTCCGTAACGCATTAATGTTTTTGCAAGATTAATGAGAGACAGACACACACTTTTTAAAATGAAAATATTTTTGTTACTAAAAATAGTTAGAAAACAAGGCTTTGAAAGCGTCGAAATTGAAAGATAATACTTAAAAAGTATGAAAGCATAATCTTAAAAGCTCAGCATTTTTACTTTCAAAGAGCTGAAACAAATTTAACTAAATAAAGCGTCAATATTTTTGTTGAATTAGAGAAGAGAAATGAATAACTGTAAAAATGAACGTAAGCTCGAAACGACCACATTTTTTTCAAAATAAAGTGACAAAACAAATAACAACCACAAAAACCAGTAAAACGACATAGAAAAATAACCTAAAAAGCTCTGAACAAATTTGAACTTAACCTTAAAACTGAAAATACTTTTGTTGCTAGAAAGAAGTATAATACTTAATATAACCTCAAAAACTCAGTCCTATCGACAGTGTGCTAAAAAATTGATTGAGGAGGAAATCATAACCCGAAAAGCATAAACATTCAAGCAAGTTCGTGAGCTTAAGAAAACATAACCTCGAAAATGAAAGTAAACCAAGAGAAAAAAAATGATTTGGGTGTTAAGCAGATATCCCATTTATTATGGGTAAATTGACGTACCCAACATAGTTTATTCATCTCGTCTTAAGGGATTTAAGCGCGTACTGAGTAAGAATATATAATACACGGGGTGCTATCTGTTCGCGCACGGCAAGATTAACGAGACAGCCCGAGTTTTGCGGTCGGGGCGCGAGCGTCGGAAAAGAAATAAGCGCCAGCGTGCCGGTTGCGTAACTGTAATGGAAGTTAAACGAAGATTAGTAACCGAGGAAATAATAAAAAGACGTAGCAGCCAGAGGACGACGAAGTTGCGAAAGCGAAAAAGTCGTTATCCCGCGAGAAGTTTTGAGAATTTAGCGAAGAGAAGATAAAAAAAAAAAAGAAAGGGAGTAATTTTTGAGAGCTGCACCTGGAGAAATAATTCTGTTTGCCTGGCGAATGAATTTATTCCTTTCATGGGGGGAAAAAAAAATTTTTAGTCTCTTTAGCCGGGCGAGGAAGATTGTTTTCAGAGAGTTTTACCTTTTACCCCCCGAGAGAATTTACAAATCTGGGGACGATTCTCTTGGGGAGGATGAGGATGGTAAGAAGGTAGGTTCAAAGTTTTGCAAAATTTTCGTTCATCGTTTGTACAACTTCTTTATCGCAATTGTGCCGCGACTCAAGTTTTTTATTTAAACTCGATTGCGGGAATAACTTTGGAGCTTCTGGTTCTCGTTCAGATGTCAGGGGGTGAAAAATTCTTGATTTAAATTGCAGAATGATCGCAACGTCATTTTTAAATGTTCCGAGAGCTTTCTTTGGCATTTTCAGAATTAATACGCTCTGCTACCATGATAAGGTTTCAGTTAATGTTTATAGTACTCTGTTTATCACTCATATGTGACGTTCAGAGATTCAAAGTTTTTTTTATGTCACTATCATGTACAAAAATCCATTAGTGTAACGGTTAGAAAAAACCTTCTGGCATTAATATTCGTTAGGTCAAATTATTTAGCTGCTAACCACTTACGGTCATATATTTTAATGTTACATTCAATCGCAAGTTGGCAGGTGTGTATATTTTTTCACAAACTACTTACAATCAATGCCAACCCAAGTGTAACAACTCTTACCTGTAAACAAAAAAAACAATCTATATCATAACTGTAACTGTTCATTTTAAAATATATTAAGTAATCAATAATTTAACAAGTCATAAATATACAGGACACTTTTTGGTAGATGCTATAATTTATTTCTGTCCGTGTATGGTTGTAAAAATCACAACTCCATTGGATACACCAAAGCCCGAACAATAATATATCTTTTTGTAGGTACCTGACCTCAAAAATAGGAACCAAAACTTTGTATCATCGTAAAATTAGTGAACAAACACAGTTTTGAGAGTAAAATATGGTGGAGGAAGGTGGGGTGGGGTGGGTTTATGGAGATATAGATTATCGTAGGGCGGGCGTTTGAGCAAGCAAGAGTTTCGGATTATGGCAAACTCCGGCCGGGTCTGGGCTGGCTGCGTCACCTTAATATTTGCCCAGCACCCTCAAACTTTGGTGTGTTAATTAGTGCTCATGGTCAAACAAGCCCCATGGTAATTCGAGCCCCACCTTCGGGCTTAAAGAATCGATCGAATAGACGATTTCAACAATAAAGAAGATGAATTAAATGTTTGGGAGAAAAGAAGAAGTATGATATTTAAATTGCAAAAGCTTTCGACTCACTGGTAAAATTACCTGCACGTAACGTCCCTGTGGTTTGGCGGTGGTGGGATCGATTCAGGTACATTATCCAGCCCCGGGTCCCTTACTACTCTTAGGCTTGCGGTGTATTATGCTAATAATAGGCGTAAAATCAGTATAATACCTAAGCTAGCATGTATTATGCATTAAGACGGTGCTTGGCTGTATCTTGACCTTTTGATCTTAGCAGCTGGTGTCGAATACAATTTCGCGATACCGCGCCCCAGCACTTAATCCCAACCGTGTTAGATCGAGCCTTCGAGATTCGTCCTGGCTTTGCTCTTTGATTTAAGTGATCGCGTTACGCATGGCTTTATTTAATGCTGCATTTTCGAGTAAATAATTATCTGTCTGTTACTCAAATGATGACGTATAATTATTGGTAAGTATTAATTTTAAAAATACATTTAATACTTTCGTTACGTTAGTTGCTTCAGAGTAGGGTAAGTGAGGGCGTTTGTACGAATGCGTATGTTAGTACGAACAAAAATGATTTTGTTATTTAGATAGAGTAATTATTTAGTTAGATATTTAGAAAAAAATATTTTAAATGTATTATTGTTAAATAAATAATTTTTTCACATCACTTTTTAAAAATATTTATTTAATTGAAAATAAAAAATCAATTTCATGTTCAAAATTCGTACTACCGCACGCATTCGGTCTTTTTCGCGTTGTTGCGGCTGTTAGTACGAGAACCACGAGGAGAACCATAACCTCCATTTCAACAGTTCTTCAATAAGCAAGTATAGCAAATCTTATTGCGTCAACGAACTTTTAAATTTAATAAATAAATAAATTAAAATATATTCAAAAGTAACGTTATTAGTTGCTTTGTATATCCTAATTTAACCTAACATCGAACTAATCAACCGTTCGTACTAACAGCTTTGTACTAACGCCCGCCTTCGTACAAAAGGTTCGTATTTTATTGTTAAACTAAAAGTATACTATCTGAAAATTACGCTATTATATCTAATAAGTTCAATTATTCATTAAAAATAAAAAAAGTTGAATATTTTGAAATAGTTTTTAATTTATAAGCGTTTAAAGTTCGCGGTACATCTCTCATTCGTACTAACACCCTCTCTTACCCTAACGTAACGTTTGGTCACTCATTAGCGTAACTTTTTTTTTTTTTTTTTGTAACAATTGCATGTTTACGCAAGCGACGTAGCTGAAAATTTGTCCGGTTCGGGTAACAGTCGGATGAAATATCAATGGCGGGGATACGCGTGCGCGGAGAGAGAGAGAGAGAGAGAGAGAGAGAGTTATGACACTGCGAACCGCGTACAAAGTGGGAAGGATTACATCACCCGTTAATTACGTCTAGCCAACGCACCGGGACCGGTTTGGAGATAAGCCAATGGCCCGGGAGTTATTGTCCGTGAGGTCAAATGGCCCGTAAACCCCGAGTCTCTTCTTTCGGCTTCTCCAATATCAATAAGCCGAAAATTTTCTCTCCTCTCCTCCTCCTCCTACCATGTATGTATTTTGAAAATTCAGGTTGACTCAGGGAAAAGTTTGATGAATTTCCGAGAGAGAAAAGTTGATGGAGTAAGTTTATCCATACATAAAAGGAGGTAGGGAGGTAGGGAGGGAGGGAGGTAAAATCAGGCGTGTCTCGCAGGGCCGTAAAACTCCACCTCACGGCATAATGCATCGACAGATAGGCGAGCGCGCGTTTCGAGGAGGAGGAGGAGAACACGCAGCCGGAGCGAGATAAGATAACTCGGGACGAGTGCCTTCCGACCCCGCTGCATTACAATACATTAAGATAGATGCGAGACCACCACCTTTACCCTACTTTTACCCCTTTTTTTATAACTTCATTTTTTTTTTTTTTTTTTTTTTATTAGGGTGATGTTTAGGAACTCTGTGACCGTCATATGACGCACGTATAATTTATTTTACCGGTTTGTTCCGGATCGATTCCCACACTTTTGCGAAAAAAGTCTTTTTTGATTTCTGGAAAAGCGTTGTCCTTTTTGACAATGATCATGTTCTGAAACTATCTTCATATTTCTGACAATTATTATTTCTCCTGTAATCTCAGAAATAAGTGATGATAAGGTTATGACACTTCTGACAGTTTTTTTTTTCCAATGTTGCGTAAAAGTCGATATTGATACTTTTTAAAAATATAATATCAATAGTTTAAACTTTTCCATAAAACTTTTTTTCATTATGTGACCGCACTGTGACTGCCATGGTAACGTAATAAGCACATGTACAGCAGAGGGCGCTGATGAAATTTTTTTAATCTCAAAATTACAAATTTGTTCATTCAAAACAAGAAAGCACTAATTCAAGTTTGTTATTACATTAGAGTTTTGGGAATTGTGTTTTAGGATTTGACCGTGAGTAATGCTACAAATTAAATTTTTGGTACAACATGGGTAGTATAGGGTTGGAAGCTCAGATTCACGGACTGAAAATAACTGTTAAATTTTAACTAATTTAGTTCATAATTTTGAATGCTATAATTTGTCGGAGTAACTTTACGAGTTGCGGCTGGATAAGCACAAGCTTGCTTCTTCGCACCCGTTAAACGCGCGCACTTCCGCAACATAAAAAATCAAACTAACTTTCAAATCCATAATTCCAGAATATAATAAACACTCCCCCAGAAGAGAGAAAGAAAAAAAAAATTAATTTAAATTTAAATAGTCGAACGTATTCCTTTGTCCTGTGTTTTTAAATATTATCGAGGAGAGGAGAGAAAAAATTCAATTCGTTATCTCCGGGCTCGGGGTCACGTAAATCTGGCGCGATTTAGTTAATTGCACGCCACCCGATTATTTTAGCGCCTCCGGCTGGTCTCCGGACCATTAATTGCTGCGCCTCCAGCCCGTAATTATTATCACTCGGACTACATATTTAATGAGTTATAGGGGGCGCGGTTAATCCATTTTTTTTTCGTTCTCTCTGCGTTTGCTTGCTTGTTTTTAGCAGCCGGGGTGAATTATCGCACCGGGAGCCATTTCCGATAATGCCGGCGTCGATTTGTCAAAGCTGCGCTCTGATCTCGTGCATGAGACTTTGATACCGTCGTAAATTCTTTTAACAATCCTAATTTTCTCTACACGCTTTTTCAATACTTTACTGCTGAATCGAAAAAACATGAAAAATTTTCTTTATCGAATTTAAGGACGTTTTTCTACCAGCTACGTGAGTCAAAAATACATTTAACGAGAGTAGTTCCTAACCTCTGATTGTAACCAATGAGAAGTCACTAATAAAAAAATCAAAATTTATTTGTTTACAATAATTGCCACAGGCTCCTATTGATTGTTTAAAAAGAAACTTGTTTAAAAGAACTTGTTATACAAGAAAGTCTTGGTATTAAGTTTTAGAAATTTTATAAAAAGTGTTTTAGAATTTTATAGGTTAAGTCTTTTTACTAAGAATATGCACAGTTGAGCTATCAACGAGTCATTCGATAATACAAAATCTACTTTAAAAAAAATTTTGTTTTTACCAACTACCAAGTAATATTTTACGCAGTAATTACTACTCGTATTTTCTTTCGACGGTAAAATAAAAATTTATGTTTTTAAAAATATTTTAATGGGAGCCAGGGATTAAAACATTAAACCGTTCCATCATCATTTACGTCTCACGTGTAATTTAACGTTATTTATGATATTTTAATTTACAAAAAAAATGATTAAATAAATATTAAAATCGTGTATTTCATTGGAATAAAAAATATATGGAAAACGTGTAATGACTGAAACGCATACGACTTGAATTATGAAACATGAATTAAATTTCTCGCTCGGTCTTGTTCGCTGATCGATTGATAAAACTGATTACTTTGGTGAGTAATTATTTATAACGAAGTTGAAATTTAAAAAAAATAAATTGAATCACACGACCATACTCGCGCTTTTTTTTCTAGGTCATTTAAATAGATTCGGAAAATTACAAAATAAAAGCACGAAAAATTAATATGCGCGAGGTGATTCGGCAAACCGAGTTATTTTATTTCGATGTTAACAGTCGTTTTATGCAAATGACCATACATAAATCACTCGATTTAAATAACAAACGAAATTCAATAGCCAGCAAATTTTTACACAGTGAATCGATATTAATATCTTGGATGTGAGGAGGGGATTAATCTATTGTTTTCCATTGTAAAATCAATTAAATTTATTCAAGTTTAAATAAATACACAATTTTTAAAATATGATTGTCTTCAATAGATTTATTTTTCAAGCTTAATTTTAGATTATCATGTGAGCAAAATTGCTTCCAGTTTAATTGTACTGCATCTTACGGTATAAAGTCAAGGTTTTGATTTTGTAGGTTAGGTAGACTACACAACTTACAAAATCCGTCACCTTTGTTGAACATGCCAAAAAGCTAACAAGAGAAAAATGACGAAAATTACTTTGTAACTTTATCATATTATCATAAAGTCAGTTATTTTGAGTATTCTTACAGCAGCAACTGGTTTTGTAGGTTAGGTTAATCCTCAAAACCAAAACTTATCAAAACCGCTACCTTTAACGCTGATTGTACACAATGAATTTCAAATAAATGACTGGAAAAATTTTAACTTCATCATCTTAAGATTTACAAAACGTATTAAAAAGGTTGTGCGTAAAAAAATGTATTTGGTCCACTGTTTATTTTGCTCAGTTTAACTTTTTAAGTCGATCGATTACTTATATCGTCGATTCATGTTTTTTGTCAAAGCCAGCGGGGAGTATCGATTACGGAAAACGAGTCGAACGTCGAAATGAGGAAGACGAGGACTAAATCCAGGGTAGAGCAATCACTGAGCTATCAAAGTGGCGCGACCGACGATGTAAAACGCCCAGACAGACGGAAAAACGCGAAATAAAAAAGAAGGGTGTCACACTTCTTTTGGACGCTCACCCCGGGGGCGGTGTAATCGCTCGGCGGGCTCGGTGTTTATTTGTACTTCTCGATTTTTATCCGAGGAAAAAAAAGAAACGGATTTTTACGCGGGTAAACACCGTACGCAGATTTGTCGGCGAGGGAGAGAGAGGCTAAAGTGAAATATGCGGCGCGCTTTAGTTTAGCCCTCCCCCGGTAAAGAATAAAAAGTATTCTGATGAATTGGGGACTTTTTTTTTAGCCCAACCAAATCCCGCTGTTATGCAAATTCCACTTTCTCGGGGCTTGGGTGATAATTTTATCGACGATTGAGCCCAAAGTTTTGAGACTAATTTTATGGCCTATTTTTTGTTTGGGGTTTAAGGTGGATTTCAGATTTTGACGAATTAATGATCTTTTACAAGGATTTAGTTTATAAAACGTTGCATAGGTAGTTTTATTTGCGATTGGTGTGTCGAGATATATTTTTTTGCCCGACTATGTGTGAAGGAATTGGTAGCTAAGGCCATTTTCACTTTTATTGCCGCAAGCTGAAATGCTAAAATCATAGTGGTTTAGAGACATTTTAGTCTCCCCATTGTAACTTGAAATAAAAACTGATGATTCTGACTTAGGATTAGAAAAAAAATCACTAATTATCAAGGTAAAATTATTTATTTACTAGGTGTATCAATTTTTTTAACGTACACTATTCATCAACATTCATGAGCCTTGGAACAATGATAAACTGTTTCATACGGTTTGGTTTGAGAAGTGCATGTTCACAAGACATCGGTTCAGCAGGCTTGCATCTTGAAATATGCTCGACTTCACCAGCACTGATGTACAAATACTCTTCGGAAGCTGTGATATGCTCGATTTTGGCTTTTTTATTTTCGTATTCATCAAACAAGTAACAAAAATTATCGTTGTTTATGAACTTCCAGGATCCACTTCCACGGATACGATCCAAGGGACACTTCCAAAGCTGATTTTCATTAACGTTAATCCAAACAGCATCGAATGATATCCGAAGTGTACTTATTTTGCCTCTAACCGGATTGATTTTTTCACACTGGTTGGTTTCTTTTGACACTGAGCAACGCATTGAGTCACTCTCGGAAAATACATACACAAAATTATCGATGGGATTGTAATCGAAGCCAGTGATTTTCAAGCCGGTTGACAAAAGATTATTACAGCCAGAAAAACGTTCAATGCTTGGCTTACTGCACATGATGATTTTACCATCGTTAAAACCTAGCAAAACTGACTTATCGACACTAACCAGGCTCACTAGGTTGAGCTTATTACTTTTAATGGAATGATAAGCATCTTTCCAGATATAGTTTTTTCTCAGTGACAGTTTGCGTCTTGAAGAATACTTTGCTTTGATTCTCCACTTGAGTTTACCATTTGTATTGATAACTCGTTCCGAAAGCCAAAGGTTGTCTTTGTGATAAGCCAAGGCTTCAATAAAACTGTTTTCACTTACAAACAGCTCTGTCTTTTCCGAGCCATCAAATCTCTGCTCCCAAACTCTTACACCATCCGTGTAAATTATTCTAAAGTCTTCGTCTTCGTCTTGGCCACTGTAACTCGACGCAGCCAGTAGAAACAAAAACAAGCACAAACTGTTGAATACTCCCTTCATTTTTCAACTTAATATATTAATAATAATGCTCATTGATTTTTGCCTGCATTGACTTCAAAACTATTTTTTAAATTTTTGTTTTGAAGAAATCGTTGCTGAGTTTAAAATTACCTATAAATTTTTTAAGATAAAATTGTCACTACCATAAATGTCAGATATTTCAATATTACTGTTTGTTTTATTTTTTTCTATTAAACTATTGTTAATTTTAACGTTTGCTGCTTATCTTTAAACTTTAATTTTTTTTTTCTTTGTTTCAATGTCATTTTCAATTTGAAATTACTACTTTTCTTTGTTTGTATGGATTGTGAATTTGAGTTAAACTGAATTTCTTTTACGAAATTAATCACAGTCTGAGAAATTTACTTCCAATTTTCAGATTCACCGTAGATCGTGGAAAAATGTTTTTAATAAGTTAATAAGATCAACGAAGTATCTGGTAAGACAATGAAAAACAAACGAAAGCTTCCAGACGTAAAAATCTTAACCACAAGATCCAACTTTTGAAATAAAATTTTTCAAAAAATGCACAAAACGAGAGAATTTGGGAGTAGCAAAACGCAGTAGGTAGGAGCTCAAAAGTGAATGTATATATATCAATTTATAGAGCAGCGAGTCAGTCAGCCGGGTCGTGCCTTTATGTGCAGTGGCGTGTCACACCCGTAAGACTCTTGGCTTCCAGGTTCTCTTTCCGGGTAGGGCTGCAGGCTAAAGTGCCACGTGCACACTTTCACGAGTGCTGTTTGTTCGCGGTCTCTCGTTTATCTTGCTCTCCCCGACGAAAATCACATTCAACCGAATTCCCTGTTTACCTCCCTCATCTTTTTCTCGAGTTTTGATTGCTTCGTTATAAACGCATCGAGGCTTACCAACCCCTTCTATCACCCTTCTATCGGATTTCCATTTCCCGCCCAACCGGCCGGGCTCGTATATACAAATTCCTTTTTTTTTTTACGGGATATTCCTGTCTTTCTTTACGACCCCTAAGTACGGCTGGAAAAATCAATATGAATATTTGTATCCGATGCAAATGGCACTGCGGCCCGGGAGATTATTCGAAAAGTGCGTGACGATATTTACGAAGGTGCTTTATGGTTGCTTCGACTAATCGAGTTTTGAATTTGTGCTTTGTTCAAAAATTAGATTTATCCAGTTTGTCCCATATAGTTGCAGAGATGTAAAACAAAGCATTAATATTTCGACTGTAGCTACGAGTCATCGAGATTTTTTGGTTCTTCTCTTTACCAGAAAAATTCACCAAGACATAAGCAGATCGTGAATTCCTACGGGGGGAAGAAAGTAAGCCATGAAACGATTAACAGTTAGGTTGTTGTTGGGGTCAGGGAGGAAGAAGGGAAAAAAAGTCTACCCACGGGCGCAATTTGCCTGGAGGGCCTTCCATTTTCCCCTCGGTTCTTATATTAGCCGACCCCCCGCAGACACACAGCTAAGAACGCCAACCGAGCGACTGGTATCGAGCCTCGCCTACTCGATATCTCCTCGAGATAATCGAGCTCGCGCTAAATGGATTTCACCCCGACGCCAGCCCAAAGCCTATCTCTACCCCACCCTTAATTAATTATCCCAGCACGCAGATTTCACCTCCGGGTGTTTACTCGTTTTACACGTTTTCTATATTTTTATTTTCATATCTTCTCAATATTTTTTCGCGCGCAAGCTTGTTCAATTTTTTATCTTGGAAGTTAATAAAAAAAGAAAGTTGAAAAAATTTTGAGTCTCAACGTATTCTTTGCAAATTGCAATTGAGTTCAGTTTGATATATTTTTATTTATAGCGTAAATAGAATAGAGTTTCAAATAATAAAGATTCTCAATTTATATTGAAATTTTTTCTCGATCATCATTGTAAATTCAAAAAATAACTACAATAATATAGTATTAACAAGCTTAAAAAATTGTTAAATTGAATTTGAGGTTAGGTTGGTTACAGCGATTCAAATCGAATGAGCTAGTAGTTACAAAAATCTTCAAAATTAAACCCGTAATTTATACTCTGAAGCTTCGAGATTGTTTTTCAGCTTCCTTAAACTCTCCCTCCCATTAAAAATTTTATGAATATTTAGCCAGCGAAAAAGCTTTGAAAGAGTTACCATAAAGCTATAAAAATTAATAACCTTGAAATATTAATCGGGCACTTGAGAAGTTGAGGAAGGATCCGACAGGTTGATTAGCGGTAAGATCCTCGTTAAAAATAATCCAATTAGTAAGCCCGGGCGGCATAGGTGGAGGAGCGGTTGGTTAATAATTAAGGGATAAGATGGAGGAATAACTCGAGTCCAAAAACTGAATGGGGCCCGTCCGGTTATCCTCGTTAAAGTGATTTTCGCGAATTGCCAAGGAAATCGGATTTGGAGGAGACGCGCTTCGGTTGATACTAACTGAGTCTTTCCAAAGGGGATTCGACTTTTCTTTATTCCTTTCTCTTTTTAAAAGTGGATTTACCGGTACCCGAGTGCACCCGATATTGTTTCGAGTGGGGTTCTCGGGGTCAAAATTTTTATCTCTTTTCGGGCTTTGAATTTTTTGAAGTACGATATTTTGACAGTTAACTTTCCAACAAAGTAAGATGTGCAACTTCAATTTCATGATTGCCTTCAATTTTGATATCCACGATGAAGACTGTATGCTGATGATAAAAGATGCAAAGTCTTTGATGATTTATTGGACATCACAAAGAAACTGAAATAAATTGTAAAAAAAGACCTACTTTAAAAACCTAATTCACAACCATTGCTTTTATTATTATGATAAACATATTTATTAGTAAAAAAACGTGAAATTTAATGTAGGACAGCAGTTGATAAATTTATTCGACAGCTAAACGCACGAGCGCCTTCAAAATTTAATTCCCGAATAAAAAAGGCAAAAGTTTGTTTAAACTCCTGAGAGCGGAAGAAAAAAAAAAGGCAGCCAACCAGTGTGTCAGTGGGCAGCCGTCACGTGAATAACAAAAACTTTGTCGTCATGCTCTCGCATTTCCGACATTAATTATTTCACCCTCGAGCACTCACACGCACGGTAAAGTACAAATTTTTAATGAATATCTCTTATATTATATGTATTTTAGCTGGGCATTTAAAAGTTCCGAGGCACTAGAGTAAAATAAATTTTACCGTATACGTGTGAGAATTATAATGATTCACAAAAAAGAATTTTTAAATACGTGATTAAAATTTTATTACTTTTTTTTATCGGAATTCTTCTTATTCTCCTGACAAGTGTATCTGTGAAAAATTTGATGAGAATCTTGGATAAACTCAAGTATTTCATGAGTGTGTATAGTTAAAAATTCTGAAATACTAAGAACATTTTATGGTTATGGATTTTCTTGTGAATGATGTATTTTTTAGATTAAAAACTCTTAAAAAGTAATCTGATGGAGATCTTTAGTGAAGTAAAAGCATCATAAATATGAGAATCACTTTGATGATCTTTCACCTAGATAGATATAAGGCCATGGGAACTTTTTGAAGAAACGTAGTTGATTTTTGAAATGAAAAACACTAAAAAAAAACTTGGAAACATATTTTGATTTGAAACACTTTAGTGGTAAAAGAATTTTAAATCTTTATTAGAGATAATATTTTAAAAGTACTGTCAGACATCAGAATAATAAAACGACAATAAAACCACTTCATTAGATCCACAGTTTGTGCAATTTGAAATATAGAAAGATCGAATTGAACATTGATGAATTTTTAAAATTTATCTGAGAAATAAGCCTATTACGAAATTTATCACAGACGGTCTATCCAATAATTCCTGATTCTTTGACCTGTTGTAAAATGGTGTGAAACCCGCACTGCAAGTAGCTTTGTATTGCAAGATACATGTCTGAGTAACTATTTAAATTTCATCAAACCCTCTATCAGAGTAAGTAAATTATGCGTACGATTAAAAAGCACTTAAATGATTAGATCCGAAAAAAAGTAAATTGGATGGTAAAGGATCCCAGGATGGCGAGTAACGCAGTTATTTCGGGTTTTCCATCCAGGCGAATAACTGGAACTACTGAAATTATAAGTGCGACTAGTCAGAAACATACAGCATAATAAATTCAGCTCCTGGCAGTTTTGTATGGAATGGAAGGTGGTAGCGTTTGTTAAACGCACTCAGTACTAGTTGACGAAACACATTGTTGCGGTTTCTGTTTCCGGTCGAAATTTCAGACCGCATAGCGTCGATTGTTCAAAGACAAAAGTTTGGCGCGCCCCCTTCCCCCCTCCCCCACCAACTAATTCGTACCGCATTAGTTTTGCGGTAAAGATAAAGCCTTGTTTTCGACTCTTTGTTCCTCCTCCTGCTCCTCGTTCTCGAGAGTAAGTTTCGCGCGATCGATTATTGCACAAGATTTCCGCTTGATTCCTCTAATTTCCATATGCTTGCGGATAAATTTACGGGAGTAAAATTAACATACTCTGATTCCATTTTTCTACACTATCAAGATGGGTAAAATAACTTCCTTATCACACGGTCATATGAAGCTTTATGCATTCATTGATCCAATTTCTACTATCAAATTACTTCAAAACAAGTAATCAATATCGTTCGGAATAACTTGTCACAGGAAAAAGCGTCATGTCTGACAGAACTTGATCTTTTCTACTTGCTTTAACCTAAAAAAAAATTACAAAGCAATGGATGCTAATATGACTGCATAAAATAACTTAACAAACAAAAGTTTAAAATATGATTTAGCATGATTTGTTTAAGTGAAACAGCTTAATGTCGGACCGAAGTTGACTTTCTCTACTTGCTTGCTCGAACCCAGAAGAAAAAACTTACAAAGATTTTCAAAATAAAGTAGTTCTCTGATAAAATTTAAAACAAATAATCAATATGATTTATAATAACTTGTTTCAGTAATAAAGCATCATGTCTGGCCAAACTCGAGCTGTTCCACTTGGTTGCTCAATCCTGGTAGAAATTCACAAAGTAAAGGGTCCCAAAACTACTGTATGAATAATGAAACGAGACGCGTTAAAGAAGAGAGATGAAGGGGGAGGGCTTTAAATAATCTAAGTTATTCAAAAAAACAAGTTGGTAATCCCAGTGATGCAAAACGGAGTGAGGTAGATGGTGTGGGCATAGAGGGGAAGCAGAGATTACCATGATCCAATAAGGCTGAACCGCAAAACCGCACAGCAAGTAATACCTCATGTTAATACTGCATATTTCAGCGAATTCTTCGTCTTCGCTGGGGGGAGCGAGAGCGAGTTTCAACGAACCTACCAACCATTCATCCTCGTGAGGCTGATGCTGAAATACTTTACTTAATCATTCGGCTCATTTTCATCGTTTCATTTATCCCCTCCCTTCATCTGAATATAAGCTCCCTACCTCCCTCCCTGCCTTCGCGGCGCACCTTCATTCATAATCTTTACGACTTACTTTCCAAGATTTATTTCCACTACCGCTAAAACAATTTTTTAAATTATGCGGAAAATCAATTTGCTTTTAGCGCGTGAAGAAAATAAAGAAAAAAGAAAACCTTTTTTTAAATGGACTGGAAAAGAATAACTGTTGACTTTTATCTAACTTAATGCGATGATTGAGTACTTGCTTTTCATACGGCTCAACTAGAGATGTGCTCTGACCGACTTTTACAAAAATGGTCTTAATCAACACCAATAAGACTTTTTCTGACAATTTATTAATTTTTTAAATGATAGTTCACTTTTCGTAATGAGTGTCACTAAAAACTAGTTCATATTTATTGCCAAAGTTAGGAAAAAATATTTCTTGTGCTGAATAAATAATAATAATAGCTATTATTATTATAGTGTCCATTTGTTACGAGATAGTCTTGTGACTATCATCAGATGTTATATCAAAGCTTTGCAAGGTTGCAAGTATTTTTTGAAAAATTTACGCTTGGAAAATTTGACATTAAAATAGCTCAATTTTACACAAACGTAAACTAGAATTTTGAATTCCGGCAAAGCTTTATACGCTCTTCTTCCTTTTTGGAATCCGCGAGGGGTTGGTTTCATGCACGCACGTACGTAAACGTTAGTAGACAGAAATTTTGCGAACGCTGCAATTTACATTTTCAAAGAGCAAAGCTTTACCGGATCTCCTCCGGGTGCTTGTACATTAGTGGTTTTGACTTACCTACGACGCGCGGACGTGAGCGAAGAAAATTAAATCACGAGATAATAAATTCGAAGCGTTGAAAAATATAAAGGGACGCTAATAAAAATTATCGAGCTCGAGGAATCTCAACAGTAGCCAAGATAAATTCAAATTTCTCCCCTGGTTCCCCGGCTAATTACCCGCGGGCGCATTTCTCCCCTGGGTAATACGAACAAACGGCTTCAGCGGGAAAGAAAAAATTCTCGCTTTCTCTCTTGGCTACATATCGACGGTTCCAGGGAAGAAAAACCTCGGCTGATTTCAAATTACCAATAAGGGGCTGAAACGAATAAAAAATCTGGGAAAATCAATATGATCTAGAATAACTTGTTTGAGTAAAACAGTATAATGTCTGACAAAACTCGATTTTTTCTACTAGCTACATACCGATGGTTCCAGTGACAAAAGCTGATTTAAAATTAACAAATAAAGGGCTGGAATGATTTAAAAAATTCGATAGTTGGATATCAAGATTTCAAAATTATAGATTTTTTAGAAATTTTTTATTCAATTCAGTCTTTTATTGGTAATTTTAAATCTGCAAATTTTTGGGAATGCATGTATGTATGTATGGTTGTCGCTTGCTCGTTTTGTTTTCCAATATGTTGACCACTCGGATACTTTCAAAGCGGGTATAAAACGCATACATGTATAAAATATGAAAATGAAAGAGAAGGAGAACTTCTTTGTTCTTTCTTCTTTAAAACTCGACGAAGAAATCCGATACTCCTAACAAGATCCAGCCAGCCCATTTGAATAATGTCAGCACCGCGCAGTGGTAAAAATTTAGCTTTTATTTTTGTTTCGAAAAATTTCTTCTTATTTCGCTTCCGCGCCGGCCGCATTTATTAAGCAAACCGGCTGATTCTCCCGCCATCTTTTTTTTTCCTCGAAATAACTCATGAATAAATGCAGGACAAACTTCCTCCTTGAGAAAAGTAGATTTTAAAGATACGTTCTATTTATGAAGTTTTGCTAAGAATCTAGCCTCGATTATCAAACTTTTATTGAACTTCTTTTTCATCGCGCAATAATTAAATTTGCAACGTTCGTGAGACTCGATAGGAATATAAAAAAGTTTTAAAAATTTTATATACCAGACGACATCGTTAAAAATATTGATCATTAAACAAGGCTAAGACAGTTTTTCAAATTGTAACGCTCTTGTATTCTTAAGTCAATCAAAGACTGAATTGATAAAACTTTTTTTTCAAAGTTGTATCGCTTTAGTGTGCCAAGTAGTTCGAGTGAAAAGGTAAATTCAAAGTTGTTTAATAATTTTCTCGGCTCGTTCAAAAACTTTTATTTCTTGTTATTTCAGTACTTCAGAAGAAATTCACCGTGAAAAGGTCTCTGTTAACTTCAATTATTTTAAATTAAATAAAAAGAAGTTTTTTCAATAGCTTCTTAAGATGTCAGGTGGCAAAAAAAAAAATTCATCTCAAGATAAAAAAAACTTTAAGATTGTTGATAATATTTTTTTCAATTAAAATTAATTAACTAGTTAAATATTTATATTGATTATATAACCGATAGTCATTATGGCTTGTCGGTCATGAGACTGTCAACTGACAGATGACTGATGGTATGTAAACACCGACGCGACTAATGATCATTGTGACGGTCAATATGAAAAAAAACTTAATCTGACGCGTCATTTTGAAACCTGAATACTAATAAGCACCAAAAGACGTATAAAAGTAATGTAGCGTCATAATATGGTTACATTCGTCATAATACCGGGCACGTTAAAATGAAAAAAAAAAACTAGAACCGTAGCTCGTTTAGCAGTGAAAAGGTGTGTTTTCGCCATGATCATCAGAAGAACAAAGTAAGCTAAATCAAAAAGAATGTTAAAGTCAGCAGACACGGCGGGTGACATTGCTTTAATAAAATCACATCGGTGGTGCTGTAAAATAAAATAGCTCTCGCACCGCCGCCCCGCGATTATCCCGCAACGACGATAACCGACCCGTTCCCGGAAGTCCTTTTCTTATCTCTCTCTCTCTCTTTTTTTTCCTTATTTCTGCTTCTCCCGTGCGGAAAAGGAAGTAGAGTCTAGCTGGGTAAAATAGAAAAAAACCACGCCCACACCCCCCAGAGTAGTTGAAAAAAGGAAAAGGAAATCGTTTTCTTTCTTTTTACCTCCCACCCCCGTAAAAAGGGACTTTTTCTTCCATTCCACCTTTCCACTTACGGAGGATGAAATCCCGGCCGGCAGATCCCGAGTTTGTTGCCCGACGCGATAACACGCGTGTCCGAAATATTAAAAAAATTTTCACGCTGTTGTTGCACCAACCACCCCGATAAGAACTGTTTATTCTGTTTTTACCGCAGTCATTTAAATTGTATTTATAACCGCTTTTAAAATAATTAAATTTTAAATTTTTTCACTATGCTTCTAAGGCTCTAGTTAAGTTAATAAGGCTAAGCTTATTCTAGAATTTAAATTAAGCCTTAGGGCTCAACCAAAAATAAGATAATTTTTAGACTTTACTCAGTGCTAAGGACTTGGCAAGGAATAACAGTTATAGCTGATAACCAGATTAAACTAAATAAGCTTTGGTTATTTTTAATTTTTTAACTCATAAATGGTTTGTTAGGGATAAATAATGGTAGGTAAAAGTTGGTATAATTCGATAATATATTCATCGCGTCACATTAATTCCGAAAGTAAAAGAAGTGGGTCAGTGTACTCATGAAAAAGTCATAAGGGGGCACATTTGAAAATGAGAAAGTCAAGCCGTGGCTGAAATTTTCAAAGGTAGCGGGGAAGGGGAAAGTAAACAGAGTCATCAAATCAAGCCGAGTGGTCTCCAAAATTCCTGGAGGCTCTTTAAATCTGAATTCAAAGTTAAGCTCGGAGTGTGTAATGAGCTCGAGAGCGAATTTATCATGGGGAAGACGAGTGCATGAATTTAATAATTAAAAAAAAAAAAAAAAACCCACCACCGGCTTGTTTTAAACTGCTCTCGAGTGCGCGTCGCTTTGATGCCGGGTGAATGAAAAAAGGAAATAAAGAAAGAAAGAAAGAAATTAGTCCGAGTGAGCCCCCCTCCTCTTTTGCGAGAAGCTGTGGCTTTTGTAAATGAGGGGAAACGTTTGAGACTTACTTTAAATTTTTCATCCCGCTTAATGCTTAATATATGCTCAACTCGCACTTTAGTTGCTTACTACGACTCACTCACCTGTAACAAAAAGACAAAAGTCATCGTTATTTCTAGCTTAATATATTATTATTATTTATTAGCAAATATTTTTTAAAGAACAAATATGAAAGTATTTTTTCAGAAACTATGATTGCAATTACTATCCTTATCACATATGATTGATATTTAGTATTTGAGTTTTTCTGTCAATGTGGTTCTTATTTTATTTATGCAAGTTTAATTTTATTTATTTATAATTTTTGGTGCGTGGAGTTATCATTAGTGAAACCTCATTTAATTTAAATTCAAAATTTATCTCTCGTCTTCCAATATCGTGATATCAAAGACTTCTCGCGATCACTCCTGAGTGATAATTGACAGAGGGAAATTCACGCCAATTATAGCGAGTCCAACGTTGAAATTTATTAAATATTCATTAAAAAAAATCAATTTTAATTGGTTTTATTTTTTATTTTTTCAAAAATGATTAAATTCTTTGAGAGAGATACCGATTTTCTATTTCTCGTTCAATTTAATTAAAAGCCGTGAAAATAAAAAGTTTTTGATTCAAGAAAAACACAGTTCTATGTAAAATAAAACTGGAGTAGGCCAAAGTAAAAATTAGTTTCGAAAACAGTTTCGAGTTTGCGTGTCTCGGGTTAAAATCGTTACGTCGCGACTCCGAATGTAAAGACGCGCAGACTCTGAAGATAAGAAAAGTTAAAGACCTTGCGAGCATACGTGCAGCTTCCATTTGGGCTGAGCCGTGTGTGTTCGTGTAGCATTGTGGTAGTTGAGTTGTTTGCTCGACGTGCCAGAGAATTCGGGCTCGCGACTAAACCGCGACGTCTCGCTCCGTCAAATTGATCATTATTGGGCTGTCACGAAATTTATGGTGACAGCGGTTGGATCAAAACAAAACGTTTTAAAACATTTACTTGGCTTACACGGTTTTTGTACGAAAATTTGTGTTTTTAAAACTCAAACTACTTGAATCATTACTTGAGTTCAGCTATTTCGTGTCTTTATTTCAAAATGTACATGGATTTTTTATGCGTCCTTGGGATTGAAAAAATTTCTTAAACCGATTTATCAATGTGAATTCGAATTATAAATGGCTCCGTACCAACCACGCTTAAAACTGATCTTTGTTCCAGCTGAAATTTACCTAGGCACCCCCAAAACAAAAAGCCCAGGTCGCTGTCGAGTGTCTTAAAAAACCGAAAATTCAAGACGATTACGAAGCTCAAAAGCGTGCTTGAAAAAATTAAAAAATTTCCTAGTGCGGGCTTGTTGGCTTTTCTTCAGTGAAATTCCCGGTGGCATTAAAGAGCCCCGGCATAATCAAGGCACGCATTGGGTAAGTACTCGGCTGTGTGAAAAAGCGCGCCGGTCCGGGTGGTGGATGTAGGCCACAGCGGAGCCCGACTGCAAAAGTCGAAAGTAGGGCGACGGGAGCGACGTGGCCGCGCCCTCCCTGCTAATGGAATGCGTGCGGCTCGCGAACCAGACCAATTGTACTACGCACGCCGAGTTGTCGCGCTGTTCTGTCGATGTGTTTTTTCATTCGAGGTTCATTGGGTGAAGATTTAGTGTCATCGATTTGGGATTTTAAAATCTTCATTTTCACATTTATGATCAACTACACAACTACTTAAATAAAAGTAGTTAGATTCACATATCTGCTGATGCAGATGTGCTATTTATTCATATTTTAAGTTTCAGAAATTTAAATCGAAAACTCGGTATTAGCATTCGTATCGATAATGATTAATTCCAAATTTATTACAACAATAACCGATACAATGCTACTGAATTAATCGCGGTTCACTGCGTTAATAATGCCATTTTAAGGATGGAATCCCAAATAATTTAACCTATTAGCTCGCGATTCGCATAACAGCATCGCTAAAATTCAAATTTTAATCACATTTTCCACGTAAACAGCGGGGTTGAAAAAAAGTAGTAATGTATTTTAGCGGTTTCAAGGCGTGAAAACTTATAAATTGGGGGGGGGTCTGAAAATTCATAAAACTGCATTAACCCTGTGTAAGCCGGAATAAATGGCTCTCGGAGTTGAAAAAACAAGAGAGATATCCGCCGGTAAAAAGGGGCTTCAAAGACTCGCTGCTGTTGGTTAAGGAGAGTAGGGAGAAAAAAGTTGGCGGTGGAGGAAGAAGAAGAAGAAGAAGGAGTCTTAGTGAAAAGCAGCCTGAGTGCAAACATATTTCTCGGTGTCTGTCGTCCTGGCTCGCCGCGCGCGGTATAAAAAGCAAACTTACGCGCAAAAGTGTTTCACTATTTCAGACTTATAAAAGGACACGTCGCATCAATAGACAAACTCCACCCCACCCTTGCGAAAACATTATCCTAACGCTCGCACCTGCTACTTTAGACGGGACAAACTTTTTTTATTTATTTGCGAAAAGTGTCACCAGACACGAAAGAACATTTTTTTTAAAATCATCATGTTTGACCACTAAAACTACTGTTGAAACGTGATTTATAGAATGACTCTGTTTTAGTTTGGGTTGACTGTAGGCATTTGTTTAAAGATTAATTCAACTATCCTAAATTAAACAGTTTTTTTTTTTTTTATGGTTTTTTCGTCAAAGATCAAATCATCCATGGCATTTAAATATAAATTTAAAATTAAAGTTTCATCAGCTTGATTTTTTATGAAAGTAGAAAAATCAATGGAACCTATGAAAGTCAATACCATTGGTCCTATAGTTTTGACATTGAAGTTTAATAACTTCAAAGTAACGCAATACTATGCAATACCAATACAGGCATTGTCATATTGGTAAAAACATGAGAAAAATTGATAGTTTTGTGGAAACCAAATCTCTCTTTGAGGTCCACGCTCAGCACCAACAAGCGTCAATACAACTGCTCGAATTATGTTTCCCTTGAACAAACGCCGCACTCGTAATCGTAATATTGCTAAAGGTCAAAGAAGTCATCAATCTTGATAAACACGTTCATTATTTATAACAAATTCGACAAAAAGCTCTCTCGTTGTTTGAGAATTGGCGTTCTGCCGAGGTGATTATTTATTAGTCGCAAAGTGCAGTGCCGGTTAATTCCGGTGGGTGGTGTTTGCTCCCTAGGCCCTTAAATTATTGTTAAGACAACTGGTCAAAATCACAATGAGCTTGTTGTTTTATTATAATTTATCAAAGTACATAATTCCGAAACCGGGAGTAAATGAAACATTATCGGGGGATAATAAATAAAGCTTCGACAGTCGCTAAACAAAGCCCGGTCATCTCTTTTTAGGATTTTACGATTACAAGGCCAGCTGGCCGGAAGAAATCTGAATATTTATGATTCGGAGCGGCACAAAAGGGCATCTTTGGAGAATAAATCTGCCTGTAAGAGCGAACGCAAGGCGCTGAACCAGAAGAATAAAAGGAAGAGCTTGTGACGAATATTCTTTTTGAGTAAATAAAAAAGTCTCGAGTCTTGTACATGAATTTATTTTTCACAAACAAAAACTCAATTTAAGGGTTGATTTGGGTTCATCAGCAACGGTTTTGAGTTTAATACAAAAACTTCGCTGAATCAATACACCTACGAACCTTTACGATTTTCCAAACATCTACTCTCAGTCAGTCCGAACTTCAATCCTAACTAACTCCGCAAACATCAATAGACTAAACTAGGTAACGACAAAATAAATGTCTGTCAAAGATGACCAAAGCTTGAAATCTCGTACTAGCTTATATATGCTTTTCTTGGTTTTTCCTCGCAACTTTATTTCTTAAAATTTTAACTAATTTTGTTAGTAAATGTGTTTTATCAAATAAATGACGTATTCTATACAAAGAGAGGCGCGCTATTTGGCGAAACAAAAGTTGCCGGACATGTGGTCCAGGAAGGAGCTGCTTGCTTTATCCCGGGTGACGGATGTAAAGACGACGCTCGTGGATCTGACCCGAGTGATAAATCTCAGATTGCTCTTAGTTCTTATACTCGGCGGTAAATCCCCTCCCACCCCCATCCCCCCCTTTTGTTATCTGTATTTATGGGAAAGTCCAAGGAGGAGGAGATCGAGTTTCGCGGGTGCTTTGACTTTCTTCACGGCTGAATTACGCGCGGAAGCCTTTTGCCAAAGGCGTTTAATTCACGATTTCCCAGCTGCTGCTGCACTTGCGACGATTCGAGATTTACTACGGCTCTACCTTTCCTGTATATTTTATTCCCTTTTCTTTCTCCTCTTTCAGGTTCATATTACTTAGAACCTTAATCCCTTACCTTTCTTGGAATTCTTATCTTCCAAAGCACAAGAGGTTATGAGAATTTTTCATTTCGAGTTTATTTGTCCCCCCGTGTACAAAGTTGCTCTTTCAATTTTTTCTTTGTGACTTGGAAATTGTTCGAGTGTGCGGAAAAAGTATGAGCAACTTTTTTTTCTTTATTTGTTTGTATTATGGTAACATAAAGCCACAATCATTTAAGTCTAAATTTTAACCACAGACTACTGAGGTTTGATTTAATTTATAATTACTGTCGGTAGTATGAAAGGGCTAATCTTGAGGCTTGTTTCAGGAATTCACCTTACCAGGGATGAATGTCAAAATTGATTTGTTTTTGGAATTCGAATTTATCAAACTCTAACATTAGTCGTCTTCAACCAATCACATTAATTATAAATCAAGAACATTCATCATAATTGTAAGTAGTACGAAAGAGCTGATGTTTAAGTAGTTTCAGGAATCTACCTTTTCCGGATATAAACCGTATCAAAATGGAACAATCCAGAAAAGTTTATTGGCCCGATGTCAAATATAAACTAGTTGGAAGCAGCGTTAAATAAATATAATATTTGAAACAAGCTCGAGTCCTGGGCTTGAATTGAAAGATTAACACATAATACTCAACGAGTAGAGTAGAGTATATCTGGTAACAATAACGAAATACGTATACTCGTAATGAAAAGCTAGAATGACATAAATGAACGCTTCCTTTATTAACGAAATACCAACCATAAACCGTTATCTGTTTGTGTATTACGTTTTAAGTAAACTCACAGCGGCCTACATTTTGTGTAATTTCAGCCAGTCAGCCGACCCCCCTGGAGCCATCAGTCACTTTGATTAATTTTCAATCAATATTCAAAATGAATTTTAATTATCGTTGTGAATATTAATCAGGCGTTACAGACCACCGGATTTACTTTCGGTGAATTAAATATTTTTTACATTTTAAATTAAATTTATAAAATTCCACATAATCGTTTTGGAAAATTTTCACCGTAAGCTTTTAAATGTAATTTTTTTTTTTTTTGTTTCCTCTCGTTTCGTTACGTTTGCGAGTCACGGTAATCGGTTTACGAGAGTAAAAACGAAAAAAAAAAAAAAATTTACCTTCCATCAATCCTACAATAGCGTAAAAAAATTTGATTATTCCACACTCGGTTTCGCGGTATTTCTTTTATCACGCGTTTTTTATTTACTTTTATTCGATTTAAAACGGAACCTCCCCACCGTGATTCATATCTTAACAATGGAGGGGGAGGAAAAAAAGGCTCACGTAGTGGAGAAAAAAAGAGTACGGTTTAAAACCAACTTCAAAGGCTTTTCAAACATTGTCCTTCGTTTCCACCGGTGCCCAGGGTTTTTAGACTTAAATCTATGAACCGTTGAAAACAAATGCTTTTCATAAAAATCCTTTGCCCACCCCCACACACATATACGTTTGCACTTCTGAATGGTTTATTCAACACTCAAGGTACAAAATAAAAGTGTGCTAATCAAATGCTTTTGTTACTCTGCACGACTCTGTTATATTATAAAGTAACAACATTTTTCCACATCCATACATTGGTTTTTGTGTTTAAGCGCGTATAATTAATTTAGGTTATGGGAACTTGACTGGGTACCATAACCTAAAATTTTTCAAAATCGTCTGAGTATTTTTAAGTTTAGTTAAATGTTCAACTTTGATGAAATAATTCTAAAAGACAAAAAACCTACGCGAGATTTAGCTATACAGTAACATGATTCATGGCAAAGTAATGGGAAACAAAAGAAAAAGAGGGGGCAAAGTGATTTACGGTAAAACAATGGAAAATGAAAGAAAAAAAAAGGTAGCGAAAAAAAAAGAAAATAATAAGGAAAAAAACTCGGTCTGACACTAGTGCCACCATAACCGCCAATATGATTCTATATATAGTCGCATTATTTATATGGCAGGGGGGAGGGGGGGAGCTTCAAAGGCCCCGCAGGCGGGGAATTTCACGCTGGCGTGAGCTTCCTCGATTCCTTCGGGGCTGCCTACAGCCCTGAATCGATCCTAGCGTTTTTTCCTTCCTCCCCCCCCCCTTTTTTTTTATCAACCACTAGTAACCCTCCAGGGTTGTTTGTATTTTAGCGTAGTGGAGGATTAAAAATTTTGAGCTCGTTACAAGTATTATTCTTTTTGCTGGAAAAAATTTCGTTCGTTAAAGCCGGCTGATGATGGAAAATATTTATTTTCAACTCCCTGGAAAAGTTGCTCCTTTCGGAGCCTCGGAACACTTGAAATAACAGATTGGCCTTGTTTGCATGACCCGATTTGCTTTACTTTTCTCCTTCTTTTTCAGCCCGGCCTCCCGGTTGTTACCTACGGGATTTTCATTCAAGGGAGACCGGAACTTCTGTTTTAACGATTGGTTTTTACCTGCACGCTTGCTTTTTTACTCTAGTATCCCAATAAAGTTAGCAAGGATTGTTTACAAAAAAAAAGGTTGGATGAAAAAAATTTTTGTTCCACCACACTTGTTATCGAAACAGAAACAACCAGGAAACAGAAGTACATTGAATCCTGAAAAAAATATAAAACCGTGTGATGACAGACGATGGGAAACGAAAAACAAAAAAGCTTCGGTTGTTTTCGAAAACTAGGTTGAATTTTTTTTTTCCCATTGGTTTAAAGTGGAGATTCAAATGCTCTTTAAACGTAGACGTCCACTCGGTGCTAAAAAAATCATTTGATTATTTTCTCGTCTGCATGTCTCGTCGGCCCCCGAGATTTAGATTCAAAGAGCGTAAAAGACGTACAAAACAAAAGAGAATAAAAATCCATCGTTCGATTTCATTCTTCGGGTAAAAAATTCTCTTTGCGCGCGCTCTCTCGTTTTCAATTTATCCCGAAAATCCAGCAGGAGCGAAACAGTGTATTTACCGAGCGAGCGGGGATAGGAAGGAGCTTTGGTATTCCAAGCATCCCGCCGTAACATTCCAAGCGAGAAAAGAGGCCACCGGCTTTCTCCTCCTCCTCCTCCACTGCGCGCTGTTTTTTAAAATTTTACTCCTTTAAAACGCGTGATTTTTTTCGCGGAGCGATAAATTCCGATATTCCGATCTAATTGTTTGCCAGCATCCACCCGTTCCTGACCCACTTTGCCCGGAGCTAGGCCTTTGAAGTCAAGCTTATTAAATTCTGGCGATCATATGGGTCTTGTTGATCCATCGGAACTGGATGATTCGAAGAGGTTACGTGACCGTGTCATTGAAAAAATACTTCTGTCACGAAAATTAATTTTGTTATAAAAACTACTTGACTGGTCATTTTGATAGACTTTCAATAATAACCTGAAAAAACGATTATGTGAGAGTCACAGTTAACTAATGTAAAAAGACGGTTATATGACTTATCTGACGGTCATATAAATATACTCCTGTGACAAAAACGACAATTATGACATTTCAGAAAATGTATTGTAATAAAAACTTCTTGACTGACCATTTTGATAGACTTTAAATAATAACCTATAAAAAACTATTTCATAACGTAAGTGACAGTCACAATTAAGTGATGTCAGAAGATGATGTCAAAGAACGGTGCAGTGACCATCACTTGACAACAAGTCACATACGCGCGGTTTATGAAATTCAGATAATCCAGATATTATTGATCAACTCGCGAGTGAGTGACTAAGTGCGCGTCAGTTGACCTCGATGGATTTACTATCTCAGAAGCGTACTAGCTTCAGATTGTTGTTCTATTATCGCTGGGATCCCCCATTATAGTCCCGACACATAAAGTCCTTGTAACTAATTGCCCCTTCCCCCCTCTCCCGACATGTCTCGACCATCCGATTATCTCTCTCTCTCAAAAACAATTTCAATTAACTCCGTTTCAAGACTTTAAAAAGTTATAATCCCGGAATCGGTATTTTCAAATCTAAATCCATCAGTTTGGTGGGAATCGAATAAAGGAGCTTTTCGGGATTAACACTTTGAAGAAGGGACAAGTGACGCGTGAAAAGATGAAGCTTGCGGAAATAAAGAAAGGAAAGAATTTTCACCCCCCCCACCGGCGGCACCACAAAGTAAGTAAGTCTAAGAGTGAGAGGAAGAGAAAGAGGTGTATAAAAAAAAAAAAAAAAAAAAAAAAAAAAAAAGAGAGAAATTCACACCTCGAAGAAAATGTTATAAAAGGAGCCGTGTGATAGACGCGAACTCTGCTGAGTAAGAGGTATCACCCCATTAAACGACCTTTTTTCGTTATATTTCGTTATTTTACTCTTTTACTTCTCTTTTGAAGCCCCTTTTTATTCTTTTCGATATAAGCCATAGGTTAAACTTCATTATAATTTTCATCCGGCTTAATCCGTAACATAAGCGGGGGTGGCTTTAAAATATTATTCAAATGAAGCGTAACGACCCTTTAAATTCTAGCCCCCGCGGTGGTTGGGTCTGGAGATTTAGCCACTCCCGAAAATTGTTCGCCCCTGGACTCTCCGATCTCCCTTTGAAATTTAGATTTATCAAAAACAGTGCCCCCTCTGTGCCCGGCCGGGCGCACCGAAATCATAATTTAGCCACATTATGTTAATATAATCTTGTTTTTAAATTTACCAAAAATATCGCTATGGGCTAAGAGATAGCTTTGAGGGCATAAAAGCAAAGTTAAAAAAAAAAAGAGAGAATTGTTTTGGTTATTGAATTGATTGTTTTTTATTACTCAGAGATTGAATTATTCAAAGTCATTGTATTGCTGTATATTAAAAATATTCAGTTGTGTCTAAACTGATCATCGTATCATAAAAAATGGATTTTGAATATTAATATTTTAGTCTGATTCTAAGTGCATAACTACTCGTGATGACTTCAGCAGTTTGAAGTCATTTTCTCTATGAGTACGCTGACTTAAATTTTTTATCATAAATATTGGAAGTAAAAGATTATTTCAAGCCAATTATAAGAAAAATTACGTAAGAACTGAAATGTTTCAGCAACGCCATAAAAACAATTGTAGCGAGGGTAAAAAAGTGATCCTGGTCATTCGGTAGAATCGAGAATAATAAATTCAAGTTGTAAATCCAAAAGTCGTACATTGTAATTTGGTCCAGGTCGCATAAACATCGGAGACAAACGTTAAGGCGAGTAAGTTAAATTAAACATTCGGCGTCGAGCTTGCAATATATTAAATGGATCCCGCGCGCTTGCGTTTGATTAATGAAAATTGTTGAGCTGACTAAAAAGTTGAATATATTTTTTTACTCAGTAAATTCATGCGTCACTTTCTTATCGGAAAAATCCCTCTAATGATCAATCCAGTCGATTTACAGTGACGCACTGGATGTAAATTCAAAAAAAAAAAAAGGAACAGAACAAAATATCGAAAATCCGGGTCTCGGTATTTCACATGTTTTTTTTTTTTTTAGTTCCCACGCCACAGCACCGAGTAACGGGACATAAATATCCCGGCGATAAACACTCGTATAACTTTTTCCCTGGCGGTGCGGTATAAATAAACGCCAGAGGCTTGACCCCCGCGACCACCACCGCGATGAAATTTATCATCCATCGGAAACCAAAAACCAGCTGCGCACCAGTCCCCCCGTCCACGGTAAGAAACTATGGTCACCGATGCGAATGGTATTATAAATTTTTGTACTTCGAACTACATTTCAGACAAAGAACAACTCATAATTGGTCGAAAATTCGTAATTTTAAACTTTGGTAGGGCATCTTTGGATTTGAAGAGCTTTCAGGGGCTCGTTTTGTTTAGTTAGACTAGCCAGTATCCAGCCTTTAGCACAAGTTGCACGATTATTTTTTATCTATCGATCCTATTAGCTCTATCACATTTCTTGATCTTCCATAATGTGTTGTTGTGTAACTTATATTTTTATGTGTGATACTTTTATGGTATAACTAATTTTATATTGTTATTCACGCTAGGTTGTTTCATTCTTAACTGCTTTAAGCTTTACTGTCTTAGTTTTTACTATTATAAGTATTTTTATTTTATCTATCTGCAAACCTATGTAATTTCATATTTTTATGTACTTAATCTGCTGTGGTTCAGAGGACCTTGAGTCCTATGTCAAATAAAATTTTATTCTATTCTATATTATTCTATCTGTTGTAACATATCGACATTCCCAGCGATGAAAGACCTTAACCAAAAATCTATAGATTCAAAATAACCAATAAGAGAGCAGAAATAAAAAAAAACCGATTTCCGGCAACCAACTTGTTTTTAGATACCAAAATAGTTTAACAATTATGATTAGTATATCATTCAAAACTAAATAATCCAGTTAATACCAAATTTAATGATTTGAATAAATAGTTATTAATCACTGTTCCGCATAAATCAGTATTGCATAAATTATGATGTGCTCGGTATTATTACGGCCAATTTATAACAGCTTACAAATTACACTAATCAATGGACAATCGACCATCTTTTTTTTTCTACAAATATATATTTCGTAAAATAAAGCTTGCAGTACTTATCAAAATGTTGAGTACTCGTTTACAAGCTCCTAAAATTTTGTGAACTCCGAGGAAGAAATTAAAGCCGAAACAGATTCATAAAAGTGGTTTAACGTCACGATAACTTTTCTGGGCTTAAAGCCATCCACGAAAAAGGTCAGAAATTCAATTATTTATTTAATCTCGGGTAATGCATTGGGAGGCTGGTGTTAATTTAGGTCCATCCTGTTGCCCACCGACGTATCGGCCGCGATACCGTAACCGTAGGAAATTGAAATCCCCCCACTCTAGAGCAGCCGTAATGTAAACCCGGCTGGGGTGCAAGAAGCGTGTCCTTGGACAGCTAATTCCGACGAACCAGCCGCGAAGATCAAATCTTACTCGTTACGCGTAACCCCGTTCAGATATGCGCGCAAGCTCCTTATATCTTACATCGTTGTGCGTGGACGTATGAATTATCAAAAACATTCGATTCTGTAGGTTGACCATTTAAAAATTCAAGTTATTGTAACTATTTTAATACGTGAAAATGATTCAAAAGGTCTATAATAGGTCAGATGTGATAATCAAGACCAAACCCAAATATTTTTTACTTTGAAATTATATCTATGGTTGAGAAGAATAAAACTGATAAGACATTGATCATACCAACGTCAATCTGAACTTTGAATTTAAGATATTTCGTATTGTGAATATTGAATATATTAATAATTAATTTAAAAATTTTTATCAAACATATCAAAACATTTTTAAAGTTCCTGCTCTTGGATTTCCTATACAACCGTCACATTCATTCAAGAGCTTACGATGAAAATTGTTTTTGTACAGTGGAGATTGCAGATGTTTGAGCTTTTGAAGCATCAGTTTTAAAAGTGTCGGGACGTTTATTCGGAGTGAATTGTCAAAAGAAAAACCGTTCGATAAATCGAAAATTATTCTCCTGGAGCTGAAAGACTAAAGCCGGATCGAACGCTTGGATATCGTCCAAAAAAAGCGGTAGCGAGTTGACGTTAATCAAAACCAGCATAAAATATCATCGACGCTCGCTTTGAAAAAAAAAAAAATCCAAACATAACAATCTGGAAACATTTTTTGGAGCGACGGGTTTAAGATAAATCGTTTTTGTTTACAATACGAAGCAGCTGCTTGAACTTTCATTCCTCGTTAATATACCCCAGAGTTCGTTATTTTTTCCGTCTGTTTATTGTGATTTGGGCGAAATAAAAGGTACGAAACAAAGGGTGAATTTTGATGTTTTAAAAAACAAACTCGAGTACAATCCGTAAAGTTTCCTCAAATATTTTGAGAATAACAAATAACAGGGAAAAAGGAAGTGACTATACACTGCGATACTGCAGATGTGACGGAAACTCGAGTTTGATGTTATCAAAGGACAAACTTACTCGGGAATATATCATTCTTTTTTTAGTCTACCTAACTTTCCAATCCAAAAATATTGAAACTACAAACTATAACACTGCAAACGTGAAAATTGGTCAAAACAATGTGTTTATAAATAAAGATTTTATTGTTTCATGTACCGAGGACAGGCAGAGAAAAATTTCAAAGGAATAACCAAAATAATTTCTAAATTGAAAAATCGAAGATTATAAACAGTGAAACCAGTCTGAAAGATCAGAGAAAGTAAGTAATAATGATATTAAAATTAAATTTTATTAAAGGGAAAAATTTATTAAGGGTATCAAAATAAAACTGGTAAAATTAGTTAACGAGTAAAAAATAAATTAATCAAAGATAATATTTAGGTAAGTACGAAAAATTAGAAATAATCTAGAACAAGATGATAGTGACAAGATTTTAGATAAATTTAAAATCATAAGACATTTGTTGTAGGACATTCAATATAAAGATTTATCTAATCTTTATCCAAGATTTATCTAAACAAATTCAGAAAATATCGGTAACAATATGGTTTCATTACACTTTAAAGTCTAATAAATCCAAATTTTTGAAATTAACCAGATTTAAAGCATCTCGCAGGGTAAACGTAATTTCAAGCCTTAATTGTTCCCTCAAACTCGGTCGTTTGAGTAAAAGTCAGAGGTCAAACCAGGTGAGGAAGCTTTAGCGCCATTGTTTTTAAACTTTTTTTTTCTTTCTTTCTCAGCGCAGCTGCTTCTGGCCCCCGAGTCTTTGAGAGCGAGCTCGCAAGCTACCTTTTTTTTTCGCAATTTACATGGATGGGAAATTGCCTCGGCCGGGCGCTCCTCCTTCTCCCCGGAGATAGAAGCACGAGGGTTTTCATACTTTCGCGGTCGTTGCTTTCGATTCTCATGGAAATTTTTTAACTTTACAATTTTATATTTTACCCGGGATACTTTGCCTGCCCCCTTGTAAAAGGGGCGAGTGCGCATCCCAATAATGATTAGTTTTTAATCTTGTCCCCCTCCCCCGCTTTAATTCCGGCTCGCTGGCTCATAAATTATTCAAACAATACTGTAGCTACCGTTTTGGATTAAACAAACAAAAATGAAATTCTTCTTTGACTTTGTATTTTCAAACAAAAATTTAAAATTAATTTTACGTTTTGAACCAATCACAACCATTTTAAATTTATGACATTGAAAATTGGTTCATCTTTATTGGGAATTGACATGATAGTAGATGAAAATATATATAGATGTATGAACCTACAGACAAGATGGCTGCTTTGATCCACCAGTCTGTACACGGTCAGATGGAAGCTGAGTGATTTTTAATTAATTATAATCTCCAAATCGTTGGAGGTAATAAAATGTATTTTTTAAATAATTTTTTGTAATTTTGAAAGACATTATCCACCTCAGATTTTGACTATCTGAATCTTGAAAAAATAATTCAATGATAATCTATTCAGTCACTCATGTAAAAATTAGTGGTTTATAGGAGATGCTTTTTTTATAGGTTAGTGAACCTATTTATACTATAAATACTATAGTATTATGATATTTTAATAACAACGTAGGTTATTATTAAATGAAAACAATGACTTTAACTTTCACAAACTCAAACTAAACTTTATTCGCAAAATCAAACTTCAAAAACAACTCGCTTAATGGAATCGCATTCTAACCTCAAAATTAGATCCCTACGAATAACAAAAAAAAAAAAAATTTTGAACGATATAGTATACATATATCATAACTGGGATGAGTACTAATTGATGTGTTTAGTGTACCTACCTATCCACAACTACTTTTTCAGCTTCTAATAAAACTGGTCATCAGAAATATCATCGAACAAGGTTAAACCAGAAAAAAAAAGGGGGGGGAGGCCGGTAGGGTAGAGAGATCCCAGTAAAGCCTGTAAGGTCGTTATATATCCCGGGCGCGGAGCGCGGGCGTCTAACGAGGTTACGGTGGTACCTTTGGGGACCTGATTACAGCGGTGGCGATGTGTCAGCCGTATATATTCCCGTGGGCGGTGAGGACGCGCCCGCGCCCCGGCTTTATGACAATGCGTAATCCTAGAGCTCGCGGATATCGGCCGAGACAGCCGAGACGCTGCCTTAGATTTTCATCAAGGTTGCTGCTTCCCTTCCGGCACGGCCGCCCCTTTGTCTTGGCCAATATCTCAGACTACGACGAATCCATTAACGACTGTGACCCAGATTTAAACCAGGGGATGTCAGTGACCCCCCCGCATAGACAGTGTAGTAAGCAAGACGTATCGAAGATGTGACGCTGTGATTAGAAATGGACTTTATTAACAAACTTTAAAATAAGGTTCATAAGGTTGACAGAGTTTCTCAAGGCTTAATTTTTGGAAGAACTGTCAAATTTTCACAAACAATGCATTACTCGTTTAGACAAAAATTCAATATTTTTAGAATAACTAATATTTTTGCTTAACTTTTCGAGAGCGGTCCAATGGTAGAAAAATCTAAAGTTTATAAAGGTTTGGAAAATTTTAGAGAAAGAATCACAAGGCTCAGCAAGATTTTTTTAAATTTGTCAAAAAAAGTCTATTTTATTACGGGTTTTAAAAATCTAGTTTGAATTTTAAATTAGAGCAATTCGAATGTTATTTTTTTATTTTACCTGCTCCACGTTCAACGAGAAATTTTTTTCAAAATTTTTCTTCGTTCTCATTCATTTTTATTGTTTTATTAAATTATAATCATTACGTTATAGTAATTTCTATTCATCAATGTTTATTTTAAAATCTCCATTTGATTATATGTTCACTTTCTTTACTTAACTTTTTTTAACTGTTTCATTCATTTCTTTCTTGTTTCATCATTTTTTACTTTCCATTTTTGTAGATGTATTAAGTTTTTTTCTGAACTACTTTCTAGTATTTTAACACTTTTTTTTTGTTTGATTTATTATTACCAATAACAAAAAAAAGACGTTTTTTAATGAACTTCTCGAGGTCCACAAAATTGCAGTAAAAAAAAAGCTTAAATAATCGAACGTCGAAAAATTGACGGAATTTCATTGGACCAAACTTCAACTCGTCCAGGATCTTGTTTTTTACGATTTTCGCGCGTGTCGGATGCGTTTAAAAATTTCTCTTTTTTCTCCCACTGCTGCAATTTAAATAAAAAAAAAAAAAAAAAGAAGAGGTCCGTCCGTCATGTTTTTATTTTTGAAGAAGTCACGAGCCTGAAAATAGATTCAAACCGTCAAAAGGAAGAACGAACGCAGTAGTGTAAAAAAAAAAGGGTCAGCCCGGTAACGGCTTGAAATTTTTTACGCGCAATGGGCAATTTTTTTTTATCGAGTATACGTGCAGGCCCCCCTGCAGAAATCGATTTTACGAGTAGCTTCACGACACGTTTAGCGCATCAGGGAGGAGCTGCGTATTACAAATTTACTTTCTCAACTTGGCTTCTATCTCAGCTTGTAGCCATGTAAATCTGTAGTAAAGACCGTAATGCTGGATATTGGATATGCATGAGTCGGGTAGTAAAAAATTTTTACAGTGTTTACCTTGTTTCACGCAGCCGTGCTTGAATAATTGAATTTTTTATTAAGTTGCCGATCAATGACTATCGAGATGGTTCAGTGGCTTGGGGAACAACATGCGAGGGCTAAGCAGATTTTGATGTTACGGGCTCTCGACCTTAATTACTATTTTTCATTAGCTCAGCAATTCCTCGATCTAGTTCTTCGAAATTTTTATTTTATAAAATCATTTCAGAATTTCTTATTTTTTATTCTATTCTTTTTAGGTATATAGTTTATTTTTAAATATTTGATTCTTCTGATATCATGTAGACGTTATGTCAAAATCAAAAAAATTTTTAATATCGGACACTTTGCAAAATGGTTTTGAATTTTCAGTACATTAAATATCAATTTTATGAAGTTTTTTTTTCAATCCAAATAACGTAATCTGACACATTCACCTCCATTACGAGGTAATAAACGGAAATTTACAAAAATTTAACTCTGTTTCATTATTATTTTCAGGTAAAATTGTTTTTATCGATGTCACTCGTGCCTTGAATATTTTAAATGGTTTTTCAAAAATAAACTCGAAACTTTTAGTTCCCCAATTAACTTCATCAAACCAGTCAAATAAATAAATATTTCTATACTTTCATGAAAAATAAAAAAAAAGCTGTTAAAAGCTTCGCAGGCGTTAATGCAATTGACGCGAGCGAGCCGTAATGAGCGCGGGTGGCTGAGGTGGGGTAAAAAGGGCACTGGACGATATCGAAATTCTCGTTGCTCAGCTCCGTAGTTGGCGTTAAATTTCGTTACGTCCATTATGTATCGAGAGCCCGGCGGTCTCGCGGTCACCTATAAGTTTTTCATAATAGCACAGACTCGATAAAACTTTATCCAATTCCCCGTCTCTTTTTTTTTGGTTCCTCTCCTCTCCTGTTTTGCATTTTTCACGGAATGATGGACGTGATTTTTTTACGAATCGAGTGGCCGAAAGCTACTACTACCTCCCTCTTTTTTTTTTTTTTTTCGATGAGATTCTATCCGTTTTATTAATTCACCGGAATAAAGGAGCAAATGCAATTCGGAGAGAGCTTGACAGAATGAAAAGGGTCCGTGAGAGTATCCGTTGTTCAAAAATTCCAGGGCTTTTTTATTTTTGATTCCGAGTATCGATTTCGAAAAAACCACCCTCCTTTTTTTCAAAAAATTTCCATCAAAAAGCTTGTATTCAAATATACTTTCGACTAGTTTTTCCAGTCTGACTAAATTCTTATTTGTTCTACTGATTTGATAAACAAATTTTTTAATGAATATTTTCTATAATCAAAGGACTTCTTATCAAATCTAAGAAAAAAAATAAAATGAAAGGTCTGACTAAACCTTTACTTGATCTACTGATTTTATCAACTAATAATATCTTTTATCATTGTTTATACTTTTAATAATATGAACGCACATTTTTTCAATGAATAAATTAGCATTATAAATAAAATGGTTGGCCTGATCAAAGCTTGACTCTAACTACTAATTTCATGATAAATAGTCATCTTTATCATTGTTTAACATTTTCAAGACGTAATATTTTTTTAAATTATTTTAATATGATATTCAAACAATTAATATAAAGTACTATTAAGGATCAGTCTGAACAAAATCTGACTTGATCTACTGATTTTTATCACTAAATTGTTCAATAGTTATCATTTTTCAAAGACTAAAAAAAGCAATCTTACAAATCGCAATTATACGAAGCATCAGTCTGACCAAAGCCTGACCATTACCACTCTAAAACAATTTACCAGATTCATCGAAAGTCGTTAAACAGACCAAACCATAATTCACTGAAAATCTAAACTCTCGATATTTTTCACCCCCCCAAGCACTTTACGTAAAAAAAAAAAAGAAAGAGAAAAAAAAGAGGAAAAAATTGAATTCGCAAGCTCTCTCTTTGGAAGAAGACGGTAAGTCAGCTCGGCATAAATCAGAAACAAAACCGTGGGAATAAAAGTGCTAAAGGTTATCTCGAAATTGTCGAAGCCAGAGGAGGGAATATAAGCACCGCCGCGGGTGCGGAGTCTGCGCCTGACTAGCCGCTGAAATACGGGACCACACCTACTTACACACTCCGCCTCGGTCTCTTTATCATGTATTGTAAGGGTCTTTGTTGCTCGTCCAACGCTCGCACAAAAAAAAAGAGGAAGGAAGGGACACTTTTACGGAGTCAATCACCGTGATGAAACTTTTAGCTGTATTCGAGTCACGTGCCCCGCAAAAAGTGTACGGAATAAGCCAATAAAGGATCATTCCATCTGTACAAACACAGAAAAAAAAAAAACACGTGAGCAAGAAGCTAATTGATTACGTACATTTGAACTACTCCAAGTGGCTCCGAAGACTAAAAACTCGATAATTTCTAATTTTCAGATTTTTCTGTTTTTATATGCTTTGAATATATATAAATAATTTTTTCATCTTCTTAAAGTCAAATTATTTGATTTTAAAGTACGTTGTGGTCACGACTTTATTAAATAAGCCAAAACTCCACGAATCCTTAAAAAATGATAATCAGTAAAAAAAATTCATGTTGATAAACTTTTACTCTAAGGACTTTTTTTTTACCGTTTTTTACTTTTTCATTATAAAATTAATCAGCGCTTGTGTAAGGGTCGTTACACGTTAAAAAAGAAAATTTTCAAGTCATTATTTCTGTCCATTAATGATCTATAATAATATTTTACGACAAATATGTTAACTAAAATATGAAGCTTTTTTGATTCATCTGCCAACCTCCAAAAACAAAAAAATTATCAAAGTAGCTTCTATCAATATTGACAGCATTGACACCAGTTCAATAGACAAAGGCATATTGAGGTGTAGTTTCAGAACGAGCCCAAAGAGGAGATACACCGAAGAGTAAAAAAGAAAAAAAAAGCAAAGGTGTGGTGGTGGTGGTGGTGGTTTAATATCGTAGCTGATTGTTTTAGCCTCCCGCCGACAGCTGCAAAATTAACTCTCCTCCGCGCCGACCCTCGAACTTTCAAAAGCCATTACAGACCTAATTAAAGTTCTATTGTCCGAAAGAAAACAAGAATCGATCCCGGCAATCCCTGAAAAAGTGTAAATCCAATTAAACCTTTTTTTCCCACGGTGGCCTAATTATTCATGACGGTGTCAACGAACCCGTGCGTGCGTGCCGTCTGAGCGGCTCGCTTCTTATTGTCCGGGCTAACCTGACAATGCCAAAGTCTTTTTTTTTCTTACTCCGCCCATCCCCCGGAATCTAGCTGAGATGCCTTTTTCTCGCCCTGGCCCTTGTTGGCTTTATGAACTCGAGCCTTCTCTTTTCGAAATCGGTTTTGGAATGTCGGAACGCTTTTTATATTTTAGTACTTGTGGTAATTAAAGAATTTTTTTTCGCTATCGAAAGAAAATTAACAAACTATCTTTAGAATACTGATACCGTTAGAATTCCTAAGACAAAATAAAAAGCCGAGCGAAGAAGTGTATAATCAGAACTAGTATTATATTGCCTCAGTTTCTTTGTATTTCTGATATAAATAGTCAAATCTTGATAACGAAAAAAATTAAAAACATCAATATAGTCAATAAAATTTCTCGAACTTTTAAAAACTAATAATAAATCGTGGTAATTACGTTAGACGCAATAACAGAGAAATCGTGACTAATTGCACTCCTAGACATTTTGACATTAAATGTTAAATATTTCAATGAAATCTCTATGAAAGATTTTTCATTTTTTGTAAAAAAATATTCTTTTTATGAATAAAATAACTTTTTTTTTTTTAAGTAAATTTTAGTTGGTCAATTACGAAATGTCTTTCGAGGGTTTAGGCAGGAATAGTAATTAAATTTTAATTATAAAACATATATTTTTTATATTGTTTGTAAAAAATTATCGAATATAGAGAGCCTATATTTATAAATTTTCTAGAAAACATTAATTTTGGGAGTTTGACGAGCAATAAGTAAGCTTGAATTTTCAAACTCAAGAAGAACATAGATATTTTCTAATACAGAAGGTTGGGAGTCGATCGGGAAATTTCCATCCTAAACGAGTCCTGAACTCCGAGCAATTTTCCGAAATATCTACTGCTGAAATTTTTCTCCTGGAATCTTAAACGACCGAGATTCCTTCCGGGTGTAATTTTCATCACGAGCGCCGCGAATTCGTTTGATCGAGAACAAGACACAAAATTGAAAACCCTTCGGCTTCGATCACCCTTGGAATTTGCGTAAAAAATTTTAACGCATGGAATTTCCTAGGAATTCAAAAAGAGGTACAAAGAGTCGTCCCTGATAAAATCACATTTTTGCTCCGGTTCCACGTATTCCATTAGTCCAATAGACGAATTGATCCAACTGCCAACAAAATGGCACCCCTCGTTGATTTAATTTAGCCCCGATGACGTGGAATAAAAATTTTGACCTCGGTGGTGGTTAACTGACCCATGAGTAATGCGACTTTCTGGATAAACTTCTTACTGCTTCTTTGATAATGCAGAGAAATATTCTGGCAAACTGAGAATCGAGGACGGATTATCATTTTTGAGGGGAACTGGCTGGACCACCCGAACTTTTATTATTTTTCTTACGAGCAACTGGAATTTTAAAAAACCGCGCCCTGGTCAAGCAGCCCTGATTTACGGGCCCTCTTAAAATACGATCAAAGTTCGACGATACAACTAACTTTTTTTTCATTTTCATTTTCATTTTCATTCGTTTTCATTTTGACTTCACTCCATTACGTCGCAACTTCATGGCGGCCTTCGTTAAACCAGGTCGGCTGCAGTAGTGCTTTTACTAGGCGTCCCGCACAAAGGGCTTTAACGAATAAATCCTATTACGAAGTTGGAGTAAAATTTTTTCGAAAATAAAAAAAAAAGTTGTAACTCTTTTTCGGACTGATTAAATTGGTCGAAACCTAAAAATTTAGTTTTGGATAAAGAAGATTTTCTAACCTATAAATTCACCATTGTTTTGAAAGGCGAGATCTCGTAGGAAGAGTTATTTTCGTCCCAGCATCCAGCGATTCCGACATGAGCTCCGGCGAATTTGCACCGACACGCTGAATCGACGGAATCCCCGCATATATTTACCCAAAACACATAGCGCTGCGCGGGTGAAATATGAATAACGCAAAGTGACAAGCTGCATCCCACGTGACTGCCGGGAAAAAATAATAAAACGCTTTTCTTACCTCTCTTTTTCAATTTTTGTTTACAAATCCAAGACATTCTTTATTGATTGTTTTACGATTCTGGGGATTCATGGGATTGTTTGGAGGAGGAGAGGGTCACCTTGTCGCGAGAAATTTAATGGAATGCACAAGCTATGCAAAAAATGAAATAAGGATGACAAAATCAATATTATTGAATTTCAAAGATTTGATTTTGAGGTTAGAGTGACCAGGAGTACTATAAAGATTGTTTATTTTGACTTTACAATGTATTTGTCGTTGTTACCAATATTTGAAGTGCGTCAAAATGGGGCACATCAATGCCCCACATTTTTAACTTTTTGCCCATATCACAGAGCAATTTAATATATAGCTATAAAGTTGGGGCTTTAAGAATCCACAGAATCAGGGAGTAAGTGGATAAGAAAAAAGGAAGGGTATGAGATCTTGAGGGGGCGTTGGCATGTCGTAAATCCCGTACAGCCTGGCCAAAGGAGTTTACGGCCTCGCACGTAGGACCAGGTCAGCGCAATGCAAAATCTCGCACTCGTGTTTCGACGCGGCTTGGTCTACCCTTTATGCTCGGGTACAATAACCCCGCGCTGCTCCATGATAACGAGCATCTACGTACGTACAAAGTCGCTGTACGGTAGCCGGCGATATCAAATAAAGGTCCCCCCGTTAACCAATTTTAACTGCTCATGCGTGACCCACTAAAAATCGTTATCTGTGTCTTTGTAACGATTAATTGTTCGTTTAGAGATGTTAAATAACAATGCGTCTAAATGACGGACACTAGTGTCCCACTTTTTGAAGACACTCATTTTTGGCTAAATGTGTTTTATGTTTTATTATTTTGTTTTACTGAGGATTTTACAAATTTTATAGATTTGGGGAGATTTTATAGGATTTTACAGATTTTACAAATAGTGGATGTCAAGACTCCAATTGATTAGATCACAGCTTTACTTCAGACAATCCTAAGTAAGAAACTTCCAAGTAATTGTTCAACATTCTTGACTAAAAAAATACAGATAACTAAAATTAGTTTTAATATCTACATATAATTGTAACTAAGAATGTTTCAAGTTTATAAATTTTTTTTATCTTTTAAAGAATACCAACAGGAAACAGTTGAGACTCCAGCTGAAGTTAAACAACTGAATGATAAGTTAAACGATAAGTCAAAGCAGAGTACGAAACTGGAAAGTGATTTAAAGGTACTTGAAACGTCGATAGCAACAACAAAGTCCGAGTACAGTAGAAATATTTCCAGCATCAACGACTCTCACGATTGAGAAATAACTTGTGAGAAAATTTTTTTAAAATTCAAAATAACATATTACTTATTTAGATTTTTAATTTGAAAAGCTATGCAGAGTTAATTGAACATAACTGTAGCTGAAAACTATAGCCTGAAGAACGATTTGAAAAACTTGAAGCTAGAGAATCAAAATTTGACAAGCCAACTGCAAGAAATTAGGTCTTCGATGATCAAATGCAAATAATTGAGCAAAGACGGGTACGTTTATTCGGAGTACGGTTGTCACAGGTTTTATCAAAACCAGTCGAAGAGTTGGTCAGAAGCTCGGGAAGAGTGCAGATATTCGAAAGCCGAGCTGACGACCATACATTCGGCAGAAGAAGCCGAAGTAAGCGTTTAATTTATCTGTCACGAATAAAGTTACAATGAAGGTACTTTTGGCCAATAAAATGTCTTAAAACCACTTTGATTATTACTTTAGCCTGCGGCCAAAAAGGGCCGTCGATACATTATAATAAAAAAATATTTTCTCGACATACCAGCCACGAACAAAATGACTCTAAGTTTTCAGCTAATAAAAATCTCAAGAAGTCACTTTATTCGTGGCTGATGTGTCGAAATTTTTTTTTTCGTGGCAGATTTTGGACTAAGGTTTTTCTTTGCTGGTACCATCAATATAATCCGAGTGTCTTAAATTTTTTTTTTTTTTCAGTATTTCAAGAACAAAGTGTATAGTCTCGTGGGTAATTATAGGACCGAGTATTGGGTCAGTTACTACTGGACGGACGATAATTGGGTTTCAGTCGAAGGAGATAAATACGACAAATCGGTTAATCAAATCAACACAGTTCCGCTGGATGCGAATAAGCCGAAAGATCATGAAGCTTTGGCTTTTTCTGTCATGCCTGGCATAGCTTTTACGGTTGGAGATCAGAAAATTAAGTTTTGTTTTATTTGTAAAGGGTATAGCCTGTTAAGGGGGGGTAAAGTGCCCCCAGAGCAAACCCCTACAATATATATATCATTCGAAAGGTCTTAAAAAAAGAAAATTTTTGACGCCAACTAGAAATTTTTATCTCATATACTGCGCATGCGCGGTTAAAAATAGTGCTTTTTCAACTTTTATTTATATCTCCAAACCTATATAAGATAAAAAAACGAGGTCGGCGGCAAAATTTTGTTTGAAAAAAATGTAGTTCGAAAAATTTTTTTTTTTAATTTTAGGTCAAAAAACGGAATTTTTACGGCGATTTTAAAACTTAAAATGCCCATTAATAAAAACCTGTAATGGCTGCAGTGCTAAAAAAAATTTTTTTATACGTATTTTGATGAAATTTTTTCACTTGAATTTTTTCAGATTTTTTCAGAGGGTGGAAAGCACTTAAAAAATTAAAAAACCGATTTTTTAAACGCTTTTTCGCTTTTTAATTGGTTTAAATCAAGTTATAAATTATAAAACTATTACAACTTCTTTTGTTTTACAAATTTACATATCACAGTACCATAGGTTATATTAAATTATCATTTAGAGCCTTAAAAAGGGCAAAAAAGCGATTTTTTAAACGCTTTTTCGCTTTTTTGTTACCATAAATTGAATTTAAAATTATAAAACCGATACAAAAACTTATTTTTTGTTAAATTACATACTAATTTACAGTTAAAAAAATTAAAACATTATTTTTAACTTAAAAAAGCCCGAAAAATCGATTTTTTCAACACTTTTTCGCTTTCTCGATACCTTAACTTAAATTTAAAATTATAAAACTGATACAAAAACTTATTTTTTGTTAAATTACATACTAATTTACAGTTAAAAAAATTAAAACATTTGTTTGGGCTAAAAAAAGGTCGAAAAAGCGATTTTTTGAACACTTTTTGGCTATTACGAAATAACCAATCGGTCATAACAACTTAGAAAATTTTATAAGAGTCACGTTTTACAATAATATAAACTAAGCAGCCATAAAAATAATTATAGCACATCTATGTGCCTTATAAAGGTCGAAAAAGTGATTTTTCGAACACTTTTGGACAGTTCTGAGCTTAAAAATTACTATTATACAATTTAAACTTATCTAAAGTCTACTTGTTTTCAATAATACAGGAAAATAAGTTGTTACAACAGTTATCTCACACTTATTTGCCTTAAAAAAGCCAAAAATCATTTTTTGGGTGTTTTTTTAACAATATGAACTTACATACTGTTCACACGCACTCAAAAATTATTTTAAAACTACTATTTTATACTAATAAGAGTTAAGAAGTTACGCGAATAATTATTGCATAGCCCTGCTATTTTAAAAAGACAAAAAAGTTACTTTCTGACAATTTCAAACTCAAAAATTATTTAAAAGCTACTATTTCACAATGATACAAGCTTGTAACAAAGTTGTTACAATAGTTATCAGTACATGCCTTACTGTCTTAAAAATACAAGAAGGTAACTTTTTGGACAAAAATTAACTTGAAAAATTATTTGAGCCTTTTAAAATATGTATGTATCTCTCAGTCAAAGCAGTCTAAATAAATACATAATTTTTCTTGATAACCCGCCCAGATAAAACATTTTTTTTAAAACCAATTTGCGTTTTTTTTCTTCTGTTACCAAAGGATTTTAATTTTCTGTTCAGCGAGTTCAAAGCAAGAACAAGTGTTTCTTCTAGTAGGTTGATGATACAGCTAAGTAGACTGAAGTCAATTTTCACAAGTTGTAGTTTTTTGCATTGATTCAAAATTTTACCTATTAAAAATAAAAAAAATTTATTTTAATTATCCTTATAAAAAATATTGTAAATGAAAAAAATTTAATTAGCAAAGAATTAATCATTCAAGATGGAGTTATTTTTTTGAAGCTTCCAAGGTCAGGTGCAGTTCGCATATCAGGTGTAAAGATATTTTATTGAATCGCATTCCAGAATGTAAGTCCAAAACCTAAAAATGTGTAAAAAAGAGACTGTAAAAAAGGTACTTGTTTACTTTTTAAAGTTTAAAATTTTTTTATTCAATTGATGAAATTGTGTGTATGGGTTAAAGTTTAATTTTTCAAAACTAGTTTACTGTTTATACTTTACCTTCAAATATAAATGTGATGGATATAAGAGTAAGTATCAGCAAAAAAGATTGAGGCCAGTTTTGAAATAAAGTAGGTTTTTTGAAGCTTCCAATGTGCCAGGTGCTGCTCGCATGTTGTAAAAGTATTTTAGTAAACTTTGACCATCACATTGTACAATATAACTTCAAATATAAAAATATTTTTTTTTTTCAAGCATTTGATACCAAAAAATTTGGCACTATTTTAATTTTTTAAGCTCGAAAATCTTGAATTTTATTGATGAAATTAATGGATTAAATTAATAATAATAATTAATAATAATTAATTAATGTATGTGTTAAACTACAATTTTTCAATAAGTTTCCGTATTTTTAACTAGGAATTTTATGTACTTTAAGTTAATTTTAATCACAACAACATAATTTTTATAGTCACGATAGGTTATGTTTTCATATGCTTCATTTTGATAATCTTAAATACTGTACACAATAATTTCCTCTTTGTTCAACTAGTGCTGTTTTTGCTGTCTTCAGTATTTATGATAATACATACTGTGGTAGAAAAAATAAAAAAAGCTAATGATAAAACAACGACGACCACTTTTAATTATTTTAAAAAATGACTTACGACTTACGAGTTTTAAAAACTCATGTTTCTGGCTTCTGCTCCAGACGGTTTTATCTCTCAAATCTTATCTCACCTTACTTCATCTGTTAAAAATCTTATACGATTATAAACTTACTAACGATTAGGAAAAATAATTTTTTGTCAATTTTTAACTTATATTTAAGTATTTTTCAAGAAACCAACTGAAAATATATGTGTTGCCTGAACGTGTGTACGTCCGAAAGATCTTACGAATAATTTAATTTTTTTATCAATTATTTTAAAAATTAGCTCATTACAATTTTTTTTTTTTCAGTAATCAATGAAAAAATTATAAAAAGTTCAGAATTAAAATTAAATTTTAAGCCTAAGAGTTCAGTTTTCTACCTTTAGTTAGCGCAAAGGTACTAACACCGTAGCCACCTGCCACACTCAGCCACAGCTTTATTCCCTCGAATGTCGTCGTTCTCGGGAGTTGGGACTCGGACGACTGCTGATTTTTTTTATGTTTTTGCTGAGTTTTTTTAAAAATAACGATTAAGTCAGAGTTAGTACTTATTGTGATTTGATACGCGTTATTTGTACATACACGTACATACGTTTACTCGGACACGAGTTTTTTAAAATAAAATTAAACTGTTTTTGTTCTTGGTTCGTGCTGCAATTAAAGAGTCTGTTGCTGGTAAAAATGTATAGTTAGGCTTGAATTCTGAAGGTGTAGGTACACTAAGTTTGGTTTTTTTTATTACTTCAATCTTTAACATTTGTAATTCTTGAAATGATTCAAAAACTTTGTTTGAGATAGTTATAGAAGTATTGAAATAAGCCTGAAAGTTGTGTGTACAGATCAAATAAGTTTTTAATTTTATTTATGTAAAAATTGTGAAAATAAACAGCCAAGGAAAGTCTATGACGTGTGGAAGGCAATATGTACCAAACTGTTTTTTCATAGAACTTTATCTTAGAGTAAAATTGAACAAGAATCTAAGAAGTTGAAGATATTATTAAAAATAAGTGAAAAAGAAGGTTGTTTGAGTAGTCAGGATTACTGGTGAATGAATTCTAGGTCAATTTTTAATAAAAACTATGTTTGATATAAAAAAAATAGTGCTGGAAAGTTAATATTAAGTGATTGGTTGATTGTGGTTAAAAATATCTCTATTTATGATCCAAATCATAAGTCACTTAAGGATGGTATAGTTTGAAACTTATGAATATTGAGCAAAGCATTATCATTTAAGATGAGATTACATAACCCAGAGTTTGGTACGATTTTCCCTCCACATGTCACTTAGACTTTCCTTGAAAATTTTTCATTACTACCATAGCACAATTATTTGGAATTTCTGTTTATTTGTATCAACTGCTGGAATTATTATATTTTATAAAATGAAATGAAAGTTTTACAAAAACTTTCCAATACTCATTGCAGTTGTGTGAAGCATAAACTTTTTTGGTTGAGTTATTTTTGAAATTATTTTATAGATTGAAACATGATATGCAAAAAATGATAGCTTATAATCATTAAAGATCATAATTCAGGTTCTTGAAAACAGCTTTTATCGCTGTGCAAATAATTTAATATAATCATTATGATATCATATGTTATTTAGTTTATTAAAAAGTTAAATTTTTCTGAATTTATTTGAAAAAGTTTTCATAACTTAATAAAACTAAAAATCAAAATTATGGTTTTTTGTTCAAAATTAAATTGTGTTTAAAATAATGAATTTTTAACCGCATACTTATTTTAAAATATGTAATACGCTTTGGCATAATTTTTTATACTATTATTTATTTATTTTTTTTTTTGTAATATCTGAATTTATTTTTAAAAAACCCACATTAATAAAAATTTTATATCCGCAGCTATGCATGTTATGAAAACATGATACAGAGATGTCTGAGCTAATTCATATTGAAACTGTTTTTGTGGCAGCATCTGAACTCTGATTTTCTGAAACTGACGCAATCTGGATAATTTTAAAAAGCAGCTTAAGTCAACAAACTTATTATTTCTCATAGGTTACTAAAATTAAAAATTTTTAAACAAATTTTTTTTAATTATTGCTTTACTTAATATTTATTTTAATAGGTCTGAATATAAAGATTTCTTCAAAAAATTGAAAATATGGATTTAGAAGAGCAGAAACAGGAACAAGAAGAACTTAAACAGGATGATTCAAGATGTTTGAAATGTAATATAAATGAGCGTAAATTAAGAGCAAATGAAAAAAAAATTATCAATACACAAGAAGAAGCAGCTGAAATTACTGATTGGTTGTATGAAACAGTAGAAATAGGTGAATTCGTATTTAGAGTTGGAACCGTTGGTTGTTTTTTGTGTTTGAAGTGCTCTTCTAAACTGAGACTATATAAAACTAACAAAAAACCTAAGCTGGAAGAACAGCCACAATTTTCGCAAAGTCTCAACGATGCAGTTTCAGCCTTAACTGAAATTTTTTCACAAACAACTTCAGAGTCTCAATCGTCCCAGTCATCGCTGGATCCACCAGTGCAGTTCGAACCTGAACGAGAAAAGCCCGAAACAGTAGAAATGCCGATCAACAGAACTGTTGCCACTCACAAGTACTGCTGCCTTTGTGGTTGTACAGCCAACAATTTAGTTACAATTTCTTTCCATGCTCGCTCTCAAGCCTACTGTAAAACGCAAATATTCATTCCAAAAGGTACCCTAGATTATTTTTTAACTTATTGTATGTGCTTGAAGATAAGCCGCATTCGAATACAACCCCAACTTTTGACCTTTAAAAAAAGTAAAAAAGGCTTACCTTCAAATATATACGGTAGCAATCATTTTTAAATTTTTAAAATCATTTATAATTTTTAAAATATTTACAGGCAATCGAACTTGCAAGTCCCATTTAAGTGTCAAAAAACTTTTTTATGAAGATGAGCTCAGGCACTTACGTATTCATTTTAACTCTAGTGTAATAGAAGTTTCTGAACTAAAAAAACTACTGGAAAATTTTTCTGCACGAGTTGATAGAGATATTTTTTATCGAGTTTCTGACTTTTCAATGCCTGAAAAAAGCTTAATTGTGTTTACTGGTCTTAACTGGGAGCAGTTAATTCAACTTCGTGGAATGCTGACAGGCATGAGAGCCTCACACAATAGAGATGTTACTCAGGCGTTAGTAGTGTTTTTACTAAAATTAAGAAGTGGTAATTCGAATAGCATGATAGCAGCCATTCTAGGGATTCAGTGGTCGCAACAAATTTCTAATTTTGTGGAATCTGTTATTCAGTCGTTTAAAGTTGATGTCTTACCCAGTAGATTTGGTATCAATTCACTAACTAGACAAGAGCTCGTTACAAATCATATCACATCCATCGCTAAGAAATTGCATGATTTAAATGATAATCAGTTAATGATAATTGGTGATGGTACTTACCTTCGGCATCAAAAAAGCGCAAACAACGATTATCAAAGAAAATCTTATACAGGACAAAAAAAATGTCATTTAGCAAAGCCTTTTACAATCTGTATGCCAGATGGTCATGTCATTGATGTTCTAGGTCCTTTTGAAGCACATATGAATGATGCGCAGATTTTAAAACACTTACTAGAGACAAACCAAGAATTTTCGGATTTGTTACAAGAAAACGACGTTTTTGTTCTTGATAGAGGATTTCGTGATGTAGTTCAGTACCTACAGGATAAAGGTTACAAAGTTTTGATGCCTTCTCTTAAAGGTAAAAGAAACCAGCTGACTCGAGAAGAGGCTAATCATTCAAGGTTTGTAACAAAAATCCGATGGTCAGTGGAAGCGATACATGGAGTAATTGGTCAAAAATATAAACTTCTTCATCACCAATTTGATAATAAATCTTTACACAATGCAAAGCACTTTGTTAGAATAGCATGCTTTTTGAACAACTTTTTTGGGAAGCGATTTCACTCTGATGTTGGCATGACCGATGAAATTGTTGATCGTATGAAACTTCAATCTCAAATAGAAAATACATTACATCAAGAAGCAGAAAATGGAGGCTGGAGCAGAAAGAAAGTTACCTTCAGCGATCTAACATCAACTGACTTAAGTGATTTTCCAGAAATGACCGAAAAAGATCTGAAAATCTTTTTTACTGGTGGATATCAATTAAAACAAGCTGTTTCCTATTTGGCAGAGATGCTTGATATAAATGGTGTTCTTCATTTGAAATATCTCAAAGAATCTGAAAAAATCATCAGAATACAAGTACAGTCCAGACACATAAAATCGAAGACTTACAATTGTTACATAGAGTACAGTCCTGAAACAGTTGGTTGCGCAGGGATCAAACGGTGGTGCTGCGAGTGTGCTAATGGGCTACGAACAATTGGATGTTGTTCACACGTCGCCGCAGTAATTTACTATTTGTCCTGTGGAAGATTCAAGTCGAAACAGCTGAGTCCATCACAAATATTATCAGAACTTTTCGTCGAAGACGACACGATGCCTATTATAGATGAAGATAGTGATGATGATGATTGAATAAATTTAGTTAGATTGTTTTTGATTTTAATTTGATTTAATTGATTTTTAACTTGTATTACTATAAAATAGTAGTTTTAAAATAATTTTTGAGTGCGTGTGAACAGTATGTAAGTTCATATTGTTAAAAAAACACCCAAAAAATGATTTTTGGCTTTTTTAAGGCAAATAAGTGTGAGATAACTGTTGTAACAACTTATTTTCCTGTATTATTGTAAACAAGTAGACTTTAGATAAGTTTAAATTGTATAATAGTAATTTTTAAGCTCAGAACTGTCCAAAAGTGTTCGAAAAATCACTTTTTCGACCTTTATAAGGCACATAGATGTGCTATAATTATTTTTATGGCTGCTTAGTTTATATTATTGTAAAACGTGACTCTTATAAAATTTTCTAAGTTGTTATGACCGATTGGTTATTTCGTAATAGCCAAAAAGTGTTCAAAAAATCGCTTTTTCGACCTTTTTTTAGCCCAAACAAATGTTTTAATTTTTTTAACTGTAAATTAGTATGTAATTTAACAAAAAATAAGTTTTTGTATCAGTTTTATAATTTTAAATTTAAGTTAAGGTATCGAGAAAGCGAAAAAGTGTTGAAAAAATCGATTTTTCGGGCTTTTTTAAGTTAAAAATAATGTTTTAATTTTTTTAACTGTAAATTAGTATGTAATTTAACAAAAAATAAGTTTTTGTATCGGTTTTATAATTTTAAATTCAATTTATGGTAACAAAAAAGCGAAAAAGCGTTTAAAAAATCGCTTTTTTGCCCTTTTTAAGGCTCTAAATGATAATTTAATATAACCTATGGTACTGTGATATGTAAATTTGTAAAACAAAAGAAGTTGTAATAGTTTTATAATTTATAACTTGATTTAAACCAATTAAAAAGCGAAAAAGCGTTTAAAAAATCGGTTTTTTAATTTTTTAAGTGCTTTCCACCCTCTGAAAAAATCTGAAAAAATTCAAGTGAAAAAATTTCATCAAAATACGTATAAAAAAATTTTTTTTAGCACTGCAGCCATTACAGGTTTTTATTAATGGGCATTTTAAGTTTTAAAATCGCCGTAAAAATTCCGTTTTTTGACCTAAAATTAAAAAAAAAAATTTTTCGAACTACATTTTTTTCAAACAAAATTTTGCCGCCGACCTCGTTTTTTTATCTTATATAGGTTTGGAGATATAAATAAAAGTTGAAAAAGCACTATTTTTAACCGCGCATGCGCAGTATATGAGATAAAAATTTCTAGTTGGCGTCAAAAATTTTCTTTTTTTAAGACCTTTCGAATGATATATATATTGTAGGGGTTTGCTCTGGGGGCACTTTACCCCCCCTTAACAGGCTATACCCTTTGTCTAATCACCTGTTGAGTGCATTATGCTTGGTTAAGCTTTAATGTGGTATTACAATAAATTAATGTCAGTTAATAAATACCATACCTAATAATTCATCATTTATTCAAAGTTCAACTTAATGTACATAAGTAAGATTCTGGTTTATACTTCGGCTAGGTTTTTAAAAACACGATTAGGATTTTTATTGAATGACGTCGTTCCAAGTAATAAAAAAAATATGTTTTCGAAATCGAGACTTTCTCGGAAAATAATGTCTGTACATAGGACTTAAATTAAAAAATTGTTTTTTAAATCATGACTTATAATCAAATTTTATCTTTTACTGGTTATTCGAGTGGAAACATTTTTTTTTATTTTTAAAATGTTTTTTTCTTAATTTATTATTTTTATCATGTTCTTAAATTTCTATGAATCTTTTAAAGTATTCAATTTTTTTTAATTTCTCAAATCTTGTTAAAGAAAAGCATGTTTTTTAAAAACTTTTTTTTTTGTTATATTTGTCCATTCAACGGTGAAATTCTTTTTTGGGTATGTCAAACGACGAATGCGTCAAAATGACGGACATTGACCCATTTTTCGAAAGCATACAGTCTTTTTTTCATACATTTAACGATAAAATTATTATTTTTTTTTGAGAAAGCTTAACGATACATGCGTCAAAATGACGGTCATTGACCCAAATTTTGATCAAAAACAATCATTTTACGTCCATTCTTTTTGCGAATCCTTAAAAATATACAAAACATAAAAGAAAACTCAAGGTTATAGATCCGTACTAAGCACAAAATTTTTAGAAAATAGTCTTTAAGTGCGACAATAAAAGTGACTGTTCATATTGTTACAGTTACAAAGTATATCTGTTGAAAGAAGTTTAAAAGCGCTTGATTACGGTAATGCCAGCCATAACCAGAAGAATAAAATTTCGCTTGTCAGTGAATATAATCTGTCGAGGGGGGAGCTTTACGGTGTGGTAGTGTTTTTATTACACATCAACTCTACTGTACGCCCCGGCATAACTGAAATACATCCTTTTATTGTGAGCTCGGGGAAGTTGAAATAAAGGCGGGACATGCAGAAAAAAACTTTTTTACTCCCTTCAAGATTTCATAATACATAAGGCCCTTAACCTCAAAATTCGAGCGAAAACAAGAAAGTTTAAATCAGCTAATGCACCAGTGTTATGACTGCGACGAGGGATGATTATAATCGATAAAGTGGCGCATTACATAATGAACAGGGGAGGGCGGAAAGTTTTACTTTTCCACGTGTTTCTCTATTGCTGATTCTAGTGGGCTAAAGTTTTAAGGCCAACCACAACAATTATCGCGCCCGACGAGCTCGGAATCGTTAATTTAAGTTTGAAACTTTTGATTCGACGCACCTTCTCCACAGCCGGAATTGTTCCCGAGGTGCGAGCGGGGATAATTCAAAAACAGCTGTTTGCTAAGTGCGTCTTCGGAAAACTTCACTCGAGTCTTTTGTGAGTATAGCGTCTTTAGGGAACTGAGAATCAATAAATTTCATGACTGGTCACTTGTCATTTTTTACTCTGATTGAAACTCACTAATTAGTTAAGTAGTTTCTGAATGAATGAATAAATTATATCAATTATAATGATGATAAATATGACATTAATGCACCATTAAAGCAAATCATCAATATAAATGAATGAAAACTTTCAATAATACTTTGAATATAGACGTGTATCTATACTTGAATAGACAAAAATGACCATAAAATGACTATCTTCATTCAATAAGATGTGCCAATGTCCGTCATTTTGACGCATTAATTAAAAATCCTGTTAAGAAAACAAAATTAAAAAGTCAAATATTTGTTCGTATATGGAGAAGAAGAAGTCTTAGTCGGTTATTTATCACTCATCGCATCCTAAATCCCAGCCAATTTAAACTTTGAAGTTACTCTGTTGGTACCTGGTAAAGTTTAAGCTTCGCGCCTTACCTTGTCTCGGTAGGTTGGTAGCCTACATTCATAACTGCTCGAAAATTAAGTAAAATTAGTAAAGTTACAATCCCATGTTTAATTATAACTCTATTTGTGTAAACACAAACATTAATTTAATTATCTTTTAAGCTGTTTTTGGATGCGGATCAACTACCTAACAAATGCTTCACAAGTTTACGTCTTTATCGCTTATAATTAACTTGCATATTTTTCATCTTTATTTTTAGTCTCATTGAAACGTACATATAAGAATTTATTAATGATGTCATGTCATGATCTAGGCTTCCAATTATTATTATTCAATATTAAAAAAAGCTTGAATTTATTTTAAGATTTATAGCTAAACATTATATTTATGCTAGAATGGCAAAAAAATACTTGTAAAGCAAAAAATCCTACAAAGGCCCGACAAAGGTAATCAATTATGACTGATATGCCAAGTACAGGTTTCTAAAAGTACATTTTACTGAAAATTTATGATTTATCACGAATCCCAGACATTTCATCAGTTTTACTTGTAAAAATATGATGAAGAAACATATTAAATTAATAATAAACTAGTTTTATTGATGAAAAAGAATTTTCGATGAAAATTGTTCCTTTCAGAAAAATAAATAAGCGTAAATGCGGTAATTTAAATTTCAAAATGTAGACTGTACCTTTACATCCATACGTAACACCGGCTGTTCGTTGTTTTGGTTGCTCGGTTGAATTTTTAAAAGCCAGCAGCAGTCCGCTCGTAAAAATGTTAAAACGTATCGCACACTGGATTTACATTATTTCGGCTCTCTGTGCTTTTTTTTTCTACGTACATACACGCGTTGTCATCCGAAACTCTTCTTCTTCTTCTTCAGCTGTCCGAAGAGTCTGAAGGTAATTGATGAGGGAATATATTTTTTTTCCCGGGAAAAATCATCGGCTCATGCCCGACCAATCGGGGCTTTTCTGGTTTTAAAAGCTTTGTGTGTTTCTTTTTTTTTTCGTTCGGAAAAATTAATCCTTTTTTTTTTGTTTGTTTAGTTTTGGCGGGTGAGCACTTTGTTTGTTCATGATTGCTGGTAAAAGACAAAAAAAATTTTCGTTCACGGCCGGCTTGGTTTTGAAATTTTGGGTGGTTGGATGACGCGTGCAACGAATTTTCAAAAATTTTTGTTTTTTACAGTGGTTTTGATGTGTATCGTTACTTAATCTCCCAAAAATTCAAATGATTCGGTTAGCTTAAGCTGTGCGAGCTTAAATTCGAAACTTGTCAGATTATCAGTCGTAATACCCCTAGTACTTCAAAATTGTCGATAATTTTCCGACTGTGTTTTGTTGCACAGCAACGAGGGGGCAAGTTTGACAATTTAAAAATCTTTTTTTTGTCAAACTTGCCCCACGAGTTGCTGTGCAAAAAAACTGGAGGAAAATTATCTAAAATTTTGAAGTACGAGGGGTATTCGGCTGGATTATTTTCCCCAGCTGAATTTCAAACCATAGAAATGCTGTATTTTACATTTTTGCGGTTATAGGTCTATTACCATTTGTTTACTATGAATATACCTATGAATACTCATATATACGAGCATATATAGGTATACACCGCAGTGACTCGGATCTAACCCAAAAGTTGAATTGAACAAGTCTAACAATTCAAGTTGCCATGCGACTAAATGGAAATAACCGAAAAATTATCGAAATAATTTTAGTTTTTACCCACACCCCTCCGCCAAATGTCAAATGCGGCGTTCCTATTGGTTGAAATTCAGCTCGGGAAAATAACCATCATAATTTATTCATTTTTTATATTTTTATTTTAAATTTTAGTCAGATTGAGCTTTAACTATCTTTATTATTATGAATGAAGTATTTTTATATTTTAATTTTGAATTTTGAAGAGATAAAATGATCGAAAAACAAACTTTTCTAAATTTTTGATTTTTGAATTCCAGCCAAAGCGCTTCACACGTGACGTACATATGACCAAGTCACGTGACATGTAAATTGCCTTGGTGGTAATTTAAAATTAACAATTTAAACAATTCTTTTTTAAGTAATTTAAAATCTGGTTGTCTCATAATATAAACTAACATTAATGATTAACCTTACACGTGTGAAAAAGGTTTACAAAAATTCTTGCTTCCTACGTATGGATCTGAAGAAAAACTTCCGAGATATCGGGTTAAGTGCGTGGTGTTATTCTTCGTCCCGAGCCGAGCGGGCGCGTACGCGACTTTTTTATCTTTATTTTTATCTTTGACCTTATTTCACGTTTTTATTTTCTACTCTTCAAAAGGAAGAAAGGAAAGCTTGAAGCATCCCGCGTTTCCGGAAGTAAAATAAAGAAGCTCGACGCGAAGTATAAGTCGCCTCTGTGTTTTTACATAGTGAAAAATAGCACGAATGTCAAAGGCGCCGAAATCAAAATTTTTTTTTGTTTTTGACACCAAAATATTTTGTTCCTGTTTTTGTAACAAACTGTGAACTAAAGTTAAGAAACAATATAATAAGAACCGAAAAATTTTGTTCTAGTTATAGTTTCTTAAGGTTGGTACTATTTAACGTTTAAAGTTCAATTTTACTTGCTTAAGTTACTAAAGATTTTTTATAAAAATCAAATCTATCTTATATAAATCGCGATGTCGAAATTTAATTAATTTTTGTATTAAAAGTAGAACCAAAATATTGTTACTGAGACACAAAACAATAATTTTTTTTAAGGTGTTACCAAAATAAAAATTAATTTGAATTCTGTACCTTTTCCATTTCTAAAATACAGCAAAGAAAAAAAAAAAAACTTGAAGAAAATATGTGGAAAACCGTTAAATAAAAAAGATCCGCTTTTCGGAATCTCAATTTTCCCTGCAAATCCGATTAAAATAAAGCACGCCAGACACCAGCCCAGGCCATATGCCAAAAATGTATGTTCGGCGCTTTTTTTTTTTTTGAAAAAATTTTTTCCCGACCAATATTTGCCATCTCCTGCCGTTGAAAGCTCGGCTTCCTTTAATTTACTCGATATTTTTTGGGGTAAAAAAAGTAAAATACTCGTGGTTTACCCTCGAATTTTAATTTTATTTTTTTCAAACTAGTTCGCGACGCGTATTGAAATTAAACCGATGCGACGAGACGAGCTTTTAATTATGTCGAGACGAGCTTTTTTTTGGTGGGGGAAGGCAGACGAGTGCGGTGCTTGCGGGTTATAATTTACGCTTCCAGATATCATCCGTACTTTTAGCCGAAAATAAATTTTCTGTTAACAAAGCCAAGTGCATTTTGCCAGAGAGAGAGAAAGAGTTTACGTACTTTCTTTGAAAGTTTTTTTTTCTCTCTCGCTCTCTTTTTTTTTCCGGAACGACGAATAAATCTACTGCAGCCTTTTTATGGAACTCACTTTATTCAGTTGAGCTTAATCCGGTTATTTCTTTTTTTTTTTTCTAAACAATAAAATTTATTTATTTTTCTCCTTTGTGATTTTTTATTTTTTATATAATTCTTATTTGACTTTGTTATTTTAAATTGAGACGCGTTTTTGGCATTGGGCAATCGAAAATTCTTCAATTTGAAAATGTTTTTGATTTTGTGTAAAAAAATTTTTTACAATTTTTTTACAAATTTTTTTTTTATTCAACAAATTTACCACTATATTTTTGTAACTAGCTATTGAAAAAAAAATTGTTATATTTGAATCATTTTTTCTTATTTCTAATCATTAAAATTATCGATTTGCCTTTGTAATAATCTTGGAATCATCCGATGATTTAAAATGGGAATCCAAAGATTATTGATTTATTGATTTTTTTTGAATATAGAAATCAATCCAAATTTACCTTATGATATAGAATAATTTCCGTCAAATCGGACTTAGACAATGAAGTATCACTGATATTAGATCGTGATAGTCAAATCCATTTTTGGACTAGATTTAAAATTCTGAAAAATGAGAATCGTATGTACTTTTGGACATCAATGAATCTCAAAAATTTATTCTCTCTACTGCCTCACTAAAAAAGCCAATAAAAAAAAATCCTTCGAAAATTCATTTCTGATTTACTATAACAACTCAACTTTCCAAAAAATTTCAATCTCAAAAATTAAAAATCCCATATCAATTTAATCTCGAGTACAAAAGGCTCACGATCCGGATGAAAAAGATATATCGAGGCGCACACAACAAGAGACTTACCGGAAGAATACAGGGTTTGAATACACCTCCGCGGCAATATAACCGTAGCAATAGCTCAGCTCAACCGGAAGTAGTATAATTTCTGGGGGATGTACGTGGCTGCGCTGCTGTGTCGAAGCCAGCGTTCCATCACAATTGAAAACGTGCTGACTCGAGACTCCGTTAATGGGGAAACGCACAATCCCAGCAGGCCAACGTCAAGTGCGAAGGGAAGCCCGAAGGGATTCCGATCCTTATTTCAATCTGAGGGTCTCGGACGCCCCTCGCTACACTTTGATTTTCATTCCATTCGCACTGTTTACGTTCATAGTGAACACGCGTCTTGTCACGTCACGGCTCTTTTCAATAATTTTTTTTTCAAGGGGAACTACGCTCACGTGAACGTATTGTGACGTCATCGTTATGTCATGGGAATCAAAATGTGACGTGTGACTGTATCTTGACATCACAGGTATTTAAGAAAATAATTTTTTCCTGGCAAGCTTATATTACGGTAACTTAATTCTGTCCTTTGACAGTATTGTGACGTCATGGATATGTCATAGGAATGGAATTCCGTCTCGTGACAGTATGGTGACGTCACGGATATTTTCATGAAATTATTTTTCCTGCCATTACAGTCACGTCATGGTAATTTGAATTTGTCCTTTGACAGTATTGTGAGGTCATGGATATGTCACAGAAACTGTCGTTAGAAGCGATAGTGACGTGTCAGATGACAAAAACTTGACCGTTATTACAGAGTGACGATTTGAAAATTTGTATCTCGTGACAATATAGTAAAACCAGGAAAAAGTCTCAAAGTTTCATAACTAAACAAGAAATTTTTTAATTATTTTGTCACAGACGCGTCATTAAACTTGAGTTATGCCTTTTAACGCTGTAACATCGTATATTTGATTCAATAAAAAAAATTCCATATTTTTTATAAAACTCCCTTGGTTCGAAAGGGCTGATAACTTATCGCGAGGAATTTTAACTGATTTAAAACGAATTTCACGCGAGCAGGATGCAAACATTTAATTATTCAGAGTTTAAAAGCCTCTTTAGCAAGCATAAACAAAAGAGTCGAAAAAAAAAAAAAAGTTTTACATTATTTATGAAATTTTTTTTAACGGATCATATCACATGCTGGGGGAGGAGAGAGAGAGTTGATCGAAAATTTATTATGAAAGCTTTCAAAAACATTATGATCACCGATACGCCGGGATTGAAGCCAAACAAAGGGGCGGGGAAGCAGCGGAATTTTTCGATACTGTATTAATGCATCGATGAAAATTAATTAAAAAGGCGACCCGTTGCGAATCCCAGATTAAATATCTATTTTACGCTACATTTATTTTGAGGTTATAAAATAAAAAAGATTTTTACAAGATTTCTTATTGTTTAATGCAGGGGAGTAATAGCTTTCAAAACTCGGCAATAAGTGCTTAAAACTTTAGGGCGTAAAAACTTGAGAAGCCCACTTGCGTATGCACAAACGCTTATCAGTTCGTAAATACACCCAAACTTTTACAGCACTTACGTACTTGAATTTTTTATCGCGCAAGACTTGGAAATTAATTCCTTATTTATTCTATTTTTAATGATGTTTTTGATGAATTTTTATTATTGGCAAACGATAATAGTAAGATTTTTGAAATTTATTTTTCTTTGGATTAATCTTTTGAGTAAAATTTTTAAATTTCATGAAATTCATAATATTTTTTTCTAAATATTGCCTAGTATGATTATATGGGGAATTCTCAAAAACTTTTAAACTCGGTAAAAATTCGGAAAAGTAATTATTTGAATAATTATTTGAAAGGTCCAGGAGAAAAACCGAAAAACTCGATTTTTTTCATTTTTTTTGATACAATGATGATTTGACTTTTTTACGACTCTTACGACATTTTTACTAAAAAAGCACTTCAAACCGTGAGCTTAATATTTTAGTCGATCCACCCGAAGTTAACAGAATCGTCCACGAAATATTAAAAGTCTACGTTGATGGAACAGGTCTGAAGTTGTCTCGGTTATCAGAAATAGTAAGCCACAACAGGGCCGTTAAGTTTGATGGTCTAGGATCGCGGAGATTACCAAGGGGATACACGGAGAATAGATCCGGGCCGGGGCGTTAATCGGTATTCATCCATTAAAAGGGCCGCTAGGAGCCGAACCGATGAATTTAACGCTCATGGCCGAGGTATTACCCGGGACGCGACGACCGAATGCCAGCTCCGGAGGAAAATCGATTAATCGATTCTCAAACTCCGCGGCTGGGCCGAGGCTATTTATTGGGAAGATATTTAATTGTCCTGTAACACCTCCTATAAAGCTCCATTTTTTCGCGCGGGAAGCTTGTTTTTCTTGCTGATTTTCAATTTTTTACTTGAGCGTTCAAAGACTGTCTTATCAATCATTGCTTGGATTCAAAATTTTTTCTGTAACCTGTCGTTAGTATACAATAAGACATAAGATGGTTTTGTGATACGTCATTGATATTAAGGACAACATAAGTGTGACTGTCATGACGAAAATGTTTTTGAAAAATTTTCTAATTTTTAAGAATTATGATGGTCAGGTGACTCGTCAGAGTAAACGGTCAATTTTCAAATGTGACATGTCAGATGATCTGTATAAACTATTACTTGATTTGTTCAACACAATGTATAATTAATAAACTTATAAAATCAAAATCAGTAGATTTGGTATCTTGTATAAAAAGTATTTGAAATGAAGACTGCCACCTGATAAAAATCAAATCTCCCCAAAGTGATCAATAAGGATAGGTCGATAATTTGGTTGTAGGGTAAAAGACGATGGAGTTAATATTATAGGGAGTGAATAGTAGTCAATTTGTTAGTACAGACAGCTCGAAATAAGAAAGCGTGACTCTCACTTTTTCCTTCCTCCCTTCCAGAGTGGGATCATCAATTCGGGTTAGTGGGTGGAATATTTTAAGTGAGAGAGCCTGAGGGAGGAAAGAAAAAAGAGTATACCTGAAGTTGAAGGAGCGTAGATGTTGAGGTAGAGACAGTCCTCGCTCTGATTGCGCAGATGTGGGAGTATCCTCTTGACGTACTCGAGCCTGCCCCTGGGCATCCGGTCGAGGGCCTCGTGCTCGTTCGACACGTCCGGGAGCTTCTGCGGACACACTGCCCCCACTTTGTCTGCGATTCTGCAAATAATTAACCAAACAATTCTTCTTTTAATTCTTCTTTTTTCATAAAATCCATTTTTTGAGAAATCTGATCTTATATAAAGACCACTCCTCTCACGAAAAAAAGTAAAGAACTAATGAATACTTAAGGATATTTCGGAGGGTAGATCATCAATAACTACGGAAGCAGGGAGGAAGAAAAAAAAAAGGTAAGTGGTAGTGTGTATGATTAACGACTCACTTGTCTCCGTCCCAGGGGCTGAGCGCCCTCGTCGGGGAGAATCTGTTGCCCCCGGTCGGCGGGGTGGCGTAGGGCACCCCCAGGTACACCTCGATCTGCTTAAGGTACCGGGCGTTCTCGAACGTCATCACCAGGCCCTGGATCTTTCCGTACCTATAAATACATAGTTCAGCGATCAATAAGTAGTTCTAAATTCAGGATTTTTTTTTTTCCACCATAAATTCAAATCTGGGGATTTAGACAATTTATAATATTTTTTATCTTACAGTAAAAATCATAGTTATAAATTCATACTCTAAGAAATTTATTTATTGTATTCTGAATTAAAATCCCTAAAAAATATATATAAACAAGATAAATTTACCCAATAAATAATCAAATCTGGGGAGTTTCGGTCTTATTGTAAAAATCATAGTTTTAAATTTATATGCTAAGGATTTACATTTTTTCACACTGAATTAAAACCCCAAAAAACCTATAAATACATATTAAATTTACCCAATAAATGAAATAAAAGAAAAATTTTTTTTTCAATGGGATTCAAATCTGGGGATTTTGACAATTAATAAAATATCTTATCGGTCTTACAATCAAATCACAATCCTAAATTCATATGGTTTTAAGATCAGAATTCACACATGTAGATTCTGAGTGAGAAAAATACATACTCCTCGAACTGTAATCTGACTTTCAGACCGATAAAAATACACGTTTGAGGTAAATAATATTCCCGGACACTTTGAAAGTGTCTATGAATTTTAATAAAAGCCGAGCAATCGTTGTCTACCAAATTCTTCTTTCGATATTAAATTCCTCTTATTTTAGGATGCACATATTTCATTACAGAGACGAACAGAGTTATTGATTAAATTTTAATCCGCGTTAGAAAAATAAATAAAAGTACCCGCCTTATCGTGTAACAATGGCTTTGTATGATTTTAATTAAAAAAAATTTTCGGGGCTTGCGTAGTTTCAGGGATGTAACAAAACTGAAAAATGATACCAGTAAAAAAAAAAAAAAAGTTATGAATTGTTATTTTTGTTACGTGGGAGAAAAGTTGAGATTTTTATCGAGGATAAAAAATATTTTTTATCTTACCTTGTCTGCACGACCCGGGGATTGAGCTTGGTCTTGACAACGAGGGCGAGGGCCCGGCTCGGAGCGTCGATCAGCAGCACGAGCCCGAGCAGCACCGACAGCAGTACGGCCAGTCGTTTATTATCTTTCCGCCGGATCCTGGGTCCCATCTCGAGGGTGGCGCCGGTCCCTCCTCCTCCTCCGGCTCACCCTCCTCGACCGCCGCCACGATGGCTCCTCTACTACTTCGGCTCTCTTACCTGCCGCTCGGGCCGATTCGGCCGAGTCTTCGTCCTCGTCGGCCACATCGTACCTTCTTACACTCCCGAATCAGGCCGCCTCCTGAAAATAAATAAAATTCCAATTAGTTTTATCTCTTACAATGCTTAAAATAAAGATTGCAGCTGCAGATCAGTAAAATATATCATTTTGACAGTATTTCTTACGCTAAGTATACTAGACTTATTTTTAGGTTTGGTATACCGACCGTCGGTGAGGTAGTACCGAGGCTGGTATGAGTACAAGATCAAATAAAATTCTCTAATGAATTTTAGTAAAAAAAATCGTATTTGATTATACAGGGTGGGAGTAATCGTGCTTGTATGTCTAATTTATACAGCGTCGGTAGGGCAGAAAACTTTCAATAGTTTTTATTATAATTAACAAACTAAAAGAATTTTTACTTTATTATGAAAGATGTAAATAAAACAAACAAGTTATTGCATTAAAAAATCAAGTGTGTCTGATAGAATATCTCAAAGCATAGTACAAACTATCAATTTTATGAGGTTAGATATACCAACAGTTGGTAAAGTAGTCTTTCAGAGGCTTCTAAGTGTATAAATAGATTTAAAATTCTTATCTGTAAAAAGATAAGGTAGCCATTAATATTATAATAACAATATGTTCAATAAACATTCAAAAGTAATTTATTTTTAAAGTTTGATACCCAAAATTCAGTTTCGTGTTTCAAGATCGTCATTTCAGTTTCTTATTCGTGTAAGTGTGCTCGAAAAATCTTGATATCTATTTACTTTGGTAGCTACAAGAGCAGAGGGTTTTTTAAAGCTCGAACTAAGTGCAGCGCAGCTGTAGTAAGTATACGAAGTTTCCTCCTCCGCACATGCTGCAACAGCAGCCTCGTCAGCTGATAAAACATGACAGTTCGTAAAGTTAATATCGTGATGCACTTTGCTTCAGCCAGCTACGCGAGAAGCGGTAATTCGCTCGAGCTTTCAAATCGAATTCTTAAAACTGCAGCTAGCGAAGTGTCGAGTAACTTTCCCCCCCGCTCTTTTTTTCAATTTCACTCTAAAGTAGGAAGAAAAAAAAAAAAAATTTAATGAGCACGCATGCCCGAGCATCAAGGACGCGAGCTTTTAGGTGGCTTTTTGTGCGACGTAACGAGACCGAAAAATAAGGATGAAAGAAGGCGCGTGTGCGTAAACATGGAAACAGCTGCTCTTCTTTTTTTTGGTTTACGCGCTCGATATTCGAGCTTCACGAGCGAAGATTAATTTCAAATAGTCGTGTATATTTGATATATGAATAGATAAAGCCGAAACGCGATGGGAAGCGAAATTTTAACCCTGTTTGAGCAATAATCAAATATTTGGTTAAACAACGAGTTTTAATTAGAACATTAAAATTGATACTGCGCGAAGATATAAAGTTTTAGAAAATTCACTGAACTCTTTCAATTTTCAAAAAGAAAAAGTACTCGTCGATTATCTAATGTAGTAAAAAAAACTATGCATCTTCCTTACTCAAAGACTTTAAAAAATTTCTTTATCAAAAATCGGTATTATGAAACATAACCTCAAAATTTTAAAGTTACATGTTTGTACGTTGGTCAACATTACAAAAGGTAATTTGAAAAATGTCAGTATTTGAAGCAGCAAAAAAAGCAAACACAAGCCGGTAATAGTTGATTGTTAAGGGGGTCGTAGTTGCGTGAGGAAAAATAAATAATCAGCGGATGTACTTTAAAACCTTACAAGTGAGCTCGGCCAGAAACAAGGAAGGAATAAAGTGGGGGTGCGTGCCGAGTAATAAAACCGGACTGGCTAATTGTGACGGTCACGAAACCCCCCTGTCTAATGAGCTTTTCTGGCTCAGTTTGTTAGACACGACGCTGCTGTACAGCAACAACACTCGAGTCTTGTTTTTTCGTTCTTTTGAGTCTGACGTAGTCGTGCTTCCGCATGCTCTTACCTTGTTTACCCGTCAACACCGGGGCCGCCCGAGTAATTGGTTTAATAAATCCGTCACCGGGAATCTTTATCTAAGCGTGCTAAATCATAAGCCCCCACCAGGTGCACTTTGTTCGGCTGGTAAGGGTTATTAATTACCCGTTAATATCCATACCTCCAGGATTTGATTAAATTTAATTTTGGAATCAATTTCAAAGTTCGATCGTATTACATCGTAAATCTACGCTTTGCACCTTTATGAAAGCTATCTTAAAGTTTAACCAAATTGTATTTTTTTTTTATGTTTTCAGAACTGCTTGTGACGTCACAGGTCTAAGATTTAATATTGTTTTAGGTGTCAAAAGTAAAGCTTTTTGCATGTTTTTTATTTTTTCAATTGATAATACAATTTTTCTTAAAATTTGTGAGATAAGATTGGTTTTTGGAGTGGTAAGAGTAAAATGCTATTTTTATCACTTATTTAGATGCAGAAAGTGAAGCTTCTTGCATTCGTTATTATATAAACTAACCAGAAAACTTAAAAAAAAACTTTTACAACAAAATGATGTTTACAATCCTGTGTGATTTTTTATAATATCTAAGGTACAGAAAATCAAACTTTTAGCCTTGGTTATTTTTCATGCTAGAACGTAAATAGTATATTTCGATACGCAGGCGGCGCTTTTCCACACGCAACGAGGGTAGCTGCCCGAGTTGCGTGGGAAAGCGCCGCCTAAGTAGCGAACGTTTTTTTTGTAACTACTTTTCTGAACGTTAAGAAAAGTAGTTGCAAAAATTTGATTTTACATACTTGTTGCAAAAATACCATTTAACTTTATAGTTAGAAGTACAGTCCGACAAAAAAATAGTGTATTCAGTGACGAAAATAATTTTTTTTTTCATCTTATGTGTTAAAAGTTCCTATAAGTTTCTCCAAAGATAGTACCATCAAAAACTGTACCTTAAGGAGGCTTGGCAGTTTTTTCAAAATCCAAAAGTAAGAACCCAAAAAATTCCTGTAGATTCCTTGAAGTAAGACAAACAACTTTCCTATTTAACACAACAATGGTTGTCGAACTCGTTTTCGAGAAAAAAATCAGTTTAGAATTTTTTTTTTAACATGAGCTCTTATGGAAAAAAACATTTAAAAATTTGGCAAATCATCAAAATCCACAAGTTTACTACGAGTCAGGTGTCATTTTAAAGATAAAAATTTGAAGATTATTTTAAAATTATAAAAATTTAAGATTATCGGACTAATTTACAAGAAAAATAGAAAATTGCGGTACATAACCTTCAGAACATGCAATTTTTCAACGTTTAAAAAAATTTTTCATCTTAAATTTTGTTTTAATATGTTTAAAAATGATAAATAATAACTTACTAATAAAAAAAAATAAAAAAAATACTTTTTTTCTTATTTTCAATTTCATGCACCCGCAAGAGTACGACCCCTACGCTGCCAAGCCTCCTAAATTCATAAAAAATTCCCTTGCACCTTTTTTTTCATATTTTTGATTCAGAGTGCATATCCAGATTAAATAAACCAATCCACCAGTACTTAAAAAAAAAAAAAAAAAGGTGGTTTAAAAATTCAGTAGGTAGTTTAATTACCGTCGAGATATTTTGGCGTAGCGGAGGGGCTCATTACGAATTAACATGATTTTCCGAAAGGACTAAGCTCGCGCTTTTTGTGAGAGTCTGCCTTGGGAAAAGCTTCCACTCGAACGTACGCTTACCGGAGCTATTTTGGATTTTCGTACCTGGTAGTATTCGCAGTTTAATTAAAAACAAAGTCCCCCTATACTACCTACCGCACCCTTTTATCCTTCCTACTTTATTATTCAATATGATCGTTGTTATTTATGTAGTACCGACCCCGGGTAATCATCTTGGGGATCTTCACAATTCCCGGGCTTCCGAGTTAATTTATGCTGTAGCTATTTTTTTAAAACTTTTATTTTCAAATTAAAATCTGTTTGACTTCGGTGGTTGTTTGCTTATTGATCCTAACTAACATTATTTATCTGATCTCTCAACATATTAATCAATCATCATTATTAATTGGTTTGATGAGTTATTTTTATTCAAAGCATGACCTTTTCAATTGTAACGAAACGTTACTGTGACTGTAACTTGACATTCTACTGACATCGTGGCTATCCACTGTAGTTTGACGTTAAACTTGTTAAATGTGTTAGCATTACTTTATCAAAGTTGAAACTAGCAATGGACTTTCAGGATTACGCAGCAGACCATTCAATAGGGTATATTTCTTGAATTTCTTAAAGAAGCCAGTATGAATGTTTCTGACTTACAACATCGTCATCGAATTGACAAGCATTTGATGTCATTGTGATGTTTTTCTAATTGTATGACACCTGAAGAGGAGGGCAAGGCCCTTGAAACGTTGTGCAATAAAAAATTGATAACAAATTACATCTTTTTATTATTGTGCCTGGATAATCAATACAAAGTCACTTTTCCTACTAATTTACTCCTAGGCAATACAAAGTTGATTTACAACAATAAATTGACAAGCAGTTAAATTAAAAATCAGAAAGAAAAGCCAGAGTCGTAAATCCCGGTGACTTTGGCGACGTTAATCGTCACTGGGGTCCGTCGCGATTATCGACGCTGCTTCCCACACGCAATTACCCCCAGGAGTTACGCCGACACCTCCCTGCTTACGGTGCACTCTTCGCGTCCGTCCTTGAGCTCGTTCGACCCAGTGACCTCGAATGATAACTCCCTTGTTTATTGCCTCGACCCCTGGACATTCAAATTTTCTTACTGTGTTGATGATCTGGATTAGTTGGACATCTGAGGATCATTATTAATTACAGGTTTTCTTAAAGATTCCTGAGGTTGCTTCGAAGCTGATATTCCTTCATTGCAAAACCCAGAAGCTACACATATTGTGGGTTTTCTAATACTGATTACTAATCATTATAATTTATGGATTATCTAATGACCCGCATATATGATTAAAATGTAAGATATTTTGTATTCATTTGATCTAGACTAGTCCTTTAGATCATTTTTTTGCATTCATAGGAAGTTTTCTAGAATGCTCTAAGCTGGAGTTCTATCAGTGAGTATTGAGTTCATCATTTGGTATGAGAAAGTAACTATCTCCAAAGTTCCAGAAAATGTTCTGTTTCCCAAAGGTTAGATCCATTTCTTGGACGTTGATTGTTGAATTTAATACAGACAACGTCTTTAGCATGGAGAGCAGAGTATTCAATAAAATACAAGACATGTTGCCTTTTTTACTTTTTTATAGTTTTCACAACTAGGATGATATTTTCTAACTTCGTTGACCCAAAAACTAGGAAACATTATATTTATTAAAATATGATCTACAGTAATTAATGATAATACACATTGCCAAGCATATACGCGAACACTTGAGAAGTATTGTTATCGCACTCTCTTCGCTTCGGCCGGGTTGCATTGTGCGGAGGGAAGAAAGAGCCGCTGCCGATACAAACAGCGGGCATATTGTTGCTGCTGCTGCATCCACCACCGAGCTTGGCTTCGGATTTTCAGGGAGAGATACTTAGAAATTGATTTTTCACCGGGGAGCACGAAAAACCTCCGACCGTGGGGGAGTTTTATGAGCGTCTCGGATGCTGCCTTGCAATTCATTGTCGAATCATCGCTTAAAGTCCACCCGATAAAATATCATTTTCGCGCTTTCCTGGAATTCAATGTGGGACTTTTTTTTCAATCGGGTCGAGTAAATTTATTGTTTTTTTGTTGTGTAAACCTACTTGTAAATTGAAAAATGATTGAAAAATGTACTTCTTTATAGTGATGAACGATGATCGAGTGTTCTAGATTTATAATTTATGTGGTTGCTCGAGAACGTTTGGTTTTTTTTTGCAATAGTTATTTGAATAATTGAGTATTAATAAAAAAAAAGTTTTTGTAGTATTCAAACAAAATATGATGAGAATATTTAATTTTCTAACAATAATTTTTTACGGGACAACCAGACTGTCATCAAATGATATGTGATGGTTTCAAAGTTACTATTATTATTATTCAAAGCTTATTAAAAAAGCTCAGAATTTTTTACTTTGAAGATTAATAATTTGATGGAGAATCAAATAAAGAATGAGAGATACTACTAAAGTAACCCAAATGTAAATGAAGTAACCTATAAAAAAAATACAGCCGATACTATCAAAATATGAGTTTCAACTTTGTCTGAGAACTTATGCTCAGCATCAAGTGAGCTAGTTCCAGGATTCAGTGCGTAAAAACACGCATCTCAAACTTGAGCTTGTCGAGGTTTCCCCCTCATTAGCGTAGCAGTTCTCAAGCCGATTAAAATAATAAACCGTCAGTTTGAACACTTCATAACATATTCATCGCCAGCATCGATGGAAACTTAAAACTTCGTTTTTCCACGAATGAAAATTGTTTTAATTACTAACTTTAAATTGCGTTTCCAGGAACGCGTCAAAGAACCCGAGAGCGATTGTACAGCGCGGGTTTAAAAAAAAAAAAAAGTCCCCGCGCGCGCGAGCTCTTTGACCCTCGATTAATTAGCGGAATGAAGCCGAGCGAGCTGTAGCGCATGCCTTTTTGATTTTTACCTTTCCTTCGCTCTCGTCGCAGTCCCGTCTTCTTTTATTCGACTTTCACGTCGAACGACTCCTCAGTTATTCAATCTGCTTTGTGAGATATCGCCTTTTCTCTGTCTCTCTCGAAGGAGATTTTTCGTCTGCCAGGGGGATTTTTCACAAAGCTACAAAATAACGGTAAACGTTTTAAGGCACAGGAGAGAGAAGAGAGCCTTTTTTTTTCTTTTTCTTAGGAGCCGTAAATATAAAAAAGGAAAAATGAAACGAGGGAGTTTCTTATTTATTCAGGCGACACAAAAGAAGTCATTTCTGTTCCTCGTTACCCGTAAACTTTTTAAAAACACTCTGCTCGGTCATTTGAATTTATTTCCTTTTTTCGATTCTTCGAGATTTATATGCCACTGGATTGGTTTTTTGATCTACTGGGCGAAAAATGCTATTTTACGCACTGTTTTACGTGCGGAAAATAAGGATTTTTGCCTTTTTTATTTTCTCTATTTTTTTTTAAACCTCTCTGACATAAAATTTATTTTAGGTGTACATGAAGAGAAATGAAATTGTTCGTTCCGTTTTTAGGTGCAGAAAGTGAAGCTTCTTGCATTTGCTCTTGTACGACTATATTGACTTTTGGTGTCCAACGTAAAGCTTCTTGCATATTTTATTTTCTTAAGCGATAGAATAATTTTTCTGCAAATTTATGATATAAGATTGGTTTTCGGAGTAGTAAGAGGGGAACGATATTTTTCGCACTTTCTTAATGCAGGAAGTGGAGCTTCTTGCATTTGTTATTACCTACACTTTTACAAGAAAATACGTTGCTACAATCCCGTGTGATTTTTCGCACTGTATAAATTGAAGTAAAAAAAGCTTCTTGCCTCAACAATTTTTCACACCCGTGCGTAAAATTTGCACTTCCCCGACTCGTAGCAAAAACTACAATTTAATTTAACAGTTGGAAGTACAGTAACGTCAGTTAATTTGTTTGAGCTTTTAGTCCGATAAAAAAAAAGCTCCCCTCGAATCAAAGGAAAGCGGACAAAGCGGTAGTGAATATATTTTTTTTATTCCTCTCGAACGGAATCATTAGCGGCGAGGAGGGTCATTAGTCCGCTATCTGGCACACTTTATATTTCAATATTCTTCTTCTTCTTCTTCTTCTTTGGACTCGTCCGTCCGTGTCGAAATACCCCATCGTCCTTTTTATAAAACATTTATCGTCCCTCCCCCCCTCCATGCACGTTTAACACCCTCATTAGCCCCCCCCCTACCCCCTTCCCTCGGCTTATATTGGATTTCCATAATGTGATGTATGCGCAGTAACCCATTTACTTGATATATCACCTTTTTTCGTTGTAAATTTTAATGATTTCGAGGATGCCCCCCCCTACACTGGTTTTATTAATGGCCTACCGAGAGATCATTAGCATTTATTCATTTTTTTTTCGTGAAAAGAAAATCTTTTTTTTTCGTAAAATTGTTTCCACCCCGTGCTCTTTCCAATCGTATTTTTTTTTTCGCCCACCTTTTGCGTTCATATTCTTTGGCTGTTTTTTTGCTCTCTCTCTCCTGCCTTTGTTCCGCGGCTCATTAAAATCTTTCATTATTCTCGGAATATTTACTATTTGAATGCTTAAACGGCCGAAATGGTGTTTTAGACAAATTTTAAAAAGTTATTAACGGGGGTGGATCGGGAAAAATTTTCGTGATGGTCATTTACCAAATGAGATGATTTTTATGAAACAGTTCCATCAGTAGGATCAGGATTAAAATTCAAATTTTTTTTTTTTTCGTATCTAGTACATAATATAAAGCTTTTTTTAAGAATCTTGTGATAAAAAATGTAATGGAGCTAACTGATATTTACAAAAAAAGTTGAATTTAACGTAAATTATTTAAGGAAAATCTAGTACACTTAAAATTTCATGCTTAATTTATAGACCCAAGACCGCTTTCACTTAACTTAAAATTTACTTTAACATCAACTTTGAGAGCTTCGAATTCAGTGGACTTTGAGTTGAGAGTAAAAAATTTCAATCTTTCTTACGCTAAATAAAAAAAAAAAGTAACTCAATAAACTTTTTAGTTCGAAAATCCTGAGACGTAAAAAAGGTGCAGATGTGGCGAAATTGAGAACATCATTAGCCTATCTCTCGGGAGAAAAAAAAAAAAAAAAGAGATAGTAAAATTTTTGCGTTTATCTCAGTCTCGTTCGCCCTGGAAAATGAAGTCGTTCTCCAAGTCCAGAGACTCGAAGGAGGTCAAGAGGTATCTTTTTTCAAAAAATCAACAAAAATTTTAAGAAAACCCAAAAAGCCATGAAGACGAGTTACGATAAACAAATCTGTAGCTTCTTGGAAAAACTAGAAAAGTCCATATTTGATATTCAATAATTCAAACAATAAATGTAATATATTAAACAACTGTCATCTCAAATTGTTCAATTGAGATCACAGTTATGATAGTATTATCACACAATTATCTCAATCTATTTAAATTTTTAATTGTTGGCAATAAAGTTCGATGGATTTATCATGTTTAGTCACTCTCGGAAATCCATAAATAAAAATTTTTTGTGTCTTTAAACAACTTTTCAATTTGTTAATGATAATTTTAAGCAGAGTATGCAATAATCCAAAAAACTGGACTTATCGAGTTCTTCCTAGAAACCACAGAATTGATTTAAATATAAAAATTAATATTTTTGTTACGTTCAGATTAAACTAAACACTGTTTTAATTAAATTTTTTTTATTAAATTCAGTTTCACAATGATGTTTTAAAGACGAAGCGATTCTAAATTGAAGTTACACCAAACTCATCTCTCCCGCGAGTCTTTAATTAAAGCCCAGCTTAAAACTTGTTGTTTAAACAATCCGTTTGGAATTCTAAAAAAAAAACTCGTAATTCACTTTTTTTTTGAAAAAAAGTCAAAATTGAATTCCAGGTTTTTTGAAAGGGAGGAAACTTTGTTCTGGCTGACATCTTGGAGTATAAGGGATACAGAGCGTGATTTTTCGGTTCCCCGGATTTTTTTGAATGAGGAAAAAGGGGGTCAGACGACTTTTCAAAAGTACGCAATTACCCTTTAAGACTCGAGAAAGCTTCTTCTTCTCCTCCTCCTTCTCGAATAAACTTTTTTCATCATCAGATTTTGTAACTCTGGTAAATTAATGTTTAATTAGATCTGTGAGGATTACAAGTATAAAAATCCAGCTTGTTTGTTCTGTATTAAAAAGAAGTTATCGCGTTACTTCTTGGTAGCTTCTTCTTCTTCTTCCTCTTCGGCCGCAAAAGTTGATTTTGGCTATAACTTTGCCCCGAACTTTATTAATACTTTCGTTCTATGATTGCCCAACCGGCCGGCCGCAACCAACTTCACAGAGTTTTGCACACTTTTCTTTACCAATTTTCAATATTAAACCTCGGACTTTCGAGATGAGGAAGCTGTACATCACATTAATAATCTCTCTCTACCTCCTCTCGTTATTCTTCCTTACTTCTTTTCCATGCAAATTATCATTATAATGAGAAGATAAATCTTTTAAAGATTAATATCTTTCTTACGAAATCAGATATCTTCTGATTATACAATCGTGTCTTGAATAATGTGATAGTCTTGACTTTTGATTATCATTCTCTCGTGTTTTTTTGTTTGTTTGTCATAAACTGTCATTTTTTCATACGGTTGTTTCGTAGAAAACATGACCGTCACAAAACACTAAATATTTGTGACTGTCATATTCTGAAGAATTAATCGACAAATATTCAATCGGTTTTAATAAGATCTTGTGACTCAATGAAGCTTTTATAAGCCATGAGATAGTTTGTTGACTGACATTTTTTAGAGTAGCTATGTTGTGTGACCAACAAGACCGTCATGAAATATTGCCGGAAGTTTTTGTTTTGTGGCGATCATACCTTCCATCGATCACAGAAAGATCTTTGTGACATGTCATTTTGTATTTATATAACATACGTGACCGTCACAAAAAAAAATTCTAGAAGTTTCGTGATTGTAATGTTTCTACGTGTATGTATCGTGACTGTAATTTTATAAAATAGTCGTGTTTTGAGGTATACGACCGTCACATAATTTGTATTTGTTTGGTGACAGTAGCCAACAAAAATAAAATTGATCACGTTACGGTTCGGTGACAGTCACCAATACGATTTCGATCAAGCGGTCGGCTTGAATAAAGCGATATCGGTTTAAAAAGCTCTCGAATAAAGGAGCTCGGCTTTCGATCGAAGCTTTAGCCCCTTTTGTAGGCGTCAAACCTCCCGCGGGCTAAAAGATCCTGGTCCTCCGAGTTTTTTTTTTCCTCGGTGGTAAAAATGACGCGGCTCGACGGTCTAATATTCGTCCTCGGGAGTAGTTGCAAGCTTCGAGAAGGCTTTGAACTCGCTTCTTCTTCTTCTTCTTCTTCTTCTTCTTGAAACCGACTGAGCTGGAGAAAAGTGCGCGTTGAATTTGTTTTTTTTACCTCTCTTTTGATGCTTGATTTAATCGACCGAGCTCTCAAACGTATCGACGCTTAAATTATTTACAGTTTTATCTTTCAGAATCGAGATGCATTTGTGGACTTGTTTTGAAACATTCAAATGGAAATATAGGAATTTTTTTTTCTAAAGTTGCTACCTTTTCTATCATTTTACAAGCATTTTATGGAAGTCAAAGTATAAGAAATTTCTAAATTAAAGTCTCAGTTTCTACATTTTCTTTGACAAACCTCATTGTAAGACCCAAAGTATTAAATTTTTGGAAAAAAATGCATTCAAGAAAGATAATTAAGAAAAAAAAAAAAGTGCGGCTTGCCTATTATAAAGTAAGCGCCAAACGGTGCAAAAATTACATTCTGCACGGGAAGTTTTGAGTGTCTGAGAGTCTCTCTTGAAATTTTTTTTATGTACATTACAAAAAAATGTCATAATTAATTTTTTTTTTAGGTTACAAACTTGAATTTGAGTAGCTTCAAAATCTCTCGAGGAATCAGCTCTGCTCTTTGAAGAAAGCCGCTTGTGGTTGAATCGAGTTATGAAAAAGTATGATAAAGCGCGGTAAGAAATTTCGTGCCGATCAATCACTCGCGTTGTAATGGAAATTCTAGTTTTACAACTGCGTTGTGTTTCGCTCTTTGTGTGTTCGGTTTCATAGCCTGCCACGTAGTACATCATGTTTCGAACTACCCAAAAACCAGCTAACCGATTTGTATTTTATTCATTTAATTTTGCCAATAAAACAAAATTTTGTAAAATTCGATAAAAGTTGCAATCAAGGCTGTTTGATTGAAGAGAAATTTTCAAACGCGCAAATACCGTGGTTAATCCATCTCCTCTTTGATCGAAGTTGAAATGTTATTAAAATTATTGAAAGCCCCGCAACTTGATTTTTTTACTTTGAAGCTTGCGAGATCAAACGTACGTTTAATTCACGCGTACCTTTGAAATGTTTACACTGAGACGGAGAAAAAATGGTGTTGTCAGAGCAAACTAGAAGAGTAAATTTCAAAGTAACCCACCGGAGTGAGTAAGGAAAAAATAAAATAAGAACTTTTTTTTTTTTTTTTTTTAAATACCATCTTAGTCTAGAGTTTTTACAAAGTTAAACTTTCCGATGTAATTAACATTTTTTTTGTAGGATGTAATCTAAATTGTTAGTCCCAGTAAAAATTAAAAGTAGAATACTTTGAAATTCGAAAAAAATTTCAATGGAACTTGTAAACGTAACCTATAAATTTCCCTTATGATCCCGTGACCTTGTAAAGGTAACTTTAAAACATAACCTATAAACACACAAACGAAACCTACAGATCACGCTTCAAAGTAACCTATAAATATCATAGTAATCACCTTCTAAAACATAACATGTTAACTAATTCATGCTTAGCCTGAAATATACCATTGAAACTTGTTTGAAAACATAACCTATAAATTTTGCTTATAACCTCCTAACCTCAAAACATAACCTACAAATACATAGAAATCAAATCTCAACTTCCTTGAACAATATCTTATCATTTCATGCATCATTTCCCAAGTAAACAGATCGACAGATCAAATTTAACAAAGGTGTACCTAAAGGGTAACCTTGAAAGAGATCGCGCCGGTGTTTACCCAAATTTTTCAAAACCCGGGTTCATCTTTGGAAAGATACCGGGTCGGGAGGGGGTGACACATCGAGTTGAATTTTCCAATTTCCAGGGCTGTCACTCAAGGCTGGCTGGTATTATTCTCCCCCTTTAGAGAGTAACTTAAAATTCCTGCGGGTGCAGGGTGGCTGTTTTAAAAATCACTCCTCCGGTGTCTCGAATCCAGGCAGCAACTCGACTGTGATATTGCCTGGAGAAAGAGAGAGCGAGAGAGAAGAAAAAGGTGTCCGGGGGAAAAATTGGGCGCGACGCGATGGAAGCGTGAAATATCGAGCGAGTGCGTGCGCGCGCCCTGCAACCGTCGTCGTCGTACTGTTTTGTCTGCTGCTCGCCGTTGTTGGTATTTCGACGATTCGGGTGGTCTATGTACGCGCATGCAAATTCACCGGGGACGACGTTGATTTTTCGTGTCGATTCAATGTCTAAAACCCCTCCTCCTCCCTACCCCGACCATTCTTCTTCTTCGTCTTCTCTCATTGTTTTCCCTTCCCTTCTCCCCCCCTCTGCCCTCGTGGGACCCGGACCTAGTGATTGATTATTGTGTTTTACAAGTACACTGACAAAAAAGATAAGTTGTATCTGCGATTTCAGATTTTAGGGCACGTGATTTTAAAATTTACAAACGAATATTGTAGTTAATATGACTCACCATATGACATAACCTTAAAATTTTGGGAACTTCACTTCAGCATAAAATTATAGAATCTGCAATATTTTAATTGTGTACTCTCCTTATACTTTTTGTGTCTGCACTACTATAAAAATAATAATTGTAACAGTTATTAGTAATAGTTAAGTTAGAGTAACTCAACATAAATTTAGTCGTGGCTACCGAAGTTAGCCTATAAATATTGCCCAGTGCTCAAAGTGTCTTATAATATTATTATTGAGGACGTTCAACTTTGACTACGCAAGTCAAATCCTTTCGCATAAGTATACACCAATAAAAGAGCACGCTGATTGATTGCTTAATTTTCTAACCTAACCTCCAAAATTTCATTTTTTTCTTTAACTAATGTTTAATTAATCTTTTTGGTTAACATATTATTTACTAATTCTTTTAAAATATGAAAAAAATAGCAATTTTACGAGAAATCATTTCACCAGAAATTGTTTTAACGGTTTCACAGTGTCCACCTGGAGGTCGTAAATGGTACTAAAGCCCCCCCAGTTAAAAACTGTTGTAACTGTAGTTGGAGTAGTTCGTACCGTGCGGCTGGATTAATAGAAAATTAATTAGGACGCGGCTGGAGAAAATACACAGTAGCGACTGAATAAATTGCTCGTTTACAAACCACAAAGGTCCCACCAAAGTACGGGCGGGGCTGAAAGTTACTTTTTGATATCCTCACTTACGCCTTCAACTCTAGTGTTTTTGAATAATTACTATCTCGCGAGCTTTTTAATTAATTTATTTTCTGGAAATTCTGAAAATATTTTGCTTTATGAAGTTCAATTTAGAACGCAATGAATATAATTTTAAACTCGTACAGTAATCAAATAAAGATTTATTAGAATAATTTAATTATAAATGTATATTCTTATCATAGTATGAGTAAAGTTATTTTTTACGCATCGATTTTAGTGCGTAAAATAATCGTTTTACAAACACTTAGAAAAAGGTAAAAAGTAGTTTTAAAACACTTTTACAGGGGTGTAAAAAATTAGGGCCTCGTGTAATCGGTGCGTAAAATACTATTTTATTTTTGTGATATATAATAATAATTATTTAGTCTCAAAGTTTGGGATGAACTTAATCATTGGTGTACTTATGACTTAAACCAGATTTGAAATAAAAATGAAGCTTACACAAGGACGAATAAAAATTAAAAGTCAGGCAAGGGGAATTTCTCGGGTATCATTCGTCTTACTCCCTTCCTTTCTATCTATCTCGGGTTGTGCCCCTTCTCCCGTCCATTACGGTGCCCGGGCGCAGGTATTCGCCTTTCCTCCCCTTAAAATTGAATCTCACGCGAGTGCAGGGCAATTTTCACACCCACCCACCCTACACGAGGAAGGAAGGAAGGAATCCAACAACTCTTCCCGCTGAAAAATCGTAACGCACCCACCCACGGCCACGGACCAGCTCGGTGATCGATTGTACCGACCAGCCCGTACATTTTTATTCTCCCTCCTCGCGTGGAGGATTCCGACAGATTCGCAGTGACGTTACTACGGAATGAGTTTTACGATCGTGCAGCTGAATCTGCCCTTTTTTTTTCTTCTCTTTTTAATTTTCATGCCTACGAGCTTTTACTTCCAGATGGGGCCAAGTCAGGCCCGTATCATCGTTTCATAAGTTCTCGATGAATTCTGAAGCGAGATTTCATTATCTTGGACTCAACTTGTGGTAACCTAACCTCTTATGCCCGATTATAACTTCCAAGCCGCTAGGTGGCGTTCATCAGATCAACTGTAAAGCATTTTTTAATAGTTACCGTCAAAAACGCTAGGTGGCGTTTAACAGCTCACAAGTTAAGCGTACTGGTAATTACAAACATAGGAGCAATCAAGATAATCAATAATTAATGGATATTGTAGTGTAATCATCGGTCCAAGTGATGATTATTTTTTCGCGCGTAATCGATATCAATTTGATTATCCATGGGTTTGATCAACATTAGTCCGCTATTTGATTAATTATCGTCAAATAATCATGCGCCCCGGCCACAGCAGCCCGGCTGTTTCTATATCGAGTGAATAAACTTGTTTCTGTCTAATTAAACGGCCTTGCAAATCCATTCGACACAATTTGCATTACACGTACTATACGCGCATTACTCAAAGTTAACGTCACTCCGACCGAGTTTAATATAAAACTTCATCGATAACCTCCCCCAATCACATACAGATCTGTCGAGCCAATTCAATTTAAATCAAAAATATGGATGACGAAAAATAAAAAAAAAAGGGGGGATTCAAAGAATTTCAATAAAAGTACAGGAGCAGCGGGAGCGTTGGCATTAAACTTTCTAAACCCGAAAATCCGGACGCGACTACCGCAGCATAATTCCCACGAATTTCAAATAAAGCGCCGAGAGAGAGGAAAAATCGATGGAATTTTGAGGAGCGCTGATTCGTCGGAGTCTGAATTTCGATTCTTGTTGAATCGATTAGCATATCGTTCTACATTATTGGCACTCGGCTTGTCTTTAATTAAGAAACTACCGAAACTCGATGCTCAGCGCTTTTGATTTCAAGCCTCGAGTAGCGAGGGAAATAATCTATTGATTATTATCGAAACCGATCAACTAATACATCGATTTAAACTGAAAACAGATTAGTTAATTTATTATTTATCGATCGATTAAAATAAAAACCGATTAATTAATTGATTGATTAGAATCGAAACCTATTGATCGATTTTTTTTTTTTTTAAGCCGATTAATCTTAATTGATCGATTAATTAATTTTTTATTAAACTTATAAATTTACCTTTAAATCTATCCAAAATTTTCTGAAAAATTCTATTTTAAAATAACTCAAATTTTGAAGAAGTTTTGAAAATTTTATACGAAAAAGTAAGTCTAAAATAGTCTATAAAAAGTTTTTTAATTCAAAGTTTATTTTTTCTTTTAGTTTTATACTCGAAACTAGATTTTGAGATTTTCAAAAACAGCATAAATATGAAATTTGTCAAGATTGAAAGATTTCAAAGTTTTTTCAGAAAATCCAAAAAACAATCGATCTATTATTAATCGAATATAAAAAATATATTATTATTCTGATGATTGATTATTATCAATTGATTCGATTTTTTTATAAAGTTCCCAGCCTACTCCCGAGAGAGAGATTTTTTTTTCAAATGATAAGCAAACTTTTTCATTTAGCTACTTAAAGCTTTTAGAGCTTGAATTCGATTCAATAATAAAATTAACGGCTCATTAAGAGAAATGGAAAAACTTCAGGGTAAGAGAGAGAGAGCTGATGAAATTTTAAGAAAAAAAAAAAATCTTCCAGTAAACTTTTTTGAAATTCACTTTTTATGCCTTTTAAAATTTTTCGAGCGTGTTTCCCCTCTTCCTCCTTTTTTTTTAAAGGAACTTTTCTTCGTCGAGTGTAGCAGATGTTATTCGAAGTATTTTAAAAAGAAACTACAGCCCGGAACTTTTTCCTAAAGCTGACGTTAAGAAACATCCATTTCTTTAAAGCGTGATCTTAATGGAAAATAATAAATTTAAAAAAAAATTCTTGCTGAGAAAAGGAAGAAAAAAAATAGCGAAATGTAAATCTTTCGATTGAATTTATTCGACCTCTTCGCTTACTTTGAAAATTGAATACTTTATTGGAGGGTAAAAGAAAAACACGGGCGGTATTCCATCGACGAATTCTGACGATATTATCGATTTTTAAGTACGACGGAGCTCAACCGTGAGAGACGCATCGAGCTGAAAACTTTTTCAAAAATCGTCGACAGCCGGCACATTTCACAGAGGTTAAAGACGTTCTTTTCGAAAAATTAATCGTGCAGAGAAACAAAATAATTAAGCGATTCAGAGATATTAATTTTTTATGAAGAAAGTTAAGATTTTTTCAAAATTTTAACCGCATAAGCAGACAAAAATTCATACTTATTCAACTTTTAATTCGTTTGGATTCAAGAAATTTTTAAGTTCAGAATATGTAGATAAATCTAAGCTTCTAAATTTTTTTTTTTTTTTAATAACTGTTGAAAAAAAATTTTTAAAAGAATATCTCCCCGAATAATAACCGTAACTCTTCAATTAAAATATGGCTTGACAGATAAATTTGAGCAATTTATGTAATGAATGAATAATATTTCAAAATTCAAAGATATAAAACGATACTAATAATTTAGTCTCAAATCAAAAATTGTATTTGGTAAATTATTAGCAAATGAAATCGTCTTTTGAGCTACGATAGCAGATAAAAAAAATTTACGGCTCAGAGCGAAAAAAACAAGTGTGTACAGAGACTACGAACGAATAGAAAAAAAAAAAAGTTTGGGATAAGTTGAGTGACACCTACGCTAAAAAATAATCCCTCATTGACTAACGTGGTACTCGAGCATACGTGGGAACGTTCAGCCTGGCTTAAATCGTCTCGATCATCCGGTTAATTATTCTCCCGGGCTGCATCGACTAATCGAAACAATCAAAGTTTGGCGAAAATCCTCTTAAGCTTTGGGCGACATAATATGTGTGATGCACAGGTGTTTATCGTTACCCGATACCGTCCTAAACTTTCTGCATCCACCACTTTTTTTTTTTTTTTTTTTTTCTCACCCCTCCATTGTTTGCCTGAATTTTTCCCTCTTTTTTTTATCTCGTCGCTGCTGACTGTCGGTCACTGGCTTTTTCAACGAGGTTAAACTGTAATTGATGGGCGTTTGATTGACTGTGACTCTTTTTTTTTTTTTTTTTTTTCTCGTAAAAAATGTTAAAGCAAGCGGGGTTGTAACAGCTAGCCGCGTTTATTTATATTCATTAAGGGGGGAGCCGTGGAAATCACGATTATGCGAAGGACTACGCAATCAATCATAAAACCTCATAAACTGAGTTGCTGCTAGTGCAGCGAAGCGGCAAACCTTTTCGAATTTCCTGGCCCCAGCGCAAGCTAAATTACCGCCCTTAATAACTGTCAGCCATGCCTGGTGGTGGTGCTGCTGGTGGTGGTGTACACACAAAATTTAATAAACCGCGAGCGAACGCCGCCGGAACTAAGACGCCCATCATCATATAGACTGCATAACCCGACCGGCTGGAATTATTGCCGGGGTTATAATCGTCATCCCTCATTCGCACACCTGTGATACTCATCTCTATATCTCTGAAAGTTTACGGTACTTTCTTGACTACAAGAGCTTGCTGATGATTTTTTATTTTTTTCGCTATTCTAAATTACGAATTTTTCAGATACACTACTCAAAATGACAATCTTTATTCCATTGATGATGCTGTACATAAATTTTACCATCAGATGGTAATGTAGGTTTCTAATCAATAGCCAAGGACCGGCTTTATGAAACTATTAAGTTATTCGATCATAAGATGTTTACAAAGAAAATCTATATCTAAAATCCATGAAATCCTTTCCGTCCGGAAGAAACATCTTCATAAAAAGTAACTGAAAGCTATTCCTGAAAGAAGAGAAAAATATATAAAACTTTTTCTCATACTTTAAACTTATGTTGAAGTTTCTTCTACCAGAAACGGTTAGTTTGATCTTGAATTTTTATTTGGCATTGAAAAAACTCCCATTCTTTTTTGATGAGGTTACATTTACTCTACTTGATCTACAGTCGATAAAGAAGATCCCTGAAAAGTGATCGAGAAACAGCTATGAATCACTACTCAGACATCAATATAATCATTCTTAGGGATGATCCGTTTCTTTCTCAGATATTTTTATTATTATAGAATCTCAGACAGAAAAACCATTTGAGATTAAGTTACCAAATCATAAAAGAAATCCGAGAAACACTCGTCGGGAAAGCGTACGCGATTAGCAAAGCCCTAACGAAAAAGGCGAAGAAGAAGAAACCGTGATAATCTCTGTCGCAGGGGTGTTTAACTCCCGTTTGAACAGCATTCGAGTGTTATTGCTCTCTCCCCAGGTCCGCAGAGTCGGGTCGGGTTTTAATTCCCAGAATGTAAAACTAATCTTATTGGAGTTTGATAAACCAGGCCGGGAGGGAGGGAGAGAGGTCAGTGAAACTCTAGAGGGGGCTTAAGAGGTACGAAGAGAAAAAAAGCTCAATTTATATAAAGTAAGCGCCCGGTAAAAAACAAAAGTCTCGCGCGCGCGATCAATCGTGGGTGGGGGGGGGGGCAATTTTCTTCCTTCCCTCTTTCGGTCGACCTACATTTTCCCTCCCTCCCTCTGCGTTTTTTTTTCCCTATCGCTCCCGGGAGTAAATTGCTCCTTGAATCCCCCAAGTAGTGTATTGAGCGTGTCCCGATTGATCTGCCCCCCGGATTTAATTGGCCGGTATTAGCTTTCGTCATTAACGAGCCCGGTCCGAACTGTTGTTGTTGTTGTTGTTATTGTTCTTGTTATTATCGAACGATAAATTCGTTCGTCGAAAAATTCAATTAATTAGGACACACCAGAGGAATAGGTAAAAAATTCCCTCGCGTTTTTCAGCGGGTAATTGAAAAAAAAAACAGGCGAGCCATTCATCTCGATGCGGAGTAATCTCGGTCCCGATTACGTTTGATGCGTGCGCGTCAGGAGTCATATTTCAAAAAAAAAAAAAAAAAACCCGAGCTCGTGATTGCTTGCAATATTTGGTAGCGAGATAAAATCTTCGCAGCGCTGATAAAAACTGCGCTGCTAAAAGTGACGTTCATTTGACACTTCGTACTCTCTAATGGTCGCTTTTTTTTGGAAAGCCAACACGCTTGAAAACAGAGTGTTCGATGATATTATTTTCGCTTTGCGGCAATAATAGGCCCCAGCAGCGCCGGATGAAGAGATCAATGCAGGCAGGCCCGGGGATTATCGCTGCGAAAACAATGGCAGCCGGGGGGGAAGTTGAAACTTTATTTTCAACGGGGCTCCCCCGTAATCCGAGATTCGCGCGCGACGAAGGATTTCTGAAAGCTTCTTCTTCTTCGCCCCTACCGACTACGACGACGAAGGCAGCGGAGGAGCAGGAAACTTTAATAATTTCAAGAAGTTTGACACGAACTCACCCCCGACCCTGCACGTAGACGAATCTTTATTTCTCCCTGCCCGGACGTTGCTATGTATATTCGCGGATAAGTGGATTACCAGAGCGACGATTTTTTCTTTTTTTCATCGAGGACGCTAATAGTTCGACCTCGGGTAACCCAACGTGGTTCTGAAGTAGTCATCAATGAAAGACTCAAACATTTTTCAATCTCATTTTACTAGGTTGGAAACAAGAGATTCAAAAAAGCTTTACTATGATTTTGAGTCAAGTTGACTCGAAGAACCAAAGATAAAATTTTGACTGCATGGATCTTATCTTATCGAATCATGCAATCATTTATAAAAAATTAACAACTGATTAAAATTAAACAAAACCTTTGAATATTCTCAAATATTTCAAAATCATTTTTAGGAGCAAGAGTTTCACCACAAGCTTCGCTTTAAATTTGATCTATCCGGCTCGAAGGGCCAAAGTTGAAATCATTCATGAGAATCACACTTAAAATCCCTATCATTCGTTATTTGGTACAAAAACTTTGATTTTTTTCTAAATCACTCCGTCTTGCTTTTGAATTATCAGATTCAATTTGATGGAGCGCTGGTGTCGTCTTAAGTGACACCCGACTTTTCGTCATCTCCTCCTCCGTCTTCTCTCCTCCAGGTGGCGGGTAGTGGGTGGCTTAATTACCTTCCGTAATTAAAGTTTTGGATATTTTTAATTGGATCCCCGCCTAGCTCCCAGGAATAATTTACGCGAATAAATCTAGGCAAGAGAGAGAGAGAGTGAGAGAGCGAAAAAAAACACATTATTTTTCCTATGAAGGAAACGACAGTTTAATTAAATCTCCGGGGGTGAACGGGGCCAAGTTGAAAAATCAAAGTCGTTAATGTTCGCGCGGTGAGTAACAAGTTTGTAACCACGCTCGCAGGACAAAAAAGCCAGCTCTCCAAGGCTATAAAATTACGAATGCAGCATCTCATTAAGGAAAGGGAAGGGGCTGTTGACCTCGCCCGGGTAATTGAATTAATCAAATCGTCAGACTGTGAAAAATCGATCGAATACACTTCCTTTCCTTTTTTTTCGGACTTGGTATAAAATTAATCAAAGCCCCTTCATCGGGCTCGATAAATTAATCACTACTACATCGAACTAAGTTTATAAAAAAAAAAAAAAATGCTCGGAGAGATTTATTGGCTCCGGTTGGGTATGTAGGTCGCGTCGTACACGGATTTAAAAAAAGTAGAAGGGTGAAAGTTGTCGAGTAAGCATTAAAACGCTGATGCATGAATTATCATTCGAGCCTTAGCTTAAGGGGGTAAGAGGAGCATTTCCTCCGGGTTTCGCCCCCCGAGATTTATCGATTAGCGCCGAGATTCGAAAGGAAGATTAATTAAATGAGCTATAGATTTCGAGGAGTCCCACCCGGTGACGCATGAATTTTCGCCCTCCCCCACTTTTTTTTTTTCACTATCCGAGCTCGATTCACTGTGAATTATGTGAGATCTCGTAATATGTAATTTCGGATTTCTAAATTGGAGATTTCTTTAATTACTTTTAACGAGCGTGTAAAATCAGTTCAAGTGTGTGTCAACAGAAATTTATTAAACTAAATTTATTATATGATTTTCCAAATAATATTCTCAAAGTTCCGTACGATATTATTTATTTATTTACTTAATAATTATCCATGTTCTCTGGAGTAATGGTTTGCAAATGCAGAAAATTTCTGAAAACGCAAAACAAAGTTATGTATAATGATAACAATGTTATTCACGTTTAGAAAGATAAACAGTTCATTACAGTAGTAGATAGAACCTTTGATAACATAACCTCAAAAATTTAAACTTGAGTGAATAATGAATTAAATTGAGATATTTCATAAAAATAAACTTACAAGGAGATGGTTTGTCCTTTGGGACCTGGATTTTCATGAAACTTTGCACACAGTTTTTATTCATCATAAAAACAAGCCCTTCAGTGTTATTTTTCCAGAATGGGACTTTTTCACCTGCTTCCCATATAACCCCTGTGTTAAAAAGTAGTTTTCCTATAAAAAGCCGTTTTAGGCCTAGTTTTCAAAAAATTCCTCCTTGGACCGTATTGCACTTAATCTAATTAAATCTTCATTTCTAAGTGTAATACGGTTCAAGGAGAATTTTTTTAAAATGAGGCCAAAAACGGCTTTTTATAGGAAACAGCCTACTTTTTAACACAGGGGTTATATGGGAAGTAGGTGAAAAAAGTCCCATTCTGGAAAAATAACACTGAAGGGCTTGTTTTTATGATGAATAAAAACTGTGTGCAAAGTTTCATGAAAATCCAGGTCCCAAAGGACAAACCACCTCCTTGTTAGTGTAACTATTAATATAGTGTAATATTTCAAAAATAACATTAAATAAAAATTTGGTTCTTGTTAAGGAAGTTTTTTTTATGAACAAGGAAGGAATAGGAATATGGAATATAGCTACAACGGTGTGTAAGTAAGTCAATTAATATGAAAATGTTAAAAAGCCCAAATTTTAAGTTAATCAAAAGCTTATAATTAGAGTTTAAATTTTGCTAACCCGATTAATTTTGTAATTGAGACAGCTTGTACGGTTCTCCACAGGTTATGAGCCCCAAAAAAAAAAAAAAATCAATGACAAATCAATGAACAGATTAAAACGCTTTTTCAAATCTCTAACTAGTGCAAGAAGAAAAGAACGAATCTCGGTTAAAAAATGGCGTTTAATTAATTCTCAAGACATGTTTACGGTCGCCGCAGCTGTTATAATGAGTCTCGGAGCGCGCTCGCTAATTGAAAAAAACCAGCCGGAGATATTCGCTTTAGCGAAAGAGAAAGAAATAAAGTAAAAAAAACTAAACTAAACGTAACGCTAGATTTTTAAAAAGTGTAATAATTTCGTATCGGCAGTGTAGCCAACCTCATGATGTCGAACGCAAATTAGGTCCTGCGTCGATAATTGCGCGTTCGGTTTTTGCCGCGGCGACGGTACAAGGAAAATGAATGATGCATGAGCCGCGTCCGAATGAATATTGCACGCAAATTGATGCCACGTGAACTCGATTATTATCATCATCGTTTCACGAGTTGAATATATTGTTCTTTTTTTTTTTTTTTTTCGAAACTCAACCCTTTTTTCCAACCACGATTGACGGATAAAAATAACTTCACAGAAGTGCGCGAGGGATTTTTATCAGGAAAAATCCTTTCTCCCCCCCCCCGCTCTGGCTTTGATTACAATCGCTCCGAGGCGTTGTTGATTTTGAATGCGGTCTGGTTTATCATTCCTGGAAAAACAGCGGGGAAGAGAGGGAAAAAAAAATGAAGACCCGATGCAAATTTTTATTTACTCGTTTGCGCATCGAGATGATAAGAATAAATTTATCGTCAAAGTAGGTCAAAAGTTGCGGGGGGGAAAAAAATAAGAGATAAAAGCGAGCCCCGGTTTTATGAATAGTTGTTACGACGGTATCGAAAAAAAAGCCTCGGCACATTGTATTACGTTTACCGAGAGGATTAAGGTGGAGGGAAAAAAATATTGCCAACGTAATAGGCAAAAAATATGCTCACCAAAAAATAAAAGCCTACTTCTGCTAGCTTCGGAATTTTGTTTTTCTGTAACGCACGTACGTCGGTCAATATTTAACCTTTGTTCATTATCTCTGATGAGAGGTGTCATGAATAAAAAAAAGCCCGAGTTTATCTTCTTTCTTTCTCTTAGAGAATTTTAAATAATGTTTTATTCTCTACGGGCGTTAGTTTCTTTATCTTTTTTTTTTCAGTGACTTTTTAGCTAGCATGGAGTATGATTCTCGGCGGATGGACTGCTCAATCATAACACGAGGTAGTTTCTTGTTATTTTTATTCTTTACAACACGGATACGTAGACTCATAATTTATGACTTTTCCTTTGTCATAGATTGGAAAAGTCGTAAATAAAAGAATCTTTGTTTACCATTCTACCAGCTAAATAAAATTTTCAAATTACGTCTTGTAGGTATTTTTTATCACGTATGTCAAAGCTAAGAAATCTTGAAGGTTGAAATTTTGTGAAAAATTCATATAGTTTAATATTTTGGACACTTTTATACTGACTCGCTCTGGTAAATTATAACAATAACTTTACATCTCTCAAGAAATTCCACAACTAAAAATTTGAACACCTCAAACTATTTCCGACACTTATACAGTGGCTTCCCCATGCATGGCATAGAATATGGAGTTATTAGATGGACCTCTCAATTCTAAAGTTGTACCTTTGTCAAAAAATTCCACAACTACTTACATGAACATCTTTTGAACATCTTAAATTATGGAACTACCAGATTGATCACTCAACCCTAACCTCATACGATATTCTATAACTACTTTCTTTACTTCATAGTAGGCATAGAGTATAAATATACTAGATGAGTCATCCAACCTTAACCTTCTTCTGCACATTTCCGGAAATTCCATTGCTTATACATTTGGTAACATAGAGTATAAACATGCTAACCTTGCGTACCTCTCATTCCATTTACCAGTTTTGACAGTTTTGTTTAAATCAGTAAAAACAAAAACTAGTCGATAGATGGGCATACCAAAGTGGGTCATCTGGGAATAAACAGACAAGAATTTACGTTTTCGCAAAAAGAAATAAGATTCAAGGTCGGTAAAGTTAATCTCGGAAAGAGAGTAAGTGCGTTACAAATCAGGCCACCGTCTGATGCATCGCTACCCAGGGGGGATAAGATATAAAGTTATGGATCCCTTCGAAGCCTTTTCCTCTCTCTCTCTCTCGCCTCCCGATTAAACGAAATTGTTTCGAAAGGAGGGACAGGGAGCGAGAACATTCGTTACCCGGGTCTCGTCCCGCCAAAGTTGAGCCACTAATTTAACCAGGAGAAGATGTTCCTCTGGGATGTACCGGGGGGGAAATTTATCGCGACGAGCACACCCACACGTTAAACACGTTCGTTCTTTATCTCCTCCTCCCCCCTCCCTTCCTCCAATCGTCATTATTTCTGGTTCTCGTTTTATCTTTAATCGTTATTTCACAGCGAGGGCTTTTTCTTCATCTTCTTTTCACCCATTATCGCACGTACTAGATGTACGTACTACGCGCTTCTTCTTCTCTTTTTTTTTTTTTTTAAAGCGAGCGCTTCTTTTATTTAACTCCATGGTTAAAAGCCGGTGACCCACTTTTCGACGCGCGACAGAGTTTGAATTTTTTCGCTACGAGGGCCATTCAGAGACTCCGTTGTTCTAGGCCCGAAGATTAGGCCTCATCATTTTGATGACGATACACTTTACACCCACTCAATCAAGAGAGTCATTTGAGAGGTTTTTTTTTTTAATGTAAACTAGTGGGTAATCGGATTACCTGGATATTGTTTTTTTTCTTCTTCGTAACTCGAGTTTGCGAAAATGGAAAAAATAAATTTTCATAATCGTGAGAGGTAATTGAAAATTTTTTTTCCAAAACCCCTTTTTGTCTCGAGTTTACCTTGATTTCTCGTACTTTACGCGTAATCTTATTATTTGTTTAATTTTTTCCCTATTTTTTTGAAAAAATTTTTCGTTCGCAAAGAGTTTTTTCAAATCCACGAAAAACATTTTTTAACTTTTTCGTTGAAAGAGGCAACGGAAACACGCATTAAAATTTAAATTGCACCTGCAAACATCAAAACTCGAAAAAATTAAATATTTTTTAAATTTGGGCGAGTAAACGCGAACTCGGGTGGGATTTATTTTCCGCGAAGAAAAAAAATGTCGCGCAGCACAATAATCAGAGTCGATTCAAGTTCGAAGGGAAGAACGAGAGACGCGGTAGTAGAGTCGAGGCGTGAAAACGCGTGGTTACCGCAAGGGGGAAATTGCGCGTGCATGCATGCTCGCACTTGCTGCTTCGGATGCACGCTGCATCTAAATAATTCAGTTAAAATTCGTTCGGTTTCGAATCTTATTAGCCCTGGAGTTTTACGTGTCGCTTACTGTTTCAGGGGTACCAACGTCCTATTTAAATTTCGGGGTTAACTAAAAATTTAACTTGTTGTTATAGTTTCAGGAAATTAGGTTAGGAAATTACATTTGAGCTAGGAGATTAATTTCATTTAGGAGAATCATTGCATTCAAACATCGAAAATGTCTTTGTAACGTGCCTCATTTTCATGAATATAATCTAATTTGAATAAAATTAATTTCAAATTATTGTATAATTTTTTTTACTGTACTAACAGAAAATCTGAAACGTGAATTTTGAGGTTAGGAATGAATTTGGACATAAAAAATGTCGATATCTTTGAAATATGCCTGGATCTTCGAAGACTTGGGTTTACTTTTTCAATTTGAACTAAAAAATATTGCATAATCTATTTTCTGTACCAGCAAAAAATTTAAAACGTGAATTTTGAGGTTAGGAATTCGTTCGAACTTCAAGATTGTCTTTGCAATGTGCCTAAACATTGATTGCGAGAATTTGAATCGATTTTTTTTAAATAATTTAAATTAAATATTGTTTCCATGGTAACAGGAAGCTATAAAATGTGAGTTTTGAGGTTAGGAATGAATTCGGACATCAATATCGTAAATATCTTCTTAATATACCTAGACATCATCTTCAAGTACTCAAGTTGGACTTATCAAATAAATCTTCAGAATATACGGTAATTTTTTAAAATAAAATAAAAGGAATGTCTGAAAGCTAATTGGATTCTTACGAAGCGTATTAATAAGAGAAGAAAAAAAGGAGGGAGGAAAATAAGATTGTTAAATCCAAGTCCATGGTTAATTTTAGTAGCGATAAAAAAAAAAAAAAAAGGGTAACTCGCTGACCCTCGAGCGTTACGAGACTCGCAATAACGAGGCTGGAGGTACGTATATAGAGTAAGGGTAGTCAGCAGCTCGCTACTTACTTAATTTTTTACAGTCGAGGGGATCCCAAGTACCGGGCGGAGCGGAGGGAGTTTGCGGTTGACGAGGAGGCAAGGAACAAGCCGAAATCAGCGAACCGGTTAGCCTTAAATTCACCGGAAGGAAAAGCTCTCCGGGAAGAGAGAGATATGCCCGAGCCAGAAAATATATAAGTTTTTCTCACTCTTGGCATTGATTTCCCCGCCTCCCCCCCCCCCCATCTCCTCATTGGGATTTATTTTACCTCCTGGGTGTATTAAATAAGCCGATAGAGATAGTCTGATTTTTGGAACTTAAAATTTAACTAAATAATAACTTTTTTAGTGCCAAAAATTTAATTAAAACGGCAATTTCATTAGGACAACAACGTTTTGATCCTAGATCATAGGTTCTCATCAGAGTCTGAAATGATTTAGTACATACGTGGTGTCCAATTAGAATTTGTTGTAACACCTTCAACAATTGAAATACTGATTTATAGGTTAGGTTGACGTTTTTTTGTTTATACATTTTTTGAACTATTTATGTGAATTCATTTGGAGCCTTTCATTCTAGTTTTGTGTTTTTTTTTTTTTTTATCCAGAATTTTTAAGTTTTTAAAATCGAATGGATGGTCAGAGTCTTCATTCAAATGCTTTGTTATTACGTATTGGTCTTGATTTTCAATGTGTATCAAAATCTCTCTTAGTTTCAAAATTTAAATAATCAAATTGTTTGTGTTAAGACATTCAGATCATAAAGTTAAACTATGAACCAAAAGAAAAAAGACAAAGCGATTCGTAAAACGAGAAAAAAAAAAAATTTTCCCAGCTGAAAATTGATTATTTACGGGCTCCCGAGCTAGCGCATCCCGCATTCACTTTACTCCCTTTGTTTACCAAGTCTACGGTACCGTTGTTGAAAATGTCCCTTAATTTTTAATCTTGAGCATCTCTTTTACGTGCTCGGTACAAACTGGTAGATGCAACCTACGAATTCAAAACGTTAATAAATTTTTCATAGAATTTGTAGTAACAAAAAAACTTCGATTGTTATTAAACAATTGAAAATCCACAGAATCGAAAATTTCGTTTAAATATTCGTTCCTCTTTTCAGAAGGTAAGGAGAAAATAAGGAAAACTCGTGTAAAGTTGATTGGAACTAAAAAAGTTTGAGGTTAGTACACACCCCCAAACTCCGTCGGAAAAAGAGAAAAAAAAATTGATTCCATTCCGTCAACTTGAAATGTTACGTGGTATAATTTACATTCGTTTGATGCCGCTGGAAAAGTTACCCCGACGATCGAACTTCGGACTCTCGAACTTTTTCCCTCCTCCGATCCTCTCGAAAGAGCATTGAACATTTGTACGTTCGAGTACTTCTACCCTTTTTTTTTTTTTCTTCTTCTTCTACTTCCCGGCTCAACACTTCTGCGCGCTGTATTGTTTCAAACTTTCCACGCACGACAATAGATGCGCACACTTTTTATAAATGTTTTTTTTTATCAAAGTTATCGATTTTTAAGATTTTTCCTAACAAGTATATTGTAAGTATAACTACGTATATTCAAGGTTGAAGAGCACATCCGATTTCAGAGATCATGGTGGCAAAAAAGTGAACTAAATGAAGAACATACTTGAACTTTAAATTGTTCAAAAACTGCTAAAAAAAATTTATAATATAACAATTTTTTAAAGTATTATATTTTTTAAAGTAAGTATACACGTCAATAATGTTTTATCTACTATAAAAATTAGCATGAAAATTGAAAAAATTTGTATGCACCATTTTTACTCGAATAAAAGAGAAGAAGGAAGCTGTATTAGTATAAATATGGACGGAACGATGAAATCGGGCCGAGAGAATTATTATAGTCGGGAAAGCGTCAACGGGCTTCCCGCAATGGGTGGCTGCGGTGGGAGTGAAAAAAAGAATAAGTTTTCTCCTGGCTGGAGGAAGGAAAAGCTCGGGAGAGCACTTTAAATTACAAAACTGCGGGCGCGGGGCGAAAAGGAAAAAAAAAACCCCGACACACTCACACACAAAGTTTTACTACTCGAAAAGCGGGAGTCAGAAAAATTAGATTTTCGATATTCTTCTTCACTCGTTTAAGGAGAATCGAGTTCTGGAATGAAGAGAATGAAGAGAATTTTACGCGCCGAGGGGGACACTTTTCAACGAGTTTAAAAGATAAAAAAATAATTTTTTTTTGTGAAAACCTTTATAGATTAAAATAACGCTTTTTTAGGTTAGGTTTGGACGAGTACGCATGCATAATGAGTTTTTAATGTTTGAAAAATGCCATGTGAATAAGGATAGATTGAAATTCTTTGCTGTCTACATCGAGACATTTGTAGTTTAGGTTAGGTTATAGTTTTGACCTAAATGCGAATGCGTGATAAGCTTGTAATGTCTTGACACTCATCCAAAAAATTAAAGCAAAGCTAAATAAATGAATTTTGTCTTTATGTATTTTACTGAAGCTACAATAGTCAAACTGAGTTCAAAATATTTGAGGTTATGTCATCCATAGTCTCGACATAAGTACGCATGCGCAACAAGTTTATAAAAAATGGCGCGCATTCAAAAAAATTAAACGACGTTAGGTTCCACAAGTGCAAAATAAAATTATTTTAATGCGCGATGAAGCTCGTCTTGTATCCGAAAACATTTTCCATTCGTGTTTTGATGAGCGTCGCGTCGGCTTTATGAAAATACCCGGGAAGAACGTTTTAAACGACTCGTAAAAAAGTCGGACATAAAAATATCTTATTTTTTCTCTTTGTTCGACACCCCGATGCGGGCTGGCCATTAAGCGTCACCTCTTTTTTTCTTCCCCCGAATTGTCGGCAAAAATTTTTCAAGGGGGCTTCTCCGCGGCTAAGAAATTGGGGAATAAATAAAGCGAAAAATAAATATTATTTTCGAAAGAGCTGTTTATTTAGTATTTCCTCCTTTTCGTGACCCAGAAAGGTATGTTTGAACTCCTTCTCGAGTATGAAAAGTGGAAAGCGGATACGTATTTTGATACACTTTATTCAATTCAAACGTTGAATAAGGTTTATCTTAGCAGAAGTAGCTAGACGAAAACAAAGCTGCTACAAATTCGAATAATTTTAATCCGGGAGCACGAAAATCCTGTAGGATAAAGTTACAGTGAGAATCGTCCTACCCCCGGGCCGGCTTAAACTTTAGAAGAAGAAAGTAGAAGAAGTAGAAAGAAAAAAATTGCTTTAATCGCTCGCCGCAGAAGAATATCCGTTACGGTTAAAGCCTGCCCGTCGATTCGTTTCACTTAATACAGCTGAGCTTCCCCTTTTTACTACGACTCCTGGATTTCAATTAGAGCTGCGGGAACGTGTGTTTACTTTTAAAACCGGAATCCGGGATGCTTCAAGGACGTTGCCTCTGACTCCCTTTAAATTTAGAACATTAATTTTTTTTACCGAGGCCAAAATGAACTTTTCTTGAGCTTTGGGGCGTAACTGGAAAAATATTTGCTCAATTTTTTTGAATACTACGTTACTTTATTTTAAGCTTTGACCAGGAAACATCATCATTTTGTTTTAACTGAACACAGCTGCGAATGAAACGTTAAGGTTTTATTTACAGCTGTTTTACGAAATGCAACGAAGATTTTTTTTTAAATGAATATGACTAAATAGTACTTGAAAATTTGAGCACATTTGGGTACTGAGAGTTACTAGTTTTTATCACATTATGTATAAAATTATTTTTTATGCATTGATTTTAGTGCGTAAAATGATCGCTTTATACACACTTAGAAAAAAGTCGAAAATTGTAATTAGTATTTTACGCAGCAAGGATGTAAAAGAAGGTTTTACGCTCCGATCACACGAGGTCCTAATTTTTTACACCCCTGTTACGAACATTTTTTTTTTTTTTTTTTTTTTTTTTTTTATAGTTGCACTGAGCAAAAAGTAAAATTGTAAAAAAACTACTATTATTTACATTTTTTACTTTTTTTTTAAGGGTTCGTAAAGCAACAATTTTACGCACTAAAATCAATGCGTGAAACAAGACTACGCAAACTATGATAAAAAAAAAACTATATGCATGATTCTCAGTAGCCAGCGGAGGGCATCCTAGAAATTTTTTCAATCACAACTTTCTGAACCAAAAACGATGAGTTATCTTTCTCTGGGGAGCAAAAAAAGTCGGGATTATTGAAGTAGCGCAAACAAGCGCAAACTACAGAGAGAGTAATTAATATGGCCTTTGGTTGATCAAAGCGGCCGGGTGGGTAATTCCATGATTCCCGGGCAGAAACTCGAGAGAGGCCATCTCCAAAGAGAAGCCCCAAGACGGCAGCCATAATAGCGCCTAAGCATTAAGAGAGCGAAACTTGGCGTGTCGTCGTACTCCCCCTGTTTAGTCTTTGGTGCTGCTGCGGGTGGCTGCTGCTGCCGCTGTAGCTAGTGCAAATTGCCAATCTCCCTTGGCCTCCCTCCCACCCCCACCGTCACGCGAGATCCGGGCTGTACGCCCACATCGCAGCGGCTCCTCCTCGTTTGCGGCTTTTTACCTCTCGGGATTGACCTTTCTTGGTCTATTGTGTAAATAAGCTGTGTGCTTTTATTCTTCTTCTGGGAGTGTTGTTAACATTTTTTTTTATTCAGCGTCGAATTAATTTTATAATTAGAAGTAAGTCAATTCATCATGATGAACAAAAATTATGAAAATTTGGAGATATTTTTATTGAAGTATAAAAAGCATTGTCAAAATTTGAAACTGATTAGGAGTCTAATAAAATATTTATAAATATTTATTGTTTTGATGTCATACAACTCATGTGTATCATTCGCGAAGACAAAAAAAAGTTCTTTTGGTTCTTTAGGTTAGATTTGAACAACCAATCAGTGGGCTTCTATATTTGAATATAGTCATTTGACTCGAGCAGTGTCTGAAATAATTCTCAAATATTGAGGTTATAAGCGTAGTGAGAGAAAATATGCAGCCAATTTTTTTACTCTTTGTACACTTGTATTTTATTTATTTATTTCTCACATAATATGTACCCTCCTTAAGGAGAGGAGTTACTTTTCCTTGAATAAAGAGAATTTGTTATATTACGACAGTTCCTGATTGAAGAAATCAAAATTAAAAAGTAAGTAACCCGAAAAATAAAAGCGATGAAAATTTATCCAAATTGAATTGGCAAAGTTTTGATTGGAGATCAAGCAAGTTTAAAGTCGGGTCGGGGTCGCGGGTATTTACCTTGGAGAATTATTTTACCCCGCTTATGACGGCTGTCCTGACTGGCGGAATAATTTTTGGTCGAATAATAACAATCTAATTTGATTTGAGAGAGCCTCAAGTTTAACTGAAGCTTATTCCAGGGAGATTTTTGATTTTAAAGTCGTTAATTTAATGAACGCGCGGTAGGCCGGATAAACAAACTTTGTTTCGGTACGACGACGACGCCTTACTTTTTGCAACTAAATTCACTTGTCAGACAGTTATTATGAATTTATATCTCGATGTTTCGTCCTCGACACTTTTAAAAGAATTCTACTTTTTTGAAGTCAGTTGTAGTATGTTGGGATTCTAACCTAACATTTGCTGCGGAGAGCAGACGATTTTTTAATTATTCTACACATAATAAATTTTTAATTCATACTTAACGATCATGAACGAATTATAAACATTTCGAACATTTCCTTCTAAAATATTCAAAAAGTGCATTTTGAGGTTATAATTTGAGGTTATAATAACTTTTCCTACTACTAATGTATATTCTAATCATCACTTAATAATTTTTACAATTTTCAATAAAGATATTGAAGATTATATCATAAAAAACCAAACCTGTCCAGAAAGCTCGACAACCCAATAAAACTAAAAATGATTTTCTCTGACTTACAAATAAATTTTGAGTAAACTTTATATTTTTTCAAGAAACCGAGTACCTTCAAAAAACTTCAGGAGCTTCAATTTCAGAAATGCCTTTTTTTTTCTTCAAAGATGCTTGATAAATACGAACCGCGAGATGAAAATTAAAAAGCCGAGGAGGGGCCCAGAAAATTAATTAGCCCGAGACGTCGTCGCATCGATCTGACGCAGAGAAGAGCGAGAGAAGGGAAGAAAAAAAAGGGCGGCAGCTCCTCGGTAAAGATTTTTCTTCGTCAAAGTGCACGTCGTCGAGTGGTGAGCGAGTGATTGATTGATTTCTTTCTTTCTTTGTTTCCGCCGTTCCACTTCTTCCTTATGCATCTCGCCCGATGGAGTTGCACGTATCTTTCTTCCTCAGAGTAATTACGCGCGAGTGTGATGAGTCTTGTGGAGACGAATTATTTGATTAAGCTTACCCCGGCTTATTAAGATTTATGCTGCTGCTGAGAGTTTTGGGTAACTTAATGTCTTATTGCTGTTCAAACTAAAAATCTATGGTCACGTGACGGTCAGTAGTTGATGTATTCATATAATTAGTCATCACACGGTCACAGCAATGTAACTATGTATTTTAAAGTTGGATATAATTTTTCTTTGTTGAAATTAAGTTAGTCATAATAGTTAACAAACATAATTTTCTGTGAGTAAAATGACCGGTCATATTACAGTCAATACGGTCATGATACAGTAATGTGTCTACAATACACTTAAATAAGTTTGCTGAGTAAGTCGTTTTTATAATGAATCAATAGAAAAATTATGTTAAATGATCAACTTACATAATTTCTGTTGTGACCAGTCATGTTACGGTCAAGTAACTGACAGTTATTCTCAGTGCATAATTTTCGTAACTATTTAATAGAAAAATTAAGCTCTTCTACTATCACTTTGCAACCCCATAATCGAAGCTCGTCTACATTTCTATCTCCTCCAGAAAAGACCAAGCAACTCGTCTGTCGCAATATTCCATCTTGGATCTGCATTTCTTTGGTCGGTACGGAAACAAGAAAGAAAAAAAAGAGAGTCGAGTTTTGATGAAACGCTCGGTGACTGTACAGATATATAAACGTCGTTTCGGTGGGGGATTAAAATTAATTAAATTTTCATAGCCGGCGGATAAAGGAGGAGAAAAAAAAGAAGAAGAAGCAGCGCGAAGCTGAATCCGAGACGGCCGCTCATTGTGTCGCTAATAGCCGAGGGATCCCCCAAAGCAAACAGTCTCTCGGCAGGGGGGATAACGATTTTCCTAAATGCCCGCGATTTTCTCTACCTTCTCTTTTCTTTTTTCAAGGTGCAAGCTTTAGACCGTACCGTGACCGTCACATTTGTAAATTATGTATCTTTATGGTCGTAAGATGTATTTTCGATTTTTACAGTGTCACATGACGGTCAGGTCACGATTTAAACACTAGAGACTGTAGTGTGACTGTCATGTTTAAAAACTATGTATTTCGATGGTCAATTTCAATTTTTTTACAGTTTTACATGACGGTCACGGCTTTTAAGGCAGAAGTTTTTATCACTCGAGACTGTACTGTGACCATCACATTATAAAATTATTTATCCATAAGATTTCTTATTATTTTTTTCAGAGTCATGGTTTTCAAGATGAAAAGCTTTTACCACCAAAAACTGTACCTTGACAGTCATATTTAAAACTATGTATCTTTACGGTCACAAAATAAATTTTAATTTTTTACATCGTCTCATTACGGACACGATTTTCAAGACAGAAATATTTTTTCATCGGGAATTAGATAAAAGATCTAAAAGCCTTAGTTATTTGAATGTTTGTACTTGATAAAAAGTTATTTTAACTAGTCAATTAATTTTTCAATTCAAAAACGAAATTTAAAAATTATCATACTTCACACAATAACTATCAGCCGGTTAAAACGTAAATCCGCCTTTAACGACGTATTACCCCCCGCTAACTTCGATATTATTTCACATCAGCATACGTGGAGCAATATTATAATGCGGCTTAACTCGAGCCTCGCAGGCTGCCCCTTAATCCCGCACACTTTTTATCTTTTATCATCCTTTGTGTAAACCCACGTGATGTTTTTCAATTAATACGCTCTCTCTGTTAATCTCTTAATCGCAATTAAAACTTTCGGACATTCAATTTTAAAATCTCATTAGTGTAGAGCTTACCCGATAAATTCGATGCCTAAAGTTTTGAAAATTTTTTTAAACTGACTCCGATAACGTCATCATCGCAAAGACTCGCAAAGAGATTAAAACTGCGATCGAGGGTTATAACGGTTAACGACCGCCAATGACATTTGAATTGGGCGGTTTCGATTATGTTCTTTGCACCCAGTTTGACGATCGTCGCTCGAATTAAATGCTCAATGGCTCGATGGCTTCGCGATCGAATATTCGCGTAATTATAATTTCGAATTTGGTTAGATGATAAGCCGGAAACACGTATGGACGTCACTCACGAACGGTGAGCTACTATCGAGTTTACAACTCTATGACGAGAATTAACAGCCTGAGTGAGACTTGAATATTTCAAATTATGTCTCTGCGCGAGCTTGCAAGCTCGATTCGACGTAAAATATTATCTGGGATTTGAAAACTTGCATTTTACCTGAAAGCTGCTGAGAGCTTGAAAGCTTAATTGATAAGGATGTGTCGACGACTTAAATTTCTGAAAGGAGCTTGCAAGCTCAATTGGGTGTAAGATAAATGTAAAAAGTAGTTGAAATGATTGAATAATTTTTTGGTTTTTGAATAATTATAATTTTTTATTCAGAAAATAGTCAGCTTTCACATGAATCTACTGACGTAGAAAGTTGCAATAAAAATATACAGAAGCAGTTTTTTTCAAGTAGGTTGAATTTTTGACAGTCATTCTTGGAGTTTTCGTCAGATAAAATCTGGTAAACAGGAAGATGAGATTCCTGCAGACTGTTTTTATAAAATGATTAATGATACTTGTGAATAATTATCAAAAGAAACTTTCAGAAGAAAAAAAATCAGTAGCCGTTTTAATTGCCAAAAAAAATGCCGTCTTTGGGAGCTTGCAAGCTCAATCGGACGTAAAAGGTTGATATCAAGGATAATTATGTACATAAAGTGGCTACAAGTGGTTAGACACTTGTTGGTAATTCGTGGAAAAAAGTATCTGATAATGTGACTGCTTGCCTCGGGTATTTTATTTTCTTTTGATATTTTAACCCTCCGCTGCTCAATCATTGAAACAAACTCGTTGGTAAAGTTTTCAACGTAAAAAAAAAAAAAAAAAAAAAAGGCTGAAACATGGAAAAGTTAGTTTATGCTCGAGTGGATCCAAAGCTCGAAAAGCAAACAACAACACGGGACCGCCGCATCAATCCATTAGATTTACATCTGTATTCGAGTTAAGGCTTAATTCAGCGTGTGAATAAATAAATAAAAGGGCGGGGAGAGCTTTTTTTCGAAAATAAATGAAAGAGCTTTTACAATTAATTAGCTACGAAGTGGTTAACTTGATTTCCAAACATTTAGCCAGATGTACCAGTATGTTTTTGTTGAAGAAATAGTAGTTTTTGGTGTAAAAGGTTCCATAACGTTAAAACGTTAATTTGGTTAATTTGGTTTTCGTGACTTTCTGCTTTTGTACCCGAGAGCTTGCGCAAGCTTTACGATAATGAACTGAATTAGTAACTTTAATTTTGAAGAGTTTCGAGTGTAGTATTTTTTATAAAAATTTCTTGAGTGAAATTTATTTTCTGAATTGGCACCAAAACGGCGAGCTTGCAAAAATTTAAAAAACTAAAAGCTCGCTTCGGCCAATTTTTTTTATCGTATTTGGGTCCAAATTTTAAAACTTTTAAGTATACTTTTATTCGATTCTAACCTAAAAAACCTTGGGTATACGTCTACAAAAGTACACAAATTAGTAAAACATAAAAAAGTCCGATGAATTTTGATTGTAAAACACACTGCTCGAGGCTATAATGCAGGGGGAGGTGAGCACAGCTAGAAAAACTCCAGTTCTTGGTTATTAAAATAAAGCGGTGGGAATTCCTGCTACCGGCTGTATGCATTTTAAGTGGTAGAGATAAGATTAGCTACACGTGGATTACACTTTGGTCGTCCCTTAATCAACTTAATGACCCAGTGTGATTTTAATATTACTACGTTTGTCACCGAGTAGTTGTGAAAAAAATTTTATGCTCGATTTAACGGAATTTATAGTTATGAGTAAGCGATTTTTGACGGGGGAGTGCTGGAATTAGGAAAATTTTGGATTTGGTTTTTGACGAATGAACTTAAAATGTACTTTTGCAGCAGGATATGGAGGATGAAAAAGATAGTTTACGAACTAGTTGAAAAAATATAAACAAAGAGATGGTCAGACTTTTTTGGTCTTTCATCTGATTTTTGAACAACCAGTGCTCAAACCGTATTGATCATTTCCACTTCCTTCGTTTTTTATAAACTTTAGAGAAAAAATATTTTTGATTTTGCAATCTTCAATTTAGACAATGAATAATTTTTTTTTTTTTAAGACTTAAAAAGACAAAAAAGTCATCTTTTACGATAAAACTTTGACTAAAAAATATTTTTTCTGACCAATAAATTTATGTTTAAATGCTTTTTTCATCACAAATTATCGAGTACTTTTTACCACAGTTTGAAACACCGACTTGTCAGCTATTTTTCACATACAAATTGTCAAAGCAATATTAAAAACTCCGTTGTTACTGAAAAACAATTTTTCCACTACAAAACCCTCATCCATAACGAAACAGTATTCTTTTAGTTCTTCTACAAGCCATTTTTGTAAATTTTTTTTCATGTAACTTGATACGTGAATCGTTAATTCGTCGGGTATTTTTCGCGTACAAAAAAAAGGGGGGAGGGGGGGGGGTAAAACATTTGCTTACGGATTTTATTCATGGATCCAATTTCCCAAAAAAACACGATTGCAGCTGCTCCCGGCGAAAAAACATACTCGGGGGGGGGGGGATAATTTTAGAGAATGAAACACGTGTAACTTTTGACGGGGGGTTGGGGGTGGAAAATAGGGTTGTCAGACTCTTTTTTTTTAATACATAAATTTTTGAGAAATAACAAGAGTTTGTAAAAATACGGACCACTGGTGTCATTGAACCGATATTACATTCAGCGTATACCTATATCGATAACCTGTGACCAAAATTTTCCACGAATAAAGTTACAATGGAGGTACTTTTGACTAATAAAATGTTTTAAAGCCACTTTATTCATTATTTTAGCTATGAATCCGTTGATATATTTTAATAAAAAAAATTTCTCGACCCACTAACCACGAATAAAAGGACTCTAAGTTTTCAATTTATGAAAATCGCAAGAAATCATTCTATTCGCGGCTGGTGAGTTGAGAAGTTCTTTTAAATTATAATATATCATCAGCATGTTAGCAAAAGCCATTTTAACATTTTTTTTCTGCAGGCTAAAATAATAAATACAGTCTTTTAGAGAGATTTTATTATGGCCAAAGGTACCTTCGTTGTAACTTTATTCGTGGCAAATTTGGGTCTAAGGCGATATACATGTATATTGAAGTATTTTAAATTTTAAATGCTAGTTCAATTTTTCTACTTTTTTCGAAAAAAAAAGGGGAAGATAAAAATGTAAGTTTGAAGTAGCCGACAAGCCTATAAAAGAGTATTACATGCATAGGATTAAAGTTAGTTGTAACTTGTAAGCTCCTCGCCGGTTAAATCACTACCAATAATAATTTCCTAGGCTCACATTGTTACTCTTAAATCCTCATAATCCTCGCTCAGCTGGTATTGGTTATCTCGTCGAACTGATAAAACACACTGCACTCGAATAATGAAAGCACAAGAACAACACTCAATGGGTTTAAATAATCACTCGGTCGGTTTGTAAACACTGAACACTTCGCGACGCGACGCGACGAAGGGAGATAGAAAAAAGTAGCACCGTGCGAGAGAAGCGCGCGGGACGGACTGAGAACCAGCCGGAGTGTAATGCGGGAGAGCTGGAGCCGACACTGCTGCCACTACCGGGGCGAATCGCGCACGCACCGACCCTCCAAAGGGGACCCGGCTTACGCTCGATTCTGCAAACTCGAGACTTGCGAATAGAGCCTGTCGATTGACAATTTAGGCTCGTCAAACTTTTTTTATTTTTTGGAAAAAAACATTGAAATACTGTGATGGCTGAAAAAATCTGAATTCTAAGAATTGAGCTAAATCACTATTTTTAAAATTTGTAATTTATTTTTTTTTAAATGAAATATTTTGATGATTAATAAAACCTGAGTTCCAAAAATTGAGGGAAAATTCAAAAAAAATTGAAAAAAAAATTAAAACACTGCGATGGATGAAAAAATCTGAATTCTAAGAATTATGGGAAAATTTAGAATTCCAAGAATCGAATAAGAATTAAAAGACTCAACAATGCGAAAATTCTCATAAGTAGAATACTTTTGATATTATTTAAACCAAAATTCAAGTTGCATGTACTGTGGTGATCCCAATATTAACGTGTAAATTTGACTTCGGAAAAGTATCGAGTCGATTTCTTTACAATTTTATTGGCGAGCAACTTTGCATGTTCGAAACAGTAAGTGCCTGTCAGTCGAGCGAATATGCTTGTGACTTGTAGTCCAATGAACTCTGGTTCGATTCTCCTTGTCAAACTATAATGGCCAAAAAATTATTTAAAAAAAAAGAAATTTATTCGTGATGATGATGACGTCTGGACTATTACTAAATTAAACAAATATAAATGATGATTAAATTTTTTTTTTAATTTTTTAGATATATTTAAAATGTAGTAGTTTTCTGGTAAATATGGTTTATTTAATTAACTAAATAAAAAAAAAAAATTATAACAAGTCGACCGTTCCACAGATTCGTAATATAACAAATCATCAAATTGAACTCCCCATAAACATTGATGTAACGTACCGTCTCTGATATTAAACGAACTCGCGGGAGCATGAATTAATAGCAAAATCGTCGTCGTCGTAGTCTCGGGGAGAAAATTTGAAAGTACGCTTACTTCCCTCGGGTGATTATTGCTTATTCAAACTTTAAACACCGTGTCTAATATTGAAATAATACGCGGTGCCCCACCGTATCAATATTTAACCCGAGTAAACGAGTATTTTAATCTACCCTCTGAAAAAATATGAAAAATTTATTTTTTCAAGTACCCAGTTTTTATCGTCAATTTATTTTGTTTTTTTATAATTAATTTAGAACGCTAAATCCTTTTACGACTAACTTCATATTCACCTCGAGCGGAGTAAAAAATAAAAAAAAGGTAACGGTTCTTCAATCTGGAAATTTTATTTTTCGACAAAGTGCTGCGGAGAATTCAGGGGGAGAAGGCTTCTTGTGTACATTTAAAACTCGGAGTCTGAAATAAAAACTGGGAAAAGTTAATGTTTCGACCGGTAATAAAGTATGAAATAAACCGTAAGATTTATGCACTAAAAAGTACCTTGATAGTGATAAAACCGCGAGGAGAAATTTTTTTTCTTCTCCCATTTGAAAGGTAAAAAAATTCTTACTTCTTCCCTTAGAAAAGTTTTATTTTTAATAAAAATTGTGGCCTCGGGGCTGATGAATAAAGAAGGTACAAGAAATCGAGATTAATCTTGAGAAAAATTGTGTTTTATATTCGCTTGAAGTTAAGAGTCGAGTTGTGACTCTTCACAAAATTGTAATATTTTAAGGTTCATCAATAAGTTCACAAATTTTAATTAAGTTTTCTTGTTCAAAAAATTCACTCACTTTTTCAATAAAGAGCACTTACACAGAAATTTAGCACCTCCAATGAACTTTAATACTCATAAGCATGCTACTATGTCTTATGTTGAACCCTTGATGAATAATAATGATTTGAGAAAGTTTCTATGAAAAAACTACATTTTAAAGTACTTTACAAAAAAAAGGACCCTAAGTAGTACTTTGAGAGCCCTGTTGACGAGCTTCACCAGTGCTATAAAATATTTTATAGTACGAGTACCGAAAACAGAAATTAAAGATCCGATTTTGAGATTAGAGTGACCAGGAGCACTATTAAATACTTTGAGACGTAGTAACCTTAATTATAGTAGTTAAACAATTATCTTTTTATTATTAAAAATCGGAATTTCAATTTTTTTTCGTATGAAACTCTAGTATACATCTTTTTTCGTGGTATGTATCAAATCGTAGCCTTTCCTCGATTCTAAAAAATCCGTAGATTTTTCAATACAAAAGCCCAAGGTAAAATTTTCTCGTGGTACACTCGCATCATTAATCGCGGTAAACTCTAAACTGTACCCTTTCTCGAGGTACAAACAATCTTGTGCCTTTTTTCGTCAAAAGGCTCGAATCTTCACTCCAAGACGTATAAAAAGAAGCGAGACGGACACAGAAGCGCCCAAGGAATTGAATTTTCCGATAAACTTTGTAACGGTCAGCATTAATATTCCCTCATCCAAGTGCGCATATGAAATTATCCAGCTCTTCTTGCTCGTCGTATCGTCTGGAGGGATTGGATCTTCTGGTAAGGAATTGGATGCGTACCAAAACACGGGGCTAAATTAAATTACCCCCATGGTCCTCTTTTTTTTCCAGGATAATACAAGCGTCCCCGATAAATCTCGGTTCCCCCAACTTTTTTTGTTTTTTACGTTTGTTTGACGAATTGACGAGTGGTCCTTTGAATGGCCCACGCTGGACAAAGGACCCCTGTGCTTTGTACCCGCGCCCACATACCCACAGCGCGGGTTTTTTTTTTTATCGCCGAGTCATCGTTCGATTTTTGTTTTTGGTTATCGAGGTAAGGGAGCGAGCTTAAAACGGCCTCCCGAGATATGCCGGCTGGGACGGGGTGGGGTGGCCTGGAGGTGGGAGCTTGCGCGGGGAAGACCGGCGCGGCTGGTATCGATTCAGTACTGCCAACTCAACGGCCGCACGTGCAAGCTTACACCCGCTCGAAACTGAATTTAAAGCGTTGTTTAGTTTATGGTTAAAAAATAAAAAATTAAAGCTGTTTGTTTATGTATTTGATGTATACTCAAAATTAAGGACGAGTTTGAAATTCTGGAATAATGATTCTTGGAATTTTTTTTAACCATTTAATTCCTAGAATTTTAAAAATCTAGAACAGTGCGAAAATGCTAATATGTAATGATTCTATTCTAGAAAAGGTAAAAACGATAATTCATCTAATTGAATGAATGCTAACAATTTTTAGAACCAAGACAAGTAATTGAAGAATTCCAGGAATCACAAAATGATTATTTGAGTTTTTTTAACCGCTTTATTCCTCGAATTGGGAAGTACTAGAATTTATAGAATTGTGCGAAAATGTTAGTACATAATGATTATATAAATTGTTTGAAATTTTATAATGTTAGAATAGGTAAACACGATAATTCATGGAATTGGATGAATGCTAACCACTTTCAGAGTTTGATCAACAATTTTCAGAACTAAGAAAAGTCTTAGAATTCCAGGAAAAATGTAATGATTCTTTTAGTTTTTTAAACCGTTTAATTTTTAATTTTAAAAAATTTCCAATTCCAGGAAACGAATTAAATTCTGTATTTCCAGTTTAAAAAAAAAGTATCTACTGTACAGTTACTAAATTCTAATAAAAAAAGTAATTTTCTTACAAAAATTAAGATTGTCATTTAAAAAAAAGAAAAATATTTCAAGTAAGTAAAAATTTATACATGGAATTCAATAAAATTCCAAATTCTAAGAAACAAAAAGATATTTCTAGATTCCTTGAATTTTAACTGCATAACTTTATAAAACATAAAAAAATCCGGCGATATCAATAGGAGGCAGCGTAGCAGGATTAAAACTAAATCCTCGCTCGGGATTAATGGAGTATCATCAGGAGCCGATACCCCGCATTGTCCGTTGGCCGCGCGCTCAATTAATAAATTTCGCGGGCTCCATTGTCCCGAACAATAACCGGGCAAAACGGAAGCTGGAACAATTACAACAGGCCCGCGAAAATACGAAAAATCTTTAAAATCTTGCTCGGAAGAAGTTCGAATAGCGGCGTTAACAATCTCGAGATCTCTTGTTCACTACATATGATCCCTCCCCAAATAAGTAAAAACTCGGTCGTCGTCACGCCCCCCGAAATAAAACTTTTCCACTCTCTTTTTCGAAAAGTTTTATCAGAGTCACGGGACGGGAAAAAATGTTTGTGGAATTTGATAAAAAAAGAAGAAGAAGAGGAAAATCACTTTTTCGCGATCTGTTGATTATCAGAGGTTGAATTGAAAGTGGTGCGTTTTTGAGGTTTCTTAAACGTAATTTTAAACGTGGATGGAAATAAACTTTAGAGAGTGGAAATGTGAAAGTAGATAACTCGACGTTTGGGTCATGGATGCTCACGAAACTTTTGGTTCGCAAAAAAACAATTTTTTAAATGACAAAACATTTTATTTAGATGTTAGTCCGACGTTCCGACCCAAGATCCATGGTCCACATAAGGGCCTGAAATATTTTGATCATGTTTGTAAATGAATGATATCAGTTTACAATAAATAAATTGTGCATATTTTTTGTTTGAATTTAAATAGATATTTATGTTTTGTAAGTAGTTTCATTTTTTCAGTGTGTTTGTTCACTTGGTTTTTTTTGTTTTGTATGCATGTGTCCGTAATTTATTTTGCGAATTTTTCTTCAAAAATTCAAAAACTTTTATATGGATTAGTGATGTTTTTCGCAAAATAAGCGATAAAAATAATTTAAATTTATCAAAACATTTTATTACTCTAGTTATGTCAGTTACAAAATGGACTTTTTTATGTTATTTTTTTGAATAACAAAACACAAGTCAATTTCGTTATATTATTGTTGTTTTCGTTATATTTATGTTCAGTCCATTTTGTTTAAAAATATAATTTCATTTATTTTTAAGAATAAGAATTTTCATAGCAATTCTATTATAAGACATTTAAAAAATGGACTTTGCAAAACTCTACTTTGTTATAAGGTACTTAAAAAAATACCAAATATGTCCTTGGATCTATAACACACAGTGAAGAATGAAAATTAAAAAAACAGAAATTGTTAGTTAGTTTAACATTTGAAAAAAGGCTTTAACAAAGAGTCTCGCTTGGCCGTAATTTTCTTTGAACTCGTCGGTACCAGCCAAGAATAAGTGAAACAAGAACAACAAACAAGAACAACAAGTAGGGCTTGGCAATTAACTCGAGGAGGAGCAGCCTCTACCTCCGCATAAAACTGACATAATTCCGTTGTCAGAAATTCTCCACCTCAAACGCGAATTTAAGTTTTAAAATAAGAAAAATAAAGTTGAAGAGGAACAAATTTATACTTTTTTTAAAGAGATCCAGGGAAGGGGAATGACTTGCACCCGATATCGGCTTATCGCGGCTTCAAAAGAGCTACACTGATTGCACCAACCCGGAGGTTTTATAGGAATAACTAAATCCTGCAGCTACCGCGGCGTTGATTATTTTCTGGGGATTTTTGGATTAGACCCTCCGCAATGTTATTATCGATCATTGCGTTAAACTTTAACGCTTCAATTCGAATCTCTTTTTCGATAAACTTTGAGATGCTGTAAGGTTAAGATCGTTTTTAGTCGTACCAACCTGAAGAAAAAAAATTATTTTTAAGATCAAAACTACTTTTAACATGTAAGACGTTTTCAAGGTCATTATGAGATGAATTTTCGGGATTTTTTTTTTTATTTAAAAAAACTCGAGAGCATTGGTAGCCATCATCCATATATTTTGCAGATCTCTGCAAGTAAAAACGCTTGATTATAAGACATTTGTAGATTCACCAAGGTCATTCAGCATCCCTGGGAATGAAGAGAGTTAGTGATAAATCGTGGGAGGAAAAATTGTTTAACCGATTTACAATTTGAATGGACGCAGGAGGAAGAAAGAAGAAGAAGAAGAATAAATTGCACCGGCCGGGATAAAAAATGATGAACGAGCCGAGTTGTTATTTTTTGATTACCTCGATGACGTCGTAGCCGAGTAGCCCGGGGATTGTATGGTATACACCACCTTTTGACACTTGCCCGGAGAAAAGGGAAGGACGACCTGATTCAATTTAACTGCCAGTCCATGCTACCCTAGACCCGAGATATATGGTCCTATACCTACCCTTATCATCATCGTCATCATCATTATTATTATTTTTTTTTATTTTTATAATAATTATTATTTTATTATTATTACCATTACCAAGTGTGTGTTCGAAGTGACGTTTTTGAGGTTAGGATGTTTGTTTACCGGTTTTATTGTCTTTATTTTTAGTTTTATTTGAATCTCTTATTTATTTATTTCATGGTTAATAAATTATTAACGTTATTGTAATTATTAAGGGGCAAAGAAGTCGTTAATCAAGAATAGCTCGTTTTGATCTTTTATTGAATACGAGAAATCAAAATAAGTAACGCTTGAACTTCATTGAAGACTTAATTTTTCACTCTTTTCAGTAAATTTAATAATTTTAAGTAGTATTTAGTATTTAGTAAGATTTAGTATTTTTCATTTTAAAAAATACATCAAATCTTGACAACAAAAATCACCGTGATAATAATGCAATACATCCACAATAAGATTCATTAATAATTCATAATTAATTTAAATCTTGTTTTTGAAGTTTATGAAAATGTAGAGTGTCTGGCTAACGATCACTTTGGAAAAAAAAATTTTTCACTCCGCCGAGAGTAAGAAGAAAAGGGGGGAGGGTTGAAAAAAAAAATAATAAAAGTTTTAAAATTTATTCATAAAAAGAACAAGAAGAGGAGAGAGGAAAAAGTAGTTACTTTCTAACATCAGCTGCGTAAAAAATATGCGTCCGAGGAGACAAAGGCAGTTTAAAGTTCCGACACGCTCGCTAATGAAATTAAAAGAAAAAAAAAAAAGGCGAGCTGCGAGGTCAACGTAGTCATTGGGGTCATTAGTTTACACTTGGTTTATTGGAATCTGAAGAGTTAATGTGTTCTTAGTAAAGTAGCTTAGATAGTGTAAAGAAGAAATATTAGAGTTTTGTTATAGGAACCATCAAAAACTGGGACAAAGATTTAACAAAATTTTGTGTAAAATTTTGAGGTTATACTATATAAAGGACTTTACAAAAATTTTATAATGTCATAACAGAGAATTTGTACATGGATTCCCATTATAAAATTATTATTGGTTTTTTTTTTCAAATAAAAAATTAGTTTTACAAAACATAACCTAAAAAAAATTTATTTTACAAAATATTCACTACAAATTTATTTTTTTTATAAAATTTCTAAAACAGCTGATATTTTTGAATGTATTGATGAAAACAACTGTATCGATAATATAAATAATGATAAATAATTATTATAATATCAATAATTATAAATAATTTTGTAATAAAAAAATGTTTTGTTAACTAATGTCCAAATTAACTCATGAACTAATATTTGTGTAGAAAAAATTGGTTTCACGAAACATAACCTCAAAAAAAAATTTACAAAAACAATTTTTTTTATCTAATTTATAGTTGCAAAATCGATGAAATAGAAAAAAAAAGAGGGGTCGAAGACAACGTTACATCGGCAGTTTGTCCCTTTGACCGTTGACCCCCGGAGCTCGGTGCGTTAGGCATTGGGCTCACGTACGTATCACGTTAGTTTTTTTTACGATTTTTCACACTCTTTTGATAGATATATACGAGCTTGGGGTTAGTGACGGTGCTCGAGATAAGAAATTAAAAAGGAGGTCACGTAAGTGGGCACCAGACAATGGCCTTTTAAAGATTCGCTGACTTGCGGAAAAAAATAAAAAAGACACATTGTTGCCGCAATATTTACGCTCTAATTTTTTTCTTTCCTTCGTTTTACAATCCGAAGCGTCATCCTTAGAGTTAAAGGATACACTTGAGACTTTACTTATTCATGTTTATTTTTAAATATCTTCAAGAGCTGTTGGAAAATAAAATACATTTTTCAAATTTAAAATTTTTATTATTTTAATTGATTAATAAATTTAAATAAGTTTTATAATGATCCATGATGATTCTTTTTAAAAAAATAATCGTTACTTTTGATAAAGGTATAAATTATTAAAATAAAATAAATAATGAATAGCATCAAAAATTTATCATCGTACCGTGATAATAATTATCCGAGCCTCAAGCATTTAATTTCGACAATTATATTTATACATCTCGATGATTATTCATGATCGTCGAATTTTAATTCGGGCTCGGCCAGTTTAATAAACGACGCATTTTAATTACCCAAAAATCCATCCTGCAGCCGAATTCGATACCCAATAACTCTTCTCGTCAGGTCAGCTGTGTAGAGGTAAAAAAAAAAAAAAAAAAAAAAAAAAAACAAATAAAATATACTCACAGGTTAAAAAAAGGTTTCTTCATGGCTTTTATTAAATAAAAAGTACAAGGTAATAATGATGAGTCGGTTAATGTACATCGGGTGCAAAACTGAGGCACGGAAATTTCTCATTTTCCAAAGAGCACGACTAATTTATATTTACATGAATTATCCTAATTACTATCCTCACCTACTCCTACTTCTACGCCGGGAATTGTATATTTCCCCCTCCCCCGAACTAAAGTGATTACTTACGCCTGGGAATTTATACATCCATGAGAGTGGCATTTAGCATTCTTTTTAAACTTTTTTACGGAGCAGGTGAGCCCCCAAAATTATTCTTTAGCGTGCGTCAGTTTGAATTAAATGCTGCGATATTATATCTGCTTATAACACGCCGTTTTCGGGCGTGCGAAAATGCATTCTAAAATTGTTTTGACGTTTATTACTGTTTTGGTGATTTTAAACAATCACCGTTCAACATCGTCAGTCTCAAGCGTTCGAACATGAAAGTTCACTTATTCAAAATCTTAATATTCCATTTACGTATATTTTACTATTATCTATTTTTAAATAATTATTATTTATGTATATTATTCAAAAACTTGCTTATACTACGCCTTTAGATAAGTACAAAATTAATCTACAGTTTGATTAAAAATATATGTTTACATTGTCAAAATTACATTGTAATTTTTTTTTGACTAGTGCTTTTTCTTCTAACAAAAATAATAATAAAAATCGTAACGTGACGATACTCATAAGGGAACTTGACAAAGCTTTAAAATAACTTTCATTAAAAGTGTAAAATTGATAGTTTTTCATTTAAGATTAGAAAAAACTGTGAAAAAAAAGATTTCTTGACTTCTTAATTTTGAACTCCCGCCAAAAATCTTGACGTAGCGGTAAGGTCACGTGACACATCAAATCTGAAGGCGGGAATTTAAAATTGAAAAATTCAGAAATCATGTGATTATTAAGTTTTAGCTTCTAGACCTCAAAAATATTCTCTGAATTTTACTAGAAACTTTCAAACTTAGAATGAAAACAATTTTTTCTCCTTCGCTGTTCGTCTTAGTTCAAAATCCCGCTACATGACGCTAATTGTCCACGTTCTCGAAAAAAAAAGTAACGCTACACAAAGCAGTTCGTTGACTCATAGTTTGGTGGCAGCAGCGTCGTTGACCCTCTGCACGATCTCGGTCCTCTTGAACGAGGGTATCCTGGTGGGCGGGGCGCCCTCTCCCGGCAGGGGCATCTTCTCGCGTCGGGCCAGCAGACGCTGGTACGTCTCGTTGTCCTGGAGGTTTGGCTTGGGCTTGTTCATGGGCCGGGGTAGAGTACCGTTGGGTGGTATGTTCGTTGGCTTTATTATTATGCGCGGGAGTTTTGTTCCGCGTTCCGGTATCTTGGGACGACGAATCGGACTGGGGCAGTCCGGCTGGTCCACGGACCGTTCTTCGTTTTGCTGCTGCTCGTGGTTCTGAGAAAAATGAATTTGAAAATTTTTGAGTATGTAGCAGTAATTGAAAATTTCGGGAATCTCAACTTAAGCTTAATTTTATTTTGATAATTGAGATTTTACTCTTATGGAAATAATCTATAATCGTCTTTAGTATGACTATGTTTATCATCTAATTTTGTGTACTCTTCAATTTGAGTGGATAAAGTAGTTTTCTAACCTTGGTAAAGCCAAGTAATGATCCTTTCCAAAATTTAATTAAGAATTCTCGAAAACTTGCCAACTTTTATGTTTTCAACAAAATTAAAAAGAAAGATTTATTATTAACGTATACAATCGAAGAATGAATTTCGACTCGTTAAGCGCGACCCTCAAGCCTCTGGAAAATTTGATTTTTAAAACAGAATATATTACGTCCCGGGCGCGCAAACATTTATTAAATGTTGCAAAATGAATGTTGATTTAGAGTAGCGTTTAACATTAATAATTCCGCGATTTCACTCGAATATAAATGAATCGTAATTCGCTGGGTAGCTTACCCCTACCCCTTCCCCCAACCCAGTTTTCATTTAACGTGTAATTATAATTCTGGAACGGTAATATCGAAATTAACTAAAAAAAACACCCCCTCCCCCCATATTATATTCTTTTTTTTTTTTATAAGCCATAAGGCTAAGAAGACGCCATAATATATTCTCTAGCAGATACCCGTGTATTCAACTGCAATTCTTTTACGAAGGTTCAATTCCAAGACAAACTTTAAACATACTGACAGACACGCAGATACAAAATATTTCTACCGTAGAGCGCCCACGCATCAGCTGATCGAGTAGGCTTGCTCTTTACTGATGTGAAAATTATTCAAAATTACCGATAGAATTACAACATTTAAATCTAAAACTAATCAAAAAATCTGAAAATCACCATTAGCGCAGTCCTGTGGTTGGTGACATCCACAATGGGTGTGATGACGATCCTGGGCTCGCTCCTCGCCCCACCGGTGCCTCCGATCTGCAGGAGTCGCTCCCTGGAGGTGGCCCCGTGAACAGGGCAGACCGGCAGACTCGTCGCCGAGGTGTCGACTCCTGGTGCCTTGCCCGGGTCGCTGCTGCTGCATGCGTCTGGCAGGCTCGGAGAGGACTGATTTTTGGGGGAGTCGGTTTTTCGCCTCAGTGGACCCACGTGCAGCTTGGTTGTGACCGGCATTGGGTTGTTAACGCTCTTGGCTCCGTCGTCCTCGTCTTCCTCTTCGTTTCTGTCCTCCACGCAGTCCAAGCTCCTGGTATTGACACGGAGCGAAAAATTATTTCAAGTTTTAAATAAGTTGATAATAACTGGATCAAAGGGAAATGATAATTGAATAGTTATTAATATAGATGGGAAATAATTTGAAAATGAAGAAGTAACGAACAATGATAGAAGCAACGCATTGTATGATAATAATTATGAGAGGTGATATTAAAAAATGTATAAAAAACAAGAAAAAATAATGGAATAAATACCTGGAAGTTCCGAATAGTCTTCTGGGGGGTGGCGAGGGCGCGTCGTTGGTGACGACCGCGTTGTTGTATCTCCTGCTGAGGGTCGCGAACGAAGGCAGCAGGTGTTTGCTCGAGCCGAGTACGAAGGAGGCGTTGGGCGGAAGCGACCTTCGCTTCTCGATGTCCGGAAGCACCTTCGGGTAGTTCCGTCGCTTTATCGTCCTCATGGCCTCCTCGTGGCTCGCGCTGGCCTCGGGATTCGGGGAATCCCGGCTCGTCACGTTCACGTCGGGGGAACCGCCGAACGTCAGCAGACGCGGAAGCGTACCGCTATTCGTCATCGGCGGCTTCCGTCGGACTTCCACTTCCGTTACCACTTGCTGGTTCTCCGGGTGCTGGAGCTTGAATTAAAATAGTAAGTAGTGGTGAGAAAGTTTAGTCAGACGGAACATGCTGGTGATTGGTTTATTTATTGTACGGAATTCGACTATTTTTTCAACCAGTAACTTTCATTAAAAAATTCAAGTTAAAAATTTTTATTTCTTTCTTTACCTGTCTATCCATTCTTATTTTCCCAGTTGAAACATAAAAATTCTCAATATTAAAATTCAAATTTTAAATTTCACATTCTGAACCAATCACAATCAATTTAAATCAATGACATTCGATCATGGTTTATCTTTAATGAAAGGGATAAAATAATGTCAAAGTTTTGATAAGCCTTCAAAATTCAAAGTTATTATTATAACTGTAAAACTTTCAAAAATTGTTATTCGACGATAATCATTTTATTGGTATAGTTTTTGAAGGTAATTAATCAATCAACAGGTTTTGTCAGATCAATTCACCATAAAAGATCAAATTTTCAGTTTGATTTATTGAATGAAACCAATCACCTTTTTTTATTTTCAATTTAAATAAATTCAAGCTATAAATGTTGAAAGCTAAAAAAATTTCTAATTGATTTTTTATTTTATCATACACACGAACATAGTCCACCACAAAATACTATAAAACTAAATTTTTTGAAATTGATACAAAAAAAGATCTCGTCTATAAAAAATTATTGAAATATACTTAGTAATAAAAGTTTTTAAAAATAATCGCTTGCTTAGTAATATTTTTTCCGTAACAAGTAGTGAAAATCAAGTTTAGGCAGGCATTCAACTCTCACACTTTTCAAACTTTTTTTTACATATATTGATGTAACTAGTAGTAAGAGGTCAGTTTGGTCAGACATTAATGTTTTCTTCATTTATTAAATCTTGAACTCGACTTACGTTTGTCTGCTTGAGCTGTTGAGCCAGCCGAGTCTTCATCCTGGGATTTATCTTGGCGTAAAGACTGCTGGCGGCGCTGCCCGAGTCCGACTCGTTTATCCTGGCCGAGGCTGTGACTTTATACCCGCCACCGGGAAGCTTGTCGATGTTCGAACTTCCCGGCTTGTCCTGATCAAACATAAATTAATCCATCAAAATCGAGGAAAATCAAAAGCTTGAAAAAAGAAGTAACAAATTATTTTTAAAAAACCGAGATCGAGAGACTATTATTTCATAATCCCTATAAGAATACAATCAATCAAATATTAAGTTCGTTTCGAGTGAAAATAATAAACTTACTAAGTCTAAAAGCAGTGCACGTGGACTTGGAAGAAAAAAGCAAAAAAGAATTGTAAAAAAGAAAATTATTTTCAATTACTTTAAAATATACTATTTTTGATGATATTTCAATCAAAGGAGATTTCAAAAGAATCTGCAAGACCGAATCTCTACAATTTATCTTTTACGAATAATCTTTGACGAAGTAGATTTCATAAAAACATAAAACAATCTATCCGAGATTTTCTTACACCTCCGGCAATCTTCCAGGCGGAAAAAATGCAGCGGGAAACTTATAACAGAAGCAGCTTGCCAGAGCGAAAGAAAACCACTGGCTCCGCACACCTTTATAATAAAGATAATATAATAAAAGCTGAGAAATCTCGTAAAGTGGCCTTTGCTATCTGAGATTAATACCCACGGAAAGGGAAGAAAAAAAATCTTCCCGCGAGGATTTTCTTCTTTCTTTTTTATCTCTTAACGGTCAATTTGCAGCGTTGCGTTACAAAGGCGTGGGTTTTTCGATTCTAAATTAAAAAAATCTCCCCTTGGGAAGCTTGATCTGGTCAAAAGAAAAATTCTTTTGGTGAGTTTTCTCATTAATACAGATTTGAAAATTTTTTAATTTTACGTTACGAATAGTTTAATGAGTAAAAGAGTTTTTAAATCAATTTATTTATCGTTAAAAGTTGCTTTCTTAGTGAAAGAATCTTCAAAAGTCAGTTTCTATGTAGCTCAAATCTCAAAAAACATTTTTTTTAATATCAGCAAGGTTCTTAATTTGAAAAATTGATCTTAATCATTATGAATTTCGCTTTTTTTGCGGAAAAATATTTATAAAGTACCTTTTTACATGGAAAAGTTCTCCTTTAAAAAAAAAAAAAGTAGTTAAATTTTTTTCAAGTTCGGGAATCTGGTACAAAAAACCCAATGAAGAAATATTTGTTTTCTATCTCACTAAAAAGTAAATGAATGATTTCAAAGTAGGAACCGTCGATGTCGTCTTCTTCGCGGAAAATCTTAAAAAAGTTACTATTTACATAAGAGGCACATCTGTTTACAGCCAAATAACTCAAGAAGATATAAAATAATATTTGTCGTGAGTGCACGGACAGCGGTAAACCTCTGGAAATTTCTCACCCTCGGTCCTTTTCAGGTCTAGCGCGGATGGCAACTTGTGATTGGCCATTTGAACTACCCCCCGCGATATGAATTTTCAAAGTTCTAATTTCATAGTTGATTCAACTTCCTCCTCCCTTTACCCGAAATGATTAATTCTTATGCACTCGAACTAAACTGTAGTTTCTCGATTTTACCTCCCGCCTCCGAACTGCACCAAACTAAAATCATCCTGCGCGATTTATGCGAGTTCAACATTTCATCTTTAGAATCTAGTTTTCCAGCTCCAAACATTCTTATCTGGCCTTTAACTGAATAACCAATTTACTACCCTTCAATAGGAAATGCCAGAAACGTTTAATGGATTTAGGACTGTGTTTTTTTTCCATTTTATTCGAAATTCTAATTTTATTTATTTGTTAAAATTAGCCACTGTGTGGTAAAGTATGTGAGAAGATACCATAAAATTCTAAAATTCTGAATTTAAAATCTCATCGGTGCCTCTTACTTTTTCTCCATTTTGAATCTTTAAAAGTGTACATCCGGGCACTATCTCTCAACACAACCTCAAAAAATTCAAAGCCCACTCCGACTCTTCCACTAACCCAACCGCATTCCTAAAACTTCTCAGCTTCACTCACCGCGACGGCCAAAGTGGAGTCGTCGTCCAGCTCGGTCGGCTCGCAGTACTCCGAGGGTCCTTCCCACTCCCGAGCTACCTCGATCGGCACCTGCTCGAGAACCGAGTCCGTCCTGGCCGCCGGTGTGGCGTCGACCCCGATCGAAACAACTTTCGGCAGACCCACTCCGGGTCGCACTATGATCCTGCACTCGTCCTCCGGAGGCGCGAATTCGTCGTTCTCCACGTCCCGACGCTGCTGCTGCTGGAGTTTTATGAGCTTTTCACGGTGCTCGCGTTGGAGAGTCTCGCGGGTCTTCCGGAGGAACCTGGGTGAACATCTGCAACAAAAAAGTGGTGGGGTCAGTGTTTGGTCAGACGAGTGTCTATTATAATAGATTTTATCTTTTGGGAAAGATGGAGACCAAACGAGTAGAGGAGGTCAGCGTATTGTCAGACTTGTTTATAAATGATTAAAGTAATTAAGGCACAAGTTTCAGACACTGTTATTATTATTTAATTTTTTCACAGATTATCCTGAAAATCATAATATATATACAATTTCTAAAAGTAGATTGAAAGTGTTGCAAATTCATTTATAATGATATTTAGGACTAGTCTTGAGTTCAGCAAGCTCCTCAGGATTTTTAACACTCATTAAATATTAAAATAAGATAAGAAAATACAGTTTATATAACTCAATAATATTTTTCAAGCAAATTATATTTGATTTTGAAAAAAGTCTTTCGTTACTACTTTTGTCATTGCAAGCAAGTTTAGCTTATTTAAAATAATCCGATTATGCATAACGAAAAGCCCGGACGAAAAAAAAGGGTGCAGCTTTGGTTTTTGAAAGCACAAATAAAAACCAAATTAAAATTCATCCACGCAGCTCGGGGTTGTTTACAAATAAGCGCACTGGAAAATGTAAGCTACCATTACGGAAAACCCCGGGAACAGGGAATATTTTTGAAGGTCTTCTTACCTTATCCATTACCAAAAATTCTACGATGAGAAACTCGAAGCCGGAGTAAATATTAGTCGCCGGGAAATAAATAATTTCCTTTGTTACCCGCGTTTAATCTGTAGGATTTTTCATAAATTTTAATAAGCGCCCGAAGACACAGAGTTTCAATTTAAAATGGATATTAACGCTCGAGTCAGCTCGAGCTGGATTTAAAATTTTTTTCGCAATCGTGATGAAACTGATACCTCATTTCGAAAAGTGAAACGTCACGGAAAAAAAAAAATTAAACCACCGCGAGAAGTTAATTGCGCGAGAGAGCTTAGCTTCCATTAGCCCGGCCGAATTCGGGATCAAAGGACGCCGCGGGACTAATGAACTTATCATAGTCGGTGGTCATTGGTACCCAACTGATTTTGGATTCTACTTCATTTTTTTCATTTCACAATTTATTCTCGTGCTGTCAGTAGTCAAAACTAGATTGGTTGATTAAAAACGACAAGATTTTCCATTACGATAGGAAAAATTATTTAGTTTGATCAAAAAATTATATTTTTGAAAAAAAAAACGATGAAAATTCAAGACTGAGTTTTGCAATATATATTATGTATAGATATACGAACCATGTAAAAATTAGTAGTGATGAACTCACAGTTATTAATATTATATCTCCGGTATTTTTAATAAAAAATTTTAATAAAGTAATTAGACTTTTACCCAAAATTATGTACTTTACATACAGCAAAACATGATTAAGCTTTTTTTAGTTTTTGAAAATGTTAACAAGTACTTCCAAACAGAATGAATTAATTTTTTTTCAAAAGATTTTTATGTTTAGCATGTAAACAATCGATCAATTACCGATAGAACGTGATAAATCGACTATAAAAATACTTTTTTTTTTTTCAAAGTCTCAGACTTATAAGGTTTGAAAGGTTAACTGTAAAATAAATAAAGCGTAGATGATGATATAATTATCTAGTTTATGCAGGGAGGCAGCATCAGGAATATTAATTGCATTAAAGCTAAAATCGTCGGTCGGTCGGTCGGTCGGTGCGGGAAAGTATGTTTATAATGGCTCCCTTCGAGCTAAATACGATTAACGATAATTAAGATTTTTAACGAATATTTATTCTCAAAATATAATGATAATGAAGTTCCTTTGAAATATCCTCCGATATCGGCAAAGATTATAATTCAACGTTTCCCGTTAAACATAATTATTATTATAATTCTATGTAAAGATGAACTAAGATTGAGTGTCATCAATTTAAAATGATTGTGATGGTTCCAAACATAATATTAGAAATTTTTATATTTTAAGTGGAGATTAGATATTTTTTGCACTGAAGTATTATGAGAAAAATAAATAAAGAATTTTATGAACTGAATACGGCAACGAATATTTATTTATCAAAGTTTTAATATTTGTAAGGCAAATCACATAATATTTGACAGTTTTATTTAATTTTTCAAACTTTTTATATGCTTTCAATTATTATATTCAAATCATATGACTTATTCTACATGCCTGACAACCTAGTTGTAGAAAAATACATTTTTAGAAATTCGTCTGCTTGAGAAAAATGTGCTTTAAAGGTTAAGTCAAATGACAATTTTCGGCGAGTTTTTAAATTTGAATTTCTTTTTGGGCACTTTGACATTAAATAAACGAGCCCGCTGAAAAAAACTGGTTATAAAAAAAAATAGAAAAAGGTTAATCCACTCTATGCACACAAAGAATATCGTATTATTTTTTTCGTTGTCGTTGGCAACCTTGAATTGCAATTAACTTTTTTTATTCCTCACAAAGGAAGCCGGCTACTTGAATACAATAAGAAACTCGATTGTCTCTAGCAAAGCGCAAATAATATTTTAAAACGCGGCGAAAAAGTTTAAAGCACCGAGGACAAAAAATAAAAAGTGAGGATTGAAAATCGCGTCGGGGGTTCAAGAATTCGAGATACGTTCTTTCTTTGTACGAAAGTTCATCGCAACAGTTGTTCTTTCGAAAAAAACTTATTTTATCGTCTACCAATGCTCGGTTAGCCGCTCATTAAAAACTTGTAGCTTCAATTGCAGTTTTTTAAAAATTACATCTGTAATGCGAAAATCGAAAATTCTTGCAGTTGTCTCAAAATTAATTTTCAATGTCTAATGACAGTCAAAGGAAGTTTCGTCATAAATACTGACAGAACTATGGCTGCCACTTACACAAATTAAAAATGCATGACCAGTATATGATGAGGAAACAATTTCAGATTCTTAAAAAAAAAAAAATTGTTAATATTTAAATTATGTTTTGATATTTAAGTTTTTAATGTAATATATGATGAGTTAAATTATATTTATTGTATTTTTACCGACACTCATAAAAAAAAACTTTAATAACAAATATGACTCTCTGGTCAATAATGCTAAAATTTATCAATAAAAAATTAAATTATTATGATTATTATAATATACGGTATTGAAAAATAATTTATGGTACAAAAATCATGAAAATAAACATTATTATTATTATTATTATATTATATCATTGTTAATTTTCATGAAAAATTTGTTTTATCATAAGGAATAAAAACTGTAAATATCAAAGCCCAACTTTTTTAATGTCATATAATCAGAATATTAAAAAAAAAAAAAAAAAAAAAAAAAAACCTAATCAAAATTTCATAAATGTCTCAAAACAGCACGTCTCTAATTGGAATAGTTGTACTCAAATTGACAAAAGCTCAAATTTTTGACAACTAAATTATTCAAAAATTCCAGCTGACCGTGGGGGGTCGCTCAAAGAGCTAAATTAAAAAAAAAACTCTCTCTTTTAGAAAGGCCAACCTCACAAAGCTAAATAAAGTCAACGGAAATTTTTTTAATTGCTATTTTAGACCCTGGCTGGGGGCTAACCTTAAGCAATGGGAGCCACAAAGAGGCGCTTGTTTAACTTTAATTACGAAAAAAGGATTTTTTAATTAAGGAAATAAGGACTATGTACTACAACAGCTTTTTTTCACCCACCCCTACTACGAAAAAAAGTACACCGAGACACGATTTTCTTTTGTCCTGGCCTTTTTTTTTCTCCTTGTCGAGCATGAGAATTTATATAAAATGCAGCCTCTTTTTTATGGTGGTTTACTTCGAGTATCAAATGCCAATATTTTGACTAGTTTTTATGGACTTCGCTGGGTGTGTACGATACCCAAATTTAATGTACGACATTGTTTCCCGAATAAACAACAATTTTTCTTTTTTTACTCTTCGCTATCTTTATTCGATGCAAAATTCAGGTCACGGGATTTTCATTTTTTTTTTTTTTTTTTTTTTTTGTTGACAGAGTTTTTTGATGCGTGTCAAACGAGCCACCGTGCGATTTTATTGGCAGATAAATTTGAAAGAAATTGGAATTTTTTTTTTTTTCTTTCCACGTCAATTTTCAATTTTTTGTTTATGCATTGTTCGTTAGTATTGTTTATGAAACTCAAATAAAAGCTAATTAAAAAACAAATAAACTTTTATCGAAGTTCATTTCTTTTTTTTTAACAATGAATTCTGCGAGTAAATAAAATCATATGATGTATTGAATTCTGGGTGTATTGATTACTCTTACCAAAAAAGGGAAAATTAAAAAAAAAATTTCTAAAACTTGTCAAATAGATAATATATAGAGTTTTAGAGCAAAAAAAATTATATTTTATAAAAATGATTAATTATTCGTTTTTAATATGTTGTTTCTAATAAAAACTAAATCAAGTAGTTTAGCTAAATAGGTATCTTAAAATTAAATACTTAACATTTCTATAAGTAAAGAAAACATTTGTGGCTTTCTTAGTTGTCATTTAATTATTAAATATTATCTATAATTATGACTAGTTTTAAATATATATGTATAAATAATTATAAACTATAAGTATAAATCTTTGTGCACTTTCAACATATTTTTTTTATTTTAAGTTAGATTGTTTGCTGAAGGATTAGATTCAAGCCGATGTATCATGAATTATTACTTTTTGAATATTAGTTAAGTAACTTTTAAATTTGTCAAATATCATTGATAATAAACACCATCAAATAACCGTAAAAGTATCGTATATTTGTAAAGCAAACTTGAACCGATGGATAATAACTCCCAACTAAAAGTGGGTAAACCCGGTCGTCTTCGGTAGTGCAATATTTATAGAATCCGAGAAGGTCGTAAACATGTGGGTGGCCCACGTGAAAATGTGGGATCCGATATCAAAACCCTCCCGCACCTGGCCAACTTCTTTACAACCATTCGAGACGAAGGGAGGAAGAAGTTTTGAGATCGAGGAATATTTCCTCCGGGTATATCTCATGCAAATTTTTTTTCTGTGTTCTTTACGAGCACCAAAGATTTTCGTCAAATTTTTAGAGTACGAATCGAGTTTTAAGATTCTAAATGCAGGTAAAATGCGTGTGTAAGTATTTGGTTTTTCGAATATTTCTTGTGTCTCGGAAATTAGAATTGGTCCTATGAGCTGGACACATGTAAAAATCAAACTCATAAGTATTGAAGAATCAATTTTTGAGTATAAATGAATTATGACTCTGAAAAAAAATTTTGGTCTTTTGAACCAGAAAAATCAAAAAATCTCAATTTTTTAAATTGGTTCGTTGAGACAGATAATTCTTAAAATGACATTAATTAGATGTCTTAAAAACAGAATTTAAGAGACTGGTCTTTATTAGTAACTGGTGTTTCAAACCAGATTTTTAGACTGATGAGTCTTAACGACTTGAAATAAAAAAATTTTAAAATAAGTCTTTCAGGCCGAATAAACTCCAACTTTAGAGGCTAAAAAACGAAATTTTTCACTTGGCCCATTCGATAAGTTCAAAAGACCCACACTCCACTCGTATTTTTGGAACTCTAGTATGATTTGTCCTTTGAATCCCGATTTTTCCTTTGAGCGGTTCCTTTTCCTCGCGATTGAATTAATCTGAAATCGCGGTAACGAGGTGCCCCTCCGTCGAAAATATAAAATAAATCACTCAGACGGCCCTCGATGTAAGTGAGCGTCTTGGTACCCGCGCATGTTCACGCATGATATGCGTCATCACGTTTTTAGAACTTTATGCACGAGCATGCACGCGATACAATAATGCCAAGGGGAGGCAGGGGAAGGGAATTTTTATCGATGCTGGCTGCTTTGTTGCTGCAGCTAGTAAAAAAGATCTTTTTACGACAAAGTAGCTGGGATTTGTTTCTTGAGTGACATTTATTTCGAGGAGGAGGCTAATAAGTTGGAAATATCGACAGAGGAGAACAAAGGATCCTCATTTTTAATGAGATGCTTTTTTTATGGATGAAACTAATATTAAAGTTAGGTGGGCTTCACTAGCTTGATTGATCATTAACAGTTTTGACGTTTTGGGAATTAAAAAAAATTTTTTTTTCAGTATTGAAAGTATTTAGGAATTGATATTTAGACTGATTCAACGGAGTATAAAACAAGTGTGTAAAAAATTTTTTTTAAACTTTTTAGAAGACCTAATGGTTGATCATCCTAAAACTGATGCCAGAATGATTTTAGATAAGTAATCAGATCTATGGATCAATTTTGAGATCATCCAGTGACTTATTAAAAATAAACTTCCTACAAATTTTAAAGCGAGTACTTGGTTTCAAAATTGATCCAGTCGTTATCAAATATTTTATATCTTTAATGAGTTTGCATATTAATACCTTGAACGATTCCCGAATAACAATGGTAATTCCATCCATCATTAGCTATTTTGAAGTAGGTAGGTATTTTGAAAAGCACGAGTACTCGACCTACTTTTCAAAAAAAGCACCCCGATATTGCCGAAAAAATTCGCAGTCGCATCGAAAGACGAAAATACTCTCGAAATCAATAAGAATCTTATAAATTCTCGAGTACTTATTATTTTTTATGTTTAATGGCTAAGAATTTTATCAAATTGTAATTAGTATCGTCATTTGATGATGTCTAGTGTCCATATTAGGATATATTGAATCTTTTTATGTTAATACAATGAAACTATAGTGAACAAAATAGAAATTTCGATATTATTTTACTTTTTGCTCAGAAAAAAACTACTAATACCAGAATTTGGTTTCGTATTTAATTAATGTCTCAAAAAAACTTGATTTCATTTGAAAATAAAAATTGTCAAAATAAGTCTCAAAAAAAAAAAAAAAAAAATTGTAAAAAATCATAAAAATCTTCCGAAGTAAGAAAATTTGAAGAACTGGGTGGTGATGCATTTCGTAGTAAGCCAGGTGAAACACACCGTAATTGGAGCGGCTCACTTCTGGCACTCGAAAACCAGCGTCGGTGCTGCTGGTGCTGGTGTAAGAAGTCGGAGTTGGACAAGTGGACCCTCGAATCCCAGCTAGTCCAATTAGCCAAACCCGGAAAAAAGACACATACTTCTTCTTCTTTTTCGGGTCATCTTGTTTTTTCTTGGAAATTCAATGACCGAAGACTGTTGTGGTTTAAGACTTTCTTCGCACGCTAATGAGCTTTCGAAACAGTAGTAGTAGAGAGCTTCGCAAGCTCAAGAGAGAGAGGCTATGGGATCGTAAAAGCACTGGCTGAGGGAAAAATTTTATTCCATAGGGTGAACAATACACTGGGTTTGCGGTTCTTTAACACTGTTATTGATAACAGCTGCAGTTGAGAAGCTTTGGGAACTCAATCCCTGTACCGAGACAATAATCGCTCTTTTTTTATCTCCAAATATTAGCTCCTTTTATTCTTCCCGTCAACTATTTATTAAAAGATGGTTGTATTGACATGGTTCTTAAATTAACAAAATGTGACTCAATTTTTGTGAGTGAACCGTTTTTGCATCACAATGTGGGATTTTCCAATTATAAATAATAAAAACATAGTCACAAACCTGTGTACGATCTCTTGCTGTATCCACTCCCTGACCTTGATCTTGGTGTCAATGGTCGAAGCTGCCGAGTTTCTGCCAAAGTTAGAGTTGTTGTCGTAGGCCTTGTCGCTCTTAATAAGCTCCCTGATGTCCGGTTTGCTGTTGCTGTTGCGGTATCCGACCGGACCCGCGGCTCCCTCGACCTTGGCGCTGCTCACCGGAGGTACGATCCTCAGCGGGTGACCCGGGGACGTGGCTTTGGAACGGATCCGCTGGCGCTTGTGGTACAGACAGACCAGGGCTGTGGCGTTTATCAGGAGGAATATAACCCCAAACCCGATTATCAAAGACGCCACCGAGCTTCCGGTGGATCCGTTGTTGTTGTTGGTTGGGGTGCTGGCACCGGCCCTCAGTGCGTTGCCGTCGCCCTGCTGCTGCGAATCGAGAAAGTACAGTTTAATTAGGGCTATTAAAGTATGGCATACACTACACGGTACTAAAGTTTCGAAATAAAATATTTTTTAACGAACATAGACTAGATTTGTAATTGTATTTTTCGAAACAAGGGTGTAAAACGCATTACACAATGATTTTATAGTGCACAATAATTGCTTGATGTATACTGAGCAATAGGTAAAAATGTAAAAGACAACTGTTTTTTACTTTTTTCTAAGTGTTTGTAAAGCGATCATTTTACGCACTTTATTCGATGCGGAAAAAACAACTTTACGCATACTATGATAAAAAAATGATTTTGAAATAATGTACTTTTATTGATCGCATCGATCAATTTTAGAATCATCGGAAAATTATAAAGCAAAGTCAACTTTTCTAATGATGATTTTATTTTTGATCGGAACATTCAAACAATCTACTCTAAAAAATTTATGAAATTTCAAACTCACGTCATCGACCTTGGATTGATCATGGAAATTAGACGAGGTCGAACCACCCTCGAACTCCTCGTTTCCGTTGGCTCCTAGCACGTTAGCTGCGGGGCTGTTGTTGTAGTGTTGTCTCCACAGCTCGTCCCGGAAGCTGTCGCTGGACGTCGGTCTGCCGTTGTTGTTTCCACCAGAAGTTGTTTTGTTGTTACGCATGACCGACAACTCGGCCTTGGGTCTACGAAGAAGACGCGGTATCGCCTCGTTCCAGAACTCAGCCTCTTCAGCCCTGTAGCCTCGACCAATCTGCGGAGGCGTAGCTGTAATTCGGAGAGTGTAAATAAAATTATTTCCACTTCTATTTTGAAGTCTTAGTAAACTTAATTAAAAAAAAAGTTTTACGGGTATAATAGTAATTTGTAGTAACAATAATTGAACTATTCTTTACAAAATCAAATGAATATGAAATCATTGATCAAAATCAATCCATCTATTTTACTAAAAAATTTATGCTCACTGATTGAAATACGATTTAAAAAATACTCTTTTTATACAAAAAAATAAAATTTTTCGAGAGATCTCTTTTTCTTTTTTTTATTTAAATTGGTCAGTCAGTGGCAAAGTTATTTCACATTCCAACTTGGAGCCTTTTTTATCGGAACTTCTATAAAATTTAAACGAAACAGTGATAGTTGTAAAAAAAAAAAAAAAAAAAAAAAAGTAAACCAGAATGTTTAGAATAACGAGTGAATGACGTTTGAAAAAAAAATCCATCCAATTTGAATCGAAACGGAGTTTAAAGCAATAAAATGAAACGTGAGAGTACCTGACGAGTGGCTTTAAACTCCACTTTTATTCTATTTCAAAATTTAAATTTGAAAATAAAAAGTAAAAAAAAAACACACACCATTGAAGTAGATGTAAAATTTTAAACTGTAGAGTGTGAATGAAAGGCACATCGAAAAAGCCCATTCGTTTAAAGTACAATCAAATTTTACATGATTTGAGTTATTTTTTGATAAAACACAAATAACTCACTGAGATTGAAGTATATCTGGTCTTCGGGGTCGTATTCGGGCCAGTCGGTTTGGTAGGGCGAACTCGGCTGGTAATCGTCCCTCAAATAGGACTGGCTTCCGCCCAGCGGCCTCATGCTATTCGGGTTACTGAAAAAAAAAAATCCCTACTTTAATTTTTTCTCACTACTTAAAGTACAATTATTTCAATGATCAGCTAAAAATCTCACCCGAAGTAGGCAAAGTTGCACCACCAGTCCATTATGGACTTGGACAGTAGGACCTCGCCCTCGTGGTAGGAGGCGCTCAGGTGGTAGCCCTCGTTTCCCCCGTCGAGGGGCACGCCCAGGACGTAGGGCAGCTCCTCGCCGTGCACCGTCTTCTGGTGGTGGTAGTGCTGCTGCTAAAAATCATAAAATTTTTCAGTAGAGTATCTCAGCGTCAGGTCAGACGTGGAAATTGATAAACACGTGTGCTGAATTGAGCTCAAAAGTAGAGTATCTCACCGTTAGGTCAGACGTAGAAATTAACGAAGGGGGTCGATGGGAAGTCAAAGTTTGAAGAAAATGGTTAGATGAAGAAAAAGGGGATGGGACGATATCTCCGTGGAAGCAGTGTCAAAGTAAGTAATAAGGAGATCTGGAAAGCTGAAGTAAAAGGAGACGTTCAGAATGACAGTTTAAAGGGCGTCTGGTTCTCCCCTCTTTGGGAAAATTCTATTCGAACTCGACGCACGACCCGAGTCAATTTCATGCTATATCTAGTAGTCGCTTTAACTTTGAAACGTGTCGAGGCGCAATCGTATTATTATACGTATAGCGTCAGGTGGCCGGCGTTGATTGGAATTATTTTACGTTACTTCGTTCCGATCCATCTTACGATTAATTATTCCTCGTTTATTCTCTTTCACTTTTACGTTTTAATCAGTTGAGGGAAGAGAATATTTCTACGAGGCTGTGAAGTAGTTGTGTAAAAAGTTTTAAAAAGTATAAAATTGCAATCTTCGTAATAACAGAAAATTTTTATCGTATTCATTCCGTGACAAAAAATAAAAGCTTTTGAACTTTTACAACAACCCCAATCTTTCTTTTTGTGAAAATTCTAAAAAAATACGAGTCATTTTTTTCGCGGTCAAAGAGTCTTCGTCACCGTCTTCATGACAAAAATTTATAAGTCGTTTTCCTCTCGGTAAAAGACTATTTATCATTATTTTCGCAACAAAACTTCTCAAGTCTTTTTTTTCGTGTAAAACATAAAAAAGACACTCTCATACTCACATTGAAGTAGTTGTCTCTCGTCATTCTCGGATGGGTGAAGACGTACATCCAGGACTGTGGATTCGACCTTGAGTGGATGTTGGCGGTTCTCACGAGTCCGGCGACGACGCCGCTGTCGGAAACGACCTCCAGGGCGAGGTCCCGGTTTCTCTTCTCCTTGGTTCCCGACCTCGGTCTCCGCTCCTCGTCCCCGTAGTACTGCAGTACTTCGTCCAGTATTAGATCGGGCTCGAGTTCGTGGCTCGCCTACGAAATTTCAAACGATAACAAGAGCGTTGGGGCAACATGTGGCGGTAACCAGCTTTCCTTTACAAACTTTGGCGAAACGACAAAATCGTGCTCGTCTGACGTGTATTGGCTTTTGAATTTTTAATCAAGGGCTCGCCAGTCGTACGAAAGGGTAAGTTTGGTCAAAGATATGATTCTAAGGATATTTTACGATTTTTAAAAATTATCCAGGAAAGATCTTAAATATATTCTTCAGGACTATCTTGGTGTACTTAAGCATTTTTTACTATCCTTGAAAATGATCTCAAGATTACTTCGAAAATTTAAGGACTTCAAAATGAACCTTGAGGTTATTCTAGAAGATCTTGTTGATCATTTCAAAAATTTATATAATCGTTTGGATCTTAAATATTTAAAAATAATCTTAAAAATAATGCTTAAGTATCCTGGGATCCTTGGAATCATAATTAAGCATCGTCGTGTCAATCTTGGAAAATGATCTTAAGGTTAAATTCATCGGATCACTTGTTATGGAACCAATGGATGCTTCAATTTCAAGAGAAACTGAGAAAAGAGTTTGAAAATTCTCAGTCCCTCGGGCATCTTTCTTTGAAAGGAGAAATCTTTAAAGCGACAGAGAAATAAAATAAGCGAGCAGCGGAAAACAGAGAAAAATTTTACTGTCCTTCTTTTCTCTCAGAACTCGTGCTTGCTTTCTCTTTTTTTTTTTTACTGCCCACCCGAGTGAAAAGTTGAATTAAATTATGACTGACTGTAAAATGGATTACATCTACGCGTCAGAGTTGCGTAAAGTGTTGCCAGCGACTCACGGCGACTTGTTTTGAATTTTAAAATTTTATTTCGTCCAATCCCCTAACTTTTCTCGAAATAAAGGGGAAAACTTAAGTGAAAAAAGAGGAGAAGTGATTATAATCCCGCTGCTTGACGTTCCGTACGAGGTAGGGAATTAAAATAATTTGCTTGTTTTTTTTTTTTTCATCTCGAGTCTGATAAATTTTTTAAATGGTTTTTTTACCGACTTTTAAAAATTAATGTATGAAAAACCGTGCGAAATTGTTAACATCACTTTTTTGCACGGCAGTGTGTTAATTTTATGGCTTTGCACTGAATTTTTCACTAAAAATTATTGCGATTTTAAAAAATTGACACCAATTAAATTTTTAATTTTTTTATAATCTAAAGTCACACAAAAGTTATAGAGTTTATAAAGTTTCAAAATTTGAAAGTGGAATATGAGATTTAATCACTTTTTTAAACGAATTCACTATGAAAAAATGTACATAACGATAAATTTTATTAAATAAATTTGTTGGTATTTCAAGGATTTTTTCCCTTGTATGACGGACACAATACACCGTGTCCGTCTTATGACACGTCTCTAACCTCTATTAAAACTAAAGCTTCCCCTTAAACACCCAAAAAGTTAACTTCCTTAATAAACCAAAGTTCACTCTTGCAGAATCCAAAGAATCCAGGCGAGAGCTAAAACTACTTCGTAATTAACAAAAAAAGAAAAAGAAAGAAAAAACAGTGAGAATTTTACCTTGACGTTGTCGTGGATGAATTCGTCCCTGTCGCGGTCCGACAGGCCCTGGAGCAGTCCAACTCCCGGCATAACGTGGAATTTCTCCAATTCCGTCACGCCGTACATGAGGTCGAACCTGGAAACACCCAAACGCTTTACACGCGTACACAACATTCCCTTAGGGAGCAGCAGGAAACTAACTTCCGGAATTAGCCCTTGGATAACTGTCGGCTGTTTCTGCTTTTGTCCGCCGCGGCGAGATAAAATTCTCGGGATTCCGGCTCGTCACCCCAACCCTCTCCCTCTCTTACTTATTTTTGGGATTATTAATTCGCGAATTGAAACTATTCGACAAACTCGGCATTATGAATTCGTCGAATTGTATTGTAATTCAATCCTGCAACATTGTTTTAAAATTTAAGCGAACTTTTGATTAATTGTACAATAATTCCCGAAAAGAGTATGAAAAACCGGAAGTTGTTGAATACTTCGGATTAAATCGGAATACCTTTGGTAAATTTAAAACAGGAAATTCCTTGAAGGTGGGCTGGGGGTGGGAGAGATTAATAGTTCGAGAGGAAAACATACTTGGCCAATACTTCGGGATTTTGTTCCATGATCTTGTGGGGCGCGCTCGGGACGAGAGATCCGTCGACGAGGGGCGCGAAACTGGGTACGTACTTCGGCTTGTCGATCTTCACGCTCAGCAAGTCCTGGACCGAGCGGTTCCTCAGGCATGCCTGAAACTCCCGCGAGTCGTTAACGCGCGGACAGTTTAGAGCGTAGGCTACCTGTTGGTAATCCAGATTAGTTTATTAGTTTATCTAATCAAATTGATGGTAAAGAAGAAAACTGTAATTGTAGCTTACCTGCATGGTTATCTGCATGGGTGCTTTCCCTATGGCGTCCGGGTTCAAAGCCGAGCCGGACATCAGTATGGCCCTATTGACCAGATCTGCCACAAAAAAAAAAAAAAAAAAAAAAGGGTAAAATCTCATCGGCCCTCCTCGACCCCCGCAATTTATCATCAATTTCGAGGCGTACGAAGGCTGTCGATATGATGAATCACCCTCGGCTATTAATAATATCGTACGTACGCTTGAAGGATCCGAGTAGAAGTAGATTGGCGAATACGGCACCGGTACCGTGACCGAGCAGGGTTATGTTGTCCGGGTCGCCCCCGAAGTCTTCGATGTTTTGCTGGAGCCAGACCAGGGCCGCTACCTGGTCCATGAGACCGAAGTTGCTTGCCGTGTCTTCCTTTACTCCCGGTCGTAGGAAACCTAGTTTAAAATATAAAAATACATTTTAAAATAATCAAACAGTTGCTCGGTAATCGTACATTTACGAATAATATTCTGAGTGAAATGACTAAACAATAATAATGCGAAAACTTTAAATTTTTAAAAATCTTCAAAAGAAGTTTCCATCAGAAAAATTATAATTGACAGCTGTTGAAATTAGAAAATGCTACTTTCTGAAACGCAGCTGTTTTTTCTACAAATTTATTGCGTCTAGACTCTGATCTGACGAAAAAACCGAGAGGAGAGATAAGAATAAAGTGCCTTCGAACTTTATTGGATTTTTTTCTTCACTCGCACGAGTTTTTACCCAAAAGCGGCTATTTTTAAGAACAATAAAATTGGTTTTTTTTTTTTCTTTGCCAATGGTAGAGAAAATTCGAAACACGATATGGATGTAAAAATAGATCTTAATAAGTAAACGTCTCGGCTGGTTATAACAACAATCAATTGTAGAATTAATTTTGATTTATATCTGTGAAATTAAGCGAAGATATTATTTTCCAAAAGTGATTTGAACACTCACCAAAAATGCCGAGTCGAAAGTTGATGGTGACGAAAACGACGTTACCGTACGCAGCCAGAACGCTCCCGTCGTACGGATTGCCGCTGTTCCACTCGTAACTCTCACCGTGTATGAACATAATGACCGGGTGCTTTTTTCCATTCCTTGCTGAATCTGAAACAGAATAAATTGGGATCTACTGTTCAACAAATGCAATAATGTTTCCGATGTAAGCCTTAATATACACAAGAATAAGCTTAAGAAACAAACTTCAAATTGGTTGTAACTAAGAATTTTTAATAGATAGTTTAAACTAGTGTAATGACATTCTCAAACTTATAAAACAGGAAATTGCTGAAATTGAAGAGTTTGATGTACACGAGAACAAACGTAAGGAACAAGGCCTTGAGAATTCAACATTCAGCAAGTATAATTTAATGACAAAGAAAAATAATAAAGGTAGTCACTCGTTGAAACATAGTAATGTTCAAACTATTTGCAAATCATCTTGAAAATTCAAATCAAAATAAAATCTTCCGATAATTCAGGTTTTTTTTTCGGCAGGAAAATCATTATATTTCCAGCTCCACTCGCTCGTTCGCTTTTTTTTTTTGTTCATTTCTGGATTCTATTATTTACGAAGGTGATAATTCAAAGGATTACTGGTGTGCGTATGCAGAAAAAACAGAGAGAAAAAGGTACAGAATGAGAAAAGGGAGGGGGGAGGGGCTATTGTGCGTGCTGCTGTAGGCCAAAGGACTATTATTAAACGGACCAACCGGCCGTTGAATACTTTTATTCCTCTATCGGTTGGTGTTTATCGATTTTGAAAAATATCTCTTGAGTCTAGAAAAATGTGGAGGGCGCAGTGAGTTAAGATTGGGAAATTATTTAACTGGTGTATCTAGGATAGAAATATTATAATTTATTTCAACGAAGACGTGCTTAAGGAATTATTGAAAAAATTTTAGAACTTAATAACTTTCGAAAAAAAAAAATAATAATAACCATTTCATGATATGGTTCTAATTTATATGTTACTCTACACAAATAAGATACAAGCACACAGACAAGGAACAACAGCTAAGAATAACGAATACTGATCATTTGAGTTGCATAGTGCAGTACAAACATAAATAATATGAATATTATTTAAATTTATTCGCCTTCTCACACGATTAAGATACAAGCATAGATACAAGGAATAACTACAAAGAATAACAAGTACTTAATAATAATTTAATAATTTATTTCAATTACTTGCAAATATTCGCTCATACATGTTTGCACTTTTAAGTTAGACGGATGTAGTATGTTAATCTCTAACTTAAATCAAGCTATTATGACTATATTCTATTATGACTTCAAACTACAATTCCTTCAACTTTGAATGTTACATAATTTTGAACTCTAACCTCACACTCCCCAACTATATCTCTTAACTTGGTATAAAGATCCAAGCATAAAGAAGAAAAATAAAAGAAAATCCAGAGCCACAAGATAAGAAGGCGAGAGAATCATTTGGAGATAGAAGACGAAACAGCATCATATCGGCCGCGGCGTACTGCTGCGGTGAAGAAGCAATTCGACGAAGTGATCTCTTTAACAAGAAGTCAGATAGTCGGCTCCTCTTTGATCGTCGGGCCCTTTAGGTTGAATTAAAGCCCTCTGTCATAACACGCCGTTGGAATCGGATTCCATCGAAAAAGCAAGCGTGCGGGTAATGGAAAAGTAAATGAAAATTCCTCGAAACGGTGCAGGTGCGAGCACCGGAGGGAATTTGTTATGCTAATGGACCGAGCCTGCGAATAAATTTCGCGGGCGAAGCTCGCGCGCATCGGTTTCCCGGAGCTTTTATTGCAGCTTACACGTGGGGGGGGGGGGGGGGGGGGAGCAAAATTGTCGACCAAAGTTTTTTTTACCACCCGACGATTCTTTGATTTATCAAGTATAACTCGATCTTAATAACATTATTCTGTTTTTTTGGCTGAGTTGGGAAAGTAGGTCGTGAAATTATTGACGAGTATTTTTTGTTTTTTAATGTGTATCCATTTATTACTAAAACTAAATAAAAAATGGTATTTTTCGTAACAAGGGTGTAAAAAAACGTTAAACGTACCTAATTTTTTTACACCCATCTTAAAAACATTTTGTTTATTAACGTTTATTACTTTTTTTCTAAGCGTTCGTAAATCGACCATTTGACGCACTAAAATCGATGCGTAAAAAACAACTTAACGCACACTATGATAATAAAAATCATGTTTCTTAAATACTCAACAAAGATTGGCAAAAATTGGTTTTATTAGAGCGTCGTAATACTCGGTGGTAGGCAAAAGCTTTCGGATTAGCATGAAAATTGAAAATCTGGTAAAATTGATGCATCTCGGGAAAGGAGGAGGAAGGAGGAGGAATATTTTCATTTCTACGGCCCTCGGCTGCACTTATAAATCACTCTCGTATCGAAATCTTGGCCGGGCGGCGGCTTCTTCGATCGGTACGTGCGCTTCCTAATAACGACTCCAGCCCAATGCTAGTGTTTATTATTTCGACGAGTGCCGGCCCTTTTATTATTCAGAGTGCGAATGCAGCCCTTTTCGTAAATTTCAGTGTTAAAACATGTTTGAATCTAGCGCATAAACTGTGTAAGGATACATTTTATTGAAATATGAGTATTTAAATATACAAATTGAGATTGATGGATTTAACAAATTTTTAAGATTAAGTGTAAATACCATTACTCGAATATACTGTAAAAAGTCTAGTAGTAACAGACCAAAAATTTTAATTTTTTATCTTCGAGTAGTTGAATTTACTTGGTGGGAATCCATTATGAATTTAAATTATTAAAAACACTTGTTTTCGATTAACACAATTATTTATTAACAATAGTTTTCATTTTTGCCTCTTATTATATATGTAGCTAACAAATATATAAGAGAATATTTTATAGAATTTTTTAAAATATTTTTGTATATTCTAATTCCATTTTTTAATTTTTCAGATAGCATTAAAAAGTCTAATTTTCTCATATTATTTAAATTTTTATATTATTTATCTAATCGTATACATATGCAATAAAAAATTATTACAACTGTTGTTATTATCACAATCATGATAATAAAAGTTTATTTTCAGTAGTAGAGGTGAAAAAATAAAGGTTATCAAATATACCAAACGCAGCAGCCTGTTGCAGAACGGAAAATTGGAAAATAATGAAAAACAGGAACGCTTTATTTTTTCCCTTATTTTTACATTTTTTTTTTTTTTTAACAAATTACCCGGGCCATCAAGGTGCATGAAAAATTGATTAATGAAAAAATTTCACCTCGCCCGAGAAGATTCTCCTCATAAAACCAGGCTTGGAGATACTTTTATAGTATTTTTTTTTTTTTTTTCGAGAGAGAGGCAGAAGCACTAAACGGTTTTATTAATGAAATATTGTGGCCTAACGGTAGGAGGAGAGGAAGATTAATAACGGAATAATTAATTTTGTTTTGATGACAAATTTATGGTCCCGCGTTATAAATAGCTGATCAAGTATTGGTCCACTTGTAATTGATGCCTTTGCGAAGCTACCTAAGTTTTCAATATTTATTGCCCGGTCTTTTCAGTTTTAACGATTGATTAATTTTGTCGATGTTGTAAATCATAAAACTTCATCGCTTATTTTTTATTTAGTGCAAAAGTTAATTTACTATTTCAAAAAGTGAACGTTTACGTCGATTGGTTCAATAAAGTGCGTATCAAACTGTTAAACTAAACATTGGATGTACTTACACTACAGTATTGTAACGCTGATTTATGGCTTTTCATTATGTTTTTCCACTTAAAATTTAATTATTCACTGAAGCTATGTATGTAGCACATAAACCTTTGCGTTGACACTTAATCAATTTCACATTAAAGTGTTACACTCATTTGGTATTATACTTGTACATACAATTACTGCACAAATATGTATTGATGAAACTCTGACTGAATGGCTTGGTTTTTGTTTTATTCAGAATAGACACTCAAATTCGAAGATAAAAAAATTTTTATCTTTGTTAGTTAGAAGACTACTGCAGTTAAACTAGACTCAAAAATAATCATTTTTTTACTTTTTTGGGCTTAATTGAGTACGTCCAAATCCAATAAATTCCAGCTCAACATTTTGACTATCATCACAAAAAAGTTTCAATATTACTAAATGTTAGTTCAAAAACTACTCCAGCTAAATTAGATTTAAAAAAAACTATTTTGAAAAAAATTGGAAAAATTCGGGAACAAAAAATGAAAAAAACGGTCAGTAAGTAATTTTTGGTAAAAGCCCCTGGTAATAGTAAATTTTCCAGTCCCTTTGGATTCAATAAATTCCTCAAATTCGGCTTTTTGTCCGTTTGGGTGGAGACGACGGCTCATCGATCAAACCCCGGCGGGGAACCGCAAATTGAAAAGCCGTGTCCAGCTACCAGGATTTACGAGCTTAACTTTCGACTATTGCAGCTACCGAAAGCCGTCGACATCGTACGGGGATAGTACGAAGCTTTCAGGTTTGTTACCATTGGTGGAGACTCCGATAGTAGGTAGGGTGAGTTTGGCGGGTTCGAGGTTGTGACGCTAGATGGAGCTTTACCAAGGCAAATTTAACTTTTATCTCTTCAAAATAAAATTTTTTCATTTTTACAAAATATATAAGCTTGCATCTTGTAAATTTATGTATTTGAGCGCTCTAACAAATATAAATATAACTGGTCTAAAAGCACTTTGAAAAACTTTTTTTTCCAGAAAACTCAATCGAGCATCGTATTTGGATCGTGAAACCAACAGATTGATAATAATCTTCTAATGACATATATTTTTTAAAGTCACGAGAAAATAATAATTTCCAGGACAAGATTAAAAAACTCTAAAAATCCATTTTGAAGTTACATTTTTTTCACTTATAATCTCTAATAAGTTTAGATTACGAAAGACCTTGAATAAATGATCAACACATCAAAGTTAAAAGAAGCTTGAATTAAAAGCGTTATAAATATTGAAGCAAAGGTAACAAAGAGCCGAAACTCATGAATCTTTTAGTCGCGATACGTCTGACCAAACTCGGGCCTAATCTACTTAGCTCAACTGTGCGCGGACATGAAAATTATACCGCTTATTTATTAACCGAGCCAACAAGCGCCCGGGACTTATCGGTAAATTCAAATATTACCGTTTATTTATTTATTGAGCTCCCACTTTAATAACGGATTGGGTGACAATGGTGAAAAAGAATTATAAGAGTCTTGGTTTTATTTTCGTAGTGAAGCTGGCCTACTTTTGTCTTTCGTCAAAACAGTCGGGGCTAGACAAAAACCGCCTCCGGCCAAAGTGCAAACTCGTGTCGGCGTTTTTTCTATGGGAGAAAAGAGAGGAAGAATCGACCCGGTCAGCTGTTACATTCTTCAACTTCGTTTCTTATTGGGTTCTAATCCCGGGATTCGATGGTGCTTCATCAGCGATATCGGTCCAAATATTTGATAATTTTTTACTTGATATCAGGTATAATTACTCTGCTCTAATGTGGCCTTGAAAACTTTATAATGGTCGATGCAAACAGATTTACTTACCCCAATTAATGGACCGATATAACTTTCATTGTCCATAGTAAAGGTTATTCGAAGCAAAAGTCTCCAAAAATAAGGACCTAATTAGGGTACTCAACCTTTAATTTTATGTTTTTGTTCTTATTCACAGTTAATCTTGAGTTTTTTTTGAGTATCGAGAAATAATTAAAGTTACAACTTTAATTTAAATAATATAAAAATATTGTTACTTGAATCTTAGGTTCAACGTCACCGAAAAATCAACTCGATTCAACTGAACCGCAAATCTCGAGTAAAAAAAAAAAAAGTGGATTCTGAAATTCATTAAAACGCCAAAGTCAAATATTTATGACGAAACCTCTGGCTGCTCGAGTTTCTGTTCGGAGCAATTATTGACCGACCAGCGCGCCGGCAGCGGCCAGTTTAATGACGAGACTGTTTGCCCTCGCGCTACGAATTTCTCCACGATTCAGTGCTCACGCATAATTTTCTATTTTTTTTTTTTTTTTATCTTCTTAGTTTGGATGTTGACTCCAAGATGACAATCGAACCGTGAAGAGGATGAATAATTACGGGAGTGTATCGATGCTACCAATATCTGCCACGAATAAAGTTACAATTAGGCGAATTTCGGGTTCTAAAATCAAGTCTCTTAAATATTTTATTGATGATTTTGACTCTTATCGATTTAAATAAAATGTGCTTTACTTTCAGATACCTTTTTATTTTTAGAAGCTGAAAATTTAGAGTCTTTTTATTCGTGGCAAGAAATATTTTTTTATTTTAATTTATCAATGGGTTGGTAGCAATGATTATTTTCAAAATTTCTTTAACAGGCTAAAATGATATCAAAAAACTTTTCGAGACATTTAATGGCCAAAAGTACCTCCGTTATTTCTTTATTCGTGGGAAATTTGGGCTTTTCTTCGCTGAGACCATCGATTTAAAAAACTTTGGTATTTTACTCTCCGAAGAATGCATTTAAAAAAGACATAGGATTACTTTGAGTGTCTAAAAATTTTTCAAAGATTTTCTTCCAACTGAATTTTATAAAACTCCTGAAAAGTTTCAACGCAAATGGACATCATAAAAAATTAAGCGTAAAACGATACAAAAAACTTTTTCTTCGTACGAGAAATCGTAAGTAGCTTAAAACCAGACGTTTTTGGATTATTTATGGTTAATACCACAATTTCGAAGTAAATAAAAAATATTTTTTTACTTCACACAGAAAATATAAATTGTAAACCCGTTGGGTCTGAGAATTATAAAGTTCTCTGGAAACACAATTGCACGGATAAACATTTTTCTAAACTTTCTCAAGCTACGTCGGATACAAGTAAACATTACGACTGATTTAAACTTTAGCTACGGTAGGAGAGAATAAAAGTTTTTCCGGATGATTCGCACTGCTCCACCCTTACCCAAAGATAAATAGTCACATAAATTTTTTCATTTTTTTTTTTTTTTTTTTTTTTTTTTTTTTTTGCCAATGGTTGTTATACTCTGAGGACTTTGAAATTTTTCCTTGACGAGCTGATTTTAAATTAAATCTTTAAATTCAGAGTTTGAATTTTCAATCACTATTAAATAATCATCATTGTTTCTAAAGGTTGAGTCGATTGATTTTTTGTCAAGTTTTAGAAACTGTAATAATAATTTAAATTTCTTAACGTACTGGGGCCCATAACCTGTTGGAAAAATAATAAAATAAATTCTCGAGTATTAAAAAGTTATAAAAACTTTAATCAATCCAATGTAAACAATAAAAATCAGATATTATGTCACGTGCATATTGTTTTTTCTTAAAACATTTATAAAATTATTGATTTTAATATTCGATTTCATCAAGTTAAACAATTTTTTGTAACGATTGACAAAAACTTTGAAAAATTTTTGTAATTAATAGTTGAATGAACTGTAAAAATTTTCTCGCGCTCTCACGCTGAAACATACAAGTTTTAATTAAAATACGATCCGCTGATTAAAAAGTAATAACAACAATTTAACAGCGTAAAATAATTAACTCGTCCTGTAAAAAAGTAAAATCGTAAGAAAGAAAAAAAGAAAAAAAAGGGTCGAGTTTTAATTATCGGGATATATTATTAGAGTTTGTTGGAACCTTCGGCAATTACATTTCTTCAGGGCCTTTATACACAGCTCTCGGCCAATGGGAGAAAAGCGACGGCGAGTCAATGCGCATGACGGATAATGACCGCCGGTCGGTGCTCACTCGCTCGAGTAATTACACACTCTGTACCGAAGCGCATACATTCGGCTCGTGTGTCATTTACCCTTCTTTTTTTCTCAAAATTATCCGGAAATTTTCAAAGGGACTCTGGTTCTTTTTTTTTTGGGGTCTTCAAAAAACTTGGAAATAAATATTATGAAACTGTGATTAAAGAAACCAAGTTTTTTGAAAGACGAGTCTTAAGCCCTTAAAGTTGAAGTTAAAAAAATTACTTGTTCTTACGCATAACCCTTTTAAGATTTCACTTGCTTAAAATTATATTAACTGATCTAACGGTTTTTTAATTTTATTTCCAAACTTCTTCATATTATTTAAATTTACAACTTTATATGCATATAAATATTAATTTTTTGCATTAAAAAATGAATAGAATTATTTTATTCTTGTTCTCAATTAAAGAAAGGAATGAACATACCGCAAAACAAAAGAGATAAAGGCACCCCCTTGATTATTTATCATTCCCATGGAGAGCCAGGGAAACAAGTTTTAGAAGGGGTTTTAAAAGTATAATCTCAGGAGGTTTGGGATGATCAATACAAGGTCATTTAATATTAACTTACGAAAGTCCGGCTATTACTCAGAGTAACAAAGTCAAGAAACTCAACTTTTTGTTAAGTTTATCCTCACGGGCTACGACTACTCACAACTTCCGGAATAAGTACAACCGGCTTGCTTTTTCATTAGGGTCACCTCATATTTTCGGGTTTTTCAATCGGATACCGGATTTTTGATCATTTACATCAACTTGTTTGACCAAAGTTAATTTTAATACGATAATTTTGTAGTTTGCAGGAAAGATTGAATTTTCAAAACTAAAAAATCCGTTAAAAAATTGGAACTAGTTTGGTATTTTTGATTCAAGATTCATTTTTAGACTATGATCATTGAAAAAAAGTTATGTGACCTTTGAATAACGTAAAAAAAAATGTAAAACTTTAAAAGTTTCCTCGTAAGATCTGATGAAATATCTCTCGTTTTATTGTTGAGAGAACAGTTTAGAGTTTTATTATAAAGAGAACGATAAAAGTTCCATTGTATTGTATCTTTTTTTTTCAAACGACAATGATTTATGCATCGTAATGATATTACATTGTTGTATTTAAGGGAATATTTAAATCAACTAATTAAACAGTAGTAAATTTAGGTACAGTATTTCAAAGAGTAACGTAACATAAATTTTGTTAAAATTCTGGTCTAAATGGTTTTGTGACGTAACGTAATTAGTAAGCGTTACGACCGTATTAAGCAAAAAAAGATTTAAAAAGGAACAAAAATTTGCAAAAACCATAACGTAACAACCAAAGAATTTCAATGTGATTCTAGTAAAGTGAGATTTTTAAAAATTGAATAAATAAAGCCTGTCGCAGTATGAACAATTATAACGAAAATAATTAAGGTTGAGGCGGGGGTAATAGATCAAGAAGGAGAATGTAATAAGAAGAAGAGGAAGGGGCTTATCGATCCACCGGTGACACTTTAAAATTAAAGCATGCATCAACGGGGCCACGACGACTTCATTCATACGACATAGCTGATTAATTATTCATTCGTAATTACACTTTGCGCGTTATTTTAATTACACAAATTCCCCCGCTCTTTTAAATCCAATATAATCCGGGTAATTGTACTATTAATTACCCGCTTGCACGCCCCATTCGCTCTTGATTGACCCGCGATTTATTCGGTGACTTATTTTTTTTTTTAAATAAAGTTTCAATTGAAATATTCATATGTATCAGTAAAAATAAATAAATTTTTTTCTCTTGAGTTTTTTTTTAAATAGCATTACAAAACATATTTTTCTTTTTAATAAGATTTTTACAATTACTATTTACTCGTATTTATTCAAAATTTATATATTGATGTTTATCCACTAAAGGCATCAAACAACGATAAATTTGTTATTTATTCAAAAAAGTATCATGAAAAAACTGATTTTTCGTCCGTTATTTTTTACATACCCTAACAAAACTAACTTTTGTTGGTGTTATTTTCAAGTTATTTTTTTATTTTATTTTATTTTTGTAAAAATTCAAACTTTTGTTATGAAACAAAATTATTCTTCTACTAAATCATAATATGTCATATAAAAGATCTAAAAAAACGAATCAAATAAAAAAAAATTGACTGTCGACAACAAAACAGCAACAAAAAAAAACCTTTTTGCTACTACTGTGCCCCCTGATGAATTACAGAATCAAACACGAGTAAAAAAAAAGCAATTATCGTAGCTTATTCACCGTCGATGAAAGACAAACTAGTCCGTACACAGCACAAAGAGACAATGCATTGAAAAACCGCAGGGTTAGTTAAAAAAAACACGATCGTCAAAAGGGCCGAGCGTAAAACGAGACACGTGAAAAATGACCCCATTAACTTCGGAGTATAATGGCAATAATAATTCGTCAAAGTGCGGGAACGAAATAAAAAAAAAAAAAAAAAATTTTTTTTTTTACGTTTTTGTGGAATCGAGGGGTGAGCGATGGACGAACATTGAATTAAACTAGTGGAGCGGGCCAAAAAAAATTGACTCTTTTTTCAAACAGAAAAAACGTGGATTCATAAATTAGAATCTTGAAAGGTATTCGATTTAAAATTTTTTTCAAATCATGAGAAAGATTCGACCATCAATATTAGATAATACTCGGTCTGTACAAAAATAAAAGCCTCACATTTTTTAGTCTAACTCCCACTCGAGCATTTTTCGAAATATATAAACTCGAGCCAGTCGTAAAACGCGAGGGCAGCAAAAAACTAAATCGGCCAGTTAAAAGCCATCAGCTGATGAAGTAAGAGACTTCGTTGAGTGATTTTTCCTGCATCTTATTTTTACGACCTTTGCCATCTTTTTTTTTACGAAACCATTTGAAAAAAGAAAAAGATTATTGGGATCTGACCCAAGTATACATAGGTATTCTAACCTAATAGAAAATCGTCTGCTATGATCCACCATTTTGAACATAACCCCTTGTTTTTATTTAATTATCGTTTTTAGAGGCAACTAGGTGTGCATTATTTTTTAAAATTAAAAAAGATCTCAATGTTCCATTCCATTCCATAAAAGACGATATTTATTGTACTCCTGGTCATTCCAACCTCAAAATTGGATCTTTGATTCATGTTTTCGGCTACTTGTACAGTACTCCTGGTCACTCTAACCTCAAAATCGGATCTTTGATTGGTATTTTCGGTTTATCGTACTATAAAACTGTATATGGCTGCACTCATACTCATAATAAATTATTTTACAGAAAGAATCCATAATTATATTAACAAATAAAATCGTTTGTTGTGAATCAATATAGATATTAACGGTAACATCAAAGAGCGTCAATAAATACGGGACGATAATTTATGTGCATTCGGGGATGATGACGGGGTAATTACGAAACTATTAGTCGTAGTCCGGGGGTGGTCCAGCAGGCTGAATAATAGAATATAAATTATTATCGCCGAGCTATTTTACTTGATTCCGGGTGCGTGCGTGCTCTACGCGAATTTACCTCCCCAGATTTGCATGAATTTTAACCTCCCCGAGAGCACCGCCAACACCGTGAAATCCTACGTTTCTGCTAAACCAATTAAAATTATATTCATTTTTAGACCGCCGTCCAAGAAAATTCTGGTTAGTTTAAATTATTTCGCTCTGCTTTTACCGGGGGATTTAAACTTTCAGTGAGTTGCAAACAATTAACTCCTGTGTGACATCGAATTATTATCAAAACTGCTTTTTTTTATCTTCCTTCCTTGCTGTTGTGTTTTAATGCGAGGCAGAAGCTTTGCGGCTACCCGGGAAAATGTGGATTTCTTTGTTTCTTTTTATGAACGGATTTTAAAAATTTTAATGGAGGAACCATTGACAAGCTTGTAAACTTTTGGACCAATTGCTATGTTTGGTAAATAACTAAAATTAAACTGTCAGAGTGGCATTGGCAGTAGAAGATTATAACAGACTTTTGTTATGTTATTTTTTTTGATAACCTAACAAAAGTAAATTTCTCATTTTGACGATATAAGAAAGTAAAAAAAGTGGTTTGGTCTAGTAGGCTCGTCTTAATAAAGAGAGTCTGCACTTAACATAATGTCTCAGGGAAGCCAAACAATACTAAAACAATGGGTCACGACTCCTTACGTAAATTGAAGAACAATAAGAGAAGAAAAAGGTACGCGTTGATGATGAAAACAATGCCAAAGGTCAGCATGAATGTTCCATGCACTCAGCAGATTGACCCTCCCCCCCCCCCCCCTCCTCCCCACCGCGGCTCAATTTTTTCGGATAGATTGTCGAAAAGGAAAAGCTATGAAAAATTCAGCCTCCGGCTGCTGCTGGACTTTAAAAATTCATGAAACCGATTTTCGAAAAATTTAGAAGGAGGAGCCGTTTGAAAAAAAACGTTATCAACCAAAGTGGACGCTGTATAAATTTTTGGTTAATATTTATGGAGGTTTTTCAAGTTTTTTCTTTGGTTGGTCGTAAATTCTGCCCACGTTGAACACTTTGATTGACCTGGTAATTTCCATTTATAAAAATGTCTTAATTCTAAAATGATCTTTAGGATCTTATCATATCTTGATCCTAAGAAATGATCCATAGAATGATCTCGAGATCACAATAATGATCCTACGGATCGTTTTTAAAATCATCTTGATCCTAAAAAATTATCCATGGAATCGTATGATAATCCTTATAAATGATCCATAAAATGATTTACATAATCGATATGATCCTAAGGATCGAGTTATTGAATTGATCTATAGGTTCATTTTTATGAATCATATACCAATGATCCAAAAAATTAGGCATTAATACTATTGGTGACCTCTGATGAAAAATTTTAGATTCAAACAGGTGAAAAGCCCAGTAAAGTTTAAAAAACTGTCCTCTAAGCATAAAATAGCCAAAAATATGAAAAAAAGTGTTTAGTTGAAAGCGGTAGCGCTCAGTAAAATCAAAAGGCCAGCGGTGGGTAGAAAGAGATTAAAAGTGTCATACACACTTTGACCCCTTTAATAAAGTTTAAACCGCGGAGAGTAGGATTCGCAAACATTCCCATTATCTTTTGTGAAAGCGGCTATGCCAGAGAGATAGACTGAATTTAAATCCCCCAAGTGCGGGAGGGAGGGAGAGAGAGAGAGAAAAGCACCAAAAAGCGTTGTAAACCGCTAAAGTAGGCTTACGGAAAAGGCTAAACAGACGAATCTCATCATCATACCGCTGACACTCTTGCACTTTCTTCGAGTTATTGATTAGTGCGTTACGATCTTGAATCATTTTTTACGATTTTGATGAAAGAACCTGGTCGAACCTCACAAGAGTGTGTTGATCGTTCGACTATGGCAATCATTTATCATCCAGGAAAATAAAAATTGGACTTAACATCAATGACCAACTACCAGAATCAAACTTTGGTATCAAAGCTGAAAATTGTCTCACGACCTCACGATCCCAGAAATAAAAAAGGAAATTTCAGCAGCTTCTTCTTCTTCTTCTTCTTGCCTAGAACGTCGACATTAAAAACGGCTTATTGAAAATCCATAAATAAGCACCTACCCTCGCGATTTCTCTAGGGGGTGGGTAAAGGGTAAAAACTCCCCGAGATATCTTATATATTATGCATATATATATTTCTTTGCCCTGGTGCTGCTGCGTAGTACGCACTCACGCCCATTTATTTTAAGGAGTTCTTTTCAAACTTGCAAAGTGCGCGACTGAGGTGGGAGGGAAGGAGGGTTTTAAAAAAAAGTAGGGGAAGGAGCTATAAGCCACTCTTGGGCTGGCTTCAGAAGTGGAGGAAGCAGAAGAAAAAGTGGAAGAATTGAATGCGCTGGAATTTTTGTCACCCAACCCACCCCCACCTTTGTGCATGCACCTTTGTGAGTACTCCCGAAAAGATTAATCTTGATTTGAAAATTATAAAAGATTAAAGCGTAAGAAGTACTTTGTCAAAATTTGGAAGCAATTAGGAGTCTTGTTAATAAGTGGAAACAATCGAAACAATGATTTTGGTACTCTTAGACTTTCACAAAATTCAAGCTACAAAGTACTTTGGAATAAAAATGAAATTTATTTAAGTGATTTATTGTAAGTAGAACTTTTCCGTGATTTTTTCTCAAAATAATACTTTTGGAGGTTAGGTTAGACAATTAAGCAGCCAATCAGCGTGACCATAAATCGGAGTACAGTTTTGCAAGAACTTATGTTAGTTACAGTTGCAATTATGTACATCGTTTACGCTCAATTATGTATTTATATATGCATTTTATAAAATTCAATTTGAAATTTTTATTTTTTGATGATTAATTATTTAATATCGAGAATATTAAACCTTTTAATTTAGTTTAATGAATAAGAAATTTTTTAATTTAACTGTTAACACAAAGTGTAGAAGTTTGTTTCGTTTAATTAACAAACTCATAGTTTGAGATTCAAAATTTAAATTCAAAACGAATATTTTTTTTCAACTTTACAATTTAAAATTTACAAAATTTTCCTCTTCATTTTTCTTACTTTTAGCCGTCTACTTTATTTTTCATCATTCATTTTTTTTCTTTTAGATTTGCCAAGTCTTTCGGCCTTCAAAGATGCTTCTGTTTTCATTCTTTACATCTATTTATTATTCTGTACCCTTCATATATAACATTCATTCTTTTTTTTGCTCATTAAAATTCAAAAATTCAAATTCAGTCTGTCTTTGTATTTTTCATTCACTTATCAGTAGACTTTTCGACTTCGTATCCTTATTAAATTTTTTTATCTTCTCGTTACCATCATTTCTGTTTTCATTATGCACTGTCTGCATTGTCATCTTTATCATCTATAAAATATTTACAATTTTTTTTTTTGCTTGCTTTATAATTTAAAGAATTTAAATTTCTAAAACAATATTAGTATTTCTTTGACTTTTCCATTAGCTTCTCCACTGTCAACCGTAATTAAATCTTTCCATCTTCTCGATGTCTTCTTCAGTTTCCAGCTATAATATCATTTTCTACGTAACCATCATTTTTCATACTGCATTGTCTGTATATATATTTTTATCATTCATAAAGTATTGACCATTATTATTGCTTAAGGATGATACTGCATGACTACGTGAGTCAAAACACTTCACCAATGTATTTTAATTGGTAAGAATTTAAATCAAATCAAAATCCAACTTTGAGACTTGAAACCATTTGTTATATGAAGAATTACTGACCGAAATTTCGATGATCTTATGCACGGACAGGATTTAAACTCAAAAACTTTGAACTCAATTTTCTCAATAATAATTGTCAGCTCTTTCTAAACATAACTGTATGATCTGGATTCTTGAAGTTGGAATTCGATTTTTCATCTATAGAAATGCTTAATCTTCTGTATAATTGTATTTTTTGTATATATAGACATGATCAAAATCTGAAGAAAGCACGAATGATTTGCGAAAAGGTGCGAGTAGGTAGTCGCTTAACTCTCAAACTCTCGGTATAAAATTGCACCGCTGCGGTGGCGAGTTCGTAGTGGCGACCGCCGGCTCTAAATAGCTCCAGCACGCGACCCAAGAAGTAGAAAAAGAAAATCCTCCTTTGCACTTTTCTACCCGGCAGCAAGTGCACGAGCCATTAGACAAATTTTATATATAGCCAAGCGGAGGGCTTTCAAAAGTCTAACCTTACAATTCTTTTTCTTCTTGTTCTTCTTCTACTTCGTTGTGAATTTTCATTGCGCGAAGGGGAGGTTCACTTTCAGCCCCTGTTTTTCTCGAGTTTCGTAGGCACTCTACCTTCTTGTTTCTCGTTTTTCGTCCCCTGCACCTTTGTGATGAGTTTTAAAGTTTCAAAAACGGCGCCATCGACCGCGATGTAATTTACCCTCTAAGTCATTGACCTCCCGAATAACGTTTTTATTGGTCGATGTGTCTTGGAAAATCCCTGTTTACACGAGATTTCAGTCATTTCATTCACCAAAATTTTGAGTTATTTTGAGAATTATTTTTATTAATTCTAAAAATAAAATGATCTTTTATACTTCAAAAAGAGATAGAAAAATTGTTTGGAAGAAGATCAACGCGTCGCAGCTGAAGTAGTGAAGCTTACAGGTCACAGACCTATTCGTTAATCCCATAAAATTCTTTTTACAATTTTTACAATTTTTAAGTAAATTAAGTCAAACTAAAAAATAAAAATTCTTCCCTAATTCAAACACTTTATTATGTACGAGATATCCAAAAAAAAATTTTTATACTTCAAAAATAGTTTGGAAGATCAACGCGTCCCGAAATAAGTTCAGCGACCCCAAAAACTACTCTATTTCGATCAAAGCACAAAACAAAGAAATAAAAAAAAGGTACTCACGAGAGTCTTGGTGAGGCGTGTAGATATTAAGGTACAAGCAGTCCTCGCTCTGGTTTTGAAGGTACGGTATGAGTTTTCTCAGGTAGCGGTGTCGGCCTGGGTCAACTTCCTCGCCGATGTTTGGCAAATTTTGCGGACAAACCGGACCGAACTTTACGAAGTTCTGTACCCCGGTCCAGGGCGTCGGCGACTTTGGGGGGTCGAACCGGTGCGCTCCCACAGGTGGTTCAGCGTAAGGCACTCCTGTAACAGTAAGTCATTTTTTTTTTTAATTCAAGTGGTATGAAAAAATTATTTTCAGTACAGGTCCAAAAATATATAGGTAAGTAGATAAAGATCATGTCAAATAGAGTTAACTAGATGTATATTACATACTAATATAATCATTAGTGTATGTAATATACTCTAGTTTACACTAACTATAAGGTAAGTAAATGCAGATCATGTAAAATAATGTTAGCCAGGTGTATATTACATACCTATATAATTATTAGTAAGTAAGATACTTTAGTTTGCAGTAATTATAGTAAAGGTAAGTAAGTAAAAATCATTTGACATCGTGTAAACTAGATGTATATTACACACTTATATAATTTTTAGTATGTAATATACTCTAGCTTACACTTATAAGTATATTAGTACGTAATATGCATCTAGTTTACAATATTATTCGTATATTTTTGTCTTTGTTCAAATCTCAAGCAAAGAATCGATCGATTTTGTAGTTGAAGGAAGAACCACTGGAATCCCGTCGTCGGGGCACTACTTTTAGATACGAGATTTTTCGCGTACCTCGAGTTTCTCGAATACTTATCGAGTCCTCGAAGAATGCGTCGACTTTGTTTATTTCCATCTCTGCCCTACCTTTTTTCGAATTCAAATTTTCCCGCTCTTTCGAGTCGTTCGAGGCATATTTGTTTAGAGGAGCTTTTTAATCCTCGGCCTAACCGCTGAAATCCAATTTAAAATAAATCCGCCGGCTGGAATTGCTCAAATGCTTTCCACCCCGAAATATGCGCCGGAAAATCCTTCCTGAAAATTCCACGCCGGACACCGGGCAGAGACTTGCAAAATTAGAATTTCATCAGTTTTCAATTATTCAACTGGCGATTTTAGTAAAATTGTGCTTGCGGCAAAAAATCTTGCAAAGTTTATCAAAATACAGAAAATGACAACTAAAAAGCTTTAATTCAACTTTATGACGTAATGAGTCGTCTGCTAGCCTTAAAAAACTGAGCTTCAATGATAAGTTTGTATTGAAAGATTAGGTTGAAAAGGTTAGTAATTTTTGGTAGTATTTGTGACGTAAAATGTCGTCTGCTAACCTCAAAAAACTGAGCTTTAATGATAAGTTAGTATGGTAAGATTAGGTTAGAGATTTTTGTTAATATTTGTGACGTAAAATGTCGTCTGCTATCCTCTAAAAATTGAACTTCAATGATAAGTTTGTACGATATAATTAGGTTGAGAAGGTTAGTAATTTTTAGGTTGTTTATGACTAAAGATGTCGTCTGCTAACCTCAAAAAACTGATCTTTAAAGATAAGTTTGTATGATCTAATTAAGTTGAGAAGGTTAATAATTATTGGGGATATTTATGAGGTTGATTGGTGATTCAGAGAGAAAGAGTAAAATTATTGGAGGTACTATAAGCACCCTTTAACACTCTGATAAATATTTCGGCCATATATCAGTGGTACCAACTACTTTATTCTTCCACTTCTGGTCCTTTTAACGCCCGATTAGAGATCGATGCCATGAAACTTTTTTAAGGTAAATCGTTCCCTATAAATAAAGCCCGAGCTCCCCACCACTGATTTTCTTCTCCTTCTTCACTTTGGAGTGTTTTTTTTCTTCTTTTTCTTCTTCTTCTTCTTCTCACTTCTTATCCGACTTTTGGGTTTTCTATGCGCTCTTTGTTCCCTTACTCGGGCCCGACTATTGTGATTTTTTCGCTCGAACTTTTTTACGCTCTTTTTCACATCCTTTGAGAAACATATTTTTTACGCCCCTGGCTGCCTGCGTGCGTGCGAGGTGATTTAAATTCTCGAGCTTATATTTTCAAGTTTTTCACACCTCGTGTTTATTATTTCCGAAGTAAGATGACAGGCTTGGAAACAATTTTTATTGCGGTTCGCTTATTGAAATAAGTTAATCTGTATTTTTATCATTAATTTTAAATTTGATATCAAAACTGCGATAATATTCTCCTGAAAAGTATGAAGTCTAACAATAAGTTAGTAAGTTTCGAGGTACATGGTTACATAAAAACTAGATTTATTCATTTTAGTAAAACAACTTTAAAAAAATCTTTCAAAATTTTGAAAAAAAAAAAAAAACACTTTTTGAATCTAAAATAGCGTCTTGAAGGAATGCCATCGAATGTTTTGTCAAAATATCTTGTTTTTGTAAAACTTGAATTTATTTCATAAAAAAAAAAAAAAAAAAATCACAACAAATTCAAGTTGATTAGGAACACGGTAAATTACGTGACTCCGGATTATTTATAGCTTTGAAAGCACTTTGAGTCTCTAAAAAAAATCACCCGTGAGCTAAACAGTTAAAAATAACCTTGAAATACCAAGAACATGAGAGAAAATCAGCTAAACCATTTTTGAATTAGCACGGTCAACGGACCTAAACACAATTATTTAACTTCGACACACGATAATGAGCAAACAAATTTTTGCTGTGAGCAAAGTAACACGTGTGAAATTGTAAATCACACGTGTAATTATTAATGGTCGATATTTAATGTTTACGTATAAGTTTTTGAAAGTATGATTTTATGCATTTATTTATCTCTTGTCACGTTAAAACTGCATGATAAACAAATTCATACTCAACAAAGGTCACACATGGTAAAATTAACACATGGAAATTACACATTAACATAACAGCAGGATTAAATCAATACATAAAAATTGACATTTAAAAATTACAAAAAAAAAACGGTTAATACTTAATAATTATACTTATAAATTACACTACCCTACTTGTTTTACATTAATTTACATGTGCAAGTTACACATGTGAATTTTTAAAAGTATATTTTTTGCATTGTTTTAATCATGCTTTTATTTATTTTTTTTAACGACATAATGGTAAATTAAATATATATATATATATATATATATACTACTTAATAAAGGTTACACATGGTAAAATGGACACATGTATATTACACATTAAAATAACAGCACGCTTAAATCAGAGCAAAAAACTTGGACTTTCACAAGTGTTACGTAACGTGTGCAGTTTAAATGTGTTCATTAGCCACATAGTAAGTAATAACGTAGGGTGCGGTTGTGACAATGAAAGCGTTTTAAAAAGTTGACAATGAGTAAATAAACACGAGTTAATCCCTAAGCGAAATCACGAAAGTTGTCAGCTGGAGTTGGGAAAATAAACCACTTCCGCGTGGTTTAGAAACTATTTTCTAATTTAAGCTCCCGCGTTACTGGATTTTCAAAACCTATTTAAAACTGATTAATCAACTTATCTAATTCTCTCATTTTTTTTTTTAAATAAAATACATTCGTTCGATCAATACTGTATTCTTGTAAATTTGTCGACTGGAAAAAACGTAGTGAATATTTTTTATTTAAACCGAAATGAAATTAGACCCTTGCACTACTATCGAATAGTTTTTGGAAAATACCAATGAAATATTAATAGTAAAGGCCAATATCGATAGTCGATAAAACATTTTTTCAATAAATTCACAATTTTAAGCCTAATTCTGAACCCAGTTATTACTAAGCTTAATAATTAAACATTTATAGATGAAGTACGTTTCCATGGTCAATAATACTTAAAAATTTTCTTATCATTTCATATCTAATGAATAATGAATTAGTTATTATTCATTGAAATAGTCTTAATATATCATTTATAGGTTATATAGTCACAAGTTACAAATCACAAGAACAAGGAACAACACACAAGAAAAGTATGTACACCTTTAAATTTTTAACTAATATGAAGTTAAAACCTTAAAATAGTTCCCATGGTCATATTTACTTAAAAATTTGCTAATAATTACTTGACCATATATTATCAATTTTTATATATTTTATATATTATCAATACTGTGTATAAACACAGGAACAAGGAATAGCACACAAGAAGAACACATACATGGAATATAGTTTTTTATAACTACTTTATAACCTCAAAATAGTTTCCATGATCAAAAGTACTTAAAATTTTTTCTATAACTAACCATAAAGTAAAATTGCGTGTTTCTTATCGTGCAAGTTCACACAATCTTAGTAAAATAAAAAAAGTAACGCACGCTTCAAAACAGCGGCTATAAATTAGACCTGGAAAACCACCAAAATGAGTCAGCTCGATCGGGGCAGGTAAAAAGACTAAAAAAAAGGCGAAAGAGACTTGACAGTTGCGACGCGGTTCTATTTTCGTCGTCGTTCCCCCCCTGCAGGAGCTTCAGGGCCGATGCTCCGAGTCTTATTTCTCTCGGGTTACCGTCTTCTTCATATTTCGTGCTTTGTTTCTTTCCCGCCATTATCATGCGTCTTTTATTTTTTTCACTTTGATGACGCTTTCGTTTGCTGGGATTTTTACTTTAATGACGACGCATTGGTTTACAAACGTATCCTGAAGACGAAAAACTATGACTTTTTATTCGGAGTTTTTAATGAACCAGAAGAAGATATTGTTATTGATTTTTTTGAAAAAATATTTAATTTCGTTACGTTGCATAGTCGGGAAAAAGGTTATTTTTTAGACTTCTTTGTGTTGTTTAGAAAATAACGAATAGAATACGAACGTAGATCTGAAAAATAACATTAAAATTTTCGTTGCGTTATTTTTTTTTCGTAAAAAAATTGCTGTAAAAACTTTAAATTTTGTTATAAAACTGTTTATAACAATAAAAGTTTTTTTATACTGTTTATTTAAACAAGGACTATTGTAGCCTGTCACACATTTTTAAATAAACAACATAACATAGTAAAAGTCAATTTCGTTTCGATTCGATTTAATAATTTTAAAATTAAATTTGTTCAAACGCTAGATATTGAATTCCGTATTAAAAAATTGTTCACTTTTTTTTATCAATTACATAAATAAATCAATTCGATTTTTATCTTCAATTTTACTCGAAACTCAATCAATATTTTTCAATCAAAACCAAAATTAAATTGTTTACTATCATTTTTATTAAAAAGGCTGCTGTACGTTGATGATTATTATAAACAATTAAAAAATAAAAATAAAAATCTCTTATCTGTTCCAAAGAAGCTTATTTCGTAGCATGTAATTTAGTTGAAAAACTAGAAATACAGTAACTAACGAATCAGCTCTTTGGGATTACTTATCACACTTGCATTTAAACTTACGGTAACTAAAGTGCAGGCAAAGGGAAGAGCTAAGTATTTTGGAATCCCTAAAATAAACCAAATCGCTGCAAGTTGGCGTAGTAACGGCGTTCACTGCTCAGTGCTCAAAGAGAAGAGAAGAGCTAGCCGAAAACGAAAATTACAACTCTGAAGTTTGTTGCCAAAGGGAGAAAGTAAGTGGTTTACAAAAAAAACTCTCAGAAATTCAAAATCTCCTGGCTCGATAGAGTTGACTAAATTAATATTTAATCATTAATCCGGACTCCATGTACGGGCTGTGACTTTTAAACTTTTAATATTCATTTTTACCAAGATTTGCAAGAATTTTGAGATTTTTTAGATTGGAAAAATTTTGTTCATTATAACCTCAAAATCGGATCTTTGATTCGTGTTTTCGGTTACTCGTACTGTAAAATAGTTTATTATAGTATACGGGTGTATTGTGTATTTTTAAAATCGTATATTTTTTATTTTATCTAAGGGTTTGTAAAGCGACCATTTGACGTACTAAAATCGATGCGTAAAAAATACTATTTTACCATCAAATAATAGGTTATGAAAATCGTCTGCTATAAAAAAGCTTCATATTAACTTCGAGGACTCTGAACTTGGCTAATACTCGACTCACTCCGTTCACCTGTAGTTTAAGTATAAAAACTTACCGAGGTAGACGTCGACGAGCTGGAGGTTGTCACCCCTGGGCTGCACCACGACGCCTTTGAGACGTCCGTAGTTGGTAACAATTTCCCGGGTTCTTTTCAACTGGTTGTTGTTGTTGTTGCTGTAAGTGCCCCGGTGGCCGTACTGGTTACGGGCCGGACCGTAGAACTCGCCCCGGTACTCGGACAGTATCTGGGTGCAGCTCAACAGCAGCACGCCGAGCAGCTCCAGGTGAAGAGTCATCTTTTGTACCTGGGAATCGGAGATTATCTTACTTGAATTTTATGAGGAACATATTTAAGCTTACGAAGAAGTTTCCTTCTTTACCGACTTTAAAGGTTATTTTTTACAAATAAGACTTATTTCAATGCATCCAAAAAAATTATTCAAACGAAATATAAAAAAAGTCAGAAGCCTTAAAAGTGAATCAACTAATGACTTACGAAAGTAGACGTGACAAGGAAGAAAATATCGAAGTTTCCTTGTTTACCGACTTTATTGTATTTTTTAATTTTATTACTCGAAAAAAGACTCATTTTTAAAAAATTAGAAAAATTATTCATATGAAATGTAAAAAAAAGTTCTTAGTCAGAAGCTTTAAAAACTAAATCTTCTAATGACTTGCTGAATGTAAAGAAAAACTAAACTAAAAACAAATATTTTTTCTCAATAAAATTTATAATACTTTTGCAGAATGAGCTAATTGATTTAAAAATTAAAAATCCAAAAAAATACACAAGCATTTTAATACTTTTTTTTTCAAACTGAAATTATTTACCAGAATCTGACAAATGTACGAAAAATAAATAATTTTATCAAAAATTTAAAGCAAACATTATTAATGTTAATGATAACAAACTCGAGTACACACTTTGGTTTGCTTTTTAGAAGGTTTGAAAATAAACTCGATGAAATATGTTAGAAAATTTTAAGATTTATCGCAAGCTTCGTTTTCAAACACGACAGAAACTATTTGTATACCATCAATTCGTCTTGCTCGCATGCGAATTTTCTTTCATCACAAAATTACTCGAGTGGTTTGCAAAATTTTCTTGTTTTTTAAAGTGAATATTCAACCGTTATAAAAGTGCTGTAATAATTTCATTCTAACGCGAGCTTGAATAAACTCCCCAAGCGTGATAACATTTATTTTTGATGAAAAAACAAGTTATTTTTTATGGTTTATTATGACGATCTTTTTTTTAATTAAAAACTGCGCAAAGTTTGGTACGATGATGATACGTAAATATTTATTTTATGGAATGTTCCAGTGCGTTGCAAGCACGCAAGCATGCTTTTATTTTAGGAAGCGGACTGCGTATCTCGGAAGCATTTATCATGTGCTTGCTTTGTAAATAAAATTCAACGCTTTTATGAGCGGGTATCTTGCTCTATTATTTTTGCCTGTGGATGATGTTTGAAAGAATTTTGATTAACATTTTACTTTTGCTTTACACCTAATAAAAACTTTTGAATAAAGATACATTTAATATACTCTGTCGGTAAAATAGGTTTTCAAACAACAACAGAGTAGAATTATTCATGTTAATATATTTTTCAATTGAAACGGTAAAGAGTGTTAACTCCGTCGGTAAACTCGATTATTAACCAGTCACTAAATGCCGTTTTTAATGTAACTAAAATCGGCTTTGTCGGTAAAACAGGTTTTTAGACCATAACAAAACGGAATTTTTTTGTAAAAAAACAATGGCTTTTCAATGAAATTAAAAGAAATGTAATTTTTCTGTAAAACAGTGACTTTTGTATGAAACGAAAATAAGTGTGCTTTGATAGCACTTAGCTAGTAATAAAAGTACTTATTCAATCAATAAATATTGAATGAAGGTAAAAGACGTTCACTCTGTAGGTAAAACAGGTTTTCAAGTCGGTATAAAAATAAAATTTATCATAAAAAATCATTAAATACAGAATAAAAATAAAGTACGTGTACTCTGTCGGTAAAGCAGGCTAATCGTGTCGGTAAAAAACGCAATTTTGTATAGAAAAACGTGTAAAAACACAAACCTCTCAGCTAAGCAGGTAAGGTGTAAATCCACGGGTCATCTTCGACACCCCACTGCACTAAATTGTCCCACCAACTCGCAAATAATTAAAATCGCAAATCTCGTAACCAGGCATGTTTTCAGGCCCGATCGTAGTACGCACCGCGCAAAAAATAAAACAACCGCGACACACTGCACACACTTGGTAGAAAAACAACTTATTTTTAGGCGGCACCTCAACCAAATACACCTTTCCCTCAAAATCACTACATTTTTATAAACACTGCACAAACTTTGTTTTTACACGAAGAAACAGTTGAAAAAGTTGAAAAAGGGTACGCGGCCAAGGTGTAAGTATCGGCCGCAACTCGTAAACTGAAACATCGGTGACGACTCTGCGCGACTTCGGGCGACGAAGAATCGAGGAGGGAGCAGAGTCGGCCGGCGTCGTGCGGAAATTCGAAATTTCTAAATTTAAAGCCCGCTCGGACAGAGGAGGGAGAGAGCGCCGAGAGAAAGAGAGATTCCAAAGATACGACGAGTACGGATTGATCGGTCCGAGTGCGAGGGGAAGACCGAGAGTAGCTAATGGGGAATATGCGTACAATAAATTATTTACTTTTTAATATCATAATCGACACGTATTTTTTCTTTTTGAAAAACAAAAAGATAATTGAAAGAGATTATGTAAAATTGCACAAAAAGTCAATAAGTCATGTATTATCCAAAAGTATATTTTTTGTCTTATAAATAAATAGATTCTTTAATCTGACCAGCAGCACTGATCTAAACTGGTATGGGTACAATATTTCGACAGCACAATTAAACTAATAAACTTTATTTATTTGTATGAAGTGCAAAATTGCTAAAATATTTATTCATGAGCACACTATTGTAAAATTTATCAACTTTGAATAATTATTCATCATTTAAAATATTTTTCCATGAGTAATACAATAGTAACAATCAATATTATAAGCTATCAAATGACTCTACAGTGCCCGTCTCAAGAACAATGAACTCAAGCTGCAGCCAATAAAGAGGGGGAAAAATCGCTCAGTTGGCTAATAAGAAGAAAATCTCGGCGTTATTTTGGGAATCGTCCGCCGGCTGGCTTTAGGGAAAACCCCCTCCGAATAAAGATATTCAAACTTTCGGGTGTAAAATTAGACGCGCGACGTTGGCACCGGACACCGAAAAGCTCTCGATCGAGGAAGATTGAATACCGGGAAATCGGAACTTTTGGGAAGATAACTTTGCAGCGAAATGGGAACTTCGTGCTGTATCGCTGTACTTTTGAAAGAGTTGAGCCGCGATTTGAACTTCGCTGTATATCTGCAGTGAAGTCAATTGTTTCCGAACGTACTTTCAACTTTTCAATTTCAAGTCAATGATTGTTTTATCATAGATTATACTCATTCGACTTTTACCTGACTTCACTATTGAGATAATATCGATGCTTCCAGCGAAGAAAAACTTCAGCCTAAAATTTGACACGAATAAACTTACAATAAGCCGACTTTCGGCGACTAAAATGTCTCTAAAAGACTTTGTTTATTGTTTTACCCAGCAGAAAAAATATTAAATGAACTTTATTACTATACCGTTGATATTATAATGAAGAAAAAAATTTTCGACATACCAGTCACGAATAAAACGACTCTAAGTTTTTTCTTTTAAAGTATAAGTTTTAAGTAAATCTTCATGGAAAATATTTTATCTTCAATGGTTACATGAGAACTAGAACTTCAAAATTTAACTTTGAATTTTAAAACCCAACACAAAAAATGCTGACACAGTTTTAGAGTTTTTTTTTTTACTTAAATCTCGACTAAAATCATTTTCTAACTTCGTACGAAAAAAAGTCAGTAGAGTCAGTTTTTCCATTAGAAAGCAAAAAATTTTTTTTTCATAAGAACATTAAAAGCTTTACTTTTCTCAGTGATTATGCAGTTATTTGATATTTTGACGATGAAAAAATTATAAAATAACAAAAGTTGTTACTAAAATTATCAGTCGCAATACCCCTAGTGCTTCAAAATTGTCGATAATTTTCCGACTGTGTTTTGTTGCACAGCAACGAGGGGGGCAAGTTTGACAATTTAAAAATCGATTTTTTGCCAAACTTGCCCCGCGAGTTGCTGTGCAAAAAAACAGGAGGAAAATTATCTAAAATTTTGAAGCACGAGGGGTATTCGGCTGGATTATTTTCCCCAGCTGAATTTCAACTCATAGAAATGCTGTATTTTACATTTTTGCGGTTATAGTTCTATTACTATTTGTTTACTATGAACATACCTATAAATACTCATATATAGGTATACACCACTGTGAGTCGGGTCTAACCCAAAAGCTGAATCGAGTAAGGTAAAGATACCAGTTATGATCACAAAAATCGCTACTTTTCAGCATTTTGAATTTTATTGACAAAAAAAAGCATGTTAGACTAAATCTTCTTTTACATACTTAAATTTTACGTTCTTAGGAACTTAAATAATTTTTTTTTTTTTTTTATGAAAATTGTATTTATTTATTGAATAATTAATGTTTGAAGTCAAGATTTTTTATGCCCCTTTTTAAAGTCAAGGCCCCAGTTTATTAGACAACTTCAGCTTTGACCCCAGTTTATGGAACACTTTTTTTACACGTAAAATCACGTCTGTGACTTAAGTACCCCCAGTTGATGGAACGGAATCGTCAAAATTCGAGGGTTTCATCACTCCCAAATGAGAAAAAATTACAAATCTAACCAAAAATTAGATGAACCGTTCCATCAACTGGGGTACGTAAATCACAGACAGGATTTTACGTGTAAAAGTGTTCCATAAACTGGGGCCCAAGCTGAACTTGTCTAATAAACTGGGGCCAAAAGGTCTTGTCTTTAAACAATAATTATTCAATAAATAAATACAGTTTCATATAAAAAAAATTTATTTAAGTACCTAAAAACCTAAAATTTAAGTATGTAAAAAAAGATTTAGTCTATCATGCTTTGTTTTTTCAATAAAATTCAAAATGCTGAAAAGTAGCGATTTTTGTGATCATAACTGGTATCTTTACCTTAAGTCTAACAATTCGAGTTGCTATGCGACTCGAAACGTTCGAATTGGAAATAACCGAAAAATTATCGAAATCATTTTACCCCCACTCCTCCGCCAAATGTCAAATGCGGCGTTTCTATTGGTTGAAATTCAGCTCGGGGAAATAATCAGAGTATAATATCGGTCGCATCATCAAAGATGCAAATTCAATAAGCTTTGAAAATGAACTTACTAGGAAAGTCCATCAAACGAACCAAAACTTCAAAAGCCGATTAGGCAGACCCACCATGAAAAAATTAAAACTAATAATATAAATTTTTAATATAAAAAAAAAAAAAAAAAATACTCGTGGGATGCGGATCATTTATCAAGGTTGGTTAGATAAGACGCGAGTGTTTTTGATGAATTTACTCCGCGTTGAGTTTTGAAAAATGGCGCGCACGTTTTATCTCTTTTTCCAGCCGCCGACACACGTTCATGCGGGCTCGATTCAAACTGCAGCTTTTCGAACTTGTTGACGTACCTTTTTGTGCCAAGCTCAAAGTTCAACTTTTCGTGCTTGTTTAACTTGTTTTTTAACTTGACCTCGAAATACTAAATACTAAATTTACTCAGATGCGAGTTTTTAAAATTTGAATCTTTATCCTCGGCCAGGCTACTCCGAGGATCAACCTAGATCAATCTAGAATGGACTTTAAATAACTTTTAATCTACAATTAGTAGTATACAATACTAATGAAGTAATTTTTTTTTCATAAAACCCATGAGAAATTATTATTATTATAAATTTTAAGATTTATCAGCCACTGGAGGCAAGAAAAAAATAATATAAAACAAAAAATAAAAAATGAATGATAATTTTATAATATAAAAATTTTTGTGAATAATAATATTCAACCAAAGTACGTAGAGCTACAGCCTGAAGAGATACAAGGTGCCTGTATACATAGGTCATGGTTACTTAAACTAAAAATAAATAAAATAAAATAAACTAAATGTGTAAGTTTCTACATGCATATAGGATAAGAAAAATAAATTATACGATCGAAATAGTAATATCTTGGCTAGATCTTGGCCTTTTTTTTTGTATTATATAGAAAATTTATTACCAGTCATTATCTTGATAACAGGAAGTGAGCCGTTAAATAGTCTCATGATAATAATTTGTTGTTGAAAAAAAAAAATTCGTCAAACTTCATAATCCAAGAGAGTCAGAATGTAGCTCAAGACCGAAGTTATCGTCCATGATCCACGAATGAAATAACGAAGCATCCCGGCCGTACCGGGAGTAGCTGACCAGCCAGTTGTTTGCCCTTAGGAAATTGGCCGTGTTGCTAGCCGTTAACTTTCTGGCTTCAGCCGGCCGGGTAATTATTGAAACTTCATGGGTCTCTGTAGCTTCATCAATGGCGCCGAATACTCCTCCACTCGTTCGGCTCTACAAGTTTTGAGTGGTCGAAATTTTTTGTTTCAGAAGTGAGCTGACATTATTTTAAAAACTTATCGACGCTTCACTGCTGTAAGATTCTAATGTCAAATTTTCAAACTAAAAAAAGGCTCAGTAGGTAAGGAGCTCAAAGTCGCTCTGATAATTATACTTGCGACCAAGTGGATTAGCTTGCACTTAAAAGTTTATAAATAAGTAAAAAAGTGACTCAAAGCCGTTAAAAACCCGGTAAAAGTGATGTAAAGATGCATCTTACAATTTAAAATAAATCCTTAGCTCAGTAACGTGTCTTATTGCACTGACCGGTAAGGATTTACCTTATTCCATTGTCCAATTCATCATCCAACTCAGACAGATCGGTACTTTGTATGAAAAACAAAATAGTTAATAAATTATTTTTTAACAAATTTTTGCCTTTAAAAAAATAGTCTCAAATAGCTTCTTTTTGTATAAAAATACGAGATTCAAATTAAAATTATCTTTAAAACTGGAAAATCAAAAGTCTTATATCCTTCAAAGTAACTTCGCAAAGTGACATGTCATACTTAATTACTATCAAGATTTCTTCCAGGAAAAGTTTGAGATCTACTTCAGAATGCACCACGACAATAATTCATCAAAGGACGAATCCTTTTGATTTTGTAGCAGGATATTCGCTTTGAGCGCAGTCTTATGATTTATACAACAAGTGAAGAACAGCAAGGAAGAGTCAATCAATTTTTAATTATAACGAGAGTGCGAATAAATCATCATAGACTTACGTGCACCTACACGCTACTTCCGGTTATCGAAAGCGATGTTTTTACCACTTCCGGAGGATGCCATTTAGTTTCATTAGACAGCAGGTGTGGGTAACGCGACTGAAATGGGATTTTCATACCCCGCTCTTTTTTACCGGATTACGAGAAACGGAGACTGGGAATATCGTCGTAGACACTGGGATTGGACGAGGTACTGACACGGGATTATTTATTGACGTACGGCCGACGTCTTTGCATTCGGTTTTTACGACGTTTGCACTCAATCTACCTAACAATCTCAAAATCTAGAGAAGATTAAAATTTAGAGGGGCTTAGTAGACGTGTGAGTGAAGAAAATTTTAAAATTTTCTACCTTATCGACGCATGGTTATGTACGGTTTCGAACTTAACTTTATTTATTTGACACAATCAAACGAAAATTTTGACTTGAACTTATAATTCTAGTCAAATTGTCAAACACGGTTCTCAATCAATGTTTTGTGACAAATCATCGAGAGGATATAATTTTCTACTTTACCGACCGACGGTTAAGTGTGGTTTCTTTTTTATGCAATTTAAGACAAAATTTTGCCTCTATTCATAACTACAATAAATAAATTTACTAAGGGAGGTACGAAGAACCCAATCAGTTTTCATTCAGACTATAGCTTTGGATTCAAATCATCTGCAAGCGATTAAAGTTTTCTGCTTTACCGACACGATATGAATTATGTTTCCAGTGTTAGAGGTGGTTTCAAAAAATTCAATTTTCACGCACCAGTTTTACTATCTAAGCTACCGAGTGTCTTCAAGTTTACATAAAAAAAGCAGATTAAAAGCCCCACAAAATATACAATCCAACAAGCTGTCAGGAGGGCTAAGAGTAGAATCGATCTAGTTCATATTCCGCGTGTGCATACTCCAGGCTTGACTTTTGGTGTCCGGGAGGCGCTTGAAAAATGACGTGAAAAATTGTGATAGCCCTCGGCTGTAATTTTTCCCTGTCCTCTATCCGTTGTCTTTTATTTGATGATATTCCGGGTAAACGAGGATGATAAAGTACGATTATACGAGTATACACGCTGCTGCTTCCCCGAAGTTATAAACTGGCCCGGCCTATTAACTCCGCCGGGGAAAAACAAAGGAAGCTGGCCTCCTCTCCACCGAAAGCTCGATTAAAGCCTTTTGAAATTCCTTATCTCACTTTCTTGGCATTCCCATCTCATGAATATTCTATTCTATGTTTTTTTTTTCTTTTTTTTTTTTTCATCCGATAATTTTCCCTGTACTTTGAAATCTAAAATACAATCTGAAAATAAAATACATGATGCGTATGTTGTGTAAGTAACTTTGTGGACATATGTGACAAATTAAATACAAAGAAGAAAGCTTTGATTGTTTCTAGATTTTCTGACCCAAATTTTGACGCAAAGTTTAAAAAATTTGTTCAAGTTCACTAAAAAACAGGAAGTAAACATTAATAAGTTGGTCATTTTTTTTAGAGTCCTGACCCGAATTATGACGCAGAGTTTAACAATTTTTTTAAAATTATTTTTTGATGAATATAAATTGAATATGGAAAGTGTAATTGTTTCTAGAGCTTCTAACCCAAATTATGACGCAGTATATAAAAAAAAGAATTGTAAATAAGTTGGTACAGAAGACTTGCCTACATTTGCCAACTCTCGTATCTCGACTTACCCACCTTGAAATACAAAAGAAAACATTGTAGATTGTACTTTACACTTGAGAATCGACTCGTTTCTTATTTTTCAATAAAGGTAAGTAAAAAAAAAAAAAAGGGTAAGAAAAGAATGTCAAAGGAGTGGTAGTATTTTCCTCTCTTCCTTTCGGAAAAGTGTGAAATCGCGCATTGGAGTTTCGCTCGCTCGAGAAATTGATTTCTTCTTATTCTCGCTGTTTGAATTCCCAGGAAGCTTCTCAAAGCCGAACAAGTCACGTTCATTGACTGAGCTCTCCTTCGTTTTTAATTAAGGTAAATTCTTAATTAATTGCGCGAGCAAGCCTCTATTGATACCAGGGCAAGAATCTTATTACACTTAAAAAAGACGAGGACAACCCTTTTCTTTTCGTTTCAGCTCAAAGTCGTATCGGCCATAAGTCGGGCCTGCACCGGCAGCGCACCGAACTTTAATTAACTTATAAATCTTTCACCGGGCTGGACCCGGGCCCCCTTTGATTATAATTTTATCTCGCTTTTCTCACCTTCCTTTTTTTTTAATCTCACCTGCGCCCCGAATTACAACCACTTTTTTCTCACCCTTACCCCACCCCCGCCAAGATTATTTTATTAGCTTTCGAGGAATCGTAAGGCTTCGGGGACTGGATTATCCTTTCGTGAGGTTTATGAATTTCTTTTTTTTTTCTGGTGAGGACGCTGGGTGACGAAATCATTTACGGTTTTCATGAATTTTATTAACTAAAAGTTAACAAGTTGAAGAGACTGCGTCAAAATTCGGGTCAGGAGTTTTATAAACAATTACAGTTTTCTTCTTTACCGACTTATACATATTTGATTAATTTTTGTTTTTTGAGGTATCAGAAAAAGAGATTTCCAAAAATAAATTTCATTTTCGCGTCAAAATTCGGGTCAGAAGCTCTAGAAACTATTACAGTTTTCTTCTTTACCGATTTATTTATGTTTGTTTACTGTTTTAGTGTGTATTTCAGGTAAAGAGAACTTGAAAAATTTTTGTTTTTAATTTTTTTTTACAATACTATAGTTACTCTATAGAGTTAAAAACAATTTCAAATTTATATTTTTAATATGTAATTTAATCGTTTAAATGTATTGTAAGAAAAAAAAAAAATTCAAGTAGTTGTTTCCAACCCTATTATGAAAAAGCATTTTATAATTACTCGTCTGAAGAAGACGATGCTAATTTATAAAAAATTTAATACAGATTTTGACTTGGTATGTGCAATTATTTATGATTCAGAGCTCATTTTTTTAATCGTTCGCGGTTCGCGTGACGCGTGTACATATTTGGACATCGCGCTTGGGGTTTTAAAATTTAATGATATGCACCGGCATTTCGATAATTACCACTTTGAAGTGACATATAAGTGATCAGATTTACCACGAATTAAATTTTAATTATTTTGATTGATTAACGTTTTAGTGTGATTGCATTAATTGGCCTTTTTTTGTTATTGTGGCATCCCCAGTCTCAATCAGTAAATTTAAATCAATTACTATTTGCGATTATAAATTAATCATAATTTGAAAAAAAAAATTGTCAATTATTTTAAATGTTTTAAGAAAAGATAGAATCATCCGATAATGGAAAAACCTTAAGAATACGCACGTAGAGTTGTAAAATACGGGTTATTTACGCTGCGCGATAACTCAAAATTTTCATTTCCCCTGATTTATCATTCGTATTTTTTGCTTCTCTTCCATATTTATTGAATTGTTCTGCTTGCACAGTGAGTCATGACCTACACGTTGTGGAAAATTTAATTTTCTATATATTGTAAACTAATGATTTCGAAGTATCTAAAAAGAGTCGAAGGAAATTTTATTTTCTTGCATATATATTTTATATCTAATGTAAAATATGTACTTACAATATTAAAGAAATATACATATTGTTGCAAAAGTGTCAAAGTAAATATTCTGGAGTCGCTGTTTTTTATTCCGAAGGATTGAGATTTCTCACGTGTGAAATTGCCATGGAAAATCTTTGAAACGTGACACTCTTGTACGTAAAGCTGCATGTTTTAGTTTTTCAAGCCTTTTTTTTCAATTTATTCGAATTTTATTTTGACGTGAAGAATATTGAATTCCTGTTGCGTGAAACTTCAAAAATAATAATAATAATAATTTACTAGCAGGTCAAGAAACAATTAAGAAATCATCAAATAAGATGATTTTTATTTACAAAAAACAACAATTTTTTATCAATAAATAATCAATTTTGTAAAAAAAATGAAAATTAATTGTTCGATTCAATTACATAATTAACGTAATAATTTAATTTAGAAGAACTGATAATTTAATGAAAATAAAATAAAAAATCGTAATTATTTGATTTGCAAATTGATAAATTATCAATATTTCTTTACCAGTGACCCAAAACGATAAATTATGGAGTTCGAGACGAATTATTCAGCAATTAATATTGCACTCGTTGTCATAATAGCTTACGATCGCAGGTCGGGCCATTCAGAACTCACTTAGCTTCTGTACTCTCCTCTTATAACGCTCAACTTTCGGATTATTATTTTGAAATTTTCCCGCTCTTGGCTCTCTCTCTCTAACTCGGCTCGACTTATTAGTTTTGTCAAGAAAAGTTTTACTCTTACCCCCTCCCCCCCCCCCTCTTTTTTTATTTCTCTCGCAGGGGAAGAAGAAGAAGAAAATGTCGTTACCGCCTCCGAGTTTTGAAATTAAATCTCTTTCAAAGCTGCCACCCTTTTTTTCCCTTCTGTTTTAATTCATTCGCACTGGAGGAAAAATTTTATCGACGAATTATCATTATTCTTATGAAAAGTGTTAGTTTTACTGTGCTTTACTAGAAAAAAGATACCTGCGTCACTTAGTTTATGGAAATATCGACTTGTAAGATAGTTCTGAAATCTCTTTTCCACGTAAATAAGTACTTTTTCCTATAAAAAAACTACATAAATGATCAAATGAGCTTTTCACTACGTAAAGAATTACTTTAGTACTTCTACTCAATGATGCATGTCCTTAATTTCGTGGAGAACAAAGCTACTTAATAAATTTTAACAGTTTTATTTTAAACAAAGTGAAATCAACAATCAGTAGAGATTTTTCTCATAAAAATTGTAAATTTAACCCTGTTTTTTGAAAAAATAGTGACTCTTGGTTATAAAAAAATAAAAATTTCCACGTAAACAGTGACTTTTGCAGTTTTTTTCTTGTAAAAGACAACGCGTAACTTTTAAAAAATCAATATGATTTTTTTTTTTTTGTTTAAATATTGAATAGGTATTTAAAGCATGTCCTAGTTACATGTGAAAAAGATTGTTGAAAATCATGTAACAGTTTAACGCCAGACTGAAAAAAAAAATCAATTCCTTTGTAAATTACGAAGTACCAAAAGATTTTTCTCGCTAGCTTTGAACTTTTATTTTGAAGTGTCCTAGAGTGAGAGTCGGAGTCTGATTTACCTGCACTTTCTCCGAGATCAAACGAGCTGAAGTGACGATTTTCTAGGGGAAAAATACCTGCCGCAGTAGTTTCAAAGTACGTGCTTTTGCAGCTTTTCCAGCCCTGGAGTATCGTACTGTTTTCTTCATATTTTTATTCATTCGAATCCAAGATTTTTTATTTTATTATTATTAACGTTGTTATTTCTCTCACGAAGTGCGAGAATGTTTTTTGAACTTTTTATCTAGTTTAAAATAATATATTCATGGCATTCTTTCAAGTAAAGTAGTTGCAAAAATAAAGAAAAAAGTAAAAAATGATCCAAGTTAGTTTTTAATTTTTTTAGACTTTTGAACTTTGTTTTAAATCTCAAGTGAATACTCGACAAATTTATTTATTATTATTTTAATAACTATTTTTAGTTTTGTAAATATTTACTTATCAGAGTTTTTGATTTTTACAGGCGCGAAGAAAGCGAAGCACTTCGGTGGAATTCGAGACTTCACGGGATTTATAAAGGATGAGAGATAATCTTTTGTTAGTGGGGCGTAAAACCATTCCCAAAACAAAAAAAGAAGAAATTGTGTAAAAGCAAAAATCTTCATTCTTTTTTTTTTCTTAACGTGCTTTTCACACGTAATTGGATTTATCTCCGTGTTGCTTGGATTGACCAATAAATTTCGCCTTTTTTTCTGCAAATTCAAGAAAGAATAAGATCAGGATGAAAATTTATTAGCTGATTTTTGTGTTTTTTCGCCAAGAAACAAGCTAAGTTAATTTTTCGTACTTAATTTCGCTTGTAGTAAATAACAAAATTTATTTTATTATTAACAGCAACTTTAGTCCTGATAAAATCAAGAAAAATCAGAGTTCGACAGTAAAATAGTAAATAATGTAGTAATTAAAAAATAGTGAAAATTAAGAAAAAAAAGTGTATAAAAAGTTTCATTTTTTTGAAACTAGAGTTTCTTTAGTTTTCATATTTTCAACAACGATCTTGTTTGATTTGTAATAAATGCTTGGCAAATTTTCATATAATTCATAGTCATGAAGAAAATTTACTTTTTTCAAAGAACTCAAAAAGTATTTGTTTTTCTTCATCTTGAGTTTTTCTATTTAAAATAAAATTTATGCATTTTTAATGTTTTCTAAAACAATTTAATCAAAAAATTTCCACCGCAAGATTTTAAATTAATTCACGAGGGTACGCAAATCAAGAGAAACCCCTCAGTGCAAAAAATAATTTTTATCTCAAACAGAATTGTCACGAAAAATTCTCCCTCGGTGCGTTTTTTTTCCGAGTTCGTCAGTCCAGGGCGTGAAAAAATTTTTTTTTTTTTTTTTTTTTTGAAATTTAGATACGCGCGAGAGCCAATGCAGGGACATGATTGGCCCCCACCCCATCAACTTTCTGTGTTGGTTCAGCGTGGGAATTTTTTTTTTTTTTTTTTCGGACGTTCGGCACACACGAAACTTTCCTCGTTTACGTATTACCAAATCAAGCCCCCGCGATATTTTTTTCGAGGTAAAAGGGAGAAAAAATCGATCCATCGGGTCCTCCGGCAAATATTTGAGGGATGAAAAACTACGGGAGGTTTTGTGGGAAATTTAATTTTTGTGGGGAGAGTTAAATATGATTGGTCGAGAGGTTTCGTAAATTTCACTGGAAGGCTGATGATAATTTACTTATTTTGTTATAATTTGAGGTCAGACGTTGATATTTGATTAATCAAATTTCACACGATGATAAAAAATATTAAAAATGTTATTTTTTAATTAGTAATAAACTGGTAATTTGTTAATCAAAGTTTAAAAACTTTAAAACTTGTTTTTCTAAAATGTTTTTTTTCGATTCAAAGTTCCGATTTTGAGGTGAGAGTAATCAGGAGATTATAAAAAAAGATTATTGGGAGCTGACACGAGTTTATATATCGATGGTCCCAGCGAGGAAAGGCCTTAGCTCAAAATTTGCCACTAATAAACTAACAATTAATATACAATTGGCCAATCAAATGTCTCCAAAAGATTTTATTTCTTATTTTCGACACGGAAAAAAGTTTTAAATGACCTTTGCCATCGATCCTTTGATATTTTATTTTATATTAAAAAAAAATTGTCTGGACACGCCAGCCGCGAATAAAATGATCCTTGTGACGCTTTATAAGCTGAAACTTAAGCAAGTCATTTTATTCGTGGCTGGTAAAGATATTTTTTTATTAAAATATATCAAGGCTTTTTGAATAAATGAAGTCTTTTCAAGAAATTTTATTGGTTGAAACTACCTCCGTTGTTACTTTATTCGTGGCAAATTTTGATCTTTCATGGGCAACCGACATGTTCATTTTTTGGCGGGCAATTCAAAATCGATGATTTATAATTACTTGTATCATTAATTTTTTTCAAAATTCTTTCAGTCGATCCTCTTCATGTATGAACCTTATATAAGTCATATCAAAAAAAAATATAAGAATCATCGGTAAACGATGACCGAAGCAAGATCAACAAACGGTTAAAAATAAATGTGCAAGTATTGTTGTCATAATCACGTAACAATGACCGGTAGCCACAATAAGATTTCGATGCCTGCGAAGATAACCTACTCGCTTTATCGCTTCAGACTGATTATCTTTTAATTGTTTGATCGAGTTTGAAAAATTTTATGGTTGATTCCACAGCTTCGCGTCCGACATCAAGAGTAAACTCACATCGAATGTCAAAAAGTTGATCAGATTACTCTACCTGATTATATCATCGACTCCCGATCCAATAATCGAAGTTTTAATTATTTTTTAAGTCAGTCTGGGTTCATCGTACCGAACGTTGAACTCGAACTTTATTCATTCCGTTCCTGATTTAAAATAATTTTCAAGTCATAACTGTTGATCGATAAGTGAGTGCTCAGCAAAGTGTGAATGATTTATTAACTGCACTGACAAATAATTGACTCCAGATCTGAAAGAAAACATTAAAATAATATTAAATGCAAGTGTATTGAAGTATAAAATCAGAAGGAAGAAGTTTGAGGGTCGTAAATCTGTCGAGACAATGAGCAGCTCGTCGCCGAAATTTCAGGGCACAAAAGCTCGGTGATTGATTACCGCTGCTGGCGTTGCGTTGTTGTTCGTTCGAAATAGTTTGTTAGCTGATTCTGATTTCGTCGTCTTATCGCGAACTACTTCCCCCCGCGAGACTTACAGATCTACGATCTTATCTGATTACGTAACCAGATCGCACCTTTTCTGATCGCGGTGCCAGCGAAGAAAAACCTTAACTCCAAATCTGCCACGAATAAAGTTACGATGAGGGAAATTTCGATGAAATTTCTCTAAACTAGTTTATTCGTGATTTTAAATTTTTTCGATTATTAGAAAATGAGCTTCGCTACAATACTGTTTATATATTGTAGCAAAAAAATAATTTTTCGACATTATAGCCGCGAATAAAATGACTTGACTTACTGCACTGATTCCTTCAAAAAATCATTTCTGTTATTATTGGGTTTTTTTTTTATGACTACCTGATTATCGTTATCAGCTCATTTTCAATGTAAAAAAATCAGCTGCACCCACTTGAATAAATAAATATCGCGTGGGTTTTTTTTTATCCTCACGAGGAATCAATTGATAATACATTTATTTTTAATAGACGCGCAACGAGCCGAGTTTAATACGTTCGCAAAACACACTTTTGCTTACTTTTTGTTTACTCTGTGCGTTGAAAGAAAGCGAGTTAAGCTTATTCGGATTGCTTAGCCTTGATACCGATAATGAACAAAATTAATTACGTGTATTTCGTATAAGGTTAGTCGCGTGAGTCCCATCGAAGGCATTTATCTCTTTTAAAAATATCACAAACAATCACCGTACATTAAAATAATTAATATTCTGAGGCCTAAAAATAAAATAAAAGTTTCAGTTGCGGGTACGAGGAAGCTCGTCTACAGACGCGTGCAAGAGATTATTAAGATTTTCAAACTCGTAATCTATTGAAGTTATTTTCCGACCTTGAGTGCTTTTATCGTACAAAGATCATTTTTACAAATCAAAGTTGGAACAAAAGGTTTTCATCAAGCCACGCTTGAGAAGTTTATTTATAATGTCTATAGGAAGCTATACATTATAGGAGCTTTACTTTAGTTTAATCCAAGCAAAAAAAGTAAGTAGAATTTAATACTATACAGTAATATTAAATAATATGTATAGAAATTTTGTATGTTTTGGATACAGTTTTCATTAGGATAGCACGTGCCTCAATTTTTTAAAGCAACATTTATTTATTTACGCAAAATGTTCAAAAATGATAATGCACAATTTTAAACAAAAAAGGTGCAAACTATCAGTTCTCCAGCATTAAAAGTTAATCGACGATAACAACTCGGCGACGAGTTTATAGAAACAAAAAGAAATGTTTATCACCGTGATCATCTTAATCAGCAGATACAAGCAGTCCCACTATCTTGAATCCGTTTGATAAAAAAGATCATCGCTGATTGACAGTGAGTTACGAGCAGTTATAGTTGAGCGATGATCGTAGTGCTTCGCGGATTAAAATAATAATAATTTAAAAAAAAAAAGATGAACGAGCTTACGTTCAACTGGACGGACTACACCGTCTTCACGACCCTGCTTGGGTGCAGCCTGATTATCGGGGTGTACTTCGGCTTCTTCAGCAAGCAGGACTCGAAGAAGGAATATTTGTTTGGAGGCAAGCGCATGGGGTACTTTCCAGTGGCCGTCAGTCTGCTGTCGAGGTAAGAGTTGAAGGAAACAGTTTTTTATACGAAAAAAGGTTTATTTTAGTGTTTACCGCGAAAAAAGGGACATTCAGTGTTTTTTCCAATAAAAAAGTTTTTGTAAGAGTGTTTACCACGAAAAAAAGGATATTTAGAGTTTTTCGCGAAAGAAAGCCCTTTTTAGTTAAATCATTCAAGTTAGTTTCAATTCTGACGGAAATAGTTACACTTGTTAAGGTAACATTTAAAGTTTACCGCGTAAAAAAACACTTAGAGTTTTTCCAACAAGATAGTTCTTTGCATTTAATCGTAAGTATTAACATCGTAAATATTCTGAAACCATTTTTAAAGTTTGTAAAAAACCTAAAAAAATGGTAACATTTTAGTGTTTACCACGAAAAAAATCACATTTAGAGTTTTCCCGCAGAGATAAGCTCTACGTGATATAATTAAAATTAACACGAAGAATGATCTATTATTTGACACATGTTTGAGATTAATAGAAAGACATAAAAAAAATCCTGCCGTAAAAAATTGCATTCAAATATTTTTTACGATACAAGGGACATTCTGTTCAATACTCTGTATCTTCTTCAAATGTTATGTGTAAGCTGTCAACATTTGCAAAAGATACGATGTAACGAAACGGCCGTCATATTATGTAAGGTAAATAAAAGATGGGAATTTTTATTTATAATCAAAAGCGAGTAAAGTTAATCTTTAAATAAGGTAAGTGAGAAAAAAATAATAAAAAAAGACGAATATTCTGTGGCTATATAGTTTCTAACGAGTTTCACAAACAAACTAAAAACTATATTCATAAAATAAAGTAAAAAACGTTATAGGTGAAATTCAAAATTACTCAAAACTCCGAGAAAAACTCATAATTTATTATTTTTGACTTCTTCTTACCCTTTAGAGTGGACTCATTAAAAATATTAGGCCATAAAATTGAAAATATTTCAGCTGCATGTCCGGAATAACCTTTCTGGGTGCCCCAACCGAGGTCTACTTGTACGGTTGCTCCTACACGACCGCGATTCTGTCGTCGGTCCTGGTGTGCATAGTAACCACTCGCGTCTTCCTCCCGACTTTCTTCAAACTCCAGCTGTCGTGCGTGAACGAGTACCTGGAGCTCAGGTTCTCCAAGGAGGCCCGGAAACTGGCATCAGTGATCTACATCATAGGAGTTGTCATATACCTGTCGGTGGTAATCTACGTTCCAGCACTGGCGTTTTCACAAGTAACCAAGCTCAGCATCCACATGATAACTCCGATCATCGCCTCGATATGCATCATCTACACCAGCATGGTAAAGATTTTTTTTATTGATACCAACATTAAATTGGTTCTGTATTTCGGTACCATTATTGATATACAATTCAATTATCCCCTGTTGACTAATAAATATTATAGGGTGGAGTGAAAGCTGTCATCTGGACGGACACTTTCCAGTTCATTTTCACCGTTATAGGAACCACAACTATACTCGTGGTTGGAATCTTGAACGCTGGTGGTATTGTTAACGTCTTCAAAATCTCCGAGGAAGGTGGACGAACCAAAGCCTTCGAGTAAGTAACACTACCAGAAACTCATTAAAATTTTTTATTTATAAATCAATCTTTATGTATATGAGGAAACTAAACAAATAAATATAAAAATAACATCTGTTTAGTTTTGACCCAAACCCTTACAAACGCAACACATTCTGGGCGATTCAGTCGGCCCACACGATCGGAACGATCGGCTACGTCGCCTGCTCCCAGAAGTTCGTCCAGAAGTTTCTGAGCGTTAAAGCCATGAAAGAAGCCAAAAGGTAAGTCCTTCCCCGAATATCTTGGAAAAATCCAAACAAAAAGAAATTGTATTAATTGTGTTTGTATTGTGCAGATCGATTTACTGGATGTGCGTCGGCTGGGGTCTAATAACCATCGTCACGACGCTAATAGGATTAAGCGCGTACGCTAGGTACGCAGGATGCGATCCTTACGACGACGGGGTGAGTGTAATAACGTACGAGTATAGTGTAATCGCGTACCCCCGAGTTCTCGGAATTCACCCTACCGAGAATCTTAAGCCGCTCAAGCTCAATTATTTTTGGAAAAGTTACCCTGCGTGAAAGGTTTATGTTGTTGACTTCTAATATACTTTCCTAGTAATAACAATGACGTATTGTGTTTTACAAAAAAAAATTATTTTATCAGTATGTTAGGGAGGTTCTCAACCTAACCTACAAAAATTTCAATTTCATTTTATTACTGTTTAATAATAAATTAAAATCTGGATCTCTACAATTAAAGGGTATCGGACTATTTCCAACAATGTCTATTACTAAAATATATCCGAAATAGTGAGGTTTAGGGTAGTTAATGCTAGTGGTTCTGAACCTAACCTCCAAACATAAATTTTAACCTCAAAAAACTGTAAATTTTTGTTCAGAAAGTGAAAAACCGTGACCAGACACTGGTGTACTTCGTGATAGACATAGCCGGTCACATACCCGGAATACCTGGAATATTTCTGGCCAGTCTCATAAGTTCCTCCCTGTCGACCATGAGCGCGAGTCTCAACTGTCTGGCAGGTGTAATCTACGACGATTTTGTCTCCAAATGGATCCCGGAATCCAAAGATCAAGAGAAGAGGGCTGCTTGCATAATGAAGGTTTTTATTTTCAATCATTTTGATAATAAGTTTAAAAACATTAACTTTCGGCTCTCTATGTTTTTTGAACGTATTCTGAGACTCAAAACCATATCTAAAATTACAGTCAAATCATTATTTTGAATTCATATTCCAAATACTTCATTTTTCTCACTCATAAACTACATCGCGTAAATGAAGAAAAGCTCACCAATGATAGAAAAATGCTAAAATAACAAATAAAGTCTTTTAGAGACATTTTATTGGAAAAAGTACCTCTATTGTAACTTTATTCGTGGAAAATTTTGGGCTACGGTTTTTCTTCGCACGAGCAATCGATATTATAAATTTAAAACTCTGACTCAACCGTAATACCGATGAAAATAAAACCTCGTTCCGTTTTTTAAAGGTGATAGTAATAATCGTCGGATTCATAGCCATAGTCCTAGTCCTCGCTATGGAGAGACTCGGCACGATAGTTGAGATAGCCATGACCATCGGGAGCCTGCTCAACGCTCCCAACCTGACGCTCTTCACCCTGGGCATGTTGATACCCTGCGTGGGCAAGAGAGGAGCCATCGTGGGCAGCTGCAGTTCCCTGTTGTTCCTCTTCGTCCTGGTGTGCGAGAAGCTCTACATGTCTTCAACGACTCACAAGGTCATCTACCCGATACTCAAAACCTCGACCGAGTTCTGCGAATCCTCGATCAACCAGACCCTGACGACGACGGTGGCGACACCTGTGCTACCGGAAGTGGACAACAGGTTCTTCCTGTTCCGGATATCGATGTTTTATTACACTTTGATGGGGACTATAGTGGGGATCTTAGCGGGATTAGTGACGAGCTACTTCGCTGACGAGATGCACCCCGGGAACGTCGACCCGGATCATCTTTCCCCGGTCATACACAGGTTGGTAAAAAAAATATAATCTTTTTTAACGACTTTTGTTAATTGTATCATGGATTTTTTCAGGTTCTTGGCAAAGAAGAAGTATGCGGAAGTACCTCTTAAGGATATTTACAATCAGAGTAGGGAAGAAAAAACCATTTCCGAACCTTTCTAGTCAATCAACGTAGGGTTGAAGATAATTTTTTTTAGGAAATTGCGAAGATTTTTACAACTAAAAGAAAAAAAAAAAAAAAAAAATTGAAAAAAAAAGAATACTCAATAATGAATTTTGGATGCTCTCAAAAAAAAGAAAAGAAAAAATAGTTGTCAACCCTGTTCAAATAGTTGTAAGAAAATTGACTGCTTGCGTGTGCTTCCGAGCTCACCTTGTGAAAATATGTACAAATCAATATTTATAAATCAAAATTAATTGCATAACTTTATCGATATTACTATTTTAATTAGAAGAATTTAATTTAAATATCGTCAAAAATTATAGGTTTGACGTAGGTAAATATAATTTTTTTTACAATAAAATGTGTTCTGTTTTTAATTTTTCACCATGTCGTTTATCAAAAAATAAAAGCTTATTTTTAAAAAATTAATCGTAAATTTTTATTTTATCCTCATACACATTGAAGTAAATTGTTCCTTAAAAACAATACTCACCCTTGTTTAATCTTAAAAAGATTGAAATTTTTTTTTAATTTAATTTTTTTCTCGTGAATTAAAAAAAAAATTTCCCTGCAAGCCAGATCGAAATGAAGTTATTCAGCAGTTAGAACGGATAAATTTCAAAGTGGGAGCTGAGCGGAGCGGAGTGCCTGCCGTATCGACTAGAGCGAGAAGTGCATATCGCGCGCTCGACTACCGCTGCAGTTTCCGCCCTTGCGTGCTTGCTTTCGCGCCGTCGTAAACTGCAACCCGACACTGTTCCCGTTTGTTACCGTAAACTACAAGTTTCATTCAAAATTCAAAATATAAAGAAATATTATGAATTATAAAATATTTATTTAAACATGGAATAAGTGCATGTATGTACATTTTGATAAGTGAGCTTGTAAGCTCTTTTTGAACTCACAAACCGAGCGATACATTTATTATAAATTAATTTATTATAATATATTTTTTTTAAGTTATGCACTTAATACTTGACAAAATTAAAATAATAAAGTGCCCAGGTATTTTGATATACGAGCTTGCAAGCTCTTCCTTGACCAATGATTTAATTAATTAATTTAAAATTATTTTACTGTATTTAAATGAAAAAAAAATATTTACAGGATTAAATTTTAAGAAAAAATTATAAATAGACATTATCATAGACGAGCTTGCAAGCTCTTTCTTGATTTATTTACGCTTATTTAAATTTTTTCTAACAATAATTAACTTTTGATAAACCCATACTCCTCATTAAAATAAAATTAAAATCACGAAAGTGCAAAAATATCTCGGTGATCGAGCTTGCAAGCCCCCGCGAAAATAATTTCCAAAAACTCCTAACAACAACAACGAGCACGAGTCCCCCAGGCTTGCAGTCTCAACATCCTTTGCAATCCCAACGGGGGTGCGCGCGCGCGCGCAGGGGTGCCGTTGCGCAGGCGCCCCGCAAGCTCTCTCGGCGCTGGTGGCTCTCTCGTCCAGCGGTCGACGCCAGTTTGTCGGCCCGGAGGCTCCAGGTACCTCGCCTTCTCCATCGCACATAATTTTTCCCCCCATCCTGTATCTCTAAACTGTCTGCTAAACGTAACAACATCGGGTGCGCGAAAAGTGTGTTTCGTAATCTCAAAGCGTGTGCGTGATCCTGGCGTGGTGGGTACACCCACCGATTGACGCTGGCTCCATCCATCCTGGTGCGGGAAAGAAGGAAAGGGGTCAAAGGTCAACCCCCCCCCCTCCCTCGTGTTGTGTCGTGATTATTATGAGGTTCAAGTGAGTGTTCAGTGTGCCACAGTGCGTATTATGATGTAAGGAAGTCCAGGGGGTGGGGGGTCAATGACCTCGGTGCCATCGAGTAATGAGGCCACGTGGTGGTACAGATAACCAGCGATAACGAAACCATCCTCAAGGATGGGCCTCGGGGGCAGCTGGTGGCTGCTCCAGCTCCTGGTGATAGCCGCGAGTCCCGGCCTCGGGGATCTAAGCTCCAGGATAGTACGGACCCAGTACGGGGAGCTTTCGGGTATAATAGTTAGCCTGAACAGCGGTACCGGAAGCAACTCCAACAAGCTGGAGAACGTCGAGGTGTTCAAGGGTGTGCCGTACGCCTCGCCGCCGGTGGGCAGTCTCAGGTTCATGCCCCCGGTAAGCTCGGCCAGGTGGCACGGGGTCAGAGTGGCAGACAAGTTCGGGCCCGTTTGCCCCCAGAGGCTGCCCAAGTTGAACGACAAGATGCCCAGGGGCAGGCTGGACTACCTTAGGAGGATCATGCCGTACCTGAAGAACCAGTCCGAGGACTGCCTGTACCTCAACATCTACGCCCCTTTGCAAGGTAAGAGCTTTAAAGTAACCGGGTGCTTTTGTTATTACTTGGGAGGCTGTCCTCGACTCCAAAATTGAATCAGTGAATTTTTGGTATTTTTGATAAATTATTTTAAATTAAAAGCTGCTTTGTGAGGTGATTTTATACTTTCCTAACCATTTAATTTTTTAAGTTTTATTTTTTTATTTTACCAACAGTGTGAAATTTGAAATTTTTTAAAATAAAACTATCGGATATATGACTGTTCATAAATTTTTTTATTTTTGTACAATATTATTGACTGACAGCTCTCGCAGTCAAAAATTTTCTTTTACGTTTAGCTGGACAGGATTCTATGTATCAAAGAGGCGAAACGGTGTACAAAAATAAAAAATCTATGAACAGTGAGCACCCGTTAGTTTTGTTAGACAAAATTTTAATTTTTTTATGATTCCAAAAAGCTCAGAAACTAAATTAAATCTTCTTTTTTTTTTTTTGTAAAATTTAATCTTTTACATTTTCAAAAAATGTTCGGAATTTAATGTCTTTAAGACCACTTTATTAGAAACTTATTTCATAAAATTTTGTAGGTAACGACCGTGACGCAAGTGACGAGGAACTATACTCGGATTACGCTTCGTGAACATGATCCTAGCTTAAAATTATTCAAATTTTTAGGTTTTGATTACCAAGCTTGCACACTTACATTTTTATAGGGGTAACGACCGTGACTAGACTAACGTGACACACAGAACTTTTTTTCGAATATTCTGAAAAAATCCAGTTAATGAAACTAAAAATAAACCAAAAATTGTAACTGTAACCACGAAATTGGGTACCCACGAAAAAAAAAAATTCATCATTTTAGTTGATTGGAGTCGGTCCGGTATTGCGATTAAAAAAAGCCAGACGAGTTTTAAATTTGATAACGCAGGAACAAAGAAGGAATTAATACGCGATCAGGGGTGGGGGAAGGGGGGATATTAATTTATTCCTCGTGGCACGGTGGCAACGATATCGTATTACGAAAAGCTGGATGAAAAATTTCGGATCGATTATTCCCAGCAGCAGCAGCAGCAGCAGCAGCAGAAGCAACCACATACATACAAAAGCCTCATACATACACAAGTCGAGTGGTAGCTACCGGAAGCGGCGGCGCTCTTTTAAAAATACATGAAACGGAATAATTTCTCAATAAGCCCCACGGACTATGATTTCTGAATTCAGCGTCTTCGGGATTCTTCTAAATAATTTTACATAAAAAAAAAAAAAAAAAGCAATATTTTAAAAGTGAATTACAAAAAAAGCTTAGTAGTTTTTCAAAAAGAATTAAAAGATAAAATAATAAATAAATAGACCTGAGTAAATACGAGCTTGCAAGCTCTTTCACAGGTTGAAATATTTCATAAATAAATTTTTGAAGATAAACACATTTACAGTAACAAAATTGATGAAAAAATTATAAATAGATATGCATTAGTAAATACGAGCTTGCAAGCTCTTCCGCAGGTTGAAAATTTATTTAACAATTTTTTAAATTATTTTTGTAAATAAAATTTTCAAAAATAAATACATTCACGGTATTAAACTTGATGAAAAAATTTTAAATAAATAGACAATGAGGCACGAGCTTTTTTTTTTTAAATATCTTTTATGATAAATTTTTAGTTATTTTCAAAACTTAGACCATTCGAGGTACAAAGTAAACGACGTGTAAAAAAATTCATGAGAAAATTACAAAATTTGATTTTTAAATCAACATTTTTGAAAATGTATTGCAGAGCCCGAGATTTCATTTGAAAATGAATGTGTTTTAATAAAGTAAACAACCTCAATAAATAAATTAAACTTAAATAATCATCGATAAAATATAAACCGAACTTGCAATTCGAAAATCTGATCTGAAATATCATCAGTTAATTCAACTCCTGACTATCAAACTTCCTTCATAAAACTTTTTTTTTCACTGGATTAAAACGAGTGTCATGACTCAGGCCGGGAAATTTTTAATTTTCTCCTCGATGACGATAATGACGATACCGGGGTCCAGGTTTCCTCTTACTTTCCATATTTTTAGTGATTTATTGCGCTTACAGCCCCCAAAGTATGGAATAAAATTTACGATCAGTTCGGTATTACCGAAAATGTATCATTGTATTATCAATTTCAGCATACCGGAGTAAAATTCCCGCTCGGTTATTATTGATCATCGTGTTACCTGCGTTCCTGCACCGTAGATAAAAAAATTCTCGATTGCTGTTTTTTTTTTTTTTTTTTTTTTTAATACGCGGTCGAATTTATTTGATGACAGTTGTAATACACGATCGCTAATTGTAATTTATCGAGGGAGTGGAAATTAAAATTTTCAGAATACTAAAAAGCAAAAATTGAGAATGACACGTAAAACAATTAGTTTGATAAAATATTTAAATTTTGATTTCGCCGGGTTTTAATTTACGTACGTGATTTATGATGTAACGAAATAATCTTTGAATAATTTGAATATTTTCAGAATCCAATAACAAAAAGAGAGAAAAAAAATATATATGTATGAATCGTTGTAAAATTGAGTTCAGGCCGCAAAAGTGCATTAATTAAGAGTAGTTGTAATATTAAATTAAATATTAACAGCCTTTTCAATTAAACTTTAACTTCATTTCACGTTGACCATAAAATTCATTTGTTTTTAATAATAAAATTTTCATAGTATAAACATCAGAATACATATAGAAACAAATAATAATAAATCGTCACTCATGTACTAAAAGTAATCAGTGAATAGAAACAAATTTATCTTAAATCACAACTAAAAAAACTTTACATAAATATTATTAATTGTACGGAAAATTCTTACTGTAAACCTTCAAAATAGTATTTTTCAAAGCTGGATCCATGAACTTTTAAATGATACCTTACACGACATATTTCTATTAATTGCTTCAGTATTATCCCAAAAGAATTATCAAAATTTAGATACGAAGAAAATTGTTAACCTAATATGCCCCTCAATGTTTTTGACAATTTTTTTCAAGAGCTAAATAACTTTTAAGTAAATTTTTCTAAAAAAATTATTAAAAATTAAACTTTAAAATATTTATTAAGTCTTTAAAATACTGTTATGAATTTGAATTTGAAACATTATAATATATAGTTTGTTATATTGTTTATATTGTCATTTGTAAAGATTGAGTTTGAGGTTAGGACACGACATTAGATTTGAAAGTTTAGTTTCAGCTTACAAAGTCAAATTTTTATCCGACACAATAGTCTCGAAAAAAATTATTAAATTACCATCCCCCACCTTAAGCCTGAAAAACCATCTTTGAACGCGGTCGACGTTAGGGCGGGCGGGGCGAAGGCAGCGGAAGAAAAAAAGCTTTCTTTCGGTTCCACTCCGGTGCAGCGGCAACAAGACTTGGGCAAACAAACGGTACGGCGAAGCGAAATATAAGCGTCGCGGGGGAGGGCGACCACAGTTGTTGCTGCAGTTTCGGAGGCGTTCGAGTGACGGTCAAAGGCCCCGCTGCTGCAGCAGCTTGCTCTTTGTCAATGTCAAACGCAGCCACCAACGCGCCGCGCTCTTTGACTACTGAACTTTTTCCCTTTCTTTCAAATCTGACGAGTTTTTTTTTCCACCCGCGATTCTTCCAACTGGATTAACAGCGAGCTTCTGCGTTGGTCACGGTGCGTTGAACCTGCGTGGGTCTTTGAGGTTATGAGATTCACGCAGGGGAGACAATGTTCTGTTGTTCTTCTTTGATACACTGTTTCAAGTAAACTAAAAACATTTTTACTTTTCCATTAATTTATATATTGACATATTTTAAGTACTTTCTTTAAAGCAAAGGTCATCTATCAATGATTTTTTGAATCGTTGGTAAATAAAAATGATCTTAATTTAAAATAGATCATAAGGATCATTTCAAACCAATGTTGTGTTCCTACAAAAAAGATCCTCGAGATGGTGGGATTTTCAACAATGATCCTTTGGGTCCTTTCCAAAATCATCTTGATCCTAAAAATGATCCATACGACCATATCGTAATTCTTAAAGATGATCTATAAGATCGTATCCATTCAATGATCTATAAAAATAAAACTACGAATCAATTCAAAAATTTTCTTGATCATTGATCATACAAAACAATCTTGGGTATCCTAAGGATCCTTCTTAAGGATTTCAAAATTATCCTCGAAATCATCTATGGATCTCTAGATTATCCTTTAAATGACCTTATGGATCATCTTTACGGATCACTATACGATCCTAAATTAGGATCAAGATTTGATTTTATTGGATCATTTTAATTTACCAAGGATCCAAAATTTATGTATTCGTATCATTGATGACTCTTGCTTTGAAATAAATTTTGCTATAGATTGTTCGTGTGGGTAAACCACAACCATCAACAAATTTTATAACTTCAAAAAGCACTTGTTTACACCACTGATGACTTATGTTTTTATAAATTGCACTTCAGTTTAATGCGGATTCATAAGCATAACATAAAGTACTTAACCTGACACTTGATGAGATAACCACTTGTTTGAACTGTTAATCAATTTCGGAATTCGAGTACTAATCAATAGGTACTATTCGAACGAGTAAGTCGAAATTACTGCCCTACAATCAACAATATTTCATCGCGGTAAACGAACGATTTCTATAATCAAGTTTTTTTTTCCTTGTTTCAAAAACAATTCTTTCTATGATTGTGATTTCTAACCTCTTATCCAAACTTATCCATCAATTTTGCTAATTTCTAGAATACAAAATTAAAACTAACAGTAACGATAGCCGTTGTGAATTTTCAATACAATTTATGATTTTTTTACTTATGAAATTCCAACCTTAAAATTACAAGACACGGAAATTAAACTTTTTTACCTGTATTAAATGTTTCTTTAAAAATTAAAAAGATTATCATCGTTTCTAACCTCAAAATTGAATAGTTTCTACCAAAATAAAATGAAAAAATTGACGGTAATTTATGAAATAACATGACATAAAAAAAAACTATTGTTATTACCAACAAGTCCCTGATAGAGAGAGAACAAAAAAGGTGGAGAGGCGATAACGCGGGTACGGTCGGAAAAGAACAGATACAGCGCGAGATTTATCAGTCGCGACTCGAATTCCGGCCGGCCTCCTCTCCCCCCGAACAAAGTGCGTTATCTGGACTTGTAAATCACTTATCGGTCGCGTTCGTTAAACGTTACCGTCTCGCGATTAAAATCAATAGCTACGGGTCACCTAATTTTTGTAGCTATATAACGAATCAAAACTACGGAATTCTTAAATCAATGGATGATAAGCCAATTAATATTACAATTACGCGTGGGGACCCGGCATTGTTAATTTGTGATTTATCATCCGAGAAATTACTAAGCCTCCTTTCTGGCTTTCAATGGCTACTTAACAGCCCTGGGTAATTTGTAACTACCACTTTACTTTGTACCACGGACTAGGTTTTATTTTTAAAATAACATTACAATTATGACTTTTTATGTTATTTGACAAGTACCATAATTAAAATGAAAAAATATATTGAATTATAATAACTTTTACTTTTATTTCTGTCGATTAAATTAAGGGAAATTCTAGAAGTGATTTTGTAGTTTTTCTTAAAATTCTTTTTAATAGCAACTTAATTGAAACATCAGTCTTCATGGTTCATACAATTGACTAATTATATATTCAATGCTTTATTCAGTAAAAATCGTTGCTTTTCGCTTTGAATTTTGAAAACTCATTGTACTGACATATTTTTCAAAGAACTTGTTCAACAATACATCATTAAAAGCACAAAAACAGCAACTGGCATATTTACTTTAAAAAAAAAAAAAAAAAGAAAATTATTAACAGTCAAGCAGAACAACGACACATCTGAAAAATTCCCAGTTTGAAATAAACAGGGGGAAGGGGGAGGGGGGTTGAGTGAGTCTCGATAAAAAACTCAAGATTTTTCCCATGATTTATCAAAAGGTCGTTTTCCGCTTTCTCTCTTTCTGCGCAAAGCCGAAGAAAGAACGAAAAATTGAAAAGTCACGCTCGTAGTCGTAGTCGTCGAAGTTCGTGTTTTACTCGCGCGATACTCTTATTTTCCTTTCTTCCTCCCTCGGTTCGATCAACTCTTCTGAAATGAAACACATTTTTTACCCTTACAAATCCCATTCCACCCGATATTGCAGCCTATTGATTCCATCCGAAAAATAAGAATAAGCTTATATTTGAATATAAGCCTTGTTTTAAATTAACACGTGTAACTTACTTTAAAAAATACTCTACAAAAGTTACATGTGGTAAAAATTACTCATTAAAATAATAACAAGATTAAATCAATGTATAAAAAAAGCCAACTCATACTACTAACACGTGTAAATTAATGTGAAACACGTGAGAATGTGTAATTTACATGATTAAATAGTATGTGTTAGCTGTTTTTTTGAGTAAATTTTTATTAATTAATTTAATCATGCTGTTAATGGGCAATTTCTATGTGTCAACTTTATCATGTGTAAGTTTTGTATATATACATTAGTTTTTAAGAGATTAAAAAACAAAGTTTTTATAACAATACGATCAAATGAAGGTATAATAATTTACTTTCAAAAATTAACCCCTTCAATTTACTCATGTAAATTAATGTGAAACACGTGAGAAAGTGTAATTTACACGTATAAATAGTATGCGTAGGCTGTTTTTTTGTGTTGTTATTTTCATGTGTAATTTCCATGTGTCATTTTTACCACGTGTAACTTTTGTTAAGTAGTATATATTTATCTATCATTAGTTTTTTTGAGGTTAAGAAACCCAATATTTACTCCAGCTCGATTGAATCAATGCATAAAAACAAACGTTCAAAAATTTACATGTGTAAGTTACATTTGTTAACTTACAGCAAGAAAACTGGGATAAATATTCATTCCGCATCGTTTACGTTGACTTTGATGGGCTTTAAAAAGAAAAAGAGGGAAAAAAAGCAAGCGCGTTGGCGATATAAAAGAATTTTCGTGGTTACCACCTGCACTCTTTTGAGGGCGTTGCGTCCCACTTTCTTTATAACTTTTAAAGATTTCAATTTTTCTTCGCGATAAAGAAAAAATCAGCCCTCAACGACAAGTTTTTAAGTTAAAATCATCCTAGAAGAAAATTAAAATTATACACGAATCTTAGTTCTACCACACACTTCGAATACCAAAGATTTTTTTCGAATCCTTCCCTCTCGAGCGTTCATAATATTTATTATAGGGAGGGCTGGCAGCGCATTCAAGCGTTAAATTCCCGGCTTAATGATGAAATATCAGTGTTTGGGGGGAGGGGGAGCGAGGCCGGTAACCGTAAACAAGAATTCCTTTGGCCGTTTGAAATTTCAAAGGATTTTTTCGCTACCAGCTTAGAATGTGAAAAACGAGGGACACAATATTCGATTTATGCCCGCGCTACTCTTATTATATTCAGACCGGGATTAATGCGAGCTCGCCCGCTGGATTCTTTGTTTTCAGCTGGACAATGACCAACGAAACTTGAATTATTATTCGCTTGTCTTCCGACTATAAATCCCGGATATTTTCTTTTTCTTTTTTTTTTTTTAAGACGTGTACAAGTTGAAAGCGACGAAAATATTAAAGTTCCTACGAGGGAAATTAAAGATTTTTTTGCAAAAACTAGTTTTTTAAGATAATGATGTGTTAAAGGCAAAAATTTCAAGAAACCTTAAGAGTAACTATAAATTACTAAGGGTAAAAAAAATTTGCTTTCCGTGAAAAAAATGACAAATAATGTTTTTTAACGAAAAATTATCTGTAAAGTTTACAATGTAAATATTTAAAAAACTCTGCTGTACCCGAAAAAAGAGAGTAATATGTAGAGCAAATATCGTTTATAATGATTAAAGTATTTTTTTACATAGCAAAAATATTTCAAGTTGCTTTTCACGTTGGTGAATTGACTTTTCTAATAAAAACCTTGCAGGTGATCACTTCCCTCAGCGAAAATCCTGTAGAATTTTATAAATCATGTTTAATGCATGCCGCTCGAGTTTTGGGTAAAATTCAATAATATAAAGAAAAGAGAGAGAAAAAAAAAAAAAAAAAAAAAAAAAGGAAAATAGTGACGAATTAATCTCCGAAGCGTAGAGTTCGATTGGTGCATGGCCCATGAATATTTCATCCGACTCCGGGCTGCTGCTTCATTTTATACGGTTTTGATTCACTCCTCCGATGCTTTGTGCATTTTATTTTACCCCCCCCCCTTTTTTTTTTTTCAAAGCTCAACCCTCTTTTTTTCCCCTGCAACCGGATGCAAAGTCACTCGACAAAGTTGAATTTTTGATTTTTTTTCGGGGACTTGGTAATTACGTACACTACGTGTCAATATTTTTACGAATTTTTCTAAAAATTGTCTGTTTTTATAAGAAAAAAGAGGAGATCAATAGTCAAAACTATATTTTTGATAAAAGCGACATGTTGAGAGCATAGAAAAAAACCTAAGTTTTGTATAATTGTTTTAGACATTTGATTATCCATGAAAAAAGCAACGAATCAATAATCTTCCCTGCAGTAAAGACACATCATTGGCTTGTACGAATAGTAAAAAATTCATGAAAATTATTGAAACTTATTTCCATGAAAAAATCGATTTCTTGGTAGTTTTTCGCGAAAATAAGGACTAATGTTATTACAAAATCAGCAAAAAACTGTTGTTTACCACGAAAAATGTGACTGATAAGTAGTTTTCCACGAAAATAAAGATAGTAATGCCATGAAGAAAGCACTTAACAAGTATAAAAACTTTATTTTTTAAGTAAAAAAGCTACTAATTAATATCTTCTCCCGGATTAAAAAGTTTTTTCACTAAAAATGTTATCAATCACTAGTTTTTCATCAAAAACGAACTGATACTTCCACGATAAACGCGACTGATCAATAGTTTCAAACGAAAAATGAATTCAATACAATTTTTTGTATTCCTCGACTTCGGATGCAAAGTCCGTTAACAAGGGAATGGAAATACTCGAAGCTTTTTTCCATCAAAACGTCGATGCGTTTTGATTTAACGAACCTTCAAAGCAAGATTTAGCCTCCTCGTACTTTCCAGAACTAAAAAAAAAAGCCGTTAACGAAATATTGTCTTCTTTGTTTCCGGGCGCGGTTGTGAACTTTTTAAAATCATTCCGGCTCTCCCTCTCGATTTTTATTTTTCAAACCTCCCTTGAATTAGGGCACGTAAGCCGGGCCGGTCGTTAAAAAATTTCCTCTCTTCCCGACGATTTATCGCGATAATTTTTTGCCCCCGCCCCGGCCCCGGGGCAGGAGGAAAAGCGTTTTTCCAATTATATTCTCTTCGAGCTGGACGAAAAACGTAGACGTAAAATATTTCGTCACCTTGCGAAGGAATTTTTTGAAAAAAATCTCTCCTTTTTTTCGTGGGAAGCGGAGTTTTTATTGTGTTCGCCCGGATTTTTTCGACTTTCTCGTTGTAATTTAGAGATATTCTGATGGTTTTCGGAAGTGAAACTTCTATAATTCAAACTCATACTCCTGACTCTTGAACTTTCCTTACTAACTTATGCAATATTACCTCTTAAAGTTACTTTCATTGAGTAAAAAAGCTTACATGTGTATTTAACACTCGAAATTGACATGTTATTTTGGAAACCGAAGGAGACAAAGACAGAAAAAAAACGAATGTCGAGGTCAGAAAAAAAAGAAGTCAGACTCGTAAATCATTCGAGTCAAGAGGGGGGTAACTTGCTCACTCAATTCACAAGTTTATCGCTGTCTGATACAATGTGCCCGGGTGGACTTATTATTAACTCAGCTGTAAACCGATCTTGAACCAATAAGTCCATTGTGTACGTGTACAGTCAACAATCAATGCGTTACGCTTCGCACCCAAATTCACCAAAATCTTCTGTCCAAACTTGCTAGATAAATCTGATTGAAAAATTGGTTCAGTTAACAAATGTGTGAAACTTATTGCAACGACAGACACGTATGGCCAATCGATAACTGGTCAAATCGTCGTTAAATTACAAGCTAAATCACTCACAACAAGCAACAGCAGCAGTCAAATGGCTAATGAATAGTTAAGGGCCAGATCAATGCCATTCGAGCCAGTAAATGGAACATGCAATTTGATTAGCAGCTCTGACTACAATGCTACGAGCTATTAGCGCAACTGGCATCTCAAAAAATTATAATAGAGAATATTACTTATCTCTATTTGATAATTAATTTAATTATAACTTTTAATGTTTAAAAAAGACAATAAAAATGGGAGGTGGAAATATGTCTGAAAAGTATGATTCTTTACCATTTATGATAGATTGCTTTAGCAACGTTTACTCGTTTATACATAAATGCAATGCAATGCGTACATATTACGCGATTAAGGAAGATGCTTCAAGAGCGCTTTGGATGCGCATAAATAACCATGGAATGGAAAATAAAATAATTTGAATCCAGAGTAGTGCTGGTGTAAAAGCCGCGAGAGGTAGAGAAATGAGAAACGTCGGGAGGTTAATGTACAACCCGACTCTTGCTTCCTACCGCAACAGTAAAACTACTATGACTGAATCTCCGGAGTTTTTGAGCTCGGTTTGTTACAAGGTTTCACCAATGATACTAAATTGAAAATGATCTATAAAAATAAATGTAAAGTTTTTTGATCCTAAGGATCATTTCAAAAAATTCTCAACAATGATCCTTAGGTTCGTTTCCATCTCAAGATCCTCAAAGATGATCCACAAGATCATTTGGAATGATCTTGAAAGTCATTTTATAGGAACATGGGAATTTTCTTAATGAAAAATGATTCCATTGCAATCTGTGATCCGAAAAATAATGCATTCGTAACATTGGTGACCTTTGATGAAAATGTGATATTTTCCATCGCATGATTAACTCGTCTCTTTGACAGATGTAAAGTAAAGGTGTGAATATTAATCCACAGCTTTTTGGTCAGATCTCTCTTTGATCGAATGAAAATTCATTCAATTTCGTGTAATTCATTTGATTAAATAGTAGTACATGGAAGTTACATATGTACATGTCACTGATAATTCTTTTCGGAATTACCTTTGATTAAAATGTCGTGTTTACGAAGATTTTTTATTCGAAATTATCTATTCAAATCTATGATAATTTTGATGATTCTGACGTAAGTTTAATAAAAAAACTGGATTTTTACGTTACGATTTTACGTTGAACTTTTGCATTTGACAACTTTGTGAATTTTCATCTTAGCGATTCCCACGTAAAAAACGACTTTCACCTTTAATTTTTCTATTTCACCCATAGTCTGATCGAAATCAGGGATTCTGTTTTTCCGGCCAAACCATAAGCCAGGCGATCCATCGATCCCAGTGGTAAAAAAGGGGAATTTACGCCTCGTTTAGCGATAACGACCGGATTTTTTGCACTTAATTACCGGGGCTCTGAGATAAGAGCGCACCCGACGCTCGCCGAATTCAAATCAATTACGCGTCTCATTTGTCCGTCCACTATCTCCCCGGTCATTATCCACCAGTAAAAAAACTTGGAATATATATATATATTAGGGGGTACCCCCCTGCTCGCTTCGCTCGCCAACCCCCATAAAAATAGTTATAAAATATGGAGTTTTTTCACAGTTAATATTTAACATGTTTTTTGAGTTGAGTTTGTGTATTGAATAAAAGTTCAAACATGTTTAGGTAAAATTGTTGCATATGATTTAAATTGAAAAAAGAAAATTTTATTATGGTGAGTCTAAAAAAATAGTTATAAAAATTAAATAGTAAGTTAAAATACTTCAAGTACTTGAAACATGTTAAATATAATATTTTTTAACCGTTTTGAAGTACTCCTTTAAAAAGGGCTATAAAAATTACGACTCTTCTAGGAAAAGCGCCCTTCAAAGAGGTTAAATATAGAGTTTTTTACAGTTAAGGTGCTCGTACAGGAGAAGCTCCTATAATTTAAAATCAACTCCTCCGGGAGGAGCCCCTTAAAACATGTTGAATATAAGGTTTATTGACGTTTTGAGGTGCTCCTCCGGGAGGAGCTCTGGAAATTACGGCTCCTCCGGGAGGAGCCCCTTAAAACATGTTAAATATAAGGTTTTTTGAAGGTTTTGAGGTGCTCCTCCGGGAGGAGCCCACTTCAAACATAATAAATATAAGGTTTTTTGACGTTTTAAGGGGCTCCTCCGGGAGGAGCCCCTTAAAGTATGTTGAATATAAGGTTTTTTGAAGGTTTTGAGGTGCTCCTCCTGGATATAACTATATAATATAGGAAGATATGTATGTATTGAAGCTTACAAACAAAAGTGTATCCGGCAACCGTTAAATCGAGAACATTGAAAAGTCAATTTCAGGGGGCCGGAGCTATTTACTCATTTGACTAAACAAGCGGGTTAATCGAGTTCAGCTTTTTTTTTTAATCGACTCGTTCACGCGTGTCCGATACGCAATTTAATTCTTCTTTTTATTCATTCGAGTAATTAACCGATGGACGGATATCAAATTAAACTTAATCGAATCGATCCGAACATTTCATAAAACCAATTTAATTCTGTTGAGGAAAGAATCTGAAGAATATTTTTTGTGGTTGATTCGAGATCTTGAAAACTGGATATAGGATCATCTCGATTTCTAAACACACGGATCGTTACGATAATTGTCATGATCCTTACAAATGATCCTTGAGATTACAAAACGATCCTAAGAATCATGAGATAATCCTTCTAACTACATCCAATGGATCATTTTTTAGGATTACGATGCGATTCTAATCACGATTCTTGCAAATGATCCATAGGTTTATATTTATGGATCATTATTATCCAATGGCTCATCTTTCTTGGTCACGATTATTGCTATGACCCATGGATCATTTTAATTTACTCGTATACTTGCACGATAACAATAGCATCGAGTTCCCATTAAAAACAATAACTCGAGAGTGTGATTATCAAGGTGAAAAAAAAAACCAACACCCACCATGCGTAAGAAGATAGAAAAAAATCAAGGGGAGAATTTCAGTAGGTCTGGGGAAGAAAAAGTATCCGGTTTACTACGAGGGGGAGACATAAATTCACGCCGCTCAAGGACGCGAGCTCATACAGGCAAGAGATAAGATACAATATTATATTCCCAAGCCCCAGCAGCAGCCCTGAAAATATAAAAATCATCTTAGTTTTGAGTAAAAACCAGGGTGATTTAATTGAATTCTCATGAAAAACGGTTTACGTCAGCGAACGTACCTTGTTATATCTTACCAGTCTGCTTTGATTTTAAAAGAGGGGGAATTCGATTATGAGCTCGGGTATCGTGTAAGCGTTTTCAAGATAAAAACCGACCTCTAACAAAGTATTTTTTTTTTTTTACCTTCGTCGTTGTCGTTGTTGGAAGTACGTTTTATTATGCAACTAAATGACGCTAACGAGATCAAGCTCATTTACCTCGGGACACAAAGCCTCCATACTTCACTTTTCAAAAGATTCTTTTATGTCTTGATAATTATTTAACCTTTTTTCTTTTCATTGGAAATTTTTGCGTATCGTGAGCGTAATAATCATAAGATTTGTAAAACTATATACTTTTTGTATTAAAAAGAGGAGTTTTTAAAACAACGTTAGTAATTTATAGATTTAGGGTAGTGAAAATGACATGCGATAGAGTAAAAAGTAGAAACGGAGTAAATTCACGCAGCCGAAACGCGATTATGCACGCCGAGTACTTTGGACGCACTTTGGCGCGTTGCAATTTCGGATATTGCTGGTGTGTTCCAGATATCCTCCCCGGGGATCGAGGAAAGCAACCTCCCTCCGACTCGTACATCATCCATCGTAAATTAATGATGACGTTCGAGATACCCAAAACCATTGCGTTGGCTTAACTTCTACCAAACTTTCTGTGACGTTTGTTAACACCTTGGTTCGACGATTATTTTTCGGATCGTTACTAAACAATAATGATCCCATATGATAATATCAAAGATTTTTTTGATCCTGAAAATCATCTATAAGATCGTATTGTGATCTTTAAAGATGATCAATCAATCGTTGTGATCCTTAACAACGATCTTTAGAATCGTTTCCAAAGTCATCTTGATCCTAAAAAATGATCCACATGTTCGTATTGTGATCCGTAAAGATGATCCATAGGTTCGTATCGTGAATCTAAAAGATGATCCATAGGATCATTTCAAGGATCATCTTGGGGTCCTTAAAAATAATTCTAAGGGGTGTCCATTTTGAATCCAATAATCGTTGTGATCTTAAAACTAATTCTAATAGTAAAAATGATCTATAGATCGTATCGTGATCCTGAACGACGATAATTAGGATCGTTATCAAAACTATGTTGATCCTATAAAAAATGATCAAAATTAGTAAATATGCGATGCATAAAATAAAATAAAGTTCAAGTGTTTTTCTCTATTGATTGTCACTTTAAAAAGTTTTAAAACTTTTATTCTTGTTACAGAAGTATTCAAGTACTCGTTTGAAAGGTAAAAATAATCTCGTTCCATCTTGACTGTTTCGTAAAAGTTATAAAAAAAAAAAATCGCTCGTCACTCCGCGAGCCCGAGGGAGAAACTAGCGTCGTCGTTTCATATATTCAGATAACTTCATTCATCTTATGTTAATCAAAGTTTATAATCAAAGTTTAGTTATTATCATACGACTGCTGCTCCTCGCGTGTATATTCTAATACTCGGGTATACTGAACTACTTCTCGTAATTCTTCGAGCGTTATCATTTCTGTCACTTAATTAACAATAATTCTAATTCTGTTTTAAAACTTTAATATTACCTACTTCTTCTAGAATAAAAAAAAAAAATTTTTTAACCTCGTTGATCACAAGTAATAACTTGTCTCCCTCCGACGCAAGCCAAAAGAACGAAATGTACTCCCTGCGCCATCGACCAACGCGCACCCGGCCTACTGCATGCCCTCGCTAGCGCTCGGGCCGCAACATGGCGGCCGGCTGCGTGTCGGCCGCTGGCGCTTCGGGAGTACATTTCGTTCTTTTGGCTTTAATCGGAGGAAATCAAGTTATTTTTTGTGATCAACGGACTTTAAAAAAGTGCATATATCCCTCAAGACTAAAGTTTGCTGAGGAGGCCCACGTATTTGCATTTGCAATGACAGCGGGCCTCCACTGCAAACTTTAGTCCCTCTGGGAATAATATACTATACCCGAATCAAGTAAGAGCTTCAATTTTCCAATTAATTATTTGTTCAAAATTACTGGAAATATGATTAGTACACGGATAAATATTTTCCACACATACTTAGTTTAATCCCGTGATTATTTTTCCAGACGAAATAACATTCTGAGCCCAACCATTCATCCATCGCACGCGTCCTCGAAGATAAATAAAGCGAAACGAGGTAGAATAAGAGCTTTTGCCATCTTGTCCATTCATTTCCCCTCTGTCAAGAGCCCCCGCTTACTCAAAGATAATAATTTCAGCTTATTCCAAGATTTGATAACTCAATAGAAATTTCGTCATCTCGCCCCTCGCCCCTCTGGTATCGATTAATAAACCGCTCGAAGGAAGATTAAATACCGGAGGATTAAAATTAATGGCGCACCCGTGACTGTGTGCGTTTTCCTCCAAGATAACCTACAATTTAATAAGAGGGGGGGGGGATGAATGTAAACAGCTTCGATTTGATTAATATTGGGTTATCAAATATTCTATTGCCAATTTGGGGGGTTGACTCTCGATATTTAATAAATAAGGGGATTATTATCGCACCGATATTAATTACAATAGAGCGTCGAAAATTAGTAAATTCATTGGTTTTTTACGATGTTTATCCAAGCTTTTCAAATTTAATTTACCAGTGCGCATGCGCAGAGTGTTATTCAAATGTGTACGATAAACAATTTATATGTAAGAATGAAAAAAGGTAAAAAAAGTTTCACTTAGAGTGGGTTAACGAGATAAGGAGCGAGTTTAAATTCTTCTCTCTGATTTCCCAGGGGCCGAAGAGGAGGACGATTTATAGGACAGTGTCTTTACGCATGTTAATGATTTTCCACCCGAGCCCTTAATTCGACATTTTTTTTCAAACTTTTCGTAGTCTTTGGGTTTAAGTGAGATTAACACGGGTTACTTGTACTTTTTCTTCTCTCAAAGCCAGGCGCTAAGTAATCGAATCTCTTTGCGACTTCTGTACCAACCCTTTGATACCTGCGAGTTTCTTTTCTAAACAGCTGATTGCGAAGTAGACGTAAATTTATTTTACGGATTTGATGAGCTGGAGGAATGTAAAGCTTTAAAAACGATATGTTTTAGATTATTTATGGTTGATTTTTTGTCAGGATTCGTAGTTTTTTCAATACTACTATTAGTAAAATCTTTCATGTCTTGGGTTGTATCAGTTTTAATTTTAAAAATTTTTATGTCTTTTTTTTCGTGGAAAGACAAATTTTTTTTACAAATCCTTGTACAAAGAGGGTTGATTGGACTCTTTTTTCTTAGAAAATTTTATAAATTTTCGACTTTACTTAATTAATTGTTTATGTCAATTTTTTCTTTGAAAAATTACATATTGATGCTTTAACTGAAAATTTCATGTGTCTCTTTTTTCTTGAGAAAAATATAGGAGTTTCAGTTTTACTTGAAAAAACTCTCATATCTTTTTTTTGGAAAAATAACTTTTTAACACTATTAATAAAAAAAATAAAAAAAACTTCTTTTATTAACGTCACTTTTTTCGTGAAAAAAAGAGTTTATCAACGTTTAAATCGTGGAAAATTATTATTTCATGATAGAGTTGCTTTTTATTTTAATAAATATACCTGACAGACTTTTTTTCGAATAAGTTATCTAATTGTTCCAATTTAATTTAAAAAAATTTTGATGTCACTTTTTTCGTAGAAAAAATCCTTAATCACTGTCTTCGTGACAGAAATTTTTTCTCGTCTTTTTTGCGGCAATACGTAATTTTGTCGTTTTTTTCTTGGACAGTTGGTTTAGTAAGTTCATACATATTAGTTCGCAAATATTTTTTGTTTCTTCCTCCAGTAAAACTTCAAATACGAAATCCCACAGTTGTAAAAGAAAGCTAGCCAACATAAAAACGGGTGCGGTGGCGTGACAAATTAGGGGTAACAAACCCTCGCTCTCTCTCGCTTGTATTTTTCCTCGTCTCTTTTTGTGTCGGAAAATCTCTTTTTAATCACACCAGCGACGATTTAGCCGGCGCGGCTCGCTAATTTCTTTCTTTGACGCAAAGCTGACTGTGCAACACCGGCATCTTTTTTTTTGTTTCCTGGTGCGCGTGCGTGTTTTATGAGAGTACGTGACCAACCCGACAATATTCATCTTCTCTAGATTTGAATCTGTTCGTTTTTTTTAAGGCTGAGTTATTGGCTGCGGCCCTGATTATGATTAGAAGTACGCGCGCCTCGTGTTTACGGATATATATTACCCTAATTATACCTGTAATCTTCTCATTTTTTTCATGGAAATTTGAATATGACGGCTTATTACTCAAATTTACGTTACGTCATGCGGATATGATGTTTTTAAAATTTTCAAAATTTGAGTTTTACTGAAAGATAAGCTTAATAGCCTTTGGGAAACAGATTTTGTTGATACTTTGGAAACTATTACTTTTTATTATTAATAATAAACTAAGCACCTTTTGCTTACGCTTATTTATGTCCGTTCACCATGAGATTTATGGTATGAATTTATATTTATTTAACAAAAAAATCACATTTTTAGATAAAATTTATTTAAGTCTTAAAATTCGTCTACTTAACATTCATACGAATATGACATCTTATAAACATAAACAGCTGTATCGACCAAAAAATAATTCACCTAGTAAACGCAAAAAAACTTTAGAAAATTAAAAAAAAAAAAAAAAAAAAATTCCATCCACTATTGAAAGGGACAAAGCTCGAGTCTTAATATTGCCGGTACACCGTGGGGGAGAGCTTTTATTGTCCATACCCTTTTTTTTTCAGCGCTGATAATATTTTTATGACTTCCGGCGTTGGACTTTTTCAAAAACCACCGCGGGGGGGATCGATTCCGCCTTTATTATCATTATCGCCCCAGCTTGCTTTTATATCTCGGCCAGATGCGCCCGAATTATATCAACCGACGCGTTCCGATAATTAAACGAAAAAAAAAAAAAAATAGTCTCGGAAAAATATTGTAAACCAAAGTTTGGGAAGATCACCGAGGCGTAAGTAAAACTTCACTTAAAACGTCGGATAAAGTTCCGAAAGCGCGCTTCTGTAGCTTCCTCAAAAACAGTGCGGGAAAAAATAAGAGCTTGGGTTTTTCATGATCGATAGGAAATTTTATTCTTGGGAAAAGCGAGTATGGGAGATGGTCTATCTCAGTGCGCAAGCGCGCTCAATGTTTAATTATTAATCTTCAAAGAAGAAAATTAAAAAGAATATTTATTTACAATTTAAATAATATATTTTGCAACCAAATTCAGTATCGTATCGTTGTGGTTTTAGCGTGAAAAATTGTGGTTAGAAAGATAAAACTCTGCACAAAAATTTTTTTTACATAAATTTGAAATCATCGCAAAAAAATTCTTAAGAACAAAATATTCAAAATTTTCACTTCGAAAAAATTCAAATTTCAAATTTAAGGTTCTCGACCAATCACGTTAATTATAAATCTAGGACTAAAAACTAAAGACTTTTATACTTTTTGACTTTTGACGTATCTGTAAGTAAAAAAAGGCTTACAACAAATTCTTCCCTCACCATACTTTAAACTCCCGGATGAAGCTCCGAGACGCCTCTTGCTTACCAAACCCACAGCGAGATACTCGAAGAAGCAACATTGTTCTCAATTCCCCTGGTAGCCGCTTCCGTCATAATTTTTCTGACCCCACCACAACGTCCGTATTTTACTCCAGAGAGCTTGAATTTTTGAAACCCGGGATTAGAGACCAGACAATCGAGTCGTAATTCGGGGACGAAAAGTTCACGGTGACAATGGGAATGGAACGGAACACACTCACACACACGCGTGGTTTAAACTAAAGTTTGGATTGTCGTCCTTAATTAATCGGTCCGGGGGCTATTGACGAGATGGGAGGACAATGGGAGCCTGCCAGGGCTTCCTTCAAAGTGTATTAGCCACTCGGGAACGGCTCCATTAATTATCATCATCTGCATCGGCTCCGGGAAAAAAAACATCCAGCGCGATTCATTTCCGAATTGACGCGGTGTCCTACTTTTCACCCGGAGTTTGCCTCGGTTTTACCACGAATATGGCTTTGTCCTGGAAAATTCAAGGATTTTTGGTTATAAAATCATTGAAGATATTTATTAATCCGGTATTCCTGTCATTGATTTTTAGTAACAACCAAAACTAGAATGTTAATACAAAAATTTTCAAAGAAAATTTAGCATAGTCGTTTTTTATGAGAAGAATGTATCAAGCCAATCATTTCCCACAAATGAAGTAACTAGGATATTTGGTTCGTGACAACGGTTTTTCATGTTACGTTGCACTTTGCGTAGTAAAAGTTGTAGTAATTACTTTTTCTCAGGGAATTTAACCTGAGCGATTTATCATTTTTGTTACATGATTGTGAAATGTTAATTTTTTCGTTAATTTTCCTGTCCCAGGTATCTTTCATCGTGTGAAGCAACGACTCGATCTTCTTTTCCGCATTCCAAGATCATCCGTACGATCCAAAGGCCTTAACAAGTTTTGAATTTATTCGTGGTTAGAGTATTTGGAAAAAGTTCGGGAAAAAGAGGGAAGAATTATTCACCGCGCCTACGCGGAATTCCCAAACAAGTTCGAACGATTTCGTGGGTGGGCCACCGCCGAAAGTTGAGACCCCATACGTCATGCATGCGTAGCACGTAGCTGCAGCTGCTGGACAACGGCCAAGTTGATGGTAGGAGAAATTTTTGATATTTTTTGGCACCGGATCAAGCCGAACCCGTTAAAACGTTTTCGGCGGTCTACTCCGCCCCTCATTTAGACATCCTGCGTTTATAATTTTCCTGCGGCCGAGACTCTTTCGATTGGAATCCATACTTTCCATGTTTGAGTCTTCGTTGTTTTCACAAGAGTCTAGATCTTTCTGACTCTATTTCTGAAGATCAATGAATTGAAAAATTTAAGTCTTGGAAATAATTCTGACCTATTTAAAGGATCCAAATTTTGGAACTCTAGGTTCAAAGTCTAAGTCAAGAAATGGTATATTGAACCAAGTCTCAATTGTTGGGCTCATGAGTATTGTCAAAGTTCGAACTTCCCTATCGAGTCTCAGTGTCGGCAAAGATTCTTACCCAATGAAAAATTCAAATTTCGAACGATTCGTCATAAACAGCGAAACCGCGGTAATGAAGGTGAGGGGGATTGGGGCGTTTCCCGGGTCTTTGTTAATCAGAGCAATGATTGTGAGGTAGTTCCAGTCGAAAAGTCACAGTCCCAGGGTAAACAAATATTTGTCGGTGGCCTCCGCATAATTTCGCAGCCCGTTGCGCTAATGGCGAGCGCCTAAATCTCTCTCCCCCCAATCATCGCTGCTCCGGCTTTTGTTTTCGACTCGATTATCTATTCATTCGGTCGGCGCGTCGGCCCCCGGTTTGATCCTTAATAAACCGACGCATTCAATTTTCGTCAATTTTACCCGTTATCATATTCTACCCGTACGGGGTGCGTATTTGCTCATTACTGTCCTTTCCCCAACAGGATTTTAAATCTATATCGAAGTTTCTGTATCGCTAAAAGTGGGTTACTTTGAGGTACGCAGTTTTTTTTTAATTGAAATTTGGAAATCCACTAACCTTCTATGTATCATATTTTTAATTAAAGTTAAGACGAGACTAATATTTTAGACTTCTTTTGAATGTATTTTGCTTGCATGAATGGTCGTCAGAGTCTTTTGTTACGATTGATAAAGGTAAAAATCTATGTTTATTGAATTCCAAATTTACTAAAAAATTACCAGATTGAAATTATATCGACGCTTTTATAACAGGTTATGGGTCCAAAAATTTTGTCTACTCAATAAATGTAAAATATCCTTTCAATGCTAATTTTTTTCAGTGAATTCTGGCTAATAAAGTAGCTTCTTCAATGAGTGATGACTATTAACTCAAAAACAAATCACAAAATTACTTTGAATTCTAAAAAAAAAATGACTTTCAACGAGGTTTACTTTGAGTGAAATAACCCTCGAGTTAAGCAAGTTTGCTCGAATGGTGTAAAGGCAGAAAGAAGCAAAGATTTCGATGAAAAAATAATGTTTGAAAAAAAAAAAAAAAAAAAAAAGGGAGAGAGAAAGAAGGACTAAATGGGGTCATGGAGCGCGCCAGGCGAAGATTAGAATTGCAAAGCGCCGCTCGCTCTCCAATGATCAAAGGACTGTTTCAGCCGCAGGGTGGGCGACTTTTAAAAAAATTCGCTTCTGATTTTCAAACTGCCGCTGCACCCCGGGCTCGAGTTTGTATTCGATCTCTGATTTTCAAAAAATACCCGATGCTTCCCTAATTAGAGAAATTTTTCCAAAAAACTTTTTCACGAGCTCAAAATGAAAAACACGAGGAGAACGCGTATGAAAGGGCGATCTAATGAGCGCCGCACTTTTTCAATAAAACCGGCAGGAAGGAGGAAAATATATAGATAATCTCCGCTGGACGGGCGCTAATAATAATTCAGGGATGAAAAAGCAAAGTTCCAAGTCACGAGCCGGCGCGCGGCGAACGTCATAATTTTGTCGTAAAAGTCTCTCCTCACTCGCTCTCGGATTTATCTCGACGTAGCAGCAACTTTTTACCAAGCCTGGCTGGTGGTTCCGACGTCACCGTTCATTAGACACTTTTCCATCCTGTCGCTATTTTTTGGTCTCCTCCTCTCCCACCTAAAATCTCGGCTTTTGTCCTTTATACTATTTCTCTTTTATTTATTTCTCTGTGCTTTTGTTCTTAAAAAACACTTATTTGGGTGCTTTTTTACTCACTTCAAGTGGAAACAATCAGATTGTGGTCGGACGCATTATCCTTGAATTACAAGCGTTATATTTTTAGTTGTTAGAAGTCTTTGTATTGAACAATGAATTATACTTTTTTCCAATTTTTCAATATTATGATTTATTCTTATTGTTAAAGTTTTAAAATAGACTTGATTTTTGAAACATTACCTACTATAGAAATTCAACAAGATAAATAAAATCTATGGTCCCAGCAAAAAAAAAAACCTTAGCCGAAAATCTGCCACGAATATAGTGACAGCAGAGTTACTTTTGGAGATTAAAATGTCTCTAAACCACTTTATTTATTATGTAAGCCTACGGAAAAAATTGAAAATGAATAAATTGGAAATGAGCTTTGCTACCAATCTGTTGATATATTTTTATAAAATAAAAAAAAATTCTCGGCAAATTTGCCATGAATAAAATGACTCCTTGTGATTTTAAAAACTGAAAACTTAAGGTAAGGTAAAGATGCCAATTATGATAACAAAAATCGCTACTTTTCAGAATTTTGAATTTTATTGAAAAAACAAAGCACATTAGACTAAATCTTTATTAACATTCTTAAATTTTAGGTTCTTAGGAACTTAAATAAATTTTTTTTATATGATAATTGTATTTATTTATTGAATAATTAATGTTTAAAGTCAAGACCTTTTATGCCTCCGTTTAAAGTCAAGGCCTCAGTTTATGGAACACTTTTACACGTGAAATCCCGTCTGTGACTTAAGTGCCCCAGTTGATGGAACGGAATCGTCAAAATTCGAGGGTTTCATCACTCCCAAACACGAACAAATTAAAAATCTAACATGAAAATTAGATAAACCGTTCCATCAACTGGGGTATGTAAGTCACAGACGGAATTTTACGTGTAATAGTGTTTCATAAACTGGGGCCAAAGCTGAAGTTGTCTCATAAACTGGGGTCAAAAGGTCTTGTCTTTAAACATTAATTATTCAATAAATAAATACAATTTTCATATAAAAAAATTTATTTAAGTTCCTAAGACCCTAAAATTTAAGTATGTAAAAAAAAATTTACTCTAACATGCTTTGTTTTTTCAATAAAATTCAAAATGCTGAAAAGTAGCGATTTTTGTGATCATAATTGTCGTCGTTACCTTAATCGTGGGCAAATTTTGGGCTAAGGTTTTTTTTTTCACTGGTACCATAGAAATATTTAAAAAAAATAGAAATTTAGTTGATAAATCTACTCGGATATTTATAATAAAAGAAAAATTTCAAAATAAAAAATATAGATCTACGGAGATCTACGGAGTAATGATAATCTGTAGTAAAAAGTAAATTTGCATTAAAATTGGTGATTGAAATAAAATCAGTAGTACAGATCGAGCTTGTTCAGGGACGTCGCTGACAAGTAGTGCAGGTCAAGTACGGTCGGACATTTAATTAAAAAGTTTGAAAAAAGCCCAAAAGCTGTTGCAATAAATGAAGCGTGCAAATATCCGGTTGGATAATCGCGCAATTTCCTTTATTCCTCTCTCATATCTGCGGGCTCCGGTATTCTCACCGGTGGTCAACTCCGCAGCGGCACCATGATATTCAATAAACGTCACGTCAGCTGCTGCCTTCGCCTGCCTTCGCCTGCCTCCGCCCACAGGCTACGAGGCCGGAATCGAGAAGGAGCCCGCCTGGCTGCAATCGATTCCCCCCTCCCCTTTTTTATTATTCTCGCGGGAAATGTAAGCCAATGACCGGGAACCAGTCAGCCTTCATATCGGCGAGGAGGGAGAAAATATCCTTTGATTATGCGAAACGTCAGCGCCGTACGGAATCGTAATCTCTTCTGGACTACTTTTTTCGACACACTTTTATCAGATGCTTTGGCCGAATTTTTATTTTTATTGCTATTACGTTTACTTGGATCTGCAATGTATTTTATTTGGTTTTCAAGTAATTTATTGATTAGCTCCTAAAATTATTATAAAAAATTCAGCCTGACCAAGTTTTTATCTCCTCTTTTTTGAAATTTTTGTATGAATTTAAAAATTTACCAATAATTAAAGTTAATAAAAACAAAGTTATAAAAATGTACTATATTTCGGTAGCATGAAGTTTTTTTATTCGACTCTATGAGCAAATATTTCCATCACTGACTCTGGATTTAATCAACGCGAGGTCGAATTTTTCGCGTTTATATTCATCATCCTTATTTATTTCGAGCTTTTTTTTCCGATGAAAAAAATTGAAAACTACTCCGCGTTGTCAATAGAGAGATAAATAAATATGCACCGCGCCAGCATCAAACTGAACAGTCTCGAGTTTTTCAAACAATCCAATATAAATTTAAGCCCGATTTTTTCCGAACTAATGGCCTTTTCAGTTCCTCCCTAACAATTTCAATTTTCAACCGAACGAAAAATAAAACTGCGCCGACAATTATGTAAAGCAGTTTTTCTGAAAAAACAAAACAAAATACAGTTTAAAGAACTCGGGGCTAATCACGGGGGGCGGCAATTAACCCCGTAAAATCCAAAAGTCTCTTCCTTGCCGGCTCTAATTTCCCCGCATAACCATTAAGTTTGTTTTTTTTTTCTAAAATGCACAGGTCTCTTTCGATATTGATAAGACACGGGTCGTTGCTCACGCACAGGGGGTTATTAAAGCCTGCTTTTATCGCCAATTAATTTAGTATAATTAAATTTACAGGCGCTTTCCTTCCTGCCTTTGCGCTCAGTATCTATTGATTATATTATAATAGCCTCCTGCTCCTCCTGCCCCCTACGCACGCACCCGAGTGCCGCTGCTACTGCTGCAACATCGATAAAGCTCAATTTTCGCACTCCGCGCTCACCCGATTTTAATCACATTGTAATTTCGGAACAACTTTATCGGAACAAAATATTCCATCAGACCTTCCTGTCATTCGCATTGCATTATTCACAATGCTTTTCGTTATCGCTTATTTATTCAAACAACAGGCTATACCCCCCCCCCCCCCCCCCAAAATACATCATATTTTAAAAAGCATAAATTAGGTTTCGTTATACTGAATTCCGAAAAATAATAAGTTCTGGTTTAGTGTTTATGAACGAGGGGGGTTCTGTCATAATTTTTTTTTAACTTTTCTTTATTTATAAATAAATTCATCAATCTAAGTACTTTTAAAAGACTTTAATTTATTTTTATAACGTAAAAAAATAAATTAAATTAAAATAAATCTGTTATTTAGAGTAAAAACACAAGACTTTCATTTCATTAGTACGAAAAAAATGTATTCCAAGTCAATTACGATAACCAGAATGAATAAATATGAAATTGATCGATTTGTTCAACAGTCAATTGAATAATAAAAACATCTTTACAATACATTACATTCAAGATTACTCGTGTAATTGTTTTGCCGAGTGCCTAGAAAAAAAAAAGAAGGCGAGGTGAGGTTTTTAAAAATACTTCTCGAGGATGGCAATCAAAAAGATAAACAGCCGGCTTAGGAGTCAGCCTCTTTGGCGGCGCCCTGGCGCTTAAGCCCCGCGCTCGGCACGGTGGTAAGCCGCTCGATGAAAAATAAGGACGCGAAAAAATTTAAACTCTCGCGAGCGGAATGTCAAGGATAACGCCTTATTTTATTCTTCTCAACCTCTTAACGTCTATATCCGAGCGTGAGACACAAACACTTTGCTCCTTTTGATTTTTTTATTTTGACGTATAAGGGGCTGAGTGATATGGATTACGGGTCTTGTTGAAATAGATTGAAAAACTGTCTCGCGAAACCGTTAACGTTTTTTCACTTTCACTGAACAATCTTAAATTCAAGATAATTCAAAATTTTTTATCATCGAAGAACAGCGAGTGGTACAAGTCAATTATAGTCAGACACATCAATTATGATTTAAACTTTTTTTTTGTACTTTGCCAGAGCGTACGTTCAAATCCATTTGGAAGAACTTATTTGCTCACTGTCACAACGCATCGGCAGCTTTGTAAACTTTCCCAATCGTTTCGGTTAAATTACAGTGAAAAAAGGTCACTTTGATAAGAAGACAAGAGAACAAGAACAAGAAGAAGAAGTAATACAAGAGCGCGTCAATATCGGTTGATGACAGCCCGACGCGCCGTATAAATCTCGGTCGCTGGGAGGGAGAGAGAGAGAGAGAGTTTTTATTCGGGCGTAATTCGACTTCCTTGATTTCTTCCGGGCCAAAGAAAAGACGACTCCTCCGACGGCCGACCGACCGACAACTGTGTAACAAGCAGCTGCACCCGGGGAAGTATTGGAAGCTCGCAAGCGACAAAGTTGCCGAAGAAGAAACTTCCCCCCCGCCCCCGAATCAGACCGTCGATATATAAAACGGACGTTGCGAGTCGAGCCGGAAGTTACTCGGCTACCGTATTGCCGGCACAGAGAGATTTTGATTTAACTTTGTTAATGCCTCCCCCTGGCCAAGTTTACAAGCGCCTGCTCCGGCATAACACTGTTAGTTTATGGAATTTCGGAGGGAAAGTTTACGGACTTGCGAGATACCTGCTAGCTTTTTTTTTTTTTTTTTTTTTTTTTTGTTTGAATTTTTGACAGCTGGTAAACAAGAGCTCGGATTAATTTATGAAATTCAATTAAACTTGGAGTACAATTGGTTCGGTTCGGTTGCTTATCGGAAAATCGAGCCTTTCAATCGCCCAAGTTTAGTTGAATTACTTTTATTATTTATTTACGTCAGAATTAAGGCTCTAATCTTAAAGATCCGTAAGAACTTTCATCATATTGTATTTTTTAGTTGGTTAAAAAATTTCAAAAAACTATGTCAAGTTTTTTTAATTAAAATCCAGGTTTCAAGAGAGTGTTAAACTTTATCGATCAGAATTTCTCTGCGAGAGGAAGGGATAAACACGTGCTTGGGGGGGATCTCTCTGGGGGGTGAGAGAGACGAAGTAAGAAAGTCGAGGAAGGGGAGAGATACAGAAGTAAGTGTATAAGCCTCGCGAGCCGCGGCTTAACCAAGCCCCCGAAGGCTGGCCCGAATACTAATACGGGCTGCGGACCACCAGAGAGCGGCTCTATTTCAGAGTTAACTGGAACGAAAAAAGAACGTCGTAAGAAGTAGGTTGAATGTTCGACAATGTGTTCCTCTGACAATTATTGTTTCTATTTAAAATGGTCAGATGACCTAGATATGAGATAAAAATGGATAATTTACGTAGAGCGTAGGGAATGATTTTGAACCCAATTGAGAATGGATCTGCAAGTGACCTAGATTCATTAGTTGTAATTGGAGATCAATCAAAAACTGATTTGAGGTAAATTGACCACGATTGAACAAAACTCAAATTTGGATTGATCAGAAATCAATCATTGGTCACCCGAAATCAAATCCATGTCATTGTACCCTGGAACTAAAGAAACCAGACTGAAAATGATTAAAAATAAATTAGATTTAGGCAGGGAAACCCAATTTTGTGATTTTTCAAAAGTAAAATGGAAAATAAAAAGGGGAAGCCGGTAATGAGTTTTGAAGAGCAACGGGGGCTGGTTGGCTCGGCGCAATTTTCATCAGACCAAAACACGAGTGTACACAAAGCGACCAGACTGGGAGAGTCAGAGACGATTGGAAACGAAAAGTTGTCGGTCTGTTTACCGCACTACCGCGGTCCGGTGTAAATATTTTACTTACTGATAAAAAAAAAAGGAAGGGGATCCCCCCGTTAATTTAAACTTAGCACTTAGCGAGGTTTACATTTAATTATTAAAACAAGCCTGGGAATTGCTCGGCGGTATCTGATGAAATTTAAAAAATCCACACCTACAGTTTGCCTTTGAAATTTCCACCTTTATCGATTACCCAACCTGATGAGATTTTCGCGGAACAAATTTGCACAGACATTTTTTTTCATTTCTTCATTCTTCGTGTGGAAATAATTTGGGTCATGGAACCATCTCGTGCACCTTACTGTTCAGCTATTAGACAAATTTAAAGTTTTATAACATTTATACTACTTATGTAGCTACTAACATTTATAGTATCAAGTCTTTACATAAATGACATCATGTATCGTTCGTCTTGAAAACTTTCATCTGTTCATAACAACTCTTGGTACGAAATCCAAGAGAGCTTATGGAAAATGATTATATTTTTGATGATTTTTTTAATTTGAGTGTCAATAAACTTTGACTATTCTAGGATCTTTCTTTAGTATGAGTATTATGTAAAAGCAATAATATTAGTTTGATCAATACCGACCGAAAACTTCATTTAACAGGTTATGTTACCAAAAAGCAAGGATCCTTGGACACTGTAAAAAAAGATCATAATAAAAGTGTCAACGAGTGTCAGAAAATTTAAAGCTCGATCGTTAGAGTCTTATAAACGTATTGTCACCAGATCCGAAGAAGTCAGTGTGGGTGAGTTTCATCCCTCTCGAAAGCGGGGGAGAAAAATACGGGGTCTTTAGACCGGATTAAAATACGAGTGGTGCCTCTTATCTCCCAGTCGGCATTGTGCAGTCTCCACCATCTTGATACCCACCCAGACTCGAGTCTGGTCTCATATATAACTACCTCCCCGCCAAATGAAGAAATGGACACGAGACTTTCTTCTTCCTCTTTTTCCCTTCCCCCCGATAAGACGTCGCCGACTTCCCCCAGAGAAATTCTAGGAATCTCAATATCTGTGACGCGCCCGGCACCCTTTTCATCCACCCGGACTCTATACCTATAACACCTTTCTCAATGCAATCTTCACGCGTCGATTTGTTCGCGAACGGAAGGAAGAAGAAAAAAGAGAGAAAATACGTTGGTACGCCTTATCTCGTGTGATTTTTCTTACCTCTTCGACGCAAAGGCCCCTAATCTTACATCTGGTTACTCGTTAATCCACCCTGGTGTATTTACATGCGAGCTACCAATGGTTCCAATTAATTCTTCACCTCGTCAAAGTCTGAGCTACGACCAGCGAGAACAAAATAATTAAACCCAGCCGCTCTGACTTACGGCTCGGAGCTGGCTTTTATACAACCCGGGTTCTGCTTTCCAAGTGGTTTATAGAGACACGCCTCGAGAGAAGCTTTACGCTTAACGTTATCTTTGTTCATTAATTTGAGTCGATCATGAAACTGAAAAAGTTTATCGGAATCTTACATGTAAGATTTCATTGAAAGAGTTTGTAAATGAAACTTTTCGAAGTATCATTTTTCGCTAAGTTTTTTGTGTATCGATGATAACCATTGTTTCTACTGAATCTTCTCACATATGCACTTGTATAGCTATTTTTTGTCACATCACAATGTGACATACACTTGAAGAAATTTTAAAAACTACATTTGTCCATACAAATTGTTCTCATCCAAGTCTGTCCATCCTATCTCAATATCTGTGTTCACCGTACAACGTAACGAAAGCAATTTCGTTGTAAAATCGAAAGATTCACCGCGACCAAGGAATAAAAAAAAAGTAGAAGGCAGGGGGGAGGAGGGGCGAGTTTAGAAATGCTACGGATTACCCGTCGTAAAAGCGGCGATAAGTCAGCACGTAAAAAGGGCGGACCGGGGGTGCCGGACTCCTCCTCGAGTGGCTTATCTCCATGTAGAGAGCCGCTCGGTCTGACCCTGTTTTTATTATACAGCGCTCTTGCAAGAAGAGAGATAGATACCCGACATGTTTTTTACCACGCATCATTTGCCCCTCTCCCCGGCCCATTAAATTATCACGCTCGAAGTTACCCCCACGTGGATGGATTATGGCTATTCGATTCACTCTTCTTTTTTTTCTGCGAAAAGTGTGATTACTCTTGCTTGTGTATATACATATAGAAACGACCTTGTTAGAGTTATGTCAAATAATTTCACACAGATGTCTTTAGTTACAAGCACGGGTTTGCTAATACACGCTTGCAAAACATATGTGCTAGTGTGAGATGATTTTTGGAAGAGGTAGCTGAATTTACCATTGTAGGAAAATTATAGGGTTGTGTGATGGAAGAAAAGACGAATATAAAGAGTAGATGCAGGAAATGACTGAACACATGTTATAGGTTGGAATTCACTAGGAGTATACTTATTCAGGTCTCTTTAAATAAAAAAGCTTTTTCAAAGAGATCAGGATAAATTAGGTTTCCCGATTGTCGCTCTTTCAAAGAACGAAAATAAGGACTCTTTGACATAAAACGGGGATGGGGCATTATGTGATCACTGAGAGAAACCTGGGGGTAAAAATCAAGTTTCTCGTCTCTTCCTCCTTGGAGCTTATTATTTTCGAGCTCATAATTGTTAAGGGAACAACGAAAAGGGTAACTTTATACTTTTCTTCTCAAAAGAAAATAAGCCATAGAAACGGGAAGAAGTGTATACAGAGCGGAAGGTTGGTATTATATTGCATTATAACGTCCGTTGATTCTCTCGCGGAAAATTAAGTTTGCCAAGATTCGTTACAAAGATCCTCTCTCTGCATTAAATCTGTAGGATTGAAACTTTAATTCGGGGAATAAACAAGACGCGATCAATCACCAGGTGGATTTTTGGGTTAACTCGTAGTGGTATTGAATTTCCCTCCAGCCGCGAGTCTTTTGATTTACGGCTTTGTTAACGACATAATGAAATCTCTCGTGCCTTGGCAGAGCCAACGCGCTGGCTGGCTCTCCAGACCAGAAGAGAGAAGTTCCATATCGATCTGGCAGCCGCTGCCGGCGCGTCGACACCACTCCTGTGCCGTTGCTAGTGCTGGGAGCTTTGAAATTGCCACAATTACCGCTCGTGAGTGTTCTCCACTCCGGCGGGAAGAACAAGAAGAAGGGGGGAGGACGTTTTTTACCCCCATTGGTGTTCGCCCGGTCTTCATTACTGGGAAATTTTTTTCGATTTTTTTATAATGTAGCGGGTGTATTATTGAATAGTTTTAGATTTTGAGTTATGCTGTAGTTACCAAAAAACTAGGTCGAAATCTGTAGGAGGAAAATGGTATGTAGAGTAAGACAAAGTTACTTTTATCTTGTTGGGGTTGCAATCAAAGTTGGTAATTTAAAATTTTTATATTTCACGAGCGAGAAGAAATCGGTGATCCCAAGTCAAAGATGAATCTCCATAAAAAAAACTATCACGGAGCACGCATGATGAAATTATGCATTTCGACAATTTAAATTCTAGAAAGATGTGGGTACGGTCCCCCCACCGAAAAAAAGTTTCGGGTGAAAAATTACAGCTCTCGCGCGCTCGGAATACGAAATAATCCGAAGTAGTGTTTATCAAATTTTAAAAGTTTATGACGCACGCCAAAAGAAGTAACTTCTTCTTCTTCTTCTACTTCCTCTTCTTGGTGCAATTTTTCTCGGGTGCATTGGGGGAGGAGGGCAGAGTAAACCCTTTTATTTTTAAATTTTCCCGGGCTTGGAGGAACTTTGGGGGAACTTTTCATTCCGGGTGTTATCGATACGGGGTAACACGAGCATTCACACCGCTAAGTGGTCACGTGTTTGAGTGCTTTAAGTTACGGATACCGGGGCCGAATGGATTTACATTCAACCCTGAGAGCTACAAAATGGGGGGAGAGGGTAGTTTTAGTTTCCGAAAGTACAGCCCATGTGGGTGTGTTTAGTTGGCAAAGATTCGACGCGAGGGGGCGCGCAGAGTCGTCCAATTACGATGTAATTTGATAGTGGATGTTACGTACTACCAATTTCCATTATTCCACCTTCTACTCCACAACTGTGATCGCGGTTATCTCGCCTGGCTGGCACCGAGGATGGGGCTTGTTTGCTTCCTGATACCTGCAACGATGGGATGAGCGAGAATGATACCGACTCTATCTTCCTGGGAGCCTATGGCTTATTTATGGGATTTAATCATTCCTCTCGAACTAATGAGACCTGCGGAGATTCGATTGGGATTCGGGATGCTAAATGGCAGTGTCTCATTTTTCTGGATATCAGAGATTGTTTAATTAGATCTTAATATTGACTGTCCTACAAGAAATAATCACAAAATATTTATATCGGTTTTACAGTCTCACCATTCTACGGATACATGTTCCAGATGGAAAGATTGTTGAGTATCCGGATTATCAGCATCCATAAGACAAACATAATTTTTACAAAAATTTTTAAATTATATCGAAGATACTTAAAAGGCATTAGAAAACTGTTGTCTGTGCAAAGTCGTGTCATTTGACTCCTCTGCTTGCGACGGTAAGTCGAGGCTCTAAACTTAAAGCCTGGATTAATGGTAGACGTTGATGCCGCTAAATTGCTCATGTTTTATTCACCAAATGAAATATTTAACTTTTTAAAAGTTGCCCGAGGATGGATTTATTAAATTACCCCCGCCACATCCCGCCCCGGCTCGTTCATTTAACCCCGGTAAATTGAAAAAAAGCAGCGAGGAGACGTGCCAGCAAAAAATTTACCGTGCCGTCGATGCCTGGCTGTCCGTCCACCTTAATTACGGTTAAACATTTTAAAAAACTTTGACCAGTTTTTCCCCCGCCCAAACAAGATTAATATCATTCGTCAATTAACTCTCTGAAAATAACGAAATTGCTCTGTGTATGTGTGTGTGGGTGGGTGAATCTCTAATGAGTAGAAAGCTAAATAAAAAGTTTCTCGGTTGGCTACTGTTAAAAATAGCGCGGTCTCAAAAGTTTGAATCTGTCCTTCGAGAGGGAAAAAAAGGGTCGTCGTCTCCTCTTTGGAGTCCATCCAAAATCCTCTCAACGAGCAAAAAATCCTCCTTCTACTTCTCCTCCTTCCCCATTGACCTCAAAATCTCTGCTAAATTCTTAAAGCGTCGTGTTATTGTACGGATAACAAAATACTTAACTCTGATTTTTTTACGACAAAATTCTGGGGTTTTCTTTTTTTTTTTTTTTTTTCAAGAACCGTTCTTCATTTATTTTTCTGTCGATTCATGTATTTTTCTTTCATAAGTGTCTACCATTTAAACAATCTATATATTTTTATGCATTTTATTCAGAATCTCTGTTGTAAGTCAAATGTACACTGAATGTTAAAAAAAAAACAAATACAAGAACAAGAAATTATCAAAAAGAATAAAGAAAACATCCAGTGATTGTATAAATACAGAGAGTAATCAATAAATCATAATAAAAATATTGTTTACCGTGAGTTACTTACCATGATTGTCTATACATCGTAAATTATGAGCAGCAAGAATAACGAAAACGTAGAGGAAGTGAGACATATTGAGATTTATAGTGAACATTCATAAATGATGCACGTATAAAGTACAAGCACGAGCACAAAGAATAGTAGACACTAAAGAAAACATTGAATACAGAACGTGATCAAATTCTGCTTGATTTTTTTCATATAATCTAATCATTAATGAGTTATGCACGTATAAAGTACAAGTACAAGAATAAGGAATAATAAGTGTATAAGTACATAACGTGATCAATCAACTACAACAAAAACAATCGTTTTAGTCAAACATACTTAAGATTAATGGCTTTAAAATACAGCATACAGTAGAAGCACAGGAACAAGAAATAATAAACACATAAAACATATGCACGGGAACAAGAAATAATAGACATGAATAGCGAACACAGCGGGGTGTGTAATAAACATTAATGAGTAACTCACGTCTAAACTACAAATTACAAGAACAAAGAATAGTGGACAAGAACAAGGAATACTTAAAATTATAGTTTAAAAACAAAACAAAACGACATTACAAAATCGTACTTAATATAATTGAAAAATCTCCAGCGTGAAATATTTCAATGAATGAAAATCAGTGATGGCCTCGTATTCATAAAAAAGCACTGATAAGGGGAGTAAGTCCCCGAGGTGATTTTTCTCCATTGGCTCGACGTCGACAAATTCAGCTGCGGTGCGCTAACTTATGAGTTTAAAACTTCTGCGGTCGAAAAGGGAATACTAACGGGAGCCGACTGCCGCGCCGCGGGCCGGGGGCTGATTTAATCACGCGGACGATGCGCCGGCATTAAACAACAACTTTTAGACCATTGTGCCCCCCCCCCCCCCGACTCACTTCAAAATCCTTTAATTCCATCATAATCATCCCCGGGATGGTTTTTTAAAAATATTTCCAAGAACGAAATTTAATATTCCGTTTACTAGGTACTCGAATATTTCATAACGGGTTTTGAATTAATTGGATATTAATTACAAAGGTAGCGAGCGGGTTAATTTATCAGAATTCACAAGCACGTAATCAAATTTTGAAGCCCGACTGTTCCATTTTAAAAGTTTAAAACTTCCTCTTCTTCTCACAGGAGTTACGAAACTTTCGAAATAGTTCTCTCTCTCTCTCTCTCTCTTCGAACGCACACCTGACTGGAGATTGCAAAATTTAACCAGAGCTACCTTTTTTTTTTTTCTTCCTACCTACACTCTATAACGAAAAATAAATTTCTTAAAAATCAACCTAGAACTTACCGTTGTGTATTCATGGATAAACTTTCGAACAAAGACGGCTGATAATGAAGTACTAATTACTTTTGGAAGCTTGATATTGGCAGATGAAATACGTTCGACAAGTTCGAGATGTTTACTTCAAAGATAACTAGATTTGAAATTATACCAAACATTAATGCGTTATACACTCAAAAGCATAAGCACAGGAACAAGGAATAGTGGACAAGAATAACAAACACAATGAGAGCCTAAGAAACATTAATCAATGATGTACTCTTAAGTAAAAGCACAAGAATAAGGAATAGAGAACAAGAATAACGAAAACATACTAATTTGTAATTGCAGTTACACTATATTTAAAAATGAAAATAAAGAAATAAAGTTAAAAAAAGGCGAAAATTCAAACAAAAAACCGCTAAAGGTTAAATAATTACTTTCAAGAGTATTTTTCTAGTCCCCTGGTTTTTCATCATCCCTTACGAAAACTCCTCGAGCACCAGACCAGACTCGCAGTTTTAATATCCGGCGCTCTGGGTTGCGCACGTGTGCTTCGCAATCTTCGCTCAAAGATGCATGAATGTTTTTTTTTGGACTTTACTTTACTCAAGTGAGGAAAATATTGTAGGTAGTGTAAAAAAAAAAAAAAAAAAAAAACTAAAAAAAAAAAAGACTTTACTAGAGAGAGCTGTCATATATTTTCGGGTAAATAAGAGCGAGAGCTTGTAGAGCCGGGTAGAAAAACTTTATTTGACGAATTTCTTCACGTTTTTTGTTTTCGTTATTTACCGGGGGACACGTGCAAAGAATCGTTTAGACCCGGAGGAGGAGAAGTCGCTTCGAATGCCGGTGACGTGGCGCTCACTTCACGCGCTTGCTTCCAGCTAGCGTCTTATTAATTTTTCACTGCGTGCCTTTTTCGGTCGGTCGAGCTGCATTCAATTTATGTAGGACGCCGCAGCGCCTTCACCTTACGCGCTACTTACCCTTTTTATCAACTCTGAGCTTCCAAAAAAAAAAAAAAAAAAAAATATGTACTTTGGCAACTGTTTAATTAATTTAACCTACATCTTTTTTACGATTTCAATACTCAAGACATCAAAAGTACATTTAAGATATTTCTTTACTGTAAGATGTCTAAAAATTCTCTTTGATTCTATGTAATGTATGAAATATGTAATGTTCTGTGTATGATGTTGTATGTTGTTATATAATCATAATATAATTATTTAGTATAATACATGACTATACGATATACGTCATTGCTACATTGCATTATATAATACATTATTTAACTACTAAACCTGTACAAATTTTTTATAAGCTCATTTTTATAATAATATATTGTATAGTTAATCGATAATTGCATGATATTCAATTTTATTATACAATTTATAATATATAAATGATTTGTTATCATATATTATATGTATTGTTATATACGAATCATATTCGTAGTTATTATATTATAAACATTGTAATTACATGAATATCGTATAATATTGTTGTTATCATTATTATTATTATTTCTCAAATAGTTTCTTAATATGCTTATATGTAATGTATAAAACTATTATATGACTATATCATGTATATTATTATATATTATAATAATATTCCACTATATTAATGTTTCTATTATTGTATAATATCATTATTATCGATGCTTATACAGTTTTTTCATGTATATACAGCCTTAAACTTTGCAGTGTTTATATTTTTTGTTCAAACAAAGTTGACATTATTTTAATAACGTCCTGTTCAGAGTACGCTTTTAACTCAGTAAACATTAAATTCATATCGAGGTGCATAATAACGAAAATAATTTCAAAGTAAAAAAAAAAAAAAAAAAAAGCTAAAAGAAGAAAAAAGGTGGACGTGCAAAGTTGAGGAGGAGGCACAGTGCACACGCGATATACTTATTATGGCACACATGCAATTAAACAAATTATATCATGCACACTTTGACTCGCTAACGTGAAATTCTAGCGTCGGCTTGAGCCGAGTATTTATTTTAAATAAGGTGAGCGTAAAATTTGCGTTTTAATTAACTCTCTTTCTCTTCTTTATTTTTCTCCTCCGCCTCCTACTCTAGCTCCTGCTCATTTAAAAAACAACAAAGAGTTTTATTCTGAAATTCAATAAGCCAACCAGTACTTGTGCATGTTTTTTCCTTTCTTTCTGTTTTGTTTCCTTCGAGTGATGCTTTATAAATTTTCCACTCATGGTTTTTATGAAAATTCATACGATAATACTCTCAAAAATTTTCAGTATGGAAACATGATAAACCATGTTCTTTTTTTTTTATAAATATTAAATAACGAGTCTATTAGAACAATATTTTTTAATTCTCTTTATTCCCTACCATTATTCCTTGTTTTTGTGCTTGTACTTTGTACCTGCATCACTCAATAATTAGATTATTATTGAGCTAATATTATTTATGTACTTATTCAATGTTCTCTCTACTGTCTACTATTCTTTGTTCTTGTGCTTGTACTTTATACGTGCACCACTCACTTTATGTACTTGTTATTGCTTATTCCCATGCTTTAGTATAGATTCGTCTTCAAGATAAACATTTGATGTATCATAGTAAATGTCAGAAAAAATCAGTGTTGTCTTGATCAAGTTTTTTACGAGTCAAGTTGGATTTTAACAACAGTGAGCAATCAGTTTGCTCAGCCGAGCTTTGAAGTTTCATAATTATTTTATTGAAGAAGGTAAAACTTCCATAAACTTTAATTGTAACATTTAAAAGTTCAGTCTCCGTCCGAGACCCGTAACTTTTAAACTTTTCTTTTGTTGATGATGCGCTCTAATTTTCTGTTCTACACATTTTTTTATTTTTATCACCGGGAGCTTCATCTTATTGTCCGATAAAATTCGCCGAGTGGTAATTGAAATTTTCCTGAATCGTGGAAATAAAAAAAAAAAAAAAGTTCTTCAAAAGACTTAAAATTTTTTACAACTTGTCGGAGGAGTGTTCTTTTTTTTTCTCTTTTTTACAACGCGTTTAGCTGCTACTGTTAAGTCGCGCAGTGAGAAAATGAATGCCTCCCTTGGGAAATCATTCTTTTTTTCGAGGGTTACAAAATTAAACAATTTAATGAAAAATTCATCGTGGGGATATTTATTTTGCCATAAATTTTACTCGAGACTTTGAAAATACAAAATTTAATCGAGAAAATAAATTATCTTTTTAAATTTCAATTGAAGTTTAATTTTCTTTGACATTTTGGGCGCTTGAAAAAAAAAAGATCAATTGTTAATGAATAAATTATATCGTGGAAACAAGAATTATTTTGAGGTTAGAGTGACCAGGGATATAAAATAATTTCTACTTCAGAAGTTGAATTAAAAAGAATGCTAAGATTATGTCTCTAAAAAGTTTAATTTTTTTGCTTGGCTATATTAATAAAACCAGTAAAGATCTAATATAAGATAAACTAGTTTACCTTGACGAAACAAGAAAATAAACAAAAAAAAGAGAGTGAAGGAGCAGATGAAAAGAAGAAGAAGAAGTTGAAGAAGAAGAGTAGGACGAAAAAACAGGTGAGCTTGGAGCATCGGAGAGGATAAAGGTAGATAATTCGTGTCGGTAATCCAATAAAAGCTCGGAAAAGCTCGCCGAAACTTTGTTATTACTCGAGACAGAGTCAAGGAAAAAAGATTGCGTATCGATTCTCCCTCCTTTTTTAATTCGTTAAATACGAGGATTTTCTACGACAATTCTACGTAATTAAAGTTACCTAACGTAAATTACTTGGCATCTGAATGCAACAATCGAAAACTTACATCGCTTGCCACTGATTTATCCTATTCTCTTACAAGTATTGAATTTATTTATTTATTTATTTTTTTTTTTTATTCAAATTAATCATCAACGGACATACATGTATTTTACTAAATAAATATAACGTGAAATGTATAAATCATATTAAATTCTCACGATTTATTCAAGTTAAATAACAATAATTACTAAATTATCAAACCAATATTTAATATTTGATTTTAGCTGAAATAATATTATTTTTCCAAAGAATCGTGAAGAGAGACCTACTCAACGACGTATTAAACATGTTCAATAAATCATGTAAAAAGAGTATTTTACAAAAATTTATTTTTTTATACTCACTACAATTTTAGTATACACAAAGTAGTAAATTTTTTATCGCGGTTGGAATGAGCACGCATCAATCAGATTCTGAGAATCAGGTGCATACAACTGAGGTTTTTACAGTCAGTGTAGAGAAAATATATACGGCATCAGAGTTGTAAAGTCTCCAGCTCGAAGTCATATAAAGTTGGACTAGCTAAAATCGAGTCTACATATATAGCACACCCAGACGAGGTTGTTTGCACCTGAGGAGTCTTTTCGATCTTAAAACCGCGTCTTGTTTGCCTCCAAGATAAGCCGGCATCGAGACGACTTTGTTCGAATCTTTCAACTTCTTTAAAAGGTGTCAACGAACAAATCTATATTATTTTTGATGTGAGGAACTCTAGTATTTACAATTTTGCTCATGAATACTTAAATCTAATCGGAATTGCAATAACTCATGTAATTTGGTCAATTTTTCTTCATCATTTTTTTTTTCTCAGTGTTTTAACATTGTAAGAATAAAATGGAGTCACAACTGATTCATTTATTCGTGGATTAAAAATCTGTGTTAAAAGTAATGAAGATGCTTTTTAACACATTGGCTTTGCTTGTATAAGGTCTGATGACTTGATTAATTGCTAAATTTCATTTTGAGAATAATAATAGTCCTTTGAAAGGATTTCTTTTCTTTAAAATATTGAAGGAGTCTTGTTGGATCATAAACCTCAAGCCCAAAACAGTATAGGATTTCATGGGTTTTCAGATGAGCGATTTTTTCGGGTAAGCCAGGTCCAAAACGAATTTTTATCGGATTTTCATTTTCTCAGACTCTACTTAAAGCTTATCAGTTTGCTAAAGAATGAAAAAAAAAAAAAAGTCTCTCAGACTACAAGTCCAATAATTTAAAAATATATTTAAAAAAATTAATCTAAAAGTTAATCACCGATGATACGGGCCTGCAGGGTTTCGCTCAAAGGGTAATAAAAAGGCCCACAGGTGGAGCCACTTAAACACTGCACTAGCGGTGGGCATATTAAATTTATGGTATGCCAGGGCGCATAACTCAGCGGGCTGCTGCGGCAGTAACACCGCGACGGGACGCGACGGCTCTGGTATGTATTGATAAATGGTACAGCCGGCAATGAGCCGAAAGAACAAGAACAAGAAGAATAAGTATTATGGAAAATATTTTACTTCTTTGTTCCTTTCGGTTTTTCTATTTTTTTTTTTTTTTTTTTTCTATCCACGCCTCGCTGACTCCCTTGTCGTTCGCCTTTCTTTATTGTTTCCCGGGAGCGTGTATCGGTACATTTGCTCTTTTACCACATCGTCAGAGACTCGAGTTTGTTGCTCTGTGTGTTTTTCATCATCCTCTGCTGCATGAATGTTTAAGAGACAACTTAGACTTCAATAGAAATTACAATAGAATCGATAAATATTTGACGAATTGTCATAATTATTGTAAAAAGTGCAAATCAACATTGTAAATCGCAATAGATCAAAGAGGTAGTCGATTTTTTTATGATGACCACAACATAAGACACAAATGCTGATTCACGCTTGGCAGCAAAATCTCCGTAGCACATATGTATTTACATTGTAATCATCAAAGACTTTGCATCTTTGAACATCTTACCTACTTGAAGTTTGTGATCAAATTGATGTCTGTTTTGAAATTAAAAATCTTCTGGAATAATCTATAACAGAGAAGATGCTGTGACGTTTGCTATAGCTTCAGAACTTAAAAAAACTTCAAGATTCCTGCAGATCCTTTCAAAATAAAGATAATGCGTTTCTTTGGTTTCGAAGGTTACAAACCATTGTGACTTTACGCGGAGAAGAAAATTTGAAGTCAAAACTTTTAATGAAAGGACTGGATTTTTCCCCTTCACTAGAGAAGTACATCCTCTTCATCAACGTCATAATCCGGATTCACTTCAGTCTGTAAATCAAATAATTAATCAAATGAAGTTTTGAAAATTCATGAAAAGCTCCTTCTTCTTCTTCTTTTCTCATGGAAAAAAAGCTGCATTCAAAGGAAGCCGGCCAGATAAGTCTCTTGATCCTTTCCGCAGCGGGCTCTTTTTAATTACGGCGCCACCTCATCTCGTGTGCAGCTGCGGTGTGGTTAGCAGCAGCAGCAGGTGGCGGGGTGATGTATGATTTTTCGCAATCTTGTCGGCTGTATATTTCGCCCCCCCCCCCCGCCCCCTAACTCATATCTACGTGCAACCGTTCACTATTTATGAGTCTGTCTCCCGAGCTCTCTCCTATACGTGCAGCGAATTTATTTCTTAAATATTAGTCAACTTTTTTTTTTTTTTTTTTTTTTATTAATTAGCATTTATTAACCTTTCTAGATTTTTATGCATATTAGTCAACTTTATCTGTTTTTCAGTATTCTCGCTTAGGGCTTGTGAAATATCAAAATTTCAAAAATGGTTTTTTTTTCGATTTGAGGAGTTTTTATATATACTTTGAGATTTTAAACTTTGATTTATGAATTTGGATTGTTAGGTTGAGAACTACTGATATGATAATACTATCTCAGAATGTTTCTTCCGATTTTACAAGTTTTTAGATATGAATCTTGAGATTTGGAATGACAGTTGACAATGCAACTTGTGAACAAAGTTGGAAAATACTACAGCATCAATCACTTCATTTAAAATGTTTTTCTAACCTCAAAATTGTTCCTTTGGACCTTACATTCTAATTTCGTGTAAAAAATAGATTTTGACCACTATGAACTATGTCACAGTAGAGTATCCCATACTAAATTCTTTGGAATACATAATTTCTAACATTTAGTGTATAAATCATAGTTTTTTTCGTTAAAAATTCATGCAAAGTTTGGAGGTTAGGTTGAGAACCACTTAAGATACAAAAATCGTTTATCAATACTAAAATATTAAAAAAAAAAATTATTAGACTTAAACAGTCACATATCTTTGAGAAATCGCAATTTTCTGATTAAAAAATTTCGAAGAATTTAAAACACTTGAAGATCAGGTTGAGAACCACTGGTGCGTTAGAGCTACTTCAGGGTCACTTATTTGTTTGAGAAACCCAAACCCAAACCCATTTGAATGTGAATCGTGAATAAGAAGAAAAAAAAAAAATAAATTAGCATAATCCGAGTGATGGAGTGGCGAGAGAAAGAAGAAGAGGAGCTTGATTCGAGGGTAGCATTCGAAGAAAGGACGATAATTGATAAAGACACTCGAATGGGCGTGAATGATCCCGCTCTTGATTAATTCAGAATATCCCAAAGAGTGAATGGATAAGAGCAAAAAGAAAGAGAGAAAAAACTGAATAAGACAGTACGAATCCAAGAAGCTGACGAGCGTTGATTAAGTCCGGAACAAGAACGAGGAGGATCAGCGAGCGATTTTCCAGCGGCTAACAAGTCAGCGGTTTTTATAATTGGCCTCAGACCCGGAAGTAGTTCAATTACCCGGGCGCTTTCACTTTGTTCCCCTCCCCGGCTTCCTAAATTCTGGCTGGCAACATTGATTACGTCGCACACGTAGGTAGGGTAAAATAATTTCCTTCCTTTACCCCCCCGCTACCACCTTTTATTTAAAAGGGTCTCTTCTTAAAAAATATCACGCGCATGAAAGATGCTCCCAGCGGAAAATCTGTAATTCATGAATTCCCGAATAATTCATAAACCCCCCCCCCTCTCCTGGCCCGAATCGATAGATCGAAAGCAAATAAAACCAAGTGGAAATCTCGTTTCCGTGAAAAGGTAGGGAGAGAAAAAAGTACTCTGCAATCATGCCCCCCCCCCCCCCCCGCCCCCGGTTGATGCAAAATTAAACGGGGCGCGTTTGTTTGGAGATATATATTTTTTCGACCTCGGTTTAGTAATCAACGAGCCATTCTCCAGGTGGATGCTCATGTACGATGCGGTTTGCTCCGTGAAACTGCGAATACCCAGAGTGCTTTATTCTTTTTTCTTCGTTTTAATTTACTGGCGCACTTCAGGAGGCATGCTTGGGAAGAGCGAGAAACTCAACGTTGCGGTTGGAAGTAACATGTTTTTGAGACATGTTTCTGTTGATGATGATGTTTCTTTATTTTGTAGAGTGAGTTCAAGCTCTAGAAACGCTTTAAGGTCTTGAATTCTATTTCAGGATTTTATTAAAGTTAGTTGATTTTTTGGATTGAATTAACATAGTCAATGTCAATATTATGAGGTTGCTCATGCAGAGCAGCATCTTACCAAGTGAAAGGTAGATGAAGTATAGATACAAGAATATGGAACAAGCCAATAAAGACATAAGACATTAATTAACGTTTGGAATAATAATTCATTCATCAAGCAATGTAACAAACAATTCTCAATGTATATTTTTCGTAAAATTTTAATCAAATTTTTGACTTTGAAAGTACGAGATTGATCATAATCAGTATCACATAAAATTAAAGGTACAATATATAGGGTACAAATACAAGAACAAGGAACAATCTGGTAAAGATATTTGAGACTCTTCAATATTTGGATTAAAAATTCATACAATTCTCGTCGTTTTAGTTTTCAAGACTCTTGATCAAATAATTCGAATTAAAAAAAAATGCCCCTTTCCGATGTACGATAATTGATAAAGAGCGAGGAAAATTTTACGTCCCGACGATAAAAGTAAAATAATAAATAAACGAAGAGTGATTAAGCAAAGGGGGAGTCTGGCAATAAAAGGACATTTTTCCTTGGTGCTCGGGGTCGTAAAAATTTATTTGTACCCTCCTCCTCTTCCCCGAGACGTAAATATTACTTGCCAGTCAGTCGTATACTCGTCTTAACTTTATCTTTTTTACTTTCCGTACATCAAATGAGTAATAAAACGTTGGAGTAAAGAAGTAAATGAAAGCATCTCTCGATGGACAATAAAAATCTTGGAATGGATGGGAATCGGTTTCAATTAGTAGTCGTAAAGCCATGTTGGCAGAGAGCAAAGAGAAGGTGACGTCTCAATGCGAGGCGTAAATGAAATACTTAGTTACCGTGCGAGTACACAAGCCGAGGCGTGGAGTAAGATCGACGAAATTTCAGCTCGGGCCTGGCTGCAGTTGTAGTGTTTGCCCTCAACCGGCGGAGCAGCGCCTCAATACAATTAGCGAGGGATTTGTTTTCTTTACGGCTGGATGCTTAACCCCCCTCACGTTATATGCGGTATCTCGAATCTTATATAAATTCATGTGTACTGAGAAACTTCGCTCGAATAATGTTGTAGTAGTCAATAAATAAACTTCTATGATATTTTTGCATCCATCGAATTTTTAAAACAGATTCAAGGGCTCCAACTAGGATCCTAGCTTTTTCCTCTCAACCACGGTTCAATAGTTAATGACTATGTAAATACAGTTAAAAAATGATTTTTTTTTCATTTACCAATTTAATATGAGAAAAATTGAAATCGAAAACTTGTGAATTATTGAAACAGATTCGAGGGCTCCGACTCGGATCCGTTTGCTTTTTTATGTTTGCAAAATTTTTTAGTTTACTATAAAACTCGGTAAAATAAAACATATTAAATATAACATGCTCATTTCATAAATTCTGTGTATGATACTGTTGTTAGAAAAAGGTCGATATCTGTAAATTGAGTTCAATTCAAGGGCTCCGACTTGGATCCGAGTTTTGGGTTTGACTGTTGTTCAAAGTATAATGATGAAAAACATTGTTTTAAAATTGTGTTTTATATAAAAGTGAATTAATTATTTTGAAAAGAAAAATGAGAATGCGAGTGAGCCGTGGAAAAATAATCACATGATCTCGAGGCGTCTCATTTCGCCTAATTAATTACCAGTAAGCAGCTCGTAAGAAATCCCTTCGCTCGGTCTGGCCCAGCTGCTTGTCTTTCATACATTTCCTAATTAAAAGCCTGCACGCTAAAAAGTAGAAAGAAACCGCGTCACGAGGACTTTTAATTAAATCCTCCTTCTTCTTCTCCTTCTTCTTCTACTCGACACAAGAGCGACTCGAGAAGGATTAAATAATTCGATAATTGAAACGACCTCGTAGCTCATAAAGCATCGGAGTAGTCATCGGTAAAGCTCGAGGTAAATAACCTCTCGGACGTACGTGCTTTTCTTCACTCCATTTTTCTCTACTTTTTCTTTCATTTTCATTTTTCTTTTTCTTTTTTTTTTTTTTTTTTGCCGCCGCCGCGGCTGCGTTGCTGGGAGTAGTATAATTTTATACCTGCTTTTCTACAGTCCGGAGGGCGAAAAATCTTTTTCTCCCCCTCTGCGGCTCGTACATTTTTAAATAAAAAATTCATAAATTTCGAGAATAAAAATTTTTACCCCACGCTTTTTTTTTTATCTTATCGATGTATCAAATATGTATTCGTTACGAGGTTTGAAAAAAAAAAAATAAATAAATAAATAATGGTAGTAGTAAGATAATATTTATATATTTTTAAAAAAATTTTGAAGAGTAGCAAAATATAGAGATAATACTTGAATTATACAATGCTTAAATACTATAAATCATAGTTTTACTCAAACCTTTTGAGGTTAGGTTGATAATCATTGTAAGATCATACTGAATTATTCAAAATTTACAATGCTTAAATAATTATTCATATAAAATTAAAAAATAAGTTTTCTTTTCTTTTAGAATAATAATGACGAAATGATTAAACCATTTTGAGGTTAGGTTGATAATAACCGATTAGATTTTTGAATTGAAAGAGTTGTTATTTTGATCTCATCGACGTATAAAACTCTCGCAGCAGTGCTGAAAACGAACAATAATTTACACACCTGAAAATCCGCAAGATTAACGTTCCCAGCTGTATTTTTTTTTATTCCATTTCCCTTGCGAAAAAGAAAAAAAAGAGAGAGAGAGAAAAGAAAGAACAAGAGCTCGTTATTTCAGCCGCAGGAGTAAGGTAAATGTATTACGGCCTCGGGCACATTGGGCGTGTTGCTTGATTCCATTATGCTAAAATATGATAATTTTTTTTCGAGATCGTCGCCCTTGCCGGCTCCGTAAAATCTGCATGGAAAAATCGATCGATCAACCTGGTGGGTGGAAATAATTATAATAAATTAAAACTTGTACCTACCCGCATGCCAGGAGCAGAGTACTCCCACCCACTTTCATTAGACTTCTTAATTGCTTTCATCATTTTTTTTTCTTTCTCAAACTATAGCATAAACAAAAGCATATTTTGTATCTCATGACTATTGACAGTCTCTTCAATTCCTACACGTAACACAATAAACTTCCCCAGCCGGGGGGAATATTTTAGCACACCTGCGATGATAATATTGAATTTTTCTTCTCACGCATCGGTTGCTGCCTTCCTCCCCTCCACCCACGCGAAATATTTGGCCTCTTGGTATCGCTTCTGGCTGTCGATATTATAATAAAAGCCGACCTAATAACCAGCAGCCAGTTTTTTTAAAATTACAAGTGCCGACGCCCGATTGAATAGTGTTACGATATCGAAAGTGTCAACTTCAGCCTCAGGGGGGGGGGAGGAAGTTAATGGAGGTCGTTAGCCTCTCTGAAATTGAGCGTCTTTGTTGGTTTTTAATATAGAACGAAAGTGGTTTTTCTTCACAAAATTTAACGAACCTTACGGATAATTTGTGATTTTAAGTTTTTTAAAGCTTGGCAATGCCACCAGGTGGCGCTTAACACATTTTTAATTTATAACCTATCTTTTTTAAGTATTGTTTGTGTCATAGCTACCCATTACCCAAACTTGGTTTGTAACCTTAAAAAAAAAAGTCATTCGATAGTTAAAAATTGAAAAAAAGCTCATTAAAGTTCATTATTTAATTTCACAGTGGGGAGACTTTTAGACACTCAAAACTCTCCATACAGAGTTTATTTTATAATAGGCAGACGGCACTTTTTTTTTCTTAACTACTATTCCTAAATGCATTTTATTCTAAAAACTAATTAAGTAAATTAATTTTTAACTTAAATCAACATTCCATAAAATAATTTTGTTGCAACTACCTATTTCATACTTTGGTAATAAAGTTTGACAACAATCTTATGGTCATAAACTAGATATAACTAACTCATATTAAACAACATCATTAGTCCATAAGACAACTTGAGTATCACATCATCCATCAAGAACATAAAATTAGTCAAAAAATCAAACAGTTCCACATTGACGCACGATGTTTTTTTTTCGCGTCTAAGTTCAATGCCTTTCAATTATGGGTTATTGGTTCATTATTCTCATCCCGGTCTGGGAACATCAAAGCGCAAGATACGCAAACGAAAAGAGAGCTGAGAGACTTTAAAGGGGGAAAGGGAAAAAAAGGTCTGGCGGCCAAAGAGATGCGCTTTTGAGTGTGACTAACGAGCCTGTGACTACTTTTACCTCGCGCGTTTACGTTTTGTTTACTGTTTAGCCTTATCATCCCCCGACCGAGTTTTCATCGAGTGCGCGGAAAATTCATTGTCGTTTAAATTTAGTTTCAAGTTGGTTAGATAATAAAAATAATTCGGTAATCTTGAACAAACAACTTGTGATTAATAAAATCAAAGAGTTATGAAAATTTTTGAAGTGTACTAAAGTTTTATCTTCTTTAACTTTGATAAAAAATTAAAATAATTACTGATGATTAATTGAAAACCAAAAAATCTGTTAAATTTATTTTTAACTGAAAATTATATTTGTAAATTAAAAAAATTAAATAAAAATTTTGATAAGTATTAGAATTTAGAAAGTAAGCATGGCTCAAGGACTTAGAATAAACTGTTCTTCCATCAATTTTTATTCAATTAAAATTATTTAAGCGAAAAAAAAAGACGAATTTGAAAAAAAATTGAGAAAAATCACTAAATATGAATTCATTTTTTTTTTAATCTACTGTTCTTTTAATCTACTGTTTAATCAGTACCAGAGTGGGAATCGAACCACGTAAATCTGGCTTAGGGGCCATGCACATGTTACGTGATGCCCCGAGGGGGGGGGGGGGGGTCCCATTTTTTTGAATTTTGTGACATAGTGTGACAAGAGGGAGAAGGGGGGTAAGGTATTACATCACGACTGAATACTTTATTTATTCTAGTTCAACCCGTTTTGTTAGGTTAAATTCTTTTCATTAATTTATTTTTTAATTTCCCACTATTTTTAAATATTTCGCGCCATGAGAGTGGCACCACTGCTTGCGATGACACATGAAAACTCGTCTGCAGTTCAGGGATGTATAGGTATCTTACCTATGTATCCGATACGTAAGTTACCAGTACGGAACCTAGGTACTTTAAAAAGTTGGCAGCGACTCTCCACCGACAAGCTCTAAGCCCCCATAACGCTGGGGGGAGCGATAAATAAATAATTTTTTATAAACAATTAAATAAACCGACAAGCTCTAAACCCTCATAACGCTGGGGATAGCGATAAATAAGTAATTTTTTATAAACAATTAAATAAACCACCAAGCTCTAAACCCCTATAAAGCTGGGGAGAGCGATAAATAAATTATTTTTTATAAACAATTAAATAAACCGACAAGCTCTAAACCCACATAACGCTGGGGAGAGCGATAAATAAATTATTTTTTAAAAACAATTAAATAAACAGCCGAGCTCAAAGCCCCAATAACGCTGGGGAGAGCGATAGATTAATTATTTTTTCTAAACAATTAAATAAACCACCAAGCTCTAAGCCCCAATAACGCTGGGGAGAGCAGTTAATGAATAATTAACTTTAGTCTATTAAAAATTAAAAATGTTCATCTGAAGTTTTTTTTTATTCAAAAATGAAAAAAATTTCCTTTTTTCTAAAAAAAATAAGGGGGGGGGGGTTACTGCCCTAGTGACATTGTGTGACAGAGAGGGGGGGGGGCTCAAAAATCTCCTAAAAAAGCGTGACATAATATGTGCATGGCCCCTTACTAGTCACGCGCTCTCACAACTGAGCCACCAGACCTCATATATATTGATAGTCAAAATTATTATTTCTATTTTAATTTTTCTAATTTTTGATTTTTATATAAGTAGACTTTTAAAAAACCCACCATGTCTGTATTTTATATACAGTTTTAATAGAATTAAAAATAAGTTAATTTTTTTCAAAGTTAAAATAAATTTTTTTCTAATTATCGCATGGGCATAGTTCATTACAATATTTCGACGGTCTCAGCGAAGAAAAACCTTAGCCAAAAATCTGCAGTTTTCAAATAATTGTGAGAAGCTGAAATAAATTAATAAATCAGAAAAAATAAAGAATTTTAATAATTTAGTACAAAATGAATAAGATTTTTAATTATCTCTAAATTTTTGAATAATTTCAGTCGTTTATCGATAATTACATATATGCAGACTTTCGGCTAAGGTTTTTCTTCGCTGGGACCGTCGATTTAATTAATTCTAAATTGAATAAAACTAACCCTTTAATGAACTTTATGTTACAGGTGAGTCAAAAAGGACATTTTTAAAGCAATAAAAACCTCTGACATTAGCGGTAAGTCTTGAATTTTCATAACTCAAAAAAAAAGTCAGTATTTGACAGAGTTACGTGAGGAGGTAAATAAACGCCTCGCTCGATAGACCAATAAACGAAAAATACGTTTTTTCCTTATTTTATTTTGCCTTTTTTTTTTTTTTTTTTTTTTTTTTTGTCGACGTCCGACGACAGAAGAAGGTATAAAAGCCCCTCAGGCACGCCCAAAGATGAAGATTTTCGCCCTCGCTGGCGATGTAGCCCGCGGTGGCTTCTTCCTCCACCAACTTGTCTCTTATATATTTTTCCCATAAGTCCACCGGAATCTCCCGGCACTTTGTATTTCTTTAAAAGCCTTTTACCTCCGCACACCCTATCTTGCCCAAACTTCATTTTTTTTCTTTTTTTTTAATTTGATTTTGTAAAATTCAGAAGCGAAAAGTGTATTTATAGGCATTAGAGACAATAGCATGTTGTTTAATGGTAAACTCACAGTTATTTTTTTTTCTGAAATTTCTCGAATTTTCATGAATTTTTAGATTTTTTTGATAATTTTTTAATAAATTATTTAATTTTTTTTTCTTGGAGTTTTATTTTTTATTTGTAAGAGGATCCAACTAGAAATCAGATACGACCAAGATTTTACAAAAAATAGTTGGTTAGTTAAACAAGATTTAACTTAAGATAACATTTTTTCCCCAAAAACGGGTATAAAAAAAAAATAGAGTTGAGTACACGTGAAAAAACTTGACTTCTGTAATCAGAAAATTTGTTCCAGTTTAAGATTACAATGTTAATGCGTAAAATCTCAAAAATATTTTCTTGTAAAACATTTTTTTTAATATTCTAATGCGAAAAAACATTTTTAAGTCTATTTTCATGTTTTTTTGATACTTTTTATTGATGTGAGATAAATTTTTTTCTCATACAAAATTAAGACATATACTAAAACCTGTAACTTGTTCTTTTTTATAAATTATTTATACTTTTAGCTTGTACTAAATTGTTATATATTTAAAAAAAAAGATACCTCAAGAGGCTGGCCAATAATGATTTTGACATTGATAATTATAACTACAAGGTGACATAAGAATTTGAATCAAACAATTTTTCATAAAGTTAATCTTGTTATTTCAAAAACTAAAACCCATTTATCCTGTATTTTTTGTACTCATAAGGGTTGAAAATTTCCACAAAAGCATTAGTCACGAAAAATGATAAATCATCGACAGGGAGAGAACAACATAACATGACCTTAATTCCTCAGCCACCGGAGGAGTTATTTTTGACGTGTAAGCTGTCATAGCTCAGTAAACACGAGGGCCTCAATCACAAACTCTGTTTAATTTGGTGAAAGTGATTTCTCTGAATTTCTTATTTCATTAGCTCCCCCACGCGACTTTATTAAATCTCTTCTTCCCCTTCTCGTATGTGTGCCCTTTCCCCAAACAATGCCAAGGGGGAAAATCCTTTGAGTAGTGTTTGAATTGCTTGAATTGATTTTTTTTTTTTATTTACTGTAAATTCATTATGGAGGTTTGAATTTTTTCAAATTCGCGCCGTTTTTTGTGACGTCGCGTTACGTTGGTAATAATAATAATACTTCAAAAAATTATGATAAATATGGTATAGCTAAAATGAAGTGTGACGTTACAAAAAACGGTGCAAATTTGAAAAAATTTAAACGAATAATTTTTTAAAAGGATTTAGCAAAACTATTGTCATCAGTAAATTATTTTGGAATTGCGCGTGGACTCAAATATAGTTTGTTTTATTTCTATTCTCCCCCTCAATCGAGTATTTACACTTCGATACAATATGAAAGAACAATAGATTAAAAAAACTTTTTTAATATAGTTTATTGAAAGATTAGAACTTTCTTGACATATTCAATTGATTTTTGTTTTTTTACGGGTTACAAAAAAAATTTATGAACATCTGGAAGATTTAAATTTTACCAAACTGGCTGCAGCATCGATAAAAATTATTTCACGACTCTTTCTGACTGGAACTAAAATTTTATGCCTGAAAGATTTTTATTCTGGGCGGAAACGCGCGTGCGCACTGTGTCTTAAAAAGTGCGCATTAATTAAAATTTAAAAAAAGACAAAATTCATCTAAAAATATTCATCTTTCTTATTCTTGTTATGAAAATCGATTCTTTTTATAAAACATGCCGAGTATGATAAAAATAACAATAAAGTTGTTTAATTAGTCGTTGAATATCAATTAATTAGTCGGAATCACTCTACTATTCCACTGTGCAGTTAAATTGTCGGCTTTGTCATCCGTGTTTTCCGGTATCAAAGTTTAATAACGTTGATTTATGCATTTGATAATTAAATATCAATCGTTAATTTCGTTAATCACGCGGATAGCCTGAACCGTTACGGTAGAATAATCATATTAAATATTTTAATTTTTTTTCTCACTCCATTCGATGGAAGATCAAAAAATAATCGACACGTACTTTATCTCTTTGTAAAAATCAAAGAGACCTGTACTCAATATGGACCCCCTTGTATTTCAATTAAATCTTTTATTAATGAGTAATTAAGCTTAAAAATCTACTTTAGTATAAATAATATAAGCTTTCAAGCATTTTTTCTTTCAATTTTTATCAAAGTATTATAAAATTGACACTGTAACAGGTCAAAACCTCGTATTATTTTAATTTTTTCATGAGTTTTTGATAAAAATTTACTTAAAATTTATTAAACTTTTGAAAATGATTATCAATGTCAATAAAAGTTCAATAAAGATGTAGGATTTGTTTTTATTTCAAAAAAACTATATTTTAATGAATCTTTTGTCATACCGAACCAATTGAAAATGTAACTTCTAAGTTCAAAGGTTTTAAATTATATTAAAGCTTAAAAATAAGATTTTTCAAAATTTTTACTTACATATTTAAGGTATCAATTATTATCGATAACTTTCACGTTGTAAAATTCAAAAAATCTCAAAATTCATTAAAAATCTTATTCTTCCCTGCCACGAGAAAAAATGAGATTTTCTCGAGAGCCCGCGTAATTAAAAGGCGGGCCGGACTATTTGCCGTGGTACGAAAGAAAAAACTTTAAGTTCCGCAAACGTTAGTGAATTTAAAAAATTTGCATAAACCAACAAGCCCCGAAAACGAAAATTAAAAATTTTTCTCCAGCTGATTAAAAACAATAACAGTTATTTTTAAAAGATCCCAGTTCCTTTGAAAACCACCAGACGGATAGTAAAAAATTCGTAAATCGAAGGTACCTAACAAACTTATCGCGGGGTGTATGCGGGCTGTAGACTCGACAATGTTATCGGACCATGCGGGGGTAATTTAGGGCTCGGCTACGGGGCTAAGATTACCCCGAGCGGGGACAGATGAAAAACTACCGAGGGGATGATGCGACTTTTATTCTTTATCGAGTTCGCCACACTCCCTTGCCCCCGAGGCCCGAGCGCGCGGTCTTGTATATGAGGTTTTTTCACACCCGACGATTTTCATATGCGATGGTGGAAAGAACGAATGAGTGAGTGGCTTTGTCGGATTTACCCCGTTTTTTTTCAAATCAATCTAATAAATTATGAAAATTAGATAATTAATGTTGAAAGTTGATAAGTCACAACCGTTAGATTGTATATATTTTTTAGCTTGGGGTATAATACGTGATTTACGACACTATATTTGAAGTAAAAACCTCATAAACTTATCTAAACTTACTGAACAATCAATTAAACTTGATGATACGTGTAAAAAAATTTAAAAGTTCATAGAAAATTAAATAAATAACGTTTTGGGTACGATTAAAGTAATACTGCTCTAGTCATTTGAAATTGATTTAAAGAAATTACCTACCGAATGGATCTAGCCCACAGTTTCAATACCTTGCAATAATCATAAACAATTGATTTTTTATTCTTGTAATTATGACAATTCTCATTGGCTACAATTCGAGGTTAGAAAGTGGCTGAATCAATGAGCAGACGACTACTTTCATTAAATGCACTTGACTCACGTAGTTGGTAGGAAACCTCCTTAATTATCTAATAATTTAAAAAAAAAGGGCCAAAAAATATACATCAAGTTAGAAAGAAAATTTTGGCGAGTCATTTTCAAACATGTCCATTGAATAAAGAAAACACTGCTCTAGTCAACAGCCATTTGTCAATTTCAAAAATTGAAGAAAAATTTGGGCGGTTTATTTGAATAAAAAAAAAATACCACTGCTCTAGGTAAAATTTGGGTACACCGACCCTAGTAAAAGAAGAACTTAAGTATGCAGGTGCGCCCGCCATATTTATACGTAAACTTACGTACCAGTAGAAGCGATTAATCCAGTGATGTATACGTATGTACACAACGAGCGATTGTTATCATTATGTCCCTCACCCCACCCCCGAAGGAGAATATTGGAAAAGTGGCTATACGATAGGGGCCCCGAGCCGACCCGACGCGATGGTGCGGCTATTGAATTTTAATAAGGTTCAGCCACCCACGCTGGGAGAGAGAAGTTAAGTCAATGAAGTGAGCTTTAAGCCCCCCCGCAAAGTTAAAGTGACTGTGGCAATTTACCCCCAGCCCACCCACCTGACAACTTCATTTTTTTCATATCAAAAGCAGCCTTTTTTGACAATTTTTGGATGTATAGGGGCGATGAAGCCAGCTTGGATTGGATTATTAAAGTTTATACATATTCCCCCACCCCATGGTGGTGCACGCAGGGACAAATTGAATGTATAAATTTGCAAAGCCTTAACGAAATCACGTACTTCGCCGGCTCTCTTCTTCACTTCAGCCTGATATAATGTCGTCACCGCGAATTTAGAGCACTCGTAGACTCGAGTATCCTTTTGACACTATAAACCTCTTGTTTCCACCTTTGAAACTACGTTGAGGTTACTAATCATGGGTTTTTTTGCAAATTTTGGAACACTCTGATATTAACATACAATATATATTACCAAGTTTGTATTTTAGGATAAAAGTGACACAAAAACTCTATGACACCCTTTCGCAACCAACAAAAAAAAGACATATTTATTGCAAAAAACGCTGAAACATCTTGTAAGCCACTTGAAGAATCTTCAAAACTTTGCTTTACACGAAAACTCAACTTTCTACAAAAAAGCGACAAATCAGCGATTTTATACTTGTACTAAAAAGTATAAAAAAACTCTGTTCACAAAAAAAAATGTACTAATCTGATTAAAAACCAACTAATAATAAGCGGAAATTGTTTATTTCAATGTAAAAACCAACGTTACGACCTAAGATCAGTTGTAACGATTTTTCTTCAAAAATTCAAGGATTTTTTAAGTCTAGAATTTTTGTGTTTTTAAAAATCTAAAAAATGATTTTAAATAAAAAAGATTTTTGGTATTTCAATAAACCCCGAATAATAGGAGTGATTCGAGCGGGGATTTGCAGGCGGATTATCGGCAGCGTGGTTAATGTTACAGAACAAGAATTTCCATGATTGAAGCTGCTTGGAGCCCAGAGGATGGATGGAAATAGATCGACAAAGCTGCGCGCCCGCCAAGCAACTTCTAATCAACCGCGACGTTTGTGCGATACTCGAGCAAGCTCGCAACACACAGACGAAATTAAATTTCTCTCCAGTCCTCTCTCCCTCACGGATAATTCACTTTGGACTGAGAAGGTGATTATTACTACCCGATTCGACTGACGATAGGTAGCGAGATCATTTTTTTTAACGTTTTATTCTTAAGGACGTTCAACTCTAAAAATTCATCATGATTAATACATCATAATAGTTTTGAGATATTTTTATAAAAGTATTATGTCAAAATTTGAAAGCGATTAGTAGTCTAATAACAAAGATATTAATAATTACGGTTTGAGTATTTTAACATTCTCAACAATGGATGATGACACAGAACAAAGTTTTTCTGAATTAAATAATAATATTATAAAACAATTCATGAAGACAAAAAATAGTACTTTTGGGAGTTAGGTCAGTCTTCAGCAACCAATCATCGTCCTTCTATATCGAAGTATAGTCATGTGAGAGGATTTGATTCGAGTAGTCAAAGTTGAACGATATTCCTAAAATTTTAAGTACAAATATAAAAATAATCTTTTTGAATTCCCGCCTAAATGCTTGACGTGTGATCCGTCACGTGACCATTAACGGTTTTAAGCGGGAATTCAAAATCACTATAAGTAGCACACTTTTAATAAAAAATTGTTGAAAATCTGTCACGTTCGGTACTGATCGTCAGGCCTATTATAAACCAGCATAAAACTTATAAGCTTCGTTTCATCCCTTTCTCTCTTCAAATTTTTTTTTTTTCATCTCAAAGTTTCCTGCCTAGATGCCGCAGCTGCGCAGTAAACAACTTAAAAATCCTATTAACAACGAGTTACGCCCTCCGTCTCCGCTCCTGCAGTTTTACGACGGCACTTAAATTTTCTTCCCGCCCTGTATATGCACGTATACTTCATACCTATTGCCCCCTCCCCCTCCACCTCACTTTTTATTATTTTTTGCCTCCTCCTTCATCCCATTGTTTATACTCGGGTATTGCGAGCGTTTTTATTTTATTTAATACCTTGTAGCATTGCCCTGGAAAATATCATATATTTTTTACCATCCAACTTACATGCGCCTTGCCGCCCTCACTGCGCGAGTCACGCAAACCAAACGTTTGAATTGCTGAAAAAACATCCTAGGATCATGCAGCTCTGAGTTGCAATTAACTTATTTACCTACCTCGCGGATAAAAACAGTTCTTGTAATTTTTTAGCCATTTGTTTTTTTTTAATTTACCTACACGTTTAAAGATTTTAAAAATCTGAAAACATTTGAATTTGGCGCCGAAAAAATTTAATAAATTTAAAAAAGCCACTGGATTAATACCTAAGGTCTCTACGACACTGGATCCACACTCAAGCTAATTTTTAATTTTATCATAGTATCAACCGTATGAACTGAATTTAACAATTTAGAACATGTAAATTCTTAAACTTTGAGGTAAAAACTAGAATTTAAAAAACTAACTAGATCAGTGCTTAGGGTCCCTAAATTATTGTAAAAACCCCAAAATGGTTATTAAAATTATTAAAATAAATGCCTTAAAAGCTGAATTTAAAGATTTAGAATATGTAAATTCTTTAACAATTTTAAATTTTGTTTAAAGTATGTGCCATATAAGCTGAATATAAGATTTAGAACACGTGAATACTTGAACCAAGTGCCAAAAAAAATCACTGGGTCTGCTCCTAGAGTCCCTATTCCCAACGGAATCGAAATCATTACGAAAGCTCCCAAAGTAAAGAAAAATCGTAATTCATTGACAAAAAAGTCCCCAGTGATGTCATTAGACCGCAAGATAAATAAAGAAAAGGGGGGATGAGGAGCATAAGAAAAAAAAAAAAAAAAAAAAATTCATCAAGCTTTCAAGATCATTAATTTCTCGGGCCGTCGCGAATAAGAAAAGAACAATACCGTGGGTAAATAAGAAAAAAGGGGGAGCCGAGGGCGAAGAGACGCGACACGCGAGCTGGTCACGCAAATAATACAGTGGCAGCCGGAGGTGGAAAGAGACTAGAGAGATAAAAAAGGAAGAAATTCAGCCAAGCCGGCGTTAAGAATCTCACCGCGCTGAATAATTCCCCCGCGAGGTGAAAATCCTATGCGAATGTTAAACTCAGCGGCGCGCACGGATTCTTTCTCCACGACTCTAATGCAAATCCACCGGAAAAATCGCTTGAGAATTTTTCGGCTCTCTCTTACTGAAAAAACTACTGAATTTACCTTCGAAAAATCTTACCCTAGCTGCGACAACCTTTTTTTTTTTTAACTTTATATGGGTATTTTTTCATTTTTATTGGTAGAAACTATAGTTGGAAATTTATTTGGTAAAATAACTATGAGAGACTCGGTAACAGTTAATCAAAGTTTTTTCATGTTATTTTATTCATATTTTTTTTTAACGAAATTGCTTTAAAAATTCAAAATAATTTTTTTTAGCTTGTTTTGACGATATTTTGTGAAAAAATGAAATTATTTTGACCTATACATAAATAGTTCTTTTACAAAAGTTTGAATGTTTACAAAAACAAAAGATAAATAAATAATATAACTTACTCATTAAATATGATGAATTAAAGCTATTATATTGTATTTTTTTTTTTTTAATTTTATTATTGTTTTTAGCATTGGGAAATTTGAATTTCGCGCCAATTTTTTGACGGTTTGCAGAGAAAAATTTGAATGAAATTTGAATATTTATAAAAAGTAAGATAAATTAAATTGGATACACAAATATGGATTTGTACCAAACCAAGTTTAAAAATGAGCAAATTTTGTAAATATTAAAATAAAAAAAGTATAATTAAATTATAATCAAAGAATCAAGTATTGAAAATTTTTAGATAGGTAGATTTAGAAAGATAAATATATTTATTTAAATTTTGAATTGTAGAATGCATTACGGACAACGTTCATGAAAAAAATTATTAATTCATCAAGCAATTAAATCTCTATAAATGAAATCTATAACAATTTTTACTGTTAAACAAACAATCACTTTTCAAACAAATTGAGTTTTTTTTTTAAATATATAGCAAATAAATAATAAATTTTTAAGATTACAATTTTTAAAGTAATTTTATCTTGATAGGTTAGGCCTCAAATATGTACTGATGAAATTACTTTTTATAAATCATGACTTATAACTGAAAGGTTTTAACATCAAGCTATTATTTTTGATATTTTTGTATTAATACACCTTCTTCATGTTTTAAATATTATGTATTTTGGGCAAATACCCAGTTTTTTGAATAAATAAATAAATTTTTGAAATAATATTATGTTGATAGGTAAGGTGTTAAACAAATTGGTGTTTTTTTAATAATTTATCTATATTTATTAGTCTTACTATTGATAAGAATTTAGAACTTTTGTTTAAGCCTGTAATAACAGCGGGAGTTTTAAGATTAAAAACCACTAATTTTAATTTCAATTTTATTTGACGAAATAATACTGTTAAAATTCTTGATTTAATTTACAAACTCAATCTTTAATAACTATTTAAGATCATTACATAAATGTGTCGCCACGGTCAATCTGAAATCACACACAACTATTTACACGCAAAAAAAGTTTTTGTTATTCTCACTTCCTCTAGCTGGTCAAATTGTTTTTGCTCACACTCTCCTCACCGTTGTAAATATTGAGCAACTTTCCCTTCTGCATCTCCACTAATTCCTCCTTCTCAAGGAAGTAAGCTCTGTCAAAGAGTCCCTTGGCCATCATCATGAGTTCGTCTTCGTTCAAGCTCTCCAAGCGTTCTATCTCTTTCTTGTCATCGGAGGTCAGCTTCAGCCACTGACTCTGGCTTGGTGAGCTTGGCCGGTGGTACTTGGCAACAAACTTCTGCAAGCTGTCGTCACCCCATATCTCAGGGGATGATCTGTCCAGCGTCTCCTGACTGACCAGGCTTTCCTCAGTTATGTTTATGTTTGTTGGGTCTTCCTGATCCGACAGAGCTAGCTCTGTCTCCTCCTCTTCACATATTATGTCCATCTCAGCTTCGTCACTCTTAGTTGTCATTCTTACTCTGATTAACAGAAAAAAAAACAGTTAATAAGTAAATGGAAATTTCCAAGATTAATCTACAAACTTATGTATTATTATTGAGCATATTTTTGGGTTATTAACAACATACTCTGTAAATAATTATTTAGTAAGTAAATGATGATAATAATTAAGTACACTACACTTTTATACTGACTTTTTGAGTAGTTGAATCAAAGGGCCACCTTTTTACTATGAATCAAACTAAAACGTGCGTTATTGAATGAAATTAAAACGAGAAACTACAGTTATTCATTCAAAACACGAGAGAAATAACGTTTTTTTCAAAGTCAAGAAGATAGTACTGGTGTGGTTGGTAAGCTTGAAATAAAAAACACGTGGGTTATAACCTAAAAAAGTAGAGCAACGCAATTTTTGAAAATTTTTTTCAATTCAAACAGCTGTAGGTACTTACATATTAATTTGTCGGTCTGGTCTTGTGTTTTGATTTAAAATAATAAAACGGGTCACGCGTGACTGTCGATAAGGTTAGGTTTGCATTTGGAAAAGCGCGCGCGCGCTCTGGCAACAAACGTAAACACTGAACGTGCACTGAACAGACTGAACTAAAATGACCTAAGCAGAGGATCTCAACTGCATGCATGAGGGTTGCCGGTCGGCCCTTTTTGCAAGCCTGTCAGTAGGATTATAAAATATGTAGTCAAAATTTTATCAGGCAGGCACAAGGTAATAATAATATGTAATATTAGACTTTTAGTTGTAATAAAATTACTGTAAAAATTTTGAATTTTTACAGCAATTTTTTTGCAAATAAAAAATGTTTAACATTTTTTTATTAACATAATTATAAAAAAGTCTATTATAGTTATAGCATTTATCAAATATTAGTAAAAATGTATATAGTGTTTTTATAACTTCATTATACTAACTTTGTAAATTTACAGTACTGCTGTTTGGACATTTTTTATACCAGTTTAAGAGATTAAGAGTTTATACATTTAACAGATTAAGAGTTTATAGATATTTTTTTTCTACTAAATGTTGTTTTTTCTATACTCCAAGATTCTGAATGACATGTGATGAAAAATCAAAAGTTCACAAACTTGTTAAAAGTAAGTGATGCGCTACAAGTTTTATCACTGCATGCGTGCTTATACCTTTACATTGAAAGAATAGAAACATAAAAATGCATAGCTATTCTTTACCAAGCATTATAAACTAGGAATTTTCCAATAATTATAAAATATTCATGCTTTATAAGCACTAATATAATGGAAACAGTATTTTTAATTTTCTCTAAAATTACTTCTTTGAGAAAAATATGCAAGATAAGTTTAAAATTATTTTCAAGAGGCACTTTAATGTGAATTAAAAAGCAATAAGAGTGTTGCTCAATATTTCATGAAGAATATACTTCATAACACTGCCAAAAAAAAACCAAGATTTTACTTTATAAAACATCATAAATTTAATTTAAGCAGCTGGTTGTGTATTTTTTCATAAATTTTCAAAATTTGTAGTAAATTGTTATTTTTTTAAAAAAGCCATGTATTAAACTATAAAAAAAAACCTTTTGGATTAAAAGGTAAAAAAAGTTTTATGATCAAATACTTGTCGAAATTAAAATATAATTTAACTCAAATTACAAATTTTTAAAACCGCAGCGACGTTATAGAACTGGAATTATATATGAAATTTTAAAATACTTAAAGTCCTTCGATTCTCGTTTTTATGAAAAATTACTTTTATAGATTATTTTTCGATTCTCTAAAGAAAAAAAAAAGTAAGAAAATATTGTAAAACTTAAAACAGTTGACAACCCTGTTATCCAGCTTCTCGAAGAATAAAGAATTTAATTAGCTTTATTTTCGGTCTTCTCTTTTGTGTAATTATGTTGTAGGAGAGAGAAACACAGTAGCCTGGAGCAGATAAACACATTTTTTTTTTTTTTTTTTTTTTTTATGTGCGAGCAGGGAAAAACCGCGAAGAGCCAGGAGCTGTAGTTGTAAAAAAATACGGTTTATTATACGGGACGAGCTTTGACGACGACAGAAGCAGACTCGACTCGTAAAACTCGTAAAACCTACTCAAAATAATTCTAACACTCGGATTGTATCATTAAACTTTACTAAAATTGCAGAGATAATTTGATTGTTTACCTATCTAATTTATAGGTGTTGTAAAAACTAGATAGGAAAATAAAAGCTGAAGAAAGAATATATTTTTTTTTCTATTATAAAAAAACATAAAAAGAAAAAAATAAAAACCTTCAATAAAAAAAATTTTATGGTATCGATACTCACGTACAAAAAAAAGGCAATGAAGAAATTTTTGAAAAATGAAATCTTGTGCGGAAAAAGGTAAAAATATAATTTTTAAAGCTCTTATTGCAATTCGCATGTATGTACATAAGAGTGCGTATAATTTAACAACAAAATGATATTTTACTGATTTTTTAATTTTTCTTGCTGGCTTTTATTTGTACGAAGTATCTATGTTAAGTAGAAAAAATATATTTTTAATTCCAAAGATGTCATGCTTTAAAATTTATAAATATTGCTATAAAGTATAATCATAAAATATTCCAACTTTTAACTTTGAACTTTTTTTATTTTATGACAAAATTCATTATTATGATAAATCAAACTAAAAATGATCAATTTTATTTAAAAATAAATTATTTTACAAACCTAAATAAGTTTCAAAGTGTCATTTTTAGCTAATTAATGGTTAAATCCAACAATGGTTAGCTTTATTTGTTACCAGTGAATAAAAAATAAAAAAACCCACCGATTTAATGTAAACCTACGATATTGTTTCTCTTAACACGGGTCACAAGACGGTTCGTCGTCCGTCATCCGTCGTGTAACCAGACTTACCTGATTAATTGGGTCAAGCCGAGCTTAATCGCTCGCTACTCCCAGCTATATGCATATGCACTCGGGGAAGGCCTATTGTCCTTAATTTAATGGTAGCTCGGGCTTAGGTCGGAAAATTGGTCCTCGAGACTCTTCTTCGAGGCTTATCCAATTGTTCCTCCATTTTTCATCCAATTAGTACGTCCCCACTCGAGTCATCACGCGCTTGATATTTTTCGAAAATAATAAGTGTAAGTACGTGTATGTTGAGCAAGCTTCAGCGTCTCGAGTGCCAACTACTGCGTAAAACTGCTGATTTAGCCGTCAAATTCTTCCGGGTAAGACAAAATAACACACCAAGTAGGAAGAAAACATTTTGCATCCTACCAGCCTGCTGCTGCTGCTGCTGCTGCTGCTACCTCATAAATATACATGCCGGAAAATAAAAGCACGCTTTGCGCTTTCCACCCTCCACTTTTTTTTACCTACCAGCGGGTAGCGAGTCGCTTACTTTGCGATAAGAGAGGAAAAAAAACAATTCTACTTTTTTGGACTTACGATTTTTAATTGTCATTTTGACGAATTCTTTGTCGTTATAAATCGGATGGATCAAACTTTAAAATCAGGTCTTGCGTTAAAAAATATTTTTTAACCTCGTTGATCACAAGTAATAACTTGTCTCCCTCCGACGCAAGCCAAAAGAACGAAATGTACTCCCTGCGCCATCGACCAACGCGCACCCGGCCTACTGCATGCCCTCGCTAGCGCTCGGGCCGCAACATGGCGGCCGGCTGCGTGTCGGCCGCTGGCGCTTCGGGAGTACATTTCGTTCTTTTGGCTTTAATCGGAAGAAATCAAGTTATTTTTTGTGATCAACGTACTTTAAAAAAGTGCATATATCCCTCAAGACTAAAGTTTGCTGAGGAGGCCCACGTATTTGCATTTGCAATGACAGCGGGCCTCCACTGCAAACTTTAGTCCCTCTGGGAATAATATACTATTTTTAATCTACACTAACAATTTTTTCTCAGAAAGACCATGCTAGGTACGATTTTCTCAAATACACAGCCTCGTAAAGCAAGAAGCTTGAGTTTTTAATTAATAGTTATATCTATTTTTATCTTTCTTAAAGGGCTCATATAGGGTTGTCGGTAAGTCAGGAATCAACTTCACCGACCTTCTCGCATTAGGTGGCAGTAACTTACATCAATAGTCTATAATAATTTTCCAGTTACTTAATTTAATCTTCCCTTAAAGGGCTCGCATGGGGTTGTCGGTAAGTCAGGAATCAACTTCACCGACCTTCTTGCATCAGGTGGCAGTAGTTTACATCAGTAGTCTATAATAATTTTCCAGTTACTTAATTTAATCTTCCCTTAAGGGGCTCGCATGGGGTTGTCGGTAAGTCAGGAATCAACTTCACCGACCTAATTGGTGAAAAAAAAGGGGTAAAACTCAATACCGTTGAGACTCGGGGGAAATTTACGGTCTCGCCTCATCGAGATTACAGCGTAGGCGGGTTGGCAGGCAGGCATCCTCTTAATGTGTCTTTTGAGCTCGGAGCGAATTACTCTCACGAGGAAATACGCTCACAGATTTCGTACCCAGCTCCTACGTAAACTCATTTACTTTATTGATGCGTGCAGGCAGCCAGGCAAGCTCAAGCTCAGGAACTTCCTGCAAGCTCGTTTCTTAACTCTAATTCACTGGGGCATTATGCTTACCGACGAAAAGTTATACCATACCGCTGCAACTGCTCGAAACTTGAAATAAAAATACAACCAGCCGCTCTTCAACGAATTATGTTTAATAGTGTACTACATTAGTTTTAAGGGGAAGTCAGACGAATTTCCCACTGTTTTAATCGAAATTGAAAAAAAAAAAATTGAGGAGGTAAATTAAAAAAAGGGCTCTGTAGCACCCTAGTGACACTCGAAATGTATCTTTTAAAAAAAAAATTATCAAAATTGGTTGAGAATTGGCTGAGAAATCTGCTGAACGGTAATTATATTCCATTCTTCGTAGAAATTCTATTCCATACTTCATAAAAATTACCGTTCGGCAGATTTCTCAGCCAATTTTCTACCGATTTTGATAATTTTTTTTTTAAAAGATACATTTCGAGTGTCGCTAGGATGCTACAGAGCCCCTTTTTTAATTTACCTCCTCAATTTTTTTTCTCAATTTTGAGTTTCCCACCGTACTTAATCAAAATTGAAAAAAAAAAAAAGTTCCATACTTCATAAAAATTACCGTTCGGCAGATTTCTCAGCCAATTTTCAACCGATTTTGATGGTTTTTTTTTAAAAAGATACATTTTGAGTGTCGCTAGGGTGCTACAGAGCCCTTTTTTTGATTTACCTCCTCAATTTTTTTTTTTTTTTCTTCAATTTTGATTAAGTACGGTGGGAAACTCGCCTGACTTCCCCTTAAGACTACGCATTGCTCTTTGAAACTTCGGTGTAAATGGACAGCTGAGATCTGATTACACCCCTTGATTTGTAATAGAAAATCCAATGCTCTTAATGTTACTCCCTTTACGAATCGACTTGTTTCACCTGGAAAATTAAGATAAATAATCTGTCTAAGATAACTTTGACACTTCCAATGGAATATTTGAAATTCAGAGTATCTTATGTTCAAACTATGTCCATTATTGTACCTACACGGTATGTGTATTTTTGACATAATACCTAAATATTTTTGGATGACCATGACGAAGCGATAACAATCGGTCATTCCAATATTTTCCGAAAAAAGAAAAAAAATAAGTTCGGCAGGGGCATTAATAACGGGGATTCAATGGAAGCCGGGGGATGATAAAACTCAAGGGCACCGCTGGGCAAAGTATAACGTTTAGCACCTAAGCTGACCCAAACGTCCAATAATCTCTCTCTAGCTCTCTCTCGGTCCGCAGTTAAATCGATACCCGCACCCAGCGGCTAGCCCCTTTGATCGTTAATGGGCCGGAGTCTAACGCGAGACTTTAGTGTCTCCCCTCCTCGCTTTATCTCCTCTTCCCTAAAAGCTTACTTTTATCCTGCGTCCATAAACAACCTTTTCCGATTGTGTGTTTGGGTAGCCAGCGCTTGATTATCATGTCAAAACAATCATGAATTTCGCGTTGGTTGGGAGGCAATCAAAATTATCACGTGTTTTTACAACCGGTAGATGGTATTGTTTATAAAACAGAGTTTATTTAAAGAGGTAAGATAGTAGTTGGACATAGTCAACCGGTAATATAGAATATAAACTCTTAATTCAGAATCACCAAATTTATCGATTCAATCCGATGATATATTTAGATAAAAAAAAAAATTCTTACCACTTTTATAAGCTGAAAACTTATGGTCATTTTATTCGTGGCAGGAGCGTCAGAAATTTTTTTTTATCAAAATATATCAACGGATTGCAGGCTTAAATAATAAATAATTCCATTTAAATACAGTTTAGTCGCCGGAAGTCTCACAAGTGTAACTTTATACGTGGCAGATTTTCGGCTAAGGTTTTTCTTGATATAACTTCAGTTCGTCTAATCATTTTATCTACATTGATAGCAAAATAAAACACTTCGGTGTATTCCGAAGAGTTTTTTGTTTACCGACAAATTTGAATTTATGACATAATCTAGTCTAACGAAGTATAAAAAGGTTTGCATGAGAGTTATTCTTTTACGAGTACTTCTCGCGGCACTTAAAAATCCCATCAACGTTAAGTGCGTCTGCTCTGCTCGCGGTCAAGCCGACTTTTTTTTTTTTTTTTTTACCGCACTCGAAATCTTTTAGCATGTGTAGTCTTTATTCATACTTAAGCGTCGAATTTTTCATTTTATTAGGCAGTAAAAATTAGAGCACTGACATAGACTCGGATAAATGATATTTATTAAGGAAAATAGTTATTTTTTCCGAGAAAAATACAGTTTATCTGTCAAGATGCTATTTTCATGACAAATCGTCGATTCGTCCCTTTTTATGACATCCAATACACAAACTATTAAGACTTTGAGCATCTTTCGTAAATAAGCGTCAAATGGGAGTGCTGTAAGATAAAAACTATATTTACCAGACGATTTATGCGAAAAAAAAAGGATCGATGTTGATTCAGAAATAAACTTTGAACTTGGCCACGTAAAAACCGAATTTTCGAAGCATATTCTTAAAGAGATTTTGTAACTAGTCGACTCAAAAAATGTATTCAATCAGTAATTTGACTGTCGATTAATTAACAACGTCCAATTTTAAAATAATAATTTAGACTGTACAGTAGAGTTAAATTCCACTCTGCAGCAGTTAACTCCCAATCTCGAGTTTGAATGGCTCCCGGATAGGTAAAATTCTTCTTTCATAAAAATTTTTCTTTTTTCGAGGGCGATAGTCGAGAAAGTACTTACGTAAGTGATCTACGCCCGAAGAAAGAAAGAAAGAAAGGCAATTTCAAGAAGAATGGCTCGCTCGGTCGACTTTTTTTTTTTTTTTTTGTGTTTTGGGGTCGTCGTTGGCTCGATCTACCTTTTCTCTTCTCAAGTGTCGATTCGGCCTCGTTTACAAAAACAAAACCGCGTGCCGATTAATCAATTAATTAAGTCCTTGGGCGAGTAAATGAACCGTTGGAGGGGAAATTAAGGGACCCCCCACTCGAGCACAAAGGGAAGCAGGATCGATGGAAAATTTAAATGTCGATTAAACTCGGACGTTAAATTCTTGCTCCTCCTCCTGCTCGGCTCGTCGTTTTTAAAGCCTCAATTGCGCCCGGAGCCTTTTTTACCCGAGCGACTCCGAGAAGAAAAGCCGTAAAAGACATTGAACGGAAAGCCGTAAAAAGTCGTACCTGGCTGGCCGCCTATAGACTGTGCCTTCTTCTTGTTCTTGTTCTTCTACCGAGTTCCTCCATTGTTTTGACTTTCCAACCAATCCTTCTATATATGTTTAATCTCGGCAAAGGGGAAAAGATTAAGGGCGCGGGGGTGAAAAAATATAAGAATAATAATAGTTAAAAGTTCAAATCAACATTGTAAATCACAATGGATCAAAGTGGTAGCCGATTCTTCTTATTGCATTTTTTATTTTTCTCATTTAATTTTACAACTCTCTGATCACATTAAGTTTTTTTGTGATGGCCACAAATGTAATCAGCTGATTCGCAGTTGGCAGCATAATGTCCATAACCTTTACATCTAAAGCACACATTCACATTATAATCATCATAGGCTTTATAGTCTCTTACTACATTGACCCCAATATTAAATTGATTGATGAATTGGATAATTGAAGAAATAATCAATTGATGGCTCGAATCTCCTGGTAATTGGATACCATTAGAGTGCTAAAATATCCCCCAGTTTCTTTGATTTTTCGCACTGGATAAGGAAATGAGGTGTAAAAGAGACAAGATAAATCCATCTCAGCCTCGAAGCCAGATCAATCGATCAATCAACGGTAATACCTCTAAAAGCCTCCATTATAAATTTTCTTCCTCTTTTTATCTTTCCTAAACAATGCGTTGGCGGTTGAGTTTTTTTTTTTTTTTTTTTTGCCCTTCCACGATTGATGCCCTGAACTTTCTATTAAGACCGAGGAAATCGAGAGGAAGAAGATTTTTATTTTTACCTCTCTTTCTTAAAGCTGCATTCATCATTACCGAGGAACTATACACCAGCAGGATGTACATAATATTTCAAGTCTAGTTTTATACTTTATGACGAAGCCAATAAATAGCGGGGGGGGAAACGTATTTTAAAAGTAACGAAAGCAATTTTATCGACGGAAGTTTCCGCACTGGCAGTGGAAACAAAACCTGCGACTCTGGTACCAAAAACGTGACGTTGGGGGAGGAGTAAAATTTATTACGTTTATACTTGGTACGTGCAGGCCAATACCGAAGACCAAAAGGGGCAGGCAGGACAGAATCAACGAAAATCTCGAGCTAGCGAGATAAAGAATGAAAAATATTGGGACGGAGAGGAGATGAAAATGTTAAGGGAAAAGGGGGAAGAGCCAAGACAAGTTGGCATATCTAGCCTGAATAAAAAGCCCGAGGTGAATATTGCATCGGTCGACAGTTGAAATGGCATATAAAATGCCTTCTTTTTTCTCTTTCTTTCTCTCTCTCCTGCAGCTTCTTCTTTTCTTTATTGCATCCTGCATCGCCGGCGGACTTTTAACTTATCGATTACTTTTGGATCCAGGGATTATTTGTTTATCGTGGAATAGTTTATTGCTAATGGGCTTTTAGGGAAAACTATGTGTCCATGGTCTAGTAATAAAATATTCATAAGATTTGTTAGTTATTTACTAATTAGCGTAACTAGTTGTAAAATTTTTAAATTTTTAATACTCTGAAAGTATAATAAATAACGATATTTAATTTATTTATGTTTCAGGTGAGTCCCCAAAAGCAGTCTGACCAAACGCAAGGTTGTACCACTCGAGGGTAAAAAATAAAAAAGAATGATTGATTACAAGTTTGCTCGATTGATGAAAAAAGTGCTGAGCGACAAGGCAGCACCAAAGTTGCTGATGCCGTGGTATAATGTCTGACGATTTTCCGGGCGATGATACGTGCAAAATTTATTCATAAGCAAAGTTTTCAGTCTGGCCGGGTTTCAAAAGCGACCAAACTTGGAGGAGCAGTCCGAGCAAGACCGAGCCCAAGGGAGTGCTTACTTTGGAAAAGCAACGGTGGCATCTGCTCGGATACCAAACGTCCTTCTTTTAATATCTCTTCGGGCTCAAATTGCTTTTCAAGTATTGATGTGCTTAGGATTTTTCTAGCTTTTTTTTATCATCGCTTCCTAAAATTCGGGCGAACTACCGATCTTTTTGGTAAAATTTCATTCCTTGTTCTATTGTAGGATTCACTACTGTTTAACTGACAAATATCGTCCAATTTCATAAAAACATAACCTCAAAATGGTGGTTACCAACCATGTAGAAATGAAATTGATCTATTCGACTTAATGCGCATGCGCAGACCGTTATTTCAAAGTGTTATTAGAAAGATATTTTTGCTGAATAGGTGTTGAAAACCAGCCGACTGCTTAATGAGTGAAAAGTTTAATTTAAATAATAAATCAACAAACTTTAGACTGTATCAAATAATTTATAAATTAGTTTACTGCGCATGCGCAGTTCGTTACAGTAACGATACTGTAACAGAAGAAGTATTGAAAATTAAGCGAGTGCATAACGAGCGAAGTATTGAAAACTCACCGGTCGCGACAAAGGAAATAATTTATCCGCCGGTCCCTTCGAAAATGAAATTCCGTCGGTTTAAAAAAGTTTGAATCCCCCTTTTCCCGCGGAGTAAAAAACTTGGACGGGGGGAGGATTTTTTTATTCCGGGGGGTCAAGAGAGCCGTTCTGGGTTTTTTTATGATAATTTTTCCGCGAGATTCTTAATGAAGGCCGACTGCGTAAATGGAAAACTTATAAAGTGTAGGTGTGTGAGTGGGTGAGAGGGAGTTTTTCAGATACGAGATGTGTTATTAAAGCTCGGCACGCTCGCCTCTTTGAAGCTTTCGTAGCGAGGTTGTCTGTATACATATATATACGTGTACGGGGTATCGCGAAGCCTTTGTGAGGCTTTATACTCTTCGGGTCTTAATTGTGTTTTTAATTTAATATTATTTAATTTTGCTTATTTCGTTACACGCCTGCCTCGGAGTCAAAACATCGCGTCGGCTCTTAACTGGAGGAAAATCTGACGGGGAAAATATTCCCTTGATTAATCACGCGTGCACTCGAGCTCTTTTAAGCATTCTTGAAACAACGTTGTCACGGCTTTTTAATGTTAATTACTCATTTTCTTCTCGGCAAAAGTACAAGAGAATATTTTTGTCTAAAAATCTGGAACAAAATTATAATTGTGTGTGTAACTATTATTGAGTATTCCAAACTATTTCAATTTATCTAAATTTGTATGAGCAAACAACAATTAGTGGCGACGTTATTAATTATCAACAAACGTAAACACTGTTGCATACATGTGGTAACTAATTTAATTAACTGTTAAATGCTGACCAATGGATACTTCATACACATACGGGTTTATCTACTTTATATATACAAAAGATTGGCTGTGTGAGTTGTAATATTCACGTGTGGCTTAATGAGTTAACTACAACTAATTAAAATAGTTTTAGAAATTTATACTAACCGTCCTCGGAACTTTGAGGCCTTCTAGCGGTAAAAATATTCATTACAAGTACAAGGATTACAATATTACATCAAAAGTTGAAAATATTTTCGCTAAAATCCAACTTCCATAAAATTATGTACTTTCCCGGCTAGAAATTTTCTGGACTGCTCAGCAGATTTCGGGCAGATACGTCTGGCGAATATCTTCCGAAGCATATATATACATACAAAAGCACAAAATTTGCAGAACACAAACCGTCGCCTTAGTTCAAGAAGATAACAACTCAGAATTTTTTTTAAAAAGATAACAACTCAGAATTTTTTTTAAAAAGATAACAACTCAGAATTTATTTTAAAAAGATAACAACTCAGAATTTCTTTTAAAAAAGATAACAACTCAGATTTTTTTTTAAAAGATAACAACTCAGGGTGAAAATTCTTTTTCTTCTTTTTTCAAAATTATTTTTCGCTGCAACTAGAGGTAACTTTGTTAATAACCTAAGACTTTTATCATCATTTACTGACTTAGTCGTACTGAATTATGATTGACAAATGAATTGTTCATTTTACAGAAAAAATTTATAAATCAGTTTTTATTTAAACTAAAATAATGAGTGTATTAAACAATTGCTTTAGGGATTGAAAATAATTAGATTCAAGATGACATGGATAATAAAATTACTAAAATTATGAATTAAAGTCTGAAACTCGAAAGTTAAAAAAATCTCAATTTTTTTTACAGGTGGAAAAGATAAATAAATAAATTAATTAATTGAAAGTAATTATAATAATTTAATTAATAGTAATTAAATTATTACATGAAGTTAATCATACTTCCGGTAAACTTAACATTATTTATTTTTTTTATCACAAAAATGAAATATTTAAATTCACATTATTTTAAGTACTTATAAAATTAATAAATTCAGGTAAACTTAACATTATTTATCACAGATAAAATATTTAAATACACATTATTTTATGTACTTAAGAAAATTTATAAATAAATAACGTTGCTTAAAAAATGTAATTATTTTATATAATTTAATTAATTTTTATATAATTTAACTTAATTTCAAAATAAATTGCGAAAAAAACTATGAAATTCTTGAGGAATAAGATTCTGCTTCATTAAATCTTGTAAGTCTTTTTGTTTGGCCTCGCTTATTTTTATTTTTTGATCGTATGCAACATTGATCAATTTATTTACTACCTCAAATGAAACACTCTTCGTTTCTGTTGTGTATTCTGTATTATAAATTACTTTGCCTTCCGAATTAACTTCTATCATGGATAATTTTGATATTGGAATTTTATTCCATTTTTTTTTTTCTACCAGAGGAAAAAAATCCAAAACCTGATTTTGAGCAATTTTATGGATATTATATTTTGGATCATTAATTTTAGCTGTCATCATAATCTCGCACCATTGATCTTCGGTAAAGACATTTTTATTTTTTGCAGCTCTTTCGATTGTTGAATGCATACAGTCTCCGTCTGTTTGCGTGTGCCCTTTAACGAGAAATCTGCAAAATGAAAAATGTCTTTTGAAAAGAGTTCCTAGATTTTGTCAGATTTTTTCCATGAGTAGTTTCAAATATAATTTATTTTAAAAAATCGAGCCAAGCAAACGGGCATATTCACTCCGAGAAGGAGACAATCAGCGATCAGGGTGGTGGTTTTTGTAAGCTTTGGTCCCGAAAACTCCCGTGTGATTTTCACGCGACCTTAGCACACCCAACCCTCAAAAGCAAATCTTAGATTCCGAATCGCATGAGACGCTGCAGTCGATCTCGGAGCGAATAGCCTGCTAGTTTGTACCAAATTTATTCAATGAAGCCGGCATATGCACAATGAAATACAAGTCGAGCTAATCAGTTATTAGCGTTTTTATTTATTTTAATTTTATCGGTAAAATTTAAGTATGATTTACATACCTATGGGTGATTGTGACATGAAATTCCCGAGCTGCTTTCAAATACATGGAAAATAAAATTGAATTTCTATTTTGTCCTCCACAATTGTCACTGTAAAATCGAAAATCTTTTATATCAGATTCTGCTTTTGATTTAATAAATTGCCATAGACAGCTAGCTATTTCATTAGCTCCACGTTTTGCAGTCGTCTCATTCCATACAAAACATTCACCTGCAACGTAAAAAACAAACGTAAAAAAATTTTTTTTTTTTTTTTACAAAATAAATATGTTTTGTAAAACAAAAAGATATAAATCCACTCGAACATTTTAACACATGCAACCATCTAGTTTGATCATCATATTAAACCAAAAAAGATAGAGTTAAAAATTTTAAATTTTGATGTTTATAGTACCAATGAAATCGGTAAAAAACTACTTTAAAAATACTTCAAAATGTTTTTGAAATTTTTGATACTAGTTATTTTCTTATTTGGACGATATAAAATAGTAATCATTGAAAATTAGGTTTTTTTTCAAATTAATTATTTCAGAACTTTGTTACCATTAGGTTTATAACTATAAAAAAGTTAGTATTACATTATTTTACAGAAAGATAATTTTTTATTTGATTGGAACGCTGTTTTTGAAATTTACTCTAAAAGATTATTATTATTAATATTTTTTTTATTATTATTTTACGAACTTAAAAGATTATTAATTGTGATATTTTACAGTAGTAAAAGCATGTAAAAATTGTAATTAAATTACTTAAATTTAATGACATAGTTTGCTGTTTTTTCATTTTGAGAAAATTGAATGTACTCTCAAAGATTTTTAATAGAATGAAATAGTTTAAAATTAGGTTACCTTGCTTACTAGCCATGTCAAATACTGTGAAATTATACATTGAAATTTTCCTCTTGTAAAAATAAGACGATGCTTCACAGTGCGGAATGTTCAAAACTTTCTGGAGGTCAAAAGTAGCACAACAAATTTTTGAATTAGTTTTTGCAGTAGCTTTATCATTTTTCATAAAATTACGTGCTAATTCCTTTTTGCGCCTGTGATCATCGTACTTATTCTGATGCTGCTGCTTGTTTTCTTCAGATAAATTCTGAAACGCGGAACAGATGTCACACTGATCCTTTTTTGGCTTATGAAAAGAAAGATTGTAGTCGGTGCAGAAAATCTTGCGATACATGGACTCTGACGCGATTAGAGATGAGTGGGTCCCTTTTGCGAGCTCTTGTTCTTTATAATTTATATACATTTTACTAATGTTGAGATTTGCATCCAAGTAATCCCGCGAGGACGATGTTCTACAATAGTGTGACTCCACTTTTTCAAATGATTCGATGTGAGTCTTTATAGCCTTAATTACTTGATCGGGAGTTCGTTTCCCTTTTTTTTTACTTTTTCCTCTTTCATCTGACATAATCATAGATCCCGTAGCAGACTTTTTCTTTTTTTTTAAAATGGTGTTGAACCACATGTAACTAATTCCTGGAAAAGAAAATTTGTTTCTCTTTATCGAAAATAGATGTCGACAACTCGTAAACTTTTTTACATTATTTAAATTTTGAAATATTAAATAATTAATCTTAAACGTTAACATTAAATTTAAAATCTCACGAAAAGATTTTGCGTACTCGAAAAATATTCTAGTTATCTCCGCGCACGTAACAAATTCTAGATATTTACAGATACAAAATCCGTTAAGTGTGCGTACATCTAGAAGTTTTTCACGTGCGCAAAGAAATCTAGAGGATTTTTCGCACACGTAAAGCCTTTTCACAAACGCGTCTTGGAGCCGGTAGACAAGTCGTTTTTAAATACAGTCCACGCTCCAAATATCGGACTCTTCAATACCGAAATTTTCCAAGAAACGATACCGAGAGGATCCTCCACCTAATCTCCCAGCTGTTTATTTTTCACGAACGCTCTCAATACCAGAATCAGTCAAGACACTTATTTTGTACACGGATAGAGAAAATACGTAAAAATACCGTAGCAGCAACTCCGAATAATTCAGAGTTAAGATCAACGTAAAAACTTCATGAGCTTCTAGCAACGCAGTTTTTACGTGGAATTACGAAAATTTCACAAGGGCTGCGGTTTTTCAATAAGCACGTTAGTGCTTGAGATCGGCTCAGGCGAGCCCATGCGCTTCTTGGAAAATAGATTTTACGGAATTTTCGTAAACCCATGTAAAAACTGTGTTACTAGAAGCGCACGCTATTTTTACGTTGATCAAACGAAGTTTCCAAATATTTTGAAGTTAGGTTATAGCACGGTATTTTTACATATTTGTTCCGTCCGTGTAAATTCGCGTTCAATAGCAGCGACGTAAGAAATTAAAATGAAGAACATGTAAGTGCACAAAGTGTTATAATTCTAGAGGCGTATAGAAAATAAATTAAAACTAGCGCACCCTCTGGCTCTTTCGCTCAAGAACCCAGAGAGCTTGCGAGCTCCGGCGTTTGTGTCAAAAATTTTGTAAAGTCTCAAATCTTCCGCCCTTGCGTCGCGCTTCGTGCACGTAAGGAATGCATCGCGCAAAGCGCTCGACGACGACCGACACTCAACGCTTCGCGCTCGACAAAATGATTCTATAAAATTGATTTATAGCGTTATAGTTATAATCATTTATATTTGAAGATTCTTAGAATTTTTCATTAAAATCAATTTGAAATAAATCGATTTGATATGTGCCGTTTCTTCCCCGTTGATCTGATCGTCCTGAAAATCGGACCAGCATTACGGGACACCAAAACGAACATTTCCCCGTTTACTGAGTATTTTTATGTCGTTTAGAACGCTAGTTATCCTGTGCACAGTTTTATTATTTCCTGCAGTTTGTCAAAATAGGTCCACTTGAAAAAGGGGACATTTTTAATTTTACTCCTATCGACCCCGGGATGAGACTAAACTTTGTTTTACGTCTCAAATATTCGATTTCCGCTGAGGGACACTTTTAGTGCCGGTGAAAATATAAATATATCCCGTTACCGTAGGTCGGTCGTGCCTAAATATAGAATTTTATTATTATTAAAAAAGCATATGTATTTATGTACTTAAAATATTTAAAAATATTTTTTATTGCGGTTGCTCGGTGATTCCGGTATTCAAAGCGAATTGAAATATTAAAAAAACGGCGCCCCGAATCGGCGGCGGGGAAGTTTCTCTTTCTCTCTCGCACGAACCCATGGTAGGGGAAGCCAATTCTAGGAAAAAACTTCTCCTCTCCACCCGTTTATTCTGATATTGGGAGCGTGAACTGTATGTCCAAATTAGACCCCACAAGTCTTACGAAAAAGTTTTTCTAAGTACTCACCAAAAGTGTCAAGAAACATCTTACGGCAAACTTTAATTTTCTGACCTGAGATCATCAGAAAAAATTTTCGTGATACTGTTCTGACTCTGACTTTTTCTGTCATGTTTGTTTCCACGGATTTATCTAAATATTCCCACTGCAAACGATGATTATTTAAATTCCAGAATTCTTTGAACAGGAGCGATCGGTTAGAGTATGAAACTCTGTCTTGACATTTATAGCGACATTTCACGCAGCCTATGCCCATTTTACGTTGAGATACTGATTGCCCCTTGGAAGTTTTTAAAGATTTTCCAGTATTTATTGCCTTTTTTAATTGATTTTTCATCCATAGACCAGTATTTATTTTACGTTTTCTTGTTTGAATTTTATGAGACTGAATAATTGCTTCTTGAATTTCAATCTCAGAAGAACATGATGAATCGGCTTTTTCACAGAAAATTTATTTTTATTAAATTATTTCAAGCAATCAGATTGTATTTGAATAGTTAAAAATAAATACGTTACAGGAAAGATAATCCTTTGAAGCAGGGGTATATTGACTTGAAAGTGATGGAGTAGAAGAACATTCAGAATCAGAAACGCTATAATCGAGTTCTTCATCCAATTTTTGATCTCTTTCTTGAAAAATATTTACAGAATTTTGATTTTCAAGATTCCATGAGATACTAGAATCGATCTCTTCTGTAAATACCATAAAGCAAAACAGTAAGTTAGTTAGAGAATGTATTAATAGTATTTTTTTATTTTCATCTAGGTTTCTATTGATAAATAATCACAAAGTTGATCTTACTGTTTTAATCTAATAATTTTTATAAGATTAAATTTTATTTCTTTAAATTAAAGAAATACTTTACCGGAACTATTATTTGACGGAACAAAGCATCCGTTTCCAGAATTAGAAAACATTTCATCGAGTTGTGCGTCAACTAACTTTTGTTCTTTTTCCTTTGACGTATCAAAATAATTTCGAAAATCAAAATTTTCTGAAGTGCTTGAGTCAATCTTATCTGTTAATATTATAACGAAAAAGAATAAGCTAGTTAATACGTGTATTTCATAATTTTTATTAAAATTACTATAAATTAATCAGAAGACAAACGAAAAAAAATTGAAAAATAAATTTTATTTTCAAATCATATAGCTTTTTATCAATTTTGATTCATAAAATAAATTAAAATTACTAAAGAAAATAATGGCAAAATAGTTGCATACAAATAAAATTTGAAGCTTTTCATTAATAAAAAATTACTTAAAACCTCTGAAATTAGCTTTTCTTATCTTACTTCTGTTATTACACCTTTGAAAATCAATTGTCATTTAAAAATTAATTTGTAAATATATTTTATGAATGAAGGGATCTGGTCTTAATTCAAAACAAAAGCTTCTTTTTATAACTTGTATACTAAAAAATTTTCATTATTTCATTTTAATAAAAAATCTCGAAATAATTGATTTTATAGGTGATAGATTTTTGAATTGTGACAAAGAACTAATATTTAAAAAATTTTTCGAAAAAAAAAAATTAAGGAGGCTCCAGCGAGTTTTCAGTCGTAATACCCCTAGTGCTTCAAAATTGTCGATAATTTTCCGACTGTGTTTTGTTGCACAGCAACGAGAGGGGCACGTTTGGCAGGTTAAAAATCACGAGCGCAAGGCGCGAGTGATTTTTTGTCAAACGTTCCCTGCGAGTTGGTGTGCAAAAAAACTGGAAGAAAATTATCTAAAATTTTGAAGCACGAGGGGTATTCGGCTGGATTATTTTCCCCAGCTGAATTTCAACTCATAGAAATGCTGTATTTTACATTTTTGCGAATATAGTTCTATAACTATTTGTTTAGTATGAATATACCTATGAGTACTCATATATAGGTATACACCGCAGTGACTCGGGTCTAAACCAAAAGCTAAAACGAGTAAGTCTAACAATTCGAGTTGCTATGCGACTCGAAACGTTCGAATTGGAAATAACCGAAAAATTATCAAAATAATTTTACCCACACCCCTCCGCCAAATGTCAAATGTGGCGTTTCTATTGGTTGAAATTCAGCTTGGAAAAATAATCAATAAAATTGTATAGCAAGCTGAAACTTTGGGAAAATGATCTTAATAAATTGCAGATTTTATTCCTTGAAAAAAAACAGAGATCAACGGTCTTTTTTAAAAGTAAAAATTTTGAAAAATTTTTTTTACTTTACACAGGAGGGAATGGAGCGATTCGGTTTTTATTTAATTTATCAGTAATAAAATTGTAGAAAATTCTCAAAAAATCCGCTCAAGGAGATAATTTTTCGTAGATTAAAATAATTAAAAAAAAAATTGTAGGTAAACGGACTAAATGAAAAGAAAGAAGATGATTTTGTGTAAAACCGGGTAAACTTAACCTAAATCGTCCACCTAAAAATAACATTATTGCAAGTATGACTACTTAAAATAGTAGTTAAGCCATTTATAGATAAAAATCTGTTTATTTTATCATCATTCATGTTCGATCTATTAAATTTTTTAAATTTAGAGATAAAAAACATTGAGGCTCCCTAAGCATAATATAGAATCCTAGGTTACCGATGCTAAAGCCTCCTTAATTGTTTTTGTTACGGAAAAACTTATGATTTTTTTGGTAGGCTGGCTTACCTACACGGAGAGAAAAATACAGGATTTTACTGTGATAAGTTAACACAAAAGAATTTTGTATCGAAGATACACGAAAAAATCGTGTGTTAACCTTACGCAGAAAAAATTCTAAGCGTTACTGTAGGAGAGCTAATCAAAATCACTCCGCGCGGACTCTGGTCGCACCTGATTGGTTCGGCTACAGTAGCGCTTAGGATTTTTTCTGCGTAAGGATAACACACAATTTTTTCATGGCGCTCGCAGAAAATTTACGTGCTTTAGGAGCACAGAAGTTTCTTGTGTCGACTCCACAGTAAAATCGTGTATTTTTTCTCTCCATGTAGAGTGTAATAAAAAAAAGAATTATTATTCAAAAAAAAAAAATTGTATTTTATTTCAATACATTTTAAGTTGAAAACTAAATAAAAATAATCTTTGAAGTAACAACTTTTATTTAAACCTGAAAATTTTTTACACAAAACTTGATTTTATTTAGTAAAAACTTTAACTATTATTCTGCCTCCGTATTCTCTATCGGATTTTTCAACTTTTAAAAAAGTTCGCTTGCACTTTTGTAATTTATAATAACTTGTCATTTTAGTTACTAATATTTATACCGTACTTACCATCTTGATTAGAATTAAGTTGAGCAAATTGATCGAATGAATATGCAGATTCATCATATGGAAAATCATTGTTTGATATAGTACATTGACTGTTGAAGTGCCAAGCTTCTGCTGAAGAAGAACTTTGAAAGGATTCATCTAACAGTGAATTTTCGAACGAGACTGTTAAATTGCATTAAAAAATATTTAACGTTATAAATTATTTTTTTACCATACAACTAATGATTTTTTTGTAAAAAATTGTAAAAAAAATGAGTATATGGACAGAACAAATACATAAAAAAAACCATGGCAGCTACTCCGAAATATCCAGAGTTAAGATCAACGTAAAAACTTCGCGCGCTCAACATAAAAATACCGTGCGCAATAAGTTCCTTAACACTTTAATTCGGCTCAGGCGAGCCCATGTGCATCTTGAAAAACCGTAGCCCTTACGAAATTTTCGTAAGCCCACGTAAAAACTGCGTTATTAGAAGCGTACAGTATTTTTACGTTGAGCGTACGAAGTTTTTACGTTGCTCTCAATTCCGAGTATTTCGAAGTTAGGTTTGGATGGTGTTTTTACGTTTTTGTTCCGTCCGTGTAGTTGATAAGAATAAATAAACTTACCAAGATCCTGTTTTTTCATATTACACAAATTTTGAGAGTCAACCATACTTATCAGCTCTTAAAATAATCATCTACATTATGTACACTTCACACTATATTTTATACACAAAGAAATTTCGAAAAAATAAATTATACAAGTACTAATATCAACATACATACATTAATTATACAGAAACACGCTGAGTCAAGGTTAAACTACAGTGTTTTGAAAGCCCGCCATGAAGCAAGCTTGCACGAGAGGGGAACGCGCGCACATCTGCACATTCCATATATAAAATAGCGCCCTCTAGTAGCTTATCTTTAAATGACCGAGCTTCCAATACTACAGTTTATGTTATATCTATGACACCGAATTATAATTTGAGCATAATCTGCGCATTGAGACTTCCATAAACTATTTATTAGAAAAAATTTATTTTTAATTGAATTAAGTATAGATAAAATATAAAATATTTTTTTAAGTTACTTTATTTATTTATTTTTTTTTTAGTACATAAAATAATGTGTATTTAAATATTTTATTTTTGTGATAAAAAAAAAATAATAATGTTAAGTTTACCGGAAAAGATTAACTTCACGTAATAATTTATGAAAAAAAAGAAAAGAAGTTAATTTATGAAACTCCGGCGTCACCCTTTCAATTAATTTATTTATTTATTTATCTTTTCCACCTGTAAAAAAAATTGAGATTTTTTCAACTTTCGAGTTTCAGACTTTAATTATTAAATTTTAGTAATTTTATTATCCATGTCATCTTGAATCTAATTATTTTCAATCCCTAAAGCAATTGTTTAATACACTCATTATTTTACTTTAAATAAAAACTGATTTATAAATTTTTTCTGTAAAATGAACAATTCATTTGTCAATCATAATTCAGTACGACTAGTCAGTAAATGATGATAAAAGTCTTAGGTTATTAACAAAGTTACCTCTAGTTGCAGCGAAAAATAATTTTGAAAAAAGAAGAAAAAGAATTTTCACCCTGAGTTGTTATCTTTTAAAAAAAAATCTGAGTTGTTATCTTTTTTAAAAGAAATTCTGAGTTGTTATCTTTTTAAAATAAATTCTGAGTTGTTATCTTTTTAAAAAAAATTCTGAGTTGTTATCTTTTTAAAAAAAATTCTGAGTTGTTATCTTCTTGAACTAAGGCGACGAAACGTAACCTTAATTTTAGTGTGAAATTTTTATCTCAAAATTAAATAAATGCAACTTCCTTTCTAGACGAATGAATCATTTCATTTGAGGTTATGTTCACTCAAAATTTTCTGAATCGGTGTTGTATTAACGTCATCGTCGTAGTTTTTAGGTATGATGCATTGTTATTTTAAATAAAAATTTTAGTTTCAATGAATATATTTACCCAACTAAAATTGATGGTTTAAAATTTTCAAACAATAGATAAAAAAAAAGATCCTTTTGTTGTTATTTTTGAAAAGACCTCGGTGCTCAAAAGGCACGAGTCGGGAGTAAAAATCGAAGACAGTTTAAAGTCAAAGCTCGCCCCGAACGTTGGGGAATATGGGGCAAAGCCGCAGATTTGCAATACTAATGCCCGATGTACGCACACAAAAGTTTCAGAGCCGGTTGGTCCTTCGACAATCCGAAAACCCGATTCCGCTGGAAGAATTTGCATAAAATGTTCGTCCGACCAGCCCGCCTTTTTTTTTCTTCTTCTCTTTTTCTGGCGCACTTTTTTCAACCGTGGATTAGAACGCACGGGTGTTAACCGATTTTTCCCCCCACCCACCCGTACTCAAAATTTTCATCCCCGGAGATGTTATCTTAGAATTGTTTCCATTACAAACTTCGCTTTCACGAAAAATGCTTAAATTACTTGAAAATAATGTCAAAGTTTTCATTTAAAAGTTGTCAAAAATTTTCATTCGATTTAACCTATAAATAATAGTTCTACAATTCACTCGTGGCTGTGTTCAGTTTATCAAAAATTTATTGTCTTTTAGAGGTTAGATTCTTATATATTGTAGAATGTAAAATAACATTCAATTTTAAAAAATTATACAAATGAATCTTTCATTTAGTAGAAAACCACATTTATATAGACGCATGATAAAGAATTTTTTCAGTTTATTTTCATCGATCTAATCAACCAACTTAACACTTATTTCCAAGAAATGAATAAGTTTGGTAATATTTTTAATGAGTTAGCAGACTCAATTAACCCAATTTTTTAATTATAAATTTCAATTGGAGATAAAAAATCAGTCCCAGTTTTGAGCAGTACCGATGTTTCCATCGAGCAATATTTCATGAAATTTCGTCATCGAGTACGAGTCGGAGCATCAGGAGGAAAGGTTAAAATAAATAAATCAACCTCGGAAGAAAGAGCGCCACCACGACAAAAGATAAAAAAAGTAAAAAAAAAAAAAAAGGGAAGCTTTTCCGATACTCCCAACGAGTGATTTATAAGCTTTAAAATTTCAATTTCCCTTGACTCATCGTGATTTCAAAGATCATCTGAAAAATCACTCTTTGTAGATTTATTTTGATTAATCATTTTCACGCATCGGGGACTCTTGAAAGAATCAAGGCGCTATCTGAAGTGAAAAAATCACAAAGTACATTTTATAATTTCATGAGTAAGCCGATTTATACGCATGAATATGTAAATTTTTTACTCGTTAATTGGTAAAATTTTTCTAACCTCAAATTACAAACCATTCTAACCTATAAATTTTTGATCAAGATAGCCTTAACAATAAACAAATATTTGTAAAATTTTAACCTATGAGTCTTCAAAAATTCAAAAAGTAACCCGGTACTATTTACGAGCTTCAACAATCCCATCTTATTGAATTAGTAACCGGTCACCGAACTCGAGTGAATTTGATCTTATTCCAGTTCGGAAAGTAATCTTAAAGAAACCGCTGCTGCATTGGAAAAAGAAGTCGCGTATGCATGAAGCCTCGTCGCTTCCTTTTTCCGGTATTTTCTCTCTTGCTCTCGGTCCAGACTCCGGGCCGGCTTCGTTAAGCTAAGTGCAAAGTGTCATGTAGCACCGGCAGCGACGCGACAACTGGCCTCATTAATTATTGGAAAGCGCTCGAAATTACCTCGAGCAGTGACACTTTAAGTGCTGTTGTTTAGCCTTTGTTCGTTTTCGGAGCTAGAGCTGCCCTCATCCGCAATGTTAACCTTTTTTTTTTTTTTTCTTTCTTTCGTTCACGAGTCACCTACTCTTGTTCTTTATTCTTCTTGCTTGTCTTTCGAGTTTTTCTCTCTCTCCCATCTTTGAATTTTTCAATGACCAGCGAAATGTACCTTTTGTGGTACACCGAGTTTACGGTGAGGTTACCAATGATACTTACACTTTAGATTCATACAACACAGCAGAAGATATCGAGTCAAGCAGATTAAGGTCAGTACACAAACATTTATAGTAAGAAGTTCAAGGTACAATCACGAATAAATTAATTAATTACGGTAATTATTATTGGCTGGCTACGAAACTTACCCTTTCCAATCTAGTAAGTTTGAATAAAAAAACTAGTCAGTTGTAAAAGCGAGAGTCATTTGCCCTTTTTCAGGCCGATTCGCATTGAAATTTCTCTTGTAGGAGCTACGTTCGGGGAATCGGACGTGTCGTGTTTGCAGTCGTAACCAAATGTGTACAATCGCCGACTTGTATTGTCCCGGGCCGAGTTGACCCACTTATTGCCTCTCCTAACCAATTTTAAAAACAATTATCCAAGTAACAAATTTAGAGGGGATAATGCAAATCTAAAATAGTTAAAATACAATTGTATAATTCGAAGACGAAATAATTTATAAATGATTTTTTAATCTTTAAATTCAAAACCAAAGTCTACGCAGCCTATCTGGAAAATTTTCATGTACAACAATTGTGTCAAAATTGTATAAATTAAAATCTGTCAAATTGGTTTACTGCACATGCGCAGAGCGTTATTTCAAAGTTTTGTTAGTACGAGTTTCACTTGTTCCTGGTTCGAATTCCACTGTCTCTTCAGATATCAAAAACACTTATTCAAAAAATAATGCGCAAGCAAATCAGCTGGTTTTAAAACAACGGCGTCGCTCGGGTATTAATCTCCTCGTATCCCAAAGGCCGGGCAGTGATTAATTATTGACTTATCGAATTCATCGCTCGTAGCGGGTAGTTTTAGTCGCCCTGGTTTAATATGCAAGCCAGAGAGTCGCCGTGGTTTTATCTCCCCGTCCAGTGATAGATCGCTCCTCTCTGATACTCCAACCTACGATTGCGGACACTTACGTTCTGCGGGGAAAAAAATTATGACTGACGAGCCAGACTTTTTAAATCAAACATTGGAAAAGTTGTTCAAATCTCATGTTTGAAATTTATTTAAATCATTAAAAATTGTTGATGATATCATAGAATAGACTGTTGCGAGCCAAAGTTCGATTATTATGAGCAAATCGATTTTTTATAGGTTAGGATGATTTTCGAGATTTACTAAAAAAACGGGACACCAGACGCGTGGATCCCATGCATTCATCACCAGTGTTGTCGTAACCAACTGTTACCACGGCCCTCGTAAAAGCTCATATACGGGCTAAGCCCAACTGCTGCCATTCATCCATCCTGCAGGCCTGCTTGCAATCGGGTGACAATAAACCCTGCGTCCGGAGCCTTTTTTTTCATTGTGCTCGGGTTTACCCTTGTGCAAGGGCTAATTTTTTCAGTTTGCGAGAGTCGAATTTTTCTTTTTGTGCTTTTGTTCGGTTCTTTGTTCAGAGCATAATATTTGCATAGGTGGTTTTTATTATCTTTCTCCACTATGTACGAAAAGTTTGATTTTTCAGCACTAAAATGCATGTAACTGCCATGACACTTCCCACTCTGACTCCATGTAATTTGCCAATACACTAAGCCACGATCCAGGGTACTGGATTATGTATATAACTTATTAACCAAATTTACATCTTAGAAATTAATCTAATAATTTTTATAAAATGACACTATGAGTATTATTTTCTATAGTTAACGGTGCATACAAAAGGCGTTAACGGAGAATGAATAAACAAAGCATGATTTTCGGAAGGGGGCTCCGGGTTACCGATAAACATACACGCGGGACGAGGCAGCATCTGGAGGGACGAGGATCAATCAAGGATTACACGCGAACCGGCCTGGTTGAGCCAAAAGAGGAGCTGCTACAGCGTCACGTCACGTTCGGCGCTGTGTTGCAGCTTGCACCCTGCAACCCGGGGGAGGATTTACGATCGGCCCGGGCTAAGCGATTACCCGCTCCTTCTTGAATTTTTTATCCCTAATCCTGGCTTTATTTACATCCTCTTCCCTAATCTCACCTCCCCCCTTTTTTAATTTATGAAAAATTTTCTCGCTGCGAGGATTCATCCTTCTAATCGAGGGCCGATGCGTCTTTATTTAATTGGATAAACCATCCGGCCGTCTAATTTAAGCGACCGGAGTTAATCTTCGTTAACCTCTACTTAAGAGTATCGAAAAAAAGTAGTTAAGGTAGTTTCACAGTATTAGTGGTTCTCAATCTAACCTACAAATCTTTCAATGTGATTACTATTAACTAATTAAACCAAGATCTCTACATTGAAATTGTATCAATTCGTTTTGATCTACGGTCTATGGAAAAAATACATTCGAAATATTGAGGTACAGCAATATATAATATTGCTCAGATACAGTTCTATTGTCTAAGTGGTTCTCAACCTAACCTACAAATCTTTCAATGTGATTACTATTAACTATTGAAACCAACATCTCTACATTAAAATTTTCTACGTATTACTTATTCTGATCAACTGTTAATAACCAAATTGTATCAAAAATATTAAGGTCTCGGGTAGTTCTATTGTATCAGTGGTTCTCAGCCTAACCTAAAAATATTAGATAATCGTGGAAAAGTGACACATTTGACTCATACTATGATTGCTTAGTTGGCTTTTTTAAAAATTAGATTCACAGTATTATAAAGAATGTAATCCATCAAAATTAAAAAAAAATTGACATTTTTGATATTTTAACATCGCTGTCTTAAATACTTGTAAAGATTAATCGCGCGTCTCTAGCCTCATTTGAGAGTTAAGGAACCTCATCAATAATTTTGTTCTTGAGCCATATGTAAATCAACACCACTCTGTATTAATTCCCTCATGAATATGGAAATTGAAAAAAAATTTTTCAGATTGTAGATTGTATAAAATAATAAACTAGTTCTCAAAAATAAATTACATCTCTGGTATGATCGATCCAAAAATGTTAAAATTCATTAAAAATCGAGAAAAAGTAAGGAACTTCTCTACTCCACACGATAAAATAATAACCACGGCGGGTGGAATTTTTTAATTTCTCCGTCCAGCAAGCTCTCTTCGGGAGAATTATAAGCAAGTGCAAATGAGCTGGAATTTTTTAATAGTAACGAAGCCAACTTTTTTTTCCCCCGCGATAATAAAATGAAGATAAAGATTTTTTAACTTCGGCGCCTGCCTCCGCCCAGGAATTATTTAAATGACGGTGGGTGGGTGCGGATGGAAGAGAAAATTTAAACTTTCTTCTAAAACTTCGTACCTCCTTTCTGAACTCCCGTTGTAAAATGTACTGTTTTAAGTGCACCGAAACTCTCTCTCCTGCGATATTAATTTCAGAACATTAATTACACTCGCTAAGCTACGAGCAATTTTGAATAATGTCAGTCGTATCTCCAGCATCAGTTTACCCGGTTCGTTATTTTAAATAATAACTTAATGGTAACAATAGAAATCCCGGAGTTGCCCGGATTTTTTTAATTTAATTTTAAAACTTAATTCCGAGACTGCGAAAAGGCAAAAACAGTTTTGAAAGAAAATATAACGAAGCCAAGCCCGGGGATGAATTCGAATTTGTTGTTTCGTTGATAAGCTGTCACGCCCGGGGAGATTCAATTTTCTCGAAAAACAAAAAAAATGAACTTGTTGACTGACTGACTGACAGTCTATGATTTATATAGAAAACAAACTACGAAAAGCGGCTTGATGAAATTAATGACTAGCTTGTTCGGCTCGATAGAATTTATGTAGCCTGCAAGACCGGATCAATCGTCTTTGCTTGTAGTAATATTTTTCTTCTTTGTAAGCTAAGCTAGCTGGATCATTCCGGGGAATGAATTTTTAATTCCGGGATTTCACTAGTGGTCGCTTGAATGTTTAACCCCGCTAATAGAGCTCTCCTCAATATTTTATAACATACATGCGAGCTGTGGTTTTGTCTACATCCATTATTTTCACGTTAACTATATGTTTTGATAGCAGCTCAAGATAACAGTTTTGTTTGATTTTACGTAGACGAGTTTTCGTTTGAGCGGAAATTCGAAATTATCAATTTTGATTGATTTAAATTCCCGCCTAGACTGTCGTAGACGCGTCACGTGACAAGCTACGTTTGAGCGGGAATTCAAAATTAACGATATGATTAATTTAAATTCCCGCTAAAATTGCCAAGGGCTGCCTTATACTTGATATTTAGAAGTAAATAAATAAAGAAGTGTCACGTGACAAGATTACGTACAAGCGGGAATTCAAAATTATCAAGATTTATTAATGTAACGAATGGAAAACTCAACCGTATTTCGGTATCAATTTCAAAGCTGGAATTTTGGAAAGGTTAAACAACAACACCGTACCTAGTAAAAGAAAAATATTTCCAAAATTAATCGCGTTTTGTACAGTTTACAAGAAAAAGCGCGTACTGTAAAAATTGAAAAACGCGTATTGGGTAAATAAAAGCGCCGGATCCATCAGCATCCCTCACGGGTAACGGCGAGCTATGAAAAATGAAAAATTAAGCCATCGCGGGAGGCAGAGTGCTCCCAAGCTCAAATTGATGACCGATCGAGTTGGTTACATCGATACCGTGCCCGCGCAACTCTTTTTTATATCTATCTTGTTTGTAAAAAAAAGCGTAAGTTTTGTCATTGGAACTTGTTATTAAAGTTTACAAGTTTACGGAAAATAAATTTTCATCGTAACGATACACTTGGATCAGTTTATAAACAAATATCTACTAGTTGACGTATCTATAAATATGAAGCTTAAAACTACTATTTTTTTCGCGATTAGAACGTTCAAAATACATTTTTTGAGATTAGTTGAGACGACTTCCAGGTATCCCATCCATTACAAATTCCCGCAAACCCGAACTGTTTCCTAAAATACTACATAGTACCCCTCCCCCTCCCACAAGTCATACTTAACTCTAAAAGATGATATCCAGGTACTCGGGGTACCCCCGACATCGGCGACCTATAGCTGTGCAGGTCGCAGCTGACTTCTCGAATACTCTAAAATACCCTCCTAAGTCATCCTCGACAAATTCAAACAAAACTCTCAAAGGTGATCCCCAAAATACCCCGTCATCGACTACCTGAATGTACAGGTCCAAAAATGACTACGGATTAATGTATTGTCATCCGGACCTAGAGCCTCTGCAAAATTTCAGACCTCAGGTCAAATAGGCTCAAAGAAAAGCTTGTAAAAATAGTTAAGAAAAAATTCCTAACCCTCGCAGGAGGGGCAACACTATTCTAATGCGCACTAGCCCCCAAGCTCAGCCTGTAGCTATCGTTACCTTACGCGATTTACGAGAATTTGAACTCTCTTGCCCCACACCCTCGAACACGACCCTTAAAGGCAATACTCAAGGTCAAATTAGCTCATGATGTGACTTCTCTCGAAACCCCCGCTGCCAGAATCCTTACAATAATATATGCTTCAACCGTTACAATAAACCTGAAAAATTAAAAATATCGAACCCCTTTTTACACATAGCTCATATAAATATTAATCACATTTCCGCGCATTTTCACGAACTTTCCATAGAAAACGATCACCGTAAATTCCACATAATTGCCATCTCCGAAACCTTTCTCACCCCAGACATCCCCTCAAAAATTTACAACATAGAAGATTTTAACCTCACACGGCACGACAGGATCGGAAAACCCGGTGGTGGAGTCGCTTTTTACTCGCGTCAAAATATCCAGGTAACCGTTCTCGCTACCTCCCCCACCCCCTATGCCAGATCTCCAGAATTTATCATTGCAGAATTAAAAATAAATAACACTAAACTGCTTTTTGCTGTAGTTTATCGACCCCCACAAACCCTCCCACTTACCGCATTTTTCGCCACCCTGGATCCTATCTTAATAAATTACAATCATGTTATTATAACAGGAGACTTAAACATCGATCTCACTCGAGCCTCAAATCTCTCAATTGGACTGGAAGATCAGGTAGACTCTCACGCACTGCACATTGTTAACAGAGATCCTACCTATCATTTAATACGTCGGGATGGATCTACCTACGACTCTTGTCTTGACCTATTTATAACTCGCTCCCCTGACAAGATTAGAGAGTTCTGGCAGTCTGAAGTACCCTTCACACCAGGGCACGACCTTATTGCTATCTTGTACGACTTGAATGTTCCCTCCAACCCTAAAAAATATGTGATAGCTAGGAAACTAAAATACGTCGACCCTGATGCTCTTCAGTCTCAAATCCGCGAGCTCCTTCCACCAACCCCCTTGCCCTTACTGCCTGTTAATTTAAATCTACATATTTCTCCCCCTCAAACTCGTATTACCGATCAAGTTCTACCGGATCTTAGCTCACCTGTATTTCATGCTCTAACACTCCCTCAAATTAACGATGTGCTGTCCTCCATTACAACGGCTACTATAAAAGCTTTTGATATCCATGCCCCTCTTAAAAAAATACTGATTGACCCCGCTCAAAAGCCATGGCTATCGAATGAGCTTCTTTCTCGAATGAATCTTAGGGATAAAACCTACAAAAAAGCACGTAGATTAAATTCCCTTGAGCTTTACGACACTTGGCGCACGATGCGTAATGCCACTGCCAATGCTCTCAAAAATGCTGAAGCGAAATATCTAAAAGTTACCATTGAGAATCGTAAGACCTCGGCCGCAAGATGGAAAGCCATTAGAAAAGCTGGAATTGTGTCGCAAAAATTTCCCTCCCCACTCACTGTAATATCGAGTTCCGTCCTAAATTCTCATTACGCTCATGTCTCAGCTAGTGCTCCCTCGATTACAGAATTTGATATTGAATCAATCATTCGCAGCACCCGTGCACTGTCTCTTCGCCATAGCTTTGACTTCAATCCCATAGATTCCACTTTTATCAGTAATCTTTTCAAATCTTCGACAACAGGTGGCATGGGTATTGACGGTATTTCCAGCACAATGCTTCGCCTAGCTTTTCCCACTTTATGCCCCCACATTACCAGCCTCATAAACTACTCACTAGCTGTGGGCGTTTTTCCAGATGCCTGGAAGCAGTTAAGCCCCTTTTAGTATCTCTCTATTGGTAGTGCACCAAACTGGTGACCTCGACAGCAGATTTTGAAAACTTCAGACCAAACTAAAGTTACCCCAAAATCCACAAAGCGGCATCTACATCATTCAAACTGAACAAAAAAGCATACATCTGTCAAGCGTTAAGCTCCAGTATTCCATACCCAGAAAAAAGCTAGTCTTGGTATGATTGATGCGCCGAAGGTCGTATTAAGCGAGATGGAAACCGACAAAGAGGGCGGGTACACGTACGTATGCGTTTGTGCATAATGCAGAGTCGCGTCATTTCCCCCGGGCGCTACTTTATCCCCGACGCGACGCCTGTTTTAATGAAAATTGGCGTGCTTGTTGTCATTGCTCCCGTTGAAGTTGTACCAGGTCCTGCACAATGCGTATAATCGCAAATCAGTTTATTTTCATCTTCTTTTGGTTTGGCTCCAACAACTACGACACGATCGTTCCTGATCATCCAGGATATTAATTATTCGTTTTGGAGAGCTGTCGTGTGACCGCTGTCACGATATACTTGTACTATGCTTGAATTCAATACAACAATATTCACTTTTTCTAGATTTTTTTTTTTTAATTGGTTCGTTACCTTAAAAAAAGTTCATCAAGTACTTGTTTGATCATTGAATATATTTTGTTTTTCAATAATCTACAATGACTAAATTTCAAGAGAAATTTTTGGAAACTCAAAACTTTCCGTGCTGAGTCTAATTTTTGCCCCGCCTACTTTGTGAAAGGCAGGTGTCATTTTTCTCCTTATTACCTTACCTGAATGATTCTCTTCCAATACTCTCCAGACCCGGGTACCAGTATATCACTGATGATATACATACTTGGAGAGCCTACCTAGGCCAACCAGGTCGCCGATGACGTGTATACCCGGAGGTCATCTCCGAGAACTCAAATTAAATTTTCCTTGAGATGACTCCGGTATTCGTTTTCATGCAGTTCTGCACTCGAACTCCCGGAGATGCTCCAGGGTATACACGTCATCAGTGACCTGGTTGTCAAGGTCTAGCTTAGCACTTCAGCGAATGATCACCAAAAACACCTCAAAGAAAATTTGAGTTAAGTTCTCGTAGATGATATCCGAGTGTACTAGTCGTCGGCGACTTGATTGGTGTACCTATACTACCAACGATCTATTAACCCGAGTAAGAGAGATTGTTTATAATTTTCTCTACTTGTACAGTCAAAGATGAACTGGAAATTCCGACAGACCATTGAACAGGTACAGAGCCATTCGGTACCTATTGTAATCTTCTAACCCTTTGAGGCGGCAACTTAATTTAAGTCAACTCTCGGAAGTCTCCGACTTTGGTACCGCCTACGATTAGAAGCCTAAATAGGACTCTTCTGCAGTCTTAGGCTCAGTAAGGTTCGAGAGTTGATCCTGCAAAGTTCATCGGACAAATTCAACGATCAGAATCTACTTTTGGCTTTGGAAGTCATTTCACGATACAATTTTACCATACCAACTCAATATTATTACAAATTTTGTTGAAATTGTTAAACGAGTTTGTATAATTTTTTGACCAAGTGCTAAAACTTCTGTCGATCGACTTGCTTTACTTTTCTTATAAATCAATATGGTTAAAAAGATGGAATCCAAGAATAGCTTAGTGACTAAACTATTCAACAATACCATCACACGACTGGCATCACCTACAAGAAATAAACCAAACAAAGACGAACCGACTTACCACCATCCAATTTCTGCAATTGCGGAAAAAAGACAAAGATTAGAGACGGAAATGCGAAAATCTCCGGAAGCGACTGCAAGAAATATTATACAAAAATCGCTTACTTATCACATATTGGTCAAATCATCCAACTCACCAATCAAAAGGTAATTAATTGTATTGGAAATATTCACCGCTGAAAATTATACTGTATGTAGACCTGACTATGCGGTGCAAATACATTTAATTTTTGTATTCATGCTTTAGCTTGTAAGTAAAAACTTGTAAATATTGTAAAATTGTAATATAAATTATGTAAAATACGTATTTTTATATGTAAATAAACTTAATTGTGTACGAGGCATCTTAATTTTTGTACACAAGCTTTAACTTATAAGTAAAAACTTCAAAAAACAATGTAATATTGTTGTATTAAATGATGTAAAATACGTATTTTAATATGTAAATAAACTTACTTGTCTATGAGGCATCTTAATTTTTGTACACATGCTTGTAAGTAAAAATTAAAAAAAAAAAATGTGATATTGTTGTATTAAATGATGTGATATATGTAATAAATACCAGTTTTTTGTTGAAAAAAATTTACTTCTTCTCATTTACTTCTACTTGAACCGATTCATAAATAGAATTTATACTTTAAGATATACATTTATTCAAGCTTTCCAGGGTTGATTAGCGATCCGGACTTATTTTTTTCGTATTTTTTAAAAAAAATTAAAAAAAAATCCGCGTTTGGATCGTTGGCCAACCCTAACTGAAACAGCACCGTAACACAGTTTCCTCTCCTGGCCCACATTGACTTTACGAGGTCGAATCATTGATTTTTACGGGCCACTTTAAGATTTTATTGAAAGAAGTGTACCGAACTGCACTTCAAATCAACTTTTCCGCCCACCCCCACAACTTCAAATCTAAAAATAAACAATAACCGAGAGTTTTTATCGTCCGATGATTATCGAAGGCTCGTACCTCTTTTGTTTTTACAAGACTCTAATGCCCCTTTTACTAATTAATCCATCGACCCGCATTTATAAAATTTCTCTCAAAAGACTATTGCACGCACGAAGTAATTGAAACCGAAAAAAGTAAAACTACCAGGTAACTAATTTCGGCAGGGGAAAAGCTCGGAACGAAGATTTTTCAAAGCCCCGGGAGGTCTCGTGCGGACCAAAGTGGATTTTTCGTTTGAGCGAGTAACTTTTTCCGGACAGCCGGCAAACACGCGCGCGCGCGGACCGGAAGTGGATCTTTAAATTGAAATTTTTCGAGCTTTAAAGTAGGCAGGGAGAGCAGCATCAAGTGGATTTTACGAAACTGTGCATAACTTTGCCAAAAGTATCCCATTTGCAATCGTCAAATTGAATGTTTTTTTCAAACTGTTTTATTGAGGTTGGAGTGACGGACAAAGAACGCAGTGTATTAATAAGAATTTTGCCAATAACGGGATTATAAACATTTATAAAAGTAATAATAGTTTGACTAGAGTAAGGGGACATCAAAGTCTTTAAAGAATCATCACAATCGTAACAATAGTCTTTTTGGCCTGTGACGAAAGAACAAAAATTCACAATAGTTGAAATAGTTCATTTTGTATAACAGGGTATACCAAAACTGTCTTTTGGCCAATGGAGAAAGAAAAAAAAATTCACCATACTAGAAATAGTTCATTTTGTAAAACAGGTAATACCAAAACTGTCTCTGACATTGACATAAATCCTTTGAAAATCGTCACAATACTCGTTAAAATTGTTCAAAGTAAAAAGAGAAGGCTAGCTAAGGGCATAGTCCAAAAGTGTCTCGGATTACTCAAGGATATCCCGAGTCGGGGGCGAATAAAGTCAAGTTCAGCACAGGGGTCATTTCCTTTGGTCGTCCGGACGAAACTGAAATTCAAGCCCGGTCCGATAGCCAAGAAGAAGACGGCCAAGAAGAAGTAGAAGGTATAGGTATACCAAGACTGGGCGAAATCTGGGAGGAGGGCTTAATCCATTAGCGTAGCTGCAGTTACTTAACCCAACTCTGCCTAATGCAGCCGGCATTGTTTAAGATAATTCATCGTCCAAAGTCGCTTTAACCAAATTGGATTAAGTTTAAGGCCGAACGCGTGCGTGTTACGCGTCTGCAGCGTTAGTAAGTAATCTTCCATTATGCCCCATAGCGGGGAGAGGAGAAAAAACGCCTTGGAGAGCACTTGCTTTGAGATTTTTAATGACCTGGGGCAAGCGTTACTACGAGCGTTACACTTTTCCCTCGAAGAAAGCTTTGGATTCTAAAGTTTGGTTGATTTACAATAATTTAAACTTGACAAGCTCAGTTAAGAGGATAGTTTTGTTTAGTCTGCGACTCTCAAATTTTTGAAAAATAATTCATAAAAACGCATAGAAATGTATTAATAAATTTCATTATTTATTGTATTACACTCATTATGGTACTTAAATGCAACAGTTTTATAATCAGTCGTCTTTTTGCAAACGTAAGGCAATGTCAATCTACCGTTGACTTACCTGTATCCATCACTGTTATTGACAATCAACTGTGAAGTATCTCTTTACAAGCCAGGTAAGCAGTCTCCCAAGTTGTTTTGTAATGTGAAAATTCATACCTGTGGATTCCTCTTGAAACCAGTAGCCGCTTACCTACAATTAACTCCGCCCCCTGCCATAAATAAGACAAGACAAGACCAGACGTTGTCACAGTTACAAGTTCAAGTTGTCTTGGTTTTAAATTAATATTAAATTATTAGTCCTAATAGTAGATAAGTCAAAGATGAAAAATCAGGTAAACATTTGAATAAATAAAACTACCCTCAAACTGTATAAATAAGTATTATTGTTTGTAAAATACACTACTAATTTAATTAATTTCAATTGTTTTTCTTTTCGCAAACGTAAGGCAAATTCTGATCTCCGCCGACATTGGCTAGAATGTAGCCAGAGTCAACCTCCATGGTCGCAACGTCATTGGGGTAACGGGCTTTGTCAACCCAAATTTTCCTAATTCCTTCGTTACCGTCGTTCCAGCTTTTGTCCCGAAGACTTTCTTTGATGAACTGAAATAATTTATTGTCATATTTGATAAGTTGAAAAAAAAATAAATAAATAAACCTACAAGAAAACCTACCTTTTTCTCCTGCTCGTTGTCGACAACCACCAACCGAGAATTTCGGTTCTTGCAATCTTTGTCAGCTGCAAACCAGTTCGTACCTGAAGTTATGAATTCGTACATTTGGCTTCCTTTTCTGACCAGCAGAGTGTTGTTGTATGTGTGCACTGCTCTCTGCCAATAAATCAATGTTTAAAGCAATTAATTTTCTTTTAAATGAAGTTATTTAATTGTGAATGATGAAGTTTACTGTACCACGATGTTTTCGGTTGTGCTGGTTGTTCTTGCTGTGCTAGTTTTTTGGTTATTGTTGGGAGCGTAGGCCAGCACTGAAACCTACAAGTGAGCAAATAATGATTTTTCATTGATTAACTAACGAATACTTCGACGGGTGATACGAAAAAGGGCACTTCAGCAAAATTAACAAAATAAAAATTAACAATGTAGACGAGCCACGTAAAAAATAACACGAACGATTTTTTCATTATTTTGATAACTTGTTTTATTGAATAATGATGAAACCGCTCGTGTTATTTTTTACGTGGCTGGCCAACATTGTTAATTTTTACTTTGCTAATTTTGCTGAAGTGCCCTTTTTCGTATCACCCGTCGACTTTATTCTGGTTACTAGTTCAAGAGTTGGAACTTCAACTTCAAATTGACGAAGTTTCACTGTACACGGCTAAGTTAGTTTTGACAAAAAATGTAACTTTTTTTTTAAAATACTTACTAGATTGAAGCCTTGGACTACAGCCACAAAAATTAAAAATCGAAAGTAATCCATATTAACAAGTGTTTGTTATTTTGTAACTTACTTTTAAAAAAAAGTGAGAAATTCTTTGGCATATATAGGAATAAATGAAAGAATAAAATTAAAATACACAAGTGTGTTTCCGGAAACATTATTCTGTTCGTGACTTTTTTATCTGACCTTGAAAATTTTATGAAAGTGTAAAATTTATGCTTAAGTTTGTTCGAATTTCAAGTTGCGTTGTAGCTTTGAACGGAAAAATTTTTAAAATAAAAAAAAAGCTTTTTTTTATACTATAGCATAAGTTAACAATAAAAACGTGTATTTATTATTTGAAAAAGTCTCAAAATAATGAAATGATCAAGGTATTAATTAACATCATTATGTTCGAAACAGTTTTTAACCGCTCTCAAAAATTTTAATCACCGGAAGTGTTGAAAAATTCAAGTAACTCAAACCGATAATAAAAATTGTTCACGCTTATACATAATTTCTACTCCATAATTTTAATTTAATTTTTATGGATATCAGCAAAAATAATTATCAACTGCTGATCAAATTTTTTTTCGAACGATCGTGTTAATTTATGATAATGTTTTTTTATCATTTAAAAATACTAATGTTACGTGTCGTAAGTCACGAATTAATAAAACGCCTGTAAGAAGGCACACGCCCAAAGTATTCTTTGATTTTTTTACTTGAAAGTACCGGTTGTCCAAGCAAAAATCTTAAAAAATAAAGTTTTTTTTTCTTAAAATTCTATTCAATTTTAATGTGTTGAACAAATAACAAAATGACAAAGTTTAAAAATTTGACTTTACAAAATTAAATATTTTTTTAGTGTTTTTTTCTTGAATTTTTAAAGAATGATAAAAAATTCGGTAAAATTTTATTTTTTTCTTTCAAAGTGACAGTTTTTTTGGTCAATAGTTAACAAGCTTTAAAAATTCATTTCCTGAATAATTTTAAAGCCTGATCATAAAGTCTTTTAGAGACGTGATTTTATTGGCCAAAAGTACCTCTGTTGTTATTTTATTCACGGCAAATTTTCAGCTTGACTAGCACATTTTTCACCGCATCTCTTTCCAGTTCCCACGTAGTCGGAAATATTATTAGGCTCCTCCCCAGCCGCTCCGATTTTTGATCATTCGGAGGTGGTATCCGGTAGCGGTAATAACGGGTGCGCAGTCTCCAAGGCGAAAGCTGAGGAAAGTTGGTAGGAGCCACCCGGACGTCGTTAGAGTCGATCCGGTACCAACCTAACAAAGATTCGGGCTAAAAAGGTACCAGAGTAATAACGCGGCTCTTCTTTAAAGGTATTTTTAGGGGCTGGGAGGGAAGTTAGAGACACAGGCACGTACGGAAGAATTATCGAGGGAGGAAATTGGTAAAATCAGCCGAAATCCTATTAAAGTTTAACACTTTCGTGGCCGGGGTATGATTAATCGCCCATATCGCGGGAGACTCTCGGAGATATCCAATTTCGTGTGTGCGGTGGGCGTTCGTCTTATTCTGTCCTCGACCTGTGATTTGAATTCTCAAACTTACTTCGTCAAAGGGATTTAATCTTTGGATTTTAAAGGTTTTAATTCATTAATTTTTACAAAAGATTTGTAAAATTTCAATCCATCTCTTACTGATTGATATTAATGCAGAGTTTTCAGCAGATTTGTCAAATGAATCTTTTTTTGAGGTTAGCTCAGAGATAATTCACAAAAATTCTAAGATTTCAATATTTTTCCTGCTACGAAAATAGCTACTTTTGCCTAAAGGTTGAAAAATTATTTTCAAATGAATCTTTATACACAGAAATTTTGAAAGCATAGAGTTATGAAATCCCAATATAGACTCTCAGAAAACCGCACCTTCCATAAAATTGCAAATTCAGGTAAAAAGTTAATTGGGGCTCTTCGAGGCGGGTGGTAAAGTTTGACGAGTTAATTGGTCCTCTTTTCTCTCGATTGAACTTTTATCGATCTCCTCGTGGTTTTGAATTTTTATGAGTTTCGAAGACCTGCTCACTTCTCAAAAATCTTTGACGCAAAATTTGGAAAATTATCGAGGGGAGGAGACGAACGAGCCTGTAATTGAAAAGCGTCCCGCCGTGTAATAAATCAAGCTCGGTCCGGTGGCCCGGTTAAATATGCAAGCTGCACGCTTGGTATTATAATCAGGGGGAGGAGGTAAAGCGAGGTAAAAATTAGCGCTGGACACGTTCATTTGATTATTCGGTGCATGGGTAGCTTAATTCTTTCGCGCGCATCCTATCTTTCAATGAATAATGCAGCTGCCATTATGCAATTGCCTCGTGCGAACCTAATTACCGATACAATATTGCCGCCACCGCCACCCGGACACGCCCAAAGATATTGTTCTGAAAATTATTTATTCGCTATTCATGCGGTTTTGAGACAGAAAACTTTTTTTACTAATGTGACCTGTCATTGACATCAAAGTCATCTGACGACGGTCCTTGGATTCTAAAACACAATCACATGACATGACTCTGACGTCATAAAAAACATCATTCCCGCACTCTAACTTCTCGATTCAGCAAATCAACATTCTCAAACTTATATCGAAATGTATCGTCATGCAATTTGAAATTGTGGTCTTATGATCGTCACAATACTGTCGTATATGACTGTCACTGAATTACCAATGAATCTGTACAGCAATAATTTATAAAAATTTCCATTGTTGATCATGACTATCTTACGACCGTCAATACGAGGAGTAATTACATGGACAATATAAGATCATCTGCCAAGTAGTTCCATAGATCTAAGACAAGACAACTTACAATGTATGACAGTTATTCATAATCATTACGTAATCGACGATTTCGTGACAGTCACAGTTTGTAATACTAGCGTTTCCCTCTTAAAAAATCGTCCTTTGGTAATCTCTCAGATTCATAAATGGTTTTTCAACGTTTCAAGTGGGGAAGGGGTAGAAAGAGCGATTTGCGCGAAACGGATTGAGATCCTTATAAATAATCGAACGGTATGGGCGGTTAGATAAGTTCTCGTAACTTCTGCTTGCTCCTCGGTGATTATTTCCGCTTGATAAATGTGTCACGATCGATGTAAATTGCGGCTTTCCAGTAAGAAAAGAGGAGAAGATAGCGCCGCGCTCTACCTCCGTTGAATTTTGATGGGAATTTCGATCCGCCATTTTGAAAAAAAAAAAAAAAAAAATTGTAATTACGATGAAAACAGACGGGTGGGCAGTGGTTTATGAATAATCATCATTGAATTAAACGTCCCTCAGGGAATGATTTTACGGTTGTTAATAATGATACAGTGCACCCCTGTTAACCACCGATGCGGTAATTGCAAGGTTAATTAAATCCAGGCAATAGGGGAATGATAAAGAAAAAAAAGGGAGCCAGAGATATATATAATAAATATTATTCAGGAAAGTAGGAAAGGCACCGAGACGTGATCGACATAACTCATGGGAGGGGGGTAGGTAGGGCATTATGCAGGGCTTCTCCTTTATCTCTTCAATATTTTGTTTATTTCGGGGGAGGCGTCCCCTTTTTTATTGTGCTACAGCTGGGTGCAATCCCGGGCGTATTCAATCAGCCGTGAAAAATGATGGATCCAGCTCGAATTTGCGAGCGATATTTCGAATCCGTGCACGCCCGCCTGTGTTATTTGCAATGCATCTACGTGCCTTAGCCCCCCTTGCCCCCCTCCTCTCTGCGAGTTTATTTTTCACCCGGGTGGCCGCGATTGTTTGTTTGTTTATTTTTACGGTGGACGATAAATAAATGGAGGGGGGAGAGAAGTTTTTACTGGATTATAAGGTTTTTGGACTTACCTCGTAAGAAATACGAAAAATTTTTTAATCTGTAGGCAATTTTGAAATTTAATGTCGTAAATAAGTGAGAATGAAGCTTATATCGAATTATCGATTTTGAGTTACCGCCAAAATGTGTGACAGTCACGTGACACAGAAGTCTGAAAGAATAGGTAAAATTTCGAATATGAAGGTGAAGCATGTAAGATCATAACAATGTTCAAGCTTAACTGTTATAAATTAGTTCCATTGGTTCGTAAACTATTGAGTCACGTAGTTTTTTTAAGATGACTTAACACGTCGAACGTTCTGGCGGGAATTCAAAACCAGTAATTCAAAAAATTTCGTTTTTCTCACTTAAAAAGTCATTCAATCATCAATTAATATTTATTTATATATTTTCTTCTTCCATAATAGTTATAATAAATAATAAATAATAAAATCAAATGTGAAAATAATTGTTAATATTTACAATTAATCAAACACTTTTGAAAAAAAAAATTTTTCAGTTTTCATTTTGAGTAACCGTGTTTCGAATTTTTTCGGGCAAAGGTACAGTCTTTCAATTTATTTATTTCGATGTGTTCCTGTTGCTGATGCAAAAATGAAAAAAAGCTTCGAAATCAAGCTTCCGTGAAAAGCTTTTGGATTAATCGCGTATGAAAAAAAAAAAAATTTTTCCAGGTATCCAAAGAACAGCTTGTCATAAAAGAGACACAAAATTTCAAAATTTTATCTCTTCCCTTTTCCAACTAAAAACTGTATCCATTTATTTTTATAAACAAAAACTCGGAGGTATGAGATGTAGTGAAAATGACAAATTTTTATCAAAAGTGCGGTTTTGGAAGTATAATAAAGTACGTACTTTGGAATTTAAGAAACGATTCAAATTATTAATTTTAACTTATGAGTTATAATATAAGTGTAGATTAACTTTCGCATCTATCTATAACTTGTCAGCTTGTACGAAAAAAGACATTTTTTTCGAGAAGATCGATCGACCAATGAAAAACACATTTTTCCGTGAAAAGAGTAACTTGTAGATTTTTTATCCACAATAATCATGAGAAAAACTCTCGAAATAAATATTACAAACAATACTTACTTTTCATGTAAATAAGTGCAATGTTGCAATTTTCGTGTAAAAATTGTTCCTCGACGATCTTACCTCCTTAGAGTCCCTTTTTTGAAGATTTCGACTGTCTCGTGTGTCTTTTATCGTCGGGAATTCAAAAGTACATAGCTCGAATTCGCAATCAAGCAAACTCTTTTAATTAAAAAAATTTTTTTGTTCAAACCAGCCCCTGTTATGAGCATTTTTCACGATAATCAAGAGAAACAAGGGAACCGCTGGGGTGAAAAAGGGGATTAGGCCGCCCGGTTTTCAATGCGTTCGCGGCTCTTTTTTTGTTTTTTGCCGCGTACACACTACACACATACACACACATACATGCATGCATACAACGTTAATTTGTCAGCGCGCCTTTTTTTTCATTTCATTTCATTTCATTTCATTGCCGCCCGGGCGCGGCTTCACGCACGAACGACCGCAATTCACTTCTTTTTTTTCTCTCTCGCTCTCATCTCGGTTTCAAATATTTTTCGGTCACGGATTTTCGGGGACAAGCGGGAGCTTTTAAAGTCTTGCGGTCAAGTTTTTCCACCCGCTTTAAAATAAAACTCGGCCGCCGCGGGTATTGAAAATATCCAGTGATAAAAAACCGTTTGAACCCGACTACCACTTTTTTTTTTTTTTTTTCATACCAAACCCGGATTTTACCCGGAAAAAGGATTGACATCTTGAATTAATCCGTTTTATATTTGTGAAAGGAATATGTATGAATGTAGGTTCTGTTTAAATTTATTTCAATAGCGAATGTACGGAGTTTCGTAATACGTTACAGTACGTTTTTCAAAATTTTTGGTACTAAGGTTATGAATTTAGTTTTGCTGGAACATACTGTAAAACGTAACAAAACGTAACGTTACCTTTGTGACGTTTTTTTTTTTTTTTTTAAATATAGACAGTATTAAAAATAAATATGGCTACTATAAAGAAGAAGACATCATTTTTCTGATTTTTTAAAATAATTTTCGGAACTTTTACTTTTACCATTATGGCATTATTAGTTGTTAATACCAATGTTACATTTATGTAAAGGACGCTAGTGTCCATTGATGGTATTTAAAAAACTACTAAATCCTATTGTAAACCGTATGAATTCAAAAGTTGAAAAAAACCGGTCCTCGTATTCATAAAACGACCAAGCATAAGCATTTTACGTTAGAAGCTTCGAGGTATATACATATAGCAACACATGGGGAAGAAAGTAGAGAGAGACGAGGACAACAAGGCCGATTCTCACGATCCAGTATAAAGCTGCTGCTCGTCTACACCACAGAGTCATAAAAGCTGGAGCGAGGTTATAGGAAGACCAAAATACCGAACTGCTGAGAGCCGACACTCCCAAACTACGGTGTGTCAACCTCCTAAAAAAAACTCATGCTGGCTTGAAATTCTCGTGTTTATTTATTCATACAGAATACGTTTTTTTCGTTTGAATCACGTTCAAAAGAGTGATGAGTAAAATTTGACGTATTTAATTGAATTATGTGCTTGAATTATTTAATTAAAAACTGTAATATAGTATTGATTCTCGTTCAAAATGCTGACGAATATTAAGTAGGTATATATAGTGAAGACCATATTGAAGATTAAGATTATTAGTAATCGATAAAAGCTCTGCTTTCTGCTAGTAAGCGTGTGGGATTATTGCAAGCTCCACCCAAATCCATGCAGTGATACCACCATTATGTATTACAAATTTTTTCTTTCCTTCATTTATTTTATTAATTCTTGCTATATATTGAAAAAAAAACATGTATCTTGCAAATATTAAATGCTATCAAAATCCCATCTATGTTACACGAATACGACCAAGACGGGTGAGGTTCTTTCAAATGTAAATTCCTCGGAGGTGTTGATCAGGGTGGTCCGTTACAACGGCTTATCATCGAAGTTAGCCCAACGCACTCGAGCAGATAATAGCCAGCTCGAGCTCTGAGCCAAACAGACTTCCCCTTCGGTTCTTCACGCTTGATTATGCTTATCGGGGGAGAGAGACACATCCACCCGGGTAATGGAATATTTTACCTCTGGTATGAATTATTAATAATCGTTTCGTTACGTATTCTAAACCCTGTTGACAGATTATAGCTTTTAATTGAATTTTACGCACCTAGGGCGAAAAGTGACACTTCTCGCCCTAGGTATGTAAAAGTCGATTCATCATTACTATGATTTATCGTTGGTTTTTAAAATAATGATTTTCTTTGAAGTGACTTTTATAAAAGGTCATTAATTATTCAAAAGAGTCTACAAAATTCACCCTAAGCTGTGTATCTTATGAAGAAAAACAGCACTTGCTTTCTCCGAGTAACTTAAAATTGATAAATTTTTCTTGAAATTTTTTTGGCAACTGCCGGAAATAAGACTTTTTTAACTGCCATTTTTCTCGCCTACCAAGCAAGAAATATTATTTTTCACCCCGAGGACCAAATAATATCAAAACTCAATTCGGAAGATTACAGCCGGGGCCGGGCAATTAGCGACGATAAATAATTTTAATACCCCGGTAAATCCCGGATGATAAAAAGACGTTACCGGGGAACTTTTGAGATTCGAATCTTCAATGGTCCGTTTAACGATTTTTAATTGCTCTTCTTCTTCTTTAGGGAAAGTTTTTTTTTTTTTTTTTTATCTCTGGGCTAATTTGAACAAACTTTGATTTTGAGACGCTCTGTGACGAATGAAAGAGTATCAAGTTTTAACAAGCATGAAAATTTATATCACTATCGAGCCGGGCCCAGAGCAAAAGTTTTAAGTACACTTGTAAGAGGACACAAAAAGTGTGACACCCGCCCACCCCCCGAAGCTAGGGAAGAAAGGAAAATAACCCCTGAATTTATCAAATATCACTTTCAAACTTTTCCTCCCCCCTCCCGACCAGAGTTCGGGGTGTATAGTATAGTTTTGTTTTACTTTGCTGCTTTCCACTCAGCTGGCTTCTGTGTACAGCCTTCATAGTAATACAAGCATTTTACAAACTTCTTTTGTTTTCGTGAAAACTCTCTCTCTCTCTTTCTCTCTCTGGGATATCCTCCTCCTCTACTTCTTCTTCTTTCAATCAGTTTCTGCGTTCTTGCTTCAGTGGGAATGACCTTTCGACCGGAAAATATTCCCTCGTGGAGCACAAAATCACCAATGGTATTATACATGGACATCGTATTCAAATAAACAAAGTCATTCTTAATTTTTATGCTTGGAAATATTTAAGTTTTGATTTTAAATCCTATCGTCAGGTTACCTGGGCATCATCTTCCGATTTTCTACTATTTGGTCTGAAAATTTCTTGACGTGATCTAATGTAAAATGAAATAATGACGACATGACTAGCTTGATTTAATAAATTGACTGAAAAACTATTTAAAAAGTCTTGAACTAAAATTTTTTTTTTATCGTTTCTGAAAAATTATCATTTTTCCTATCAATAAACTCTACAAAAAAGATAAATTACCAAATAATATTCAAATAAACTCGGAGCTATCAAGCCGAGTAATGCATCGTCAATTTTCATTTTAATTCAGTCAACTACATGAATAAAGATACATCTGAGGTAAAATTTACCAACTACACATGCTTTTTACGAGTAAACTTCGTCAAGGTGGGGGTGGGAGGCAAGTAGAAAGAGCAAACGAATAGTCAGACCCGTCGTAATTACTTAACTCGGTTCATCCAAAACCCGCAGACGTGTTGACAAATCGTTTGGCTCGGTACGTTTACCTTTCGATACATAAACTAATCTTCGGGGGTAAAAATTTTTAGTCAGCCGAGCAAAGTATTTATTTACTCGGAAGAGGCACGTTGCGGCGTTAAATATGCATGAAATTGAAATTTAGATAGGCTACGCTGCCGGCATCTTACGCTCGGGAAGCGTCCGTGATACAAAATATTCCGTCTGCTTGGGAATTTATACCCCCACCGAAAACCAAGTACACCGTTAAGCTCAAGATTGATCAAAAGTTACTTGACTCTGCACCAAATTCGTTCATTTTTTATTTAAAGAGATAAATAGTTATCAAAGGTCGCTGCTAGCTTTCGAATGTTAATTGGTCAAAATTCAAATCTGATGAAATATAAAAATTTCATACCTAAGATTAACTAATGATTTATTAATTATCCACATATACATTTGTTTAGTTTGTCTGACAAGACTGAAATCTGTGTATGAAAATTTGTCTTCATCTTGTATCTTAGATCCTTATATCTTATTCTTGTTCTATAACCGACTGAGTATTGTGTTAACACCTTAAAAATTTGTACTGTATTTGGACCTTAAGTCCCATAGCATGTTCTAAACTTTTATTTTAACTAATGATTTATTGATTATCTATGTACACATTTGTTTAGTTTGTCTGAGAAGACTGAAATCTGTGTATGAAAATTTGTCTTCATCTTGTATCTTAAATTTTATCTCAAGTTCAAAATCCTTATATCTTATATCTTATGCTTGTTCTATAACCGACTGAGTATTGTGTTAACACCTTAAAAAATTGTACTGTATTTAGACCTTTAAGTCCCATGGCATGTTATAAACTTTAATTATATAAGGATTTAGAAGACATAGATTTGGGTAAAATTAGTCAGCCTGCTGCTTATTATTTATTTGGTTAAGGTCTTGGTAACGAATAAAAGAATAAGAGCCACGGGGATAAACTTTGAACTCAGAGCCGAGTATCCCGGTAATCCCAAGAATTTCTTGGGTTCCAGGGGTTATGAAACTCTCTCCTCCCCTTTTCTCCAGAGCGTCCAGCCTTTAGCCAGCGCTGCTGTAAAAAGAGAGAAGTGGAAGCTGGAAGGAAAAGAAGGAATAAGGTGATTGCACTCGGCCTGGCTTACCACGATAGAGGCTTTACTCACTCTCTGTCCTTTTTTCTCGCCGCTGGTCCCTGTCAAGCTTTTTCCCCCCTCAAAATTGCACTGAAATTTTTAAATTTTTACCTCTTACGACGCCACCGACGAGAGAAAATAATTTTTAACCCCCACTTTTTTTTTTTTTTACTCTCGTTCGGCTTCTCTGATGGATTGATCAATTTTGTGTTGTTATCAATAAGACTTGTTTAAAAAAGATATAAAAATATTTAAAGTTTTTTTAGTAATTTGTTGAACAACCATTCTGAAAAATTGTGTTTTAAGAAAGAAATATTTCAAAAAGAGCTGTTTCCAACCTTTAAAAATTCGTACTGTTGGGGCACTTCGCTTGAAAGCTTGAAAAGCTCAGACTTAAAAAAAACTCGAACTTCACTAGGTAGATAAATCATACTTGAATATGATATTTATTACAAATAAATTGTTTTTTCAACTGAATCTTTCTTTTTTGTTTCAACAAAGTCAAAGTTTTTCTGCATGTAAACTTTTTAGATTTTTTTTAAATGAAATTTTGAAAAAATTGAAACAGTATGAAAACGAAAATATTTCAAAGTATAAAACAATTGAATGTCTCTCTATCAATATACCAATAACATTGAGACAGTTTTCTTACCAATACAACAATAATGATAAATGTCAATACTCGCGACAACTTGTAAGAAAAAGCTGCTAGAATACTCGTTCACTGAAATGAAAAGAAGCACAAGCACGTTTACTTTTATCTTTAAAAAAAAAAAAAATACTTTTTTTTAAACCCTTCTTACTCAAATAGTCAAGCTTGACTTTGACGACCCAAGTACAAATTTTTCACAATAAAAAAAAGTATTTCCAAAAAATTTTCCCTCGTTCCCAATAAAACGAAACGATTGCATTTAACTGGTTCCCCGGTAAATCAACATAACCATTCGGGCAAAAACATTGATTTAATAAACGACCCCGCTGCTTTGAAATTCAATACTCTTACATTGAAATAAATCTCGCCCCCGTTTATAGTCCGATCGTCGAGATTATTCTAATGAAAGTCGTAACCAAAAATCAAAGGACCGAATATTTAGATTCGCGTAACGCCCGCGATAACTTAAGCCCCCGGCCGGGCTCTTAAAAATTCATCCAAGAGAGCAGCTCGCCCGGGGATTCGGTCCGTGCATAATTCAAACCCTACCTCCTGCAGTTCTCCACCCCAGCAGCTGCAGCCGGTGCGTTTCGCTAAATTTTACCGATAAATTATCGAGCTTGAATTTTCCGCTCATCCCGACGAGTTAATCGCTAATGGGTTGCTACTTCTTTCGTATCGATTGCACTGGATGTCGCGAATGCTTCGTACTACGTAGCCAGATTTTAGAGATCGAAGACTGAAGTTGATATTTGATTGTTAATTGATAAGTTACAGGACTTAAAAGAGACGATTAATTCGATTCTGTTTTCATTTGACGCACTTCTTTTTCGATGTTGTGACCCCAACTCGGTTTTCGATTGACACAACGCTGACATATCAATTGAGTGCCCGAATTAAAAATCCTCTTTTTCGATGTCATGTCCCCCTTATGATGCAGGGAGGCCCTGAATAATCAACGGACACGAAAGCAGCGATGAATTGGCAAACGGTGTCTCTAAAGTTTTACTATTTTTCGACGTTGCGCTCCTATAACGGCGCGGGGGCAAAAAACGAATGAAGAAAAACCGAATAATCGATGGGGTACAAAGGGGCACCATGAATTTGCAAACGCTCGTTCGCGTGCTTAATCATGCTGAGCCGAGGAAAGAAATAAATAAATAATTGAAGGAAGACTGCTCGATCAATAATTACAACAGACCAATTAGGCGGAACCGGAAGTGCGTATACGGTGGCGATACGTGTTTTACCAAACTAAAGACCAAGAATTTTTCTAACTCTGCTGGGAGTAAAAAGTAGCAAGACGGCAGACAGGTGGTATTAGTGGTAGTAGTGGCTTTAAATTTGTTATTTACGTCGTTCCACGGCACAGAAAAGAATAAGTGCCTGGCTGGCTGGCGGGCAGAAAGAAAGAGAAAGAGAAAAAGAGGAAGAAGAGGAAAAAGGGGCATTTCTTACGAGCGACAGCAGCAGTTGGTGAAGCGTGGCTCGCCTTTTCGTTTGAGCTGGATGCTACCAATGGCTCGCTTGTTCTTCTCCGGGCAGCCCGAAACAAGATTTAAAACGACTTCCGCCTCGCTCGGCTTACTCGGAAACTTTCACGGTAGGGATTTAACCCACCGCGCCTAATCGATAACACATACTTACCACCCACTTCTTATTTCTGCGCTTGTCTTGACTGTTTTATCAATCAGTCTTGGACAATCCAGTTTAAGTTTAAAGACCATACAGTCTTTTGATTTTAAGTTTGCTAAGATTAAGACTGAGACTTTTCTTTGACTTTAAAGACAAGATAGTAGAAGTAATGAATGTCAAGACTCGAACTTTAGAACTTACAAGTTTCGTTATGACCATCAAAACTCAGTTTTTGCACTTGGAATCCATTTTTGGACTAGTGAGTCTTTTACCAAAGACTAGACTAGAACATTGAATCTCAAATCTCTACCTTTAGTTGGTATCTTACAACTCAAATCTCTAAACGAGTCCGAAGAATTAAGCTCATAATTTGGGTCTCACAGACTCATGTCTTGAACTCTGAAACTCAAAATTTCAAAAAATGAGTCTCATATTTTGAGTGCGAAAATGTGGTTCTAACGATGAATCCAACACCATCCCCAGCTGCCTTTGGTACTAACGCAATCCGATCGCAACCTTCGGATAATTGGTCGAAGCATAATCAGGGGGGAGAAAGGACAATGGGGGGATGATAAGGGGTTGGGCAGGCTCGAAAACAGGTAGGCGTAGGTCAAATTGATCAGCCGCAGCCCCGGGAACTTAAGCTCTCTGGGCGCATTCACGTGTAATTTCATCCTCGAGCGGAGATGTCCCAATTAGAGCGTGCGGTAGGCTTCGTATCAATCGCAAGGAGGATGGATTTGATTCCAGAGTGGAAAAATAGGTCGACGCCCAGACGAGGTTTTTAGGCCGGTACGCATGCGTAACGATAGCATCGATCTCACCGTGCAGCCGACTTAACGGCTCGATAGATTCCATCTCTACTCTCCTACTCTTTTTCGAATTATCCTCGGTTTGCCGGTCGCTGATCAACTATTCGCCGATTTTTATTTAAAGGGACCGACCCGAACAATCGATCCTGGGCTGCGTTTGACTCCGAGTTTTTTCGTGCGTGCTATTGGATGCTCTCGTTGAAATACTCGTCTTTTTTTTATAACGGGTCGGCCGCTGCTGTTTGATGTGAAATCGCGTTGAGTGGATTGTTTTGAAAATCTACGAATAATTGAGTTGTTCACAGTTACGGTTCGATGAAAGAGCGATTTGGATGTTTGGGCGGAAAATATTAGTTGTTATGGGAATTGGCTTCAAAATGTGTATCTTCTTTTGATCTCAATTTTTTATTAGATAATTTAAAACATAACATATTTTAAAATTGTGTTGATGCGAATAATTTTTTTCGAGTCAACTTTGATAGGTTATGGGCCCAAGTCAATTTTTTTTTTTCATTTAAACAGTCTTTAATATATCGACGGCCCGTGCGAAAAAAAAAACCTTAGCCGAAAATCAGTTGATTTAAAATTATCAATAGAGGACTGAGAAAAATTAAAAAATTAGAAAAAATCAAGAATCTTAATAAGTTGGAACCCAATTGATAGAATTTTTTTATTCAAAATGATTTTTAAATTCATTTCAGCCTTTTACGAGTAATTTTAAATCTAATGATTTTCGACTAAGGTTTTTCTTCGCACGGGCCGTCGATATTGTTAAGGTCAAAACTATCAAACCATGAATTTCTATAATCATGTTTGGTTTTGAAGTTAAAATAAAAAATGGATTTTACTAGAAAATTCAACCTTAGCGTTAAATTGTTCATGGGTAGAAAAATCTCCAACTGCATGTTGTTTTGTTTCAAGTAATCTCCACGGTTCAAAAAACCATCGAGAAGCTTCAAAAATAAATACAGATAAATACAGATCTTGATCAAAAGACGCCCGAGGAGCTTAGCCAAGATTTTTATTTGGTGCTTGTGTACATTACCCGTGGTGTATATAAGTAAGCAAACAATTGCTCCCACTTCCCTCGCTGATAAATTGTGTCGGTTTAAATTCCGCTCATGCGTTTAACCTTTGGCTTTGTCCGGCTGAGAAAGAGCTCTCGATAAATATATCCCTTACACCTTCCGTCTTTCAATCTTACTCTCTTTTATTGTGTTTTTTCATCGAAATTACTCAGCCGTTACGATTGAGCAATTTCAGTTTTATATCAATGGATTTTTTTTCCACTCTCCACAGTTGTACAGTTCAATTAAATTAAAACGTGCAGACATTTATGACGGACGGTAATGAATCGTTCCCCCTCCGTAGAGAGAGTTATTATCCGACGAGAGGAAAATTCAATTTTAGAGACAAACAATAATCTATTTTATAGTTTAAGAAAAGGTTTGAGGGTTTGGGTGGGAATGGATTTTATAACTTTGATTTTCATACGCTTTATTGGAAGATTATTCATCTAAATTTAAATTTGTGATGTATTTCTTTCATACTCCAAGGTAAAAAAACCAGTTTTATGACACTGTGAGCAATAAATACTTATTTATCGCACTGGTGCTAAAAACGAATCTTTCGCACGCACTATCATAAAACTATGTCTGATACACTGCTAAATTGTGCCATTCATGGCTTGTTTATTTGTCGCTCTTGCATCGAAATCTACCATTAACAGCCTTTTTAGAAAAAAAAATGATCATATAAAATTTTACATTTAAAGAGTACCTTATTAGCTCGAGGAAAAATAAGAGGAACGAATCGCCAGCGTAATATTCAGAGGGGAAGGGAGGGAAAATCGAACTAGTTCGATAAATCGAACGAGGTGGGGAGCTTAAGCCATTACAGAGTAGCAGTAACAGCAGAAGGCAACGGGCGATTAAAACTCGGGGGCCGGAAAATAAGGCCAGACTTTCTCTCTTTCGCCTTGTTTCGAGAGTTAGTTGGAAGAAAGAGAGAAAAAAAAACGAATCGAGGTCGTAGAGGAGACTCAAAGCCCAGGCATTAATCTGCACCCGGGCTGTATCGAGCTTACACGCGGTCCCTAATTTTTCATTTATTCCTTTGTTGCTCAAATCTGGAGGGTCGTTGTTTGATTTTGTACATTTTGTTACCGGACGAAAGTGGATTTTCGTAAAGAGATATTCCAAACCATGGTGAATTAGAGACTTCCGTTTGCATTTTACCGCTAGATGGCGATACGTAAAATCAACTTTATTGAAAAATGTGCACAAGGACCATAATAGTATATTATAGCACCAGTGCTATATACTATTTTATAGTACGAGTAACCGGAAACACGCATCAAAGATTTGATTTTAAGGTTAGCGTGAACAGGAGTATTATAAAACACATTTATTGTACATCAAACTTCTATGGGGCTCAAGAATTAAGAACATTCTTACCACATCTATATAGATAATATTGATTTGCCCTTTTATTTTCCATAAGCTCGATCTTTTAATTTTTTTCTTACAATAACCTAAAAAATAACAAATTCCAAAAGAGTCAAATTTTTTTCCAACGTAACTGCAGACCCTAAAAATTCTTTAAAAATTTATTTTCACGAATCTCGGTTAGGTGCTTGAATAAAAAATTCGGGGGGGCAGGGTCGAATTATGAGCTCCTAAAACCACCAACAGCTCCGGTAATTTACGACGGCCTTCTCTCTTTTTTTTTTTCTTTTTCCTTATTCATTTATCACGTTCTAGCGTGCTTCTGGGCTCTTTTGCAGCCTTTTAATCTCCACGGTGCGGTGGTGCAGCTGCTCCTGGAGGCTTATATTGCGCGTGGTGACGAAAACTAAATTACTATAGCCGGGGTGATAAAAAAAAAGCCGGATCGAGCTTCATTCGTCACGAGAGTAATCCAGACGAATTCTAATCCATTTTTCTTGGTTGTCTAACTGGGATAGTATAGCACTTTATGATTAGGAATTCTTGACTAGAAATGAGTTTATTTAGATATTGGGAAATTTTTTAACGTCAAAGTTGAAAAATAATATTTACTAATAATCTATACTCTAATAAAATGAAAACTGTCCCTTAGTTTTTTGCTACAGAAGAACATCAATTTGAAAGTTCCTGCGCCCAAATCTATGATGAAATAGTATATTATTATACGAGTAACCGAAAACATGCATCAAAGGTTTGATTTTGAGGTTAGAGTGACCAGATGTCGTCACAGATGTTTATAAAATACTTAATGTGACACCTAAAGGTGCATTGACTCAAACGAGCTTTAAATTTAAAGTTTGGATTCAGCCGGTTGGTAAACAGAGTGCCAATTTAAAAATTCCACAAACGCTCTTTTTTCGGTAAAATACTCTTTAAAAAAGGTTTTTAACATATTAAATTTTTAAAGCGCGGGGAGGGCGGGGTTTTTGAAAAAAAAAAAGTTTCTTCTTCTTTGGGTAAGCGGATTTGAGAGAAACGTAAATTTAAAAATTCAGTCGGGGAGCTTGCAATATTTTTGGTCTGAAAAAAAAGAAAGAAAAAAGGTTTATGGGGTCTAATTTAAAATAAGCAAAATCCTCGGCTGGAAGTAAGCTGGAAGTAGGTAAGTCTGCAGAGAATAGAGTAATAATATGGTTAAGCACACATTGACACGAGGGAGAGCCGACTCGACGTGACTCCATTAAGATCGTCTCTCTCTCTCTCTCTCTCTCTTAGCGCCCGACAAATTCCCTGATCAACTTGCTCACCGGATAATCCCGCTAAATTTTAACTCAAAATAAATATCGTGTAAATGATTTTATTTTTTTTAAATAATCAAGAACACTTGCTTTTCTGAAAATCAAGTTAGAGAGAATCGAAAATATCTATAAACTCTTTTTACGTAAATATGAATCCAATCATTTGTATTTTGACAGTCAATGCTCAATTTTTGGTACAAATTCTCAAATTTGATAACTTTATACCCAAAATTTGACTGTAAATTTTAAAATTCTAGTTTTTGGATTTGAACTTTGATATTTATTAAGCTAAGTATTGATTTACAATGTGCAAAAGATAAAAAATTAACAATATAACCTCAAAAAATTATCAGAAGTCTTGAATACAGGTTGAAAGTTGAACATTTTCTGGTACGCTTTAAAGTTTTGAATATTATTAAAGTTAAACTCCGATGAGCAATAAAGTCATACGAGAAGTCAACGAGACACCGAGAGTTAATCATGAATTGTTGAGGGAGGCTTAATTGAGTGACTAATCTGGGCCCAGTGGACAGCACGGAATACGCAATTGAGTGGGTGCAATTAACATATCACGCTCGCACTCGCATTGTAAACAGTGAACAATTTTCAATATTCAGATTTACCCCCATGAATTTTAACACAATGGATGAATTAATTTATTTTAATATTCAGAATCAGATGGAGAAAAATTATATTTTAAAATCTTTCAAATTATAGGTTATGAAAATCGTCAGCTATAAAAGAAAAACAGGTGTTAAAGTAAAGAGTTTCGATGAAAATTCAAGTTTCCGGAACGCGGATATTCTCGTCTGATGCTGGATAGGAGCGCGATTATGCAGGAAGGTGCAGGGCTTAAGACACACAAGACAGGAGGATAAACGGCCCCGAAGCTCGTATATTAAGCCGTGGAGCCGAGCGTCACTACCCGAATCCTTCCTGAATTAGTCGCTCTGGCGCTTCTCTGCTTCTTGTTTCCTATTTGTCCCCTCCTAAATTACTCACCCCCTACCTCTTTGTCTGCTCCCTACAAAATCTTCTTTCGATCACTCGCCCCCCCCCCCCCCCCCGCCCTGAATATTCTAATGCTACTAACTGTCTTGTCTACCGAATTTCTAATGTATTTTGGCTTACTCCATGTACATCCTTGTTCAATGGTTCGAAAATCATAAACCAAAATTAAAAAGATTCAAAAATTCAAAAGCAATTCATGAAGACAATAAATAGTACTTTTGAGAATGAGGTTGGACTTCAGCAACCAATCATCGTGCTTCTATATCGGAACATAGCCATGCGAGAGGATTTGACTCGAGTAGTCAAAGTTGAACGACCTCAACAAAAATTTCAATTTTTTTCCCCTAAAATTATCAATAAAAATAAAAGGACTGTATCATAAACATAGTATTGCGCGTATTGAGATGATCTCGTAATCGTCAAGCGACGGTTGAGTAACGAGCATTCAAATTGCGCGCGCAATGTTTATGATAATCCTTCTTCCTGCTCACTTCACGCGGGGTAAAAATGTCAGTCGCGATGAGTAATCGAAGCGAATCACGCGACGTTTATGCAGCTCGTGCTCATTATGCCTGCCTGGGACACGATAGATTTCGCCTTGGCAGTCACAAAATGCAGATTAGCTTTATAAATCTCAGCCGGACATGGCTCCCCGTACCTGTGGCTCAAGATACGCGTGTATTTGAAAAAAAAAAAAAAAAAAAAAGAAAAAAACTTTTACCCCAGCTCTCAGATTATTATTCATTGTTTAGTCTCGCTTTTCCCGGCGCCTTTATTTATCGTGGCCCCAGGTCCATGAATTATTCAAAATTAAACCTGACTAATGCGAGGATTTTAAATACGGCGCGCTCGTTCGCTCGGTGCAATCGTTTAACATTGTTAAAAATTTATCCTCGTCACTTCAAATTGCGAGTTACGTGCAACTGGCACGATTAAAATATTATTGAAAAAAACGAACGACGCCGCCGCCACCGGGGAAATGTAACTTTTCATATTTTTTTATTCCATTGAAATAAATGTGCGGCGTTGGTGCTCGTACGTGCAGGAGGTATTGGTCACAAAAATACATTTCGGCCCCTCCAGATTAACCTCGTAAATTTTAGCGCTTAAACCATGAATTACTCACGCGAAACACACAACTCGCGTCTACTTTTACTCTGATAGACAACTTTTTCATACTGCTTGTTTTTTTTCCATTCGAAATGTTGAAGTTGGCTTGAAGTGGTCGATATTAAGCATTAGGTTAGGGTAATGAAAAAATAGGCCATTTTTTATTCTTGACTATATTGTTATTTTGTAAAGCTGCGTTAAAGCCTTAACGTAAAATCGTAAATTTTAACAGAGTTTCAAGAAACTCAGAATGAAAAAATCATTAATCTACAGAGTCGGTAAAGAAGAAAACTTGAAAGTTTCCTCCTTAATATGTCTACATAAAGATCTTACTATAATAGCGTATTTAAAAATGCTACTTTCATTTGCAAAGGTAAGACTACCCTCTTAAAAAGATTCTGAGAATCTGAAAAATAACTTAATGAAGAAACATTAATTTATCATATGTTGATAAAGAAGAAAACTATAATTTTTTTTTCTTAATATTTTTACATAAACCTAATGAAGGTTTTATTCCAAGCAGAGTTATAATACTATAAAAAATATATAACTTCAATTTTTTCAAGTGTCAGTAAGAAAGAAAATGTTAAATGTTTCTCTTGGCTTAAAATGTCCCCATAAATCAACAATCCTTGGTATAATAGTGTATTTTGAACCTAGAACAAATAGTGTGTTACCCCAAGGTGAATTTCAATACCAGTGGCAGGAAAAAAATAAGACAAAACCTAAAAAAACCTTATTTTCTAAAGTGTCGGTAAGGAAGAAATCCAAACGCTCCTTCCTCAATATGTCTACTCAATTAAATTATCATAAAATCTACCAATGAAATAAAATATTGATCTAACTTTGAATGATCTAACAAAAATTGTATCTTCTTTCTGTTACAGGTGAGTTCCTTGATAACGTAAGCCTTCAGCAAACGGTAAGCTGTAATTTAGTGACGGCCGCACAAACGAAGTATAAACGATGACGATGATATAGGAGCGGTGGGCGTATCCTCTCGGCTATTAGCAACCGAACTCCGCTGCTGCTGCGTGTGTCTCGGACAGTGTCGTAATCGTGCGTTATAATTACGAGCCTGCACCCGGCAATCAATTACTCGGACCGCGAGCTTGACGTTTACGTTTGGCCGCAGCTGTTATGATCCAAACCGTCCTTACGTCAGTTGCATCTTCGATTCCGTTCCGGAATTTTAAATTACGTGGAAGAGGAGATTATAAAGTGATAAAATTTTAAGAGAGTCGTAAAACCCTTCTTTTTTTGCTTCAAATTTTCCTCCTCCCCGCATTCAAATACAGCGCCGGAGCGATTTAAAATTCAAAAGTAAACGCATCGACCTCCCTGGCATATAAATTAGTGTATCTTTACCCCTGAAAGTTATTGCCATCGAAGTAAAGTAAATCATATCTCGAACTTTCTCAAAGCAAGCGAACCAAGCGCTAATGAAATTTTTCGAGGCTGTTGTACGCAACAAAGAGCACGCAGGGAGAGAAAATTGACTTCGAAAACCGACCTTTTTCTCAGAGTATCCAAAGGGCGGCTAACAAAGTCTTTTTTTCTTTTTTCCTAAGTCAAAGTCTTTTGACCCGAGAGCGGGCTTTTTATCTCCATTATGTCCCCTTACCCAAAATGATTCAACTTTTAATTAAGCCGAGGGGGTCAAAGGGGAAGCTAATTGTTCTCAAAAATTTTCCGCAACGCATTATTTTAATCTGCCAGTCAAAACCTGTGGCAAGTTGGTAAGGAACTATGAAAGATCGTTTTAGCTTTGTGATTGGTACGGTGAACATGAGAAATAATTTATTTAAACAATTGTGTAACTATTTCGATAGCAACGATTAAAACTTAGACAATCAAGGTAAAATTATGTAGATTTTGTTTTGTTTAAACCACTCGCACGGTGCTATGAGGGTGCGAGCTGGTGGAAGTTTTTATTTTTCCACTAGAGTGACGTGTAAAAAGTGGAAAAAAAAGGTACTGTGACGATAATAAATTACCAACGGTGGGTAAAAAAGTGTATTTGAATAATTACGCGCCCCGGAAGGAGAAGCTGAAGTTGATTAGCTTGCACATTTTTAATAACACCGAGCGAGCGAGCGCCAGAAGCGTTTTAGTAGTTTCATGAATACATACGAAGGGTAAAAATGTTTACGCGGTTTCCGATGAAATTATATATTCAAGCCTGCGAGAGTTGATGAACGACCGAGAAGAAAATTTCTCCGTCGCCGGAGATCCTCGGCTTCCGTTTTTTATTCTGACTTTTAGCTTTTTTCTGAATTTTACAAATGTTTGTTGCGTGAAAATAGCGAAATAGGAAACTTTTTAAAATTTTCTTTATTGAAATTGGAATGAAAAAACACTGTTGATTTTGAATTCCCGCCAAAATATTTGACGCGTCACGTGTGACGTAAACTTTATCAAATCACTTTACTATTTAAGGTGCAACATTAAAGTTAAGTATTGTAACTATAATACCTGCTAATTTATGTTTGGTTTCATGACTTAATTCTATCAGTAACAGCTGCGTCACGTGATGTCATTAAGCAGTTGTCTGACGTCAACGTTACAGGCGGGAATTCAAATGTACATTATAAATGTACTCATAGTCTCTTGATTTTACGTCTGCTTCATGTCTTCATGGTTTGATTTCTTATTTTTAAACTTGATTTTGGTAGGAAGTCATTTTATCTTCAAGCTACCTTCAGACATTAAGATTTTTTGCGGAAAATTTAAAATCGGTAATACGAAAAAATAAACATTTCTACTTTAAAATTTTGTGGTTGACAGTAATTTTCGGCATAGTCATAAAAGTTAAGATAGCTTCGAAAATTTTATTTAATGACAATTTCAAATGACCGATAAACTATTGACGTGTAAAGTAAGTTTGATAAGTCACGTAACTCAGATGATTTTGAAGTTACATCGGTACATCGTAAGTATGTTATAAGTATTTGTTTTCCTCACTCCAATTGAGTATAAGTCAGCACTCAATAGATGAAAATTTTAATCTCGTTCCCCACCCAGTTTATTTTCACAAGCGTAAATATCGAAAAGAAATCGGCCAACATATTACACGCGATAAATAAGGATACAGTGAGAGTTGGATTTTGTGTTTTAAACTGCAATTTGTACATCGTTGAATGAGAAAATATGAAAACTATAACTCTTCGGTAGAGCAGCCACATGTCGATATGGAAAAATCGACTTCCCCCACCCCCGTCTTAACTGGAAAATATAGCTCGATGCAGTGTCTTTGTTCCACCCTCGCAGGTTAATAAATTTTTCCCATCGACCTTTGTTGTGTCGTAAGTAAAACTTCTTCCTTTTTTTCGATCCCAATTTTTATGTGATAAATTTTTTTTTTTCATCCGGCGGGAAGCGAGATGATATATCGCCGGTTTCATCGATGACGGAATAAATTCGAGTCATTTTTTTGGTAGATACAGTCGAAATTAATTTCTATTTCTGTATGAAGCTTAAGAAACGTGAATTATTAAAAATTTAATTTTTCATAATATCCTTTAAAAAGTCTTAGTTTAACCAAAATTAATTTCGCATGAAAACCAAAATATTTTGATCGCGGTAACTTTGCCATCCGGGATTTTGAATGAATTTTTGAAAAAAAAAAAAAAAAAAAAAAAAAAAAGATTTCCCGATTAAAACCTCGGAGTTTGTAGTTTCAGCGCCCGAAATTAAACTCTGAATATTAATATTGTAAAAAGGGTAGGTTGGAATTTTGTAAACAATTTTTTAATTAAAATGTTTGGTAACTTTTACCCGACCGGACCGAATCATACTTCCGGTGACAGGTTAAATTTATGTAAAAAAAAGTTTTATAAAATAACTTTGTGAAATTAAAATTGTAAAAAAAAAAAAAAAAAAAAAAAAAAAAGGGACACTGTGATTGCACACGCGCGCGCAATAATTTTCATTATCCGTGCGTAAATCTACGTCAACGGATAAACTAATTTGCTCATCGTGAAAACTAAAACGAATTTTTTACTCTCGTTAACTTTATTCAGCCCGATAATTTTCAAAATTTATAAAAATAATATATAAAAAAAAATTAAATTTTTCAGGGGCCAATATTTATCAGAAAAATTAGTAAACAAGTCTGTTTTACAATTTGGAAATGTCGAGCAGAAAAACTGAAAAGTCTTAATCCAAAATTATAATAATATTGTCATTAATATACTAATAAAAAATAAATGTAGTATAAGTACAAATTGATAATGTGTTCATATATATGGTAATATACAATACATACATATAAAAGAATAAGAATAGTGTTATGATACAAGTAAGATAAGGTACAAATGTTTGGATGAGACCCAGGATTATGTAATAGTGTAGATTGACAAATCAAATGATAATTTCTATTAAAAAATGGTCGATACAGTTTTGCTTAGAATTAACTTGTACCTATATACTACCAAGTTTGTAAATGATAATAATATTAAAAAGCCAGTTAAACACGTTCATCATTCACATCGAAAAATTTAAAATCGTTAACGCACTCATAACGATAACGATTCGGTTGTGTAACACACAACTCGCAGTTAACGGTGGAAAATAGCCAATCAGAAGAAGCAAAAAAAAAAAGCAACGCAGCTGCTGCTGCTGTGGCTGGGCTTGCAGCACTTTTGTGTCTGATTAATCGATATCAGCGTCGCCTGTCGGCAGTCAAATTCACTTTTAGAGATTGGAGTTCGCACACGTGTAAATACATATACTGTTAAATTAGCTCTTTGACCAAGCCCGAAACAGGACACCCGACCAATTTCAAACCGTTTTTTTTTTTTTTTTTCTTTTTTTTGCTTCCATCACTTTTTTTTACTTTTTCGTTAATTGAAACTTATGAAGAAGGTTTAAGGTAGGGTATCAGGTATCAAGTATGTTGATTGATTGAAATTTGAGTAATTTTGTGTACATGTAATTTACATGTATCCATTTTTATTTACGTATAACTGATGTATTATACCTGCAAGTACTATCGGATTTCATCCTTGTATTCGGATATAAATTAATAAATAATAATAATAATAATGATAATCCAAAGATAGTGAATATTTCTTACTAAATAGTACTCAGTAAAATGAACATTAGAAAAGCACAGTCTCAATAAAGGCTGTAAGCCCTATCAACAATCGATTATTCGAAAATATTTTATGCTCAACCACTAAGATGTTCCATAATATACATATAAAATACTCATTCCAAACTTTCGAGTTTGTTTTTTAGATTTGTTATCATGCAAAAAAGGTAGTTTTGATCGTTTAGCCCTAATAAGAATATGACAAAAATAGTAGGATAAAAGGGGTAGTAGGTAAATTAATAGTCGAGAGTCTGGCTTGAGATTATAAGTTCTGAATTAGTTACACAAGGGAAGTTTGATTTGCCAGATTGAATATCGATCCTACGGGGCCCGTGTATAAACTGCAAAGCTACCGCTCGCTCCGGCTAATTGATATCGATTCGTCGTGGATTCGACTGTCTGGCTAATTTCAATCTTGATTCAACCCTCTCCGAACTTGTCTTACCCACTTCTGCCCGAAAATTCTTCTTATTTCGACAGTTTATTCATTTTCGAGAACGATGAGCTTTATGGAAATCTCGGTGACAACTACGAGAGGAAATATAAAACGTCGACCCTATTTTACCCTGCGGGTTACGACACCAAAAAACATAAATCTTTCTTTTGTAAAAAATAAGTTTGAATTTTATTTTTTGGGTTAAGTTTATCTGTAAAGGTTATACGGCACGAACAATGTACATAGATATACTAACCTACAGGGAAGAACCATTATTTATAATGAAATAAAGTGAAACCTCTAGAGATGTACATAAATAACATTTCTGAGGTTTAAAAACTTAATGAACAAAAACAAAAATAAGAGTTTGATGGATTTTTGCAAAATAAATACTATACAAGTCTTTCACTATAATTTTAGAGTTATTTGGTTAGCTATTGAACTATCTTGTATCATGTAGTTATTTTTTCTACCAAATATTTATATAAACAATTCAAAGAGAAACGAATCAAATAAGTATCTAACTATCGCGATAGCATAAAAAAAAAAAAAGATAAAGGGAGAGAGTTGTTTTAACGAGAGAGAGCAAGGATAAACTATGAAAACTAAAACAACGCGACATCTGGATAAGATTTAATCTGCGGTCTGGCCGGTCTAGCATCAACGTGTTTCCTTTAGCGGGCCATTAATCAACCAGCCTCCCCCGAAAGATAAACGCTCGATCGTTTGAAATTATGACGTCTGTACCACAACAGTTGGAAACTAAAAAACTCAATCGGAATTCCCCTTTTTGGCATTGCGTGCTTGGAATGTTTCAAACAGTGATTTTTCATCTTTCATTTTATAATTTGAGTAGTATCACAGTCTTAATCAAAATACTAAGTATAACAATAATGAAAAGTGCGAATGATAATTTATCGATGTAATGGTCTTTCTGGTCTCGAAAATCTACATTGAAAGTTATTCGCCAGACGTATCTGCCCAAAACCTGACCTCTCAATCCACAAAATCTCCAAATGGAAAGTCATAAAACACAAAGCACCATGAGTATCGAGGCGTGGGAGGGGAAGGGAGTTGAAAGTAATAACGCAAAGTGAAAAACAAGAGACTCGAGGCCGGTTTAATTTCAAGAAGCGCAGTCTCGATACAACAGCGGTGGGAGGAAGGAGATCAAAGGGAGTAGAAAATCTGGGGAAACACAAAGTCAGTGTGGGTATCTTTGATAAAGCCGCCGCGCGCGGCTGCGGTATTATACGCGGGGAACGACAAAGTTAGTTTAACCGTACGAACAAATCTAGATGTGCACACTCGATCGGCTCTTCTTCTTCTTCTTGGTAGATTCATCCCCTCGAAGTTTACGAAAACCGCGAAACCTATACACGAGCCCCGCCAACTTCCGTGCGGCTACGTGGATGATGATGATTATTATGTTACGCTGGGACGCTGGATTATTTTCTGCCCGACTCGATACTCCGAGAAAGTTTCGAATGTGTCTTTTTGTTTCGTAAGTGAGTTCTCCTGGATTTAGTAAAGTTTCGAGATTTTGAGAGTCCTGGAGAATTGCCTTGGTCGAGGGGCAGAATCACGTATAGAAATCAATACGGTCAATCGAATCTTCAAAAATATCGTTCAATCAATGGTGATTCCAATAAGTTTGGTTTACGAAGTTTTTGAAAACATACTCAGTAACCATTTTTTCGAAAAGTGGTCAAAAAATGAGCTTTTAAGCCCTTGGTATGAAAGATCCACTTATGACCAAGAGATAGATAGAATTTCTGATTTGGTTCATAATTGTCAAATAAGAAAATGTTCCCAAAACATCAAAATCAACTTGTCACAACAATTTCTTGTTAGTATCTTTCATTTGATATTCCCTTTGTATTTAAGTTAATTTCACCGCCAGCTGTAAATGACAGGGCTTGCGTTAAGCGTTTTAGCGGTAACTCAAAATTTTCTTCTTAGTATAACTTAATCTCTTGAGATTCAAAATACCAACTTACACTGAATTTCAAAGTATCAATCAAAATAAAATACTAGAAAGTTAATTAAATTTTTGTTTACTTGCTGGAAATACATTTTGAATAAGCAACAAATTCATTTGTTATTGTTTAAAACTTCCACTTTTACGGATTATATTATATCGTACCGTGGACTAATTGAATTTATGTATTCCCACTCCTTTGAAAAGTAAAGCCATATTTTTTCTGCACGAGCTCATACGTAATTACTTTCGTTCTGCTCCTTCTTCTACGCTCGGCTTACCGACAACAAGAAGATCGATGAGAAAAGTTACTTTTTTCTTTTTGATCCTTCCTCCTCCGGCTGCTGCACCGCAAGAAGTAAGAGCAAAGGGAAGAAGAAGAAAAAAAAAGTTGTTAGCCAGCCCATCTCCTTGCTTTTTTACAAATCAAAGGAGCTCCGAAAAATTGGAGCTGGGTGAGTCTAATTTAATTTGAATTTTAAATCGCTTCGATTCTTCTTCTTCGACGAGTTATCTTATTGGAAATCATTCGATTGGTCAATAGGGAACATGACAAATTTACAAATCTATACTTCTACTTTAAGATGTGGGAGTAATGATGAATTTACATTGGTATTTTAGATACATATAACTCAGAAAACTAATATTTTGAAATTCGTGATTTTGAATTCCCACCAATACGTGTGACGTCATTTTGAAAAAGTCACGTGACTCACGTTTTGGCGGGAATTCAAAATAAAAAATTTAAGAACGATTAACTCGAATAAGTAATCATGCGGAAAAAATCCTGAAAATGTATGTGGAGTAAGATTTCAACATAAAATGTTGAAATTATGGAGCGATTCAGAGTCTATCAGCCGATCGAGGTATTAATTATTATTATTTTGGCACTTTCACAGCTTTTAACATGGTACCTTAGGGAGCATAGAATTTTTTCACGCTTGTTTCAATAATTGTATGAAAAATATAAATGTAATAAAAAAATGACGTTTTTGGGGTTAGGTTTTCAGAATGGTAACCATTGTCCATAAAATTGTCCATAAAAATTTTTCAAATTTTTTTCCCATTCCATATTCCACTCATTCGTTTCGGTGAGTTACAAAATGGACGCCAGCCAGAACCTTTTTGCGCATAAGGTATACTCCTCATCATTATTCAGTTCAATTTCGGGGTCAGGCATGGCGAGGCGAGGTATGCATATTGGATTTCAAGATGATCCACTGCAGTACCGATTGACATATGTCGGTAGACAATTTAATCCTCCCCTCCAGAGTGGTGTTACTCGAGACTGGAATCAATTTACATCTTGAGTTTATTGCTTGTTTTAAGTGACGAGGGCAGTTTTCGGAGGAAATATCATGCTTTTTTATTTCAAGATGAAAAATTTAATTTAGCAAATAGCAAGACCAAAAGTAATGATAAAGTTTGAACTAGGCTCAACCTAACTTCTACCACGTACTAAAAAATTACGTTAAAAGAATATTCAAAAGATTTTAATTGAAAATTTGGACTATGATTACTTTTTACTACAATTGAAGATGAAATAATTTTGGAGCCACCTGAACTCTCCACGATCGACTCTGATTATAAATTTATTATTCAGATCACTCTCATTATTTCGTAAAATCGATTATTTTTTGAAAAGTACTTTTTTAAAGAGACTTTGAAAAATTATCCAACTTTGTTAAGCTAGATGGAATTTTAATTGAAAAACGTGCTGGACCGATAAAAAATAATTGACAGTCTCATCGCCTCGAGAGCCCAAGCACCCTCAAGAGTTTCATCACACTCTGATATTTTCAACGTAATTCTAGTTTGAGTAAAAAAATTCATCATCATTATTCCAATAATTGTGATTTTATTAAATTTGAATTACTCGAATAACGTCAATCAAATTTATGTTAAGCCCTTTGAATCGAGAGCTGTATTTAGTTCAAACAATAATATTAAAAATTCAAGATTTCCCAACATTGTGTACTCAAAAACCGCAGGATCATTAAACTCGATACTCCAGTGGCGACGCTCAATATCAAATGTCATCGTAGTCATAATCACGAAACATCATAGCTCTGCTTTGGGTTTAAACTTACACCGTCATCAAAGTCTTTGACGAAAAAAAAAGTCCGTCGGACAATTAATCTCTCCAACGCGTACACACGAGCGAATATTCGGGTGGCCATTCGCTGAAAGGGGAAAAAATAGGGGAGAGAATAAAAAAAAGTGTCTCTTTCATTCGGGACTTTTTTTTTCGGGCTTCTCCCGAGAATTGTTGTCGTCGCGTCTGGGGAAAGCCAATTGCTACTTCGATTATCCCCCGAGTGCCTTTTCTTTTTTTAGAAAGGTAAACAAACATATTTCGGGATTCGTAAAGGCTTTTTCACAAGCAGACTATTTTGTTAGCCGTTGAAAAAAAAAAACTACTAATTTCATCCTCACTAGAGATACAATAGAAATAAATTTTGAGTTGAATTAATTAACAAATCGATAAGGTTGGTATTTAGACGAGCAAGCGGGCGGGCGATTAATCGTAACCGCGCCAACAGCTCAAGATGTCTTGAAGGGTGAGTGTACGACCGCAAAGGCCAGGGTACTAATCGCAGCTCGGCTCTCCGAACGTTCGGGCCGAATTCCTTCGATCGTCGATCAATCTAACCGAGCTTAAAGCTCTTTCAACCCTTGAAAAATTCAACCCTGACAACCGTTTAGCCGAAGGAATTTTCAAAGCTACCGTGAGAATAAAAAATCTTGGTCATACGCAGGCTTTACCTCTAAATTGTGTATCTATTTACAAGTAATCAAGTATAATAATAAAAATTTTGGTTTTGCTTAAGTTAGAAATACATTTGAATAATAGTTAGAATAACATTAGGCAATTTTTAGTGAATTGATAATTGTTGTACTTCTTAAAGAAACGTCAAAATTAATGTAAACAGGACTGTCATATTACAAGTCACTCAATTTTGGTCATTAAATTTTTAAGTATAAGTCAAGTATTAATTATTTAATTTATTTAACAATGTTAATTAAGCTAAAAAAGTATATTAATACAAATGGTAAATAGTTTGTTCAAGGTACAATAGTTCATAAATAATTTCAGTTATAAAGATTCAAGTATTACCAACTGTACGTAACGTATAGAAAACAGATCAAACATATATGTAGATGTAAAGTGAACAATACTCAAGCAATTATAATCAAGAGAAAGTAAAACTAATAATATTTGAAAAGTGACGATTTGGTAAAAAAACAGTGGTGATTTAGAAATAACAGTTTGAAAATCTGTTTACCGCAGTAGGTACCACCAGAAACGAGGATCGATAAAACAGCTCGTCGAGATTTTCTCCTTCGCGCTGCTGGAGGGAAGAACAATAACGATAAAGATAAGAGAACGTTACCAGAAAAGTGGCTGCTTGAATCTATAGCTGTTGCTGACCTCCTCCGCCACCCCATCAATCTGCATTACGCTACTGCGGCCACTAACTCCGCACGGGATCTTTTATACTTACCTCGGTCCTGACTTCATTATTGTCAAACTCAACCGAGATTAACTCTTTTTTTATTTTTGGGAATATTAGGGTATTCGAGGAATCTTAGATCTATCATTGTTAAATTCAAGTTACCTGGAAAAACTTAGTTTATATACTTGTATTATGGAATCTTTATTATGGTCTGACCAAACTCTGATCTTCTCTACTTGTCTGCTGACTTCATTATTATCGAACTTCGCTGAAATTAAAAAATAAAAGTCTACTGGGAAACGAAATTAACTCGCAGCTCTTTTGGGAGATTTAACAGGGAAAATTAAGAGGGAATCTTAAATCCATCATTATTAAATTAAAGTAAAATGGAGCAATGAAATTTATATTCTTAACCTGCAAGATATTTATAAGCATGGAATCTTATTTATATTTGGCTGACCGAATTCTGGTCTTTTCTGCTTGTCTGCTGACTTCATCATTACCAAATTCTACTGAAATAAAAGTCTACTGCGGGAATCGTAATTTATTTGCAGCTATTTTTTGGAAAAATTGATTTTTTGCGATCTGAATAGATTTTTTCTACCGGTTAACTTGAATGAATAAAATCTTTCCAGATAAATATGGAATCTTTATTACAGTCCGACCAAACTTGGATCTTTTCCACTCATCTGCTGACTTCATTTTTATCAAATTCAGTTTAATAAAAGTTAAGTTTATCGAGAATTCAAATTTTTTGCTATTTTTTCGGAGAAATTTCGAAGGGAAAAATTAAGTTTGAACAGTTGGAAGTGCTTACATTCAATAGTATGATTTATTTATCGCTGTAAATTTTGGATTTAGACCAGAATTATCTAGAAAAACATATTTATAATATACATGTATTGAACAGATTCCGCATCGTCTATCATTATATGATAGAAAATCTTCGTGTTCTCGTCTAACCAAACTAGAATCTTTTCTTCTTATGATTATCAAACAATCTTTAAATAAAACTTCACCGGAGAATCAAAATTTGTGAAGTTATTTTCATAAAATTTTGTTGGGAAAATTTTTATTGCAAACAATATAAAGGTTGCTTTACCATTTATTACTGCTTCACTTTAATTTTGCATATCTTCATTACCGTTAAACCAGAGTCTTTTAAAATAAATAAAAGATAAAGAAAGATACAACGGAAAAAATTGAATTACACACAAAGTGAACGTATCTACAAAGTCGGCCTGACAAAACTCGGATCTGTTCTACTTGCTCGTTCTAAAATATAACAGTACCGTACAATCGAAATTCATTTTGCTATATTCATAAAATTTAATTGGATGAATTAAGTCTGCACAATTTCAAGTGCTTCGTTTCAATGATTCGTCAAAGATATTCCTGCAGCCCAGAGTTGAATAGTAGCCTTTGTGTATTTACGCAAGAGTTATTTGCGTGAATCGTTTCAATGAAAGGAAGACAATACCTTTTATACGCGGCGCGGGGCAGTCGCAGCCGTTGTAAATTTTAAACAACCATGAAGAGCTGAATCGCAATTAACAAAATATCTTAAACAAAAGATTTTAAACGAACGACTAAGCCGCTAGTTTCAATCGTACAAATCGGATTTATTTGCAAATTCACCGCTAGGACGGAGGAATAATAAAGTCTGAAAGAAAAAATTCTTCGGTATCTCTGAATGTATCGATCAATGCGAAAAGAAATATTCAGATCAGATATAAACAGCTTAAAAATGGTAACGAACCAGCAGCCGTGCTTCCTTCAATAATTCCGCTTCTGCAGTTGTTATAAAATTCAAATCCGAGTGGCCCAGATTTTTTTTTTTCATGAAAAATTTCAATTTTTATGAGAATTCCTCTCTCTCTCTCTCTTTTTTTATCACCGTCCGAAGATTGTTTTCTAATCGAGTCCCTCGTTTTTTAAAGGCGCGTGCGTGCGAGCGAAGTTACAAGACGAAGAAAAATATATTCAACTTTTTATTAAAGATGAACCCCATATTTTCCATATAGATAGCGTCGTACTTTTGATATTTTCTTCTTTTAGCGATAAAAAAATAAAATAAAATCTTCGTCATGAATAAGTAAATCAAGTCGAATCCACCGAAGGGGAAAAATACGGTTTGATTAACGGATGAATCTAACTATTTCGATGGTTCCAGCGAAGAAAAACCTTCGTCCAAAACCTGCCACGAATAAAGTAACATCGGAAGTACTTTTGGCCAATAAAATGTCTCTAAACTACTTTATTTATTATTTTAGCATGCAGAAAAAAATGTCTTTGCTATTATAGCGTTGATATAATATAGTAAAAAAATACTTTTTGACACACCAGCCGCGAATAAAATGACTCCTTGCATTTTTTATAAGTTGAAAACTCAGAGTCATTTTATTCGCGGCTGGTGTGTAAACGGACTGATAGCAAAGCTCACTTTCCTTAAACCTTTCTAAGTCACCGAAAGTCGCCTTATTGTAACTTTATTCGTGGCAGATTTAGGTCTAAGATTTTATTTAGCTGGGATTATCGATTTATTGATCGAATCGAAGTTTGAAATCAGTAAAATTTGCAATGCACGGTAGATAAATAACTTTGTAAAAACTTCCCCGGAATATTCACTGGTCGGAGATATTGGAATGCTCGATTTATCCGATTCCTCCCTCGCCGAAGAGCTGAATCATTTCACTCGGAATGAGCTTTTGCAGCCGAGTCTGGCTACCAATGAAATGACGTACAGTACACGCATGAAGTAGCAAAGTAATATCTCTGCCCTCTTTAGTTCACAAATTCAGCCTTAGCGCAAGTTTCCGCTTAAACTCGCCGAGTTTTCTATTAAAACTAACTTGAAATACCGCAGTTTATGTGTAATACCCAAGTGGTCTGCTGCTGAGATATTTTGAATAATTTGGGAAACCCGAGAGATTGCTGAATGACAATTCTGAAGTCTACTTTTTTCTTTCGTTGCTCATTTATTTATTAATTGTAAAATAATTTCAAAGTTTTCATAAAACAAATTTTAAGACTTTATGTGTTTAGTTTTAAAAATAATGATCGTTCTTAGTAGCTGAAAGTTTGTTTAGCATTATTAAAGCATTATTGGCAAAAGAATTAGAAAGTAGTCATCAGTGATTCTAGACACAGCACCTCGAAAAAAAAAATTAAAAAAAAAAGTCGTCATCTTCTAAACAACAATCACGCTAAATTTCCTAATAGAACTTGAAGAAAACGCTTTGAATAAAGCCGAGATTTGAAAAAAGAAAAAGGTAAAAGAAGGTTAAACGATAACGAGAGCCAATCCGGGTAAAGTGTCGGGGCGCAACAAAGCGCGAAATAAGCCGAGTGTTTATGCAGCAGGAGATAGGCCGAGTATAATAACGGAAGTCCGCTGATTGTCTAATCGACAGAGCGGGACGCGTTTCCGGTGGCTGTTACCCCCCAAACTGCCTCCATGCAGCTCCGTGATTAGTTTTAGCATGCATTCGTTGCCTGTTGCTTCGCGGATTTCCTTGACTTTTTCACTCTTAAAATTTACCCTAAGATTTCCTTTTTTTATAAAGTTTGAATTCAAAAGTAGTTTTTAAAAAAATTTACAAATTTGTGCTTTTCAACATTTTTTTATCAAAGGTGAATAGAATTGAAAAGTATTCATGTAAAGATCACAGAGTTGTCAAAAGAGAGAGTGCTGAATTTTTTTTACTCGAGTGTCTCTTTTTTCCTCACATAAAATATTTTTCGTAATTACACTTTTTAAATTAAAAATTTCTAAAAAACTTTCCCTTTTTACAGCCAAATAAAAAACATCAAAAATTTGTTACCTTCAATACATTTATCAAAAACAATTAATTAAAATTGTATTAAAAACAAGTTTTCATTATTGTCAAATTACACGAATATTTAATTGCATTGAGTTCAAAATGACTCAAACAGTATATTATTATTAAACTGTTTTATTTAAGTTTGAGCAGCTCGGGTTTCGGTGTGCTTACGAAACGAAATCTGCACTGTCGGGTACCACATAAACTGAATTCAAAAATAAACAACGAATTTCATAGTAGTTGTTTCACTTTGCCCCACCTGCAGCTGAAAAGTTTCGAGTTTGCTTTATCATTTCTACTACTTGTTTAACAAGAGAAAAAAAAAAAATTATGAATTTAAATCTACACTACTCGGAGTTATTAATTAATAGTTTTTTAAAACCTCACGATTCTGATAAAAACTCAAAATCACAATGGTTAAACGGCGTGTTTGGTTTTTCATGTTATCCCCGGGTTTATTTTGATAAACTTTTTTTCAAGCTCGCTTTCGGAAAAAGTTTAAAATTCATCCCGGCACCCTGTATTGTTTTTTTGAAAAATGTTTCTATTCAAATGTTTGACTTTGAGAAACGTTTCAGAAATAAAGTGAAAGTCATAATGATTTTCCCGGTACACAGAAAAACCAACATGGCCCACTTTTGAACGACCCTCAAAGGAATTCCAATACAAAAAAAGTTTGCGTTGTTGTGTTCCGGAGAACAAAAAAGTTATTTAAAGTACACAAAACTCTTACCAAGGATTGTATTTATTATTTGAACAGAATTTTTGCAAAATAGAAACACTCAAAGCTCAAATCAATATTAGGAAAATTTTCAAGGGTTCTCAACCTAGCCTCTAAATATGTCAAGTTCATTTTATTACTTTTTAATAATAAAGCAGACAGGATGTCTAAATCAAAATAATCAAGGTATTTTGATCAACTGTCTATTACCAATTTAGACTCAAAATAGTAAGGTTTAGGGTTGTTCTAGAGTGCCAGTGGTTCTCAACCTAACCTAAAAATATTTCAAAGATTTCATCACTATTTAACAATCTAACCAAGAACTGTACATTAAAATGATAAAAGCATGAAAATTCGACTATTTTAGGCTTATTTTTTCAAAATTTATTAACTTGCCATAAAACAAATATGACCCAAGAGAGCCAATATCACTCAATCGAACTAGCCCCCGCGGCTGTGTTTATGCTCGTGTTTGTCTCCGGCGACATTAACGCCGTGGCACATACGAGAGAAAGAAAGAAAAAAAAAAAGAAAAGAAAAAAGTCAATCCCAGATATTTGAAATCGAGATTTATTGCCGCGGGAATTTGCATACCCTTACACGCATTGGAATGAATTTTTTTTTCCCGCCCGAATTTTAAAAAATAAAACATTTTTCTATCCCCCGCGTACAGGTAGGAGAGGTACGAGTGAGTGAGTTATTCCGTCCGCTATTTGCATGAAAATTGATTTTCATCGGGGGGCACCACCGCGGTTCTTTTGAATCCCAAAATGGCGACTGGAGAGAGAGAGAGTATACAGAATTTCGAAGGTTTTAAAACTTTTGATCCGTCAGTTTGATTTATCATGTCGGAAATTTTGCAATTCAGCGACAAACAAAATTCAACGACAATAAAATGGACCGGGTGCGGACGAAAAAAAAAAAAAAAAAAAATTGCGCTGTCGGTCTCTGATCCATTGTGCGAAAAAAGCAGCGCGAGTTGTTTTAATTGAAAGCAGGAAAAGGCGTAAAAAATATTATTATTTTTGGAGACGGCGTGTACTCGGTAAAGGAAGAAGAGAGAAAAGATCGAGATTATCCGGGTACGTAGCGCGTGGTCACGTCTCGCTTTTCTCTTATCTTTTAATTATCTTGTTTATCTTGGCGAACCCACGCAGGACTGAAATTAACCCCGAAAATTTATTCTTGGAATGCGCGCGAGATTTAAAAATAAAGTATACGTGAGCACCACCTGTGGGCCATTTTGGTTTTAGGAGTGTAAAATTATATTTCTCTTCTTAGCTCGTTTTGTATTAACCTAAAAAATTTACTGTTCAAATTCGAGAAACTTGTACGAATTTTAGAGAAAATTAACTCTAAAACTTCTCTAATTAGTGCTTTTTTAATTTACCCCGAATATTAGTTCTTGAAAAGGGCGGGAATTTGAAAAGTATAGGTTACTCAAGCGCCACCTGTCAGCAAACTATAATTACAATTTCGCTCATTAAAAAAAAAACACACAAGCATCACACATTATATCACACATTAGACCTTACTGGAGCATTCTGAACGAACCCTAAAAATTAATTGTCCAAATTTAAAAATAAAATTTACTCAAGCGCCACCTATTAAAAATTTTGATCTATTGAGTTTGAAAAACTGAAAAGTTTACTCATTATTGCTTTTTGAATAAACTCTGAAAATTTATTTTTGGTTAACGAAGTTTGTATATGAACCTAGTGCCACCTATGAGGATTTTTATACCCTAAATTACAGTTTAATATTTTCAAAGTTACCTTATTAGTGCATTTGAAGAGCCTCCCGAAAATACATCATCAGTTAGATAAATTTGAATGTGAAGTCAGTGTCACCTGTGAGGATTTTTACATTGGCTTTACAACTACAGAAAAAAAATCGTCTGCTTTGGTTTAAAAATTCTATTACAAGTATATCTATATTTTTTTTGCCTTGAATCAACTTTGAAAAAATCATAGTCTAGTTAAACTTAAAAAATATATCACTCTTTATGGTATAACTTATAAGTGTTTTTATTACTGAAGTTCACTTAAAAAATTAATCTCAGAGGAGATAATTTTGTAGACTTACAAATTCAACCCAAGTATTGAGTTTATGATAAAAAAAAACAAAACTGAAAAAGAAAAGCAAGATGATCGAGACTCCGGTGATTTTTCAAATTCGTTTTATCCGCTCGCCTCTCGTTCGGTCGGTCCTCGGGGACCCACGATAAACAAACTTCTTCTTCTTCCTCCTCCTCCGCTTCCTTTTTTCTCGTCAGAATAAGAACTTGATTTTGTCCTCCTCGTCTTGTCTTCCTCGGACGTTACACACGAGCAAGTTTTATTTTAAATTTTTCCGCCCTCTCGAGGGACCGCAAGAGACCGTAACCGGTGGAATGAAATAAAAAATCTCTTTCTTTTCAACAAAAGGCCCTGAAAAGAACAATTCGACCGAATTTAAAATAAAACTTTTATAATGAGCCAATTAAAAATTTGTTTTTTCAACTGCTGGCTCGCTCGCTACTCCCGAGTTGAAAAAATTTCTCCGGTCGATTATGAATTAAAGAGAGAAAAGTAAGAAGCTGGAAAAAAGTTTTTAACCTATCGATGGGGAATAAAATTTTTTAACGACGAGGCCTTTTTTAGGTCGAATTTCGAACGCGGTGGAGGAAGCCGCTGCGGATGCTATTAATCATGCGAGACGTGAGTAACAATACCGCATAGTCGAAATTAAAAATTTATTACGTCGTAAGTTATCGTGATCTGTATTTGATAATGTCAGCAAGACGAAGCTTTTCAAGTATATTTTTTTTAATTTTAATATCTTTTTAAATAGTTGAGAAAGAGGGAACCTAAAATTTTTGATTTTGAATTCCCGCCAAAATGAGTGACGTAAGTTTGACAATTTCACGTGACTTGAAAGTTTGTAATTCATTCAGAACTGGTGAGTTAAACTTTGTAAGTAGCTTTACGCAAAATTACTTGTTTTTTTTTTTTTCTGTTACATACTTAATTTTAAATTCTCGAGTCACGTGACTTTGAAAAAATGACGTCACTATTTTGGCGGGAATTCAAAAATGAAAAACAAAAAAATAGTTTATTACTCAAGGAAATAGTTTGAACAACCGAACAATTTTTCACGATACTTTTTTACTATTATTATTCTCAACTTTGAAAAGTTCGTCAAAGTATTTCAAAGGCAGAAGCGTTGGTAAAAAAAAAAAAGAGTCCCAAGTTTTTGTAACTCGAGTCGAGTGGAGCGCGCCGGCATCCAGTAAAAGTGGCGCGGAAGAACCGAAGGAGGAAATATCCTTTTAGCCGGCAAGTATAAAAAGTCTCTTTCTTTCTCCCCTTCCCTGACCTTTTTTTCTTCTTCATATTTCTCATCGAATCAACTTATCTTTTTATAGCCATGGCGGTGGTCACGGACCTTCGATTACGACATCATCCGAGGAATTGGCTGAGAGATTTTTCCCTCCCCCAAAGTTTTATAATTTATTCATCCTCCCGCGGTTTAAAAATTTTACGGTTCTTAACCAACCCCCTCCCCTCCCCCGGCAAGAGTTTGATCGACACTTGAAAAAGTTTGAAACCCAAAAACAGCCCGCGGACAGAAAGTTAAGAACGCACTTCGAATGCGCTAATGAGAAAACTTTATTTTTCTCGCAAACTGCAGCGCCTTGAATCGGGACTTTAACACATTTAAACGCTCTTAAATTTTCAGAGTTAATAAAGGATGAGCTGGTAAACTTTTGAGGTTAATTTATTTAAAAATTGTCCACTAGATGGCGCTCGAGTAGACTTTGAGTTAGTTTAAATATTGATGGATAAATAACAAACAGTAAAGCTTAAATAATTGATGTACGTGAAAATTAAGTATTTTCCGTTAATCTTACTTTCGTAAGAATAAATAAAAAATAAAAAAAGTAATTCGTGACTTCCGTAGACGAGCTGAGATTTGCGTGCATCGAGATAAGAAGGTAAAATCTCGGTTCGGCGGTGACTGTCGACAACAAATTTTCGGCGGCATTACCTTCTCCTCAGTCCAATTTTTTCTTCTTCTTCTTCTGGTTCTGCTGCGACGGCGTTTTCGCGAACGAGACTGGAGAATAATCTTGAAGATAAGATGCAGGCGCTGATAACACAGACTTATTTATTCTTACCCTGCAGTGGCTCTCCGATACTCAAAATTTAATTTCATTCGGACATTATTCAAACGAGGCTAAGGGTTTCTCGGTAAAGACAGTTGTAAATTTGTAATTAAAATTTTTTTTATGAAGCTGACAATGTGAATTATTGTTTAATTTTGAATTTTTTTATTGTTATATGCTATATGTTCTAAAGTACGCCAATCTGACAACTTAACATTTCGAGGTTTGAATTGGCCGCTGAAAGAAAATGACTACCAACTTCAAAGTTTTTATGTGGTGCCAACCAAATGTTTGGGGGAAAAAAAAAATTCGAGTAGAAATCTTAAAAAAGGTTGATAGGTTATGCCTTCAATCAATTGAATGTAGAAAACAGTATAAATAAATAAATAAATGAATAAATAGCAGACTGTGAGTATCAAGTAACCAGAAAAATAAAAACTAATTTAAGGTTCCAGAAATTTAGAAGTGCAATTGATTTCTGGCACTAATTATTTGAAAATTTCAGGCTAAAAAAATCTTAGAAGTGATAAGAAAGTTCATGTAATAAAAAATTAGTAAAACAGACTATTTGGTCAAGAATATTAAATACGAGAAAAATCACTAAAATGTCTGGTGAAATTAATTCATCACTAGACTCTAAAATTACAACCGAAAAAAATACCTTTTCAACTCTAATTTATTCATCGCGTGCTTTTTCAAGCTTCTTTTTTCCCAAAAAAGAGAAAGAGTAAAAGATTTTCCCCCCGCGGCGGCGTAAATTAAATATGAACTAGATTTTTATCCCGCGTCGGAAGAAGAATTAGCACGTAAAAAAAGAGAATAAGTAACACACACCAGCGAGTTTGCTCAAATAATAATGATCGTCCGAGCTTGCTTTGTTCGGTGTTTATTATTATAAAGCCACCGCCGCGTCCGTCCGTAACGAAATAATATATAAATGCATTGTGCGCTCTGATTCATTATAACCACCGGCCGCCGGAAAAAACAGCAACAACTGAAAAAATTATTATTTTTTCGCGAAAAACCAAGAGCCCGCAAATTCTATTTTTTCGTTGTTTCAGGTAGTTTAACTCATTTATCTCCCACTGCGGTTGCTTCTCTTTTTACCTTTCGTAAGGTTCTAATTCTTTTATATAACGCTATGCGCATGCGCGGTTAACCAATTTCATATTATTTTACGACTGTCTACAATTTCAACAAAAATCTATTATTTATGAAAATAATATAAAAAGGTAGATCAAATTTTTAGCTCTGCGTGAAACAAATACTTTTACATCGTCTTTAGAGTGGGATAAAAATGAATTTTTCTTCAATAAAGTTTTTATACTTATAGAAAAACTCCTTGGAACATAAAAGTTTTAAATATTCAAAATTTGAATAAAAGTATTAAATAACGTTTTTTTACGCTTTGACGACTGTCTTAAACTACATTTACGACATGTCGAAAATGTCATTTAATACAACCTACTTTCGACATGACCAACACTGCCCTAAACTGAAAGACGTACTCTTCTTACAGAAAACTCGTTTTTTAAATGGTTTCAAAAAGGGTATTTTTCCATGATAACCGTCCGGATCGTTAATCAAAGCGCTTAAAAATTTTTCAAGAATAATTATTCGAAGACTCCCCTGGATTTTCAATATCGGGTTAAACGAGGTGCAAAAACAGGGTACACGGGCCGCTCAAAATGCGCGCACCGCAGCCGCGGGAGTATTCTAAAACGGCAAAGATATGCAAATGCGAATGTTAATTTCGTTAACGGTCCTGCGACCCCGCCGCCGCCGCCGCACGCGTGACTCCGGCCCGCAATTCTGCGGACGAGAGGAAAAATTAAAATCTTTCATTTACTCGCTCCCTTACTTTCACGGAGATTCTCTTTCTCTCTCTGACCTAACCTCCCAAAAAGTTTCGCTAATGTCTCTCTTGGTTTCTCCCTGGGACGTTTAATTTAACCGTTTTCAAAAATAGTGTCTTGGCTTGTATTGTAGTAGTTGTACACATTAGACGCCATCTAGCGATAAAAAAACTCTATATTCTATCTTGTAATAAGGCCATGTTGATTCCTAACCTCAAATCACTTCGCATCTCATGTCACCTTCAATAAAAAATGGTGTCGATAAGGATAAAATGAGTTTAAAATGAAAAATTATCATAAATAGTGTATCAGACGCCACCTAGCGGTAAGAATTAATACTTACTATTTTGAAGCAACATAACCTCAAGTCATCTCGCTTCTAATACCACTTCCAATAAAAACATGCAATAAATTATGATAAAATGAAAAATAAATTTGGGTAAATTATGATGGCACCTTACCACTAGAAATTTTACTCTAGATTAGTTTGTCATTAATACAATATTAAAATTGAGTTGAAAATGTATCAGATGCCCCCTTGCGGTAAAAAATTGTGCAAGCAATTTTGAACTAACAATTCCTAACCTTAATTGAAGTAGAGGTACAACGATAAGTATTGATTTAGATACCAAAGTTTCAGGCATCTAAATTCAAATTAATCCTACATAATAATTTATCTGATGCCATCTAGTGGTAAAAAAAACTATTCCTAACCTCAACTCACCTCTAATTAATTAAGATGAAATGAAAAATGAATTGAGATTGAGTACGACGGACAGATAATCGTTCCATATTTCACAACAAAAGCGAATACAAAATCGAGCTGAAAACATCCGATCGGATAATTTTTCATAAATACCGCAGGGGTATTTCCCCAACAAGAACGAAAATAATTACCGCGAGCTTGAGCTCTGAAAAGAGGAGTACAAACGCAGATAAAAACTGGCTGCGAACGTTGGTTAGCCACGCGAAATCTAATAACCTTTCAATCTCCGCACCGGAGCGAAATGTTCCATCGACAATCTCACCGCACAAATGACGCAATTTTTTCCCCGCCCCCCACCATCCTCAATTAGTGTCAACAGCATCGTTTTTACCCTTCCGCGACATCCAGAAACAAAAAAAAAGAGACAGATGGTGGGGGTAAAAAAAAGCTTTTGTTTGTTTTATAATTGCAGGGCGTCTCCTTTGATCACGCCGCGGGATCCGGTATCGTATTTTCATATCGGCTTGACCCCCCCGGAAAATCTCGGGAAATCCGATCCGCACGAAACGTCGAATTCTCTTCGTCACCTTTGTTTGCGGGGAAAATATTTATCAATTGGTATTTGGCCGCGTAATGGATAAAATATGGGTCTGATTGATAAGGAACCGGCGTAGGTTTAAATAAATGTTTGGGTGGTTTATTTTTAGATTTGTAAAAACATTCGAATGGATAGTTTCCCTGTGACTCAACCTAACCTCAAAATATTCAAAAAATTTTGTTCCATCTATCTATCTCATACATATGAATAAAGTATGATTAAATTGAAAATAAAAGCGCGTCGTTCGCCAACAGGAGAGCGAATTAAGCCGGAGGCAAGGGAGCCACTCCGAATTCGTCCGCGTTCCACTTCCATCCTGTCCTTCCCAGAGAGCAAGGCGGCTCCTTTTTCCGTCACGTTTACGTTCCCGGCATTGTCTAGTCTTTTGTCCCTTCTTCTTTCTTTGGACTATTTCCGGTCGACGTTTTTTCGGGGCGCCGCTGACTTACTTTATTTTCCTCCCTTTCCGGGGGGATGTTCTTTTCTCGCAGGCTCTATTTTCGCAGCAGGTAAATACCTACACCACCGACAAAGTGACGAGTCTACTTTTTTTCTTTACCCCCCTTCTTGCAACTCGGGAGAATGGAAAAGAGAAAAAAACTGTGGCGTGGCTCACGGATAATGAAATTTTTTTCGGCCAGCTGCTTGCGTCAAGGTGATGAGATTTATACTGAATTTTACGTTGAGAGGGTTGGTACTTGATATCTTCGATTCGACCTTTTAAAAATATGGTCCAAAAGGGCAAAAGCTTAGGAACAATTTTAAAAATCCATTTGTTAGCTATTTCTTGCAGGGAAACTATTGGAAAGAAAGTTGTTTTTTTTTATTTTAATTCGAAATCAATAGACAACACAGATCGATTTCCAATAAAATTAGTTTTACCCTCCCAGGTGTTGCAGCAAAGGCTTACTATGATAACTCGGAAACAATACGTACACACGGAATAAAGTTAGAAGCCAAAATTATTGCACCGGGTACTTGAAATTCAGCGCTTCCCCAGGGTGTACGAGTAATAACAGCCTCGTCTGCCAATGGGAAGTTCGCTGACGAATCGACGCGGGGCCAAAACTGGCGATGCGTTTGACGAATTTCGCGGGAAGTTTGTCGCGTATACTCGCGTAGCAATTTAATTTTGATCTCAAACAACGACACACTTTGGCCACGAATACTCCGAGTTTGGGTGCGTTTATTATTTACGACGAGTTGGCGAGGTGTGGAGTCTGTACTTTGCGTGTCTCAAGCGCGCTCTTGAGCTTCCTGCTTGGATGATGGAATTCGACCTTGTCCAACTCAAACTCCAAACTGAAATATAAAAGAACATAATCATCATTTTTCAGCTATCGTGAGTTAGCATTGGTCATTTTAGAATTGAATAAGTATTTTATTCGTTTTCTTACATTGTTACAGCCCTGGTGGTGAAAATACGTGCATTTATATATCCATATCGATCAGCTGTGATTCTGATCAGGCGTACAGCTTTGATGAAATTAGGTTAGGGACAACTCAACTTTAACCACTTGAGTCAATCCTCACGCACAACTATTTTTTGGTCTAGTAGCATCCTCTTTGGTAGTCCGACTTTAACCCAATTGAAAAATAGTATATTATTCCCGCAGGCGAGATGGTTCGATTTGGCCTCCGAGAGGTTTGCGACCCGAGCCGAAGGCGAGGGTTGCAACGAGGAGGCTAAATCGAACCCTCGAGCCTAAGGGAAATATACTATTTTTCGTCCTTCTAACCGAAAAGAAGGGGCGAAGTTCCGATTTTGAGGTTAGAGGGACGAAAAAAAATTTTTTCTCTAGTATTCAGTTTGAATATGGGATGAGTCAGATTTTTTGTGGTAATTTGAATATTGGTATAATAGTTTTATCCTAATTCAGTTTGGTTCTCAAAAATTTTATCAGGCTTGTTTCTTGTGCCCTCGAGTCTCAATCAAATATCATTTGTAAAGAAATTGAAGTTTTGTAGAAAATATCATCACTCACCACTGACGTTCCAGGTTCCTTCTATCCGATACCCCGACGTTGCGGTATCAATCAGAAATCATCATCTGGATTTTCACTTCTGACAATCGATTTGTTGAACATTCAATTTAATCCATTCATGATTGACGTTTCATCAAAATTTGAAATAATCAAACCAAAAACCAAACAATGTTTGCACCGAATTTTATAAAAAAAAATTTATTTCATGTTCAACACGATTCGGTCAACTTTTGAAACCATAATTATCGTCCAAAGATTTGATTAATTTAAATTCAAGTGCTACGTGTATCCGCAAGATACGTTTAGTGTACGTAATTGCAATGTTGATCAATCTCGGTTGTGTGCCCCTAGATGATTTGATTTCGGGTAGAAGACTGACTGAAGTTTGATCAGCTGTGCAGTCAGTCACCAACCCGGGGCAATTTGAAGTTTGCCATCAAACACATTTTGCACCGCTCAAGGCTGATATCAGTAATATGGATACACAAAAAATCTTTGAAAACAGCAGCCTGAACTTAGAAGTTTAATATCTTGAGCAAGTATAAGGATTCTTCCGGTATTTTTATTTTACATAGAAACCACAAAGTGAGAGGTGGGTAACAAGTACACGCAGTGGATGATTTCGTACGTACAGCTTTGGAAATTGCTAAAACATGGCGCATGCGAGGGTACCCAGGGCTGCTTAGTAGGAGAAGCCGCGCAGCTCCTACCTCGAAACTTGACTAATTTGCGGTGGTGGTAAAACGAGGCACGCGGGGGGATCTTACGTGCCGATATAATTAGACGAATTTATAAGCCCCGTGGTTACGTTTATCTTCTTTTACCTCCCACTATTTTTCTCCTAATAATATGGTTTTTTTATCGCTTTGGGTTGAAGTTCAAATTTAAACAACTTTTAATCATTATAATATTATGTACTGTATGCATGTATAGAAGGTATGTTATAAAGAATAAAGAGACAGTCATAATTGAACCACAAAGCTCGTCATTGATCTCGATCTTCTCCTGTCCTACATATAGTACATTTTAGAAGATAATCAAGCTTAGCATAAGATACCTTAAGGTATTAGATGAGGTTATCTTCGTATCTTACTAATTACTCTTTGACTTTTTTCATGATTTGAAATCAGTATCTTATAAAAGACACGTTGAAGCTACGCAACTTTAAGCTCATATCAATGTTCCCGGATTATTCTGGCTGTACAACCAATGCTATGAATTCGAGATTCGAGGCGACTTGTATCCTGCTTTTATCAGCTTAGCCTCAACCTTATGACCGCATCCATACCAATGTGCGGATGTACATTAAACTTCGCGCTCTATTTGACTGAGCTTGCACTTCCAATATCGGATCTTTTTTTTCATTGCTATTTGATAAAGATTTTAGTTTCAAATTAAGTCCTATAAGACTTCCTCTAGTGGCCATAAAAAGCTTCGAATGAAATTTTAAATTACAACATTGAAAAAAGAACTCAAGACCTGCATACATTTCTGTTATAGCCAAAGCATAAACTTCAAGTTTCCGATGTCTTAGCAATTTATAAGACAATAATTTTGGTTTTAATAGGAACATATGATTGTTAAGGTCCAAGTTCATCTTTTTTATAGTGTGATGTAAAAATTTCGTTCATAACTTTTGAGATCACTATAAAAGAAATATTCATCGAAGAAATATTTTCCTAGCTACCTGTAGACCAAACAATCGAAAAAAATATTTCGATTGTTTCAAGATTGAAAAGTGCAAGCTCGATCAAACAACGGGATTGAAAGACACCACAGTGTCTGAATTTTTCCTCTTAAAACAACGACTCGAGAAAGTTGGAAAGAACTCAATTACCACGGGACTCTAATTGAAATTTAAACTGAAAAAATTGAAAACAGTATTATTCTATACCAAGGGAGAGCGTTGTTCGAGCAAGCGTTTTTTAAATTGTTATTCAAATGAATGCCCAAAGCTGAAAGATAAAAAATAAAAATAAAATAAATAAATAAAAAGTTAGTCACGCTTTGTTGTACGGTGAATTTTCATTTAAAACTCTAACTCAATGGAAGTGCTCTATTTTTATGGGGTCAACGGGGGCTGTAAAAATATGAGAAATAAAAATATAGTGTGATTGAATTTGTAAAATAAAAAAAACTAAAAACACCTCCTCCCCGCGCTGAAGTTATTACTTACTGATCTGGATTGCAACCATAAATAGCGAAACTCATTTGAAAACATCGTCAAGTTAGAAGATTTGTAATTACAATCTAGAAAATAATCTAACGCCTAAAAAAACGAAGTAAAAAATTATTATCAAATTTCCAAACTAATTATTAATCTAAAAAACAAAAAATCTATTGCACTCTAAAATCTCTTATTTTCTTGGCTTTTTTTATAAATTTTAAGGTAAAAATACATTTAAATCCAAGTTGTTAGGTTTTTGAGTTGAGTTAAAAATGTTATGTTAAAAATGCTTTTAGAAATCTAAATCCTACAAGTTAAAACTTACCAAATTAAACAAAAAATAAAACTTGTACAAAATAATGTATAAAAAAAAATCAAAATTTGCTTTAATTTTTTAATTATTTTTCCAAAAAACTTTGAAACTTTAAAAAAAGGTCCAAGTAAAAAACCAATAACAAGGAAGCTTCAGTGGGTATGATGAACCTCGGTAAGTTAATTTTCTGGAAGGGAGGGAGGGGGTTTAAACTCGATGATTTTGCAGGCTGTTCCGTTCGCGCCTGGCCTCGGGCGGCAGTGTAAACTTCGCGGGACAAGTTTTCGGACGTACCCTCAAAACTCTCTTGTGTATTGATAACCTTAAGACTGACGTACTCATGACCCACATTTTTTCTTTTGGTCTTGTTTGTTAATCAGCTTGAGACTTGTCGAACTTTTAAAGTCCACTTGGTTCCCAGGTGAATGGGATTCTGATCCTTAAGATTATTTGATTTCATGGTTTTATTCAATGTACAGTTTGCTGTAGAAAAATAATTAAAAATAATGAATTATGATGGTAATAATAGTAATGGTGATAAGGACAATAGAGATAAAAAAAATTAATATGAATTGTTTAAGTACCTTATTGTTCTAAGCACAAGTTTTTGATAAGAAAAATTTGCTTTCAGCGTAAACTACACTATTTTACAGATTTTGAAGAGTTCTGAATCATTCAGTCTTTTTTTTCAATATAAATTTGTAAAATTACTGTTTTTGACGCTTTTCGGTACATTTTACAATGACTTTGATTAGATTCTTTTTACAGAACCTTTACATGTCTACTCCAGCTGGAATATGATCAGAAAAATGGTTACTTTTATCTCAAAGTTCAGTGAAGTATGATCGAAATTTTCAAAGCTTTCGTTCTTTAAATCCACAAAGTCCAAGAATTGATCTAAGACAATTTTACCATAAATTTGACTATTTTTTGTCACACAACTTTAAATCCTTAGAATAATTTGAATCGATCGATGCCAATTTAAGAACTCTGACTTTTTACACAAAAAAGCCTAAAAAAAAAATGATTTCAGAATCCACGAAATCATCCGAATAAATCATGCATCCCCAGTCATCTCTAACAAGCCGCGGCGGGTAAAATTCGCGACGCTAAAATAAAGCCCGCAAGCTGCAATCAATCAAGCTTTCAGGTCCCCGCCTTTTCCCTACGACGAATTGGCTGATCGACGTCCTTGTTATCCCCGCTGCTGCGTTATTTTCTTTCATTTTTTTCGCTGCCCTTTTTTCACAACTCGGAGGGGGGGCGGACGATATAATGAGAGAGGGACAAAATTACTCCGTCAACCGGAATTAAAACTCGCTGGGTATTATTATAATGACGCGGTGTCGAGGAGACTTTAAGAATCTAAAAATAATTAAATCGATTATTTAAAATTTTGAATTTCTTAAAAAACCTTCTACTCGAAATAAAATTTATTCGAACGGCAGTACAGTCTGAAATTAATCAAGATTAATTAAAAATAAACGATTAATCGACAAATGCTTTTTTTCATTAATTATTCATTGATTTATTTTCATTGAAACAAATGATTAAGTCTTACTAAAATTTCATAAATTTAAATAATTACCATTTAAAAAAGTGATTAATCGATCTATTACACTTCTTTTTTTCCTAATTCTCTCGCATCTCTAAATTTCCACTAAAACTCAAGGCACAAGCAAACGGTAAATTTGACAAGTTGCACACGGCCCCAAAATTTATCCCCTCCGCTCGCTCGCTCGCTCCCGTTCATTGGTACAAAAACACCCGAGTAACTTCAAAAGCTCCCCGGCTCGTAAGCCGCTGTCTAAACAAGCCAAGCCGGCAAAAAGCTCCTGCAAACAACAGATTATCAGTGCGTAATTTTAATAATTATTTAGCCCGCGTAGACTCGCTCGCAAACACAGCTCCATAAATTCAATTTATCTATCTCGCGAGGGTACGTAATGAGCCGGGCGATATGCGAGCTTCACAAAAAGCGACATCTGTACTTACATACCTCTGAACTTTTTTTTCTATCTAGCTCACTGGAGATTATATTGATGGCTTATCTCTTTCACGGGTGATGAACGACCTCGCCGTTTTGATCTTTTACAAGCGAGACAGGGAATGAAAAAAAGAAGACGCTGTGGCCTTGTAACCCACCGTGGGTTGTTTTGAGGGAAAAAAAAAACAATTCGGAAAAATTAATGTCTCCGCTGGAAAAAAAAAATGGCAACGATCGATCACTCAGAGTTGCGTTTGACACCACTTCAAATTTCAACAAAAAAAGAAGGGAAGATGCGAGTCATTCATTAAATGTCGTTTTCATGTTTTTGAAAGCCGAAAAAAATGTTGATGAAAGCGTGCTGCTTTCAAGTTTTAAATTTTTCAGGATAATATATTATTAGATGAATTTTTTTAGTGAGTGACTGGTATTTTTTGTATCTGGGACGTAAAATGCTACTTTACGCACTCAAGGTTGCAAAAAATGATGCATGATCAGAAATATCAATTGAATTTTGTAGGATAGTGGATAATTTAATGAATTTTTTAGTAAGTGATTGATATTTTTTGTACCTAGGACGTAAAGTGACACTTTATGCATCTACGGTTGCAAATAATGACGCTTGATCACAAATAACGTTATTTTTACAGTAATAAACATAATATCCATTTTTATGAAAAAATTTTAGTGGTCAAGAAATAATTTTTTCAAAGAAATGAAAATCCTAACCTCAAAACATAATTTTTAGGTTATCTTTTACAAAATATCGTATTTATTCAATCACAAAATGAATAACAAGGAAGCATATTGGTAAATTTACATTTTCTTAAAAGCTGCTCAAACGAAAAATGTCAGTAAAAACTCAAAAAGTTAAAAAAGAAAATTAAACACGAGATACAAAACGAGAGAGCTAGGGCTACCGCCCAGAGCAATTCAAAAGACAAATATCATGCGTGAGCTCGCTTACGCATTCATTGCAGCAGGAAGTTGTTCAAGTCGCCAGCCATGTTTGGATAAAAACAGCTTGAGGCGCTGCCGTAAAACTTAGCTCGAGCTTACCCGGGAAAACAGAGAATTCGTCCCTAGGGAGTTACCCGAAACTTTCCTCACCGCCCGAAGACGAGTTTATTGTGCAACTCGGAATCAACGTTATTCCACCGTTCCATGCAAATCCGATGCTAATCGAGGAGTAAATAAGTCGCACGCTACATTTAGCCCTGTGAGCTCGAAACGCCCGCACGTTTACATCGATAACAACTATACGATTAATTTGACCCGAATTATAATTTAATTCGAGTAATGATTTTAACGAACCGTACGGTTTACCGAAAGCCATCGGGTATCTAATACGGTTAAGCTAGCTAAATAAAAAGTAACAGTGCAGAAATTTATGATGAAAAAATAGACTTTCCTCGCATACTTTAACAAACCTTGCAAAGTTTGTTAAAATTTCATTTTTAATGAGTTTACCGCTAGGTGGCGACTAGTAAAATCAGCCCGTAAGTAAAATTTAACGGTTAAAATTATATATCAGAGAGTATGTAAAGTATATTAAAGAAAAAAATAATTTTCCATGTTTATATTTAAATATTAAAATTACTTATGATAATTTAAGCTGCACCCTAACCTAAAAAACAAAATATTTGCCAAATCTTACAAAACTTTAACTTAGAAATTAAATTTTTTTGCTTACCTTACTCAAACTTATTGATTTGGCAAGATTCGTTGTCAAAGTTTGTTTAGAAAGTCTATTTTCGTTACTAAAAAGATGTAAATTAAAGTTACTCCTATGAATTTTTGAAAAATATACAACAGTGCGGTGTGAAGCTACATACAAATAAAGCCATTGACAAATAAACTTTTAATACGACTTTCCGGATTAAAAGAAAGAAAAAAAAGAGTGGAAAACGGATGAATTTGTCATACTAGCTGTCAGGGTGATTTCCGCTCGTTAATTCGATTTCCATGGTCGGGACCTCGCCTGGGCATTAATCACGTTTTATGATATTGAATGATCATTTGGCGGCCGGCTGATTGTTGACAGTTACACAGACCAGGTGACGAGGAAAAAAAAAAATGTAAATTGATTGTAGGTGGTTCGAAAAAATTTTCCCTCCCTTTTTTTTTTTATTTCCAACCAAATCTGGTGACAAATGACCTCCGAGAGTGTAAATTTCGAGTAATGACCAAACAGTGGCTTCGAGGATCATCGAATGATTCATTGTAAAAAAAAAAATTCAGATTCAAAGTGAGGGGATGTGGGACAAAGTCCTTGTTGAAAATTATTAAATTTAATTGAGAGATTTTTGCCTCATTAAAGATTTTCGTAATGTGTGTCACGTACGTAATCGAGTCAAATTTTTTTACTTTTAGTTTGGTCTAGTATCGGATTTAGTATATTTGGATTCTTTGAATGGTAGATCGAAAACTAGTCGAGCCGTTTTTTTATTCTCAAAGAAAAATTTATTTACTTTTAAATACTATTATAAAAATCCAAAATATCAAGAACTTTCAGAAAAACCTAAAACTAAAAAAAAGTCATGATCTTCTCGATGAAAATTAAATTTCAAAGGTTGTTTTCGATGAGCTCTGAAGAACAAAAGAGGTGGGACAGGAAAAATGGCTTCGCTAGTTTAAAGCGAAAACATTTTGGCTGTGGGGAGAACGAAGAAGAAGGAGGAAGTGTGTGTGTTTTACATACCCAGGAAGAAGAAGTAGTTGAAGAAACAAAGAGCTAAGCTACTTAGGCGTGCGGGACGGGTAAAAGCTTGCCGCACTTTCGAATGTTTAAAGTTGGCTTTTCGAACGCCCGCTAAGAAAAACACGCGATAAATCAACCACCATAAACACCAAAACTTATTTTTCATAAAATTATCAATTCACTCCGAACCTTTATTGATCTTTTATACTTATGAATATTTAGTCATTTTCGCAATGAGGTTTATTCTGAATGTTTTGTAGTTTGGAAACTGAGCAAAAACACAATGAATGTTATTAATAATCCTTTATTATCGAGTCGTCTTCAGAGTATCTGTATTGTACAAATTATTGTAAAAAATGAAAAATGATGGTCAATATAATTAAAGACTTGCAATTTTGACTGTCACAGCAGTACGTCAATACGGAGTTACTAATTAAAAGTGATATAAACACTACACACATATAAAGAACAAGCATAGTAATAAGATACAGACACAAGAATACTGTTAAGGTATAATGAAAAATATATAATCATACAACAAAATGTATTTATGAAACTTACTAAAATATTGACAAATAGAATTTATTGATCATTGATAATGTTTCTATTAAATTTAAATTGAAGCTTGTGTTTTTTAGCGTAAATTATGTATTTTATAGCACTCTAACCTCAAAATCGGTCTCCTAATTTTTCGGATGTAACTAGTTTTTAATTGTATACCATATCAACTAGTTTGATTCGATAATGTCCATTGTAAAAAAGTTATCATAGTTCATCAAATCAATACAACAGATGATCGAATATTAAAAAAATCAGTATTCAGAACAACCGTCACCAGCTGTTCATAGCTTGTTAGTCCGGAGAAAGAATTTAAAAACCAGTCGTCGACGACTCTTTTCCGATAATAGAATCAGTCCGCGAATACGAGCTTGTTATCTTGTTACCTGGGCTAACAAGCCTCGCAACACTTCTTAACCAACGGAATCACTCAGGCCAATTTGACCAACGAATAAATGGCCTGGCTGGGATATCTTTCACTGTACGAGATATAACTGCAAACAACAAACAAACAAACAAGTTCGTTGAAGGTCCAGCTTGATCCTCGAAACTTATTATCACTCGGCGGCTTAGAGACGGATTCTTCCTCCCCCCTCCCTGGTAATTAACTTCCGGGCGTCTTAATTCTAATCTCATCCTCCGGGACCTTTTCCATCCCCTGTCTAATCTCCTCGACCGTCCGATCCTTTCGTCGCATTGTCATCGAGCGGTGAATTAACCTCCAAAAATTACAAACTACTTCGATCGTTGTCGACACTTGGGGGGTAATAAAAAGCTTCGAGAGTGAAAAGTGAACGAACCGACGTTTATGTCGCGATCAGAAGGCGATAAAAATTTTCATTCGGTCGTTAAAATCAAAATGCCTTCGAGGATCGGGAATAATGCCACCAAGCGATCCAAAGCTTTACGAGTTTTCAAATTTGCATCCGAATTACGACGAATCGAGTTAAATATTATCGCGGAAAAAGTAACAGGGTCGACCGAGTTGGAGCAGCTCGTCAGAATCGAGAAACTATGATTTTTTTACCGTCGATGAAAATCACTAGTTCGTTTTTTTTTCTGTCACTAATTAAATAAATAAAATAAAACCTAACCTCAAAAAAACTCCTCGTAAAATATCATTACCATCCAATTTAAATTTTTATCTCGGTATGTTTATCGAATACGAAGTATCGAAGCGTCAATGATCTTATTAATTAAAATAATCACGCGCGGAGGGCGTAAGGGAAGGAAGGGGAGAAATGATTCGGTGTGTCCTGTACAAATTACCTGGAGCAGCAGTGCTGGGAGCTAATTCAATTACCCGCGTCGCACTCGCGTCGTAGATGGAGGAGGAGCCGCTCCCCTGTGGGTGGGGGCAAACATTCTGGTAAAACCACCCTCGACTGACTGCCGCTGCAGTGGCGGTGGCGATAATTAAATTATATTTTGCACTGACAGCCGACTGGCTTGCCACAGTTTACCCTTTGACTTTGCACCGGAAGTGCGAAATTCAAAGATCGATCACGCTTAGTTGAGAGAATCTTGATCTTTTATTTATAGGTTCATGAAGAATTTTCTTACTATTATTACATTTAGTGTTAACCTTCAATTTTGATTTAGGATTGATTCATTCGAATTATTTCAATTTTGAGGTTAAGAATAAAGAATGCTCAGTATGCTCATTTTAAAATTGAGGTGAAAAACAAAAAGTGCTCAGTGCCCTCTGTATGTAAAAAGCTCATAAAAGACTACAGTTTTTACATTTTATTGATTTTTGGAGGTTAGGAAATAAAATTTTTAGAACGACCATCTATAATTTTATATTACAAACAGTAAAAATACAAATATTTAATTTAAAAAAATTAAACTAAATTATTTCATTTTAATTTTCCAGCTGGCTCGAGAGGTGGCAGTAGCGGAGGCGGGGTCGGAGGCAAGAATTATCCGGTTATTGTATTTCTGCACGGCGAGAGCTACGAGTGGAACAGCGGAAACCCCTACGACGGCAGCGTCTTGGCGAGCTACGGTGGTCTAGTCGTTGTCACCGTCAACTACAGACTTGGTATTTTAGGTCTGTATTAACATCTTTTACTACTTTTCTCTACCTTCGTTATTTTCATAGCTGCGATTAAAAGCAATGTTATAAGTGGAATATAGGTGGCGCTAGTAATTAATTAATGGAATAATTCATAACTTTAGATAATTATATTATTTTACATTTATCTACCTGACTACTAACGCCATCTACATTGTTTCACTCTGGGTCAACTTAAGTTGGTAAAAAACCAGGGGATAAGGGCCCCGCATCGTCACATTTTCTTCACAATAATTGCAAAATAACGACGCTACCCCGGCCATTATTTCCAAGTAAAACCCTTACGTCAGAATTTTCACTTCACTGGTGTATTTTTTATTTCCTCGAGGTCCTGTAAAGGAACCCTGAAAATCAGTTTGCGGTTTGAAACCACGAGCAGGAGGTTTGTGACCAACTCCGCTGAAATAAATTTCAGCATAGTTCAATGACACTCATAGCCAGCCCGGGGAGGGCGTAAATCTTGCCCTCGACCGTTGCGCGTTAAATCAAGCCCGGGCCCTTCCCACTCATAATAATTCTCTTCCTCTAAACGTTCATAATACATTGGATGGGCTCGCATAACTTTCAATACACCCGCGGACTCGAGTCCCCCCCCCCTTTTTTACAGTGTAGTTTATCGCCTCTACTCCGGAGTTGAAAGTTTTTTCAATTACCGTATAGATTATTTGCATCCGAGTTGAAATACTTTTACGCTGCTTTATAATCCTTTATCGCGAATAGCAAACCCAAATTGACGCTCAAGCGAACGAGTTGGCTCATTTTTGGACTCCCTTAGATGTCCAAAAATCCATCATAAGTATCTTTCTCGTCTGAAGGTGACATTGTATGTTGAAAAATGTAACGAATTTTAATAAACGTTTTGTTAACTGTGAAAATCTAAAACTCCCTATTTGGGACAAATCAGAAAGTTTGAACTTTCTGCACTGTGTTGAAAAAGCTTTTTTCAAATTGAAATAATGCAAAAAGGGGTTGAATTTAATAAAAATCATCGCGTAATATTCTTCCTTGACTCAGATCTCGGTGGTTACCTGGGTTCCCTTTTCACACCACCGCATCTTCTTTTTTTCCCTTTTGCGCCCTTTTCACAGCAGTGGCCAGCCCCACATGCCTTATCTAATATATTGCCCCGGGTTTTTTCTTCGTCTTCTTATTCTTTAACGCCGCGGTGTGGCCATTATTCTTTTATTTTTCTCCTCTTCCTCCGACGACGACGACCAAGCAAGACTCATTCCGGGTCGGTGGACGCAGTTTCTTTCAGCGTTTTGCTCCTCTCTTCACTTTATTCACCGAGCTCTTTTTCGATCCATAAAAGCTCTCCCCCGGCGTAAACTCCCGGGATGATAAAACAACAAGCGGATAACGATATTATTCTTTAAAAAAAAAATCCTAATTGTTAAAGCGCTCGAAATCATCCCGCATCCGGGTCATAAAGCAAAGGCGCTCGGCCGATTAGATAACGCGTTCAGGCGTCAAGGCAAAAACCAACAAAGTTCGGGCCCCGGCCCGAGTTCGTGTTGTGCATCGTGCAACTCAAGCGAAACTCGTTACGTTTTGCATCGCCCAGCAGCCCCAGCGAAAGAGGAGATAAGAAGAAGTAGAAGAAGAAGAAGAAGGGATTGAAACTTTACCGAGAGCAGCGACGCCCGTTGCCATGGATACCAAATCTAATAGCTAACTCATTACCCGGCTGGAAACTAAACGTCGATGACGCGATGATTGATTCGACAACCTTTACCCTCCCACCCCCAGCCCACCTTTTTTTTATGTTTATTCATTCGCTATAGCGACAAAAGTTTTGAGTGATTGCCAGCCGGGCTTCCCCGGGGAAATCTCCAAATCGCTCCGCGAATTCATAATAATAAAGTAAAAACAATTTAATACCATCTTCCGAGTTTTAAGACTGGCGTCACCCCTGATTGAGATCCCGAGAGTTGTTACGAGGGACGGGCGCCAATCGAATTTTCTTTTCGATTAATGGGATGGAAGAGACCCTGCAAACGAACTACGCCGATTGAGCTACGTCCTCCTCCCCAACCTACCCCCTTTTTTTTTACTATCGCCCTATCTGGAGTTCAATTACCGTCGTCGGGGCGCTGTCGTTTATTTTTCTCGTTTCGTCACCGAACCCACCCTCCCGAGATAACATTTTGAGAGTCTTCGAATTGATCAATCAAGTGGTTAGCGCGTTCGGTGATAAAACTGTTGAGAGTTTGAATAATTTTTTGATATATTTAGTATGGGCTAGAAGGTTTGAGGTTATGGTGATGTTTGGAAGAGTTTGAAGTAGACGGGAAGACAAAGTATAAAACATTTCTTTTTTTTCACAGTATGCGTAAAGCTATTTTTTACACATCCATTTTTTTGCGTAAAATAGTAGTTCTTGACCTCATTAAACTACTCAAAATCTACTTTTTTTAATACTTTTTTTCAAGTATTCGTAAAGCGACTAAAATCGATGCGTAAAAAATACCTTTACGCACACTATGGTAAAAAATACTATTAATTCTGAGATGTGCAACTTTTTGCGGCACTGAAAGCTTCGTTGAAAATTTTAAATAAAGTCATTTGATCATTTGATAGCTGAACTCGAGAGTTTTTAAATGACCAAAAATTTTCCAAGAGATGACGTACATTAACGCAATCAAAGATTTAAATATAGTTAGCTAGATTAAAGTTCATAACTTGAGTTCTAACAAATATGTCTTAAAAAGCTCTTGCAAGCTCTTGATCTTATTCAAAGTTGTACATACAAAGTTGTAAACCAACAAGCAAAGTGCCACAAAAATTTTTTCTGTCGATCTGATTTCAAAGGAAATCCAAAAAAATGCAACTTCCTCAATCCAAAACGCGAACGAGCAGGGAAAAATCAAAACGCTTAACAAAAAAGAAAAAAAGAAGGAAAAACCAATAAAAGGGTAAAAAGGGTAGGCCAGCTAATGACAAAGTAGGGACTGGTGGAATGGACCTGGAATGCTTGCTCCCGGGTCAATGAATCCGGGGTGCAATCAAACGGCGGCTCGCTAGCTCCATCCATCCATCCCCCTCGGATTGTGTCGATGCAGCAACCGACGTACCTCGCAAACAATGCAGCGTGCGAGCCACCCAGCCGCGAGATCCGGAAAATTTGAATTAATGCCCGGAAGCTCCCCCCGGTGGTGCCGGAAGTCGTTTTTCACCGAAAGTGGAAAAAAAACCAAGCTAGCTCCTTTGCGTTCTTCTTTGTTTGTCCGCGTATCGCTAAACAACGATACTTTCAAAAATCAAGCCACCGATGCTCTCGAATAATTTCTTCCACGCCCATAATTCCCGAACGAAATTTCCAAGCTTGCGGAATTTCCACGCTCGATTTATTAAATATAAACCTGAGGATTTAGCCCCCCAAGAAAATATTCAAAAAGCGCTCGACCGAGTGCATTATTGTACGAAGTTAAATCCAGGAAAAACAAATCCCCCCTCCTGGCTGCCTTTTTTTCTTCATTTAATTTTTTTTATTTTTCAAGGGCTTTTGAACGCTGCACGAAATGAAATCGAGAACAATGCGATGTGTAGCGTTCTTGTTTGCCCCGCTCGTAATTAGGTTGGCTCGAGTGTGCTGCTGGCGCTGCTTTTTTCGCCCCCTTCCCCCTTCAATTTTGAGCTTAACACTGTTTGCGTAAAAAAAAAAGTTGTCAAAAAATAATAAATGTATAAATCCGTGTAGCGCTTTGGTAGTTGGTTATGCTTTTAATCAGTGTCATTAAATTAGGTTGAGCCAACGCCTTTGGGAGACTGAGAGCTTTGACGCTGTCGCCTAATTTTGTAGGGTAAATTAAGTCCGTTGTAATCCTCCTCCTCCCGCTATAATCTCGAGCTACGCGTCTTACAAAGTGCAGCCGTTTGACGAGCAAATTCATCTCTTGACTAATCAAGTAACGCCCGTGAAGCCTGCCTATAAACTGTATAATAACTCTTAGGAGATACTCTCTTCGTTCTATATAACATTCAAACTTATAAAAGCTAATCATACCAACATTTGAAAAAATAATCGTTGCCTACCTTGGTTTTTGTACTGTAATAAATATCTGTACTTGATCACATTTACATAATTTAAATCAAATAGTTATACTTATATAAAACAGATTATCATTATAAATAAGTACTTAAGTAATAAAATTATGAGTCATTGACTCACTATTCACCATGTGCCTGTCATATGACGCGGACTGACCTTCTAATAGATAAATTATAATCGACCGTAGCGAAATTAAAAAAAAAAAAAAATTTATTTTGTTTATTTATTGTATTTTGTTTTTGTCATTGACTCACTGTTTATCCTGTGACCATCATATGACGCAGGACTGACCCACCTTATGAAATAATTATAATTTCCATAGAACATTGAAAAAAAAAAGGAATAATAATTTAATTTTGTTTGTTGAAACAGGTTTTTTAAACGTAAACACAGACGCACATCTGAGATCGCCGGCGAACTACGGTCTTATGGACCAGATAGCGGCCCTGCACTGGGTACAGGAGAACATAGCCTTCTTCGGGGGCGACCCGAAAAACGTGACGCTGGTCGGTCACGGTACCGGCGCCGCCTGCGTAAACTTCCTCATGACCAGTCGTGCCGTACCCGATGGTAAGTTAGCTGTAAAAAGCAAAATTGTAATATCGATTTTATGGCTTACACTGCAGTGTGTGGGTACTTAATAATGACGATTTTTCAAAATCCTGTAATTACTCTGGTGCGCGTTAATCAAACTCGCATCATCCACTATAAAATGCTCTCCCATTACCGGTATTATTACCGTCATTAATTAATCTCGGGTTCACTCTCACAAAACTGCAACTCCATCGTTCCGCGCGAGCTTACGCATTTTCAAAAAAAATGTTCTTTTTTCGTAATTTTATGCTCTAGTTATTCAAAAAGAAGAAAAAAAAAAAAAAAAAAAAAAAAAAAAAAACAGGTAAAACCATTAATTTAATCTTCAAAAAATTGAAAAGGCCTCTCGAGCTTAATTTTGGTGCTTTACAATTCGCAAGTTTCAGCGTTTGTTCCTATTGTTCGGTCGAGAACATTTTTTCCGCTACCTAACAACAACAATGCCATACAAGTTTCTCTGTTTTTATTTTCATAGCCTCGCACGTTGACTTTGGGAACTTATCATTTGTTTAAAAAAAATTTTTTTTAATGAATAAAATTTATTCCCAACATTGACAAAAGGGCTTACGGTGGATCGAGAGGAAGCCGGTCATTTTTTATTTTTAACGAAGGTATAAAGTTTTAAAAAGCCCTCCTCTTGGCTCCCTCCCGCGTACAAGCACAATAAAAAAGAATCAAAGGGTCCGAAGCCGCGGGGCGTCGTGTTCGATGCTTGATTTACGAGCTGCCCCCATCGAGCCCGAAAATCGCCACGGCGCAGTAAGTTACGACAAGGCTAGCTCACAAATCGCGACCTACTATAAAACCTACAAAAATTTTCAGCCCCTCGCTAAAAAAAAAAAAAAAACCTACCTATAAAACCCCCTCGTGATCCATCATAAGTGTACGCGAGCTGGTGAAAATTTTTTTTTTTTTTTTTTTTTTTTACACGCCCTTGGGTCGTAAATCAAGGTTGGGTCTCGTAAAATCACAGAGTTTTACCGGTAATAAGTAGCCTATTATGGTCAAACTTATTTGATTTTGCAAATTGAATGAGAGCCTTGATTGATTCCGAAAATTTCAGCCCTTCTTCATAGTTTTTTATTCATGACTAATAAAAAAAGTTTTATTTCGATCAGAATCTAAAATTGTAAAAATTTTGCTCAAAAATTATTATTTTTATTGATATTAATTGTTTTTGTACTACACTATTAACGATGCCACGTACAAATGCCGATCCAGAGCGAACATAAAAAGTGACGCACAATAGACTCTAAATTTAACCTATCGTAACTATTAGATTTTAATTGGACAAATATATTTGTTGCACTCTATTAAATAACCTCATGAAAATGGCGATCAAGAACGAGTTTTCAAAAGAGAAATGCAGTGGACACGATATTTTATGAAAAAAAAGGCTGCGGGGGGGGGGATGAGTAAGGTTGGAGCATAATTAATAATCGCGTAGCAGCAGCAGCAGGAGGAGGTAACTTTAGTGTATAGATATGCTAATATTATCGGCTGAGCTCGCAGCCCTGAGAATTAATTAAAGAGTCGAGATAAGCCGCCAGGCGGACCCGATAAAGGATGCAGGAGTTTCGCACCGAGCTCGTCAAGTTAATTAAGTACTCGAAAAAGTTCCACCGGTTAAAAATGTACTTTACCCCCCTCGAGTGCTCATAAGATAAATAACAATTATAACTAACTAAAGGTGGGGGCAATTAAATTTACGACGCGCTTGATTGGCCGTCCACTCGACAATCGAGTCGTCTTCGTCTGTGCTTATCGATTATTTACTCTATGCAAACGTGTCGCAGCTCACCCAATTATGACAATCTAGTTATGTTTACGTACACACACAACGGCCACTTGACAGTTTAAACTATACCGTAACCCCTCACCCGATGTTCATTGAATTGTATCGCGTTTTCTTCAAATTACTTTGAATAATTTTGAAAAAAAATATTTCTAAAACAGTCTCAATTACTCCGATGAGTAAAATCAATCTTTTAATGATACCAAAGGTAGAATAAAAAAACTAAATTTACAGTTAAAAGACTTAACGACGTTGGTAAATTAATTGATTTTCACAACTAACTGTGTGTGTGTGTGTTTATGTGTTTCAGCATTATTGTTTCACCGAGGAGTGCTGATGTCGGGAAGCGCCCTGTCGCCCTGGGCCCTGATCCGGGGCGCGGCCAATTACGCCACTCAAGTCGCCAAGAATCTCAATTGTTCGGTGAGTTCTTTTGTTTCCACCCCCTTTGTCTTTTCCTCTTTCGATAAAAATTCACAATTTACCGATCGCGAGATAATAACAAAGATAAATAATTGAATGAGCTTTTCGTTATTTGTTATAAGGTACCGCAGGATATATTTGATGTTTAATGTCCAACTTTTATGTAAACCTTCGTAAACTTTAGTTTAAAAATATTTTTAGAAGATCTATGAAGGAGTTTACGTTAACGTTAGTTAAAAAAATGGAATTTTTTCATATGCATGCTTATTTACATACGGAAAAAAATTTATGAAGAAAGATTTTAAAATTCGTACGGTCATTACAATATCCAACGTTTGTCTATAAAAGTCATTTCAGAAAATAATAACGGTAAAATATAAAACAAAATAATTTAATGAATTTTTCATTATTTATCCTGGACAGGATAGAATGGCATTGACAATGTTGAGTATCCAACGTTCCATTGTTTTATCAGAAAATTTATATAAAAAATTTTGTATTAATTAATAATCAGATACATGTTTTTAAAATTGTATGTAATGACGAAAAGTAAAAAAATTAATTAATAATAAAAATTGAAAAATTCAGACGCAGGGAGATTCGCAAGAGTTGCTCAAGTGCCTGAGGGAGGTGCCACTTAAGGCGCTGATGGAGGTACCCGTCCAGGGTCTGGAGTTCGCCCCCGCCTTCGGACCGAGCATCGACGGGGTCATAATCGACCCGGGCGAGCCAGAGGATCAGGATTACACCCTCCAGGTCGACACCATAAACACCCTCAACACCCTGCTCCTGCGGAAAGACGTCATAGCCAAGTTGTCCAGGTACGCCACGCATTTTCATCCTTCAATTTTTACGAAACTACTTGAAATTAACGCAAAGTTCTCGACAAAGTTTTCCATTCGTACAATTATATAAAAGGAAAAAAAAAATTGTAGTATCTACAAGTTTGAGTAGGTAGCGCCTTGATTGTAAAATCCAGACAAAAACTGGAGTCTGTACAACTTAACCTAAAAATTCTCTACAACTCAAACAATCCAGTAGATACTTCATACTTTTTGTGAAGACACTACAATTGACACTGTAATTGAGAAAAAAAAAATCAATAAAGATTGTAGATTCTGAATAATTGTAGATAATTGACCATTAAAATATTAATCAACTACGCACGCGCAAAACTTTATTTCAAAGAGTTTTGCGAACGATATTTTTACAAAATAAGGCCCCGGCAAACCGTAAAACTGTCACCGAAAAAAAAAAAAAAAAAAAAAAAAAAAACAAGCGCGTCGAATTTTATTAAGCCACGGCGTGGAAATTAAAAAACTTTGCGGCTGCCACGGAACCCGCGAAATGAAATCACATAGCTCAAACTCCTCGTTTTTCTTTCCTCGCGGCTGAAAAATTTTCTTCCTCTGGCACACATTCGACGAAAGCAACAAAAATCATCCTTCCTTCCTTTCGCCAGTCGAATTCCCTCGCCCGAGTTTTTTCATAATTTTCTTTATTATTACTATTTTTCGATTTTTCGACTCGCCGCTCGCCTAAAATTGCCCGGAACATTCATTTAGAATTTTTTATAAGTCGGAGGAAGCCACTGAATTGCGAATAAAAAATTTTTCCGTCAAATTAAAATTTTAAAATCGCGATTGGCTGGTTTCATAAAATTTTATTCAAATTCAAACTTCAATAAATTAATCTTATTTAAAGCTAAGATAAGTAAAGCCTACGGGAAAATGATTAACAAAATCTCTACAAAATCAGTATTTCAAAATCTCCCTATTCGCGGGTTATACAACCCGTCGTCGGTATCGGAAATCTCGGTGCGGGCGTCACAAAGCTCCCGGAAGCTCATTACCGGAGCCTCGGGTCTTCCGGTACCAAAATTAAATATCGTATCTCGGATTCTAATTCACAAAAAAAAATCTTTAAAGGTACGACCTTATGGTGGGGGTGGTAAAGTCCGAGGCTTACTTCTCGCTGACGGCCGACGACGCTCAGTACGGGATAGAGGCGGACCGGAGGCTCAAGATACTGAGGGAGTTCGTCAGGAACACCTACACCTACCACCAGACCGAGATACTGGCTACGATAATAAACGAGTACACCGATTGGGAGAAACCCATACAGCATCCAGTTAACATAAGGTGAGTTGTTTCGTTAACGCTTGAGTAGCGCTGTCAGTTTTGAATGTCCAGTTTGAATTTCGAACTTTGAAACTCGAATGGTTTGGACAGTTTGGACAGCTTTTAATTTAATAGACTTCGAATGTAGATAATATAATTCTACCCTACTGGCTTTTTTTATAACAACCAGATGAAATAAGGAACCAGTTTCTGAGAAATTTTTAATGCAAAGTTATGAATCTTGATTGTAATATCAACTTAACGATATTTGTCTCTTAATACTTATAAAAATAAGAATTGATATTACGAAGTATGAATATTTAGATAAATCCGTGAATGGCGTTGTTTAGTGTGGTGATAATACACCATTCTTGATTGCTTATTTATGACTCGTGCATTGAACATAAATGTGGATTTATCTCACGCAGTGCCATAAAATGACTCAAAGATTTTTTGTAAAAATATTAATAATCCTCTCATATTAATGAAATATTGTGAAATTTAAAGGGACGAAACGCTGGAGGCACTGGGCGACGCAAACACGGTTGCACCCGCGACTAGGACCGCCGACCTCCACAGCCAGTCGCACCGCAACTCCTACCTATACGTGTTCGACTATCAGACCAAGTTTGGGGATTATCCCCAGGTAAGTATCTTACCT